>CM061140.1:2744388-4227812 GCA_030789695.1 Scilla litardierei | reverse complement strand
GGGAGGGGACGAGAACCTCCATCTGGATTAGTGAGCGCATGGTTTTCACGAAACCACCTTGAGGACAAGATGGTTCTTCTGATGCGAAGTAATGATGCGTTCTGCATTTAGGCCCATCAGTGTATTTTCGGAATATTCTGATTTTAGAGCGTCTTTTTATAATTTTTAGTATTAGGGGCTTTTTCGTAAATCTATAATTTTCTGTAAGTTTCTCTTTATTAAAGCTAGGGACGGCTAGGGGAGGACTCATGCTTGATGATAAAAGAGAATTTGTACTAGGCATCCACGAACCCTAGTTTGGGAGATTTAGGTTTTCATCTCGAAGGTAAAACTAGAAGAGCGGTCTCCTCTCAAATTATGTCAAATTTATCTTTTATATTTCAGCTTTTATTGTAAAATTTATCTTTTATATTTCAACTTTTATCAATAAAAATCCTTCTTTCCCCAAATTCTCTCTTTTCACTAATAAAAATCCCACAATTCCCACAAAAGTCCCATCTTTCACCATTAAATCCTTCTTTTCTCCCAAAACCCTAGTGGATCGCATCAGTGCCATATGTCCTGCATTTAAGAAAAAGAAAAGTCAATCGAGTCCAATGACGTCAGAACCAGGATCCATAGAAGGATTTACCATGTCCAAGCACTTCAGAGCACGATATAGACTATCGGTCCTTGACGCAGGTTGGCGGACGAATGCCTCACAGTTGACTTCAGCATCTGTCCCAACCGGTCTGGGGGTTCTGCCCCGCCTCAAATGATCGTAGACCTTACTTTTGCCTTAATTCTGCCACCATCCTTCTCAGTGGTGGCGTAGCGAACGTTCCTTTGCCTGCAGGCATTTGCCCTTCCACGCCCACTCAACCAAGACTTTACGATTAGACTCAACTCTTCCCCGATCACCGAAGGCCTCTACTCGGCCTCAGCAACCTGCGAGATGACGACAAACCGTGATGTCCAAGCATGACTCTCATCCTTGGACCGCAGCTCAGCATCGAAGAAGTGCATGAGGTCTACATCCTCTCTATTCACCTCCTCCTATGGGGAGGGCACAATCGGGAACGACACTCCCCTGATGAGCTTTCCTCTTCACTTGTTGGAATCTCGACAGGAGTAGGCACCAACGACGATGACGATGGCGAGGGCAATGGCGGCGTAGCCTGAGTATACACGGCATCGAACAACATCGAAGGAGCTGGGGGCCTCAAACATCTTCTCAAACAAAGGGAAAAGCAAAAGAACAAAGAACACATGTGCATACTATGTGCATACTGTTGTTCTCCCCTTCTTTTATAAACAAAGGAGCAACGGGAATCAACCCCAACCATATGATTGAATCCATTTGAGCCCTCCAATCACAACGACGAGGCAGCTTCCACCAAACGCCAATCAAGCGATGCCACGTCACCAGCTCCTCAAGAAGCAGTGTTGAGTGGAACACTCGAATTCTGCATTCAATGCAGGTCGAGTCCAATGAATCTTCCTTCACTACCTGACACTTCACGGCCACGATTGCATGCCATCACGAGTACTCACTTCGAACGAAGCACCGCCTCGCTTTCATTGTCCTCGAAGCAAGGTCAAGCAAAACGAGCAAAACATGCAGTATCTTCGGTTTGGTTCAGTTCGTCTCCTCATCTCTCCACTCCTGACCAGTTTCTTCGGTTTGGCTAAAAAGACGAGGGGCCATTGTATATACCAATTTCTACATTTGGGGTTGGGCCATTAACAACGGACCTCGGCCCAACACGTAGAATAAGGACCCATAAACGAAGAGCTCCCGATATGTCAAATGGGACCCATCAACAGGGACATTTCGACATGGCTCGGGGGGTCGGCAAACCTGACCTCAGCATAGCCCCACAAGGACCTAACCAAATGGTCCGCAGTTTGCTCCCCACATCCTCAGGACGACTTTGCTGCTCGAGACAAGCCCTCGCAAGCTCAGTCTAGCCCACACCGCGATCTCAAGCAAGCGACCAGCATTCTCTGCAAGTAGAATTGGCATTCAATACATGTCTTATCTGCAGACACAGTTGACCACCTCCTATGTACGAAATAGGCTAGGCCCAAAACTCTGTAGCCGTCCACGTAGCAGGCCCCCTTTGACCTTTGGCCTTTATATAAAAAGGAGGGCATCCCCTCCGTAAGGTTTCTCTGGGGTGCTAAAACCCTAGTAGACATCCATCTCTCTAGAAACAGCCATGGGCACACCGCACTCAACCCATGCACCGCTACACAATCTTACACCCATCACCTTTTCTCCTCCTACAATCTCGCATGCCTTAAGCGTCGGAGGGAAGTCGGTGGTCCGCCCCGGCTTGAAAGTTATGCCCCCTCCTCCGGGACCTTTGACGCCTTTGTTTATATGTTTCAGGTACCAGAGGAGGGCAGCCTGACGAAACAAACTTGTTCGGGCTCAATCTGTTGTGGCATTGCTAGTCTCCACGGACCGGTGCGAGCGTCTGCCTGCCGGGCGTGACATTTGGAAAACAAAAAAGACAAGTCTTCGCAGGTAAGTCAATGGCATGGCATTACCTTCCCTCTTAGAAGGTCATGGGTTTGCCGCTCTCTACCAATGCTCGTACGAGGAAGTTGAGAAGCATAACTTTAACACACACACAAAGAGAGACAGATACATAAGAGGGAGAAAAGCATAGAAGAGAAAAATCTGGAGCGTGAGCCCTTGACCTTGGAGAAAAAACAGCTAAAATTTTGGTTTCCTGTACAAATCAACTCCAGTTTGAAAAGAAATTGCATTTGGAAGAAGTTATATAGATTATAATAAAACAATAATTCATAATTGCAATAATCTTGATATGAAGATAGATATTGCATTAGGTCAGAAATGAACTGGAAAAAGGTAACACTACTTGCGAACAAGTAATATCATTAATATTCAACTCTCCAGTCAAATTACAAATGAAAAACTAAAGAGAATGAACAGGATGGAAAATGGTAATTTCACACACAAAAATCCAAAACTGGAAGAGTTTCATCACCCATATACTAATGAAAACTGAGAATTAGTTATCTTAGACAGGTTATCGTCTAAAGTAAAAAAAGACTGGCCTTACATATTTTGTAAGGTAAAGCCTATTCATGATATGGACAAAAGGACATAACACCACAAAAGCATAGGGTTATGCCTGCCTGTACATTTCAATAGATCTATCAAATTTTACAAATCACTTGACAGTGATCTTTATAGTTATTTTGCAAACTGAATACAATACAGCCCATAGCTAATCTCATAAATAAGTCCACCCAAAAATCTAACTGCAATAGGCAAAAGACAAAAAGGGCAACACATGTTTCAGAATTAATCCATCATCTGCTCATAATCACGTTTTTCATTTATAAAATTCCAAAACTCGAAATCGGTTGTGAACAATTCATAATAAAAATTCTTTCATCCGGCTGATATTCCTGGTTGTCCGGGTACCTTTTTGTGAAAAGACATTGAACTACACAGAATATGGTTTAAATTTAAATGCAAGTAACACAGAAAAATCAGATCTCTCAGTTTTTCAACTCAACAAGACTACAGATAAGATGCAAGTAAAACAAAAGGAGGAATTTTCGCAAAGCTTATGGCAGGAATAAATTATATGATTTGTTCAAAACAATTTCTGAATATAAATACAAACCTTGAACTATGCTCCACTCGCCATCACGGCATGTCACTGGGAAAGAGTAGATCAGCCCAGCTGGTACGTTGTAAGACCCATCAGAGTAGACACCCATAGAAACCCAAGTTCCCTGCAATTTTAAGTCCTAATTTGAGTCTTTCTGACAAAAATGGATACTGAAATCACATAATCTCAGCAATAAATATAATAACCTCCGGGGTCCCAAGGACCCAATCACGAATGTGATCACAGGCAGAGCTGGCTGCAGATAATGCACTCGAAAGTTTTCGAGCTTTGATAATTGCAGCACCACGTTGCTGAACAGTTGTAATGAATTCTCCTCTCAGCCTTGAAAAGAGTTACGACAGTGAGATCATGAATGAATGAACAGTCTAAATCATCATTCAACCACATGAGGAACGGTTGGATAAAAATTCATACCAATCATCATCATTAATCAGTTCCCGAACAGACTTTTCTCCACTTGGTGTTTTCACAGTTGCATGGCTTACGTCAGGGTACTGCGTTGATGAGTGGTTTCCCCATATGATGACGTTTTTAACCTCACTAACTGGAACAGTCAGCCGTTCAGAAACCTGTCCCAGTGCCCTATTATGATCTAGCCTTGTCAAGCAAGTAATGTTTTTCTCAGGAATGGATGGGGCAAACTCTTTCAAGATAAGGGCATTGGTATTTGCAGGATTAGCCACAACCAACACCTGAAGTAAAGCATGGCAAACTGTAAGAAATATTACTTGCAGTAAATATGACTATTAACGACAAAAAATTGCACATGGAGGTCGTTCATGTGGAGCATAAATATAATCTCCAGTGTCTGAGCATGTTGTGCCACTAAATCCTCCTAGACTATGCATGCTTCTCAGGCAGAACGTAAGGGTCGTTCATGTGGATCATAAATATAATCTCCAGTGTCTGAGCATAATGTGACACTAAATCCTCATAGCATATGCATGCGTCTCAGGCAGAACATAAGGGATAAAGATGTAACTTGCAGATGCATCTGTAAATCCTCCTAGCCTATGCATGCTTCTCAGGCAGAACGTAAGGGATAAAGATGTAACTTGCAGATGCATCTGTTATGTTTCCATACCTTGCAGTTAGTAGCTGCATGCTTTTCAAGTGCAGAAGCCTGAGATTTGTATATAGAGACATTCTTTGACATCACATCTTTCCTCTCCATTCCTTCTTTCCTTGGGAACCCACCAACCATAACTGCTACATTGACCCCAGTACACGCCTCAACAACATCCGTCATGGCAACGACTCCTGAAACACCAATTGAAATGCATGACGTATTTAGCCACAAATTTACAAAAAGATATGTTTGCCAATAAATTTTTATATATATAAAAAAGAGCTGCTAGGTTGAACAAAGCTGAAATGGAAAGTACCTTTGAGGAGAGGAAATGCTGCATCAATTAGCTCCATTTTAACCCCATTCAAAGATTCTGCAGCCGGTGGAATGTCAAGCATGTGCAAGATAACAGGCTGTTCAGGTCCAAGCATAATTCCACGAGCAATCATAGGGACAAGCGCATATCCAATTTGGCCTATAAAATATCATGTTGAATTTCAGTCATCAATTCAGATACCATGTTGTGGGAATTATAAATTTAAAAAATCTGTTGTGAAAAGAACAATACAATCAATGAAACTCTATTTGATAACGTGCAAGCAGATAATGCTGTTAGTGGCCTTTTAGCACCACAACTTTTCTTCTTATGGAAAAGAATTGTACACGATGTCAAAAAAACACAGGCGGAGCCAACACAATAGCATCATTGCCATTCAAGCCATTTTCTCATTAAAATCAGGCAGCTTTGTAAAATGACAAGACAAGAAGATCCACAAAACATTGTCCAAGGTTTTATAAGCTATTGTCTAAATGACAACGTACAAATAAGTTACATAAACAAGAAAATTGTGCCAGCGACCACACACCTACAAATGGGTTCCAAATACATAGACGATAAGTTTTGCAATTTCTAAGTGTATTTTAATCACTTTCTTGCACTGCATATATTAATAATACACAACTGAATCTCAATACTGCCACACATTTGTTAGCTTGGAGTGTTGAATCATTGCATATTAACTTTATGAATTGATAGTTTTGAGCAACAAAAACAACATCATTATGTGTTAAACCCTCCTTTTCATTTTGTGTTTTGAACTCCCCTTGTTTTTATGATATTAAGCTCCTATTTTCGATAAAAAATTTGGCCAAGTTGCTCTGTTAAATCTTTGAACACCCAAGCAGTGAATTTCGTGTTGCTCCGCTTTTCTCTTTACACAGCCATGTCAACAATATAGTGTGATAGTCATGATGACACTACTTTGATACACAGATCATGTATGGATGCTAAGGTCATTGATTCACATCACAGATTCATGACCTGAAAAGATTGATCTGCATAACTAGTCAGTTAGAACTGGGAAGGAGATGGAAAGAAAGCTTGAGGAACATTACCAGGAATAATGAACTAGGCATATCGGGGTCCATAGGTTCTCTCTTTTGCTAAGCACCAAAATTTCTATGAATTAAATATAGTTGGAGACCGCGCTAACATGAATTTCATACTCTATAATTTCTATTTTGAATGTTGGGAACAGACTATACATCATCAAACGTGACTACAACAGTATACATCAACAAAAAAAATCACGAGTCAACAGCTGAGATCTCAAGTCTCAACCGCCTAAGGTCCAAAGCATTACCTTATAGACAACTGCTTATGCATCCACTGCGCATCCACCTGCGCATTTTGGTGTAAGGAACAAATACCCATCTAGTTTGGTTGTTTTAAGGAGAAATTGTCTATCTAATTAAACTGTAGAAACATATCAGATGTACCAGTTGCAAGTTACTGATCGCAACCCTCGGCAACTTTTTCTTGCTAGTTCAGGACATTAAAGGCTACGCTAGCAATGTTGATCGAATCATTGTTTTCACAGTTGCTCCCTTTCTCCGGCTAAAAGTATTGAAGCATAATTATTTTTACTTCAATAGGTTTTTTTTGTTTCATCTATCTTATTCATTGTTATATCATCATAAGAATAAAATTCATAGTCTTGAACACCGTCCATCTAGTTTGGCCTTTTAAGGAGATAGTTATCTGTCTAGTTAAACTTTAGAAACATTGGTTCAGTTACCAGATGCCGGGAAAATCCAGTGGCAAATCTCTGAAGGCAATCCTCGGTAACTTTTTTTGCTAGTTCAGGACATTGCCGGCTTTGCTAACAATGTTGATGAAATCTTTGTTTCACTGATGCTCCCGTTGTCTGGCTGAAAGAATTGAAGCATAATTGTTTGTCCTCAATAAGTATTTTTTTATATTTAATTTTTTTAGATCATCATATTAATGGAATTCATAGACTCAAATACTGAATTCAGAGTACACATGAATACCAATATCAATATAAAATTTACATCATGGCATAAAAGCCACAAAAGTATATCTAGACAATCATCGTCATCAACTCCCTCCCATAAAAAACCCCCAACCAAAACAAAAAATTAAAAAAGGTTGTCTAAGCAAGGATGTCATATAAAACAACTAATGAAATTTACTCTCCAATTCATGGGTATTCTACAATGACACTTTACTCCAATGATCAACTAGAATACCCTTCCAAATTTTCCAATGATTGGGTAAACAAACTCCATTATCAGCATCCAACCTAAAACAAATACAGGTTTGATACAGGTCTTTTATTGGTCTCTGCTTGCTTGCTCTCTCTAAACGTTTCAACTTTCAATACATGGCTCAACAGACTTGATTCCACAATACTTAGCACAATGTTGTGTCTTTTCTTTGTTGTTTTGAATGGATACCAATAAGTTAGGACAACACAACAAAAAATTTACAAGGCATTAATTTAAGCTTCTCTCCAAGAGAGTAAATATTGTCCAAACTCTCCTACTAGCCATAGTAATTCCTAATACCTACTTTGTTTTCTTCTTTTTTGTACTAGAATTTAAATAATGACGTGCACTGGTCGAAACTAGACATGGCAAATTCAAGTGCTGTGAAAATTTTGACACCCTAGAAACTGACTGATCTACCAGGCCCAGATTAAATTCTAAAAAAATAAACCAACTAATCATGGAAGACAAATGAGCGGGTTTGAAACGAGTAGCATATGGTTATGCAGCCTAGCATTTTAAGTTAGCCAAACAAGAGGAACAAACCTATGGAAGTTAATTACCAAAACATTTTGTTTTCCTAAAAGAAGCTCACTTCTTTAGGAAGTAAGGGCCTGTTCTTTTCCAAGAATAGGAAAAATGAAATAGGGTGAAAGGTTGTATTCCCATGAGAGAGAAAATGTAGTTTTGTGTTCTTTTGGGTGGAATAGAGTATGGAATGAGTGTTTGGAATTGAAAGTGGGGTCCACTCTCTATTCTTGTGTTCTTTTGGGATTGGAGAGTTTGAATGAAAAAGTGGAAATGAGATGAGTTGGAGGGGAGAGAGAGAGATGAGAGATTGGGGCCCACCATTCCCAAGGATTCCATTGTATTCCAAGCAAAAATCTTGGAATAGAAAAGTAGTCATCATTACCAAAATGGAATAGCCACGTAGGATTCTATTCCACGCCCAAAAGAACAACCGCTTGGAATACAAACTTGGAATAGGGTGAATAGTGCATGAATAGTGTTCCTATTCTCATTCCCACCCCTATTCTTGACAAAAGAACAGGCCCTAATCTAGGAGTTCTTCTGTCATATCACCCAACCCAGCACCATTAGTTCACCAACCAACATGAGAATCTCCATTCATTCAAAAAGAAATCTACCAAAAAAACAAAAGAAAATATTCATCCAATCATATTTGTATTTGGCATGATTTGGCATGATTTGGCAGATGTTGTAATCATCAAGAGCTAAAGGCATGCAGTAACATTTTACATGTTTCAAATGGTATGCCAAAAAGACCATTTTGAAACCAACGTAGTTCCCATTTAGATACATTATAGGGTTGTTATTATCTTCAAGCTTGGCTGCCTCTAAACAAGCAATGCTAGTAACAGCAAGCGCCCTCTTATGAAATTATATCACAATGGAACTTCATTCCACTAAAACAGGGCAGTAATTTAACACAAATTTTAACTATGGAATGAAAACAATAGGAGAATTAAAATCTTGTAATATAATCTTCAGCTAAGAAAAATATAAAATGCCACCTCATTTGTATTGAATATGTCACGGATCACACTTGTTGACAACTTTCGGAGTTTTTAATACTTAATTTTTAAATAATAGAACAAATAATGATGTATAAATATCTCATAGCCACATCTGCCTAACAGAAAAGCACAAGACTGATAAAAATTAATAAAAATAAAAATAATTTCTTTTGGACTATATAGATCTTCAGATCAAGCAGTAATAATAAGCAAGCGATCTAGATGGATTCAGGCACGAGTACAATCACATAAATTAAACTTAGCCACAGCTATTAGTCTAAATTCTTAAAGGATGTACTGAAACCTACGGATTATAAGCCTATTTCTTCAAAAAAAAAATCAATCTAACTGTAAAATCTGTAACAAAAAACGAGATCTCATATCTCACATCAGATCAAAATCACAGGATGAAAAGGTACTGCTTCGTCACTATAAAGTTGATCGATCTTATCAATATCAACAGCTCGCAAAAGAGAACACTTATAAACTACAAGATCACAACAAAAAACCTAGTTCATATCAGATCGGCGGCCAGATCTAATCGGATCTTCAATCCGATCCACTTCCCACTGAAGAGTTGGATCCGATAAGGATCCTAAAGGAGAATGATTAGATCCGACGTACCTGCGGCGCCGGTGACAAGAACGCGAACGGGATCCTTCGCCATCGATGCGATCGAGATGAAAGAAGCACGGGTTTTAGGGGGAGAGAGTAAAAGCAGCGGCTGTGAAGGAGATAGGACTTCAGTTAATGGGGATGAGGGCGAGATAGACTGGATATTTATAGTGGGGGCAAACGGACCGGTGCTTGAAACCGGTCGAGTCAACCCCATCATATACAACGGATCTAAGTTTTGAACCGGATATTCTCTCCTCTCTCTCCGGCTTTAGACCTTGACAGAAATTGGACTCGGGCTTGACTCGCCCGGACTCGGTATTTTCTGGACTTAAAAGTAAAATTTCTTTCCTAATCACCCACAAAAAAAATCAAAAAAAAAAAAGTGTTTTGAAGTGAAGTGCTATCTGACCGCATGTACGTATTCATGAATAATGAGTTCAGGTATGGTGCATGATGTAACATGATAGTCTATTCATAACATTTCGTGTTATCATGTCATTAGCGTGAACTCATACACAAATACTTCGAGATTCTGAGTATTGTGTGTATATCACAAGTGATGCATATTTAATGATTCAGATTTAAGGAGATTTGTCTCGTTAAAAACTTTGGTTTTGGAAAACATATGTGGGGAAAAAACCATATTTAATGAAAAAGAGTACAGTTCTCTTCTAACTCCTCATGGTCTGTACAAGCTATTAGGCTTACAGCTGTCTTACGCGTTTTACATCAATCCTATTTATAACATTCCGAAAAAGTTTGTACAAACCACAGATATCACCGGTCTTTGGCAACTGTTGAATCCAAAAGAGATCTGAAGAGGTGTTTTTTGTCTTACAGACTACGATATGGCCTCCTTAAAGTTGGGGTAAGCATACTGTGTGGTCTTCAAACTATATGGTCAGGTCCAAATCACCAATCGTTCATCCAGGCGTCACTGTGATGTGATGTATCACCAGGTGACGCCAAACACGCTTTCGGATTGCTTCTGGAATGACGATGATCTTGGAATGATAGTATGATTTTGCATTCATTGTTTTTTTACAAATCTACAAGAGATGGTCGTCCCACCGTGGGTAAACACGCGGCCAGATTATAACTTCTCAGTACGGAGGTCAGACCTTTAACGTACATCTACAAAACCAATCAATGTGGATAATGATCCTTCTTATAATATAATCCCAAATCTATCGACCCATGTAGATAGCGTAGACAATGCTTAACTCCGGTCTAGTGTCGCTTTGTATACGCGCACTGCGTCTGGCGGGTGGATTTACGCTTTATATGCACAGCAATGCATCTGGCTGGTGGATTTACGCTTTGTAGGCACTACATTGTATCTGTCTAGTGGATTTTTTGCGACTGCTGTATCAGGACATGTGCAGTTATCCAGATAGAGAAGTGCTACAATTACACTTAGATAAGAGACTTCATGACAGAATTCCCCCCCCCCCCCCCCCCCCCCCCCCCGTTGATGGAATTGGTCTTTTTACACATCAAGTGAACGTACTATCATATGTGTAATCAGTGGATGATAATGGTCATTATGTTGAATTCTTCAACATACTATCGGGTTATGACGTCTAATGTAACAGATTTCATATTTTCGATAATAAATATTTGAGTCATGACATATATTTATTTTGCATATGTCTTTCATATCGTATTTAATAATCAGGCTATAACAGATATTTTTTGTTTTCTATTCATGAGATCCGAGGAGATTTAAGTAGTTTACAACTATTGATACAACCCCCCAAATGGGCTGGAAACAGATAGGTCGAACGCTAGGCCCAAAACCGCGTCGGGCCCTGGCCCAAAGGGTCGGTTCGGAGTGTAGCGGCCCAAGACCGCCATCCGATAGACGGTTGACCCCGCTCAGAGGGGGGAAACCGCTCCTCATATCGTGCCCGCCTTGATCACCATTGAAGATGCCATTACGTTCGCCTTGATCACCATTCAAGGGACCATCAATGCAGGCGGTCATGAGGGGAGGAGTGATAAACGCCATGAAGGCGTTGACATGCGGGACTCCTATAAGAGACCCAAGGAACAGAACGCAAAGGGACCGAATTCTGGATACTTGACACCCAGGTATACCGAATTCTCACAGACCTTCTTCCACCACATATTGCTCCTCCACAGCTCGGCCGAGAACTCGAGCTTGGTCTATCCGTGAACCAAGTTCGATTCCACCAAGCATTTTCAGACCTGATCTGACTTAAGCATCGGAGGGTATTTGGTCGGAACCGAGGTCCGACCCCGCTGACGAGTTCTTCGTTTTACAGATCGAGTAAGACATCATCTCGTCGAAGCTTCCCTTCGGCGTCCCATCGCTCGGATCTAAACGCCCTCGCCCCAAAGCTTGTTCCTTCGACCGAACCCGAAGGTCGTCGTTCCGATGAATCTACCCTTCGGCGCGTCATCGCCCGGACCCGCGCCTTCCCGCTCAAGCGAACGCTCGGCCGACCGACCCCAAGAGCCGTCCCCGTCTCTCAAAGACCGTGATGCACTCGGACCTCCATACTACCAATCAGCGGTGAGAAAACACCCCGAAACATCTGGCGCCATCTGTGAGAACGAGATCATCACCCACGTCATCCGCACCAACCGACGTGGACCAGCACAACAACGGGGGGCCCGCATGCCACCTATCCACGAGGAGGGCGTTTACGTATCACCCGAGGATGGACACAGCCGCTCCGTCGAAGAAACCAACGACTCACGCTCGGTAAAACGCGAACAGTTCTACCTTTTCGCAAGGGAAATGAACACCAACTTCCAAACACTGGCGGCAGCTTTCCAACAACTCGCGGGCCACGAACACCTCTTCGAGGGAAACTTGGCGGACTTCCTAACGGACAAGGGGCACGCCCCCAACTGTGCTTGACTGTGGTCACAAACCACGGTGGGAGAAGCCCCAACCGAGAGCGATGGTTCCCCTTGCCGAACCTTTCTCATGCGCGGTCTCTGACCCCCACCTCCATCCGAAACGGGGGGGATAAAGAACCGAATGGTCTGGGGACGAGCCAACGGCGACCTCGTCCAAACGATCCCGCTCAACTCGGGAGCGGTCGCCCAGCCGTCCGACCACCGAAAATCGACAGGGGCAGAGCAGGAGCCCACTTCAAAAGAGGCAGAGGAGTCGAGAGGAACGCCGTCGAAGGGGGGAACGCTCGGCGGCCAATGTCGATTCCTAACCATGACGGTCGTAGAGGCAGTCCCTCCCACACCTTCGCCAACCTACCCAAACCGCCCGAACACCAGGGCTAGGCACTGCCGGACCAGGTTGCCCTAGAAACCCCCGCGAACGACCGCTGCCCGCTGATAAGGAATATCACCACCGCATGAGTACCCTCCACTAGGAATGGCAATATTGCGGGGCGGGGCGGGAATTTAACTACCCAAGCTTTCCCCTTCCCATCTACGGGTCGGGTCAGGGCGGGTCTCGGGCCGGGGCCGGGCGGGTAATTTCTTACCAAAACCGGGTCGGGCCGGGTCGGGCCGGTCGGGTCAGGTCATTACTACCATCCCTATGAATCCAAACCAAAATTTTTATTTCAAAATTGGGAGAAATGTGATATGTTTGGTAATTGGAATTGGGAATTGGCTCAATTGGGAGAAAAGTGGAACAGAGTATGAACTTAAGGGTTATGGACGGGCCGCATGGTCCGCATCAAAATAGTAAGATTTTTCAGAACTTCTATAGTTTACCGGGGCGGGTCGGGGCGGGTCGGGCCGCATACGAAGCCCAAGCTTGCCCCGACCCGTCTGCGGGCCGGGGCGGCCGAATCAAAACCGGGGCGGGCCGGGGCGGGCCGGGGCGGGCCGGGTCGGACCAGTCGGGTCAGGCCATTACTGTCATCCCTACCCTTCAGGTTCAAGGTCCCAACACTGGAGAAGTATGACGGCACGGGGGACCCCCAGGAACACGTCCAAGATTACAATGGGATCATGGAGTTCCAAGGGGCCGACGATGCCCTCCTCTGCCAAGGCTTCTATACCACCCTCCAGAAATCAGTAAGGGAGTGGTATAAAAGCCTCCCTGATCAGTCCATCGGCAACTTTCGGGACTTGTCACGGATATTCTGTAACCAATTCATGGCAAGACGACGGAGAAAGCCGAGCTCAAACCGCTTGTTCAATACAGTACAGAGGCCGGGCGAGACCCTGGGGAGCAACATGAAGCGCTTCAACTTCCAAAGGGTGAACATGGAAAGCTGCCTCGAAGTGGTCATAATAACGGCCCTAAAGAAAGGACTTCTGCACAGGGGCTTAAAGAAGTCGCTGCATCAGGACCCCCTCAAGGGCCTCAACCAGGTTTTAGCTCGGGCGGAGCGATTTATGCTGGCAAAAGAAGCCCTCGTCGCGGAAGAAGAAAGTCCCCCCCACGGGGGCCAAAAAGAACTCATGACGCGACGAGGGCATGTGCCGCAAACTGAAGGATCACAAACGGGAAAGGAACCCCAGAGGGAAACCACGCAAAGGAGAAGGAGCACCTGCCGAGCTGAACGCGACCCGAGACGTTGTCTTGACACAGGCCCAAAAGGAGGGCCACATAAACAAGCCACCCCCGAGGATGAAGGGTGGCCAACAAGATGAAGAAAAGTACTGCAAGTATCACAAGGACACCGACAACGACACCGACGATTGTTGGCATCTAAAGAAAGACATTGACCAGCTGATCAGTCGGGGATACCTAAAGAACTTCTTCGACGCATCGAAGGTAGGCTCCGGAGAAGGCACATCCAGGCAAGGAGATAAAGGGAAGAAGGTGAGCATCCTCCAGACCCCCTACACATAATCAAGTAAGGAGTCTACTGCGAGGACAAGGGCGACAAGCGAGGCACTCTCCATTCTCTCCCTTATCAGGCAAGTGATTCTTGCCCCCCACTATTTTACATGCTTTATGTCCTCAATGTACCTCCTCTTTTTTCTCTTAACGAACGAGAGTTCTTGCGATGTAACGACCCGCTCTCGGGGGGCCCGTTACTTAGTTGGTTTATTCGCAGGTCTGCAAATTACCAGTGAAATCAATATAGCCCCGACGCAGAGACGTACAATAATACTCAAGCCAGCATATATTATTACAGTCCATAAATTAAAAATACAACAAACAAACAGCTCTCTCTCACTACATGCATGAAAAGTAAAGCGGAAAGGAAATACATCGAAAGTACATCACACATACACTATAAATATAAAAGTCGACAGTCCCAAGATCGTGCTACGGCTCTGCGAAATCAGGAGTGCCTAAGTCAACCTGTGCGGTGACTGCGGTGCCACAGAGATGGAATCATAGTAAGTCACAACAATTCTGGCAATAGAAAAAGAGTAGTGCACAAGTATGGAACAATCTATAGTAAACAAAAGATGATCATGCAAGTGCAAAAGTAAAGCAAGAGCATACATGTGTGTAAGAGTGGTAAGTAAAGTACTGGTGGCTGCTCAGGTGTGGTAAGTAAAGTACATGTAATGCGTAAAGTAAAGGTGATTGTGTAAGTGCAAAAGTAACGTACAAGAGTAACAAATGTGGCATGACATATGGTAGCAGGCAATGTGATGACAATAGTAGGACAACAAGGCAGATGTAGTAACAATAAAAGGACATGCAGGCAATAGTAAAACTAGAAACTACGTGACTTATATAAAAACGTACAGTGTGCAACCATTGAGCCCATCTACTGCCACAGGGGCGCTCACCCAGGCGGATCTCAAATTACTTTAGACGGTACATTTCATTTAGACGGCTGGTACGGTGCAATGTGTAGATGGCTCGCGGTCGCTCACACACTTTCTCTAATATAAGTTACCCAAAAAACCAGTGCAGTGCCAACTACTTTTAAGCATTCATTTTCAATAGGATGTTCCAGCAGTAGGATGTTAATGCAGTATATCATTCCATCATTATGTTGCAATACGGTATGTTAATTCGTTGTTCCAAATGTAAAGATGTTCCAAATGCATTAACAACACTTCAAAGAGCTTTGCTTGTTGAAAAATCAAGACAGAAACCTCAACAGAGAATGTCAGTCTTGAGCAATGTTTTGAAGTCCAACAACTAAGACACCGATTCCATGCTTCGAGCATGCAGTATTTCCATTACACTATCTTCCATTTCGTGCACTATCTAAATTTCTAAAGTTAGAATACATTGTGACTTACTCTCTTGAGATCGTCGTAGCAAGACGAGGTTGGAGCTAGAGCGTGAGGAGTGGTACCTGCAAACACAAGAAATTATTAGTTAATGGTTACACTAATTTCTATCTTAATTAATTTGGTCGTTTTGATTTTTAAAACTGATTGAAACGGTGTCGAAAAACTTTCTAAATTTTTATAAAGGCTGGGTATGAAGAAAATATTTTTACTGTAAGAGGAAAATATTTTCAGAACCTCCTGATAATTTTTATAATTTTTAGAAGCTCAAAAATCAATTTAAAAACTAATTTTAATTAAGTAATTGTTGTGAACGAGAAACATGTTTGGCGAAGGTTGAGGCTAGGAAACCCCTAGGCTCCTTTATATAGTATTCATAATGGTTACTCATGTGGGTGGATACCCAATAGGCCCAATGGGTCCTATTCATAACACTTCCCCTTATCCAACCAACGTGGTATACTCGACTTATGAATACTGAATGATTCATTAGTACTAATGAGTATCTTAAAGGGTGGATACTTCTAGATCCAAGTTAAGGGTAACTGCCTCGTTAAAAACCCTTAGCTATGGAAAACCCTATGGGAAAAAACCGATAGCGAAGGGAAAAGAGTACAACACTCCATAACTTCCCCTGATTTGGGGATGTGTCGAGGGGTGGATACTTCTGGATCCAGAATCAATGTGGTTGCCTCATTAAAACCTTGACTATGGAAAACCCTGTGGGAAAACCCACTAGCCAAGGAAAAAGAGTACAACTCTACAGTTGACTCCCCCTTATCTGATCAAGCTTCAGGCTTGCAGATATCCTATATATCTATACATTTATCTCCTATGTGTCTATACATCCATCTCATCTACAACATTGCGAAAGCAAAAGTAAAGTACAAGCATCACTCATCTATACAAGTATCACTCATATAAGGCAGTAGCTGAAACTAAATGAGCGCTAGCGAACTTGGTAGACAGCTCCACGCCTCAATCGTCATTGTATGTGAGGTACTTCAGGACGTGGCTTTGTATGTTCTCAAACTGCTCCTTGGGTGATGAGCTTCTCGGGATGGTGGAAGGATGTAGACTTGGGAGGATTCTGTGTAGATCGTCAGGAGGTGGACGTCCCTTTTATGCTATTCATCGCGATGATCTGTAACCTGCATATGCAAATACATTTAACATAGAGGATTTTTACTCGACCCATGGAGATAGCGCAGAAGCAACATATCTCTGGTCCAGTGGTGCGTTGCAGGCGTTGCATTGTACCTGGTTAATAGCTATACTGCTAACGCTCAAAGGAGACGCATGCAGTTGACTAGGTAAAAGAGTGTTCCAAAGACACTTTAAGGTACTTCTGGACTTTGTATATTCTTCCCCTCTTCCAGCTAACGGAAAGGGGTCTTTTAATGTATATCCATACAACCAAATAGGTGTATTTAGTGGAGAATGATTTTAATGTTTCTTCATCAATCGTCACTGTATGAAGTTTTCATCTTCGGGATGATTAATTAATGTCACCTTCAGGATGATAGTTCATTCCCAGGATGATTGTTCATCTTCAGGATGATAGTTCATCTTAAGGATGATTAATGTCATCTTCAGGATGATAGTTCATCTTAAGGATGATTAATGTCATCTTCAGGATGATAATTCATCTTAAGGATGATTGTATTCTGTAAGCCAAGAATTTATGCCTAGCTATGACTTTCATATCATATCATATCTGATAGATAGGCTTTAACAGATATTTCGGTATTTTCTCTTCAGGAGATCCGATAATATTTTGAGTTATCAAAATAATCTCAATTCTTTTAATTTGCTCTCTTAAGAATAATACTGTTTTTAAGAGGTGCAAACAACAACCTTTTAGTATGAGTCCTTTAAGGATCTTTGTCTAGGTTGTCTTTCCTTTAATCATATTATTAATATGTGTCCCAAAAAGAAAGGAAGGTAAAGAAAAAATTTATATATGCTGTTGAAGAAATTTTATATCGGTAATGTTGTCACATCCAATAGTAACATTAACCAAAAATTCCCTCTTTTTGCCATTCGTTGGGTTACGCCTTGACATAAACCAGTCGATGCATCAGATTCATCTTGTAACTGAGTTCAGCTCATCTTACTTGATTACTTCCTGGTTTGAGCGATTTATACCTCTAAAGCTATAGCAAATTAGAGTGCTTATAGCTAACGATTTTATTATAATTCTACTACAATACTCAGTTATCCCACAGGATTTGGTATCATTTTTGATATCAGGACTTCAGGTCCATACAACTCATATTTCATAAGTGAGTCCAGCTCATCTTATTATTGCCTCATTCCACATTATTATAATTTGGCCAAATCTCTATCTTTGCTTCAGGCAAAGCAGAGTTGTGGAATCGATATTAACTGGCAAAGTGAAATATGAGAGAATTTGTCGACAAAATCTGTTCTTTCTTGCCCAAAACTCACCCCGTACGTACTATAATCATTTGATTTCTCCGAGAAGTGTCTTCTTCACGACGCGTTGAAGAAGTGAAGGTTCTGGGACGGGTAAAGAATATGGACAGATCCAGAATGGGTCCTTAGCAACCAAGTTGCAATAAGGTTCTGGATTTGAGCTCACTTTCCTGTGGTGGTATTGCTTTTTCGGTCTCCAGGAGTAGATTCCTCTCTTTGGAGCCTAATGGTATGTCCTCTCATCTCTTAAGGACATCCACTTCTGCTACTGGTGGATTGCATCCATTATATTTGGTATGTCAATCCTAGCTGGATTTTTAGTAGTAGGGATGTGAAAGTTTTGACAATATTTAAATTGTCAGTCTGTTTATAATCAGATCATATGTATTTACTTTTTAAATGGTCAATTTGAGCTTCAGGCTCATAGATGATTTGAACCAAATAGGGAATTGAAGGATCTTCATGATCCTTATTACCATCGACACACAATCTATAAGATGTGTACTAATGCCTTACTCATCCGAGTTTTTGGAATCTATTCATCAAAGTTGGTTAGTCCTGATGAATGTGTTCTCTTTATGGCATCATGACGTTTTATGTAGTGTTGCTTCAGGAACACATACACAGCGTTGCGGACGTACCATCTTTAAGATGTGCTCTAAACCCATTCTTAGAAAATGTTTATATGGAGTTGATGATTATGTAGTGCTCTAAATCTTTAAGATGTGTACGCAACCACTGTTGCTAATTATTTATGATTTCCCATTTTTATCCAAAGTTACCACTATTTTTTTAAAAAATTGTGGTTGGATAATGCCCATTTTTAGAGGAAATATTGATGAGTACACCAAAGGTACATCATCAGTCATATTAAAGGAGTGGACGAAGCCTATTTATATCCCTTAAATACTCTCAAGAGACCTAAAGGTCTTCATTATCTTTAATGATGATAGTATATCATCTTAAATTCCTTTGAGGAAGTGGGGAGAGTCAATGTCCATGTGAATGGACATGATCTCATTATCATTTTTCCCTTTTGAATAGGACAATGAAAGTTTCACCCTTTTTGAAGAATCTTCGGGTTCGTCTGGTTGATGATGTCTTGCATCATCAATACAGTGTGATATTAATCCAAAATTGGTCGATTATGGACACTTCTGGTGTTCAAAATTAATTCCTCTTTTTGAATTTATGTGGGACTTTTGAAAAGTCCATTAAAATGCTCAAGTTAATTTTGTCAGGTAATAGTTGAACTGTGATCAAACTGTGAAGGATTACATCTTCACATTGACTATTTTGCGGATCATTATGGGACAAAGCTTCAGGCTTCATTTATTTCTTGAGTCATTAGGGATTTCGTTTTGACGAATATCCTTTGAAACTGTATAAGTTTCAAAGAGTATATGACATCCTCATTTTATTTTTAGGGGTATTCAAGATAGCAAATCATTCGCAGTAAAATAAATTGTATTAAAACTACAAGAGAATAATACTGATGATTATGTTAAGTCAACATATGACATAGTGTGATGTGTGCTCTTGAAAACATACAACTATAATCATGCTCATTAAGAATTATGTTATGACAACAGATTAAATTTGATTTCAAAGTTTATTTGTCCTCGGGGAGTAGCTAAATATACATAAGGTCAATTAGACTTTCGTCGTTTAGACTAGATATGTATGTATTTTTATATGGCATAAGTTAATGCACATTCATGTTTGTAAAAACATTATGGCTCTTATCAGAACTTCTGGTCTGATATTGGTTTGCCATTGCTTACTACATGTCGAGGTATATCATATCTTCCCTTTCAAGACTTCCCCTGTTTTAAGTTTTCCTTATTTTTATTTCAGGTCATGTTTGATCCTGAACTTCCCCTGATTTCAATATTCCTTATTTATAAAGGACAATGAAAATTAGTCTTGCTAAGGAGACATAATCAGGGGGTTTGAGCAAATTATTTTATCCTTTCACTTTTCTAATTAATAAGAGACTTTTAAAAGTCTATTGAATGCTCGAGTATAGCTTCAGGCCATTTTCTTGAGTCATTCAAATTTTATGTGTATAGTTTATCATGCTCAGAGGGGAAAACAAATATGTGGCTACGAAATTTATACTTTCTCACTTATCTATTAAGTCACGACTTCGGGCGTACACTTAAAAGTAAGGAGTAGATTCAAGAATCATACATTGTAAAGTGAGATGACTCTAAAAGAGTTTAGCGGTGTTATGACAACTGCTGGTGTCAATATTCGATTATATAGACAATAAGTGTGAGAGGTCTATATACCTCAAAATGTGTATCTTTAAAAGATCGCATAAATAGTTTTCGCATAGTCCATTGTATTTGTTAATATTTATTTTATCAGGGTGAAAGGGTGTTGACTTTTGATTTGATTTTGAACTTCAGGGTTCATTTTGTCAAAGTGGATATGATGTTAAACTTTTTGAAATCATGATTGTCTTGTTGTCATAAATATCGTCATATCATGAGCGCATCATACATATAATATAAAGCTTGTAAACTAAAAATTATACTCAATTAATCTGAATTGAAACAAGTATGATGTATACACATGCTATTTATATGCTGCAGGCATTTAAACAATCTCATCGCAGATATATAGTCTAGCTATAAGTATTAAACTATATCAAAGTGATTTTAGCAAGCTAAATAAAATGTACATCACAGAAATCATTAAATATGCGGCAGGCATATAATTTTCTACACATTCATTTAATTATCACAGACATGTAATAATATTAAATTTTAAATCATGCAACGGGCAATGAAATGTATGCAACATCACTAGCATTAAAAATGGAGTGAAAACTTTTCGTTTAATACTAATCAAATAATCCAAACGAAATGCGGTGATGATTTACACAGATAATTAATCAGAAAAAGACAAGATTAATAAAATCATTACCTAATAGCACATCCACGCAGATAATATATTAATGATATACAACCACGCAGATAATTATATCACAGAACATGTAAAGATTAATAAATAATCTAAATAGTGTGAGACGTGCTAAAAATTATTTTGAAAAACTTTTTACCTTTGATCCATATGTTTAATATTTTATTTTCCGCTTTAACCCTTTTTATAAGGTTTAAAATTTCTTTAATTATTTTGGTCTTTTGGGGCCAAAAAATAAAAAAGGAAAAATAAAGGGTAAATGGGTTAATTTTCAGGCTTTTTGTGCCATGAAAACACCCCATTAGGGTTAATTGGGCCTCCCCTAAAAAATTGGCCCGTTAAGGGCTAGGGTTTCCGAAAAAACCATAAGGGGGCCCGCGCGGCGCGCCGCCGCGACGGCTGGCCGCGACCGCTGGCCGTGGCAGCGTGGCCGCGGCAGCGGGCCACTGCGTCGGGCCGCGGCCTGAGGCCGCGGCGCATACCGCCGGTGGCGCTTGCGGAGCGCCGCCGTTTTGCCCTTCGGGCGTGCAGGGTATGGATCAAGGTTGGGGGTAAAAAACTGATGTTTCAAGCATTTAGACCTCTAAAAACTGATTTTTACTGTTTTTAGACATGCAGATCTAAATAAAAATGTGATTTTTACCGAGTTTTTAAACTTTTTGATCATAAAACATGCAGATCTACGTGAAACGCAAGTTTAGATCTAAAACGTTTTGATATTTACCTCTAGATTCGACGAGGGAATCTAGACGACGGTTGGTGAATGATGCCCTTTTCGCTCCCCGTTGAGAAGATTAAGATCTTCTTAGACTGAGCGGTTGATGGATCTCCTTCCTCGCGCGTCGCCACCTTTTCCAACGAGCGTGATTGTGCTGATAACGTGTTGTGAACGAGAAACAGGTTTGGAGAAGGTTGAGGCTAGGAAACCCTTAGCCTCATTTATATAGTATTCATAATGGTTACTCATGTGGGTGGATACCCAATAGGCCCAATGGGTCCTATTCATAACAGTAATGTAATTATTCAACAATTTATTCTGGATGCAATACTAATCGGAATTGTTCAAGTGAGCAGTCAAAACAACCGTCTCAAAGAGTGCTACAGCATATATTTTTCTCACGTATCAGTGTACGTGAAAATTACAAGTTACAGATTTTTAAAAAAATTTACGTATTTAAGTCTTAGGGTTAAAAATTTATCCTGGAAAAACTAAGTATCTGATTGAGATGAAACCAGCGCCATTGGATCCAGAATATCATTTCTGATTTTCTGAAACTTGTCTTACATTTTTCTGAGGCTTATATTTTTAGTTCTGAATTTAAAACCAATAATACCCATTTAATAATTATTAAAATACGTATATACGAAAATACGTAGAAAAATAATCTTCACCTTCGCTCTTCTCTCGTGCGCTGCCGGAGGGGAGGGGGGAGTTTGCGGGCGGACGGTGGTGGCGACAGGAGCGGCGGCAGCGGCAATGGGCGCGAGAGACGTTGGCGAAGTGGGACGGCGCTCGCGGTGGCGGTGGACGACGAAGGAGACGTCGAAGAGCGGGAGGCGCTCGGGGAAGTCGGGGCTGCGGGGTGCTCCGGGGGAAGTTCGCTGGCGCTTGGATGTGGCGCGCGAAGGCGGCGATGGCGGCGGGCTGTCGAGGGGCGTCGTCGAGAGCGCGGGGCAGGCGGCGGCGCACTCGACGGTGGTGTGAACGGCGGCAGCGTGCGTGGGCTGACGGGGGTGGCGACAGTGATGGTGAAGGCGGAGGGGAACGACGATGGCGGTGGATGGCCGCAGGGCGGCGATTGACGCCCGGGGAAGGTCGGAGAGGGGAGGGAGAGAACTGAGAGGGAGAGAGAGATATTTTGAGGGGGGAGGGTGTTTGCTGCATGCTGGGTTGGGTTTAAACGGAAGCAGAGAGAGAGAGAGAGAGAGAGAGAGAGAGAGAGAGAGAGAGTAATGTGTGGGTGAATTAGAGAGGGGGGTGTTTAAATAGGTTTAGCTAATGGCACTATTGTAATTAGTGGGGAGAGACACGAATCTTAATGGGGTGGATGAGATCCAAAAAATTTGGATCTCACCAGCTAAGGGATGTGGGTTAAAGGAGTTAGTTGGGAGATTAGGGTGAAAGTAAGTAGGTAAAAGTTAATTAGTGAATGTAAAAATGTAATTAGTGATTGTAATTAGTGAAAACGGAGGAATACAACCTCGTTTTCACATACGACTCCGAAAAATTACGAAAACATACCCACGGGATCATATCGTCGCGAGGATCGCGAATACGAGATCCATTTTGGGATTTGGACTACGGAGATACTAGTTTAGGCCAAAACATTTAGAAAGCGGATTTGTGGGTTCTAGGTCGATTTGATATCAGAAAATTACGAAATTAAAATGGGGAGCCCTAAATGATCATAGGATGATACTGTAGAAGTTTGAAAATATGTTGATGATGTTTGTATAGAAAATTAATTCATTAAGCCAAAACAGTAATAATTGAAAATGAATTTCTATAAAATTGTTTAGAGGTATTTGCTGAAATTCGAATTTACTGAAATACACCATAACTAGTTTGATACCTCAAAATATTTTTATAAGAAATTTTTGAAATCATTTTTGATATAAAACTCCTGATCAACCACTATAAAATACTTTTAAAAATGAAAATACGTTAAATACGTAATTTAAATGTATTGAAAAACACAGGTCGTTACATGCGCACAACCATTTGTCCTTCGAAACTTGACGACCGCGTCGTGGATCCAAAACCTCCTGTTGAGAACCAACTGTTCGATCGACCGTAAGGATGTTGGAAACCCCCCAGCAGACTAATCATTCGATTGACCGTAAGGTTGGTGGCAACTCTCCTAGCAGGCTGATCACTGATCGACTGTATGGCTGGGGCAACTCCCCCAGCAGGCCGATCACTCGATCGACCGAAAGGCTGAGGGCAACTCCCCCAGCAGGTCGATCACTCGATCGACCGAAAGGCTGAGGGCAACTCCCCCAGCAGGCCGATCACTCGATAGACCGAAAGGCCGAGGGCAACTCCCCCAGCAGGCCGATCACTCGATCGACCGAAAGGCCGAGGGCAACTCCCCCAGCAGGCCGATCACTCGATCGATCGAAAGGCTGGGGGCAACTTTCCCAGCACGCCGATCACTCGATCGACCGAAAGACTGGGGCAACTCCCCCAGCAGGCCGATCATTTATCGACCAAAAGGCTGTGGGTAACTCCCCCAGCAGGCCGATCATTCAATCGACCGTAATGCTGGGGGCAACTCCCCCACGCATGCCGATCACTTGTCGACCGTAAAAGGCGGGGGGGGGGCAACTCCTCCAGCAGGCCGATCACTTGTCGACCGTAAGCCTGGGGCAACTCCCCCATCGGGCCGATCACTTGTCGACCGTAAGGTTGTGGGCGACTCCCCCAGCGGGCCGATTACCGATCAACCCCGATGAGGAGTGCAACTCCCCTAGTGGGCCAGCCATTCCGTCGACCAAAAGGTGAGGAACCACTTCCCTGACAAATCGGTTAAACATCCGGCCCTGATTGGTTAATACCTCCTCCAAGAAATGCTTCCCTCGACTCGAGCCACTCGCCAACTTTGACACGAGCTATGGAAAGGAGGGCAGACCAAAACAAATCCAATGCACAGAAAAAGGTTAAAACACAGCTCCCAAAGTTCCATTTAAAGTCCAAAAGGGGTCTTTTACAAGAAATCAAAAAGAGGGTCTTTTACAAGAGGAGGGAGGAAGAGACAATCTACAATGCCTACGGGACGACGGCTTTGGCAGGTGCCTCTACAGTCGGTTCGGCATCTCCCACATCCTTCGTCCTGATAGGCTGGTCGGGATGGCATGAGGAACGATGAAGTATTCACCGGACCCGCTCCTCGTATGCCTGAAAACCCTCCATGAAGGAGTTCGCGATCTGCATGGTCAGGATCTCCTCGTAGCCCCTTACAACCGCTGTGACGAGACGCTCAGGGCCCACCCGTCGTAAGGAAGCAATATCGGACCAAAGCTCATCCCTCTCCTTCCTATGCGTCTCCCGGGCAAAGGATAAATCATCATCCATAGACTCCACTGCCGCTGCCTGAGAGACGTCCACGACCGTCAACGCCTCTCTCAGTTTCCCCACCTCCGACGACAAATCGGGAACATGAAGAAGGGCAGACCTCAGCTTCATGGAAGCCCCCTCGGCCGATTTCTCAACCGACTCTGTCCTCTACCACTCTCGCTTCAAAGGCCGCCATGACCTCGACCATTTGTGCTGAGCGTCGCCGGGCCTTGACCGACATCGAAGACATCTACAAAATGAAAAGGATTGAGACTGCTCGGAATTACTAAACGGTAAACGAGGAGGGAAAAGGAGCAACCTGCTGGCTCGCCCATACCATGAAGTCTGCTAGGTCTGATAGGCCAACCTTTCATAGGAGGAAGCAATCCCTCGGAAGAGCGGAATCATGTGCCAGATGTATGGCTACACCCCGGTCCGCAAAGACCGACTCACCGGACGGCGCTCCGGGGACAATCTCAAGCACCAACAATATCCGCACCGGGTCGACAGGATGCCGTTCAGCTTGTTTGGGTCGAAAAACCTCCCCTAGAGCCCGCGAGCTCTCCCCAATGATGGGCGACAGGTCTGGGGCCACCACCTCGACACTTGCCTCCCTCACCCTCTTTTCAGGAGTCTCCAAAACCCGAGGAAGAACGACCTCTCTTCTTCTAATGGCCACTGACCAGCTCGGAAGGGGCCCCCTCGGAGCTAGCAGAGCCCTCCACTACGAGGGCAGGGTCATCAGGAATGATGACGAGGCCTCCCGCAACCGGGGAAGGATTCTCAGTAATCAAAGTTGACACCTGGTGGGCTTTCGTCGGCCGCAATGTTCCGACCGGCGCCTTGTCTGCCCATTGCATTTCCTCCTCCAAACGACGCGCGTGGTCAGAGGGATCCCCCCAGATGTAACGACTCGTAATTTTTCAAAACATTTAATTACAAATTTAATATATTTTGTAATGGTTTGTCAGGAGTTTTAAATGATTTCAAAAAAATTCTATAAAAATATTTTAAAGCACTAGACTTATTATATTATATTTCAGTATTTTCGGATTTCCTCAAATACCCAAAACGTTTCTGTTAAAATTCATTTTCAAAAATTACCGTTTTGATTCGATGAATTTATTTTCTATACAAACGTCTTCAAAACGTTTTCAAACTTCTGCAGTAACCTCCTATGACCATTTAGGGCTCCCCACATTAATTTCGTAATTTTCTGATAACATTTCAATAGAGAACCCGCAAACCCGCTTTCTAAACGTTTTGGCCAAAAACTAGTAACTCCGTAGTCCAAACCCGGAAACGGACTTCGTATTCGCCATCCTCGCGACGATACGGTCCCGTGGGTATGTTTTCGTAATTTTTCGGACACATTTGATAGTAGGGGCAAATTCGTAATTTCGTTACAATTTTACCGTCCTCAATTACTCTAGTTAATTACATTAACCTAATCAAATCTTTTTTAACCCTAAACATGACTAACACATGGGAGGAGACACGTTCAAAAAATTCTACACTTAGTCCTAAAGCTAACCTACCCTAATTAATACTAATTGACTAACTAAAGGTGTATTTAATGCTAATAGTGGGTTCATGAACCCACTAACCCTATAAATACCCCCTAATTCTACATTAACATCCTAAGTAAATTTTTTAACACAAAACTTTCACAGGCCGTCACTCTCTCTCTCTCGTACTCTCTCTCTCTCACTCACGCTCTCCCTCCCTTCACCTCCGACCTCCGCCGCCGGCTCCGACCGCCTCCCACCGCTGCCCCCGTCGCCATCGCCGTCGCCATCGCCCCCCGTCGCCGCCGCCGCCGTCTCCAGAGGCTTCCGCCGCCGCAAGAACCCCCCACAGCGCCCGCCTCGCCTGCACACGTCGCCCGCCGCCGCCGCCGTCGCCGTCCCCGCCTTCGCCGCCCCGCCTTCGCCTTCCCTCCGCACCGCCGACCGCCCGCCGTGCGCCCCCCTCCGCTCGCCGACCGCCGACAGACCCCGCCGCTGCCATCGTTGGTCGAAGCAGCGTAAGTTTGCATCAGGGCAAACTTGTAAATATTAAGAACTTTACGATTTTCGTATTTATTAAATAATTATAAATAGGGTTAAGGGCTAAAAATCCATAAGTAATTATACAGGGGCCAGAAAAATGAGTGGATAGTCCCAGAAAATCAGAAACGACATTTCGGATCCAATGGCGCTGGTCTTACCTCGACCAGACGTCTACTTTTTCCAAAATGATTTTTTGAACCTTAAAAATAAATACATTTAAATCATTCTAAAATTCGTAGCTCACAGGTTTTGCATACAATAATATGTGATAAAATTATATGTGATAATAGACTTCGAGACGGTCATTTTGACTGTTTATTCAAGCTATTCCGACTTTTATTGCTCCCGTAAGAAATTACGGAAGATACACGTTCCTTAAGTTTTTAGGTTTTTTTAAGCTATTTCTAAGTTTTTAAAAAATTATAAAAAATTACAGAAGCTTCTGAAAATTCTCCCCTCTTGCAGTAAAATCTAAATAATTATTTTAGGTTTATATAAAAATTTTAAATATTTTCCGACACCGTTTTACCGAGTTTAAAAATCAAACTAACCTAATTATTAAATAGTAAAAAGTCGTGTTTTTCTAAAATAAGTATTTTGTGTTGCAGGTACAGACTCTGGTGTACCAACTTCTGAGGAAGCCCTAGATCCTCTTCCGGCTTACTACAACGGTATTAATTTTGGTAAGTCACGATAGGTTCTAACCTTAGAAATCTAGCCACTGTGCTCGTACGAACTTGTAGCACCGCACTACTACGTGCTCGAAGCACGGAAACATACGCCACTTTATTGTGTTGGACTTGACTTGGAACATTTCGTGGAACGTTCATGTAAAGAACTTGTACTTGACACATCACCGGGTTTTGGGGTAACTCATAGTTTGCGAGAGTACGGGAGTGACTAGAGTTTGGTCTACCTGTCCTGTCGCCTGTGTTTCGGCGCCCTGTCCTGCTGCCTGCGTTTCGGCAAACCATACTGCTGCCTGGGTACCGGCATTCGTCTGGGTAGCACCCAGGCAAGAGACGAACTGAACGGTCACATATTGTACTCTCCGACTTGAGTCACGTAGTTTTAGCAGAGCTTGCACGGTTACTTCTTTACAGTCATGCACTTTACTTTCTGCACTTGTACAGACACTACACCGTACTTTACTTTACTTCTGCTTGTCATACTTGTACAGAACTTCTTTTCTTTGTTTAGAATCTTTGTGACTTACCTTCGGTTCCACTTGTGGCACCGACAGACGACGACCTGATCGAGGAGATCGCTCCAGAGTACGAGGAGCCTGCGTACGACCCAGAAGCCGCGGAGTTTTAGTTATCTGTATTGGTGTGTGTTGTGAGATGTATTTCCATTCTGTATTTCCTTTCCGTACTTTTCCTTTCATGTATCGGTGTGAGAGAGTGCTGGTTGTTGTACTTTAATTTGGACTGTAATAATGTCTGTAAGCTGGTTTGAGTGTTGTTGGTACATCTCTGCGTTGTGACTATGCTGATTTCACTGGTAAACTGCGGAACCTGCAAATAAATCAAATAAGTAACGGGCCCCCGAGAGCGGGTCGTTACAAGTTTGGTGGCCCATGCAGGTCCGTGCAAAATACCTCGTGAACAGTATAGTAAAACCAGGATGTATCGTGTACGATACTCGACTAAGCTGACATTTTTCTATGAATGCAGGTTTGACACTCGAAGAATGGATGGAGACCCTTCGGAGAAGCCCCAATGGAGTTGACCTATCCTGCCTTAATAAAAAGTTATTAACAAAATTTTGATAGGATTAAAAAAAAAATCCTTCTGTGTCGGTGGCACTCATATGAATGATGACCTTCCTTCAATGGACCATGATACCGGTCAATGTGCTTGGCTAAAGTCTGTTGGATCAACCTAGCTAGACTGGGCATAAGTGATCCTGGCTTAGTCACTTCCCTGGCCGTGTCCGCTGGACCGTAAGGACGTGAATCATGATTATGTGACGTCATCGATCTTCTCCACTATCAACCTTCCTTTGTCTTGATGACCTTTCATTTGACCTTCTTAGAATCTTTCTACACCAATTCTTACTAAACATTATGTACAGGTCTTTTGTGTTCAACGCTCAAGAATGGACGGAAATACCTCAAAGACCCCCAATGGAGCCTATCAGTCTGAAGCCAACAACCCGACCGACAACGGGCCAACTCCCACAGTGCATCAGATCTCGGATCTGGCATTGCGAGAAATGGTCGAAGCTATCAAAGGCGAATATCACCCTACGGGAGGCATCCGACAATTTCGCTCCCTCTACCCGAAGACTTGGAACGGAGAAGATGGCCCGATGAAGGCCGATGAATGGCTAGAAAGTACTGAAGAGAACTTGAGAGCCGCCCAGATCGGGAGGCATGCCTGGGTGGATACTGCCAGGTCCCAACTAACGGATGGGGCCAGAGTCTGGTGGGGCTCTGCAGAAAAACGTCTCCAACGACCGATTGAATGGGAGACATTCACAGAACTTTTCCGCACCCAATATTTCTCTCCGGAGGCCCAGATGGAGCTTGAGGCGCAATTTGTTGGATTGAAGCAAGGTTCCATGACGGTGGAACAATACGACGCCCGGTTCACCATGCTGAGCCGCTTTGCTCCTGAGTTGGTTGCCACTCCAATAGCCCAGGCTCGACGCTTCAAGCAGGGTCTCAACATAGAGATCCGCAAGAATTTAGTCGGACGTACATTGTCTACCCACACCGAAGTTCTAGCTGCTGCTCGTGAACACGAGTTTATGGAGAGGGAAGAAAGGCGTGAGTTGGCTGCCCCTCACAGAAGACAACCACCTCCAACCCCTGCTGCTGGACCTAGCCGACGACCCCCGCCTAATCAGATGTATCGGCCCATTCAACAAACACAGTTCAAGAGGCAGGGTCCACCACCACCACCGCGCCAAACATGTCATCATTGCGGGAAACCAGGGCACCTCCGCTCAGAATGCCGATCTTTTCTAAACCTCTGTCTGGTCTGTGGATCAAAGGACCATGTTGCAAGGGACTGTCCTGAGAGGAAGTCTCAGCTACCTAACCCTGCTCCGGCCCACGTCCCTGCCAGGAATGTGCCACCACGTCCACCACCACCTGCTCAGCAACGTCAGCCACTCCCTCCCCAGCAACAGGTATACCAGCAAGCTCGTCCACAGGCGCCACCTCCAAGGCGCCAAGCCTATACCATGACAGTAGAGGAGGCCGAGGCAACAGACCAGGTGATCACAGGTATCGTCTTAGTAGCTGGTAAGCCTGCCCTCACACTGTTCGACTCAGGAGCTACACATTGCTTCATGGCAAGTCGATTCGTCCAAACACACGACGTCTCTGTAGAACCTCTGACTTCCCGTTGGAAGGTCGAGACCGGTGGTGGGTCTCTACCAGTAACCAGCAGATGCCTCCAATGCTCTGTTGTGATCTGTGGACGAGATCTCTACGCCGACTTCATGGTGATAGAGTTGCCAACTTTCGATGCTGTTCTTGGGATGGACTGGTTAGGAACATTTCACGCCACCATTGACTGTCGTCAAAGGAGGGTAGAATTCGAGATACCTAACCATCCAAAGTTCGAGTTCCTCAGCGGAAGTCGATCAGAAGGACCCGTGAAGTACCGAGCCAGACTTTCAGAAGCGATGGCGACTACAGCAAAAGATGAGCAAGAGAAGCCTGAGATAGTGCGAGAATTCTTGGACGTATTTCCGGACGACCTCTCAGGTTTGCCTCCGGATCGCGGCCTTGAATTTACCATTGATCTTATGCCAGGTGCACAACCCATGTCCAAGGGACCCTACCGCATGGCACCACCCGAGCTTGAAGAGATTCGAGCTCAACTAGATGATCTTATACAAAAAGGATGGATACGTCCTAGTGTATCCGCATGGGGTGCCCCAGTGCTGCTCGTGAAGAAGAAGGACGGATCCCAGCGCATGTGCATTGACTACCGCGAGCTAAACAAGATGACGGTGAAGAACAAGTACCCACTGCCCCGCATCGACGACCTGTTCGACCAGCTTGGAGGATCGAGCGTGTATTCGAAGTTGGACCTAAAGACCGGATATCATCAAGTAAAGGTGAAGAAGGAGGATGTCCACAAGACCGCATTTCGGACGAGATATGGACACTACGAATTCCTGGTGATGCCATTTGGTGTGACTAATGCACCTGCTGTATTCATGAGTCTTATGAACCAGGTTCTTTACAACCATCTGGACAAGTTCGTAGTCGTCTACATCGACGATATCCTCATCTACTCGAAGGACGCCGAAGAGCATAGAATTCACCTGAGGAAGGTCTTGGAGACGCTAAGACAACACCAACTGTATGCCAAGTACAGTAAGTGTGAGTTTTGGCTCGACAAGGTGGCTTTCCTGGGCCACATCATATCTGGAGAAGGGATATCTGTCGACCCCGAGAAAGTAGCTGCTGTTCAGAACTGGCCAGCCCCGAAGACTGTAACTGAGATTCGAAGTTTCCTAGGACTGGCTGGTTACTACCGACGATTCATCCAGGACTTCTCGAAGATCGCAGGAGCCATGACGCAATTGACGAGGAAGGACGTGATGTTCGTTTGGTCGAAAGCTTGCGAGGATGCATTCCAGGAGCTGAAGAAGAGGCTGACTTCTGCCCCGATTCTAGTCATCCCAGACAGAACCGGAGGATTCGAAGTATTTTGTGATGCATCTGGCAAAGGACTTGGATGCGTGCTGCATCAGCACGGCCGAGTCGTCGCTTATGCGTCCAGGCAATTGAAGATCCATGAAAAGAACTACCCCACTCATGACCTTGAGTTGGCGGCAGTTATTTTTGCTCTGAAGATATGGAGGCACTTCTTGCTGGGCGAACACGTGAAGATCTTCTCAGATCACAAGAGTCTCAAATACCTGTTCACCCAGAAGGAGCTCAACATGCGCCAACGCCGATGGATCGAGCTGATGGCGGACTATGATATTGACCTTCAATACCATCCTGGGAAGGTCAATGTTGTACCGGATGCTTTAAGTCGCCTTCCTGCAGTGATGACTCTCACATCACAATGGAGGCTTCGACACGAGATCCGAGCCATGGAGATGGATGTCATACTACCTGGAGTAACGTCTTCGTTGCTCAACCTTCAGATCCAGTCCGACCTGGTAGACAAGATCAAAGCTGCCCAAGCCGGAGACGCAAAGCTGCAGAAGATCAGAGACATGGTGTTAGCAGGTCAGCGGCCTGAATTCAAGATCCATGAGGATGGATCTTTGAGATTCGGTAACCGCATCTGCGTACCATCTGGAGACGTCAGAGAAGCTCTATTGGAGGAAGCTCACAGTTCTCCATATTCCATTCATCCAGGAGGAACGAAGATGTATCAAGACTTGCGACAACACTACTGGTGGCATGGGATGAAGAGAAGCGTCGCACGCAGTGTGGCGAAGTGTATAGTGTGCCAACAGGTGAAGGCTGAACATCACCGGTCTGCCGGATTGTTGCAGCCTTTGCCCATCCCAGAGTGGAAATGGCAACACATCACGATGGACTTCGTGACGGGACTGCCCAAGAGCACGAAGCACAATGATGCTGTCTGGGTGATCGTTGATCGATTGACCAAGTCAGCACACTTCATTCCTTTCAGAGTGGGCCAGTCGACCGAGATGCTTGCCAAGAAATACATGGAAGAGATCGTGAAGCTGCATGGTGTCCCTGTCAGCATTGTTTCAGACAGAGACACTCGATTTACGTCTCATTTTTGGAAGAGCTTGCAGGAATGTCTGGGGACCCGATTAAGCTTCAGTACAGCTTATCACCCTCAGACTGATGGCCAGTCAGAACGCACCATTCAGATCCTGGAAGACATGTTGCGTGCGTGTATGTTGGACTTCAAGGGATCTTGGGAGGATCATCTACATCTAGTGGAGTTTGCATACAACAACAGTTATCAGGCCAGCATTGGTATGGCGCCTTTTGCAGCGCTATATGGCCGGAAGTGTCGTTCCCCCTTAAGTTGGGACGACATTGGTGATCGAGAGCTCATTGGTCCAGACTTGATTGTTGAAGCAGTGGAAGTAGTCCGGACCATCAGAGAGAAGCTACAGTTGGCTCAAGATCGATACAAGCATTGGGCAGATGCAAAGCGCCGACATTTAGAGTTCCAGCCTGGCGATCATGTATTTTTGAAGATCTCGCCGAATCGTGGGATGATTCGTTTTGGACGAAGAGGGAAGCTCAGTCCTCGATATATTGGTCCATTTGATGTCTTGGAGCGAGTAGGCGAGGTGGCCTATCGCCTTGCCTTGCCACCTGCATTGGAAGGAGTACATGAAGTTTTCCATGTCTCACAGCTTCGACGCTACGTGAGTGATCCTAGTCATGTTGTGGATTACTCCGAGATTGCTGTTCGTCCGGATCTATCTTACGAACAACAACCAGTCAAAATCCTGGACCGACGGCAAAAGATCCTCAAGAATCGAGTAATCAACCTTGTCAGGATAATGTGGCGTCACGACTCACCTGGAGAATCTACATGGGAACGAGAAGACGAGATGCAAGAACACTACCCGTATCTATTTACCGAATCAGGTAATCCTACTAGTTACGAGACTAGTTACGGAAGCTATGGTGATGTTAATAGTAAGTATTCATAAACATCATCTCTTGTTTTCTTGATGCTATGATATCACATTATATTATTTACAACCTGATTTATTAGACCATTATTATCATTTATTTGCTTGAGCTTCTTCATAACAAAAGTTATTCGTTTTAGAAAGTTCGAGAAATTCCGAGGACGGAATTATTTTAAGGAGGGTAGGATGTAACGACTCGTAATTTTTCAAAACATTTAATTACAAATTTAATATATTTTGTAATGGTTTGTCAGGAGTTTTAAATGATTTCAAAAAAATTCTATAAAAATATTTTAAAGCACTAGACTTATTATATTATATTTCAGTATTTTCGGATTTCCTCAAATACCCAAAACGTTTCTGTTAAAATTCATTTTCAAAAATTACCGTTTTGATTCGATGAATTTATTTTCTATACAAACGTCTTCAAAACGTTTTCAAACTTCTGCAGTAACCTCCTATGACCATTTAGGGCTCCCCACATTAATTTCGTAATTTTCTGATAACATTTCAATAGAGAACCCGCAAACCCGCTTTCTAAACGTTTTGGCCAAAAACTAGTAACTCCGTAGTCCAAACCCGGAAACGGACTTCGTATTCGCCATCCTCGCGACGATACGGTCCCGTGGGTATGTTTTCGTAATTTTTCGGACACATTTGATAGTAGGGGCAAATTCGTAATTTCGTTACAATTTTACCGTCCTCAATTACTCTAGTTAATTACATTAACCTAATCAAATCTTTTTTAACCCTAAACATGACTAACACATGGGAGGAGACACGTTCAAAAAATTCTACACTTAGTCCTAAAGCTAACCTACCCTAATTAATACTAATTGACTAACTAAAGGTGTATTTAATGCTAATAGTGGGTTCATGAACCCACTAACCCTATAAATACCCCCTAATTCTACATTAACATCCTAAGTAAATTTTTTAACACAAAACTTTCACAGGCCGTCACTCTCTCTCTCTCGTACTCTCTCTCTCTCACTCACGCTCTCCCTCCCTTCACCTCCGACCTCCGCCGCCGGCTCCGACCGCCTCCCACCGCTGCCCCGTCGCCATCGCCGTCGCCACCGCCCCCCGCCGCCGCCGCCGCCGTCTCCAGAGGCTTCCGCCGCCGCAAGAACCCCCCACAGCGCCCGCCTCGCCTGCACACGTCGCCCGCCGCCGCCGCCCTCCGCCGCCGCCAGCGCCTTCGCCTTCCCTCCGCACCGCCGACCGCCCGCCGTGCGCCCCCCCTTCGCTCGCCGGCCGCCGACAGACCCCGCCGCTGCCATCGTTGGTCGAAGCAGCGTAAGTTTGCATCAGGGCAAACTTGTAAATATTAAGAAATTTACGATTTTCGTATTTATTAAATAATTATAAATAGGGTTAAGGGCTAAAAATCCATAAGTAATTATACAGGGGCCAGAAAAATGAGTGGATAGTCCCAGAAAATCAGAAACGACATTTCGGATCCAATGGCGCTGGTCTTACCTCGACCAGACGTCTACTTTTTCCAAAATGATTTTTTGAACCTTAAAAATAAATACGTTTAAATCATTCTAAAATTCGTAGCTCACAGGTTTTGCATACAATAATATGTGATAAAATTATATGTGATAATAGACTTCGAGACGGTCATTTTGACTGTTTATTCAAGCTATTCCGACTTTTATTGCTCCCGTAAGAAATTACGGAAGATACACGTTCCTTAAGTTTTTAGGTTTTTTAAGCTATTTCTAAGTTTTTAAAAAATTATAAAAAATTACAGAAGCTTCTGAAAATTCTCCCCTCTTGCAGTAAAATCTAAATAATTATTTTAGGTTTATATAAAAATTTTAAATATTTTCCGACACCGTTTTACCGAGTTTAAAAATCAAACTAACCTAATTATTAAATAGTAAAAAGTCGTGTTTTTCTAAAATAAGTATTTTGTGTTGCAGGTACAGACTCTGGTGTACCAACTTCTGAGGAAGCCCTAGATCCTCTTCCGGCTTACTACAACGGTATTAATTTTGGTAAGTCACGATAGGTTCTAACCTTAGAAATCTAGCCACTGTGCTCGTACGAACTTGTAGCACCGCACTACTACGTGCTCGAAGCACGGAAACATACGCCACTTTCTTGTGTTGGACTTGACTTGGAACATTTCGTGGAACGTTCATGTAAAGAACTTGTACTTGACACATCACCGGGTTTTGGGGTAACTCATAGTTTGCGAGAGTACGGGAGTGACTAGAGTTTGGTCTACCTGTCCTGTCGCCTGTGTTTCGGCGCCCTGTCCTGCTGCCTGCGTTTCGGCAAACCATACTGCTGCCTGGGTACCGGCATTCGTCTGGGTAGCACCCAGGCAAGAGACAAACTGAACGGTCACATATTGTACTCTCCGACTTGAGTCACGTAGTTTTAGCAGAGCTTGCACGGTTACTTCTTTACAGTCATGCACTTTACTTTCTGCACTTGTACAGACACTACACCGTACTTTACTTTACTTCTGCTTGTCATACTTGTACAGTACTTCTTTTCTTTGTTTAGAATCTTTGTGACTTACCTTCGGTTCCACTTGTGGCACCGACAGACGACGACCTGATCGAGGAGATCGCTCCAGAGTACGAGGAGCCTGCGTACGACCCAGAAGCCGCGGAGTTTTAGTTATCTGTATTGGTGTGTGTTGTGAGATGTATTTCCATTCTGTATTTCCTTTCCGTACTTTTCCTTTCATGTATCGGTGTGTGAGAGTGCTGGTTGTTGTACTTTAATTTGGACTGTAATAATGTCTGTAAGCTGGTTTGAGTGTTGTTGGTACATCTCTGCGTTGTGACTATGCTGATTTCACTGGTAAACTGCGGAACCTGCAAATAAATCAAATAAGTAACGGGCCCCCGAGAGCGGGTCGTTACACCAGAGCCCTGTAAGCCCTGTTCGTAGGGATGCTTAAACTCCTGACCCGCATTCCTATAGAAGAAAAGAGAACCAGTGTAAGCTAAGAGGAAGAACGAAATCTGAAGATTGGCTTTACCAGGGGACCACATGACGTTCTTAATGAGGAGGCTGTCCAGCGCCCAAACCGATCTGTCCTCCATAGGCAAGGCCTTCAAAAAATCAATCGATGATCAGTCGGCCTCAAAAAGAGTGGACGCCACGTCTCTGGCACCCGAACTTCCCTAACAAGTAAGGATATCGGCGTTCCCAGGAAAAGTAACGAAAACGTAGTCGTTCTTCCAGTCGCCAACCCAACAGGGCAAACACAACAAGAGCTTCATGCCTCCCCTGGCAGAAATATGAAGCCACATGCCCGAGGAGATAGACCGGACACTATGGAAATGGAAGAAGAGCGGTAAGGTCGGTGCCAACCCATGCAGCTGACAGATCACAATGAAGCCAACCAACGAAGGGATCGAATACGGGGTCAGCTGGCACAAAGATACCTGTAGGGAGGTTAAGACATGGACAAGGAAGGGGTGACGAGGGAAACTAAGCCCTAGCCAAAACATCTCGGTATACACCCCGACCTCGCGGTCCCCAGGGAAGCAAACCCTTTCGTCGATAAATGGGACCCGGACTCCGTACGGATAAGAAAGACACTCCGCCCTGATCCTCTCGGCCATGGAATAGGGGACAAAAGAAACTACGTCAAGCACCGTCGTATGGACGCAGGATCCCTCAGCTCCGGAAGGACCCCTACGTCGGATTGAGTCATCAAAAAGCAAACCCTTACCCTTCTCAAAGGCCACTTCGGGCTCGAGATGCGGAGGGGCTCTGGTGGACGTGAGAGGATCGACAACCTCAGGGGGATTCTTGATCCTCAACGTCCTCTCCATCAACCAGAAAAAAACAAAGACAAAGAAGGCAATTACCTCGCGAAAATTCGGAAGGAGACGCCGAAGACAGGACGGACACAGGAGCCCTCCAATGTCGGAAAGAAATAACAACTAGATCAGGAAGCGCGAAGAGTGAACCCCTCTAAGCCCTGACGTTTAATATTGAGAGCGATTCCAAATCCGAACCATCCAAGAGAGGGCACGTGTCGATATCCCAGAGGGAACGACTCTCCGAATCCCGCACCCCGGGGGCGGGAGAATTCTTAGTGCCCAACGCCATGATGACTCTCATTTAAGGCGTCGCCTCAATTAACGCGCCCGTCAAATTCACCCGTATCATATCACTCAAACCAAACCGCTACAAGCCGAAGGCCCGAGCGATGTGGGCAATTGATACAACCCCCCAAATGGGCCAGAGAGAGACATATCGACCACTAAGCCTAAAACCGCGCCAAGCCCTGGCCCAAATGGCCCCAGGGGCGGGTCGGAGTGTAGCGGCTTAAGATCGCCATCCGACAAATGGTTGATCCCGCTCGAAGGGGAAACCGCTCCTCAGATCGCGCTCGCCTTGATCACCATTGAAGCTGCCATTCTGTTCGCCTTGATCGCCATTCACGGGACCATCAATGCGGACGGACACGAGGGGAGGAGTGATAAACGCCACGAAGAATTTGACATGCAGGACTCCTATAAGAGACCAAAGGAATAGAACCCAAAGGGATCGAATTCTGGATACTTGATACCCTCGCTATACCGAATCCTCATAGACATTCTTCCACCTCATATTTCTCATCCACAGCTCGGTCGAGAACTTGAGCTTGGTCTCTTCGTGATCCAGGTTCGATTCCACCGAGAATTTATCAGACCCGATCTAACTTAAGTATCGAATGGGATTTGGTCGGAACTAAGGTCTGACTCTCTTGACGAGTTCTTCGTTTTACAGATCGAGTAAGACGTCATCTCGTCGAAGCTTCCCTTCGGCGTCCCATCGCTCGGATCCGAACACCATCGCCCCAAAGCTCGTTCGTCCGACCGATCCTGGAGGTCGTCGTTCCGCTGAAGCTACCCTTCGGCGCGTCATCGCCCGTACCTGCGCCTTCCCGCTCAAGCGAACGCTTCGGGAAGACGCGCTAGTGCACGCCTTCCACTCCCAAGCGTAGGAGTGTCAATGCAATAATAAATAACATGTGAGTACTGGGTCGGATCACAGGGACAAGTCGTTCTACATTCACAAGTTTGATTGATAAAGAAAAATAAAGCGTATTACAACTACCTCGCTAACGGTGGATAAGCAGGAAAAAGTGTGGTGAAATCTAAAATCCTAACCTAAGTGGGTATGGTTAGAGAGCCAAATGAGGATTTAGGATAGCTAGGAGAGAAAGCATGGGTTGTGGGTTCACTAGGATTGGTGTTAATTAAGCTCTAATTATCCGCATATAACTCAATTGATCATCCGGCTAAGGACACTCAATCGGAAAATTTAGCATTCAAGAACACAATAATTAGCAATAAGCATGGATACATCATCGTAGCATTAATCAAATTAAGAACATGGATTCATCTCGAATTGTGCCCTCTCAGGACTTTACCAATGAAATTGTGCTCTAACAATTTATCCAAGATTAGCAAGATAATAGGCAAGTGGAAATTAGGGCTAAAATTTGCAACCAAACACAATGAATTACAACCCAAGTAAAGTAACACTACCCAATCATCATGAATCAAAAGATGGAATTTTCATTCAAAGTTAACCCAAATTCATTACAATAGAGAGATATCAAAATACAAAGAGTAAGATGAAAAATTTCACCCAAGCTTTCACTAAATGAGCCCTAGCCTCCTCCAATTTGCTCCTCCACCAAGATTTCCCCAAGCTCCAATGGCCTCCAACCCTAATCCAAGCTTTGGGGAAGAAGAGAGCACCAAACCCTGATAAAAACTCAAAAAAACGAACTACAGCCGAACTGCCCTCTAAAATTTACGCACAGCCCCAATAATACCCCACTTTGCAACCGGGCCTGCGGATCATGGGCTTGCGGGTCGGGGAATCTGCGCCCGACCCGCTCGCTGCTTAGACGTGCGCACTGCTTACATTTTTTAAATAAAAGAACGTAGCGGCTCGCTCAGGAGAGCAGGCCGGCCAGCGGGCCGGCCCCCCAAGAGCGAGCGAGTTTTAATTTTTGTTTTTTTGTTTTTTATTTTAAAAACTAACAGCGGCCCGCTCCAAAGGAGCGGGCGCTGAGCCCGCTGAAAGCAAAAAAGCGGGGCAGGTGTGAGCACGTGCCCCCGAAATTCTCCAGCCCGCACAAACAGGCCCCACGTGGCACCATCAGATCATGCCACGCGGTGCCCAATGATTTTTTTCTTTTTCTGGTTTTTAAAACAGCTTTCTCCTTCAAAAATTGCTGAAAAATACCTAGGAGGTCCAGAAAATTGCCAAAAAACTCTGAAAAATCCCCAAGACTCCCAGGAGTACCTGAAAAATAGAGGAAGGAGAAATTAGTCCATATGATGAGAAAATTAATATAATGACTATTATAAATTAATATCGACCTCCCAAAAATCATATAAAATAATCCATTGCTCAAATAATTCTCAAAAATTGACAATATGATCACAATAGTACCAGAAGCATATGAAAAATATCAGGAAGCCAATAAAGACGATAAAATCCATATTTCGTGCCAAGAATGAGAATAAGCCCTAAAATGAAACATAAAGTGAAAATTCACACAAAAGGGCAAGATTAAGTATAATTCTTAGCACAAAATAAGGGTAGTTAGGGGGTATAAATATACACTTTTCACTCCGAATCACACCCCCAACTAACTTTTTCCTAGTCCCTAGCAAAATACGCGATAAATTCGGATTAAATGGAAAAACATGCACCAACTCAAGATATCATCATGTCATATCCCAAATGATATTTCCAAACGATTTCAAAGCCAATATACCCAATATATGAAAGTTGATAACAAATGACACTCCCATCAATCCAATTCAAATAAAAGTAAGGTAATAAGCCTGTATCACATTCATTAGGATATATCACAATGTCATAGGTTCTAAAATTCATGGAAATGGCCAAAACAAAAGAAATTCCTCTAAGTGGTGGGAGATGAGATTGCATCACTCATGTTGCTTATTCTTTCATTATTCATTCATTTGTTCTTTTTCATTTCTTTTTCCTTCTTTTTTTGTATTTTTTTTGGATGTTTATGTTTTGCATTCACGCGATAACGATATGAAATGCAAACACCGCCCCCTTTGCATACACGCGATAACGATATATAGGCAAAGGGATGGAATGATCCCCTAAATCTCATTTTTGGCTTCCTCCCCAATGTTTCGTGGGGCACCGGCTACTAAATTTGATTAGGAAAACCATTCACTTATATTAACTCTCTTTCTCATTCTAAACACAAGTTATCAACTCATCCACCCACTCCTTAGGAGGAAAACAAACATAACCAAATGGCCACACCCCATCCAATTAAAAACTAAACCATTCATCCCAACTCATGCAATCACTTACACCAAAATTTCCCCAAATTATTTCAAAGAGATATCACGACGTATGAAATAGTCTCATACATGGCATATTAGCATATGAATCCAAATTGGAAAAGAATTAAACCATGCCAATCAAACATTTATAAGTTTGATGCCAAAGTAATAATCCGAAAAAATTGCATAGCATTAAGCATGTAGGGGCTACACATAAAGCAAGCGGCATAGGAACGAGAAGGACAAATATGATATGCAATAAAGTTCATTGGGTGATGGAAACATGGAGGGATCTCAAAAAAAATTTAACTACCAACAAAATCCTAACAATCTAAAGATTCTAACACTCTCCCCCTAACTTAAAATAAACATTGTCCGCAATGTTGGAAGAGTATTAGATCTTGGCAAAAGATCCTAGAAAAGAAAAGAAGAACACACAAAAGCATTAAAATACAACATTTATTTATTTACACTATTGGAAAGAATACACCTTAGCAAATGGCGGATCCAAAATTTCCATCGGAGGTGGGCAATTGTTCTAACGCTCCTTTTGTTTCTTCCACCAATGCTCCTCGGCCAAACGTGGCAATGGCGGACACGTACACAACCCCAAGCATCTCCTGAAAGTGTGTACCTATATAAGGAAGGAGACGGGTTGTGTAAGAGAGGGATGGGGACACGTTCCCAAAAAAGACATCCACGCATAATCATCAATATAAAATACAAAATGAAAAATATGATGAATTATGAGAAAACTCCCTGGATGGTTGAATATGATGTAGTATGAAGCTCATCCCCGTGGGATTCAATATCAATCGGGGGAGGAAGTGCTATCTCAATAGAAACTACTGAAGGAGAGGGAAGCTCGGGATCCATGATAGCATGTGGTATAGACTCACCCTCGCTTGCCTCTTCTTCGGGCTCATCAATACAAGAACAATCCTCCTCACACACTTCGATCCCAAGTGTGCGCGCGATTGGCTCCTCTATCTCCACCATGTCAACAACCAATTCTTCAACAACTAATTGACACGGCCCAACTGAAATAGTAGGTGCCGACAAGACAATTTCATCCACCGACTCAAGCAACTCCTCCATGCCAACACTTGGTTCCTCAACTACTACTTGGCATGTGGCACTCAATTCTTCAACTACCAGTGGGGTGAGATCCACACAAACTTCTTCATTCGGGGCTTGGTGGACCAAAACTTCATGCCTTGGCTCATTTGGAGTCACAACCAATGTGTGATCTTCCTTCTTGTAGGACTCCAAATAACACCAAGCCACATTCTCATCCATGTCCAAAAAGTGGCCGTTGTCCAACATATCCACAAAATCCTGTGTCTCCGAAAGCAGACCCTCCAAGAAGAATCCAAGAAGACACACCCTGTCAAATCCATGATGTGGACAACCGTACACTAACTCTGAAAAATGCGTCCAAGCCTGAAAATATGTCTCACCGATGCGCTGAGCAAAGTTCACAATTCTTCCTTGCCATGTTTTGGTCCTGTAAGATGGAAAAAACTTCATAAATTTTTTTTTGCTTTAGTACAGGCCAATATGGAATAAGATGTGGGAGATAGACTTTATACCATTTTAATGCACTACCATCCAAAGAATAGTGAAAGAATTTAAGATAAAACTTTTCTACACACGTGTTCCCATCAAAATGAAGCTTGCAAGCACTCTCAAACTTCTTAATATGTAGGTAGGGGCTCTCCGCATTCTTACCAAGGAATCTCGGTAGGGATTTGGTCACCCGCATGTCAAACCCAAGAGAGTTTGAAGTACTTGCCATGTTTGGAAAAAACAAAAATAAACAATCAAAAAGACTCAAAAAGCGTAAAATAAATAAGGATGAACAATAAGTGAAAAATGAAGAATCGAAAAGACTAACACTAAGAGATAGTAGTATCACACTAAAACTTTCGAAATCAATCAAAAATTGATACTAATAGAAACTGTTGTCCCTGGTAATGACGCCAATTGGTTGAACGGGAAGACGCGCAAGTGCACGCCTTCCACTCCCAAGCGTAGGAGTGTCAATGCAATAATAAATAACCGGTGAGTACCAGGTCGAATCACAGGGACAAGTCGTTCTACATTCACAAGGTTGATTGATAAAGAAAAATAAAGCGTATTACAACTACCTCGCTAACGGTGGATGAGCGGAAAAAAGTGTGGTGAAATCTAAAATCCTAACCTAAGTGGGTAGGGTTAGAGAGCCAAATGAGGATTTAGGATAGCTAGGAGAGAAAGCATGGGTTGTGGGTTCACTAGGATTGGTGTTAATTAAGCTCTAATTACCCGCATATAACTCAATTGATCATCCGGCTAAGGACACTCAATCGGAAAATTTAGCATTCAAGAACACACTAATTAGCAATAAGCATGGATACATCATCGTAGCACTAATCAAATTAAGAACATGGATTCATCTCGAATTGTGCCCTCTCGGGGCTTTACCAATGAAATCGTGCTCTAACAATTTATCCAAGATTTGCAAGATAATAAGAAAGAGGAAATTAGGGCTAAAATTAGCAACCAAACACAATGAATCACAACCCAAGCAAATTAACACTACCCAATCATCATGAATCAAAAGATGGAATTTTAATTCAAAGTTAACCCAAATTCATTACAATAGAGAGATATCAAAATACAAAGAGGAAGATGAAAAATTTCACCCAAGCTTTCACCAAATGAGCCCTAGCCTCCTCCAATTTGTTCCTCCACCAAGCTTTCCCCAAGCTCTAATGGCCTCCAACCCTAATCCAAGCTTTGGGGAAGAAGAGAGCCCCAAACCCCAAAAAAAACTCAAAAAAAAAACCGAACTACAGCCGAACTGCCCTCTAAAATTTACGCACAGCCCCAATAATACCCCACTTTGCAATCAGGCCCCGTCCTGCGGATCATGGGCTTGCGGGTCGGGGAATCTGCGCCCGACCTCCTCGCTGCTTACATTTTTTTAAAATAAAAGAACGTAGCGGCCTGCTCAGGAGAGCGGGCCGGCCAGCGGGCCGGCACCCCCAATAGCGCGTGTTTTAATTTTTGTTTTTTTTATTTTTTTAATTTTAAAAACTAACAGCGGCCTGCTCCAAAGGAGCGGACGCTGAGCCCTCTGAGAGCAAAAAAGCGAGCACGTGCCCCTGAAATTCTCCAGCTCGCACAGATAGCGCCACGTGGCGCCATCAGATCGCGCCACGTGGTGTCCAGTGATTTTTTTCTTTTTCTGGTTTTTAAAACTGCTTTCTCCTTCAAAAATTGCTGAAAAATACCTAGGAGGTCCAGAAAATTCCCAAAAAATTCTGGAAAATCCCCACGACTTCCAGGAGTACCTGAAAAATAGAGGAAGGAGAAATTAGTCCATATGATGAGAAAATTAATATAATGACTATTATAAATTAATAACGACCTCCCAAAAATCATATAAAATAATCCATTGCTCAAATAATTCTCAAAAAGTGACAATATGATCACAATAATACCAGGAGCATATGAAAAATATCAGGAAGCCAATAAAGACGATAAAATCCATATTTTGTGCCAAGAATGAGAATAAGCCCTAAAATGAAACATAAAGTGAAAATTCACACAAAAGGGCAAGATTAAGTATAATTCTTAGCACAAAATGGGGGTAGTTAGTGTAATGCACTGAAAGCTACTGCACAAGTACTAGAGGGGGGGGGTGAATAGTACTTTAAAAATAACAAGGAGTATAATTCCTAATTATCGTGCAAACTACTACCAACAAATGCGGAAGCTAAAATATGACAACAACAAATATTCAATGCTAACAATTGATATGATGGGTTCGGATCCACCCAAGTCTCCCCGACTTGTACCCGGTGATCCTACGTCCCAGAACACCCGGATCCCCTCCGGATACTAAGGTTAGAAACCCTAACCCTAGATTTCCACTATGAATACCTTGTGAAAAACCTTCACAAGATCAAATCACACAATCAATAGCAATAGTGAATCCCACAACCCGGGATCACAACCTTCTCTCACAACCGAGAGAAACAATAGCAATAAAAGAGTTTATATGAAATAAACAACAACTTACCACAAACCCTATACCTTGAGTATTCTTACCAAATAAGGGCAAGGAGGGATTTGAGGAAGGAGAAGTCACCAAGACCTAGCACCACCAATATGAGCAGCAATGGGTGCCTAGGAATGAATAGGAGACTTGAATCAAGCAATAGCTTGGATGGCTCAACAAGAACAAAGTTCTCTCAAGATGGATTCTAGATCTCAAATGAGGGAGAGAAAGATTTCTTGTGAGGAAGAGAGCTTTGGAAATGAGTTTTAATCTCTAACTCTTTCAATCTGAATAAGTCTCTCAATAGCAGCTCTAACCTTGAGAGAAATGACCAAGCTTTGTATTTATAGGGTCCCACAAAATCGAGCTAGGTCATCTCCCAACGGTTGGAAATCTGGGGCAATTAGTCGGTCAAAGAACAACCACTGACCGACTAGTTCATTAACTAGTCGGTCGGTGAAACAACATGAACCGACTAAAGGATGAACAGTGAACAGATGAAATTTCAGACCCAGATAACTAGTCGGTCCAAGAAGACTTTCCGACCGACTAGTTTCTCAACTAGTCGGTCGTTCAGTTAACTTAGACCGACTAAGAGTCAAAAACTATTAGTCTGAATACAACTTGATTTAGTCGGTCCAAGAACAAATGTTGACCGACTAGATCATCAACTAGTCGGTCACCAAACGTTCTTAGAACGACTAACGATAAACAGTAACTAGGTGAAAAATTGGCATGTACAGTAAAGCTCAACTAGTCGGTCAAAGAAGCATCACTAACCGACTAGTTCACCAACTCGTCGGTCGGTGAGTCTACTAAGACCGACTAACTGTAAACAGTAAAGAGCTTAGAATTTGGGAGACAAACTAGTCGGTCCAAGAAGCTTTGCCGACCGACTAGATCACCATCTAGTCGGTCAGTTCTTCTTCTTGAACCAACTAACATGCACAAGAAGTCCCGATTCGAAGCGCGAAGCTTCGGGAAAGTTTGTATGGACTTCTACTAAGATCCTAGAGCTAAGATAGGAGCGTTATGAAGATATAAATCGTAAGACCTACTCAAGGCTAAACATTCTACGATAGAAGCTTAAAGACTATAAATAAAACTTGACGATACCGTCTTCAATAGCTTCAATCGAATCTTCATGACTTCTAAAAAGGTCCAAAAGCTTCAACGAAGCTTTAGGCATATGAATACGTGCTTTGAGAAGTCTTGAGACGTCGCTTTGGATGTTCACGTGAATTGGGCGACGATCTCCATAACTGCGCTCACAAAGTGTTAGTTCACGATTTATTTATGTTTGCTCATCATCCAAAACCAAATCCGGGGAGTCCAATACTCAACATTCTCCCCCTTTTTGGTGATGACAAACAAACATAAATAATAATCAAAAATAATGATTCAAATGTAAAATACTTACTCCCCCTGCATTATGTATGAAGCAGAAGTGAGAAATATAAAACATGATCCAAGTATTGAAATTTAGGATCGTAATCCATTTTTATATATCTTCACTCCCCCCTGAATCTAACATGATAAATTAGATTCATGAACAATAGAGTTAAATTTTCATTTTGCCCTTGTCATTATTACTATCTCTCCCCCTTTGGCATTATCCAAAAAGAGTGGGGGGCATACAACGACAACAACAAGGCTAAAGAAAAATCCAACATCGGGAGTCGAAGAATACGACGATGGTCCAAAAGACACCAAGAAACAAAAATACATGAAGAAAATCAAGGTGTACCAAATTGACCATTATCCAAAAGCGAAAAACGAAATCATCACAATACCAAATAGAATTCACTTATTGAGTAAAGGAACGTGCTCTCCAATCTCAACATTTTGGTTAAATTAGTGCATGGAAATCAATTCTATGTTTTCATAGAAATAAATTCTTTTTAACCAAGTCATTATCGTCGAGCGATGAAATCGAATATCATAGACATTAAAACGAATATAAAATGTGCACAACGAAGTAAAAGAGAACAACGATGTGTATATATATATATATATATATATATATATATATATATATATATATATATATATATATATATATATAGCAAAAAATGTACCTAAGAACGTGCGCAGGTAGAATTACCTGCGCACGCCCCCTCTGGTCGGGGTTTCTAAATATTTTTTTTTGAATTTTTTTTTGCAGTAGCTAGATATACTTGTTATGAAGCTCCCCACAAAATTTCAGGTCAATCCGACACCGTTTGAGCCTCCGTTCATCGATTTCAAAAACGTTGCGCAAAACTGTCCAGATTCTGGACAGTTTTGCGCAACGTTTTTGAAATCGATGAACGGAGGCTCAAACGGTGTCGGATTGACCTGAAATTTTGTGGGGAGCTTCATAAAAAGTATATCTAGCTACTGCAAAAAAAAATTTCAAAAAAAAATATTTAGAAACCCCGAACAGAGGGGGCGTGCGCAGGTAATTCTACCTGCGCACGTTCTCAGGCACATTTGCCCCATATATATATATATATATATATATATATATATAGGAAAATTTTCAAATGAGAACATTTCGCACCGTGCGAAAATGTTTTTATCTTTTTTTTGAAATTTTTTTTTTCAAAAATTCTTTTTTCCACCCTCATTATATGTTGTTATACCCCCCTCAAAAAATAATGGTTGAGAAATAATGTCATTTGGCCTTCGATCAAGCCATTTCATCAAATTCGCACGTTTTGAGACCGTTAAATTTGTAACGGGTGGATGGGTGCTCTAATGCCCAACGGGTTCACCCATTATTTTCCCTGGGGTATATAATTGTATGGATTAAACATCAAAAAAAGAATTTTTGAAAAAAAAAATTTCAAAAAAATAAAAAAAAAGTTTTCGCACGGCTTTCGCACGGGATTTTTCGCACCCGAAGATTGCCCTATATATATATATATATATATATATATATATATATATATATATATATATATATATGAAGCAACATGAGTACAACCAAAAGATACATCGACTCCATATCATCAAAGACACAAAGTACATCGCATACACCAAAATGTCACATAGTATATCAACATCAAAAAAAAAAATCATAATCCATCATCGACATCAACAGCAGCAACATACATCCAAAAATGATACAACATCGACATCAAACATCAACACATCCAAAAACATCAGAAAACACCACCAACCCTGTCCTAACCCAAAACTCTCTCTACAAGATGAATCATCCAAGGAGCATCGGAGAGTCCTCCAAACAGACTCTCAAGAAGTAGTGGTAGGATCAGCAGTCTCCGGAGGTCCAGTCGAAGGAGTGGACTCAGGCTCTGTTGGGAGGAGTGGAGTGTCAACCGAAGGAATCGTCGGGGCAGGAGTGGAAACAGCAACAGCAGGACCAACGGCAGAGGTATCAACAGGAACGTCAACAGGAGCAGACGTCTCTGGAGCAGCAGTAGACACGTCCACTGGAGCAGAAGACTCTGGAGGACCTGAAGAAGTGGCAGCTCCAGCAACAGATGTGGTAGCAGCAGCAGGAGTGGCCTCAGCTCCACGAGCAAGAGAATCAACGAGCTCCTCGATATCCTCATCATCCATCTCCTCATCCTCAGAAACAGGAGGAGGGACCTCGACACCAATAACACGAGCAATACGACACAGAATCTCCTCGCTACGAGCATACCGAGACTCGAGACGACGAACTGAACGAGCGAGATCATCAAGAGTGGTGGGAGGTCTAGGAGTGGCAGCTGCAGAAGATGTGCCCTGAGAAGTTGAAGGAGTCGTCCTCTGCACGTGACAGAGTGCCGCAAGAGATTTCTTGACGGCCGTCGCGTTCAGGGGAGGACCAAGTGGACGCTCATCGTCAGGAGGCAAAGGCACATGGAAATGATGAAACACCAAAGTCAGCAGACAAGGATAAGGGATATGCGCAGATTTAGTGGACTTGCGAATACACTCGAAAGAGTCCATCTTATCGAGTATAATGCGAGCCCAATTAATCTCGCAACCCAAGAAAAGAGCGTAAATCAACTTGAGGAAGGGCTGGGATGGCAGAGATGATGAGCCGTACTTGGGAAGCAAGCACGACTTCAGGATAAGATTGAGCACCCAAGCATTTGGTTTGAATGACTTTGATGGGACACCAATGAAAGCAGGAGGGATCACATGGAAGATATCGGCGAGAACGGACTGATCCAACGAAGAGATATCATCAACAGAAATATCAGACGGGAGGAGACCAGATGACGAACAACCAAGCAACTCCCCCAAGATTTCTGCCATGAGGACTATTGGAGTCCCCAAGACAGTAGTCTTGATGGAGTGGGTCTCACCGTACTGTCCCCGGGTACGGTTCGCATAGAAAAGTTTGACCAGGCGAGGATAGGGTCGAGGGTTCGTCTTAGGGTCAAAGCGAAGGTAGTCTAAGAGTCCACTATAGGAAAGAAGATCTGCTAAGCCAAGAAAATCGGAGAATTTAACGAAATGCTCCAATAACAGCGGGCAATGTTCGATACGCGTGTATGCCGCTAGACACAAATGGTCATCACGACACAACGATATATCGACACCACCTGCTGGCATCGGGGCCTTTCCCTTAGGCTGTCGAGTCCTAGGATGAGGTGGGGTAGTGGGTTCCTGACGTCTAGGCTCATCCTCGGGTCTAAACTCAGTGTCAGAATCAGATGAAGTAGCGGGGGTATGGAGTGTAGGCTTCCTAGACAGAGAACGTCTACTTGGTTTGGCGGTCGCCGTCCTCTGCTTCTTCAGAGGAGGCGAAGACGATGAAGGTTGGGTTGGTTTAGGTCGGCGTTTGGGTTTCGAAGGATTCCTAGGGTGTGGCTCTATGGACATAGGAGATGCACCGGAGGGAGTGTCACGCCCCGCTTCCCATTCTACCGGGAGCGAGGACGCGAGCGGGTCCGCGATGTGCTTAAAACAAGGAGGAGTACTTTTTTTTTCTTTTCTTTTGGAATCCTTTTCTTTTCTTCCTCCTTGGCTTAAACACACTAAGCGTCTGTATAAAAATTGCAGATCCTTGCATGCAAATTTAAGAAGCAGCTCAAACACACATTATTACATATCCAGCGTACAATAATTAAGATACAACTTGGGCCTAGTATAGAAATACAAACAAGGTACACAAATTACATTATTTTAAATGTAAAGAAACAGTCGCGAAGGGAATCGTCTAATCTTCTGTGGGAAGGTACTCCATGTGCTCGTCAAGCACTGGCTTGACTCCTGCAGTCGTGTCTTCAAAGAACTCACTATTGATACCTGACGGACATTTCGTAAAACAACAAAATGAAATGTCCGTCAGCGAGATTTACTCGGCAAGATATTCTCAAAACCAAAATATTGGACATTTTAAAATTAAACAACGATGAACTTTAAAGACAAGCAATAAGCTTAATTTACAAATAAGCAATAAAAGAGATAAATCAGTTTAAAGCAGTTAAAACGGTTAAAGCAGTTAAACATTTGCAACCTGCAGCAATTTAATCATTGATAGCCATTTGCAATACCATTTGCAACCTGTAGCAATTTCAATAACAATTTGCAATACTATCAGCAACCTGTGACAATTTAGCATTCAATAACCAAACTGTAGCAATCCTGTAGAAAAGAGGTTATAATAATAATCAATAACCAGTCTATCCTAGTGATAAGTCCATGTCCAATAGTACTAGAGATAACCAACATGCAGCCTGCGACGGGAGCAACTCCGAGGCTTACCCACCGTTCCGATATGGCAACGGTCAAGGATCTAACCCCCGTAATGTGTTGGAGGTAATTTAGTATGGCGCATCCAGTCATTCTGTAACACTTGTGATCATAGACTACCCCAAACCCAGGTCAAGTCAAGTGTCGGTCAAAAGACGCGTACTATCTGTTTATTATTGAAATTCCATCTTCCAGACTATATTGTTAAAGTTCCATCTTCCATTCAATATTGTTGAAGTTCCATCTTCCATTCAATATTGTTGAAGTTCCATCTTCCATTCAGTCAATTCAATCTCGGTGTTCCAATAGTCTGTACAACAGTCTCGTGAAAGTTCACAACTTCACGACTCGATTAAATGAAAACATCAGGATCACTTAAATAAATAAAAGAACGAGTAAGATATGATTTTAACCAAGCAAAAGAGTTTAAATTAGCTTAAAATACTTTCTAAGACTAGTAGTTATTTTTCAAGATTTTTAAACAATTTTTAAACAATTTTAAATAGCCAAAAATCAATTTTAAATGAAGAAATGATTTTTAAAACATATATTCAAGGAATTGTTTAGAGCAAACCGTAAATCAGAATTCTTCAAACAAGGTGTCAAAATGATCGTATTCACTAGTACTATGACATATATTTTTATCGTACATAGGTGTACGTGAAAATCACAGATTACGAATTTTAAAAGGATTTTTAAAACAAGAATTTAGCATTACAACATATCTTCAAAGATTTATTCCGGGCAAACCGTACGTCGGAATTCTGTAAACAAGATGTCAAAACGATCGTATTTACAAGTACTGTAACGTATATTTTTATCGTAAAGCAGTGTATGTAAAAAATTGCAAGCTACGAATTTTAAAAGGATTTTAACCTATTTAAGTTTTGCCTTTAAAAATTCATTGTGAGAAATATACTTGCCTTATGGCGATGAGACTAGAGCCAATGGATTCGTTTCGACGTTCCTGATTTTCTGGGACTAGTCTGGCAATTTTCTGAGGCCTGTACGAATTACTATGAATTTAAATCCAATAATAGCATTTAATAAATATACTTAAATATGTAAATACGCTTTAAAATACGTATTATAATACGTATTATGTTTTAAAAATAACACAGAACGTCGTTTTTACCTCCGACGTCCACGAGAGAGAGAGCGAAAGCGGGAGGGAGCGGTTGTCGGAGGGGGAACTCCGGCGGGTTGTGGCGGAGCACGGCGGCGTCGAGCGGGGTTGTGGGGGTTGCTACGGCGTAGGGCGGTGCTCCGGGAGGCGGACGAACGGTCGGCGGGAAGCAGTGAAGTGCGGACGACGGCGAGGGAAGCTCGGGCTGTCGGCGGAGCAACGGCGAGTTCCGGGCGGGGGGTGCGGCGGCGGACGAGGCGGCTGAGTGGCGCTGCGACGGATGCAGGCGGCGCGGTCGTCTGCGGCGGCGGAGCAGCGGTCAGAGGCGGCGGCGAATGCTGCTGCTGCTTTACGGCAGCGTCGGGAAGGGAGAGCGGCGGTGCGGGTCGGGGCTGCTGCGACGGGAGGAGGGCGGAGGAGATAGCCGTGGCGAGGGGTTCGCCTGGGTGCGTGGGTGTACGGGGAAGCGTGTGGAGTGGGGTGCTCCGGTGAACGGCGGTGCTCGCCGTTTCCGGCGACGGTGACTCTTGGAGGGGGTGTTCGACTGAGAAGGGGAAGGGTGCAAGGGTGATGCGGGTTCGGGCTTGGGCTTTAATAAGCCTGGGTGGTTTTTTATTTGTTTTGCCTGGGGAATTAATTTAGAGGAAGAGAGGATCAGTGAGATATGAGAAAGAGTTTGAGATGGAGAGAGCCTGGGTGTTTAGTTTTGAGAAGGAGAAATGATTAAGGGGTAAGAGATTTTGGTTGGGCTCGGGCTGAAGCTTGTTTGGCCTAGGAATGGCTTCGGGTCACTGTGGAGAAGAGAACGAAGACGTAGGGGGTTTTGTTTGTTAATGAACTGGGAAGAGGAAGTTTAATGGGTTTGTTTGCGTGGATTCGGGCTGAGACTTTGCCCTGGGGGTTTGTTTGTACTGGGTTTCGAAAGAGGGGATGGGTTACGGGCTCTTAGAGAGGAGTTTTGCACTGGGCAGTGGTGTGAGGGAGATGAGATTAGGGGGAGGATTAAATAGGGTTTAAGAATTAATTAAAAAATAGAGAGCATTAAATATTTAGTCAAAATGATATTAATGCAAGGATTAACTTTTGAAAAAGAGAAGGAAGCTCAGATCAAACCTCCTAATTAGAACGTGGGAGGTTGCCGACAGATGTGGGTTATTAGCAATGGTAATTAGGAAAGGTAAAAGTGATTAGTGAAGTGTAATTAGTGAAATTACAATTTTGCCCCTGGGGTTAAACGACTCCGAAAAATTACGAAAATATAGCCACGGGTTCGTATCGTCACGAGGATCGTGACTACGAGATCTATTTTGTAGTTTGGACTACGGAAATACGAGTTTTGGGTCAAAACGTTTAGAAAGCGGGTTTGCGGGTTCTCTATTGATCCGACTTCGGAAAATTACGAAATTAATGTGGGAAGCACAAAATAGTCTTAGAATGATACTGTAGAAGTTTGAAATCATTTTGAAAACGTTTACATAGAAAAATAATTGCTACGGCTGTAACATCAATAATTGAGTTTAAATAATTATAAAAATCATTTAGGGATTTAGGTTGGTACTCGTATACTCTAAAATAGGCTATAATTATATTGGTACTACAAAACATTTTTTATAAATGATTTAAAAACTATTTCGATGTTCAACTCCAAACAAACCATTATAAAATATTAGTAATTAAGAAAATACGTAGAAAATTAGTATTGTTGAATACGGGTCATCACAGGGAGTGATCGGGATTCTCGTCTTTGCCATAAGTTGTGACAAAACGAGATCAAGCAACACAAGAAAAAGATCAAACAACCCGAAGTATAAACCCTATAACCGAAATCAACAAACCCTAGGAAGTAAGAAAACGACCTAGAATAGAACCATAGATGCTGAAAACAAGTCCTGGGAGGAGGAGATGTTACCCTAGGAGGCAGATCGACGACGGAGTTCGACGGAAAGCAACGATCGGACGGCGGAATCGACGGAGGAAGACGAAGGGTCTATCGGGGGTCGGGGGTTTTAGATGGAGAGGAACGAAAGAAACCGACTAATGAGAAGAATAGTCGGTTGAAAATGAGTATAAGTCGATCTGAATGCGAAAAGACACAGCTGTCCCTGAGCACTTAGTCGGTCACAGTTCAAGCACTGACCGACTAGATGACGATCTAGTCGGTCGGTCAATGAGCTTGAACCGACTAAGTCGAAACAGGGGCCAGACAAAGTTTTTAGGGCTAGAGTTAGTCGGTCTAAGTTCAAGTACTGACCGACTAGTTTTCATTCTAGTCGGTTGGTAAGTGAACGTGGACCGACTAAATGAAGTCAGTAGCAAAGAAAACTTATAAGCTTGAGCTAGTCGGTTTGAGTTCATTAGCAGACCGACTAGATATGCATCTAGTCGGTTTGTTGATGAACTGAGACAGACTAGATGAGTCCAAAAATAGATAAATGAGTTTTCTCCTAAATGCACTTGGACGAAACATCGTTCAACTCTCAAAAATCATCAAACTACCCCATCAATCATCGAAAAACTTAAACACGACGTTCAAGAGTAAATTAAAGCATAAATTCCAAAAAATTCACAAAAATCCCGAAAGAATCCAATAAGTCTAGCATGAACAAATATAGCGAAATAGAATAGCATGCATGAGTATTGAATAAAAATGAATCCTATATCTCGGATTCACCCATAATCCCCAATTCTCGACGCAACCGCACAAAGGAGTCCTCCTTTAGGGGTTTCGTGAAAATATCGGCGATTTGCTTCTGGGTTTCAACGTACACTAATATGATGTCCTTTTTAGCAACATGATCATCTAAGAAATGGTGTCGGACATCTATGTGTTTAGAACGGGAATGGTTCACCGGATTCTTTGAAAGACTGTCACGCCCCGCTTCCCTAAAATGGAGGCGAGACGTGAAAAGGTCCGCACGAAAGTGGAGCTGTGAAGCCCCAAACCCGATATGCGTCAATAAAACATAAGCAGGTCCCTGTAACCACAAACAGAACAACAATAACAACACAAGGGGAGACAGAAATAAAATCTCATATCTCATAATTTGTCCAACATTAAAATTAAGTTCCACATCCAGAAAAGCCACCAGGCTAAAAGAAAGAGTCTAAAGGCCCAGAACAAGGCCAACAAAAGGAACAACGTAACAAAGTATAGGTGCTACGCACCGACAACAAAACAGCAGTCTAAACAAAAGGGAAAACACAACGAAGACACTAGGACTGGTCCCCAGTGTCCACGTACTCCTCGCCAAACACAGGCTCAGGCTCGGCGTCAGCAAACACCTCGTCCTCAACAATGTACTCAGGCTCAGGATCTAACATGTGTCACCCAAAAGAGTAAAGTGGCACATGTCAGCAAGTCTAAAAGACTAGGCAAGGAAACTGAAAGTAAGGCAAACTAACAACCTAGCAGTTTTAGTATGCATGACATGGCAGTTATAACATGAGTGCACCAGCAAGACATGGTGAAACAATAAGTACAAGAGAACAATTATCGGGACAAGTCAAGAGTAGCCAAGCTACTAACAATCTCAATCTTTTCACTAGTCACGTTTCAAGTTATTTGTAGATGTTTACGCCTTACAGCTGAATGGTTTGGCATTCACGCTGATTGGCCGCTTAACACTACCCAAAAACCCAAAGTTTACGCCTTACCACTACAGTTGCCGATCGGGCAGACTCCCAGTTCATTGGCCGCTTAACTCTTACCCCCAATACCCACATGTAAACGAGCCAGGGTCCCTGCACACGAGCTCAGTAAAGGAGCCAGGGTTGCCCCGCATAGGAGCTCGCATTCTAGTTCACGATTCATAAGCATTTGGCGTAGGGGTGCACCTAGCCGGAAACAAATAGATCGGGCATTGGCTATCAACCAACACATGGCCCGCTTCTGGAACATGAGCCAGGAAACACAAGTATTGTAGCGAAGCTACGCAATCACGGAAACACTTAAAGAATGCAATGACATGACAATTAATTTGCGTACCGTTAATGGAAATTAAACATGACATGGTAATTGTGCAACATGATAAATGTCGGATCTAGCTTCGTTGTCAAGCTAGTTCCTAAATTTGCGCCTAGGCGAGTATCATTTCATCGCCTAGCCTCTTTTACGCCTACAACAAGCAAATGGCCTAAGACATGGCCTAAAACCCTATGTGGCAAGTTTCACTTGCCTAGCACCGAGGATGACGATCACGAAGGTTCGTCCCACGGACGCTAATCTACGGGGAAGTCGCTGTTATGGAGGAACAATCATCAAAACAACATTCATTTCATTAGGGTTTCACAAAAACACAACGGGTTATGAAAACATTAAGAGATCGATTATTACCGTATCGGAAGCAGAAGATACGCTCCGAGAAACCTAGGGATCAGATCTGGAATGGATGGGGAAAATCTGGAGAAATGGGGTTTTGATGTGGATTTTGGGGATTTGATGAAGATTTGAGGAAGATGAGAGGTAGAATGTGTTAAGTGAGGGTTTGGATGATGGAGGATGAGCTTGGGATGAGGGATTTAGGGTTTGAGGAAGAAGGGGGGCTCAATGTGGGAGAAACTAGGTTTAGAGTTGAAGAAGATGAAGAAGAAAACGTTTAGGAGGGGTTTAAATAGGAAGTGCTGGCGGCTGCCCAGAAATTAGGGTTTCGACACTGATTAGTCGGTCAAGGAGCAACCACTGACCGACTAGTTTGGGAACTAGTCGGTCGGTTGACCAACGCAGACCGACTAAGTCCAAACAGTAACTCCTGTACAAAAATAGGATTTAGATTTAGTCGGTCAAAGAACAACTACAGACCGACTAGTTTGTCATCTAGTCGGTCGATGAACGTTCTTAGACCGACTAAGAATGAATAGTAGCTGGTACCAAAAATAGTTAAAGAGTTAGTCGGTTAAAGAAGCATTGCCGACCGACTAGTTTGCAACCTAGTCGGTCAACCAATGTTCTTAGACCGACTAACGATAAACAGTAACTCCTGAGAAATTTATAAAGCCAACTAGTCGGTTCAAGAAGGTTTTCCGACCGACTGGATCGTCATCTAGTCGGTCGGTGCCCCTTCTTACACCGGCTAATGAGCACCAAAAGTTCCGAAATGGAGCGCGAAGCTCCGGGATCGATTCCTAAGACTCCTAGGCTTGATCTAACAATAAGATATGACCGATACGAAGCCCATCACGAATGACTTACTCCGAAATCGACGATCAACGAAAGAAGCTAGAAAATCACGACGAAACGATCGAAAATGAAAGCTACGGAGACGAAAACCACGCATGAGGAGAAAATCCACCAAAACATTTAATATAATATAATAAATCCAGATACATGAAAACCAGTCGTTACATCCTCCCCAACTTAAGAAAAATTCCGTCCTCGGAATTTCCCAACACTCACGTGTCCGGGAACAAAAGTGGGAAACGCTCTCGCATCTCATCCTCATTCTCCCAAGTAGACTCTCCAGGCGAGCCGTGTCGCCCCATCACCCTCACAAGATTGACAATCTTGTTCCGAAGTGACTTCTGACGCCTGTCCAGAATCTGCACTGGCTGCTGGTCATACGTCAAATCTGGGCGAACGGTAATCTCCGAGAAATCCATAACATGCGATGGATCGCTGGTGTATCGACGAAGCTGCGACACATGGAAAATATCGTGAACTCCTTCCAAAGATGGCGGCAAGGCTAAGCGATAAGCTACCTCGCCAACTCTTTCCAGAATATCAAACGGTCCAATGTATCGCGGGCTCAACTTCCCTCGCTTCCCAAAACGAATCACTCCACGATTCGGGGAAATCCTCAGAAACACATGATCGCCCGGCTGAAACTCCAAAGGACGACGTTTAGCATCCGCCCAATGCTTAAAACGGTCCTGAGCAATCCTCAACCTCTCCCGAATATTCCTGACAACCTCCACAGCCTCCACAATCATCTCAGGTCCCAACAGCTCCCTATCACCAACGTCATCCCAACTCAATGACGATCGACATTTCCTCCCATACAATGCGGCGAAAGGCGCCATGCCAATAGACGCCTGGTAGCTGTTGTTGTAAGAGAACTCTACCAAGTGTAGATGGTCCTCCCACGAACCCTTGAAATCCAACATGCACGCCCTCAGCATGTCCTCCAAGATCTGAATTGTCCTCTCAGACTGGCCATCCGTCTGCGGATGGTACGCCGTGCTGAAACTCAGACGCGTACCCAAACTCTTCTGCAAACTCTGCCAGAACTGAGATGTGAACCTCGTGTCTCTGTCCGACACGATACTCACAGGGACTTCGTGAAGTCGTACGACCTCCTGCACGTTTCACGTTACATCACTATCCAAACTAGGAAAAGGAAATAAAAACAGAGAGTAAAAGAATTTACCTCCATATATCTCCTTGATAGCGCCTAAGTGGACTGTCCCACTCGGAACAGAATAAAGTGCGCGGATTTGGTCAATCAATCTACGATCACCCAAATCGCGTAATTCTGCTTCGGACTCTGAGGCAGTCCAGTCACGAAATCCATAGTGATGTGTTACCATTTCCACTCCGGAATCAGAAGCGGTTGTAGCAACCCGGTCGCATGCTGATGCTCCGCCTTCACTTGCTGGCAAACCAAGAACTTGGCCACACTCCGAGCCACACTCCTCTTCATGCCATGCCACCAATAGTTCAGACGAAGATCCTGGTACATCTTGGTGTCACCAGGATGCACAGAATACGGCGAACTGTGTGCCTCCACCATCAACTCCTCTCTAATATCCCCAGCTGGCACACACAACCTGGCTCCAAACCTCAGCGAGCCATCCTCATGAATCAAAAAGTCAGTCCGCAGACCGGCTTCCACATGCTCCCGAATATTCACCAGCTTCGGATCCTCAGCCTGGCCAGCCTTGATCCGATCCACGATCGTCGACTGTATCTGCATACACATCAACGAAGAAGCCTCCCCAGGAAGAACAATCTCCACACCAGACTCACAAAAATCATGCTGCAATCTCCACTGCGAGGTCAAAATCATCACCGCTGGAAGCCTACTCAGCGCATCAGGAACCACATTCACCTTGCCAGGGTGATACTGCAAATCAATCTCATAATCTGCCATGAGCTCCAACCATCGACGCTGTCGCATGTTGAGCTCCTTCTGAGTAAAAATATACTTCAAGCTTTTGTGATCGGTGAAAATTTTCACTTTCTCACTCAGCAGGAAGTGCCTCCAAATCTTAAGAGCAAACACAACAGCAGCCAACTCCAAATCATGCGTCGGGTAATTCTTCTCATGAACCTTGAGCTGACGAGAAGCATAAGCCACAACATGCCCGTGCTGATGCAACACACAACCAAGACCCTTGCTAGAAGCATCGCAAAAGATCTCAAATCCACCGCTGCGATCAGGCACAACAAGAATAGGGACAGTCGTCAATCTCTCCCTCAGAACACCAAAAGCATTCTCACAATCACCCGACCAAACAAAAGGTACATCCTTCCGCGTCAATCTGGTCATCGGCTCAGCAATACGGGAAAAGTCCTTAATGAAACACCGATAATAACCAGCAAGCCCAAGGAAACTCCGAATCTCAGATGCAGACGATGGAACAGTCCACTCTCTGATGGCCCTAATCTTCTCGGGATCCACTGAAATACCATCTCCAGTCACCACATGCCCGAGGAAAGCAACTCTGTCCAGCCAAAACTCACACTTCGAAAACTTAGCATACAACCGATGCTTCCTCAAAATCTCCAACACCGTCCTCAAGTGCGAGGCATGCTCCTCCTCCGACTTTGAATAGATCAGAATGTCGTCAATAAAGATAACGAAAAACTTATCTAAAAAGTCGTAGAAAATCAGGTTCATCAGATTCATGAAAACTGCGGTCGCATTGGTTACACCGAAAGGCATAACCACAAACTTGTAGTGTCCATACTTCGTCCTGAACGCTGTCTTCAGAACATCTCCCTTCTTCACCTTCAACTGATGGTAACCACTCCTCAAATCCAACTTAGAAAACACCCTCGAACCTCCAAGCTGATCAAAAATATCATCGATGCGAGGCAACGGGTATTTATTCTTGATGGTCACCGCATTCAACTCCCGATAGTCCACGCACATGCGACGCGAACCATCCTTCTTCTTCACCAACAGCACCGGTGCTCCCCACAGAGACACACTAGGGTTGATATAACCCTTCTGCAAAAGCTCATCCAGCTGCTTCCGCAATTCCTCCAACTCAGCGGGTGCCATACGATACGGCGCCTTCGAAATCGGCTGCGCTCCCGGAACAAGATCAATAGAAAATTCTAAAGCTCGATCAGGTGGCAAACCAGACATCTCCTCAGGGAAGACTTCATCAAAATCCCGCACAACCGCTGGCCTCTCCAGCTCCATCTGCATAGCCACAACCTCCACCGGCCTGGCCCGAAACCTGACAGGACCAAGCGAGCTGCTACCACGGCTAAACTCAAATACTGGATGTCCGGGAATCTCGAACACTACCTTCTTCCTCCGACAGTCGATCGTAGCATAAAAGCTCGCAAGCCAGTCCATCCCAATAATTGCATCGTAGTTGATGATGTCGTGGACAATGAAATCAGCGTAAAGCTCATGTCCACAGACCACCAAAGAGCAAGAATTGCAACCAAGATGCACCGAGACCACGCCATTCCCTGTAACGATATTCCAACTCTTGGAAAGAGGGGACGTCGACAAGGAATGCTTCTCCACGAAGCTCCGAGAAATAATGCACATCGATGCACCAGAGTCAAAGAGGACTCGTGCAGGAAATGTGCACACCAAAACCACACCTAACAAGCAATTAAACTCTAGTCTAGCAAACAATCATGCTCAAGCAAACAACACAATCTAACAATCAAAACCAGCTAGGAAAGTAACAGCAAGATTGAGGATTACCTGCGATAACCTCATCCACAGCCTCGCTCTCCACAGCGGTCATCAGAAAAGCCTGCCTCCTCGGCAGAATAGCCTGCTGAAAAGCCTGCCTATGGGGAACAGGGGCTGCTCCACGTCCAGCAGGAACAGACGCTCGCTGCTGCAACGGCTGTGCTGCAACAGGTGCCCTCCGCAGCTGATTCGCATGCCGACAATCCTTCGCGACATGGGAAGCATCACCACAAACCAAACACTGGCCCATAAACTTCCTACATTGATCCTTGATGTGGCCAGGCTTGCCGCAGAAATGGCAAGTCTTCTGAATAGGACCTCCTGGCCTCTTAAACTGAGCTGGCTGATTAGGCTTGAAACTAGGCCTAACCACCGCCCTGGCCTGCTCCATAGGCCTCTTCCCAGCACCAGAAACATGTCCTCTCCTCTGACTCAGGTTCAGCTCCTGCCTCCTCGCAGCGACCAGAACCTTCTGATAAGAGTCCAGATCGGAGGAAGACACAAAACTCTGGAGCTCCAAAGCAAGTCCCTGCAGGAACCTCTGAGCCCTCTCATCAGCATCCTGCACCATGTTCGGTGCGAACCGACTCAGCCTAGTGAACTCTTGGTGGTACATGTCCACCGTCAAGCTCCCTTGCTTCAGATCAATAAAGCGTTGCAGCATCTCCTTACTAGCAGCCTTCGGAAAGAACTCCTCATCAAACCTGGACTTAAAGATAGCCCAAGCTATCGGCTCCACCAGCATCTTCGCTTCTGCATCCCACCAGTTCCGAGCATTATCCTTGAGTTGCCTCTTCGCCAAATCAACCCATCCAGCCGGGGTGATCTTGGCCATCTTCAAATTATCCTCAATGTTCCGAATCCACTCATCGGCGGCCAGAGGACCCTCAGACCCATCAAAATATGCGGGACCCATCTCCCGAAATTGCTTCGCTCCCGGCTCGGAGCGAGGGGCATCCGGAAGTGCCCGAGCAGCTCGAGCAAGTGGAGCATTCTGGACTTGCAGGAGCACGCCCTGCTGCACTTGCATCATCTGGATCATCATCTGCATCATCTCTCCATTGGTGGGTTCCCGCTCAGGCTCCTCATCATGAGGGGGCGCACCACTACCTCCACCACGGGTGAATCGCCTTCCTGCCATCTAATGACACAGAAAACGAAGCAGATTAGACTCATAGCTTATGACTCAGATGTCGAACTTAGTTTATTGGACATTCTAATATTATTATCGTCATTCCGATAATCGTAGTTACAGAAGAGGACCTGCATGGGCCACCAACAAAACCTGTCACGCCCCGCTTCCCTAAAATGGAGGCGAGACGTGAAAAGGTCCGCACGAGAGTGGAGCTGTGAAGCCCCAAACCCGATAAGCGTCAATAAAACATAAGCAGGTCCCTATAACCACAAACGAAACAACAATAACAACACAAGGGGAGACAGAAATAAAATCTCATATCTCATAATTTGTCCAACATTAAAATTAAGTTCCACATCCAGAAAAGCCACCAGGCTAAAAGAAAGAGTCTAAAGGCCCATAACAAGGCCAACCAAAGGAACAACGTAACAAAGTATAGGTGCTACGCACCGACAACAAAACAACAGTCTAAACAAAAGGGAAAACACAACGAAGATACTAGGACTGGTCCCCAGTGTCCACGTACTCCTCGCCAAAACACAGGCTCGGGCTCGGCGTCAGCAAACACCTCGTCCTCAACAATGTACTCAGGCTCAGGATCTAACATGTGTCACCCAAAAGAGTAAATGGGCACATGTCAGCAAGTCTAAAAGACTTGGGCAAGGAAACTGAAAGTAAGGCAAACTAACAACATAGCAGTTTTAGTATGCATGACATGGCAGTTATAACATGAGTGCACCAGCAAGACATGGTGAAACAATAAGTACAAGAGAACAATTATCGGGACAAGTCAAGAGTAGCCAAGCTACTAACAATCTCAATCTTTTCACTAGTCACGTTTCAAGTTGTTTGTAGATGTTTACGCCTTACAGCTGAATGGTTTGGCATTCACACTGATTGACCGCTTAACACTACCCCAAAACCCAGAGTTTACGCCTTACCACTGCAGTTACTGATCGGGCAGACTCCCAGTTCATTGGCCGCTTAACTCTTACCCCAAATACCCACATGTAAACGAGCCAGGGTCCCTGCACACGAGCTCAGTAAAGGAGCCAGGGTTGCCCACACAGGAGCTCGCATTCTAGTTCACGATTCATAAGCATTTGGCGTAGGGGTGCACCTAGCCGGAAACAAATAGATCGGGCATTGGCTATCAACCAACACATGGCCCGCTTCTGGAACACGAGCCAGGAAACACAAGTATTGTAGCGAAGCTACGCAATCACGGAAACACTTAAAGAATGCAATGACATGACAATTAATTTGCGTACCGTTAATGGAAATTAAACATGACATGGTAATTGTGCAACATGATAAATGTCGGATCTAGCTTCGTTGTCAAGCTAGTTCCTAAATTTGCGCCTAGGCGAGTATCATTTCGTCGCATATTCTCTTTTACGCCTACAACAAGCAAATGGCCTAAGACATGGCCTAAAACCCTAGGTGGCAAGTTTCACTTGCCTAGCACCGAGGATGACGATCACGAAGGTTCGTCCCACGGACGCTAATCTACGGGGAAGTCGATGTTATGGAGGAACAATCATCAAAACAACATTCATTTCATTAGGGTTTCAGAAATGGATGGGGAAAATCTGGAGAAATGGGGTTTTGATGTGGATTTTGGGGATTTGATGAAGATTTGAGGAAGATGAGAGGTAGAATGTGTTAAGTGAGGGTTTGGATGATGGAGGATGAGCTTGGGATGAGGGATTTAGGGTTTGAGGAAGAAGGGGGGCTCAATGGGGGAGAAACTAGGTTTAGAGTTGAAGAAGATGAAGATGAAAACGTTTGGGAGGGCTTTAAATATGAAGTGCTGGCGGCTGCCCAGAAATTAGGGTTTCGACACTGATTAGTCGGTCAAGGAGCAACCACTGACCGACTAGTTTGGGAACTAGTCGGTCGGTTGACCAACGCAGACCGACTAAGTCCAAACAGTAACTCCTGTACAAAAATAGGATTTAGATTTAGTCGGTCAAAGAACAACTACAAACCGACTAGTTTGTCATCTAGTCGGTCGATGAACGTTTTTAGACCGACTAAGAATGAATAGTAGCTGGTACCAAAAATAGTTAAAGAGTTAGTCGGTTAAAGAAGCATTGCCGAGAGACTAGTTTGCAACCTAGTCGGTCAACCAACGTTCTTAGACCGACTAACGATAAACAGTAACTCCTGAGAAATTTATAAAGCCAACTAGTCGGTTCAAGAAGGTTTTCCGACCGACTGGATCGTCATCTAGTCGGTCGGTGCCCCTTCTTACACCGGCTAATGAGCACCAAAAGTTCCGAAATGGAGCGCGAAGCTCCAGGATCGATTCCTAAGACTCCTAGGCTTGATCTAACAATAAGATATGACCGATACGAAGCCCGTCACGAATGACTTACTCCGAAATCGACGATCAACGAAAGAAGCTAGAAAATCACGACGAAACGATCGAAAATGAAAGCTACGGAGACGAAAACCACGCATGAGGAGAAAATCCACCAAAACATTTAATATAATATAATAAATCCAGATACATGAAAACCAGTCGTTACAAAGACAAATGGCACTTTGGTTGTCCACCATGATAGGACTAGTATCACAATGTATACCAAAATCCTTAAGTGTGTGTCTCATCCAAAGAACCTGGGCACATGCAGCACCAGCAGCAATGTATTCCGCCTCGGTGGTTGAAAGTGATACGGAATTTTGCTTCTTGGAAAACCAAGAGACAAGAGAATTTCCTATAAAATGACAAGCGCCACTAGTACTCTTCCTGTCGGATTTGCATCCCGCATAATCAGTGTCACTATATGAGACTAACTCATACATGCTAGATTTTGGATAAAGTAATCCAAAGTCTAATGTGTAACTTAAATAGCGAAAAATACGTTTTACCGCTACTAAGTGAGAATCCTTAGGTTGAGACTGATAACGAGCACAAATACATACGGCAAACATAATATCGGGCCTACTTGCGGTAAGATAAAGTAAACTACCTATCATACCTCGATATAGACGAATGTCTATATCTTTTCCGCCCGTATCTTTATCAAGATGCGTAGTAGTGCTCATTGGAGTATTTTTCCCGGAGGCACTCTCCATTCCAAATCGCTTTAGCAACTCCACCATGTACTTCGTTTGGTGGATGAAGATTCCATCGTTCATTTGGCGAATTTGGAGACCTAAGAAATATTTGAGCTCACTCATGTGGCTCATCTCAAATTGTTCCTTCATAACATTAGAAAACTCTTTGCAAAGAGCGAAGTTAGTAGCACCGAAAATGATATCATCAACATAAATTTGAACTAAAAGTATATCATTATTCGAATGCTTAACAAAAAGTGTAGAGTCGGCTTCTCCCATTTTAAAATTCAAATCCAAAAGAAAATTCTTTAGGCGATTATACCAAGCTCGAGGAGCTTGTCTCAAACCGTAAAGTGCTTTCTTTAGTTTAAAAACATGATTTGGAAATTTTTCATTAATAAAGCCCGGAGGTTGAGAAACATAAACTTCCTCAACGACATCTCCGTTTAAAAATGCACTTTTTACATCCATTTGAAATAGTTTGAAATTTTTATGGCATGCAAAAGATAACAATAATCTAATAGATTCTAATCTAGCTACCGGAGCGAAGGATTCTTCGAAATCGATACCTTCCTCTTGTCGATAGCCTTGAGCTACTAACCGAGCCTTGTTCCGGACAACGATTTGGTTCTCGTCGGTTTTGTTCTTGAAGATCCACTTCGTTCCTATAACGGTGTGGTTCTTCGAAGGCAATGGAACAAGCTCCCATACCTCATTCCTCTCGAATTGAATGAGTTCCTCCTCCATGACAAGGATCCAAGCACTATCTTCGCACGCTTCATTTATATTCTTTGGCTCAATCGAGGAGACAAAGGCACAATTGGTGAAGTGGTGGACTTGCGATCTCGTTTTGACTCTATCATAAATATTGCCAATGACTTGCTCATGGGGATGGTCACGAACGGTATGAAGCCGTTTGGGAATTCCTTGATCACTAGGAACATTCTCAACAACTTCATTAGTCGGGTTAGTATCAATAGAATCAATAGAATCACATAAAACATCCATTGAATCATCATCATTTGAAATTCTAGAAGGAATAAAATTTTCATTAAAAGAGACATGTAGTGATTCCTCGATCGTCGAGGATCTTTTGTTGTATATCCGGTAGGCTTTGCTACGTGAGGAATACCCAACAAATATCCCCTCATCCGATCTCGGATCAAACTTGTCCAAATTTTCATAAGTGTTTTTAATAAAACATTTCGCACCAAAAACACGAAAATGTTTAACTTGAGGCAATCTACCAAACAACAATTCATAACAAGTTTGTTTGGTGCCGGGCCTCAAAAGTATTCTATTAAACACATAGCAAGCGGTGTGTACCGCTTCCGCCCAAAATTGATGGCCAAGTTGGCTATCATCGAGCATTGTGCGAGCACACTCCACAAGCGTTCTATTCTTTCTTTTAACAACACCATTTTGAGGGGGTGCACGAGGGAAGGAAAACGTGTGTGTAATTTCAAGATCATCACAAAAATTTGAGAAAGACTCATTCTCAAATTCACCTCCATGATCACTACGAATAGTGACAATGGTGGTTCCGATGAGATTTTGTACTTTCTTCACAAACGTTGTGAAGTTTTCAAAAGCTTCATTTTTATTCCATAAGAAAAATACCCATGTAAACCTCGAAAAATCATCTACGATGACAAGCCCATATCTAGCATTTCCTAAAGAAGCAACTCTAGTTGGCCCAAATAAATCTAGATGTAATAGCTCTAGAGGCCGTTTAGTAGAAATGCTTTTCTTAGGTTTAAATGAAGATTTAGGAAGCTTGCCTCGTTGACATGAGTCACAAAAACTTTTCTTTTCAATAACAAGCTTAGGAAAACCTTTAATGGAATTTAATTTTGAAAGCTTAAAAAGTGTTCCAAAGTTCACATGACCAAAGCGTCGATGCCACAGGTGTTGTTCACTTGTGTTGGCAACGAGACATTGTTCATATGACTTAGGAAAATCCAAAATATAAATATCTTTGTGGCGTGTGCCGGAAAATAATAAATCATTATTAACATTATTAAAAATATGACACAATCTTTTCGCAAATCTAACTTTGTAACCTCTGTCACAAAGTTGGCTTATTGAAATAAGATTGTGGTTTAAACCATTAACAAGATAAACATCACTAATTAAGGGTTTAGATGGGTTACCCACTTTACCAACACCGACGATGGTTCCGCTCTCGTTGCCTCCAAAGATTACCCGGTTCCCATTAGCAATGGGCACCACTCCGGAAAGCAATTGAGCATCGCCCGTCATGTGTTTTGAACACCCGCTATCGAGTATCCACCCATCCTTGGAGCCAAATTTGACTTTGTTGCTCCGTTTGTTTTTCTTGAGTACCTAAAGATGATTATATCATTTCATGGTACCCAAGATCATTGGGTCCTCAAAGGTTAGACCTTTGGAAGCCAAGTCCAATTGGACTTAGACTTCCCAATATAATTAATATTATCCACTACATTCAAAAAATAATCATTCATGTAGATTTGTTTTTCATCCATACTTGTGTCCTTTGGGCTCCAAATTGAGAATATTTTGGGAGCCTTAATCCTATTGGGAGCATGCATGCTTTGTTGATTTCTATGTGATGCATGTCGTGGATAGGTAAAAGGAAAATGAGGAAATGGTGCATGTGGATAATTATTCATATGACGATGTGGGTGAACATATGCATGTGAGGGAACACGTGCGTGAGGGTGTCTCACATGTTGTGCACGTGCCCGTGAATGTGTAGCATAGAAATCATCATATGAGTGAGCCGGTGGAGTAGGACGTGTGTTCCTACGTGGCATAATATTGGTGTACATGTAGGCATGGACCTTCTTTAGAGGTCCACCCAAAGTGGGTTTCTTTCCGAAAGAGGGTGTGGACGAGGTGGAAGCACCATTGGTAGATGAACTACCAATAGAGTGTTTGCTACCACTCGTCGAAGCACCGGAAGTTGGACTAACAAAAGTAGTGGCCGATTTGGATGGAGTTCCCATCATATACCCCAAACTAATGTGGTGATTGGCCAGAAGTAAGTCACTTAGGATTTTATCCAAATGGTCCTTACCTTTATTGAATTTATTAATTCGGCCTAATGTGTTCTCATATTTCTCGGTGAGAGAACACATAGAAGCATCCAAAGTGGATACTTGCGATATGAGCACATAAACACGAGATTTAAGATTCTCATTCTCAATACTCAAAGTCGAGTTTTGAGAAGTCAAATCCGCTATCTTGTGTTCCTCTGGATCCTCAATGCTAACATGTTCAAGTTGAGTATTGAGATTAACAATCTCATTCTTCAACCCTTCAACAACGGTGTCGTTGTTGGTGATGATAGTTTTAGGTGAGGTTTGGATGCTAACTAGCTCATCTTTAGTCCTATTATATCGTTCAACTAATTTAGCATATCTATTCCATATTTGCTCATTAGCTAGTCTAAGGTCATCCATAGTTACCTCATCGCTTTCATCCTCGCTATCATCGGAGGCGGGTTCTTAAACATTTTCCTCGTTAGCCATGAAACATTCGTGCGCTTGCTCCACTTTCACATCATCCGACTCCCCGCTTGAAGAGTCATCTTCGGAATCGGTGAAACCGACAAATCCTTTCTTGTAGCCTTTCTTATACTTCTTCGATTTGTCGTACTTCGGCGCCTTCCACTTTTCCTTTTGCTTGTTTTGTGGACAATCCGCTTTGATGTGTCCTGGCATATTGCATTTAAAGCACAAAGGAGGAGAGGCGTTAGTAGAAGTAAATTTAGATTTACCTTTGAAGTTACCTTTTCGGAAGAAGCGATTGAACTTCTTTGTCATGAGGGCAATGGATTCCATGTCCATTTCGTCTTCCAAGTCCTCGTCATCGGTAGAGGTGGATGGAGCCGCCTTGAACGCAATCGCCTTTTTCTTAGGCGCGTCTTGGTTCAAGTAAGACTTCATCTTCTCTTGTAACTTCACCTTGCTATCCTTGCGTACCTCGTATGACATTAAAGTACCCATTGATTGAACCACGGTATACTTGTTCATATCGTTACCTTCCTCGATGGCGAAGGTACGCTTTTCCCAACTAGAAAGAAGTCCTTCTATAAGCTTCGAACATTTCTCCTTTTGGGTGTAGGTTTTGCCGAGAGCCTCTAACTCGTTTATGATGTCGACGAAGCGAGCATAATACTCCTTCATCTTCTCACCCTGTAGCATATGAAACATCTCATAATCTTTATTAACTACTACAAGTTTAGAGTCCCTTACCCTACTCGTTCCTTCATGTAAGATGAGGAGGGAGTTCCAAATTTGATATGCACTCTTACATGTGCATATCTTATTGAAGTCCTCGGGCTCCAATGCGCAAATCAAGGCGTTCATTGCCTTGGCATTGCTTACCTCCGCGGTGACCTCTGCGGGAGTCCACTTCTCGAAATCTTCTTCGGTGGCCCCGACATACTCCTTCATTGTGGTCCTCCATAGTGAAGCACTCCGGAGGAAAGTTTCCATCCGGCATTTCCAGTACCCATAGTTGGTACCGTTGAAGAATGGAGGCCTCGTTGAGGAATGTCCTTCCATTACCGAAGAATCTCCTTCACGGTTCTTGAAGGTGCTATAATCTGGAGGTGGACGCATGGTCTTGTTGTCGTTGGTAGACATAGCTTAGTATCTGGCTCTGATACCAAATGTAATGCCCTGAAAGCTACTGCACAAGTACTAGAGGGGGGGTGAATAGTACTTTAAAAATAACAAGGAGTATAATTCCTAATTATCATGCAAACTACTACCAAAAAATGCGGAATCTAAAATATGACAACAACAAATATTCAATGCTAACAATTGATATGATAGGTTCGGATCCACCCAAGTCTCCTCGACTTGTACCCAGTGATCATACGTCCCAGAACAACCGGATCCCCTCCGGATACTAAGGTTAGAAACCCTAACCCTAGATTTCCACTATGAATACCTTGTGAAAAACCTTCACAAGATCAAATCATACAATCAATAGCAATAGTGAATCCCACAAACCGGGATCACAACCTTCTCTCACAACCGAGAGAAACAATATCAATAAAAGAGTTTATATGAAATAAACAACAACTTACCACAAACCCTATACCTTGAGTATTCTTACCAAATAAGGGCAATGAGGGATTTGAGGAAGGAGAAGTCACCTAGACCTAGCACCACCAATATGAGAAGCAATGGGTGCCTAGGAATGAATAAGAGACTTGAATCAAGCAATAGCTTGGATGGCTTAACAAGAACAAAGTTCTCTCAAGATGGATTCTAGATCTCAAATGAGGGAGAGAAAGATTTCTTGTGAGGAAGAGAGCTTTGGAAATGAGTTTTAATCTCTAACTCTTTTAATCTGAATAAGTCTCTCAATAGCAGCTCTAACCTTGAGAGAAATGACCAAGCTTCGTATTTATAGGGTTCCACAAAATCGAGCTAGGTCATCTCCCAACGGTTGGAAATCTGGGGCAATTAGTCGGTCAAAGAATAACCACTGACCGACTAGTTCATTAACTAGTCGGTCGGTGAAACAACATGAACCGACTAAAGGATGAACAGTGAACAGATGAAATTTCAGACCTAGATAACTAGTCGGTCCAAGAAGACTTTTCGACCGACTAGTTTCTCAACTAGTCGGTCGTTCAGTTAACTTAGACCGACTAAGAGTCAAAAACTATTAGTCTGAATAGAACTTGATTTAGTCGGTCCAAGAACAAATGTTGACCGACTAGATCATCAACTAGTCGGTCACCAAACGTTCTTAGAACGACTAACGATAAACAGTAACTAGGTGAAAAATTGGCATGTACAGTAAAGCTCAACTAGTCGGTCAAAGAAGCATCACTGACCGACTAGTTCACCAACTCGTCGGTCGGTGAGTCTACTAAGACCGACTAACTGTAAACAGTAAAGAGCTTAGAATTTGGGAGACAAACTAGTCGGTCCAAGAAGCTTTGCCGACCGACTAGATCACCATCTAGTCGGTCAGTTCTTCTTCTTGAACCAACTAACATGCACAAGAAGTCCCGATTCGAAGCGCGAAGCTTCGGGAAAGTTTGTATGGACTTCTACTAAGATCCTAGAGCTAAGATAGGAGCGTTATGAAGATATAAATCGTAATACCTACTCAAGGCTTAACATTCTACGATAGAAGCTTAAAGACTATAAATAAAACTTGACGATACCGTCTTCAATAGCTTCAATCGAATCTTCATGACTTCTAAAAAGGTCCAAAAGCTTCAACGAAGCTTTAGGCATATGAATACGTGCTTTGAGAAGTCTTGAGACGTCGCTTTGGATGTTCACGTGAATTTGGCGACGATCTCCATAACTGCGCTCACAAAGTGTTAGTTCACGATTTATTTATGTTTGCTCATCATCCAAAACCAAATCTGGGGAGTCCAATACTCAACAGTTAGGGGGTATAAATATACACTTTTCACTCCGAATCAGCCGACCGACACAGAGAGTCGTCCCAGTCTCTCAAAGACCACGACGACACTCGGACCAGTATACTACCAATCAGCGGTGAGAAAACACCCCGAAACAACTATAATATCAAATCATGTACTCTGCTCTAATAAAGATGCAAAGGCAAACTTTAATAGGAATCCTTACGTTGTCAAATGAATCAATTGGTTGTGCAATATCTTGTTATCTCTTCGATAGAATAGACGTCTCGAAGTATATTCAATCATTTAATGAAACGATGAATATATATATTTATCAATATATTCATTGATGCATGCTGTCACAACATACAATGGCAGCATATCTAAAAGTTTCTTTGCCAAATGGTAATGTATTAACACTATAATTAGAGAGTCTGATGCATCATTTTTATAAGTGATTCAAGCTCAACTTACTTTTTTATTCCATAGAGGTATGTTATATACATTGTGCGATGCATATAAAGATGCATGCCAAAATAAAAAAATAACTGTTTACCGGTGATATTTCATTCTGTTGGTGTCCATTCTACACACCGTTGGTATAATTGGAAAGCTTATGAAGAACAGATTACATTGATGACAATTTTGCAGCATTCCTTTAGCATTTTCATATCAGATTTTAGAATTTAATATCAGATTTTGACTTACTCAATAAAAACACAAAAGAAAGGCAACGATCTTTCCAACAGTAACAACAGTGCTTAGAGCACCTCCAACGGGTGGGATAAAAGCGGCTCCTTAGCCAAAATAGGTAGCCGAAGTCAAATTTTTCGGCTCCAACCACTCCACAATGCCCCTCGCCAAAATAGGGAACCCATGTGGAGCTCGCCAGATGTGGCGAGCTCCCTAAGTTTTCAGCAGAATTTTTTTAATATTTTAGTGTAATAAAGAGTTTTTTTTATTAACATTCTCTTTTGTTGCTAGAGTTGCAACGGGTACAAAAATTTTAAAACGGCTATTATTTGCAACGGTCAAATATCCAACGGCTCTTTTTTGCATATATAGCTTGATGAATGTCAGCATATTTTTTACACAACTTTAAATTTACATATAATTTTTTTTTGCTTGCTTTTCAATTATGGATTCTCAAGATTTTTCTTACTACACAAATCTTTTTAATGAAGAAGTTGAAAATTTTTCTACTCAACCTCATCCTTCTCAAATTTCTACCCAAATTGATACTTCAGTGAAAAAAGTTCCAAGGTCTCGCAATTTTTTAGTTAAAGAAGCTAGTCTTCTCGTTTCTGCATGGCTTAACATCAGGATTGATGCTATACAAGGCAACAATCAAAAATTTGTGAAATATTGGCAAAGAATTTGCGATTACTTTCATGAATAAAATTTTTTGAATCTGAATGCACCGCCAACTCATTGATGCATCAGTGGTCGGGAATTCAACTCTCGGTGAATAAATTTTGTGGCTACTACGCTCAAATTGATGGAAGACAACAAAGTGGTGTCAACAAGCAAGACAATGTATTAATAATATCATTTATAAATATATTTATCTTTATATTTTTGTATTAATATTATTATGTGTAATTATTATATTTTGAGCATTTGATTATATTTTTCAGATTATTCAAGCCAAAAATTTATACCTAAAATGTCAAGGTCAAACATTCCAACTGTTACATTGCTGGAATGAATTGAAAATCCATCCAAAATGGACGTCTGAAGGCGCGAAGAAGAAATCAAAATCTACAAAGAGTTCTAGTCCAGCCACGTCTTCTCCTTCCACACCATCTTCTATGAATTTAGAAGAAGAAGATTTGGTAAATGCAACAATTGTCAACTGTGATCGACCAATAGGTAGAAAGGCATCAAAGGCTATGCTGAAAAAAGACAAAGGAAAAAATCAAATGACACCTACCGCTTTACTATGTATGGAAATGTTTGAGGCAAAAAAAGAAATGGATTGCCAAAAAATGGAGCTGTATGAAAGAACATTTGCTCAGGATCAAGAAAAGAATGATCGAGAAAAAGAAAGACACAAGCGCGAACAACAAAGACTTATTCTTGATCAACAAAAGTTTTTGCTAGAAGAGCAAAAAGAAGAAGATAGAATAATGGCAATTGATACTAGTAACATGTCTGCATTTAAAGTACAATATTCTGAAAGTCTCCAAATGGAGATCGTTAAGAAAAGAATTGATAGGTCTACATAACGCAGTACAATGAAGTAATGCAATCATCTAGTAGTACAATCAGTTATAGTATCTAGTTCGCTCCATGTTGTTCCCACAAATGTTCTACAAGATCCATTTGAAGTTGTGAATGGATATGTTTGTCTCTAATTTGTTGATGCGTTTGAATAAAATCATTTATTTCACTTGTACGCTCATGTGACACAGATGATTCAGTTTCTTCAACCACATCATAGTTGAAGTCAGATTGCCCAATATCTCTCTCGTCTTCAATAATCATATTATGCATTATTATGCATGACTTCATAATATCATTGAGTGTTTCTTGATCCCAAAAACAAGCTGGTCCACGCACAATTGCAAAGCATGATTGAAGCACCCCAAATGCTCGCTCCACATCTTTCCTGGCAGACTCTTGACATGCAGCAAAATGTTTCTTCTTATTTCCTTGAAGAGCTGATATTGTTTTAACAAATGTTGACCATGAAGGATATATCCCATCAGCCAGATAATATCCCATTGTATAATCATGACCATTAATGGAATAATTAACTAGTGGAGCACGCCCTTCCGCAATATCATTACACACGGTAGATCGATCAAGCACATTGATATCATTAAGAGATACAGGTAAACCAAAAAAGGCATGCCATATCCAAAGATCATAAGATGTAACGGCTTCCAAAATGATTGTTGGCTCATGAATGTGACCGGAATACATACCTTGCCATGCAACCGGATAATTCTTCCACTTCCAATGCATACAATCAATACTTCCAAGCATTCCAGAAAATCCACGATCAGTATTAACCTGCACAATCTAGCAATATCATCAATATTTGGTGATCTCAAATATGTATCCCAAAACACTGCAACAATTGATTTGACAAATTTTCTCAAGCTTTCAATTACAGTGCTTTCACCAATTTGCACATATTCATTCACCGAATTTGCTGCTACCACCGTACGCAAGCATCCTAAAAGCAACACAAATTTTTTGAAGTGCTGATAGACCTACAATTCCACAAGCATCCGTCCTTTGGCCAAAGTATGGATCATAAGCTTCGACAGCATGTTGAATTCGAACAAACAATGATCGATTCATTCGAAACCTCCTCCGAAATAAACGAGAACCAAATGTTGGTGTTTCTGCAAAATAATCACGATAAAGTCTTTCACTGCCTTCAACTCTACCTCGTTGAATAACAGTATGGCCTACAATAGATCCACGACGACGTTGTGCTCGACTCTCATTTGCCAATTCTTCTTCTTCAGCCATCACCATTGTCAATAATAGAAGATCATCATCACTATCATCTTGAAAAAGCATTTTAGCTAGTCGATTAGCCATAACTATTTATGATATATTTGTAGATGAAGTGTAGATGGAAAAAATGAGATATGAAATAGGCTTATTTATATGGAAAAAGTAGTCGGTATAAATATAGTCGTTGGAAATATAGCCGTTGTAAATAGAGCCGTTGGAAATATAGCTATTAGCGATATTATAATTAATACATGTAAAATTTAATTTATATTAATCTATTTTTTTACAAATTTAATTTAATTTTTTACAATTTAAAATTCTAAACTATTTAATTTGGATATGGATTAGTTTAATAATTTAATTTTTTAAATAAAGATTAGCTTAATATATGTTTAAAATGTTGGATGATAATGGACTCAAGAGAGAGAGATATATATATTTTCATTGCTAAGAATGAGTGACCATGGCTAAGAGTCATGGTGCTCTATTTATTTATCTCATAGTGGGGAAGCCAAAAGCCTCTAGTAGACCAAGGGTCCCCATTACCCTAAGTAATGTGGGACCTAATGAATGTGTAATGAAGGATGGGAGGCCAAAGGCCTCCCTCATTCATAACACTCCCCCTTACACATTCATCACTTCGGTCTCAGCTACTGAGGCAAGGGGTGGATACTTCTGGATCCAGAGTAAGTGTGTTTGCCTCGTTAAAACCTTAGCTGTGGAAAACCCAGTGGGAAAACCCAACAGCTTAAGGAAAAAGAGTGCAACCCACAGGTTACTCCCCCTGATCCGTACAAGCTTCAGGCTTGCAGGTCTTTCAACTGTCGCATACCAATGTTCTTTACAAGCTTTACAAAAGTACATTTAGGCAATGCCTTAGTAAAAAGATCAGCTAAGTTGTTGCATGACTGGATCTGTCGAACTTCAATCTGCTTGTCGTTCTTCTGCTCGTGCGTCCAGAAAAACTTGGGGGAAATGTGATTTGTCCTGTCGCCATTGATGTAGCCTTTCTGAAGCTGAGCAATGCACGCGGCGTTGTCTTCGAATAGGGCAGTAGGCTCCAGATCACCGGTCTTCAGGCCAGTGGATTGGAGGATGTGTTGGACGACGGAGCGTAGCCAAAAACATTCTCTGCTCGCTTCATGGATCGCGATGAGCTCTGCATGGTTGGAAGATGTAGCAGTAGTGGTTTGTTTTACCGATCTCCAGGAGATAGCAGTTCCTCCGTAGGTAAAGACAAAACCAGTCTGTGATTTTGCCGTATGCGGATCTGAAAGATAGCCTGCATCGGCATAACCAAGTAACTGGGAGGAGGCACCTCTCTGGTAGTAAAGTCCAAGGTCTACGGAACCCTGGAGGTATCGCAGAAGATGCTTTACTCCATTCCAGTGGTGCTTTGTAGGCGCTGCACTGTGTCTGGCTAGAAGATTGACTGCAAACGTTATATCGGGATGCGTGCAGTTAGCCAGATAGATAAGTGCACCAATGGCACTTAGGTAGGGTACTTCTGGACCCAGTATCTCATCCCCCTCTTCCAGAGGCCGGAAGGGGTCCTTTTGTACGTCTAATGATCTCACGACCATAGGGGTACATAAAGGATGACATTTATCCATTTGGAACTTATTTAAAAGCTTCCTGGTATAATTGGATTGATGTAGAAGGATTCCACCTCGTAGGTGTTCAATCTGCAAGCTAAGGCAATACTTCGTTCTGACTAGGTCTTTCATTTCAAAAGTGTGCTTTAGCCTTGCAGATATCTCATTAATCTCTGCTGGAGAGCCTATGAGATTTAAGTCATCAACGTAAACTGCTATGATGACGAATCCTTTTCCCGTTCGTTTGATAAAGATGCACGGGCAGACTTCGTTATTAGTGAATCCTTGCTGTGCAAGGAAATCACTTAGTCTGTTATACCACATTTTGCCTGACTGTTTTAGTCCATACAAGGATCTATGTAGTCTAACAGAGAATACGTCCCGAGGTATCTCTTTCATCTCTGTGGGTAAGTTAAACCCATCTGGTAGTTTCATATAGATCTTTTTATCTAAATCGCCATAAAGATATGCAGTCACAACGTCCATGAGCTGCATTTCTAGGCTTGCCAGAGATGATAGGCTTATTAAGAATCTGAATGTATTAGCGTCCATTACCGGGGAGTATGTATCTTCATAATCGATACTCGGTCTTTGGGAAAAACCCTTTGCTACAAAACGCGCCTTGTAGCGGACGATCAGATTTTCTTTATTTCTTTTTCTAATGAAAACCCACTTATATCCCACAGGTCTAACACCTACTGGTGTTTGGACTACAGGTCCAAAGACTTTGCGTTTCGAGAGTGAGTCCAACTCTACTCTTATCGCCTCGTCCCACTTTGGCCAATCATCTCTGCGTTTACAATCCGCTAGAGAAAGTGGTTCGACGTCATCGTCATATTCAGCGACGTGAACGGCAATAGTGAACGCAAAATCGTCGACGACGACTGTGCTATGTCGGTCCAGTACCTCCCCAGTACGTACAAAGTTTAATGATGTTTCTCCAAATGTTTCCTCTGCGGGGGAAATTAGGAGGGGAGAGGTAGCTGTCCTGAGCTCAGTATCCTGTGGAGGGATAATCTTATTTTCACCAGGAATCTTCCTCTTTCGAGGAACTTTATCTTTTGAACCTGGTGACCGTCCTCTTTTCAATTGAGGTACATCCATTTCTGCTGCGGGTGGATTGCATCCATTTATAGGGATGTCAATCATAGCTGGAGTGTTAGCAGCAGGGACGTGTGAACGGACAATCTTCTGGCTGTCCGTGAATTTATCCGGCAATTGGTGTACTGTATTCTGGATGTGAAGAATCTTCAGGATCTCATCTTCACACAGATTTGTACGCGGATCATAAAAGGACAAAGACTTATTTTCCCAATTAATGGTCTTCGAAGCTTCAGGCTTCTTGGAATGTTTGCCCAACTTTGGAAAAGTTTTCTCATCGAATTCACAATCAACAAGACGTGCCTTAAATGCGTCCCCCGTTAGGGGTTCTAGGTATCTAATAATCGAGGGTGAATCAAATCCAATATAGATTCCTAGACGACGTTGAGGACCCATTTTGGTCCTCTGAGGTGGTGCTATTAGAACATAGACCGCACAACCAAATATTCTCAAATGAGATATATCTGGAGTTGAGCCGTATGCTAGTTGCATCGGGGATAATGTATTGCCTCCAGAGGGGCATATCCTGATAAGAGATGTGGCATGCAGAATAGCATGCCCCCAAGCATCCACCGGCAATTGGGATTGCATAAGCAATGGACGTGCAATCCATTGGAGTCTCTTTATAAGAGACTCAGCTAATCCATTCTGGGTGTGAACATGAGCTACTGGATGTTCAACTTCTATACTCGTTGCCTGACAAGAGTCTTCGAAGACTTGAGATGTGAATTTGCCCGCATTATCAAGACGTAGTTTCTTGATATGGTTATCGGGGAAATGAGCACGTAACCTAATTATCTGTGCCAACAGCTTTGGAAAAGCTAGGTTACGGGTGGACAAGAGGCACACATAAGACCATTTTGTGGATGCATCTATTAGTACTATGAAGTATCGAAATGGGCCACTTGCGGGGTGAATAGGCCCGCAAATGTCACCATGTATCCTCTCAAGGAAGCCAGGAGACTCTAAACCCACTTTTAGGGGCGATGGTCTCGTTATTAGTTTCCCCTTGAAACAAGGGGTACAAGGAAATTCACCTTTCTGAAGAATCTTCTGGTTCTTCAAATCATGTCCGCGGGATTCAGATAAGATGCGTCGCATCAGAATGGATCCAGGGTGACCAAGTCTGTTATGCCATAGTTGAAATGGTGGCATTGGCTGGCACGTCTGGTGCTCAGTCATATTGGCTTCGACTGGTTGAATGTATGTTTGGTAGAGACCCGACGGGAGTCCCTTAAATATTTCGCAGATGGTCTTCTGGCCATCTTTACGAAGAGTGACATATAGGTATTCAACCTTATTTTCATCTCTAGTTTCTAAGTGATATCTGTTTAAACAGATGTCCTTGAAGCTTATGAGATTTCTATTTGATCTTGGAGAAAATAGTGCAATATTGATTTTTAGTCTTGTGTTATTTGGGAGCAATAATATTGCATCACCAGATCCTTCGATTATTTTGGACAGTCCTGAAATTGTAATGACAGGACCGTCATATTTACTTATGCTATTGAAATAGCATTCATCGCGAAGGATAGTGTGCGTCGAGGCACTGTCTACTAGGCACTCATACATCATCTATATAAGCAAAAAACGATAATTTATTGATGGAAATGTAAAATGCATACATAAAAGATCGTCTTTATTAAGCATACTAGAGATGAAGCTACAATTTATTCTTTGAAAAGCATAGATAAAGATGAGGCTCAATTGAGCAGGTCGTCATTTTCGAAATCCTTGGAAGTGAACTTCGTCGGATTTTCCACATTTGCCATGTTTGTTTCAGGCGGAGGCTTCTGGCTCGCCTGATACAGTTCCTGGAAGTGGCGAGGTGTGCGATAGTTTCTGGACCAATGTCCAGTCATGCCACAACGATGACATTTGTCCTCCCATGTCTTCCTTGGATTTGACACTGTATCAGTGTTCTTACGCTTCGAAGTGAAGTTTTTCTTCCCTTTGTTATTCTTGTTTTGGGGAGGAGCATTGGCTGGTTTCATAGGGGCATTTCCTTTGTTCTTTCTGCCCCTCTTCTTGTTCTTCCACTTCGGGGGGTGAACACTGTGGGCTTCGGGAATAGGAGCTGAGCCTGCCGGGCGCTGGTTATGAGTGGCCAGTAAAAGATCTCTATTCTGCTCTGCCCTCAGGAGGCAAGAGAGCAGGTCAGAGAACTTCGTGAAATTGCGTTCACGATACTGCTGCATGAGGATAGCATCTTTCTCGTGAAACGAGGTAAATGTCTTTTCCAACATGCGGTGCTCCGAAACTTCTTCACCACACAACTTCAGGCATGAGGTGATGTTGTGAAGTGCTGAGTTGTACTCAGCAACGGACTTGTAGTCCTGAAGTCGGAGGTTCTCCCACTCGTAGATGGCACACGGGAGTATGACATCAATTTGATGTCTGTAGCGTGCCTCTAACGCTGTCCATAACTCCAGAGGGTCCTCTACCGTCAAGTATTCGGCCTTCAGGGTCCGATCTATGTGTCGTCTGATATAGATAATGGCTTTCGCCTTATCCATGTCAGAGACAGTGGTAGAGGTAATGCCAGCTGAAGGGGCCGCTTCTGGGGCTTTACTAGCAGATGCATCGGATGCTGCGGGAGCCGATGATTGGGCCACTGCGGGGCCAGGATGGAGTGCAGGAGCGCCATGGAGCGCAAGTGGAACTTCAGGTCCACTCGCCAGCTCAAGTACTTCTTACCAGCTGCATCGAGCACCTCGAAATCGACGCTTGCCAATTTAGCCATTTTATCTATGCAATTTAAAGATAAGCATGAATTAAAATAAATTCAACAATCCATGCATAAATAAATTAATAAGTAAAAATGCGGGGATCGGCCAGATACCCAAAATAATACACAGTCCAAAGTCCGATTACAGTCCAAAGAAAAGAGAATGAAAAATACAACTTTGGAAACCCCGGGTGGGTCCCTATTTCTGCATCCGTCTTCTTATGCTGTTGCACCGAGCTTTGGCTATCTATACAATTTCCTCACTTACAAATTCTCTCAAAAAAAAGAAAAAGTGCTGGAAATGTAAATAGGTATGCAATGGCCGATCCCGAAAGACACATTTTTACTTATTTTAAACATATACGAAGTTTATATGCTACAGGCATAAATTAAACACCCACGCATATATCTCAAGCACAAAAAATATGGAAAAAGTAAACTAGAAAATATAATTATCTCGTAGACCACGTGGAAACGTCATACACCGTTAGATTAGTTAACTAACGGCAGAGCGGTCTCAGGATCTCTGAGATGATTATATTTTTTTAAAAAAATTCTAGTAAACCATACATAATAATTTGCAAGAGAGATGTTTAAATAAATAGCGAAACATGTAAATGTAATTATTGATTTTACAAAGTTTTTCTCATAAATTTCAATTTGCAAATTTCATTCTTCTTTAAAATTATGAAGAAGCCGAATTTGTGTAGAATTTTGTGGCTTCGGGCCAAAAATTATTTTTAGTATAAGCGCTTGTGGCCCGTTCCGCAGTTCTGCAAAGTTGTTTGCCGCAATTATTATGGCTTCGGGCCAAAAATAAGCTATTAGCCCCGGCCTCGGGCCTCGGGCCCGGCCTCGGGCCTCGGGCCCGGCCTCGGGCTCGGCCTCGGGTCTCGGGCTCGGGTCTCGGGCTCGGCCTCGGGTCTCGGGCTCGGGCCTCGGCCTCGGGTCTCGGGCTCGGGCTCGGCCTCGGGCTCGGCCTCGGGCCTCGGCCTCGGGCTCGGGCTTGGGTCTCGGGCTCGGCCTCGGGTCACGGGCTCGGCCTCGGGCCCCTGCAGCGGGGGGCGGCGACACGGAAGGCCCCCCCGCTGCAGGGGGGATCGGCCTCGGGCCGCCCCCCTGCAGCGGGGGGCGGCGGCGCGGAAGGCCCCCCCGCTGCAGGGGGGATCGGCCTCGGGCCGCCCCCTTGCAGCGGGGGGCGGCGGCGCGGAAAACCCCCCCCCCCCTCTACAGGGGGTGGCGGCCTCGGGCCGCCCCCTTGCAGCGGGGGGCGGCGGCACGGAAAACCCCCCCCTCTACAGGGGGTGGCGGCCTCGGGCCGCCCCCCTGCAGCAGGGGCGGCGGCGTTGTGGGAAGGCCCTCTCCCCCGTCGGGGGGGGGAGGGGAGGATATCATTCCGGTTCGTCTTCCCATCGAAGAATTTTAATGGCAAAAGGAAAAAAATTTCAGAGAAAAAACTTTGTAATAGGGGAAATTTTTTTTTCTTTTATTTGACTAATTTTTTTTACTTGTATATTAAAACAATGTAAAAATTATTTAGTCTAATTTTATCTACAGGATTCTATGGTTTTACCTCTAGATCAATGATCTAGGGAAGAACGTGACGATGATCCGTAGAAATAATAATCCAAGCTCCCGAACGCTTTGAGGATGCCGCAACGCTCCAACGAACCGCCGCAGCAACGTTAGATTCCTTGCGCGTAGGGATGAATTTAGATGAAGATTTTTGCTCAAGAATGGAGAATACGTGCTGATAACGTGTTGGATGATAATGGACTCAAGAGAGAGATATATATATTTTCATTGCTAAGAATGAGTAACCATGGCTAAGAGCCATGATGCTCTATTTATTTATCTCATAGTGGGGAGGCCAAAAGCCTCTAGTAGACCAAGGGTCCCCATTACCCTAAGTAATGTGGGACCTAATGAATGTGTAATGAAGGATGGGAGGCCAAAGGCCTCCCTCATTCATAACATAAAAGAAATAGTATAATTAATTAAAATTTTAAACTAATCTATATTAACAAATTAAATTTTTTTAAAAATATTAATTTAATCAATGTTAGCTAAAATGGGGAACATGGTTGGAGTGAGAATGCAAAAGGTGGCTCCCAAAAATAGCTTTTTAGCTATAATAGCTAAAATTTGGCTAATGGTGTGAGTTGAGGGAGGCTTTTGGCCTCCCTCCCCTCATCATCTCACCATTACTCCCCACTAACTTAGTGGGGAGTCCCTTGGACTCCAAATCCTACGAAGAAGTGAATATATTGAGAGCCATGGCTCATGCCATGGCTACTCCTTATAGAGATAATTTTTACTATCTACGGATTTTAATTTTTACTATCGTCCCTAGATTTTTAATCTAGAGGTAATATCTATCGATCCCGTAGATAAATAAAAACAAACTTTTTATTTAGCTATGATTTTACAATCTAGAGGCATGTTTAAATCTATAAGCAATTGGATTATCATAAAAAAAATTTTACCCATGACCATTTAGTCCCCCCCAACTCTGTCGGATCAACGCCCGCCCCCCAGAAGGGGGGCCTCTGTCGGTGCCGCCCCCCGAACGGGGGGCCTCTGTCGGGCCTCGCCCCCCAGAGTGGGGGGGCTCGGTCGTATTGGCTCCGGAGCCCCCCCCCCGACGGGGGGGGGGGGCTCCGGCGTATAAACCCCCCCACGACAAGGGGACCTCCTGCATACCGCCCCCCAGACCGGGGGGCTACGGGCGATCAACCCCCCCACGGGGGGGGGGGGGGGGCTCTAGTCGATCCCCCCCAGGCGGGGGGGGGGGGGGGGGTCCCGCGCCTCGGCCGTTAGTCGCCACCCCGAAGGGGGGCCGTTCGTCATCCCCCCGATGGGGGTTTCGCAGCGCGTCCCCCCCGAAGGGGGTTCCCAGCGCCGGCCACCCCCCGACGGGGGGTCTGCGATTTCAAACCCCCCCCGCCGGGGCATGCTCTTTACCGACCGGCCACCCCCGAGGGGGGGTTCTGCAATCTGCGCACCAATACAGGGATTTTTGTGTACTCCACTTGAGGATGGGAAGAACGAGATCTGTATAATTCTGGGTTTGGGAAACTATTCAAATTCCCTTAAAATTTTGTTTAAGGGCTTGTGTTCAATTATTTTAAATAAATTAGATAGCCTGTTTATTTGGGCCTGAAGCCCATTTGTAACAATGAAAATATGGTTTATGGGCCAGCAGACCCATTTAGATTAAAAATTAATATTTGACTACCAAAATCGGGACATATGCCCAGTTAATCCAATTGCAAACTTAAAAAGTTAATTAAAATTTTGCCAATGGGCCTGAAGCCCAAATATTAATTTGGCTTATTGGGTTTTAAGCCAAGTTAATAAAATTGCTTATTAAAATGATTAATATTTTACTTATGGACCTGCAGCCCAAATCAAAATATTAAATTATTTTAATTCCTTGTTATGGGCATGTCGCCCAATCTGTAAAACTCTTGCATTACTATTAATTTATGGAATATTAGGATTTTTCAAAATATATTTATCTTAAGGATCATGCGACCGCTCTGCCGTTAGTCAACAACCTAACGATGTATGACGTCTCCCCGTGGTCCGAGAGATTATTATATTTTATAGTCTCTTTTTCCATATTATATATGCTTGTGTTATATAAACTGCGTGGTGTTTCTTTTGTGCCTGTAGCATATTATAAACTGCGTGGTGTTTCTTTTGTGCCTGTAGCATATTATAAACTGCGTGGTTGTTTATATAAGCTAAAATGTGATTTTTGGGATCGGCCAATCTGATACCCTTTATATTCCTTGCAATTTTATTTTCTTTTAGAGAGAATTTGTAAGTGAGGATTAAATGTATTAATGCCAAAGACCGGTGAAAGACCGGTGTACCAGCATATGAAGACGGAGGAGAAATTTTCAATTGATTGGGACCCCTTCTAGGTTTCCAAATTGTATTTTTCTTTTCTTTATGGACTGTATATTCGGACTTTGGACTTTGTACATTTTTGGGTATCTGGCCAATCCCCACATTTTACTTATTTTATTTTTAATGCCTGAATTTACATTAATTCATGCTTGTTTTAAATTGCATAGATATGGCAAAATTGGCAAGCGTCGATTTCGAAGTTCTTGATGCTACAGGAAAGAATTGCCTGAGTTGGCGAGTGGACCTGAAGTTCCACTTGCGTTCCATGGCCCTCCTTGGCTCAATTTTAGCTCCTTCATCGGCCCCAGTAGCGGCCGATGCTTCTGCTAGTAAGGCCCCAGAAGCGGCACACTCATCTAGCAGCACTCCTACCACTGTCTTCGATGTGGATAAGGCGAAAGCCATTATCTACATTAGGAAACATATAGATTGGACCTTGAAGGCCGAATAACTAACGGTAGATGACCCAATGGAGCTGTGGACAGCGCTGGAGGCACAGTATAAACATCAAATTGATGTAATATTACAGCGTGCCAGTTATGAGTGGGAAAACCTCAGACTTCAGGACTATAAGTCCGTCTCTGAGTATAACTCTGCACTTCATAATATCACCTCATGTCTGAAGTTGTGCGGTGAAGAAGTGACAGAACAACGCATGTTGGAAAAGACATTTACCTTGTTTCACGAGAAAGATGCAGTCCTCATGCAACAGTATCTTGAACGCAACTTCACGAAATTTTCTGATTTGATCTCTTGCCTCCTTAGGGTAGAGCAGAATCGAGAGTTACTGCTCGCTACTAATAATTTACGTCCAGCTGTCACTGCACCTATCCCTGAAGCCCACCAAGTTTCTCCCTAGAAGTGGAAAAACAATAAGAATGCTAAAAGAATAAAGGGAAGGCTGTAATGCAGCCAGCAGGAGGAGAAGTAACCCAGACCAACAACAACAGAGAAATGAGAAACCTAACATGGAATCGTAAGAACACTGACCAAGTGTCAATTCCTAACAAGAACTGGGAGGATAAATGCCATAGATGTGGCACGACTGGACATTGGTCCAGAAACTACTGCACTCCTCGCCATCTCCAGGAACTGTATCAGGCGAGCCAGAAGTGTCTGCCTGAAACAAACTTGGCGGCTGTTCAGCCGCCAATGAATTTCACTGCAAATGACTTCAAGAATGAAGACCTGCTCGATTGAGCCCTATCTATATGTCTATGCATTTAAAATTACAAATTGCTTCATCTTTAGTTTGCTTTTGTACGAAGTTTTATTTGAATGTCATTTTACATTTACTTAAATAAAATTTCGTTTTGCTTATAGATGAAGTATGTAATATTGTGGACAGTGCCTCGTTGCACTGGTGTAGCATTTATATTGTTCGCACATAAAACGAGACTATAAGATGCAAACTTCTCACCTTAAACATATAGGACTTTTCCAAGTTTCAAGCATATTTCATTTAAACGAACATAACTTGAAAACTGTGCATAATAAATATTGAATATCAATATGTAACTCGTAAATAGGATGGCCAGAAGCCCAATCTACTTACGATTTCATTGGACCCCCGTCGGGCCCCTATAATTCCAGATATTCATCCTATAGAAAGCCAACTTGACTGAGCGCTAGAAGTGCCTTTCATTGCCATAGTTTTTAACTCTGGCAAAATGGCCTTGGTCATCCTGGATCAGCGATGATGGACGCATCATCAAATGAATCAATTGGAGAACCTGAAGATTCTTCAAAAGATTGAGTTTCCTTGTCCCCCTTTGTCGTAAGGGAAAACTTATAGAGAGACCTTCCATACTGAAAGTGGGATTAGAGTCTACTGGCTTCATTGAGAGAATACATGGTGCCCTTTGCGGGCCTATTCACCCCGCAAGTGGTCCATTTTCGATACTTCATTGTACTGACTTGTTACGAGGTGGAACTCGCGTACAATGAATTTGTATTATGGGGAACCAAGGGCACGGTGGTTATATGGAAATGAGGGGTTAGGTAGTCTGTTTTACAAGTAATTAGTGAGGTGAAGAAGTCGGGTCCGTCGCCGGTGATGCCCACAGGGTCGATTCTCGCCGGAAGTAGCTTGGGAAGGTTGGACGACAGGGGGCTGAAGCTGACTCCGGTCCAGGGGCGAGCTCTCCTGCAGCACGAGCAACTCGTCAGAAGGGCTGGGTTGGGGTTCAACCCTTAGCCCCTCCGATGCCTAAGTCAGTGATATGGCTTAAAAAGGGGGGCTAGACACGCCGGTCGGACTCTCTGTGTGTCCGCCGCCCGTGACGAGCTTTAGGTGGGAGAGCAAAGATATGGAAGACCTTCGCTCTCGTGTGTGAATAATAGAAGATGAGAGAATTTTCCAACCCCTTTTCCGTAAGAGGAATGGGGGTATTTATACCTGACGGGTGATGACTAGGCGTGCTGAGCTGGCGCGTGTGACGGCGGAAACTTTGGATAGGGGCCTCGGGGACTGGAGGTCCTGATCCGCTTTTGTCAGGCGGCGCAACGGCCAAAGGGCACTTTTGTCGGGGTGTCAGGGCCGAAAGCATCAGCTGTCAGGCGGTTCAGCCGCCAGGGGGTGCTTTGTCAGACGGTCGGGTGACGTATGTGTCGGTCGTGTCCTTATCCTTGGCCGTTTGTCGCTAGCGACGAGCTAAAGGCCGGGCGGTGTCACCCTAGGCGTCGTGGTTCGCGGGAGTCGGGCGGGCCGTCCCGATGGGCCTTGGGGCACGGCCCGCTGGTGCGGAGGGATACGTCCACGCCGGTCAGCAGGCCTGGCCTAGCTGCCCCAGCGTCACCGAGCGCGCTACCTTGGCGGGTCGGGCGGCTGCGGTCGTTCGCCCCGGTCGACTGCGGTTGTTCGCCTCGGCCGGCCGCGGCTGTTCGCCTCGCCCGGTTCGGGGAACGCTGCCAGGCGCGCCTGTCTCCATGATGCCCCGGATTTTCGGGGCGGCGGCCCCTTTGTGACAGGGTGAGTTAGTGGGATTTGTTAGCGGATCCGGGCGGGAGCAGGGCTCCCACGATCTTTAGGTCGTAACAATTGCCCCCGGCATTCGAGTGCGAGGCGGGAGCCCGGTTCGTCTCGGATGGCGTAACGCTGCCGCGACACAATCTTTTAACGTGACCCGGGCTTGGACCCAAGCTTGAGGGGGAATGCGGGTCTTACGGGGCGTTATCCCCTAACGGGGTGCCGTTGTTGGCGGGTATTGGGTCGGATTTAAGAGGAGGTTCGACTACTTGAGAATGTCGGGGCTCGTTGAGGGGCGCGTATCGGCCGCACTTGTAGTTTTCGTGGAACCCCAGCCGGGCCGCGCTCGGTGGACCTTCCAGCTGACGTGCGCCTGGGCTCAGGAGGAAGAGTCTGAAAGGGGGAATATTATACAGTGAACCTTATCGGAAATCCAGGTGATATTTACAATATTTAGGGGAAGATGTGTGGGACGGAGGGTCGTCCACATTTGCTGTTCGCTTTGCCGGGAGGAGCAGATCCCTGCGTCAGGGCGGTCTTCCCGTACGTCGATTTCCGAATTTCTATCGCCTCATTGTCCAAGGGCGAGCCGAGGCACCGGGAATCGAACCAACGTGTGCCGCCCTGAGGTGTTTCCGCCTTCGGGGGGGCGACCCTCGGTTGTCGGAGGGGACCCTCTTCCTTTCCCTTTCCTCGTCTCCTCGCGCTTTGCCTCGCTGTCGTCGCGCTGGAGGGTCGTACGGCCTCGCCGGGGATCCCGCGCGCCGAGGGGGAACCCCCGGGAGGTGGAGGACGAGGTAGCGGTGGTGGCGCCGCTGGGCGAGCCGTTGGGGGGTCTTCCCCTCCCTGACACCCTGTGGGGATCGCCGAAGGTGATGGCGTTAATTAGGGTGTCGCGGCACGCGGCCGGCCATCTGGACCTGCCTTTTGATATAGTAACAAGCAGGAGGAAAGCTGGCGGGCGGTGCCTCCCACGTGTAAGGGGAATATCCTGTTGAGGTGGCGGGACTATAGCGGCCACCGTTGGGGGCAGTGAGACCCGTCGGCGGCTATCGGCTTTCTCCTTGGTTTGGTGAGGCATTTGGGGCCGTTTTACGCCCGAAGTGAGGGGATGGGAATCCCTTGCATCTCTCTTTTTTCCCCTCTCTCATGGCCTATGGAGGGGGGGTATTTATAGCGAGGTTCTGCGGAAGGGTTTTTCTTCAGTAATGTGGGGGATTAGCGTTTCTAAGGGGCCCCGCGGAATCACGTGCTTTGGGAATCGCTTTTCCTCGGCGGTATCCGGCACTCTGCTTTTCGGGGATCGTGTTACTGCTGACGGCGCGTCGACCGAGCAGCCTTTCGTTATGTTGAGTCGCATCGTGGCGCTATTCTGACGAGACATGGCCGCTGCCTTTTCAGGACTGGGCGCATGTTTCGCGGCCTCTGCCTTGGGACCGGTCCATTCCGAGTCATGTTGTTTTGGCATCTTGCGGAAGTTACGCAATTACCGAATTACCAATTATGCCCCCAACATTCCCGTGTCCGAGATCGCGAGGTCTGGGGGACGGGGATGTTGTTGGCTTGTGTTGCTTTTGGGCGGGGCTAGTTCAAGTGTATCTCTTTCCCCCTTGAGGGAAAGGTGTCGGTGACTATTAGTGAGCGGGGCTCGCGCTGCAGGCGTAGATTTCCCGGAGGTCCTATGCCAGTTAGGAGGGGTAGTGCGGTGCTAACCCAGAGCTTGGCGGGGGATAGCTATTCACTATGGTGTTCTCCGAAGAATCTGAGCGTATAAAGAAGAACATTTTTATTTAGATCTGTAAAGGCTGATCTACAGCTTGTACAGGAGTTCTTAGTTTATCGCCCGTTGTGGGGTCCGATCCGGGTGGGGGGGAGCCATAAAGCTGTCCTCGCCCGTGGTTTAATGATCTCCGGATCGGGTTGGCGATGTGGGTCGGGGGGCCCTTCGTAACTTGAGTCGAGCTCGGCGAGGAGGAGAATGGCCGCCCTCCGTGCTGAAGTGTTGCAAGGTCTCTTTGGCGACCGTGCCGCCTTCCCTTCGTTGCTTCGTATTCGCTTTCCGCGGACAGGGTTTTCCTCGGTCCGGAAGAGGCGTCGAAGGGGGGGGGAAACCGTCTTGATGTGGCTTGCTCCTTGGGGAGGTTCCTGAGCATAGGGCCGTCCCCCGCCGCCCTGAGCCTCACTGCTTCTGTTTGAGGGTGGGGTTCGGCGCCCGATGGTGCATGGGCGAGCTGACACGCCGGGACTCGACGTTTGGTCTTGTCGGGGATGCAGCCTTTCCGAGGTCCCTGGTCGGAGGTCGAGGGCGGGGGGGGGTACCTGCCGGCTGGCGCTGGGGGCTCTCGCCCGCCCAGTCGGCTTTGAACGGATGCCATTCTTTCTCCGCCTCGTCCTTGCTCAGGGGACGGAGGCGTGAAAGGTGGATTTCCCTTGTGTAAGTGGAATATCCAGTTGACGATCCGTTTGTAAGTGGAATATCCTGTTGACAGCGCCGGAGATGTGGGCATCGCTGCCCTGGGCGGCGGGAACCATTGATGGCCAGTGACCTCTCTTTTGTTAGGGCGTTGTATCTCGACCCGTTTCCCCGTGGGTGGGGGGATCAAGTGGCGGTTTCTCATGTCTGCTGGTTCTCTTATTTTCCGGAGGAGGTGGGGCGTCTTTATAGGGTGATCTCGCTGACGGTTTCTCCTTTAGTTATTGCGCTGAGTTGGCACCATTAATGGGTTCCTCAAATTCATGCCCGTTGGAAACCGTCTTTGCCAGGTGGCTCTCACGGGTCCTCTTTTGGAGCGAATCATTAATGGTGGCGTGTTTTTCGAGCGGCCTTTCGTTTCGTCGAGTCACATCGGGGCTGTCTACTCGGGAACTGGCGTCGTTTCGTCGAGTCACATCGGGGCCGCCTACTCGGGAAATGGCGTCGTTTCATCCCAGTTTGTGTGCCCATGTTTTTGATTTTTCGAGGGCTACGGGCCCGGGCCCCTCCCTGGTTTGGGTGGTTAGGGTTGGCCCTGCCCCAGAGGTCTGGAGGGGGGGAGCGGGCGCGTAGCCCGGCCCGTGCCCTTCTCTGGTTTGGGTGGCTAGGGTTGGCCCTGCCCCAGAGGTCTGGAGGGGGGGAGCGGGCGCGTAGCCTGGCCCGTGCCCTTCTCTGGTTTGGGTGGCTAGGGTTGGTCCTGCCCCAGAGGTCTGGAGGGGGGGGAGTGGGCGCGTAGCCCGGCCCCTGCCCTTCTCTGGTTTGGGTGGCTAGGGTTGGCCCTGCCCCAGAGGTCTGGAGGGGGGGAGCGGGCGCGTAGCCCGGCCCGTGCCCACCTCTGGTTTGGGTGGCTAGGGTTGGCCCTGCCCCAGAGGTCTTGAGGAGGGAGCGGGCGCGTAGCCCGGCCCGTGCCCTTCTCTGGTTTGGGTGGGTAGGGTTGGCCCTGCCCCCGAGGTATTGAGGGGGGGAGTGGGTGCGTAGCCCGGCCCGTGCCCTTCTCTGGTTTGGGTGGCTAGGGCTGGCCCTGCCCCAGAGGTCTTGAGGGGGGGAGCGGGCGCGTAGCCCGGCCCGTGCCCTTCTCTGGTTTGGGTGGCTAGGGTTGGCCCTGCCCCAGAGGTCTGGAGGGGGGGCGCGGGCGCGTAGCCCGGCCCGTGCCCTTCTCTGGTTTGGGTGGCTAGGGTTGGCCCTGCCCTAGAGGTTTTGAGGGGGGGGAGCGGGCGCGTAGCCTGGCCCGTGCCCTTCTCTGGTTTGGGTGGCTAGGGTTGGCCCTGCCCCAGAGGTCTGGAGGGGGGGAGCGGGCGCGTAGCCCGGCCCGTGCCCTTCTCTGGTTTGGGTGGCTAGGGTTGGCCCTGCCCCAGAGGTCTGGAGGGGGGGAGCGGGCGCGTAGCCCGGCCCGTGCCCTTCTCTGGTTTGGGTGGCTAGGGTTGGCCCTGCCCCAGAGGTCTGGAGGGGGGAGCGGGCGCGTAGCCCGGCCCGTGCCCTTTTCTGGTTTGGGTGGCTAGGGTTGGCCCTGCCCCAGAGGTCTGGAGGGGGGGAGCGGGCGCGTAGCCCGGCCCGTGCCCACCTCTGGTTTGGGTGGCTAGGGTTGGCCCTGCCCCAGAGGTCTTGAGGGGGGGGAGCGGGCGCGTAGCCCGGCCCGTACCCTTCTCTGGTTTGGGTGGCTAGGGTTGGCCCTGCCCCAGAGGTCTGGAGGGGGGGAGAGGGCGCGTAGCCCGGCCCGTGCCCTTCTCTGGTTTGGGTGGCTAGGGTTGGCCCTGCCCCAGAGGTCTTGAGGGGGGGAGCGGGCGCGTAGCCCGGCCCGTGCCCTTCTCTGGTTTGGGTGGCTAGGGTTGGCCCTGCCCCAGAGGTTCGGAGTCTTGTCGAACTGCAAAACTTGTGTAGGAATAACCATAATGGGAAGAAAGGACGGACATGTATACTGCGTATAAGAAAAGAAAAACTCACAACTATTGGTAGAATTTTAGCAGATGTTTTGTGTTCCAAGGGTGGGCCAGTTCGCTACCTTCGGGGGTGTCCAGGATGTACGTGGCCGGCCCGACAATGTCGATGACCGTGTAGGGTCCTTCCCATTTAGCGGCCAGCTTTCCCCGTTTCGCAGTCTCGGGGCGGAAGGTGGCATCTCGGAGGACCAAATCTCCGATCCTGAAGGTCCGCGGTTTCACCCGGGAGTCGTAATACCGCGCCATCCTTTGGCTGTGCTTGACGAGGCTAGTCAGGGCCCGGTCCCGCACCTCGTCTATCAACTCCAGGCTGAGGCTGAGTCCTCCTCCGTTGGCCTCTTCGTCGAAGAGCTTTAGCCGGAGTGTCTCCTCGCCGATTTCCACGGGAACGACCGCCTCCGTCCCGTAGGCTAGTACGAAGGGGCTTTCCCCGGTCGAAGCCTTGTGGGTGGTACGATAAGACCACAGGATCCCCGGCAGCTCGTCGACCCAAGCCCCCAGATCGGCGTCCACCTTCTTCTTCATTGGATTCAAGATACATTTATTCGCGGCCTCCGCCATTCCGTTGCACTGCGGGTGGGCGACTGACGCGAATTGGAGTTTGATCCCCCATCCCGAGTAGAAGTCGCGGAAGCCTTCGCAATCGAACTGCTTTCCATTATCAGTGACAATGGAGCGGGGAATCCCGAAGCGGCATATGATGGATTGCCAAATGAAGCCCTTCATGTCTGTCCACGTGATTCGCGCCAGCGGCTCTGCCTCCACCCATTTTGTGAAGTATTCCACGGCGACGACTAGATACTTCCTTCCTCCGGAGGCCTTTGGGAATGGCCCCAGGATGTCGAGCCCCCACTTGGCGAAGGGGATCGGGCTCAAGATGGGCATCAGGTTGGCCGGGGGTGCCTTCGTCCGCCGGCCGAACTTTTGGCATGCCTCGCACTTCTTGACGTACTGTACCGCATCCCGGATCATCGTCGGCAAGTAGTATCCTTGGCGCATTATTTTGTGGGCGATGGTGCGCCCGCCATGGTGGTTTCCACAAAAGCCTTCATGCACCTCGCGGATGACTTGCTCAGCCCGCTCCGGGCCCAAGCATTTCAGGTAGGGCAGGACGTCGAAATTGGCTCGGCGGCGGCGGTACAGCACCCCGTCGAGGAGTACGAATGACAGGGCTCGCCTCTCCACCTGTTTTGCCAGCATCCGTTCCTCGGGTAGCTCGCCCGTTTCTAGGTACTTCGTAATGGGGGTCATCCATGATGTTCTCGTGTCCGCGCACATCAGTTCTCCTTCGTCGATGGTTGGCGTCACCAGGCTTTCCACGTAGATTGCCTTCCCGATCTCGGCCGCCGAGGAGGAAGCCAACTTAGACAGGGCATCCGCCCGGAGGTTGTTGGAGCGGGGTAGGTGTTGGACGTCCGCTTTCTTGAACTTGCGGAGTTCGATTTGGATGCGATTCAGGTATCGCTTCATTGTTTCCTCTCGGGCCTCGAAGCCCCCCAGGATCTGCTGAATGACGAGACGGGAGTCACTTAGGAGCAACACGTTCGTCGCCCCCACTGCCCTAGCGAGTTTTAGCCCGTTAACCGCGGCTTCATATTCCGCGACGTTGTTGGTGGCCGGGAAGCTGAAGCGTATGGCGTATTCCAACGAACATCCGTCGGGAGTCTGAATGACGATACCCGCTCCCGTCCCGGAGCCTGTGGCGGAGCCGTCGACGTGGATGGTCCATAATTCGCCCGCTGCTGTCGGGGAGGGCACTGAGGGTTTACCCATCTCGACCCTCAGTGGGGATATGGTCGCCGATGGGAGCTCTGCCTGGTCCCCCGGCGGGACTTCCGTGGTGCATTCCACCACGAAGTCGGCCAGCGCCTGGCCCTTGATTGCCGTCCGGGCTTTGTACGCTATGTCGAACTCGCTGAGCTCGACGCTCCAGTTGAGCATCCTCCCCGACCGCTCCAGCCTTTTCAGGTTCTTTTCGAGGGGCATGTCGGTGTGGACGATTATGGGGTGGGCCTGGAAGTAGGGTCGGAGCTTCCGGGCCGTGGTTATTAGGCAGTAGGAGGTTTTCTCGATAGGGCTGTAACGAGTCTCCGCCTCCCGGAGAATTCGGCTGGCATAGTAAACGGGGCGCTGCACCCCTCCTTCCTCCTTGACCAGGACGGAGCTAACAGCCTCCTCGTTGGTCGCCAAGTACAACCCTAGGGGTTCGCCTTCCCCCGGCCGCGCGAGAAGCGGTGGGCTCTGTAGGTAAGCCCTCAGCTCCGCGAACGCCCGCGCACAGTCGTCGTCCCACGGGATCACCTTCCTATTGTTTTTAGCTTCGCCAAAGGCTGTCCGCAAGACCCTGAAGAAGGGGAGCGATTTCTCCGCAGATTTCGACAGGAATCGCCCCAGAGCAGCGATCCGGCCATTTAGTCGCTGCAAGTCCCGGATCGTCCGGGGCTCCGTCATACCGATGAGGGCCGTCACCTTGTCGGGGTTCACCTCGATTCCCCGCTTCGTTATCATGAAGCCCAGGAACTTTCCCGACTGCACGCCAAAGATACATTGCGCGGGGTTCAACCTCAGGTTGTATAGGCGGACCCTCTGGAAGGTCTCCTGCAAGTCGGCGAGGTGGTCGAGGGCCCTCCCGCTCTTCACCAGCATGTCGTCGATGTAGACCTCCAAGTTTCGCCCCACCTGAGGGCCGAATATTCGGTCTACCATCCGTTGATAGGTCGCCCCGGCGTTCTTCAGTCCGAAGGGCATCTTGGTGTAGCAGAAGGTGCCTTTATCAGTGACAAAAGACGTCTTCTCCTGATCCTCCTCCGCCATCGGTATCTGGTTGTATCCCGAGAAGGCGTCCATGAAGCTTAACAACTCATAGCCGGACGCCTGATCCACCAGGTGGTCGATCCTGGGTAGAGGGAAGCTGTCCTTCGGGCATACCTTGTTGAGGTCGGTGAAATCGACGCACATGCGCCACTTTCCACTGGGCTTCTTCACCAGAACGACGTTGGCGAGCCAGTCGGGGTAGTCCACCGGCCGAACAAATTTGGCCTCGAGGAGCCGCTCTACTTCTTCCTCGGCTGCCCTCTTCTTTTCGCCCCCCGCACTTCTCTTCTTCTGTCGAACAGGTCGGGCTTTTGGGTCTGCATTCAACCGGTGGGAGATTACTGTCGGGTCCACCCCGGGCATGTCGGCGGGCGACCATGCGAATATGTCCACGTTTTCCCGGAGCAAGGCGACGAGGGCCGTCCTCAACGCGGACGGGAGTTTTGTCCCGATGGAGACGGTTCTTCCCTCGCCCGAGGCCACAGGGACCTCTTCTATTTCTTCGGCTGGGGTCGGCCGCTGGTCGCAGAAATCCTCCCTCTCGTCTGGGACGAGTGCCGTCAGGACCCGCCTCGGGCTCCTACACAGGGACGGCACATGGTTGTGGTCTCCGCGCGTCTCCCGTCCTCCCCGTACCTGTCCCACCCCCGCGGGGTCCGGAACTTCATCGTCTGATGTCGCAGGCTGGGGAGCGCCTCGATGGCCGTCATATATGGACGCCCTATGATTCCGTTGTACGCCGAGGCGACGTCGACGATGACAAAATGCGCTTCTCTGGTGACGACCATCGACTCCTCCCCCAGGGTCATGGGCAGTGTGATCATTACCTCGGTGGGAATCGCATGGCCGGTGAAGCCAGCGACAGGGCCCACACAGGGCTCTAAGTCTGCACGCCCCCACCCCATCCTCTCGACCGTTGCCAAGAACAGGATGTCACAGGAGCTACCAGTGTCAATCAGGAGTCGGCCGACGTCAATCGCCCCAATCCGAGCTTCGATGACGAGGGCGTCATGGCTCTGGCTCCGTGCCTTCGGCCAGTCCTCCTCGGTAAAGGTGATAGGGGGCCGGTGTATCTTTCTTCGCTTCGACCGGAGGCCGGCGCTGTCACGCCCCGCTTCCCTAAAATGGAAGGCGAGACGTGAGGAGGTCCGCTCAGACGTGGAGCTGTGAAGCTGCAGTCTGATAAGCGTATAAAATATCAATCGGCAGGTCCTTGCAAGTGCGACACGGAACAAACAATAATAATAAAGAGAGAGAGAAGGTTATCTCAGAACGTCCAAAAATAAATTCACACATCCCAGAAAAGCCACCAGGCTAAAAGAAGAAAAGAAAAGAAAAGTACAAGAGACTGAAAAGAGGCCTAAGGCATGGCCAACATAATACATAACATCAACAAGAAAAGAGAGGTGCTACGCACCGACAGCCTAACAACGACTAAGCGGAAAACAACAACAGCTAGAAGGAGCTCTAGGACGGGTCTCATGTGTCCTCGAACTCAACACCTGCAACCTGCTCGTCCTCAACGACCAACTCTGGCTCACAATCTAACATGTGACACCCAAAAGAGAAAAGGGGCACATGTCAGCAAGTCTAAAAGACTTGGGCAAGGAAACTGAAAGTAACTAACAACCTAGCACTTGTAGTATTAAGCAATGCCATGGCAGTTAAGTATGATGCAACAGTTTAAAAGAGTGGCAAGCATGCACAATGTAGCAAAAGCTACCAAATCACTAATCACTTATCATTTAACACTTTTCACTTATCACTTAACACTTTTCACTTAACACTTAGTGCATAGAGAGTCCACTTGCTGGCCTGCTCGTGTATCTCTATCACTATCAATCACTTAAACACTAGAGATTTCACCTGCTGGCCGGAGTGGCTGATCAAGCCAACTCGGGCTCAGTCCGCTTATCTCTTACCCCACCCACATGTGACGAGCGTTGGGGTTTCCAACTCATTATGCTCGCTTCTGGTCACGAGCCAGGAAAATAAGTGTGTGTTGACATTCGAGCATTGGGGTTTCCAACTACAGGGCTCGCTTCTGGAACACGAGCCAGGAAACATGGGATTGTAGCGTGTGCTACGCAATCACGATAAATAATCACTATGCAATGACATGAACAGATATTTGCGTACCGTTAATTTAAATCAAACGTGACAGGCAAAATGCAATGACATGAACAGATATTCGCGTACCGTTAATTGAAATTAAACGTGACATACAAGCATGATGAGGGTGACGGATCTAGCTTCGTTGTCAAGCTAGATCAAATGCGTCTAGGCAGCTATCCTTTCACTGCCTAGTCTCTTTTACGCTAAGCAAGGTAATGGCCTAAGACATGGCCCAATCAAAAGATAGCAAGTTTCACTTGCCTGAAATACGTGCCGATATCACAATACTCAATGTCCAATCACAGATTCACAAATTCCAGAGCTCCCACGCTCAGTCCTACACCAGCCTACAGTCCCGTATTATTAAGTTGGATTAGTGAGTTAACCAAAACATCAAAATTACAGTTTTTATCTTGTTAGCATGCAGTGTGGGTTCCTACGGTTCAGGTATACTTTAACACGACGCGAGAGCTACACTGGCGTCGGGTAGCGACGCCAGGGGTTGGATTCCAGTTTCGCGAACGGTACGGAAATACCTGTTCCTTACGTGCATAACGGGACTACTCGCGGACGCCCTAGCGAGTGGCGGGGGACGCCGTCAAAGGCACGGTGCGGTTGACAGCGGCACGGGGCTGAGAGGGGGCTGGCGGTGGCGGATCGGAAGGAGGGCCGTGCGGGGAAACGAAGGCGGCTGCGCTCGGGTCAGTGGTGATGGCGGAAGGCCGTGAGGGCGGCGCTGCAGCGGATGATGCTGCTGCATCCGGAGAAGCTCCCGGCGGCTACAATGGCGGGGGTCACGGCGGAGCAGTAGGTGGAGGAGATCGGGGAGATGCCAGAGGGGGTCTGGTCGGAGCTCGATGGGAGGCCGTGCGGGCGGATCGGCGGATTCCGGCGTCGCTCGGGGCTCTGTGGGGAGCCGGTGAACGAGAGGGGGAGGTGCTGAGGGGGAATCGCGGCCGTGGGCTTCACCGTGGACGGAGACGCGGCGGCGGGGACCGCCGGAGGGAGAGAGGGCGACGGATCGCCGGAGGGAGAGAGGGCGACGGGGAATTTGGGGAGAAAATGTTGGCGGCGGCTGTGTAATTTTGGGAATAGAATAGGGTTAGGGTTAATTTTAATAGTTGGGGATTGCTAAAGGTATTTAAACCTAGGGTTAATTGTGTTAGGGGTAAAGAGATGGAGGGTGTGCAGTTAGGGGTATGTCTAGGGGACCATAGAGGATAAGATTTGGAAGGATATAAAGAAAATAATTAGGGATTTAAACAAATTTGACATCAATTTTCGAGATTGAATCTGATTAGGCAAATCAACGGTCGAGATTTCTCCGAGCGATATCTTTCAATCCGGGCGTCAGAAAATCAATCCGAAAATACCGGGGCGATCGTGGAGACGAGACGCACAGATCTACGGAGCCCGATTGTGCGTAACGCCTACCAAGAATTTACGTAAAATTGGGAACGGCGTTTCGAGTCAATTGACTAAAACGCCCCAAAGCGATCGCAACGGCACATCGCATCGCTAATTTCGGAATCTAGAAATAGTCAAATAAAATACGTGCACGATAAAGCACGTGCACGCAGAAAATACGAATGGTCGGAAAGCGGCCGTTACATCCTACCCATCTTAGAATAAAGTCCGTCATCGGACTTTCTAACTATAAATATAACTCTAGCTAGACTAGTAGCTATCACAATCACATCACATTATAATTCAACCAAGTACAGTCATTACAAACGCTTATACATACACTAGGTGGTCAAACAACAATTCCGTTAACACGTATATATTCGTTCATGCACATATTTCAATCATATATATATACATCCCCTATATAACTACTACTCACCTAGCACAAAACAACAGTTCAGTCATTCACATAGTTTCAGTCTCATACTAGCAAATACAATCATTGCTCTACGTATAGATGGCTACCTATGCACAAAACAAACACGGGTATACTACTCCCTAATATTTCCTAGTATACATCCAACACCAAACACATCAACTCATGTAGTCACACCATACCATAATTAAATCCAGTTTTACTATATCTAATATACATTCATCACTACCGTATTTTTCACAGTATATAGTCAAAGGTATGCAATTCTTTCACCATATATTCACATCACATACGGTCCTATAACTATATTCATGACACGCCACACATACCATAGTCACCAAAACTTATAATTAGACACATACTTACCCGTGCATGGTGCACACCGCACAAGCTAACATTTCATTCATATATACCAATCATACCACTATGCAATCAGCACATCTACACACCTAGTTTAGCTAGCACACATACGTTCACACAGACAAGTCCTTAGTAAATAACTATACCACAAGATCAACACCTATAACTATATACTGGTGTAGCGACCCACAATCATGTGCGTAACACAACCAGGCACAAACACTCCTATCACTATACATACATCAAACATCGCTATATTCAAACTACAGACATACATAACAATATACTTAGAGTATACCCACTCAAGCTTGAGTGAGACTCGAAACACATATCAGAATACTCTATATACGTAACACGAAATTTATACCTATACCAATACCTATCTAATGTATACACATCTACCAATATAACTATATACATACCATAAGTCAATCACACCTAATATTTAGTCAGGTAATACTCACATAGTTCAATCACTTTATATACCATAATAATAATACAGACATCAGCACACGTATAATTATAATACACTCCCTAATACATACGCATTCATCGTATAGGCACACACATGTAACATATATATTCACATCATAGCCTACTACCTATAATTAGTATACCAACACATCTACACATACATAATTATGATGTGCAACGGTCGTGTATACCTCACGGTATGCACGCATGCAACATCCCGTAAAAGCAAGCAATACCAATCAAAATTATAATCCTACTACCATATATATATATCGCCTATATACTCATGCAACAAAACATAACTACTTACATCTAAGCACAATGCATACCTACATACGAGCACATACTCATACATACTAACACATAGGTCATATAGTAGGTCTACCCACTTAACTATACGTACACCTATTATTATCACACCTAGTATACACATAGCTTTACCAATCATTTTATTTCAAACATTACAAGTATCTCTAACTACATACACTCCATTAGATATTTCAACACTGACTCTTATATACACAGGCATTCCTAGTATGGTATAGCGAATCCACACACAAATCTATAAATACTAACACGCAAACAGCTTCATAATATCACGAATAACTCCAGTATATATATATATATATATATATATATATATATATATATATATCACACAATAGGCAAGCATCAATATACTATGGGGGGTATACTCATTCAAGCCCACGTACACAACTTAGGTACATGCACTATGACAACGTCACAAAGGTCGAAAGCCTACTAATCAACTTAGAGTTGACACAGACATTGACAGGCACTAAAGCCTAAGCAATAGAGGGAGGTCGAAAGCGTGACGAATGGAAAGATCGAAAAGCACGAGTTCATCTAGGACGAAGGTAAGGAGCCAGATTGGTTAGATGAACTAGGGTAAAACTGTGATTGCTTAGGTGGGAAGAGTAAGAGGTAAGGATACCCTTATGGAATAGAGAAAAATAGTATGTAAAAGTTTTAAGTTAAAATACGAAAAGTTTGAAAACTGTTGTACTTCAAAAGTTGATGTCCCTTTTCGTATAAAAATATTCAGATGTCGATAAAACAAATTGTTCGAAATAAGCTTGAGTCGAATATACATGATAGGAGAAAATGGTTTATCGGTTTATATAAAATCATTATAAAAGGAAGTAAATCACGTACACGAATATTAAGGTCGTAGTTTAGGAAAATATTACACGGTAGTAATTTAATAACGTTTGCAAAGTTTGAAATGAAATTAAATTAACTGAAGAATTTAAACTCAGGTTAAACGCTTTCAAATTCTTAAGCCAGTGAAAATTTAAAGTAATCAATATTGAAACTACTTTTAGAGGAATCAGGATTTGCCAAAAAGAGACTGTTTTACACAAAGCTCTTAACATGCGAGCACCACGAGCCTGGTGCTGATATATAAAAATAATTGAAATTCCATTTAGGTCAGAAATTATTCTAAAGGCATGTATGGTGAACGGAAAGATAACAATAGATTATTAGTAGTATTATCAAAATTTGTAGTGAAACTTTAAAATCAAATTCATGGAAGGTCTATATCAGGAAATGGTTTTGAAAAGCAATTTTACGGAAATTGGAACTAGGAAAAACGTTGAGCTTAACAACGACTTGCTGAAACCATATGCAACTTGAAAAGTATATTAAAGGAAGCGCGACGAGTCATTTGAACCGCATAAATAAGAAAGGAAAATTTATAAATCGAATTGGGAAAATAGAAATACGGCTCAGAATACAATTAATATGTGAGAAGGAACAATATATTTAAATAGGTATGAAAAGTATAGGATGGAAGAAACATTATAAACAGTAATCAAAATCTCGTCAGACCTTTCGAAATTTCAAAATGAATTTAAGTCAACGGAAAAGCATGAAGTCCAAATACATATATTAAAAGTTTTCGAATGAGTTTAAACCTTGAGAATAAGGGAATCGAAAATACTTCCAAAGATTCAGCATTTGCGATAAAGAGATTTTAAAGTATGTATGCTAAACAGTTAGATTAAATCTCATAGTTTAGAAAAATGGTATATCAAATTTTCAAAATAGTGTTAGAGTCCTTGAACCAAAATGCGAAAAATATAGATTAGAAAATGGTTACAAGATAGTAATTTAAAATTACGACCAAATAGATTTTGAAATCTAAGAATTGCTTTAACTTAACCGAAGGTAAGGGAAATATACGAGAAGGGGATTTAAAACAAAATTTAAATTGAGTAAAAACTTTAAATACGGAAAGCATTTGAAAATGACTTAGAAGATTCAAGATTTGCAACGGAGAATATTTGAAAGGTCAACGATTGTCGAAACGTGGTGGTCATGGGGATCGAGGCAAGGAATTCGGTCGAATGATCCAAGCGTAAATACGCCTATGTTATGACTCAGGAAAATCTACGGAAACTCCTATGGTCAACCAACTAAAGATCATGGAACTAAGCGCTAAGACTCCCTAAGGGCTAGACAGCGATGAAATGAGTTCAACTTGGTCCGAAATCGATGAACCCAATCGAGAGACCAAAGAATTCTAGAAGTCTATCCTAGTCAAAGCTAGACAGGAACCACTAAGGTAACTCCTACGACGACCAAATCAATTCATAGCAGGGAGTCTAACTAACAATCAGGGCCTCTAACTAGCAAGTATAGACGTCTAACTAAGTCTTCCTATCATCTAGTGACAAGGAAAACGATCACAACTAGACTCAAGACTTGTGACTTGGATGTTTTAATTTATTTAATGGACATTTTGTTGTTATTATCGTTGTTCCGGTTATTCACAGTTGCAAAAGGACCTGCATGGGCCACCACTAAAACCTGTCACGCCCCGCTTCCCTAAAATGGAAGGCGAGACGTGAGGAGGTCCGCTCAGACGTGGAGCTGTGAAGCTGCAGTCTGATAAGCGTATAAAATATCAATCGGCAGGTCCTTGCAAGTGCGACACGGAACAAACAATAATAATAAAGAGAGAGAGAAGGTTATCTCAGAACGTCCAAAAATAAATTCACACATCCCAGAAAAGCCACCAGGCTAAAAGAAGAAAAGAAAAGAAAAGTACAAGAGACTGAAAAGAGGCCTAAGGCATGGCCAACATAATACATAACATCAACAAGAAAAGAGAGGTGCTACGCACCGACAGCCTAACAACGACTAAGCGGAAAACAACAACAGCTAGAAGGAGCTCTAGGACGGGTCTCCTGTGTCCTCGAACTCAACACCTGCAACCTGCTCGTCCTCAACGACCAACTCTGGCTCACAATCTAACATGTGACACCCAAAAGAGAAAAGGGGCACATGTCAGCAAGTCTAAAAGACTTGGGCAAGGAAACTGAAAGTAATTAACAACCTAGCACTTGTAGTATTAAGCAATGACATGGCAGTTAAGTATGATGCAACAGTTTAAAAGAGTGGCAAGCATGCACAATGTAGCAAAAGCTACCAAATCACTAATCACTTATCATTTAACACTTTTCACTTATCACTTAACACTTTTCACTTAACACTTAGTGCATAGAGAGTCCACTTGCTGGCCTGCTCGTGTATCTCTATCACTATCAATCACTTAAACACTAGAGATTTCACCTGCTGGCCGGAGTGGCTGATCAAGCCAACTCGGGCTCAGTCCGCTTATCTCTTACCCCACCCACATGTGACGAGCGTTGGGGTTTCCAACTCATTATGCTCGCTTCTGGTCACGAGCCAGGAAAATAAGTGTGTGTTGACATTCGAGCGTTGGGGTTTCCAACTACAGGGCTCGCTTCTGGAACACGAGCCAGGAAACATGGGATTGTAGCGTGTGCTACGCAATCACGATAAATAATCACTATGCAATGACATGAACAGATATTTGCGTACCGTTAATTTAAATCAAACGTGACAGGCAAAATGCAATGACATGAACAGATATTCGCGTACCGTTAATTGAAATTAAACGTGACATACAAGCATGATGAGGGTGACGGATCTAGCTTCGTTGTCAAGCTAGATCAAATGCGTCTAGGCAGCTATCCTTTCACTGCCTAGTCTCTTTTACGCTAAGCAAGGTAATGGCCTAAGACATGGCCCAATCAAAAGATAGCAAGTTTCACTTGCCTGAAATACGTGCCGATATCACAATACTCAATGTCCAATCACAGATTCACAAATTCCAGAGCTCCCACGCTCAGTCCTACACCAGCCTACAGTCCCGTATTATTAAGTTGGATTAGTGAGTTAACCAAAACATCAAAATTACAGTTTTTATCTTGTTAGCATGCAGTGTGGGTTCCTACGGTTCAGGTATACCTTAACACGACGCGAGAGCTACACTGGCGTCGGGTAGCGACGCCAGGGGTTGGATTCCAGTTTCGCGAACGGTACAGAAATACCGGTTCTTTACGTGCATAACGGGACTACTCGCGGACGCCCTAGCGAGTGGCGGGGGACGCCGTCAAAGGCACGGTGCGGTTGACAGCGGCACGGGGCTGAGAGGGGGCTGGCGGTGGCGGATCGGAAGGAGGGCCGTGCGGGGAAACGAAGGCGGCTGCGCTCGGGTCAGTGGCGATGGCGGAAGGCCGTGAGGGCGGCGCTGCAGCGGATGATGATGCTGCATCCGGAGAAGCTCCCGGCGGCTACAATGGCGGGGGTCACGGCGGAACAGTAGGTGGAGGAGATCGGGGAGATGCCGGAGGGGGTCTGGTCGGAGCTCGATGGGAGGCCGTGCGGGCGGATCGGCGGATTCCGGCGTCGCTCGGGGCTCTGCGGGGAGCCGTGAACGAGAGGGGGAGGTGCTAAGGGGGAATCGCGGCCGCGGGCTTCACCGTGGACGGAGACGCGGCGGCGGGGACCGCCGGAGGGAGAGAGGGCGACGGATCGCCGGAGGGAGAGAGGGCGACGGGGAATTTGGGGAGAAAATGTTGGCGGTGGCTGTGTAATTTTGGGAATAGAATAGGGTTAGGGTTAATTTTAATAGTTGGGGATTGCTAAAGGTATTTAAACCTAGGGTTAATTGTGTTAGGGGTAAAGAGATGGAGGGTGTGCAGTTAGGGGTATGTCTAGGGGACCATAGAGGATAAGATTTGGAAGGATATAAAGAAAATAATTAGGGATTTAAACAGATTTGACATCAATTTTCGAGATTGAATCTGATTAGGCAAATCAACGGTCGAGATTTCTCCGAGCGATATCTTTCAATCCGGGCGTCAGAAAATCAATCCGAAAATACCGGGGCGATCGTGGAGACGAGACGCACAGATCTACGGAGCCCGATCGTGCGTAACGCCTACCAAGAATTTACGTAAAATTGGGAACGACGTTTCGAGTCAATTGACTAAAACGCCCCAAAGCGATCACAACGGCACATCGCATCGCTAATTTCGGAATCTAGAAATAGTCAAATAAAATACGTGCACGATAAAGCACGTGCACGCAGAAAATACGAATGGTTGGAAAGCGGCCGTTACAGGCGCCCGCCATCATCACCTGTCGGGCCTCGGCCTCCAGGGTTACGGGCGCTCGTCCCGCCGAGGTTGGGCCTCCAGTTATCATCTCAATTCGCATGATCGCCCTCGGGGGGCGGGGCTCCTCCTTATCGCGGTTCGCCAGCGGTCCCCGTCCCCCCTCCTCCGGGGGGTCTGTCTCTCCTGCCGCCACCCGCCTTCCTGCGACAAAGTTCCCCAGGTGACCCGCCTGGATCAGTCGCTCGATCTCTCTTTTGAGGGAGTAACAGTGGTCGGTGTCGTGACCGTGGTCCCGGTGATAACGGCAGTATCTCCGGGGGTCCCGTCTCGCCGGGTCCGTCCTCATCTCCCGGGGAGGCTCCGGCAGTAACCCGGCCCTTGTCGCCGCGGCCAGCACCTCCATCATGGGGGCGTTGAGTCGCGTGAAACGCGCCGGTGGGGGGTCCTCTTGTCTTGAGATGACTCTGGGGGGCCTCCGCGCCGGGGCAAACTCGCGCGCCGGGCCAGGGCGATCTTGTGGGCGAGGCTCGGGCGGCTCCCGCCGCGGTAGGGCCATCTGATCGCGGGCTCGGCCCCTCTCTTCCCTCCCCGGCCGAAGGTGCGGCCGGGGTCCGTCTTGGGATGGTTTCACAGGGGGGAGTATGACCTTTGCACGAGGGTCTCTTCGGCCAACGCATGCCTTTCCGCCATTGCCACCAACGCTTCATAGTCGGCCGGCGGATCCCGGAGCAGGGATTTGTGGAGGCTCCGGGTCCGCAACCCCGTTTTGAAGGCCAGCATAAGCACCTCATCGCCGCATGTCACCACCGCCCGTCTTTCCTCCTGGAAGCGGCGGAGGTATCTTCCCGTCCTCTCCCCCTCCCTTTGGACTATCGTGCTGAGATAGTCTAAGGGCTTCTTTTTTGTCCTCCCGGCCCGGAACTCTTGGCAGAACTTGTGGGATAATTCGCCAAAGCTCCCGATGGTCCTCGCGGGCAGGCCAAAGTACCAGTCCAGCGCGGTTTCTCTCAGGCTCTGGGAGAAATGTCGGCACAGGAACGCCTCGTCCACATCCTGCGCCTCCATCGCCCCCCGGTATTGTTGTACGTGTGTGAGGGGATCACCCCTCCCATTGTACATTGCCAAGTGAGGAGGTTTGAACTTTTTGGGCCTTGGGGCGGACGTGATCCACCGTGCGAGCGGCGTGGCCTCCTCCGGATAGGTAGGGCGATCCGGGGCATCCCCTCTCCGCCATTCGGGGGTCAGGCTTCGGTCGCGTCGCGGCCGTCGATGGTCCTCCGCCCCCGGGGAGTAGTCCGATGGTCGTCTGGCGGGGCTCCTTCCTCGGGCCGAGGACTCGACGGGTTGTGGGCTACGGCTCTCCCAGCGCCAGCGCCTCCCGGCCAGCTCTCCTCGGGCCTCCATCCGTTCCTGATTCTCTCGGAGGAGCCTCTCGCGCTCGGCGGCGAGGAAGCGTAGTTGTCGATAAACGACTTCCTCGTGCAGGGTATCGGAGGGGTGGTGCTGGTGACGCGGGTCGCCTCCTCCAGGCGGGGATCTGTTCAGCAACGGGTCCCGCCCGTTCCCGGGCCACCGTCCCATCGTCGTCTCTTCAATGACTTCTTGGTTGCTTCTGTTTTCCTTCCTCAGCCTTTCGCGCTTCGCGACGATGAAGCGGAATTGGCGGCGGGCGGTCTCTTCTTCCTAGTAGGCCCTCCGGGCGGTCTCGGCCGCCTCGTCCAAACGCCTTTGCGCAGCGGCCGCCTCCCCCAGGCGCCCCCACCGCTGCGCAACTTCCATCTCCTCTTCCAGGAGCCTTTGCTGGGCCGCAATCCCCTCAGCGAGCCCCCTATTCTCCCCCTCCTCCTCGAATTGAGGGTGGAGGTTCCGCCTCACGTTCAGGGGCTCTGAGGGGCCGGGCGGAGGCTCCGTTCCCGTCGTCTGATAGCCTCCCCTGGCCAGGGGGACGGCCTCAAAGCTCTTCAGGACGACGGGGGCCGAAGTATGTTCAGTCTCGGTGCCCATCCCCAGAAGGGGGTCGGACGCCGGGGTGATTTGTAGAGAGAGCGGTTCCTGACCCACGGGATCTTTGCCGTGGTCAGGGTTCCGCGAGATCGGCATGGAATCTAACATGGGTGTGACCCTTCGTTCCCACAGACGGCGTCAATTGTTACGAGGTGGAACTCGCGTACAATGAATTTGTATTATGGGGAACCAAAGGCACGGTGGTTATATGGAAATGAGGGGTTAGGTAGTCTGTTTTACAAGTAATTAGTGAGGTGAAGAAGTCGGGTCCGTCGCCGGTGATGCCCACGGGGTCGATTCTCGCCGGAAGTAGCTTGGGAAGGTTGGACGGCAGGGGGCTGAAGCTGACTCCGGTCTAGGGGCGAGCTCTCCTGCAGCACGAGCAACTCGTCAGAAGGGCTGGGTTGGGGTTCAACCCTTAGCCCCTCCGATGCCTAAGTCAGTGATAGGGCTTAAAAGGGGGGGCTAGACACGCCGGTCGGACTCTCTGTGTGTCCGCCGCCCGTGACGAGCTTTAGGTGGGAGAGCAAAGATATGGAAGACCTTCGCTCTCGTGTGTGAATAATAGAAGATGAGAGAATTTTCCAACCCCTTTTCAGTAAGAGGAATGGGGGTATTTATACCTGACGGGTGATGACTAGGCGTGCTGAGCTGGCGCGTGTGACGGGGGAAACTTTGGATAGGGGCCTCGGGGACTGGAGGTCCTGATCCGCTTTTGTCAGGCGGCGCAACGGCCAAAGGGCGCTTTTGTCGGGGTGTCAGGGCCGAAAGCATCAGCTGTCAGGCGGTTCAGCCGCCAGGGGGTGCTTTGTCAGACGGTCGGGTGACGTATGTGTCGGTCGTGTCCTTATCCTTGGCCGTTTGTCGCTAGCGACGAGCTAAAGGCCGGGCGGTGTCACCCTAGGCGTCGTGGTTCGCGGGAGTCGGGCGGGCCGTCCCGATTGGCCTTGGGGCACGGCCCGCTGGTGCGGAGGGATACGTCCATGCCGGTCAGCAGGCCTGGCCTAGCTGCCCCAGCGTCACCGAGCGCGCTACCTCGGCGGGTCGGGCGGCTGCGGTCGTTCGCCCCGGCCGACTGTGGTTGTTCGCCTCGGCCGGCCGCGGCTGTTCGCCTCGCCCGGTTCGGGGAACGCTGCCAGGCGCGCCTGTCTCCATGATGCCCCGGATTTTCGGGGCGGCGGCCCCTTTGTGGCAGGGCGAGTTAGTGGGATTTGTTAGCGGATCCGGGCGGGAGCAGGGCTCCCACGATCTTTAGGTCGTAACATGACTGATGCATCTACTAGATGGTCTTATGTGTGCATTTATATTAACTCGCAACATAGCTTTCTCAAAGCTAATAATGTGGGTGAATTCACTACACATATCATTCAATACTTCTGCCAAGCAACTGGCATTGAAATTGAACATCATGTACCATTTTCATACTCATAATGGGTTACCAGAGTCTCTGGTAAAGAGACTCCAATGGATTTCACGTCCATTGTTAAATCCCAGTTGCCTGTTGTATTTAGGGACCAACACAATGCATTCCGCATTGCTTATCACGATACGGCCCTCTTATGGCCATATCTTATTGCTGATACCGCTTGCTTATGGTTTACCACCAAGTCTTAATAACTGTAAATTTGATGAGCAAAGTCTTATTGATATAGGCACGCAGTCTAAAGAAGCCCGAAGCTTCTGAGATCATATCGTGGGATACAGAAGTCCTAATCTCGTTATGATCCGCATACTTTTTCTGTGTGAAGATGAGATCCAGAAGATCCTTCACATTCAGACTAAAGTACATCAATTGCCGGATAAAATTACGGACAACCAGAAGATTGTTCGTTCACACGTCCATGCTGCCAACACGTCAGCTAGGATTGACATTCCCAAAGATGGATGCAATCCACCGGCAGCAGAATTGGTTGTACCTCAACTGAAAAGAGGACGCCCACCAGGTTAAAAATATAAAAAGTTCCTCGAAAGAGGAAGATTCCTAGATATATTAAAATGATCCACCCACAGGATGCTGAGCTCAGACCAGTAATCTCTCCACTCCTAATTTCCCATGCAGAGGAAACAACAGGAGAAAAATCATTATATTACGTACGTACTGGAGAGGTACTGGACAGATATAGCACAGTCGTCGACGACGGTTTTGCTTTCGCTATTGCCGTTCACGTCGCTGAATACGACGATGACGTCAACCCACTTTTCTATAGCATAAACGCATAGATTGGCCAAAGTGGGACGAGGTAATAAGAGTGGAGCTGGACTCACTCTTGAACATCAAAGTCTTGGGACTAGTAGTCCATACACCTGAATGTGTAAAACCTGTGGAATATAAGTTGGATTTCATAAGAAATTGAAATGAAGGAAATGTGATCATTTTCCTACTAAGCCTAAACTTCTCTGAAAAAGCCAATAAATGCAGCTCATGGACGTTGTGACTGCATACATATATGGCTATATATATATATATATATATATATATATATATATATATATATATATATATATATATATATATATATATATATATATATATATATATATATATATATAAAGCTCCCAGAAGGGTATACTCCACCCCGAGAGATGAAAGAGAGACGTAGAAACGTCTTCTCCATAAAGGCTACAAAGATCATTAGTTTATCTTAAGCAATATTTTGTCCGTATATCTTTTTCGAAAGATGGTTGACAGGATTTGTGATATTCACCATACATGTGGTCGACTTAAGGCAAATAGGATCTCCTGCAGAGACCATTGAGATATCAGATAGCTTTAAGCATACCTTGGAAATGAAATAACCTAGGTATAATAAGGTATTATATCGGCTTACATATTTAACACCTTCGTGGTGGAACCCCTTAATTTCCTTCATACACATGGAGTTTATGAAGAATGATGTCCATTTGCAACCTATTAAAAATGGATGCTTATTTATGACACCTTCCAGTCGCTGGAAGAGGGGAGGACATCCTAGGTCCCGAAGAGCCTAGCTCTACTGTACTTGTTACACTTCTTTATCTGGCCAACTGCACGTGTCTTTGATAGAATGTCTGCAGTAAAAGTTGTTAACCAGATACAGTGTTGTCCTGGAGAGTATCACTAGACAAAGGATAAGCTGCTTATGCGCAACTTCCAAGGGTCAAGGAATATATATCGTTTATGCAGGTTTAAAGATCATCATGATGACTAAAACACAAAAGGCCGGCCACCTCATAAATATCTACACATCATCACCCAATGTCTACATCTTTTGAGAAGCTCATCATCCAAGAAGCAAGTATTGAAAATGCTCAGCCAGGTCCAGTAGTACCTTGCAGACACACTGAAGACTGATTCAAAGAATACTTTAGTGGAGTCATCTACCAACTTCGAAGAGCATTCCACTCCAGAGCGCCACTACTTTCCAATAGCCGCTAGATGAGTGAAACTTATATAGATGAGTGATGAATGTATTTTCTTTCAGAACATGATAGATGTATAGACGAATAGGAGATGATTGTATGGATACATATGAGATCTGCAAGCCTGAAGCTTGTACAGATCAGAGGGAGTCCCTCGATAGTTTTACTCTTTTCCCTTAAGCTGCTGGTTTTTCCCACTGTGTTTTCCACGGCTAAGGTTTTAACGAGGCAACCACAGTGGCTCTAGATCCAGAAGTATCCACCCTATTAGCTTACTGAATCCTGAAGTATTCATATGCTTAACCCAAGGTAATGGAGAGATGAAGGGGAGTGTTGTGAGTTGAGGGAGGCTTTTGGCCTCCCTCCCCTCATCATCTCACCATTACTCCCAACTAACTTAGTGGGGAGTCCCTTGGACTCCAAATCCTATGAAAAAGTGAATATATTGAGAGCCATGGCTCATGCCATGGCTCATGCCATGGCTGCTACTTATAGAGATAATTTTACTCTTCCTCTAATCTTCTTCAACAGCTAAAATTTAGGGAGCCTATGGAGATGCTCTTAAAACGTAGACAATCACCGGCCTGTTATGAAGGGAAATATAGGGAAATAGGTGTAGAGGGGTAAGAGCCCCCTACCCTCATATATATAGCTTTCAATAGTGGGCTTGGCTACCCAATGAGCCTCATGGGCCTATTCATAACACTTCCCCTTATCAAACCAACATTGAATAAGAGGTGGATTCTTCAGGATCCGAGTTAGGGTAACTGCCTTGTTAAAGAAAGAACAATTAACCCATAACTTTCCCTGTTTTAGGGATGTGTCTAGGGGTGGATACTTCAGGATCCAGAGTCAACGAGGTTGCCTCGTCAAAACCTTGACTACGGAAAACCTAGAGGGAAAAAACCTGTAGCCAAGGGAAAAGAGTACAACTCTGCAGTTGATTCTCCCTCATCTGACCAAGCTTCAGGCTTGCAGATTTCCTATGAATCTATACATCAGTCTCCTATGTATCTATGAGTTCATAGTTCTCTCATCCTGACCCAGTTTACATTTACTCACTCTCCTCATCCCAATCCCATATACAAGTTTCTCAAAGATACTAGTAGGCAGGAATTTAGTAAGCAAATCCGCCAAGTTATTACATAATTGGATCTTCTGTACCTCAATCTGGTTTTGCTTCTGAAGGTCGTGCATCCAGAAGAACTTGGGGGAGATATGCTTCATCTTGTCGCCTTTGATGTAGCCGTCCTGAAGCTGGTCTATACATACTGCATTGTCTTCATGGAGTGGAGTAGGCGCAAGAACGCTGGTCATCAGGCCGGTGGAGGTGAGGATGTGCTGGATCACAGAGCGTAGCCAGAAGTATTCCTTGCTTGCTTCGAAGATCGCTAGGAGTTCTGAGTGAGTGGATGAGACGGTTGTCATGGTCTGCTTTACAGATCTCCAGGATATGGCTGTGCCGCCGTATGTGAACATGTATCCGGTCTGAGACTTCTCTGTGTGAGGATCGGACATGTAACCTGCATCAGCATAACCAACTAAACCAGTTGATGCCCCTTTCCTGTAGAATAGACCTAAGTCTATGGACCTTTGGAGGTAGCGCAGAATATGCTTAACTCCGGCCCAGTGCCGCTGTGTAGGTGCAGCACTATATCTGGCTAGTAAGTTTACTGCAAATGCTATGTCGGGGCGAGTGCAGTTAGCCAGGTAAAGGAGTGCACCGATAGCACTTAAATAAGGCACTTCGGGGCCTAGTACTTCCTCCCCCTCTTCCATCGGCCGGAAGGGGTCTTTGTGTACATCCAATGATCTGACGACCATCGGAGTGCTGAGGGGGTGGCACTAATCCATCTGAAACTTTTTCAATAAGTTCGATGTGTAAGTTGACTGGTGTAACAGGATCCCATCTTTAAGATGCTCTATCTGAAGACCTAAACAGAATTTTGACTTTCCGATGTCTTTCATCTCGAAGGTTTCTGTCAGGCTTCTAGAAATATTTGCGATCTCTTCAGGAGATCCGATGAGGTTTAAGTCGTCTACGTAGACGGCTATAATTACAAATCCTGTTGCTTTTGCTCTTATAAAGATGCAAGAACAGACTGGGTCGTTTGTAAATCCTTGTTTTGCAAGGAAATCGCTCAGTCTGTTATACCACATCCTTCCAGATTGTTTTAGACCATATAATGATCTTTGCAGTTTCACTGAGTAGATGTCACGTTCTCTCTCTTTTAGTGCTGCAGGCAAAGAATAACCGTCAGGCAATCTCATATATATGTCTCGGTCTAGGTTGCCATATAGGTATGCAGTAACCACGTCCATGAGTTGCATATCTAAACCCTCTTGGGCTGTTAAGCCAATGAGGAATCGGAAGGTGATCGCGTCCATGACCGGGGAGTATGTAGCTTCAAAATCCACCCCAGGACGTTGGGTAAAACCATGCGCTACAAGCCTTGCTTTATAGCGAACGATCTCATTCTTTTCATTTCGTTTTCTAACAAATACCCATTTATAACCCACAGGTTTTACACCTTTTGGTGTCTGGACTATGGGTCCGAAGACCTTGCGTTTGGTGAGTGAATCCAACTCCACTCCTATTGCCGCTTTCCACTTTGGCCAATCATCTCTGCTTTGACATTCTGTCAGAGAGCATGGTTCAATATCATCGTCGTAGTACGCGACGTTGATGGCAATATTACACGCAAATGTGTCATCTATGGTTATGCTTTTTCTGTCACAATACTCCCCAGTTCGTACATAGTGTATCGATACTTCATTTTCTCTCGGTTTTTCCTCTTCATGAGAGTTTGGGAGAGATGGGGTAGTAGGGCTTATATTAGCATCCTGTGGTGGTATTTGTTTACCATTGCCAAGGGTCCTACTCTTTCGAGGGAGTTGGTCCTTGGATCCCGGTGGTCGCCCTCTCTTTTTGAGAGGTCCAACCATTTCTGCTGCAGGCGGATTGCATCCATTTTGCGGTATGTCAATCCTAGCTGGAGTGTTAGCAGCAGGGACGTGTGATTTGACAATCTTCTGGTTGTTAGTAAATTTTTCCGGCAAGAGATGGACAGTGTTTTGGATGTGGAGAATCTTCAGGACCTCCTCCTCACACTGGCTTGTTGGCGGATCAAAGTGACATAATGTCTTTGTATCCCAAGTGATACTTTCTGAAGCTTCGGGCTTCTTTGTTTGTGAGCCTAGTCTTGGAAACGATGTTTCATCGAATTCACAGTCTTCTAGACGTGCCTTAAAGACGTCTCCCGTAAGGGGTTCTAGGAATCTAATTATGGTGGGGGTGTCAAACCCAACATAAATGCCTAGACGACGTTGTGGACTCATCTTTGTCCTTTACGATGGTGCTATGGGGACGTATACTGCACAACCAAATATTCTCAAATGTGAGACAATTGGTGGGGCTCCAAGTGCTAGTTGCATTGGAGAAGATGACCGACCTCCAGAAGGTCTTAATTTTATTAAAGATGCAGCATGCAAAATTGCATGACCCCACGCATTCACTGGCATCTGGGATTGAAGTAATAATGGGCGAGCGATCCATTGCAGTCTATTAATTAGAGATTCTGCTAACCCATTTTGGGTGTGAACATGCGCTACAGGATATTCGGCTTCAATTTCCTGAGCTTGGCAATAGTCTAGAAAGACTTGTGACGTAAACTCACCCGCATTGTCCAGACGAAGTTTCTTTATCTGGTTGTCGGGGAAGTGGGCCCGTAACTTGATTATCTGAGCCAAAAGCTTAGATAGTGCTAGGTTATGGGTGGACAGTAGGCACACATGTGAACACTTAGTAGATGCGTCTATCAGGACCATAAAGTACCTGAACGGACCACTTGATGGGTGAATCGGCCCACAAATGTCTCCGTGGATTCTTTCCAGAAAACTGGGGGACTCCACGTCCACTTTCAGTGGAGAGGGTCTCGTGATCAGTTTACCCTTGTAACAGGGTGGACATGGGAATGTGCCTTTTTGAAGAATCTTCAGGTTCTTCAGGTCTATACCCCTGGAGTTCTTTATGATGCGGTACATCATAACAGAACCAGGGTGTCCCAGTCTACTGTGCCAGAGTTGGAATTCTGGTGTTTGGGGCACTGCAGGTGCTCTGCCATGGATGTTTCTGGAGTTTGTATACTTGTTTGGTAGAGTCCCGAGGGGAGTCCCTTGAAACGTTCCACAATGGTTTTTGAACCATTTGTAAGAGACGTTACAAGCAAGTATTCCCTTTTATCTTCCTCGACCGTCTCTAAGTGATATCCGTTTAAACGGATGTCTTTAAAGCTTATGAGGTTTCGGATGGATTTAGGGGAGTATAACGCATTTTTAAGTGTTATTTGTGTGTTGCCGGGGAGCAATATAATTGCTTCCCATGATCCTTCGATTATGTTTGCTGGTCCTGAGATTGTTCTCAGTGGGCAAGAATAGCTACTTATGCTCGTGAAGTAGTCTATGTTTTGAAGGATCGAGTGCGTCGATGCACTGTCCAATAGGCAGATAATTTGCATATCTAAAAAAAGGGAAAGACATTCAAGCAATAAATGAAGAGAAAAGATCCACTTTCATAAAAAATAAATGCTCAAAATATTGTTTGACATGGAAATAAAACTAGATACGATGCATAAATAGAAGATACATTGCCAGTGCATAGAAGTGGTCCAGATCTAGAGAGTGTCATCTCCCATGAAGTCTTCAGGAGTCCATGAGGTCTCTGCCAACGCTGCGCTTTCAATCAGGTTTGTCTCAGCTCGAGGCTTGAGGCTTGCCTGGTAAAGGTCCTGGAGGTGTTTTGCTGTGCGGCAGATTCTGGACCAGTGACCCGTCATTCCGCATTTAGAGCACTTGTCCTCCCAGTCTTTCTTGGGAGTGCCACCTTTGTTGGGAATCCTCTTCTGCTTCTTGTCCACGAACTTCTGGTTCTGAGGAGGAGCTGGGGGAGTGGCCTTCTTCCGCTGCTTCTGTTCTTTCCATTTCTGGAATTTTGCCTTTTTGTCCGTCTTCTTCTTCTGGGAAGACTGGAAGTGAGCCTCTGCAGGAGGTGGCAATGGAGCGGAGCCAGGAGGGCGCAGGTTGTGGGTGGCAACCAACAGGTCTCTGTTCTGTTCAGCCATAAGCAGGCATGAAAGCAGGTCAGAGTACTTAGTGAACTTCCTCTCGCGATATTGTTGCATAAGGATCATGTCCTTTTCGTGGAAAGACGTGAACGTCTTTTCCAGCAACATTTTCTCCGTCACTGGTTCACCACACAACTTCAGGCGTGAGGTGATGCGGAAGAGAGCTGAGTTGTACTCCGCTACGGATTTAAAGTCCTGTATGCGGAGGTGAGTCCACTCGTACTGTGCACGGGGGAGTATGACATTCCTCTGATGTCTGTACCTCTCCTCGAGTGCATCCCACAGCTCGTAAGGGTCATCTACAGTGAGGTACTCGTCCTTTAAGGTCGAGTCTAAATGTTTCCTGATATATATAATGGCTTTCGCCTTTAATATATCGGAAACTTCCTCTGTATGAGGTGCTTCCACTGAAGCCTCCTTGTTGGCTGAGGCAGTACTTGTTGTTGCCTTTTCAGTCTGTGTGAGACTGAAACCATGAGAGCGCAGATGGAACTTCAGGTCCAACTGCCAACTCATGTAGTTTGACCCATCGGCCTTCAGAACCGAAAAGTCGACATTTGCGAGTCTGGCCATTTAATGATCTAGCAATGTAAAGAAAAACAGCATGTATCATTAAAACTGAGTAAAATAGACATCCACGCATGTAATGCAAACATTTTTCATAGCATGGATCTAATTAATGTGAATTTAACATACATGCTTTTTACAGATTCATAATGTGAATAATTAATAAAGGTTAACAGTCACGCATGCTGTTAAGTAGTTTCATTGTAACATTAAACATGGTATTAAAATAATTAACATCCACGCAGTTAATGTATAAGCAATGAAGCAGAAAAATGACTTAGGACTATGGGGATCAGCCAGCCGACACCGAAATAAAAAGAAGTACAGTCCGAAGTTACATCAAAAAATAATTGCATGAAAGAATAAATTACAACTCGGGAACTTCAGAGAGAAGCCACTATCTTCATTGTGCGAACGCCTTCAGCTCCTTTTTGGTGTCCTTCGGTCTTCTTTTTACATTTATATCATCACTTACAAATTTCTCTCAAAAAAAGGAAAGATTGCAGGAAATTAAAAGTTGTCGGAAACCTGGCTGATCCCTAAAAACATAGCCTAATTTGCACATCCATGTAGATAATATATTTGAAACATACAACTACGCAGTTAATCAATCACAGGCATGTACAGATTAAATTAAATAATCTAAAATGTGTGTGACGTGCAAAAATTTATTTTGAAAACTTTTACCTTTTGATCTATATTTTAATGTGTTGTTTACCGCTTAAAAAACCCTTTAAAGTTTTTTTTAATTATTTTGGGCTTTTAGGGCCAAAAATAAAAAAGAAAAATTATTTATGTGAATGGGCTAATTTTCTAGCCTTTTGGGCCATGAGAACAACCCATTAGGGTTAATTGGGCCTCCCTCGAAAAGTTGGCCCGTTTAGGGTTAGGGTTTCGGAAAACACTAGGGGGGCCCGCGGCGTGTCGCCGCGACGGCTAGACGCGCAGAACGCGGCCGCCGTGCCGGCGACAGGCCGCGGCCTGCGGGCCGCGGCCGCCGCGGCCTGCAGGCCGCGGCACAGGGCCGCGGCTTCAGGACGCCGCTGCCGTGGCCTGCAGGCCGCGACAACTGGCCGCGTCGTGAGATTGCGCCGGCGGCGCTTGTGAAGCGCCGCCGTTTCGCCCTATGGGCGTGCGGATTTTTGGATCAAAGGTTGGGGGTAAAAAACGGATTTTTCGAGTATTTAGATCGCTAAAAAACAGATTTTTATTGTTTTTAGGCATGCAGATCTAAAAATAATTGATTTTTACCGTGTTTTTAAACTTTTGGATCCTAAAACATGCAGACCTAACGTGAAAAGCAAGTTTAGATCTAAAAGTTTTGATTTTTTTTACCTCTAGATTCGACAAGGGAATCTAGTCGACGGTTGGTGAAGGATGCCCTTTTCGTTCCCCGTTGAGAAGATTACGATCTTCTTGAATCTAAGCGATTGATGGATCTCCTTCCCCGCGAGACGCCGTCTCCTCCAACGAGCGTGATCGTGCTGATAACATGTTATGAAGGGAAATATAGGGAAATAGGTGTAGAGGGGTAAGAACATCCTACCCTCATATATATAGCTTTCAATAGTGAGCTTGGATACCTAATAGACCTTATAGGCTCATAACACAGATTATTTTTTGGATTTTCGCCCGCACCCCGACATACACTGACGGATCTATCCGACTGCAATTAAACCCGTCAACCCACGCATATATCCAACACGATCTCTTTCTTTCCCGTTTCAAAAAAGAATGAGCATTCAGCGACGCAAACCCCCCAATCCAGATCCAAACCCGACTCAAAAAGAACGAAAAACATCGACAATTTTCATCTAAAACACAGCAAATACCAAATCTTTCTTCGATTCTCTTCTCATCAGAGGCGCGAATCTTTCTCTTCTGCATGGCCTTCAGATCGATCAACTCTCTATTGATCCAGACCTACTTCAACCCCGACGAGCATTGGCAAGCTCTCGAGGTCGCCCCTCGCACCGCCTTCGGGTCCTCCGCCTTTCTTACTTGGATCCCCTCTTCTCAGATCCGAAAACCATCTGCTTCTAACAGCTCGCAACTTTTGCAGGTATGTGCATTTGACGTGGGAATGGCAAAGGGGGATCCGCAGCTATTTGCACCCGCTAATCTTCGCTCTGCTCTACAAAATATTGGCTCTATTCAATATCGACACTCCTTGGTTTCATGGTAATCACTACTTTTTTTTGCAAAAGTACTTATAATGTGACTCATAGTTCCGATCCTTTTGGTATTTATTAGGCGAGGGGTCCGCGGCTCCTGCTGTCTGTGTTTGCCTCGGTTGATGGAAAAATCTACCGAACAATAAATTTGTAGTATAGGAAACCAAGGTTATGATGGTCGATTGACGACGACGACAAGGAATTGATATGTCGTCGATTGAGGTCGAAGATTAATCAGTCACTGTATCAGTCCCACGAGTTGCCGAAGTATCTGCGACACGAGGAACCTGTCAAAAGTGGGTCAGGCTTGGGGTCGACCCTAAACCCCTCCAACGCTCAAGTTAGTGTTGAAGTTGAAGATAGCTCGAATAGTTAGGAACGAACTTCATGATTCCGAACCATCTATGCCGAACTATAATTTAAGTGGAGAGAACTCAAGCATATGTAATGATACATGGCTTCTCTAAGTAGAATTATATTGAACCCTTCTTTTGTAGTAGAATCCTTCCTTTTATAGGAGTCGGGTGATTGATGACGACTCCTCGTCTTCCGAACAGTCGTCATAATATAGAATATCAAGGGATTGTACATAGCAATTATTAACTGCAGTGATCATTAATGGCCACCATTAATTATTCGACAACTGAAGAGTCACGTATTCCAAGTGTCATAACGGTTTTGTCATTGATTGTTTGAGAGTCCCAATAGTCACGCTTATTAAATGAGGTAAGGGCAGCTTTCATAACTTGCCGAAGTAAAGGCTTTGTGTCTGGCGTTGCCGATCTGATGAAGGTCCGATCTTTTTTAGAAACTTTAACTCCTGAATTTTGACTGTTGACGCAGGAATATAGATCGTCATTATTGGTTGCATAGGTCACATACGATTCATATTTTGGTCGTAAAAATTGCCCCCATCATTCGATCGCGAACTTAGGAAACGACGGTTCTGGGTCGGATGACGTGTCACATTTTCATTAATCGGACGCGAATTTCAGAGGGGCGCAATTAAGTTTCCCGCCAAAACATCACGTCGGTTGATTTTGAAAATCGAAGCAGTCGGAGAACTTGCCACGTGATCTCGTATAAACGGCTAGGATTTTTCCGATCATCTTATAAATACGAGGCATCCCTTCGAAGAGAAGTTTCCTTGCTTTCGCGTAGATTAACTTCTCAAGCTTCTCTGGCGACTCCTCCTTCTCCGGCCATCTTCTCCAATCAGTCTGCAGTTCAAGGTACTTTATCGTTTCATAAGACACGACTTCTTCTTCTTCAATTGATTCCTAAACCAATAGAGTTTTAGAGAGTCTTGGTTTAGGGGTGGATGATGTTGTAGCTCAAGAAACAACTGTATCGACTTCTGCTACAAATAACGAATGTGTCGTAGGGGATCATCTGGTATACCACCGGAGATCACGAAAACTGTTTCTCTTGCTCGGACCTCTGTGATTCCTCTCATACGTTCTCAGTTCATTTGTCCTCCTTATGGAGTTAGGTTGCCTACCCATACTGATAGGATCTGTTCTACCAAGGAGAACGAGGTCGGAGTATATACCAAAGCTTTGGTGTAGGACTTCGCTTTCCTCTTCATCCGTTCTTTGTTGCAATCCTTTGTTTCCTTGAGATTCCGCTATGCCGACTAAGTCCGAACTTAGTCAGCGCGATCATTAGCTTCATCATACTTTATTCGGCTAATGGGATAGCTCCAAGCCTATCACTCTTCCAATATTTCTTTCAATTGAAGTCCCGCTCCGCCCAATTCTATATTTCTGCACGAAAAAGGGGAGCGCTCATTTTGGATTTCCCGAACAAGATTTCCAATTGGAAGACGGCCTATGTTTTCATTTCGATGCCCGAAGCGCCGCTCTTCAAAACTCGGTGGGGCGAGATCAATCACTTAGCTTTAAAGGACATCATCCTCGTCGAATCAGAGAAAAAGATGGCAGATCGGCTCCTTGAAATTCCGAGTTCGGAAAGATCGTTTAAGGAATTGACGTCCATCAAACTGATTGGAAGCTATGTTTGGCCTGAAGATAAATCGCTCTTTATAGAAATTATCGATCATTTTGCTCACCCTAATCTTTCGTCGTCCTGCAGGCTCGGTTGGTAGGAAAGCGACGATGAGTTACAACATGAAGGAAATCTTGAAGAAGGGGAAGAAGCAAGTGCAGAAAGAGTTTATTGTCCAGCCTCCTGCTCAAGAAATCCCAAGTGCATCTGTTGAAGCTTCAAAGAAACGATCCACGCCTTCATCGAAATTGACCGAGAAAAAGAGGAAGAAGAAAAGCAAAGCTGGCGAAGCTGAGATTCGTAGTTAGGTTCAGAAAGAAATTGTTGCGACTACGTCTCCCAATGTCGTTGTACTCACCGAACAACCTAGTCCTGAGCCTCTGTTGAAAACCATCTAGTTTAGAACCCCTTCTTTTAAGTTTTGAAGCTCGTCCCTCAGGCTCGACACTTTCCGCCGCTTCAACAGTTGAATTACGACCGTTGAGTTCGCCTAGGACCGCTGATAAATGGCCGTGGGGCTGTATGCCCCCTAGGGGGCCAATTGGGTTAGTTCATCAGAGCTGCGATCAAGCACTGTCGATGTTTAGATCGAAAATAGCCGATCTTATCAATCTGCCAGATGAGAAACTTTTGAAGCCGATGTTTCCTGTGGGCATAGAGGAATCTGTTTTTGAAGATATCGGAGTTTGTGCTCATCTGGCGAAAAATTCGCTTCTTCCTAGGGATAAGGAGTCGTTGAAGGGAGTGGATCCGGATAGACTTGCTGCTACTGCAGTCTGTTATGTCCAACAGGTTTACTTCCGTCCTTGTACCTTTTGCTTTGTAAAAAATATTTTTTTCTTAAGCATCGTCTTTCTTTATGCAGATATCCTCGGTGCTGACTTCTCTTCATCGGCACACTGCCTTTATGAACATCGCTGATGTAAGGCTCGTCAAGACGATCAGGGAGCTTGAAGCAGTCAAACAAGAGGTGGACGAAAAGCTGAAACAAGAGAAACTCAAAGTCGCCAATATCGGTGATCAAGTAGAGACTTTGACGAAAAGTTTGGACGAGCTAGACAGCTCGCGTTCTGGCAGAAGAAAAGGCAAAGGAAATGGTTAAGGAGAAGGAGATTTCTGAGAAGAGGCCCGCCAAGCTTCAAGCTCGAATAGAAGATCTGGAAACGATTGACCTCGTTGAGATAAAGAAAGCTGATATCACCGAATATCTAGATATGGAGCTCGTCCCAATCGTAACAAATGCCCTCCAGAATGGCTTCAACAAATGTCAGCGAGAGATCGAAAGAGTCTATTCGGATGTTGAGATCGATTTCTCAAAGCTGTCCATGATATTTAGTGACGAAGAAGTTGCTTCGTCCGAAAATGAAGAAGCTGCTTTGGGGGATGTTTCTCTACATGAAGGTCCTCAGTCTCAAGAGAAATGAAGTTAAATGACAATGGAGCGATGTGTTGACATCGTAATATCATATGCTTGTCTTCTTTTTGTGATGAAATGAAAATTTCTTTCTATATGCCTTTAACTTTCTGTATTTGGATAAGTTAAAGAGACGTGAAATAATGATATAATAAACATAGATAATACCCAATTTTAAGTAAGTAGGTTATACTTTACTTTCAAGCTTGAGAAATCGTTTGTCTTCAGCTTTAAGCCTCCTTGGCACGCGAGAGCCTTAACTCCCGATCATATAACCAAAAGGTCCGCAAAGATTCGTTGATCGTCTTCGGCGATAAGCTTCCTCGGCCGTGCGAGCCTTAACTCCCAGTACGTAAAACCGAGGGGCTCGTGAATGTTTGTAGTTCGTCTTGGTGATAAGCTTCCTCGGCCGTGGGAGCGTTAACTCCCAGTACGTAAAACCGAGGGGCTCACGAAGGTTTGTAGTTCGTCTTCGGTGATAAGCTTACTTGACCGTGGGAGCCTTAACTCCCAGTACGTAAAACTGAGGGGCTTTTAACTCCCAGTACGTAAAACTGAGGGGCTCACGAAGACCTATAAATCAAAACAATTTTGAAAATGTAGTATAACATTAGTATTCACACGAATGTATCAAAGAACATTTAGAGCATGATATACTATATTTATTTGATAACATAATAGCTACTTCACTTTCTTTCACTGGTAATACTTGATCAAAAGTGTTTGGCATTCTAGGAATGAACCAACTCTTCTCCATCCATGGTCGCCAACTTGTAAGTAGCTGGCCCAAGTACATCAATGACTTGATAAGGACCTTCCCATTTCACATCAAGTTTCCCATGGCGGACGATCTCTGGAGTGAAAATGGCATTTTTCAGACCAAGATCGCCAATTCGAAATGTCATTCTTTAACGCGAGCATTATAGTGTCGGGCTACGCGTTGTTTTTTGCTTGATGATGGTTGACAGGGCTTGGTCCTGTACTTCGTCAATGAGCTCCAAATTGAGAGCCAGGCCTTCGAGGTTCGCTTCGTCGTCGAAATATTTGATCCCCAAGGACTCTTCACCTATCTCCACGGGACAACGGCTTCTGTCCCAAACGCGAGCATGAAAGGACGTTGACCGGTAGCAGCTTTGTTAGTCGTCCTATACGACTAAAGAATGCTCGGTAGCTCGTCAGACTATGAACCTCGGGCCTCCTTAACTTTCTTCTTCAATGGTTCCAGAATGCATTTGTTTGCCGCTTCTGCCATACCATTGCTCTGAGGATGTGCCAATGAGGCGAAGTGCAGTTGAATCCACCATTCCAAGCAGAACTTTTTAAAATTGGAACAATTGAACTGTTTCCCATTGTCAGTCACTATAGACCGAGGTATTCCGAAGCAGTATATGATTGACTTCCAGATGAAGTTCGTCGTATCTTTTCATGTGATACGAGCTAGTGGTTCGGCTTCAATCCACTTGGTAAAATAATCCACACCAACTAGAAACTTTCTCCCCCTTTTCGCCATAGTGAAAGGTCCAAGAAGATCGAGCCCCCACTTTGCGAACGTGACTGTGCTGATGATGTGAACCAACTCGGTGGTGGGGCTGAAGAGTGTTTGAAAAACTTTTGACACTCTTCATATTTCGCACATATGCTGCTGCATCAGCATCCATAGTTGGCCAGTAATAACCTTGTCTGATCGCCTTTAGCACGATCGTCTTTCCACCATAATGATTTTCGCAAAGGCCTTCATGGATCTCCCTTAAGACATAGTCCGCCTCAACAGGTCCTATGCATTTTAAATAAGGGAGCACATCGTACCTAGCACATCTTCGTCGGTACAAGACGCCTTCGTAAAGAGCGTATTTTAACGCCCGCATTTCAATCTTCTAAGCTTCTGCTTTTGATTCCGGCAGTTCGCCATCTCGGAGGTATTTGATAATCAGATCCATCCGTATTACCCCTGATTGATGCATGGCACTTTGCCTTCGGTGATGCTCGAGATTAATATGTTCTCAATAAAGATAGATCTCCCTAACTCAATTGGTGATGAGGAAGCCAACTTCGAAAGCGCATCTGCTTTGACATTGTTCGCCTGCGACACATGCTCGACTTCAGCATATTTGAAGTTTGCAAGTTCGGTCTTCGTAGCATGGAGATATTTCTTCATCATCTCGTCTCTGACTTTGTAATGACTCTGTAATTGGTGAATCACAAGTCTGGAGTCACTTACCAAGCGCACATGACGAGCTCCAAGAGTTCGACATAATTTCAATCCATTGAGCACCGCCTCATATTTAGCGACATTGTTGGTCACAGAAAAATTGAATCGGAGAGCATATTCCACAATACTCCCATTGGAAGTTTGTATAACAACCCCAACTCCGCTACCCTATCTGGAGGACGAGCCGTCTACATATACAACCCATTCCATATCTTCTTTCAATGACGATGTTGATGGATCCTAGACAACTTGTACTCGTGGAGGAAGTTCGCCAATCAGGCCGGATGCTATCTTGCCTTCTAGGGGCGCCATGATACACTCAGCGACAAAATCTGCCAAAGCTTGCCCCTTGATCACTGTCTGCGGTTTGTAGTGTATGTCGAATTCACTTAATTCGACGCTCCAGTTGAGCATCCGCCCGGATTATTCCAACCTTGCCAAATTCCTTTCAAGCTGCGAATCTGTCAACACAAAAATAATGTGAGCTTGAAAATATGGTCAGAGCCGCCTTGTCGTGGTAACAAGGCAGTAGGCCAACTTCTCGATTTGGCTATAGCGAGTCTCCGCATCTCGAAGCACTCTGCTAATGTAGTAGATCGGCAATTGGACGTTCCCTTCTTCTTTGAACAACACCGAGCTTATTGCTTCTTGGGTGACAGCGAGTTACATGCTGAGTGGATCTCCTTCATTGGGCTTTGCCAGCAAAGGGGGACTCTGAAGGTATTCTTTCGGATCGGCAAAGGCCTTAGCACACCATTCGTCCCGTCGACGAGCTTCCTTTCTCCTTTCCTTTGGCTTAGCGCGTTTCTCAAAATCTTGAAGAACGGAAGGGACTTCTCTGCAGATTTCGAGAGGAACCGCCCAAGATCGGTAATTCGTCCATTCAGCCGTTCGAGATCTCCGATCATCTTTGGCTCCTGCATGTTGGTAAGTGCAGCGATCTTATCGGGATTAGATTCTATACCTCGTTTTGTGATCATGAAGCCGAGGAACTTTTCTAAACGCCAAATCTACATTTTGCTGGGTTCAGTCTCAGATTGTAACTCTGAACTTTGTGGAAGATTTCGTCAAGATCGTTGATGTGATTCGTCGAGTGCTTAGATTTAACGAGCACGTCATCAACGTAAACCTCCAAATTTCTGCCGATTTGATTGTGGAAGACTTTGTCGACCATTCTTTGAAAGGTTACTCCTGTGTTTTTAGACCAAACAACATCTTCCTGTAACAATGAATTCCTCGGTCAGTAACAAAGGAGGTTTTCTGCTCGTTTTCGGATGCAATCTGGATTTGGTTATAGCCAGAAAAGGCATCCATGAAACTGAGAAGTTCGTAGCCTGCGGCATTATCCACGAGATGATCTATGCGCGGTAGCGGAGAGCTATCTTTTCGGCAGGCGTTGTTTAGATCTGTGAAGTCGACAGACATCCGCCATTTATTGTTAGACTTCTTCACCATCACTACATTGGCGAGCCACTCTGAATATCGTACTTCCCGGATGAATTTGGCTTGGAGAAGACGATCTACTTCATCAACCGTCGGTCGCATCTTTTCCCCTCCCATGTTGCGCTTCTTTTGTTTGACAGGACGAGCTGTAGGATCCACATGTAATTCATGAGTGATTACATGAGGATCTACACCCGTCACATCGTCGGGGCTCCACGAACACTTCAACATTATCTCGAATGAAAGTAACGAGCTTTGCCTTTAATTCTCATGGTAGTCGTGACCTGATAGATGTGGCCCTCTTGCGGCAACAAAGATATCAATTCGGCTTCTTTCGTGGGTGTAGGTCGTTGATCGACATATTCTTCTCTACTATCAAGAAATCCTATTGGGAGAGCCTGTTCGATGTTCTTATTCTTCGTCGAGAGTAGATAACACGATCTGGAGTGTTGCTGATTTCCCTTTACTTTCCCTACTCCGTTTGGGGTCGGAAACTTCACCATTAGATGTAACGGAGATGTGATGGCCTTGATAGAGATGAGATATGGTCACTCGATGATACCATTGTACAGAGATTTGAGGTTCACCACCTCAAACTTTGCCAGTTTGGTGACTAACTGCGGGCGATCTCCCAATGTGACGGGAAGAGTTATCGTCCCCATTATGTGAACCAAATGGCTAGTGAATCCGATGATGGGACCTGTGCATGGCTGAAGATCAGAGGAATTTAAACCAATCCTCTCAATGGTTGACATAAAGAAAATGTCACACGAACTCCCTGTATCTACCAAGAGCTTCAATACTTCGGCCGATCCAATGATGGCTGTAATGATAATAGCATCACCATGAGGCATCTCGACCCCTTCTAAGTCTTCATCCGTGAAGCCGATCATCGGCATATCAACTCTTGGCCGCTTCGGATCTGCATTTGCCATCATAACTGGTCGCGCATAAGCTTTTCTGGCTGAGGATGACAGACCACCCGAAGATGGTTCGCCACTTATGATATCGACCCTAACTGTTATCAATTAAGCGACTTCTGGCTGATTTTTATCATTGAGACCTCCAGCTTGATTTGTTTTTGGTTCGCCAAGAAATCTTCTTAGGTGCCCTTGCTGAATTAGCCGCTTAATCTCCCGCTTCAAGGCATGACAGTTATTGGTGTCATGACCATGATCTTGATGATATCGGCAATATTTGCGCCGATCTCTTTTATCCGTCGGACTTTTCAAAGGCGGAGGGAGCTTTTCAAAATGCCACTCGGCTTTCGCCACAGCCATAATATCCGCCAAAGGAGCATTCAATTTGAGGAGACCGTCTGGAGCTCTTTCTCGTCTAGTTCGAGGACTTTGGTCTCTTCTCTTTTGGTTCTGGGCTCTTCGGTTGACAATTCCTCGGTCGCGTCGATGTGTCCATAGCCGATCTATCTTTTGGGGTTGGTTCTTTCTTTGTCTTTTTACGCAGGGCGACCTCGTCCATGGTCACCAATGCCTCCTCCACGAGCATGAATTTTTGCTCCCGAGTAAACATGTCATTTAGATTGTTCGGAGGATCGTATTGTAGAGATTTGAAGAGTCCTCTATAACGAAGTCCTCTCTTGAATGCCGCGATTGTTATCTTGTCACTACAACTCGTGACCTGCCTCTCTTTTTGGAACCTCTTAATGTACTTACGGAGGCTCTCGTCCTCCTGTACCATTGCCAGTAAGTGGTCCGAGGTTTGCTTTCTTCGTTGGTTAGCCATAAATTCCCGACAAAATACCTGAGTTAATTCTTGAAATGAGTCGATAGATCGGTCGGACGGACCATTGGACCATTCCATTGCTGACTTTTCCAAAGTGGTTTGAAAAGCTAGCAAAGGAGGGCATCATTTGCCCCTAAAATCTTCATTCGACGTTTATACCGCTGAACGTGATTTTTAGGATCACCTGATCCATCATATTGATCCACCTTGGGAAATTTAATATTCCGAGGAACACGCGTAGAGGTGATTCTTCTCGAAAGAGGCTTGTTCTCGTCGTCAGATCGGTGAGATGCCGAACTTGTACTGCGACGATGGTGCTGACACCTTCTCCTTCTAAGTTGATCATATGACGAGGTAGATGACTCTTCTCGACTGTCATACCGATCATCTTCTTGATTCCTTCTACGCCTATGGCATTGACGAGGAGTTCGACTCATGTCTCGTCGATCATTCCCGTTGTGATGATCATCACGACGAGGACTTTTATTTCTTTCACGCCTATCATCAAGGTGAAAACTTCTGCATCTCCGACGCCGATCACGACGACAAGGACTTGGGCTCCTCTCACGCCGGTCCACATGGTGAGGGTTGCGACTTCTCTCGCGCCGACCACCACGGTGAGGAGTATGGCTCCTTTCACGTCAATCACTGTGGTGAGGACTGTGGCTCCTTCGACGTCGATCTTTGCGGCGAGGACTTTGGCTTCACACTTGCCGATCAGGACGGCGATGGCTTAGGCTTCTCTCCCGCCGATCATTGTGGCGGGGACTCTGGCTACGCCCACATTAATTTAGACGACGAGGGCTTCGGCTTTTCTCACGTCGATCATCACGATGGGGATTATGACTTGTAGTGTTTGTCGCTGCGACCATAGTTCTCTCTCCAATCACTCCTCCAAGAAAACCCCCCATGAGGTTCTTCCGTCTCCGTTGGGGCATCAACTTGAAATTGAGAGTTCAAGTTTCGTGCCACATTACTAACAGCAGATGTGCCCACCATTGATGGAGGTCGGGAGCCTGTCAGTTGCTCTATTATGGCGCCGAGCGTTTGGTAGCCCATATGGACTTCCTGGGCAAGAGCTTTGAACCGCTCCATTGGTACCATCTGTTGCAGCACTGGAGACGCTTGACGCCTTGCCTCATCTCGAGATAATGACTCACTAGATTGCACCGTAGTGCCATCGGGTAGAACGGTTATTGGTCTACTGGTCTGTTGAGCAGTTTGTGGTGTGATCCTGATTCCCTTGCCCCTCGTGGATCGACGAAGCTGTTCGGATAACGTCATGGGTGTAACCTCAGGTTCCCACAGGCGGCGCCAATTGTTGATGGAAAAAATCAACCGAACGATAAATTTGTAATATTGGAAACCAAGGTTACAATGGTCGATTGATGACGACGACAAGGAATTGATAGGTCGTCGATTGAGGTCAAAGATTGATCAGTCACTAGATCAGTTTCACGAGTTATCAAAGTATCTGCAACACGAGGTACCTGTCAAAAGTGGGTCAGGTTTGGGTTCGACCCTAAACCCATCCAACCCTCAAGTTAGTGTTGAAGTCGAAGAACGCTCGGATAGTTAGGAACGAACTTAATGAGTCCGAACTATCTATACCGAACTATAATTTAAGTGGAGAGAGCTCAAGCATATGTAATGGTACCTGGCTTCTCTAAGTGGAATTATTTCGAACCCTTCTTCTGTGAGAGAATCCTTCCTTTTATAGGAGTCGGATGATTGATGACGACTCCTCGTCGTCCGAACAGTCATCATAATGTAGAATATCAATGGATTGTATATAGCAATCATTAACGACATGGATCATTAATGGCCACCATTAAATGTTGTCTTTGAATGCTGTCTTTATTCGGCAACTAAAGAGTCGCGTATTCCAAGTGTCATAACGGTTTTGTCATTGATTGCTTGAGAGTCCCAAGAGTCACGCTCATTAAATGAGGTAACGCCAGCTTTCATAACTTGCTGAAGTAAAGGCTTTCTGTCTAGTGTTGCCGATCTGATGAAGGTCCGATCTTGTTTATAAACTTTGACTCCTGAATCCTGACCGTTGATGCATGAATATAGATCGTCATTATTGGTCACATAGGTCGCATACGATCTATATTTTGGTCGTAACAGCCTCGATTGGAGATTTGTACTTGTTTAAGCTTTTGCGTCTCATGTTTGATGTCCATGTTGCTAAATGGGCAGTATCCTCTTGAAATGTTACAAATTTTAGATTTTTATCCCGCATGTTTTTTTGTTTGAAGATGTGAACTTGTGATTATTGATTGCGTTATATAGCTATTCTGTGAATTGGCAATTTGGTTCGTGTTTTACTGCATGACGAGAACTTTATCGAATAGCTTGGAGGCAGTTCTGACTGAAGTGGGCTTGTACTACTGGTTTTCTTATCAGGGCCCTCATAAGAAAGTCTGCATTTCGTCGAGGATGTTGGCTTTGTTTGTAGCAGCATTGGCTTGTGGTCTCTGTCCGACGAGTGTACTCACTTGGGTGTATGTGGGGGTCTTGGATTTGTTCAGGATGCAATGTAGTAGATTGGGATTCCTATTTCTTGAGGTAGTACCTATAGGGTATGTTATTACTAAACTCGATGCAGTTCTTACCTTGTTTAATTTATAAATACTAAACTACTTGATCTTTTAGTAAGCATTTGGCATTTTTTTAAATTCGCAGTACTTCAACTACTGCATCCCCAGCCAATAATGGTGGTTTTTTGCTTTATGTAATTTCTTCAAAACATTAAATCATCTAAGCTAATACTTCTGATTGATATCCAAAGGCTTAATAGATTTCGTTGGAAAGTTTCTCTTTGCTTCATGGAAGTTGGTTTTCTATGAATAGTATTATATCTTGACACATTGCCAAGTTTGCATCTGGTGCTTATCATGATACGAAAATTATGTTGTTAGTTGAACAAAATATTGAGGACAAGCTCATGTTTCTTTGGGCATTTGGCTCTAGGTAGATTTATATTTGGCTTTGTTTAAGTGATGTGTTATAGATTGCTAGGCTAATTGTACCACTCATATTAGAATTCAAAATGGGATGATATGCTTATTGATTAATTTGCAATCTTGACTTTATTTTGTTAAGGTTCATCTCTTGTTATTATTATATTTCAATCTACTGAGTGTGTGGTATAGTCTTATCATTTATTTTTCATGTTTTACCCAAGTATAAAATAAATGCTAAATCTTTTGAATCTTTTATTTGTTATCAGCTGGCCTGGGTGGCCAGCCAGCGAGGAAAATTAAGGCATGCAAGTGGTATAGGCGCATGCTTCATTGAGGCAACCCGCTTTTAAAATCTCAAGCGGGTTTGTGCCCAAACGTAGAATCACTTAGGGGTTTATTACTCCCTCATCCAATCAAACCCAGCCCTAATTTTTCTTTTCCATCGTCAATCAAAGGACAACAACCGGACGATGGTGACGATGACCAATGGCAATAAAATCACCTCATCCTTTTCTTTTGTCTCCTGTTATTAGTTTTTCATTCTTCTCACTTCTTTTTATTCTTTTTCTTTCTCTTCAGTTTTTCTTTTTCTACTGTTATTCTTTCTCATATGCTACACTATTGTTGATTCTGTTTCGCTGACGATTGCTGTCGCTTCCATCGACAGTGATACGATCCACTAGGGTTTGATGATAAAAAGGGGATTTATTGATATTTCAGATCTGAAAATACAGATTCACTGCTACAAATCGACTACTTGTGAAATAACTAATACAAATCGATAACACAATTAACTAGGGATTACTCTAAGGGAAATAGGGAAATCCAAAGACAAATTATCTAAGAAATAAACTAAAGAAATAAACTAGAGGGTTTTCTTCACAAATCTCGCATACCCCTATTTGGGCATGCTCTAGGTTATAAATAGAGAACAATTACAGAATTTGTCAAATTTCAAAATGCCCCTGGGCCAAAAAACCAAGCAGCATTGCCACCTTCGGCAGAGTCAGCCTCTACCACAATCATTTTCCTCTCTCATCCTCAATATCCTCCCCTTTCCTATCTTGCTATAGAAGCTGCCGCAATGCTGCTATTGCTGGAGAAGAAGAAGAAGAAAGAGAAAAAAAACAAATGAGAATGATAAATAGAAAAGGAAAAGGAGAAATAAGTTTAGTTTTAGGAAGGAATTTAGGGGAAAATGCCTATGCCCTGGTCCCTGGCCCAATGCCTCGCCTTTGCCTTCACTTTTTAGATCACTGTCTGAATGTTTGCCAGTTTTTCTTTGGGCTTAATTTCATAAAATCCGCTTAACTTATAACTTCTGTCAAATAATAATCCATTATTATTTTTAATGCATCAATCTGGCTTTTCTAAAGTTTCCTTTTTTGACACGTCCATCCTATACGTTCACCTTAAGGGTCCATTCCATTTTTCGACGAAAATACCCTCATCTCATTCTTCAGCTCTTAATAGGGAATTGAATTTGAAATATTTCCCTTTTTATGAAAAATTTTATTAGAGAAAAAGAAGATGAGAATTTTAAGTCAACTTACCAAAAGGAATGTTTCTTCATTTGTGATTGTTCTTAAAGTTTAAAAACCTTATCTAATCTTTTATAATTGAGAAATTAGAATTTCCCATTCTATGAAACACTTTTGCAACCAGCAAGAAGGTCCAAACTTCCAAGATCCAAATTCAAACCACCAAAGGCGAGATTGGAATAATAAATATCAATTTATAAAAAAGTTGCAATCTTATCACAACAACAAAAATAAAAAAAAACTCACAAAATGTTTTTTTATCAGATTTACAACCCATTGTTGTCAAAATTTTACAAAATCTCAAAGTTCTCATCTTTTCCTTTGCATGGTGAATCTTTCTTTATGTCGTAGCAACTTGGGCTCAACTTGAAGCCAACACAATAGTGACAACAAATTTCTCATATGTGAAGAAAAAAGGAGGAAAAGGAAGGAGGAGAAAGAACGAAAAATAGATGTGAAGGTAAATTTCAAAGAATCAAAAGGGCATGTTTGGCATTTTCCTTATTTATTGACATCTTTAACCCTCTATATCACAAAATAGCAGTTATGCGGGGGCAAATTGATGTGAAAAAATTGGGTGGTTATCAGACTTAAATTATAAGTTATTGAAATTACGCCTATCTTTTGGTTGATCTATTCTCGTTTCTGTTCAAACATATCTCTTGTCTTGTTTCTTTATTATTCTCTTATCCCTAATTTTCTGTTTATTGCAGGTTTCTTATGCTTGCACTCGTCTTTTTGGTTGATTGGTGGATGCATGGCTCTTATAACTCTACCTTACACCACGACCTGCCAATGCGCTTTCTGGACTGTACCCCAAGGTGATCCTATTGGCTTCTCCAAACCTTAAGTTATTATTTTCTTGTATTGTCTGTTTTCGACTATCACAGTGGTGTTGATTGGGGTATATACCGTTTTATTTCCTTTTCTTCAGTGAAAGTAAGGGCATTTTGGATGAGTCAGATCGTTTCATGATGAATCCAGTTAATTTCGCATCGGTCATGCTCAGTAATTCGCCGTTGCCTAGCCATATAGTGCTATTTGACTCTGAAGAAAGGCATCTACGCCAACTTTTAGTGTCACATTCGTTAAAGAGGTATGAGTTGCACATGCACTCGAATTCAGTAGATTTACCTATGTAGTACATCTTGAAATCTGGCAAAATTGAAGCTCAAGTTTCCAACTGCTACACTGCAATGAATGTTAAACTAACATGCAAGACTCAGGAGACTACATTTACTTTGAGTCTGTTTCTTCCAACGCTTGCGCAGGCTTCAATTTGTAATTCTTTTTGTGGGCTAGGAACTCCAAAATTGTATTTTCGTATTTTTAGCATATCCCTAATAATCCCTATAATATATAGGACATTTATAATAAACAATTACCGTATCCGACACATCTTGAGATGACACATGTATTCATCCGTGTCCGACGCTTACAAATACGTACACAGTCACCATCTTTTCACAGAAGGTTTTATCGATCATTCTAATGTAATTAAGTTTTTTAATATGAAAATATACCCACTATAGATATACATATGTATGCAGAGGAAATGTATATAAATAGTCTGTCTCCAAGTGTATTGATTTTGGATAATTTCCGTGTCTATCACCCCATGTTCATTTTGAAGGGCGACAATCATGTCTGTCTCTCCAAATCAGAGGCATATCCTAACCTGCAGTTGCTGCATATTAAAGAAAAAGAAGAGGAAAAAAAGGGATTCTACTCTCTGAATTGGTTATAAATCATGTAATTGACTTTCCGTTTTTACGGGGAATTTCTTCTTCCTTTTGTTCTTCTTCCCCTTTTTTTCTTTTCTGAAAATTCAAACTGACACGGCAAACATTTATTCACAGTTCCAGTAAACTGACTGAGATCATGTACCGGTCTTAATTCTCTCAATACATTACCCTGCAAGATGATTATATCGCTTGTGTGCTTGCTGCTCTTTCTTTCATATGACTTAAATTTTTGTTGTTTCATGTTCTCGGGGTGTTTGAAGGGGAAAAGGTTCTTCCATGCTCATTTCAAAATCGACCGGGATATTCAGGGATCTGTTGCTGTTTATGCACTCGAAGATAAGTAGTCCGATGAACTCTATGGCTTCTTTCTATTTGCTCCACGACAGTTGGTATTTTGTCCCAGAGGTTGACTGAGCAATCTTATAGCTGAGGTTGGATGAGTAGGATGCTTGCAATGTGCAACTTTTTTTAGGATGAATGTGTTGGGCTGTGAACATAGTCCCACATCGGTTGTGAGAGGGTGGGGTGGGGGGGTCTTGGGTTTATAATAGGCTAGGAATCTCCATTGATATGAGGCCTTTTTGGGGAAAGCCCAAGCACAAAACCAATTGGGCTTGTGGGCACAATTGGACAGTATCATACCAATGTGGAGATTTGTGGACCTTATTATAAAAATTAACATGGTATCAGAGCCAAACCCTGTACTCCTGATGTTGTTTGATCCTCCGGATTCCTCATTAAAGATGGCGGGCTCCATGGTGAATGATGCAAGGATCTGCAGTCCTCTATTGGAAAGACGGCAGAGCTCCAGTTGTTTGGCGAACCGGGTTGATGCTTCGTTAGCAACAGGTTAAGCCAGTCCTTCATGGTGCGTGTGTGGCCTCTCACACTCTACCCCACACACGGTGATCGAAGACAGAGCTATGTTAGGATCCACGCAAATCTGAAATTAAAATGAAGAAAGACCCCAACTTTATTGATAAAAGAAGCCGAATGAAAATAATTGGATACAAGAAAGGTGTATCCTCCTTCCAAGACACCGATAAGAGGACGTCTGCACCCTCTAATATAGATCTACCTAAGGATGCTCAAGAGAAATATCAATCATCAAGCATGCCTACAAATGACGGCTAGCCCTAGATTAAATAAGAAAACCCTCTCCTAAACAATAGAAAATACGGAAAGATCAAAATGCCCTTAAGTCGGCTCCTCCCCCTTGCGTGCGTCGGCCCCGTGGGTCTAACACTACTCCGCCCTTGAAAATCCACCTTGTCCTCAAGGTGGTGCATGACATCACTGGCGGTGCTACTTCGAGGGGGAGTCGTCATCTCCTCTGATCCCTTTGTGTTCCACATCATCATCACCGTCTGCCTCTACGATCAACACTTACAGCTTGCGACCCGCATAGTGGTGTCCATGGGTGAAGCGCTCATCGCATCTGAAACAGATCTCTTTTTGCCGCTTCTCTCTCATCTCCGCATCGGACATCCTCCGGAATTGGCCCCCATCCGGTGGTGTGTTAATCTGCTCACACGTCTTCTCGAAACTCGCCTGATCTGCCTCAGTGGTGACCCCGGCCCCGCCGGCTCCAGAGGAGGTGCCCCGGCTGTACCTGGCCACTGTAGCCGCTCCTGACTCTCCTGTCCTCCTCTCGTGAGTTCTCTACCAGCTGTGCCATCTCGATGACCTCGGAAAGCTCCCTGGGCTTGTAGGGTCTCACTACAACTCGGAGACTGGGCCTCAGCCCTTTCAGGAAAGTGCCCTCTAGAGACTCATCTGACACGTCATGTACTCTTCCGGATAAGGTCTCAAACCTCTCAATGTACTCTCTCACCAGTCCCTCTTGCCCGAGAGCGTATAACTGCTCGTGCAAGTTTCCCAGGCGGAGATCCTTGCACTTCTCCAGGATAAGGTCCTTCAGCTCTTCCCAGCATCGAATCTGCAACCTCCTCTCCGTCCACTGATACCCACCCTAATGCTCTTCACTCCATGCAAATAGCTGCCGCCTCCAGTTTTTGTGCATCTGTCATGTGGTGTGCTGCGAAATATCTCTCCGCGGTGAACAACCAGGCATGCGGATCATCCCCTCCGAACAGTGGCATCTTTAGCTTCTGCACCCTGCAGTCTCCTCCAAAGTGCCCCTGATCGGGCATCCCCTCTGCACGGCGAGGCTGGCGATAGTGCTGCCACCTCTCGTCCTGCGTCTCGTACTGCCTCCCGCGAGGGCCTCCACGCCATCCCTCAAAGTCATCCTATCCTGCGTCATCCCCAAACTCATCCCCATAGCCTCCCCTGTCCTCGTAGTACCCATGTCCCTCCCCGGGGTCAAATCCACCTCCAAAGTCCCGCGCCGGGTCCTCCAAACAGGGCTGAAAACCCCTCTCGAGCTGCTGTCGTCGTCCGCGCTACTCATCGGTCATGTCGGGGGCCCGGCATGGCTCGGGAAAAGGGCCTCGAAAGGCCTGATGGGCCGTGGGACCTGGGCGCTGCTGCCCAAGGGGCCCGCGGTCTTGTACCAGGCCCGCGGGGGCCTGGCGGTGCTCGCCCAGGCCCGCGGGGGCTTGGTGATGCTCCTCCGCCCCACGCGGCCTAGGGGGCCCGTCGTGGCCCGTCGGGGGCCGGTGAAGGTTCGCTGGCCCCTGGCGATATTGAGGGGGGACGCCGCCCCCCTTTTCAATGTCTGGGGGCTCCGTGGGGAGCCCCTCTGCCTTGCGCCAGTCTTGGAGGCGACGGCTAGGTTGGCCGGCCCCCTTTCTTGCCTCTTCTGTCCTTCGTCGCACCTCCTCGCGATAATCATCCCTTTCCGGCTCATTGTTTTCATCTTCCGTGACATACCCCGTCTTGTGGAAGACCACATCCCCTCCTTTTTCGAAAGCTTCCAGCTTTTCCTTCCTTTTCACCAAAGGTGAGACTTTTTGGAAGAACTAGGGTTTATGTCCCCCGATCCCATCTTTTCGTTGAAGGCCGCAAATTGAAACGCCAAATGAGTCACGGCCTCCTCCGTTTTGCCTTGCCGTGTCGCGATCTCCCCCATGATCTTCGTCAAATTAGTGATTGCCTCGCTATTGGCCGCCACCGACTTCTTAATCTCTTCAATTTCTCTATTGTTTTTCTCCTCCGTCGCGTCGCTTCGATCCTTATTTCTCGTTGTCGCCGTCATGGATCGTTGTCGCTCTGATACCAAATTGTTAGGATCCACGCAAATCTGAAATTAAAATGAAGAAAGATCCTAACTTTATTGATAAAAGAAGCCGAATGAAGATAATTGGATACAAGAAAGGTGTATCCTCCTTCCAAGACGCCAATAAGAGGACGTCTGCACTCTCTAATCTAGATCTATCTAAGGATGCTCAAGAGAAATATCAATCATCAAGCATGCCTACAAATGACGGCTAGCCCTAGATTAAATAAGAAAACCGTCTCCTAAACAATAGAGAATACGTAAAGACCAAAATGCCCTTAAGTCGGCTCATCCCCCTTGCGTGCGTCGGCCCCGTGGGTCTAACAAGCTACTTCAGGCTTCATGTAAGATGTGTGCCACATCGCAGTAGAAGCTGGAGTTGGTGTCAATCGGTTGGATGAGTTGGTGCCTAACCGATTGAAAGAGCAAGAGGCTCGTGACCACAGTCTAGCTGGAGCAAGGTAGATGGATCATCATTCATGGGGAGGCTCGATGTGTGCCTTTGTTCGAGGGGAGGATTGTTGGGATGTGAACATAGTCCCACATCGGTTGTGAGAAAGGGGGGTCTTGGGTTTATAATAGGCTAGGAATCTTCATTGGTACGAGGCCTTTTGGGAAAAATCCCAAGAGCAAAACCAATTGGGCCAGTGGACACAATTGGACAATATTATACCAATGTGGAGATTTGTTGACCCTATTATAAAATGGATTTAATGTAGAAAAGGTGGCACCTGATCTAATAGATGAGGTGTCAATGCACAAAAAAGTGTAAAGTACAAGCCCCACATGGCTTTGTACTTGCTGTAGGGCCCACCTTTTTGTCTCTTGACACCTGATCTATTAGATCAGGTGCCACCTGATCTACATGAATCTCTTATAAAAATTAACAGAATGAACTAAATCATGTTCTGGAAAACTTGGAGCGCTATTCAATGTGTCTGTGCTGCTGCTGCTGGCTTCCTGCAACATGAAATGTCACGACGTCCATAAAAATTGGTATATTAGTGTGCGTGATGCAAATAAAAGCATTGAACGTCGACGTGTTTGAGACATGCTTACTTAGCCTGCGAAAGTGGTAGGCTTAGCATGTGAAAGTGGTCGAGCTGGTTGGCGGCGTTGCTGGTTCCATGATGATGATGGTCATGACCGTAGAGTCCCCGTTGTGGCACCAGTGTGTGACACCGACAGGCAATGCGTTGAGATCACTTCATCCACTGCTGGATCTTCTGGTGTTGCTCCCTCATCGTCTGCTGCTGGCTGACTGATTCATCCTCCCTCTGTTGCTCGTTGGACCACTGGAACGATGGAACGATTTCGAGCATCCCGGATCACCATTCCGGCAATGCCTCTATATGCATTTGACAAATGGTACTTACTATGTATGGTCAGAACTCGTATAACATGTGTCATTTGCGAATCCGACTAATTTAATGAACTTTATATATGTGTCTATTTTAAATAAGTACTAGTCATAACACAACGAGGTCGCCGGTAAATTTAAAATATTTAACCAATTTTTTTTTGAACCATTTAAAATCTCCCGTCTAAAAAAATTGTAGCCTCCCTGAATCCTTAAAAAAGTGCAGCCTACTTTAAAATATTTTCTCCCAACAATTTTTTTTGAGCAAATTTAAACTAAAATTTAGTTCCCTAGATACTTTTGTTTCACTCAAAGTTTAGTTCAACCCAGATTTAGTTTCCGCAAAATTTAAAATTTTAGTTCTATCCAGATTTAGTTCCTTCAAAAATTAAAATTAAAATTAAAATTTAGTTTTCTAAAACTTAAATTTTTAATTCTCTTGAAATTTACTTCCTTTTAGATTTAGTTTATCATAAAAATTTAGTTTTCCCTCCAAAATTTTTGGGTTTCTCTTCAAATTTTTTCACAAACTTTAATACTATCCGTTAATTCTTCAAGATTCAATTACAGTCGTTTTTATCCATTCCTTTTGTCCTAGTCAGCAATCTCATTCAAAAACATCACTCAATTGTATAACAGATTGTCAACATAATTTGCATTTTCTTAATGAGCTATCCGTACAAAGAATGTTACACAAATTGTATAATATTCTAGCAAATAATACTTGTAATTGAAATATGCAAAACGGTATGCAGCCTGTAACTTATGCAAGGTTTATTTCCATATGTAATTAGGACTATTTTGTTTTTGCGATGAATACACATTAATGATTATTTTCTTCATATAATTTTATTGAACCTTGACCTTTATTTGATTTATGTTAAGATTAATTAGTTCTAATACTATTGATTTTTGCTTATATTTGTTAATGTAGTAGAATTTACCCGTGCACATGGTGCACGTGGATAGTAAAAAACATGGAGAGAAGCAGGCGCCAAAGTGAAAAAAGTGTAAGTGTGGGTGTGGGTAGCGTCCGTGTGTAAAAATGTGAAAGCAGCAAGCACAAGAGCAAAAACCCCAGGGGCAAAGTGCCAAAAGGGAGGTGGGAACCATGTAAATAGTAGAGAGAGGAAGGGATTTCTTTGGTTTTTTTGAAAAAAGGATGGCAATTATGCAATTAGGGGAAAATGGGGGTTTTTGTTTGGGCACCCCCACCCCAAAGTGCACACACTTGATACGGCCCATAGGCCAGACCATTTAATTATCTTTAGCTAATAAGCCCAGTAGGGCCCACGACTTCGGTCCAGCAATTTAGAAGCCCCCATGTGCGGCCTATCGCCTCCTCATTTATATCGGTAGCTCGACTGACCGTTAGGCGCATGTTACTGAGTCCACACATTAACCGGGCGATCAATGATTGATCGTTAGCCCGTCATCTATACCGACAACATTTGTCAAAGACTATAAAATGTTATAAATGCATGAGCATTATGGGCGGATGGCATTTACAAGACCATCACTTATAAATACTTTCTCCAACAGCAATGGGGACGAATCTCAGAGATCCAACACTCAGATATTCATGTACTCACATTCTATTCCACCTAAATACTTCCTCCATAGCTTGGCTTGAGAACTAGCGGACGACCTACTAACCGGTTGGATATAGTTCCACCGAGCCCTTTCGAGTCATCCACCGACTTATGCATTGTAGGAGATTTGGTCGGACCCTAGATCCGAACCTTTGACGAGCTTCCTGTGTTGCAGACAGCCAGGGGGATAGCTCGGACCCGACCTTCATAGGTCGGCTCGGAGTCCATTCAGCCCGATGTTAGCTCATCCAGAGTTCTGAAAGCTACCATCGTCTTCCACGTCAGCAGCTTCATCTGGACTATCCTCAAACATCTGTGGTGAGAAAACACCCAGAAACAATTAGCGCTGTTTGTGGGAATCGAGTCAGCATTCAATTCTTCATCCACACCAATGTCGGCTCATCTCATCAACCAGGGGCCTGCAAGACTTATGATCTTAGGGTTGGCAGATGTTGCACCATCCCTCATGATCCAAGCTCTTCTACTCGCTGGAGGCCCGAGTCGCAATTAGTGACTTTGAAACAATTCCATGCAATCACACGGGAAGTGAGTGCCAACATCCAAACACTAGCCGCCGTGGTGGAGCGACTCACGGCCCCGCAACCCCAACCAACGGGGAACCCGCCGATCTTCCCGGTTCTTCCTCAACATCCTGTGGTGCTACCTACCATATTGGCAGGCTAGGGTGCAACGCTTCCTAACCTACAACAACTGTTTGCCATGTAATGCCCTGGTAGCTACTGCACAAGTACTAGAGGGGGGTGAATAGTACTTTAAAATAATCAAGAGTCTAATTCCTAATTATTGTGCAAACACAAACAACTATGCTGAATAAAATAGAACAACAAGAGAAACACAACGTAAACAGACGATGTAATGGGTTCGGATCCACCCAAGTCTTCCCGACTTGTTTCCGGTGATCCTACGTCCCAGACACCCGGATCCCTTCCGGCTACTTGAGTTAGAATCCACTAACTCAAGGTTCCACTAAACAACTTCTTGTAAAAACTACTACAAGATCAAACAATACAACGGTTTGATCGTGACTCCCACAAACCGGGATCACGAACAACTCTCACAAACCGAGAGATAAACTCAATATAATAAATTTAATTAAATAGAAAACGCTTACCACAAAATCCTATGCCTTGAGAAAATACTTATGAATTTAGGGCAAGGAAGGATTTTGAGAAAGAGTGAGCACGAAACCCTAGCACCACCAAGATGAACATCGTGAGATGGCTAGGGCAATGAAGATGGTCGTGATTCAACCTCTCAGGAGAATGACAGCACAAGATCTCGAAAACCCCTTTGGAGAAATTAGGTCACAAAAGAGAAACAGAGATTTTTCGAGAGAGAGATGAAGCCTTGAAAAATGATGATTGAATTGAATGAATTCGAGATCTGAAAACTCTCTGATAATAGACAAATTTCCATGTTTGAAATGAGTCAAACAGATAAGGAAAGAATCAAAACAGATCAAGAAAAATCGTGGAAATAAAATCTCTAACGGCTGGAAAATTAAAGCTGCTTAATCGGTCTAAGAAGGATCACTGACCGATTAGTTTGAGAACTAGTCGATCGGTGAACCTTCTTGGATCGACTAGAAGGTTGACAGACAATATAGTGAAATAAGGAGGGAAAACTAGTCGGTCTAAGAAGAAACACCAGCCGACTAGTTGGACAACTAGTCGGTCGGTGAGCCTTCTTGGACCGACTAATTGGTCAACAGTAAGTATGTCAAAATACACAAGGATGACTAGTCGGTTCAAGAAGGATTTCCAACCGATTAGATCGTCATCTAGTCGGTTGGTCCTTCTACTTGAACCAACTAAGATGCAGAAAGTCATGAAAAGACGCGATAAGCTAAGGAAAGACTTTCTAATGACTTCTAAGACAATCCTATAGATAAAGCTAGAATAGAAATAAGGATAACTAGGCAAGTACTACTCAGGGCTTAACGTTCTAGAAGACAATGAAAATAAACATTACAAACCGTCTTCAAAAGATTCTATATGAAGATTCTGAATCCCTCGACTTCATAAATACTCCTTGAGCTTCAATGAAGCTTCAGGCACATCGATTACGCACACTAAAGAAATCTTGGGACGTCGCTTGAGATCTACAAGGTAATTTGGCGACGATCTTCATAACTACGCACAAAGAGAATTAGTACCCAATATTTATGTTTGTTCATCATCAAAACCAAATCAGAGGAATCAATACTCAACATTCTCCCCCTTTTTGGTGATGACAAACCAACATAAATATAAATCAATAATAATGATATAAATGAAATTTACTTACTCCCCCTGCATTGATGACTCGTTAGTTCCATATTAAAAATACACATAAGCATCAAGCAGAAAAGAGAAGTATAAAACATGATCCAATTATTGAAATATGTGATCGGAATCCATTTTTATATTTTCACTCCCCCTGAATCTAACATAGGAAATTAGATTCACGGTAATTGTTTAAATTATCATTTAGCACATAGACATTATTAATTCTCTCCCCTTTGGTATTATCCAAAAAGAGCGGGAGGAAACAACGGCAACAACCAAGGCTAAAAGAAATTATAAACAAGAGAGACGAAGACTAGGACAACGGTCCAAATGACACCAAGGAAAATATCGAAGAAAACAAGGTGTGTCAACTAGACCATAGTCGAAAAGCGAAAAGAGAAATCATCAAAAACAAAATCAAATCAACGTATTGATGAAAGGAACATACTCTCTAATATCAACATTTTTAGCGAATTGATTGCATGGAAAACAACTCATGTTTCCATTCAAACAAAGCTATATATGCAACAGAATCGACGAGCGATAAAGTAAACATCAGAGACAAAAGTACCATGTGCACACATATACGAAATGCAATAGGATGGATAATACATATAGAAACATTAAAATTGATACATACAGACTACCAAAAAAATATCGATCATAAGCAGATAGCAGTATATGGTGCATAGCATACACCAATCCAACATACATAAAAAATGTATCACAAAACATACAAAACAACCATAAATACGACGCGCAAAACGCAAACCAGTCATAAATCCAGCAGAAATAGAGAGTATAACAACAAATCCAACATGAGCTTATGAATATCATTATCATGCAAAATTATATAAAAAATATGAATCCTAAATCTTGGATTCACCCATAATCCCCAATTCTCGACGTAACCGCACAAAGGTATCTTCCTTGAGTGGTTTCGTGAAAATATCGGTGATTTGCTTCTGGGTTTCAACGTACACTAAAATGATGTCCTTTTTAGCTACATGATCTTCTAGGAAATGGTGACAGACATTTATGTGTTTGGTACGGGAGTGGTGTACCGGATTCTTAGATAGACATATTGCACTTAAGTTGTCCACCATGATAGGGCAAGTGTCACAGTTTATATCGAAGTCTTTAAGTGTGTGTCTCATCCAAAGAACCTGTGCATATGCAGCACCGGCGGCAATATATTCCGCCTCGGTGGTTAAAAGTGATACAGAATTCTGCTTCTTGGAAAACCAAGAGACAAGAGAATTTCCTATAAAATGGCAAGTGCCACTAGTACTTTTCCTGTCGGATTTGCATCCAGCATAATCTGCATTACTATATGAGATTAACTCATATGTGCTTGACTTTGGATAGAATAATCCGTAGTCGAGTGTGTGACTTAAATAACGGAAAATACGTTTAACCGCTATTAAGTGTGATTCCTTAGGTTGTGATTGATACCTAGCACAGACACATACTGCAAACATTATATCTGGCATACTAGTAATAAGATATAATAAACTACCTATCATACCTCGATATAGACGAATGTCTACATCTTTGCCGCCCGTATCTTTATCAAGGTGTGTAGTAGTGCTCATTGGTGTCTTCTTGCTAGAGGCATTCTCCATTTCAAATCGCTTTAGTAGCTCCACCGTGTATTTGGTTTGGTGGATGAAGATTCCATCGTTCATTTGACGAATTTGGAGTCCTAAAAAATATTTGAGCTCACCCATGTGGCTCATCTCGAACTGATCCTTCATGACATTAGAAAACTCTTCGCAAAGAGTGAAGTTAGTAACACCGAAAATTATATCATCTACGTAAATCTGAACTAATATAATATCATGATTAGCATACTTAACAAAAAGCGTTGAATTAACCTCACCCATTTTGAAACCCAAATCCAAAAGAAAGTTCTTTAGGCGGTCATACCAAGCTCTAGGAGCTTGTCTCAGACCATAAAGTGCTTTCTTTAGTTTGAAAACATGATTCAGAAATTTTTCATTTATAAAACCCGGAGGTTGAGAAACATATACTTCCTCAACGACATCTTCGTTTAAAAACGCACTCTTTACGTCCATTTGAAAAAGTTTGAAATCTTTATGGCATGCAAATGACAATAATAGTCTAATAGATTCTAATCTACAGGTGCAAAGGATTCCTCGAAATCAATACCTTCCTCTTGCTTGTAGCCTTGAGCAACTAACCGAGCTTTGTTCCGGATGACATTTTGGTTCTCGTCTATCTTGTTCTTGAAGATCCACTTCGTTCCTATAACGTTGTGATTCTTCGAAGGCAATGGAACTAGCTCGCAGAACTCATTCCTCTCAAACTGAATGAGCTCCTCTTCCATAGCTAGGATCCAAGAACTATCTTCGCACGCCTCATTGATATTCTTTGGCTCCAAAGAAGAGACAAAAACACACTGAGCGAAGAAGTTGACTTGGGATCTTGTTCTGACGCCATCTTCTATGTTGCCAATACCTTGCTCATGGGGATGGTCACGAACTGTTGGAAGCTTTCTGGGAACACTCTGGTCACTAGGAACATTCTCAAGAGAATCATTAGTAGGGTTAGTTTCAACAGAATCAATATCATTAGATATATCAACAGAGTCACTAACTGCTTCCATAGAGTCATCGATAATTCTAGGAGGGACAAAATCTTCATTAAATGAAACATGAAGAGATTCCTCGATCGTTGAGGTTCTTTTGTTGTATATCAGGTATGCTTTGCTACGGGAGGAATATCCAACAAATATCCCCTCATCGGATCTTGGATCAAATTTGTCCAAACTATCATACGTGTTCTTGATAAAGCATTTTGCACCAAAAACTCTAAAATGTTTAACTTGAGGCAACCTACCAAACAACAATTCATAACAAGTTTGTTTAGTGCGATGCCTCAAGAGAATCCTATTAAACACATAGCAAGCGGTATGTACCGCTTCTGCCCAAAATTGATGGCCAAGATGGCTATCATCAAGCATAGTGCGAGCACATTCCACTAGGGTCCTATTCTTTCTCTCAACAACACCATTTTGAGGGGGTGCGTGAGGAAAAGAAAAGGTGTGAGTAATACCAACCTCTTCACAGAAGTTTGAGAAAGACTCGTTCTCAAATTTCCCTCCATAATCACTACTAATAGTGACAATGGTGGTTCCAATGAGATTTTGTACTTTCTTAACAAATACTGTGAAGTTTTCAAAATCATCATTTTTATTAATTGAAGTAAATATCCAATTAAATATAGAAAAGTCAGCAACGATAACAAGTCCATATCGGGCATTTCCTAATGAAGCAACTCTAGTTGGACCAAAAAGATCTAGATGTAAAAGTTCTAGAGGCCGTTTAGAGGATATGCTTTTCTTAGGTTTAAATGACGATTTTGGAAGTTTACCTCGTTGACAGGAGTCACAAAAGCTTTTCTTATTGAAGGAAAGCTTAGGGAATCCTTTAATAGAATCTAGCTTGGATAGTTTGAAAAGTGTTCCAAAATTCGCCTGACCAAATCATCGATGCCATAAGTGTTGCTCACTTGTGTTGACAATAAGACATTGTTCATGGGAATTTGGAATATCTAATATATATAAGTCCTTATGGAGTATGCCAGAGAACAACGCATTATTATTATCATATCTTAAAATATGGCACATTCCTTTCTCAAAGCTAACTTTGTAACCCTTGTCACAAAGTTGGCTTATTGAGATTAGATTGTGATTTAAGCCTTTAACAAGGTAAACATCACTTATAAGGGGTTTAGAAGGGTTGCCAACTTTTCCAACACCTATGATGGTTCCACTCTCGTTGCATCCGAAGACCACTCGGTTTCCATTTTCAATAGGTACCACTTCGGATAACAACTGAGCTTTACCAGTCATGTGTTTTGAGCATCCGCTATCAAGTATCCACCCGTTCTTGGAGCTAGATTTAGATTTGTTGCTCCTTTTCTTTTTCTTTAGTACCTGAAGATAAAAATATCGTATCATGGTACCCAAGGTCATTGGGTCCTAAGGATTAGACCTTTGGAAGCCAAGTCTAATTGGACTTAGACTTCCCAATGTAATCATCATTGTGCACGACATTCATAAAATATGAGTTTATGTAGGCTTGTTTCTTATGCATGCTAGTGTCCTTCGGGCCCCAAATAGTGAATGTCTTGGGATCCCTATTCCTATTGGGAACATGCACTTGTGGTTGATTTCTAAGCTGTGCGTGTGTTCTACGAGGAAGTGGCCTAGTGTATGCATGACGTGGATAAGCATGCGGCACATGATGAAATGGTGGTGGTAACATATGATACGGTGCATGATGATAATCATTCATATAATAATGATGTGGGTGAACGTATGCATGTGGGGGAACACGTGCGTGAGTGTCTCACTTGGTGTGCACGTGCTCGTGGATGTGGAGCATAGAAATCATCATAAGTGTGAACTTGTGGAGTAGGAGGTGTGTTCCTACGTGTCATAGTATTTGTGTACATAAATGCATGACCCTTCTTTGGAGGTCCACCCAAAGTGGGTTTCTTTCCAAAGGGGGGGTGTACTTAGTGGAAGTACCATTGGTAGATGAACTACCCATGGGGTGTTTACTCCCACTAGTTGAGGCATCGAAGGATGTCCTTACAAAGGTGGTGGAAGATTTGGATGAATTTTCCTTCTTATACCCAAACCAATACGATGATTGACCGGAAGTAAATCATTCAGAATATTATCCAACTGATCCTTGCCTTTGTTGAATTTCTCAATTCGGCCTATTGTGGACTCATATTTCTCAGTGAGAGAAAGTATTGTAGTATCCAAAGTGGACACTTGTGTTGTGAGTTCACAAACACGAGACTTGAGATTCTCATTCTCAATGTTCAAAGTTGAGTTTTGAGAAATCAAATCCGCTGTCTCGTGTTCATCCGAATCCTCAATGTTAACATGTTCAAATTGAGATTTGAGATTTACAATCTCGGTTCTCAAGGCTTCAACAACGGTGTCGTTGGTGATGATAGGCTTAGGTGTGGTTTGAAGACTAGTTAACTCATCTTTGATCTTAGTATATTTATTTACCAATTTAGAATACTTAGACCAAATTTGTTCATTAGCTAATCTTAGGTCATCCATAGTTACCTCTTCACCTTCATCCTCGCTTTCATCTAAAGCGGTCTTTTGATCATGTTGCTCTCTTGCCATGAAGCACATGTGCGCTTTCTCCACTTGTTCATCATCTGACTCTCCACTTGAGGAGTCCTCTTCCGAGTCGGTGAATGTACCGACAAGTCCTTTCTTGTACTCCTTGTACTTTCGTGACTTGTCGAACTTGGGTGCCTTCCACTTCTCTTTTTGTTTGTTGAGTGGACAATCGACCTTGATGTGTCCTGGATTATTGCATTTAAAACACAAAGAAACAGAGGCATTAGTAGAACTAACTTTAGATTTGTTCTTGAACTTACCTTTTCGGAAGAACCGGTTGAACTTCTTTGCCATGAGGGCCAAAGATTCCATGTCCAACTCATCTTCCGATTCTTCACTATCGGTAGGTGTGGTTGGGGCGGCCTTGAAGGCAATCCCCTTTTTCTTCGGCTCTTCTTGCTTCAAGAACGCCTTCATCTTGTCCTGCATCTTGATCTTGCTGTCCTTTCTTTCCTCATAAGACTTCAAGGTAACCATTAGTTGAACAACAGTATATTTGGACATATCATTACCTTCCTCGATAGCGTAAGTTCATTTTTCCCAACTCAAAGGAAGTCTGTCAATGATCTTTGCGACTTTCTCTTCCCAAGGGCTTCCAACTCGTTGGTTATATCCACGAAACGAGCATAATACTCCTTAATTCTTTCACCCTGTTTCATGTGAAATAACTCGAATTCTTTGTTAGCAACAGTGAGTTTAGAGTGTTTTACCCTGCTCATTCCTTCGTGTAGGATGATGAGTTGATTCCAAATCTGATATGCACTTTTACAGGTGCATATCTTGTTGAAATCTTCAGGCTCTAGTGCACATTGTAAGGCATTCATTGCCTTGGCATTGGTCACCTCTGCGGCAGTCCACTTCGTGAAGTCTTCTTCAGTGGGCTCAACATACTCCGTTAACGTGGCTCTCCAAAGTGATGCGCTCCGGAGGAAGGTTTCCATCCGGCATTTCCAGTACACATAGTTGGTACCGTTGAAATGAGGAGGCCTAGTTGAGAAGTGTCATTCGATTACTGAAGAGGCTCCTTCACGATTCTTGAAGGTGCTGTAGTCAGAAGGTGGTCGAACGGCCTTGTTGTCGTTGTTTGTCATAGCTATGAACTTGGCTTTGATACCAAATGTAATGCCCTGGTAGCTACTGCACAAGTACTAGAGGGGGGTGAATAGTACTTTAAAATAATCAAGAGTCTAATTTCTAATTATTGTGCAAACACAAACAACTGTGCTGAATAAAATAGAACAACAAGAGAAACACAACGTAAACACACGATGTAATGGGTTCGGATCCACCCAAGTCTCACCGACTTGTTCCCGGTGATCCTACGTCCCAGACACCTGGATCCCTTCCGGCTACTTGAGTTAGAATACACTAACTCAAGGTTCCACTAAACAACTTCTTGTAGAAACTACTACAAGATCAAACAATACAACAGTTTGATCGTGACTCCCACAAACCGGGATCACGAACTTCTCTCACAAACCGAGAGATAAACTCAATATAATAAATTTAATGAAATAGAAAACGCTTACCACAAAATCCTATGCCTTGAGAAAATACTTACGAATTTAGGGCACAGAAGGATTTTGAGAAAGAGTGAGCACGAAAACCGAGCACCACCAAGATGAACAGCGTGAGATGGCTAGGGCAATGAAGATGGTCGTGATTCAACCTCTCCGGAGAATGACAGCACAAGATCTCGAAAACCCCTTTGGAGAAATTAGGTCACAAAAGAGAACCAAAGATTTTTCGAGAGAGATGAAGCCTTGAAAAATGATGATTGAATTGAATGAATTCGAGATCTGAAAACTCTATGATAATAGACAAATTTCCATGTTTGAAACGAGTCAAACAGATAAGGAAAGAATCAAAACAGATCAAGAAAAATCGTGGAAATAAAATCTCCAACGGCTGGAAAATTAAAGCTGTTTAATCGGTCTAAGAAGGATCACAGACCGATTAGTTTGAGAACTAGTCGGTCGGTGAACCTTCTTGGACCGACTAGAAGGTTGACAGACAGTATAGTGAAATAAGGAGGGAAAACTAGTCGGTCTAAGAAGAAACACCAGCCGACTAGTTGGACAACTAGTCGGTCGGTGAGCCTTCTTGGACCGACTAATTGGTCAACAGTAAGTATGTCAAAATACACAAGGATGACTAGTCGGTTCAAGAAGGATTTCCAACCGATTAGATCGTCATCTAGTCAGTTGGTCCTTCTACTTGAACCAACTAAGATGCACAGAAAGTCATGAAAAGACGCGATAATATAAGGAAAGACTTTCTAATGACTTCTAAGACAATCCTAGAGATAAGCTAGAATAGAAATAAGGATAACTAGGCAAGTACTACTCAAGGCTTAACATTTTAGAAGACAATGAAAATAAATATTACAAACCGTCTTCAAAAGATTCTATATGAAGATTCTGAATCCCTCGACTTCATAAATCTCCTTGAGCTTCAACGAAGCTTCAGGCACATCGATTACGCACACTAAAGAAATCTTGGGACGTCGCTTGAGATCTACAAGGTAATTTGGCGACGATCTTCATAACTGCGCTCAAAGAGACACTACAAAAGAAAGGGTGATTAGAAGCGGTTAATTTAGTAGCGGTTTCTAAAACCGCTACTAATTATCTTTTTATAGCGGTTACGACCCGCTAAAACAATAAATACCACACTCAAATCAAGCGGAAAGAACCAAAAAAGTGGCGGTGGTGATTAATTTCAGTTGTAGCGGTTTTGGACTGCTACTACGGTAAAACATGTAAGTAATTAGAATAATAAATCCATTTAGAGGAAGAAAACGGAATTAATTTTCGTAAAGTTTAATTTGTATCGGGTTCGAACTGCTAATGTTGTAAAACGGAATGGCGGGAAGGCCGAAATTGTGAGAGGGAAATTTTTTTTGTATTTAATAGCGGTTTGGAAATGCTACAACAAGTATCAAATTAATTCATTATATCTTTAGCGGTTTTGACTAGCTAAAACATCGTTAATAGCGGGTTGAAACCGCTATAAATGTTAATCCTTGTAGCGGGTTGGAACAGCTACAACAAAACTAAAAAATTAGAAGAGAAATTAGAAAAAAATTAGATTTAGTCCCGGGTCGGAACCGCTGCTACGTCCACACAAATTACTTTGGGATCATCCCCAGACACATTCTTTCGTTCTCCCAAATCCCACCAAGTTTTCTTTCTCACAAATTCCACGTCGAAAAATCTCAGCAACCCTACGTCTTCCTCAAAAAATCTTAGTTCTCAAAAAATTTTCTTTGCCATCACTGATTTTCTTTGGGCATGGACAACGTTTCGATCCGAAGTTTGCTTTTGGATCACGGACGAACCAACGATGTTCGCTTTTGGGATCGGCGACGTTCTTTGCGATCATCGACGAGTCTTTTTGCAGCCATCGACGTATTTGTTGCAGGTATGTGAGCAGAGAGAAATCTGCTGCCATCGACGTGCTTTTGGGAAGATTTTTCAATTTTGTTTTTTAATTCGGGTTCTCTCTTTTGTTCCCCTTAGTTTGCTCCTCATCCAGCAAGTTTGGGGGGGCTTCCGGCGATCCTCAGGTAAAAAAGTGAGCGAGTGGAATTGGTACACAGTGTTCATGCATCCAATAGAATAGTCTGTATTTTGTCAAGATTAATTTTTGTCAAGAGTAATGCCTTTGTGACAGTTGCTTGTTTTTGGTCATGCTCCGATTTCCATTTGCTCTACTGCTGTAACACAACTCTATTGGAGGATTTGATTATTGTCACCTTAATGCTACTGACATAAGCACAATGCTCGTTGCTTGACATGATTTTTCTTCTGTTGCCAGTTGATTAAGTTCTAATTCTTACTAAGGCTGTGTGGGTATTTAGTTTAAGCTAATACGACATTTTAAAAAACCTTTTGAATGTACTTCAAAGGGGGGTTTTCAACTTGGTACTGGAAATGCTGTGTGGAAATGTTGCTTTCAATTACATTTCCAAATTAATTTGCTTTACATGATACATTCTTCATTGTCAATTTAACATTTAACAGTCAGCAATGAGCGTAATCAGTTAGTCCCGGGATGAAGTCCAACCACTTGTTCTAGATAAAATTTTCCGGGCTATCAAATACCTGGAACATTATGCTTCTTTGCCCACATAAATTAGTTGTTATTTTGGATATTTGTATTATTCCATTTATAATTTTTCCTACAATATTTGGCAGCTTTTATCAAAATAAATCTTATTATATAATCAAAGTTTGAATCAAATAAATCTTATTATTAATAACTATGGATCCATCATTCTATAGAGTTTTAACTCAAACGCTCAAAGGTTAATTTGAATCATAATTGGATTCTCATCACTTTACCTAAAACACACCTCAAACACTAACAGATATGCTTTTCTTTGGGTAAATTCTGTCTCATTGATCCTGTTATGTTTGGTCCATCAAAATGACTTGTATTCTTCTATAATTTGTTTAAGCAACTTACATCCTATCTCATTGTTTTTATCCCTAGAGGGTGCTTAACTTTGTACACAGTTTGGCAGTGTTGTCGACTCTTTTATGTTCAATCCACTTGAATAATGTTAGTGTACTCCTGCGAGAAGTTTCATAGTGGTAGGATTCCAACATTTTATACAAGGAAATATAATAGCTTAAGGCTGAATGGAAGGCTGTCAAACTTACCTACACTTGTAAAATTTAGCCATAGATGAGTGACTCTTCATAGTGGAATCTCGATAAATGATCAAACATAGTCGATGAATTAAGCATTTTTCAGATGAAGAATTTATATTGTGATTTTTGGTTAATCTATTTTATCAAACATGCAATTTCTTTGGCCTAAATTTACTTGCAGAAATAAAGCTTGCAAAATCATAACTTGCACTATCAGGAATGATTAGTACAAAAGTAGTAGCTACCAGTATTCAAAATGTATGGGCAGGTTCACTGTGAATATTCACTTGGGATTGAATCGTCGTAGGCACTGAGTAAATCGATTGGCATGTTACTACACTTAACATCATTGTGAACTAATGACATCTGCTTCTGGATTTCCAATTGAAATTTCATAACCAATAAAGTTGCATACAGATCCTTCATCTTGTTATCATTATGCGTAAGACACAAGTTGATTCTGATGGAGTGGGAGCCTGGAATGTTGAAGTTTGCGCATCTATTTGAATTTTCCCTTTTGTCAACATTTTAATCTTGATAACAATCAATAAATAGAAATTTTTATATCTAACTTACAAAGAATTGAAAAACTCCTTTGTTGTTGTTTGCTGTTGTTATGATTTTTTAAAAACAAAAATTAAAAAGATCAATTTAAACTCTAAGAGCGAGCATGTGTTCTTTCTTGTGATGATTGATTGATGAGCCAAGCTTTTGTGGTAGGGTTCTCTGCAAAATTAAGTTGGAGTAGTAAGATTATTTGTATACTCAAGTACCTGAGGACAAAGCCATGTTCTCTTTGTATGTTGTATTTGTGAACTGCCTTCCTCTTACCTTGTTATTGTCTACTCTTGTTTTGCTTATAGTCTTGGTCCACCCACATTGTGTGGACTGTTTTTGTTGGTTTTAATCCATCCATGATTTCTGCATTTAAAAATTTCATTATCATGCCATTTTATCCGCGGTTACTAGCTAGTACTGAACATCAACCTGTAAATTTTAACTATTACCCTCGGCACTCCATCTATTAATGAATGGTTTTACATATAAAAGGCTAGGTGTATTAAAGGATGATCTTTATGTACCATTTATGAAATGTATCTTAGTGTAAAAATTGTTCAAATTTTAAGAGAAACATAGTTCAGCTGGTATTATCTTTTGGTACTAAATATGACATGTTTGGTTTTTTCTTCTGAACAATTCCATTTGTAAATGCCTGTTGGGTGTGATGACATTGATAAAAAAAGAATGACCTCACTGAAGTTTTGTTATGCCTACATGGTTATTTATAAATGATATTGAGGCTGAACAAAATGGAGCGGACCCCACCCATACAGAGATAGTATTGTTGACACGTTCCATAGATGACGGGTCTTATCCAAACGATTATGCGAGAGATATCCTTGTAAGTATCTAGTGTATATGTGATATTTGTATACATTGGTCTTTGGCTTCAAGAAACAATCATATCTCCCCTTGAAAACCAGCTTCAAAGAACATGTAAGTCAAAAGAACCTGATCATCAGATTAAAATTCATCATCATCATATTATCGTTACTATTTATGGAAATCAAATGCCCAGAATGAGCTTTAACCAACATTGTTTTATTAGATAAGTTGTCTATTATTACATTTGCATACAGACGAGAACAATGACATCAAGTGATGTAGGCATATTCTTTTTCCTTGGCCAGTTAAAATATTTTGTGTGTTTTGTTGATGACTATTTAAGATACAATTGGGTTTACCTTTTATGCAATTGATTTGACTGCTTCAAATTTGTGTTGATTTCACAAATATGGCTCCTGCGCAACTGCAAAACACATTAAAATTTTTTATCAGATGCCACTAGAGAATAGCTTTTTTCTTTAATGAGAAATTTGTTGAACTCGTATGGTACCATTGATCATCAATGTTGTCCATAGCACATTATAATTGCCCTTGCAGCTAGGTGGAAGTGCCTCCTTATTAGATGGATGTCAAAAATACTATTTAAATGGTAATCTATCTGTGATTGTTTACATGCAAACTCATCCAAGAGTTTCAGCTCTAAAGCCATGTATGTTGTCTTCGACGTGGTATTTATGATCCCAAACAAGCTCTGTAAGCTTGCTTTATGAGTTTTTTTCATATGTTTTCTCTGCATGCTTTATAGATAGTATATATGTTTTATTATGCGATGTTTCAATGTACAACTTCTCAAGGTATGCGATGAAAGATCTTTTCTCATTTGCAATATTATTATATGTAGTTGCAGATCTAGTTGGTGTCGGTGTGGATCCGTTTTCAATCATTTTGTTTGGGATATATTAAAATCTAGGTGTTTGTCTTGTTAATTTTAGAACTGAAAACTGAATTAAGGTGATTACTTAGGGATATAATCTTTCATGATATGCAACAATGCTGAGGTTCGTTGAATATTGTCTAGTATATAATTCTGAATATGCTGATTGCAGCAACCCCCATCTCTACAACATAGAAACTTCGGTCTGTGCTTGATTTTTTATGGTTCCCCTTTATTATTCTGCTCATGTGAACTTATATGCGTTGGTTATCTACATGCATTACAAAAGTTTTGATATATTCTACCATCCAATTCTAACAGTTTGATAGTCTAACAATTTGGTGTTTAACAACATGATGTATCAAGTTCTGTTCTTTGTCCAGGACATCTCCAGCAAATTGTTTTACCTACAAAACATATGTGTGTTGCTCCGACATAGACATATGGTGTTGGACATGGCAATTTTTTTGTTCAACATATATGTAAATATATATTGGGTTTATATGCATTTAAGAACATAGATTTTAAGTATATTGATCATGGGCTTTTATAACAAGGGCACATCATACTCCATGTGGTACAGTTCTTAAGGTGGATAACTGTATGCATATATGCAAGTGTCGGTTATACTGATTGACATGTCCATGTGTTGTTGGTTGTGTTGATCTCGGACATTACAATATTAGCTTTTTTAGCATTGTTAGTTGAGACACCTGGATATTTACCTGTCCATTGTTATTGCTCTAGCATGACTTAAGGCTCTTGTGTACATAATTTGAAAGTGAACAAATGGTTTGTATATTTTAGTCAGTCCTCTATCCTAGGCATTATTTTTTGGACCATAAGCTTTGATGTCATGAATTTACGAAACAATTGAGATTAGAAAATCACAATTGAGACCCGAAGTTTGTTGGCCTTAATTTATATACAGGAATTGTTCATTTACCAAGCTGCTTGTATATTTTGGTAGTGTCTGATTATAAATTAGGATTAGCTGATGGTAGGTCAAAGGTTCCAATCTATTTTCTTGGGAAAAGAATGAAGTGATATTGTTAACACTGGTAAATCTCATGTCTCAATTTGTAGTGTGACAGTTTGTTTAGTCACAACATCTTCAGTTACATAATCTCATGTCTCGTTTTTTAATTTATTGTACAGGAGAGCATTCGAGTACAGTGACAACAGGAGGTAGTTGAGAGTCAAGGAAGAAATGATGCCGTTGCTCGTGTTTTAGGCGAAGATCACCCAGGTCGGGTGCTTGGTTTTGGTTCCAGTGGTTCTCAATCCTGGATCTTCGGTATACATGGAAGATTTGTACTGTCTCCTTCCTTCACGTCTGACACTTCATCAAGTCATTCAAATCTAGTGACGGGGGATGAGTTCTATAAGCAGAAACATGAGTTTGATAGTCAGAAACATGAGCTTGAGCAGTGTAGGTCTCGGCTTGATCAGTGTACATCTCAGCTTGCTCAGTGTACGTCTGTTTTGAGCTTCTTCAGGACACATCACTTTACGCAAGATCAACTGCATCAATTACATAAAGATCGGTAGTACCGAAACATCTTTCCCCTGTCATCTGTCATCCGATCATCCGTCATTCGGTCCTTAGTTTATTTTGATGACGTAGTGGTGAGGTTTTTGTATTAAAAAGTATCACGTGATGTATTGGTTTTGAAGACTTTCATTTTGTATGAAATATTATTGCAAATATTATCTTTCAGTTTTTTATTTCTTTTAATAAATAAATTCATGTTTTGGGCGTTTAATTTTTTTTGAATAAATTAATTACTGTATTAGTGGTTAAAATCTGATATAGTCACGTTCATGAATTATTTAAAACAAACCAGTTTTGGCAGTTTACAACTGCAATAAACATCTGCTACCGGTTGTCGCGGTTACAAATTGCTACAAATGGTCTTTTTCAGGTTATTTTTATAAAAAAATTATTCCGTTTGTGGCGGTTTAGAACCGCCACAAACTATGCGGTTTTCGGCGGGTTAGAACCGTCATAAATTTATTTTATATTAATTAAAGTTGACGATACAAATTTGTTTTTGGCGGTTTGGAACCGAGACAAGCTTATGTTTCATACGGTTTCTTTTCAGCGGTTCGAAACCGCTACAAACAATGTTACTCACCCCCTTTTTAGTGGCGGTTGGGAAAACCGCTTGAAACCATGTTTGTGGCGGTTCCGACCCGCCATAAACTAATTTTCAAACCGCGAGAACTAGTCTCCTTCCTTGTAGTGAGAATTAGTACACAATATTTATGTTTGTTCATCATCAAAACCAAATCAGAGGAATCAATACTTAACATGCCATACCCTCTATTTTATTACAACAGCGAACCCCCATTACTCCTCAACCTGAATGAGCTCAAGGTGACGAAATTGGGGGGCCATAACTCATGTATAGCCTATCCCAGTGGCCCATAATCCCCACTTGTTGGAGTTGCAGACGGCCGTATCGTTGCGGTCGACGACTGACACCAGGAAAGTCGTCGAAGCATCGCAGCCCTGCTCGTACGCCTCGCATCATCAATAAGAGGAAATCACGGAGGGAAAGCGTTCATCGTCCGAGTCGTTTTGGCAACCTGGATAAGGATCAAGCTGTCTCTTCCAATGCATCAAACGACCGACTCGGAAGATCTCATCACCAAGAGGCGGTACGAAGACATCCTTCTCCTTTGCCAAGTTCGGATGAGGATCAAAATCCACTGAAGAGAAGGATCACTTTGGCATCCATACATCCGAAGGTCAAAATGCCTGATCTGGATAAGTATGATCCGAAGGTCAAAATGCCTGATCTGGATAAGTATGATGGCTCAGGAGATACTCGAGAACATATCCAAGATTATAAGGGCATCATGGAGATACAAGGGGTTAATGATGTTCTTCTCTGTCGAGATTTCCATACTACTCTTAAGAAGGCTGCAAAGGAATGATACAACGGGCTTTCCAACCGTTCCATTGGATCATTCAAAAGTTTAGCCCAAGCCTTCTGCCAACAATTCATGACAAGAAGGAGAAGGAAAAGAAGCTCGGACCATCTGTTCAATTTAGTGTAGAGGTAGGGAGAGACACTTATGAGTTTTCTAAAGCGTTTCATTTCTGAAAGACTGAACGTTGAAAGCTGTAGCGAGAAGGTGACCATCGCTGCCCTAAAGAAATGAGTCCGATGTGAGGACCTGATGAAGTCTCTGCGCCACAAATCATCCTGCGACCTAGACCAGTTCCTTACCAGCGCAGAACGGTTCATAATGACAGAGGAAGCGTTTGCTGCTCGAGAATGGGACATTTCCAAAACCCAGACAGAATCGAAAAGGGAAGCTCGACTCAAGGAAGGGTCCAGCCAAGGCCAGAAAGATCATCGAAAGCGAGACAAAAGCCCTAGAGACAGGGCAGATAAGCCCGACACGGTCTTCACAAAACTTAATGCTCCAAAGGGGGTAGTGATGCCCTACGTTCAGAACGAGAGGTACTTCAATCGACATCCTCTAAAAATGAAAGGAGGCATGCGGAACGAAAATAAATTTTGTAGATAGCACTAGGACCACAACCATGATACAAACGACTACTGGCAGTTGAAGAAGGCTATTGAGCAGTTAGTCCAACAGGGTTATCTAAAGAAGTTCGTTGCCACACCAAAGGCGAGACAAGAAGGCACTTCAAGGGCGGCAGATCGAGGTAAAGGAATTGCCATGGTCCAGCCCGTTACCAGGATCATTGAATAAGCTTATCTCCGATCTAAAACGGAGGGCAACTAAGTTGTTGGCAAGTCTTACTACCTATTTCCCAATGCACAAGTAAACATAGCAAACACTTCATTATTTTTGTTATTTTGATTTCTCTTTTTTTTCTTACGGTTTAAAGAAAATTGTAAGACGGTCAAAAACTTAGTCGCCGTAAGACGGAGGCCACTCTCACCGCAGTCTGACTTGTCTCTTAAGTCTACCGCAAGGCGGGATGCAACTCTCCCTGCAGGCCGACCTATTTTAATCAGCCGTTAGTCTAGGGGCCACTCTCATCGCTGCTGATCAAAAACTTAGTTGCCGTAAGACGGAAGCCACTCACCCCGCAGGCCGACCTATTTTAATCGGTCGATAGTTGAGAGGCCACTCCCCTCGCTGTCGATTAAAAGGTTAGTACGTCGTAAGACGGTGGGTTATTCCCCTCGCAAGCTGACTTACTCCTAATTGGTCGATTAATCGAAGGAACACTCTCCCAGCATAATACCTATTTTGATTGGCTATAAAGTGGGGGCTAATCTCAATTCTTACTTACTGAGGCCCGAAAATGTTCATCTATAAGCCAAGTCAGTAGCTTCAAACTTTTCCCTCTTAAGTTGTCAAAAGAGATATTCCATACCTCGTGCTTCCTATGTTTTGTCTATGTAAGCCCGAGCTATGGAAGGAGCATAAATGGTTTCATAAATGGTACCACAGCCAATTCTCTATGCTCATTTCAAATATCACTGACACCTTCCTACCTAGGAAGAACTGATTATGGGATTCCTGATAAAGTCTAGGCTAAAAGACCGAGCTAACTGTGTGATTTCTTACAAAAGTCCAGTCTAAGACATGTCATAATTTCGAGTTCGTCATTAAAAGTTTTGAGGTCCTCAGAGACGAAACAAGATTTTCTCCGCCTTTCATGAAATAAAGCTTTATTGTAGGGTGGCAAAAGCTTGTACATAGCTCAAAATTCAAAAATTATACAATCTATAAAGCTGAGGCGTCAGAAGGTGCATCCCAAGTGTTCTTGGGCTTAAGGAGGGTGATCTCTTCGGCGGCATCTGCATCCTCCTTCAGAATCACCTTGAGCAAATCAAAATCAACATCAGAGTTGGGGAATTTCTGCTTAATCTGCTCATGACACCCGAGGAAGTCACCGCGAATCATATTTGCAATCTCAGGGGCGATGACTTTTCCATGGCCTCGGCAGCAATTCTCTTGGGATCGACCTCCTTCAACTTTCCGACCTGAGCTCGAAGCTAGCCTTTTTCTTTCTTCTGTCTCTCCCTTCCACTCGATAGCTGATCTTCGGCCTCCTTCTTCAGAGGAGATTAGACCTTTACACTCTCCTCAGCAACCGATCGAGCTACTTTTTCTTCGGCCAACACCTTCTCCAAACTCCCCACCTTGGACGTGAGGTTGGCCACTTGGGATGCAAGCTCAGTGACCTTGAGCAATGCCGTATTCAGCTCAGCCTTCGAGTCCTCAGCGACCTTGACAGCTATCACCTTCTGATGCGCCTGAGCAAATTTCACTTCGACGTTAGCCATCATTACTGTGCGGTGTCGTAGCTCAGTCACCACCGAGGACATCTACATCCAAAGAGTAAAGAGGTCAGATACAATGTTTGGATAAAGTTCGAAGGAAGGAGAATAAATGAGGAGAATTGACCTGTTGGCTCTGTCAAACCATATAGCTGGCCAGTCTTTCAAGGTAGATCTTTTGCATAAAAGAACGATCCCTTCAAAAGAATGAAGTTCTCTGCTAACCGAGCTACCATCCCGCATTCAATGAAGACCGACTCGCTAGAATCTACTTTATGAATATGTTTGATAAGCTCATCTTCAGGGCATTTCAGGTCAGCAGGGCTATCAATAACAAGCTCATGCGGTTATTGACTCCACCCATTAACCGGGCTATCAATGATTGGCCGTTAGCCCATTCTCAATACCTACAACATAGGCTAAAGACTATAAAGCATCATAAATGCACGAGCGTTATAAGTGGATGGCATTCACAAGACCATCACTTATAAATACTCTCTCCAAAAACAAGGTGGGGCGAATCTCTGAGATCCAACACTCAGGTATCCATACACTCACAATCTATTCTACCTAAATATTTCCTCCATAGCTCGGCCTGAGAACTAGCGGACGACCTCCCAATAGGTCAGACATAGTTCCACTGAGCACTTTCTAGCATCCACTGACTTAAACATCGGAAGAGATTTAGTCAGACCCCAGATCCGACCCCTTGACGAGCTTCATGTGTTGCAAATAGCCGAAAAGATAGCTCGGACCCGAACTCCATAGCCCGGCCAAGAGTCCCTTTTGCCCGAGGATAGCTCGTTCAGGGTCCCGAAAGCTGTCCTCGTCTTCCACGTCAGCGGCTTCATCCGGACTATCCTCCAGCAACATCTGTGTTGAGAAAACACCTAGAAACAGTGGTGGCTTGATAGTTTTGGGGTGGTTGGGTGAGGGTTAGGGTTTTTTGGCTAACTAATTTTAACTTTTTAAGGTTAGGACTAATCTAATTTTAGAGCTAGGGAACCGATACCATGTTGATTATCAAAGATTAGATATTTGGAGCAAAAGGTGGAGAGAATTAGTCATCTCTTCTCTTCTTAGGATATATTATTTACTGTACTGTATTGATAGTTTTACATAAAACCCGTTATCCCCATTTACATAAAATCCTAATATAATTGTTACGATCTTGAGGCCGGCCCATGAAATTGAAGCCCGTATGCACTAGGGGCCCAAGCAAACACCTCACCGATTCCCCGGAAGGGGCACTAGCCTGAGCAGAAGATCGCCTCAATTCAGAGAAGCTTGCCCCTCTCCGCTACTAGCTTGTCTCCAAGGTCAACCAGAGAAGCTCGCCCGTCCGACCGTCAAGCTCACCTTGCCGAGGATAAGCTCACCTATCCTGCAACAAGAAGCACCGTCCGGAGGAGCCGAGCCTGGTCACCGAGCTTGGCTCACCCCCGAGGGCGGCCATGCATAAATATCTCTGACAGGGTGAGGTAGGCTCACATACCCTCCGTTAATGTCAGAGGTTAAGGATGAGAACTGATGGCCGCTCCTCACGTCTCATTAATGCACCTGACACCACCTGACACCATTAATGCGAAAAATATCTCTGACACAGCTCGCCAGCCTATCGCTTCACCACTCGAGTGCCAGCTGGGTTGATTCGACATCTGACAGGATGGCGAGCAACCGCCTCTCAGCCCTATAAAAACAACACTACTGCTTTCATAGAGGGGGTTGGTCAATTAAAAACTTCTAACTTATTCACATATTAAAGGTCGGATATCTTCCATATATCTGCACCTTTCTCATAAGCTCGCCACACTTTGTCGATCTATCTTAAGATCGCCAAGCGTGCCCGAAGCATACATCTCACGTCACCTGATGACTTAAGCATCATAGAGGCTACGGGCTGACAGCCAGCCCCGCCTTTCTGACGAGTTGCTATTCTCGCAGGAAGCTCGCCTCAGCTACCGTGAGACGGCGACCTCCGGGTGACCTTGAACCCTTCACCTTCGAAGCAATTTCTGAGCCGTGCAAACCTCACCGATAGCCAAAAACTTGTAATCAGTGTGCCCGTGATTCCCAGTAACAAATAAATCTTATTGTTGGCGGATCTGAGCCGCAACAATAATATATATCACATCTCAACATCCTGCTTAATTAGTCTTTCAATAGGCTACTTTGAATCTTATAATGGTGAGTTCTTACTCATCATATTCTGGGACTTCCCTCTTCCATTTCAGTCTTCTTATTACTCTGATGCTATTGTTCCACAGCCATTTTATTGCCATTCTGTTTTGTGCAATGAAGACGGTTCTCCAAGATCAACAGTTTGATTGTAAATAGTCCTCAAAATATATGGTTCATTTTTTACTTGGCTTTATCTTATTCTTTTGTATTAAATCATCTGTTGTTGGATGCAAGTACATATCTAATAAAACTATCTTTTCTAAACTTTTGTTGGATGCAAGTACATCTATATTACAAATGAGGGATGTTTTTGAATCTGTGTCCCATGTGGCAATGTCACATCGCCACATGAGACAACTTTCTTTAACCCAAAACCCAAAAAACACAAAACTCCACCCAAACCCCCAAAAAACACAAAACTCCACCCAAACCCCGAAAAAACACACCCAAACCCAAACACCCAAAATCACACCCCAAGCAAAAAAACCAAAACCCCCATGACACTACACACACTCAACCCCATCATTCTCATTTTCACCCGTTTTTGCACTCATCGAAACACCCGTCCAAAAAAAATTGAAACAAAAAAACACAGGGAATGTGCTTTCAAAGAGGCGGGCTGAGCTTTTTGGGCGTCCGTTTCAATTAACCCCTCAAGCAGATGTCTGAATCCATCCGCGCCGAAGGCGTCCGCTAAATTTTTATACGCTAATTTGTTGTTCTGCGCCGAAGGCGCCCGCACCGAATTTATTGTTCCTCGCCGGAGGCAGCCGTGCCTCTAAATTTTTTTACACTAATTTGTTATTCTTTTAAATTTTGGTTGTAGAAATATTTTTTTGGGGACAGATTTTGCGGGGAAAAATCTTGAATGCACCGTGCCCGCGGGCACGGGTTATGACTAGTATCTAATAAAACATAGGGCATTTTCCAAAATTACTTCATTTTAGGATAATTTACAGAAATGACAACCAATCGTTGATTTCAATGAGTAGTTTGACACCCTGACATTTTCTTTACTTCTTATCCTATGTTTGGTCTCACCCCCTTGTTACGTTCTTTTGGCAGATTTTCTCCCCCATCTCTATTTTGCCATCATCTTCTCTTTCTGTCTGTTTCTCTTTCCTTCACCTTCTTGCTTCTACTTTTGAGTTTAACGTCCTTTCACCCTGTCTTTTGCTATTTAACAGCTTATTAGGTTTTTATCCGTAGTCCAAGCATAAAAGTAAAACCTTGCTTCAATAAGGGACAATATTATACCGAGCTTGATAAGCAATTTCATTTCGTCAGCTGAGCAAAACTGATTGCATCTGACTCTTTAATATAACCTAGCAGTTGATGCATATTTCCTGTATCTAACATGGTGCACATAGAATCCAATCCAGAACTTACCAGTGAAAAGTTTGTTTTGGTACTCATCGAGTCTCAACCTTTGGATGTACATGTGTAAATAATTTTCTTGCTGCACGATTTGAACTAGCTTGGATAAGATCCCTTTAAACTTCTCATACTTATTTCTGGCCAATGCTTAATTTGGTGCTTATTGCATATCACTATCAAGCTTGTCTGGCTTTCTTGTGTGTGGTCGTATGGGTTATTCCAGTATCTACTGAAATTTCCATGTTTTGTCGCTTATTTAAAATCTGGCTTCTCATGAACTCCAAATGAAACATCCCCTGGTTTCGATGTGCCTTTGTTCTTTTTACCCAACATGCCATGTATTTTGCATCATGCCAGGCTCATGCTTCCTTGATGCCCAACTCTGATTTTGAGATGTGGGTGCTGCTGCGATATTATCCTCAGCATGCGTCTTAAGATTTCAAAAGTTTTCTGCTTCACAATAAGCAGTTGGCTCTGAATGGTGAGCTATTATCCTTACCGTTACTGATGGATGGTACTCGTGTTGCAAACTTGAAAGCTAGGAGTATTTTTTTCTGTCGAAGTACCCATGAAATTGACAGCGATGCCTGTAAGATGGTTATAGGACCATGCAATCTTTATTGATCGGAGTGCTAGGAAAACAAGTGTAGCTAAAATGAGCATGTTGATATGGATGAGTGGCATGAGGATCATACTTAATGGATCAATGAGGACTAGACATTGATGTAAAAGTAGGAATATGGAGATAGTCAAGAGGGATCGGCTAGTTGTTAACTGGGATGGCCTTTTATCGAGCTGAATTGGAGAAGGATTCAGGCGACCAACCTGAAAATACAGGACAATGAAGGTTTTGTTCTTGCAAATCTAATTTGCTATGTATAATTCCTCACAAATCCTAGTAATATTCATCTGTTTGTTTACTGTTTGACTGATTTCTTCACAACACTTTCCAGAGATCCAGAAATTGATCATTTCACTTAAATCTGATGATTTCCAAGTGTTCTAATATGAGAAACTATTTATTTTGTTATTACAGATCCATTCATTAGCACTTTATCGAACACGTCACAACATATTGCTGGATGTGCATGCCATCATCATAGACTTCCCCTTCCACTATTTTGTTAAGATCTTGGTCAGATGAGCTATGTTGCACTGACATGGTCACTTTGTTGAGAATATAAACTTAATTCAAAGTTCAAAGTATCTGACTCTTGGCTATGTGTCTCTTGGTTAGTTCATGTATGTGACTCACATACATCTTGTTTTTTGTAAAAGGCAAGAGCCAAAGGGAATAGAAAGGGTTTTCTAGTATTCTTCCTCTTCAATATCCATCTCTCTTTAGAAATTTCTCTTCTTATATTACAACAAACTAGTATCAGAGCCCCAATTTCTTGATTCTAGAGATATGACACATTCTTTGTTTTCATTTCAATTCCCTCAACTTACAAAAGAGAATTATGAGAATTGTGCATTTGTATGAAAGCTTTGCCTGGTTCACACGATGCATGGGAGATTGTAGATAAAGACTATGAGGAGTCTCGTGACGAAGCTTCGTTGACTCCTAATCAAAAGGAGGCTCTTCAAAGAATGCCGAAGAAAGATCAACAAGTTGTTACTCATATCCATCAATGTTTGGATGAGGCCATGTTTGAGAGAATTTCAAAAGCGACCATCACCAAGAAAGCATGAGAGATTTTACAAAACTCTTACCAAGCAGTTAATAAAGTGAAGTATGGCTTCAAATCTTACGAAGAGAATTTGATGCCTTACGAATGCAAGAATCCGAGTCTATTGCGGATTTCTTTTCAAAGGTGTTGGCAATTGTGAATCAAATGAAGAGGTATAGAGAAAGATTAAAGGATGTTAGCGTTGAAAAGATTCTTCGCTCGTTGCATTTAAAATTTGATTATATCGTTGTAGCCATTGAGGAGTCCAAAAATTTGGCCATTTTGACAGTTGATCAACTCATGGGTTCTCTACAAGACCATGAAGAGAGAATTAACAAAAAGGAGGAGCCAATTGAGCAAGTTCTAGCCACCAAGCTTTCGGTAAAAGAGAATGAGGGTGAGCATTGGAGAATTCAACAAGGAAGAGGACATGGAAGAGGTGGATGTAGAGGAAGAGGTGGAGGAAGACGAGGCCAAAATTTCAAGAACGAAGAAAAGTCATTCTTCAAGAGGCCACGATAAATGTAACTACTCAAGCCAAAACGATAAGTCGAAATTGTGATACTACATGTCACGCCCAGCTTCCCTAAAATGGAGGCGAGACGCGAAAAGGTCCGCACGAGAGTGAAGCTGTGAAGCCCCAAACCCGATAAGCGTCCATAAAACATAAGCAGGTCACTGTAACCACAAACGGAACAACAATAATAACACAAGGAGAGACAGAAATAAAATCTCAAATCTCGAATTTGTCCAACATTAAAGTTAAGTTCAACATCCAGAAAAGCCACCAGGCTAAAAGGAAAGAGTCTAAAGGCATAACACACGGCCAACAAAACAAACACAACCATAGTATGGGTGCTACGCACCGAAACTAAAAGCAGTCTAAAACAAAAGGGAAAGCTCTACGAGGACACTAAGACTGATCTCCAGTGTCCACGAAGTCCTCGATCAATGCGGGCTCTGACTCAGCGTCAGCAAACACCACGTCCTCAGCGACAAACTCAGGCTCGGGATCTAACATGTGTCACCCAAAAGAGAAAAGGGGCACATGTCAGCAAGTCGAAAGACTTGTGCAAGGAAACTGAAAGAAAGGTAAACTAACAACCTAGCAGTTAAAGTATGGTGCATGGCAAGTATCGTATAGAGGTAACAAGTGAAGTACAAGTAGCAAGTAACAAGTGGTAGGTGTGACATGTATTGTCAAGTAACAAGTACAAGGGATCACCCACACACATGCGAGCGCCCTATTACCCGTAGGCTGTATTCAAGTACAAGGGATCACTCACACACAGGCGAGTGCCCTATTGCCCGCAGGCTGTATTGAGCTCGATTTCTGGACCACGAGCCAGATTTGTAATTGGCCTAGGGTTGTGCCCGCAAAACGGGTGCCTAGCCGGAACAAGTAGCACTAGTATGTAGCAATGCTACGCAATCACGATGAGTGTTCAAGCATGCAATGACATGAGCAGTTATTCGCGTACCGTTAATTTAAATTAAACATGACAGACAAAATGCAATGGCATGAACAGATATTCGCGTACCGTTAATTTAATTAAACATGACAGTTAAAGATGCATAGATGACATGAACAGTTAATACGCGTACCGTTAAGTGAAATTAAACGTGACATACAAGCATGATGAAGGTGACGGACCAAGCTTCGTTGTCAAGCTAGGTCAATGGCGTCCAGACGGCTATCCTTTCACCGTCTAGTCTCTTTTACGCTAAAGCAAGGAAATGGCCTAAGACATGGCCCAAAAACCCTAAGTGGCAAGTTTCACTTGCCTAGCACCGAGGATGACGATCAACGAGGCCGTCACACAAATGCTAACTACGGAGATGAGATCGCTGTCATGGCAAAACAATATTAGAACAACATCCAACCTAGTTTTATTAGGGGTTCACAAAAACATAATGGGTTATGAAAACATTAAGAGATCGATTTATTACCGTATCGGAGCGGAAGAATGATGCAGAGCAAGCACGGCAACGGAAGAAACGATCCGGGGAACCTATGGTTCAGATCTGGAATGGATGGGGAAAATCTGGAGAAATGGGGTTTTGGGGATTTTTGGGGGTTTTCCGGCGACCTAGAGGTGGTGGCCGGCCAAAATGGAGAGGGGGATGGTCTCTTGATGAAGGAGGAAGGCTAGGGTTAGATGGATGATGATTTGGGGAAGAAGGAGGCTTAGGAGAAAATGAATGAAGAAAGAAAACGTTTGGGGGGTTTAAATAGGAAGAGCTGGCGGCTGCCCAGAAATTAGGGTTTCGACACTGATTAGTCGGTCAAAGAGCAACCACTGACCGACTAGTTTGGAAACTAGTCGGTCGGTTGACCAACGCAGACCGACTAAGTCCAAACAGTAACTCCTGCACAAAAATAGGATTTAGATTTAGTCGGTCAAAGAACAACTACTGACCGACTAGTTTATCATCTAGTCGGTCGATGAACGTTCTTAGACCGACTAAGAATGAACAGTACATGATATCAAAAATGACCATAGAACTAGTCGGTTAAAGAACGATTGCTGACCGACTAGTTTGCAACCTAGTCGGTCGACAAATGTTCTTAGACCGACTAACGACAAACAGTAACTCCTGTACAATTTAACAAAGCCCACTAGTCGGTCCATGAAGGTTTGCCGACCGACTAAATCGTCATCTAGTCGGTAGGTTCTCTTTCTTGTACCGGCTAACGTGCACAGAAAGTTCCGAAATGGAGCGCGAAGCTCCGGGATCGATTCCTAAGACTCCTAGGCTTGATCTAACAATATGATATGACCGATATGAAGCCCGTCACGAATGACTTACTCCGAAATCGACGATCTTAAGGGAGAAGCTAGAAAATCACGACGAAACGATCGAAAGTGAAAGCTACGGAGACGAAAACCACGCATAAGGAGAAAATCCACCAAAACATATATTATAATATAAATAATCCAAATACATGAAATCCAGTCGTTACACTACAATTGCCAAAAGAATGGACATTATACTCGGGGGTGATGTGGTTCTCCTAAAAATGTTGAAAATGCGGCTAATTATGTCCAAAATGAAAATGCAGATGCCACTTTGTTGCTTGCTTACAAGTGAGAAGGAAGCAAGAGCAATTTATGGTATCTTTATAATGTGGCAAGATATCACATGTGTGGTGATAAAAGCAAATTCATGGAGATTGATGAATCGGTGACCGGGCTTGTTACTTTTGGAGATAACTCTAAAGTTTCAATTGCTGGCAAATGTATGATTTTAATTCGTGTGAAAAATGGTGGGCATCACCTCATGAGTAGTGTTTATTATGGTCCAAGCATGAAAGGTAATATTTTAAGTTTGGGGCAACTTTTAGAGAACTATGAGGTTCATATGAAGAATCACATTCTCTTACTTCAAGATGATAAGGAAAATGTGATTTCAAAAGTGCCTATGGCGAAAAATAGGATGTTTTTGCTTGATATTCAAACTGACGTTGCTAAATGCCTCAAAAATTGTGTGAACGATACTTCTTAGCTTTGGCACTTGAGACTTGGGCATGTGAACTTTGGCTGCTTGAAATTGTTGGAACGAAAAGAAATGTTGAAGGGGTTGCCATCTATTGACCAACCGGATCAAATGTGTGAATGGTGTCTTGGTGGCTAAAAATCCCGAAAGAGTTTTCTAAGAGAAGCGACACCAAGAGCAAATGAACCGATTCAACTTGTTCATGCCGACGTATGTGGACCGATCAAGCCATCCTCGTTTGGTAAAAATTGGTAGACTTTAGTAAAACAAACTTGGGTATATTTCTTGAAAGAAAAATTTAAGTGTTTGGTGCCTTTAAAAAATTTAAAGCACTTGTAGACAGCAAAGTGGTTATTGTATTAAAGCCTTGAGATCAGATAGATGGGGAGAGTTTACTTCTAATGAGTTTAATGAGTTTTGTGAAGCAAATGGCATTCGGCGATTCTTGACTGTTTCAAGGACTTCTCAACAAAATGACGTAGTCCAAAGAAAGAATAGAAGCATTCTCGATATGGCACGAATCATGTTAAAGATAAAAAAAGACACCAAAAGAGTTTTGGGCAGAAGCTGTTAATTGTGCCGTATACTTATCTAATCGATGCCCAACAAGAAGCCTATGGTACAAAACTCCTCAAGAAGCATGGAGTTGAATATAACCAAGTGTCTCCCATTCGATAGTTTTGGGATCATTGGTTATGTGCATGTACCCGATCAAGAGAAGTCAAAGCTTGATGACAAGAGCAAGAGACACATCTTCATTGGTTATTATCAACGTTCCAAAGGCTACAAACTCTATAATCCAAGTCTTGATAAGACAATTATTAGTAGAGATGTGGAGTTTGATGAAGAAGATTTGTATGATTGGTGTAATGAAGACAAGGAGATGTATGATTCCTTTTCTTTTCTTAGTAAGGAGGAGCGAAAGGCGAAGTTCAAGAGCCCATAACACCGCCACGATCACCCACAACTTTAAATACACCATCTTCATCTTCTTCTAGTGGAAGCCCTAGGGAAAGACAACGCCAAATGAGAAGTCTTCAAGATCTCTATAAGGTAACGGAGAATTTAAGTGATCATCTAACTCTTTTTTGTCACTTTGCCGATTGTGTTGGTGTTTGAAGAAGCGGTGAAAGATGAAAGGGGAGGAGAGCCATGGATGAGAAAATCAAATCCATTGAGAAAAATAAGACTTGGGAGTTAACGACCATTCTGGAAGGTCAAAAGCCCATCGTTGTGAAATGAGTTTTCAAGGAGGAGAATGCTAAAGGCAAGGTAGAAAAAGACACAAGGCAAGCAAGGTTTAGCCAAGGGCTATAGACAACGTCCTGGGATCGACTATGATGAATTGTTTGCTCCCGTGGCAAGATTGTTGAAGGAGTTACAAATGCCACAAGAGGAGGCTATGAAGATTTTTGTTGAGAACAAGTCGGCCATGCATTGGCAAAGAACCCGATGTTCCATGATAGAAGCAAATATATAAATACAAGGTATCGTTTTCTCTGAGATTGCGAAGAATAAAGTATTGCTGCGCGAAGAACGAAATGCAAGTATAGTATGTGAACACCCTTGATCAATTTGCAAATATTTTTACGAAACCTATCAAGTATGACACTTTTAGCACATTGAGGATGATTCATGGAGTTATGAGGAATTAAGTTTAAATGAGGGTGTTGAGAATATAAATTTAATTCAAAGTTCAAAGTATATGACATTTGGTTATGTGACATTTGCTTAGTTTATATATGTGACTATGTACTCATGATTGGGTAACTTTTGGTTATAAGTTCATGTATGTGACCCCTGGTTATGTGACTTTTGGTTAGTTTATACATGTACCAATGAGTCCTATAAATACTTATGTAAGTCTTATGTTTTGTAAGAGGCAAGAACCAAAGTGAATAGAAAAGTTTTTTAGTATTCTTCCTCTTCATCACTCTCTCTAGAAATTCATCTTCATATATTCCAACATGGCACGCACATGAGATGCCGATATATGGGAAATCCTTTAAAAAAGTACAAAGGACACGTGCGTTTCACATGTTAATTTCCGACATGACATAGTTTCACGATAGAAGTTTCCATGTAATGCTACATAGAAAGATGATATATCATTTCTATCGCCATGACAATATCTTTGATCAATGCCATTCCATGGGCAAACAACAGGGGAGCTCATCTTCAAAACTATGATGTCAACTCGCTGTACAGTAGAGTCTTAGTATAGCTATGTGATGACTAATGACAATTACAACGGCTGGAGATCACAATCTTATGCCGCCGTAGGACTCACTGGTGATATGTTTAATTGTGGAATGTTGACCATTAGTTTCATACGCAATATCTAACAAATACTGGAACATTTCAATTGGCTTGGGCATCCAACTTTTCTGGATGTGCACGGTAGGTGCATGCCTCGTTTAGCATGAACCATTTGTGCCTCAAATTCTCTTGAGGAAAATTCATAGCTGCTTCCATGCTGTTTGATTTCAAGAACGTCGGCTATATCAGAAGAGATGAATATTCACAAGACTACAAACGGACCCATGCCGAACATGCAGAACTTCCACCCGATGTTGAGCCCACATCACACGCTTTTAGATGTGAATGATGCTGTGGAAGTGTCTGGTTTAGGAGCTTTGAATCTTGTAGCCTTGGAGGCATCTACAATTGTGACAATAATACAAGGAACTTGTGGTCACTTCAGACTTGCACACATACAGACTATTCCTGAGAATGATGGAGAAGAAAGGTCCGCCCTAAAGAAGTGGCCGAGGGGCTTCAAAAGTATAGAAAACTCCCCCTGTGCTAAGTATGACTAGTCCTAGTACTGAAATATCTGTCTAAACTTTACAGGGTTTAGTGATTGTAGCTGAGCAGATGGCACGATAACAGCGTTTGCTATGAGTTGTGTTAGATGTGCATGATTTTTCTATCGTATCAATGTTACTGATGAAGTGATTATATTTTTTTCTGTTGTGCTGCTGGACATGTGGTTCATAAGTTAGTCGAGGCTAAAATTTAGAGTAAAGAACCAACGATATCTAACTCGTGTTATTATATATGAATTATTGTATGCCTTTCTTTCTCAGCACAAGCGTACGTTGACGCCAGTGGATGCTATCGGGTCAATGTCTCCGGGCGATGACTCGAAGTCACCCCCAGTGCATACGCTTGCCCCTCTGATGTTGACAAGGGGACCCTCACCGTGGTTGCTACGGCAATCGTTTTTGTGAGGTTATATATGCCGGACGCTTTGGGAGCCGGTGATCAAAAAGAGTAACTGGAGCTCATCGGGTGAAAATGGTTAGCATGCTGCCATTGCTATTTCTGCTTCTTCAACTGCTGCAAACATTTGGCGCAACGGCGCGGCCTGATGTCGTCAACCCACGCTGTCAGCCGTTCTGCGGCAACCAGAGCGTCCCGTACCCATTTGGCATCGGCGAAGGCTGCTACAGAGACAAACGCTTTGAGATCACATGCAAACGGATGGAGGACGGCAGTCTGCAGCCTTTTTATGGCGGCAACCGCAGCAACATTCAAGTCTTCAACATCTCAGTGCCACAAAGCCAAGTTATCATGTACAAGTACCTAACATACGTGTGCTATAGTGCATCCGGGTTAAGTAACGAACATTCGAGATCGGATCTGGGCTTGAGAGGAAGCCCGTTCGTCATCTCCGCCAGCAGCAACAAATTCACGGCCATCGGCTGCAACACCAGGGCATACATCACTGCAGGGACCAGCGACTCTTACGCCAGCGGGTGCATGGCGTTCTGCTACATGTATAACGCCACCAGTGCTTCCGATGGCTCATGCACGGGCGCGGGCTGCTGTCAGACTTCGCTCCCTGACAACCTCGCCGATTATGAATCGATGTTCAGCGGGCGGGCGGCCAGCGACACGACTTGGGAGTACAGTCCCTGCAGCTACTCGTTTGTGGCCGATGCTAGCTGGTTCAGATTCGACCCCTCCTACCTCCTTGGGGACAATTTCTTGACCAAATTTCGGGGCGGCGTCCCGCTCGTCCTAGACTGGGTGGCCGGCAACGCAACATGCGAGGAAGCGAAGAAGAACGGATCGTCCTACGCATGCCGCAGTGGCAACAGCGGCTGCTACACCCACAAATTCGCCAACGGCGACAGCATTGGATACACCTGCAATTGCTCCCAAGGATACGAAGGCAATCCGTATCTTGAAAACGGTTGCCAAGGTATGTATGCGTTCGTATTAGAAAGTATTTAATTATATACGCTGAATTAATGGGATTTTTCTTTTCAGATATCGACGAGTGCAGTAGAGGTGACCTACATCCGTGCGTCGAAGGCAGCTACTGCGTAAACACGCCGGGCAGCTACGCTTGCCCATGCCTGCATGGGTATCACACTGAAGGCCCAAGCCTCACGGCGTGCGTCCGAGACCAAGACAATACTCTTCCGTTGTGGGCCAAGTTGGGGCTAGGTAAACTTCCCTGTGGCTGCACTGCATGAGGAACAAAGCTTAAATCGCTTTTAGAACAGGTCTATAGAATGCTTGTTCTCTCTTTTGTGCAGGGATTAGCATATGCCTCATTGCATTGCTCGTCCTATGTTTTGCCGTATGCTTGGCGAGTGAGAGGAGGAAGCGTGCCGAAGAAAAGAGGTGGTTTTTCGAGCAAAACGGAGGCTTGCTGCTGTATGAGAAGCTTAGGAAGAGCAATGGAGGGGTTACATTCACGACGTACAAGAAGGAAGAGCTTGAAAGAGCCACGAACAACTTCGACAAGAACCTGATTCTTGGGCGCGGAGGCCATGGAACGGTCTACCGAGGAACGCTGGAAGGCGGCCAGGTGGTCGCCATTAAGAAGGCCAAGACGATCGACGAGAGCCAGAAGGAAGAATTCGTGAAGGAGATTCTCATCCTTTCCCAGATCAACCACACCAATGTGGTCAAGCTCCATGGATGCTGCTTGGAGGTCGAGGTACCCATGCTTGTCTACGAATTCGTCTTCAACGGGACGCTTCAGAGCTATATCCATGGCCGGACTAATCCGATATCGTTGGATACTCGTCTAAGAATTGCCGTCGAGTCTGCAGAAGCCCTCGCCTATCTGCACTCCTCGGCTTCCCCTCCCATCCTCCACCGAGATGTGAAGTCGTCCAACATACTCCTGGGCGAGGACTACGCAGCAAAGGTGTCCGATTTCGGGGCGTCGGCCATGCTTACCATTGACAAGACTCAGCTGGCGACGGTGATACAGGGAACCTTGGGATATTTGGACCCCGAGTGCATGCAAACGTTTGTGTTCACGGAGAAGAGCGACGTTTATAGCTTCGGGGTGGTGCTTCTCGAGCTCCTCACAAGGAAGCCGGCGATTTACAACGAGGGGTCGGCGGAGAAGAATCTCGCCTACAGCTTTGTTTCTTGGTTCAAGGAGGGCAGGCTGAAGGAGCGCTTCGACGTCCAGCTTGTGAACGAAGGGCACGAGGAGGTCCTCCATGAAGTTGCGGATCTTGCGAGGGGATGCTTGGGCGTCAAGGGAGAAGAGAGGCCGACGATGAAGGAGGTGGCGGAGGAGCTTCGGAGGTTGAGGAAGTTCGTGCAAGGTCCGTTGGGGCATCGTGACACTGAAGAACTGGAGAGCCTGCTAGGCGAGCCGTCAAGCTTCAAAGCAGCTGATACGACTGGATCCTATGGTTTGGGGAATCATTCGGCGCTGTGCGTCGAATATGGAAGTGGACGTTGATGCTGCGTGTTTCTGAAATATGGACGATGACGATGATGATGATGTGTGTATGTATGTGTAGGTAAATGGCCGTGCTCACAGGGCGACAGCACTGTCGCCCGTGTGCAATGGGTGCATGACGTTTTCGGTAACATGTATAAGAACAATAATAACAAAAGTGCTATGTGTGAATCGATATAATACTCTTCCAATGTGGGTTATCTTTGTGGTAATTTACTGATCATATATTCTTTCAGTATATGTTATTTTTGTTGTGATTTACTGAACATGTGAAAAGTTGGGGTTTTTCGTATGGATTTAATGTAGAAAAGCTGCAACCTGCTCTACATTAATCCCTTTTCGTATATATATCCCCAAAAAACCCCCAAAAAACTGTAACGACCCGCTCCCGGGGGCCCGTTACTTATTTGATATTTGCGCAGGTCATGCAGGTTACCAGTGAAAACAAAATAGCCACGATGCAGAGATGTACAAAAATACTCAAATAGTGTCCAATTATTACATTCCATACTGTACAAGATGTCCTAACGAGTATACATAAAAGAATAAAGTACACAACACTGAAATATAACTCTGGAAGCTGCGGTCGAATTCTGGCGCTATTAGCTCAGGAGCATCTACCTCCATCTGTACGTCGTCTGCGGTGCCACGGAGATGGAACCGTAGATAAGTCACAACAATTCTAAATTCAAAAAAGAAGCAGTGCACACGTATGACAAAAGTAACTACGTACAAGCAGATCAGAGTGAAAAGTAAAGTACTGAGTACAACTGAAAAGTAAAGGCGAACTGAACTGAAAGGAGAGAACCATTATACTATGGTAGTGCAAGTGTAAAGCAGACTAGGCAAGTGAAACATACTACTGCTGTAGCTAAAAGTATGACAAGTAAAGTACTTGTGACTGTACAAGTGTAGCAAGTAACATGCATGGAACGTGTAAAGTAAGTGTGACTGTAGTGCGTAAAGTAAAAGTGACTGTGTAAAAGTAACTACACTACGTGACTCAAGTCGGAGAGTACAATCTGTGACCATCGAGTTCATCTCTTGCCTGGGCGCGACCCAGACGAATGCCGAAACACAGGCACGGTACATGTATTTTGCCGAAACACAGGCAGCGGGACGGTATGCCGAAACACCGGCAGCGGGACTGGAAGATTGAACTCCAGTCACTCCCATACTCTCTCAAACTATGAGTTACCCCAAAAACCCCAGTGCAGTGTCAAGTGTTCTATGTACATGTTTATACGGGATGTTCCACAAGATGTTTCATGAGATGTTCCACCAGATATTCCACAAGATATTCCACAACAAGTTTCACAAGATGTTTCATACGGTGTATCACATGTTAGTCAACCCAAGTCCACTGGTTGACTTTCTCATTGAAAACCAGAGGGTGGTAACTCATTCCAAAGCTGACCGTGCCAAAGCGAACTGAGGATAAAGACAAGTCCAACAACAGTAATACCGATTCCATGCTTCGAGCATGTAGAAGTATTGTTTAGCACACAATTTACCCAAGTTGATGGTTGTGTTTAACAACCACCAAAGTTGAAAGTTGGCAAAGTAATCTATAGTTGATTACTTTCCTATTAGATTAGGTTTCTAGTTCGGTTCAAGTCAAGTAGCCGTTCGGAGGCTATAGTGGAGTCCTAAGTTCATACGGGTACACTTATCTAATTTTCTAATTTTAGAATTAGTCGTGACTTACTGATTTCGAGATCGACGTAGCAAGCTGGAACTGGTTCTAGGGCTTCTATGGAAGCTGGTGCTCAAGAATTTGTACCTGCAAAACACAAGAACAATCGGTTACAGAACACCTATTTTCTACCTATTTAACTTAACGCGTTTGATTTTATAATCGATTGAAACATCGTCAAAAAGTGTTCTAAATTTTTCTATAGACTAGATATGATGAAAATAATTTTATCGTAGGAGAAAATAATTTTCTGAAGCTTACGTTAATTTCTATAATTTTTAAGAGCTCAAAAATAATTTAAAAACTATTTTTCAAATTGTGACGTAATTATTCAAACATTTCTTCTGGGTGCAATTGGTATCGGAAAGTTGCAAATGAACTGTCAAAATGGCCGTCTCAGAGAGTACTGTAACATATATTTTTATCACCTACTAATTTACGTGAAAATAACACGTTACTGATTTTTGAATGAAAATAACGGATTTAACTTTTAGGCTTAAAAATTTATTCTGGGAAAACTACTCGTCCGATTGAGATGAAACTAGCGCCATTGGGTCCAGAATGTCATTTCTGATTTTCTGGAGCTATCCGCACATTTTTCTGGCCCATGTATAAATAGTTATGGATTTATAACCATTATACACATTTAATAATTAATTAATAATACGAAATTTCGAATTTTCTTACTATTTACAAGTTTGCCATCGAGCAAACTTACGCAGCCCGACAAGCATCGGAGGGGGCTCGTCGGCGGGGGCTTCGCGGCGGCGGGAGAGAGGCCGTGGGCGGGGAACGGTGAGCTCTGGCGGCGTCGACTTTGCCGGAGAGGGCGAGGGCGGGCGACGTGGGGGCGGAGCTGACGGCGGCGGCTGTAGCTCCGGCGTCGCGGCGAGGCTCCGAGGGCGGCGACGAGGTCGGAGGCCGGCAACGACGGCGTGAGGCGTTTCGGGGGTGCTCCGGCGTCGTGGGGGCCTCGGGCGGAGCTCGGGGGCGGGCGCCGGTGATGGGGCGGTGAGCGGCGGTCACGGCGGTGGCGGGTTTGTGCATGGGTTGCCGTGGGTGTGCCGTGGGGGTCTGGGTTTGGGCTGAGAGGAAACGGGCTGTGGGGGAGGTTAATGCCTGGGGGAGATAGAGGATTAGGGGGGAGAGAGAGAGGGTGAGGCGTGATGCTTGGAGGAGCACAACGGCGTTTGTGTGCGTGGGTTCGGGAACACTAGAATGGGAGGGAGTTTATAAGTGTGTGGGTGTGTTGCGAAGAAGATGGGTTCGGTGGCCTGAATTTCGAATGAGAAGGTGAGAGCCTGGGGTTTGTGTGAGGCTAATCAGGGGATTAAATAGGAACAATTAGATAGCTAAGTATTAAATGATATTTTAATTAGTCAAAAGCCTTTAATGCAATTTGTTGAGCTCTTGACTAAGTGTGGAAACGAAACCCACGAAAACATCATGGGCTGCCAATCATCGGGGTTAGGTGGGGTAAGTTAAATTAAAATAGCTAATAGGGTAAAAAGTAATTAAGTAAAAAGGTTAAAACGTAATTAATAGATAAATACAAAATTACGATTTTGCCCCTACTAGTAAACGTGTCCGAAAAATTACGAAAACATACCCACGTGATCGTATCGTCGCGAGGATGGCGAATACGAAGTCCGTTTCAGGGTTTGGGCTACGGAAATACTAGTTTTTGGCCAAAACGTTTGGAAAGCGGGTTTGCGGGGTTTCTACTGAAATGATATCCGAAAATTACGAAATTAATGTGGGTAGCCCTAAATGATCATAGGATGCTACTGCAGGAGTTTGATAATGTTTTGAAAGTGTTTGAATGGAAAATAAATTCGTCGAATCAAAACGGTAATTTTGGAAGATGAATTTTAACAGAAATGTTTTGGCCATTTGAGGAAATCTGAAATTGCTGAAATACAATATGATAAGTCTAGTGCTCTAAAATATTTTTATAAGAATTTTTAAAGTCAGCTTTGTTAGAAAATTCTTGACTAACATTTATAATGTAAAATTTATTCTTAAAAATACGTATAAATACGTAAATTAAACTGTTGAAAATTACTGGTCGTTACATTCTACCCTCCTTAAAATAATTCCGTCCTCGGAATTTAAAAATATTTTTGAAAAAAATATTTGATGTTATGAAGAAGCTCAAGCAAATAAAAGATAGAAAAGATGGTAATCTTTGTAAATCAGGCTGTCAACGAAATATGATATGATATTATAGCATCAAGAAAACAATTGATATTACAAATAAATATATAATATTAACATCACCATAGCTTCCGTAACTATTCCTGTGACCAGTATCATTACAATAGTTACACTGCTATCTCAAGTAGACCAAGATTAACATGAGATAATAATATCACATGAAAATGAGGGCTATTATGATGACAACATCTGTTCGAACTTGGAACCTGAAGTGATAAGCCAGTAGCAAGCTATTTAAACCACATAAACCGGAAGACTATAAAGTTTATTCGTGCTACTGGTGACTAACGGGTCTGGCCACAGATGTTGTTCATAATATAGCATGTATCGACTAATCCACGGGTACCAACACCATCAATTTCCATAATGCCCAACCACATGCTAACGTCCAAATCACCGCCCAAAGGTAAGTACAAGGCCAACACTCTAAGTCAGTATTCCCTGCTAGCATTCCTTCCGTCAATCTCCATACTATTCCACAATAAGGCAGGATCCATGCTCTCATCCAGAGCCAAGCACAAGGCCTACATCCAACTTCAACACCCAAGGCCAAAATCATGCCAATAAGCATCGCCATCATTCCTTCCGTAGACCAATACTTGACATTCGCAACACCCAACATCACCCAACAAATGAACAACCAAAAACACGCTTTCCCGCACACCAAAAGGAGTAGACGCAAGAGGAAGCCTAAACGGGACCTCAACCTGGGTGAGACCCAGGGCAGAGAGCTCAAGAGAAGCCCAACGATCACGGCTTCCCAAGATCTCAACCATACGGCTACAGCGAGGGTGGCGACGAGGGTTGTCGCCAAGGCCAAAAATCCCAAAACAGAACGTCGAAGGGCCATTGGTGGTTATGGGTCCTCGGCGATGAGAGCTGCGGCTGGTTGACGATCCATGGCAGGGACTTCCGATGGAGTGGAGCAGAAGCTGGCGGGGCTTCGGGTGAGATGGCGAGCTCGCTTGGGGAAGAGGCCGGGAGGAGGAAGGGCGATGTCTAAGCGAAAAAGGAACCACGTGGTGGCTTGGGAAGGAAGGAGAAGAGGGGTTAAAAAGAGAAGGGGGCATCAAAAGTCGTCGGTGTTAGGCGGGAACGGGGATCGAGGTGGGGAAGCGGACAAAGGAAATAAATAGGGGGCGCCGAAAGTCATGGGTAGATAGTGTAGGGTAGGCGGAAACGGGGCTCGAGGCAAGGATGAGGACAAAGGCAATAATGAGGGGAGGTGGTAGGTGGGAAGGAATTCCAACACGTGGAAATATTCGGGTACAAGATGGGAACAGGGTTAGAAAAGAAATACGAGTTTCAAAAACATAACAGCCTATACGTGCACGCTACGTTTGGCTCGCCTCAAAATCTCCAGCATCATCCTTGAGTACTTCTGAACGTCCTTCGATCTGTTTCTGCTGAGGAGCTCGAACTTCTGATGATCGAAAAATTCGAACGCTACCCTCCTTAGAATAAACGTGGCTAGGGTTCAAGCAAACTAGAGTTAGAAGATTCTAAGAAGGTCAATTGAATGGTCACCAAGATAAAGGAAGGTTGGTAGTGGAGAAGATCGATGACGTCACATAATCATGATTCACGTCCTTGCGGTCCAGCGGAACACGGTCAGGGAAGTGACTAAGCCAGGATCACTTACCCCAAGTCTAGCAAGGGTGATCCAACAAACTTTAGCCAAGCACATTGACCGGATCATGGTCCATTGAAGGAAGCTTATCATTTTTATGCGTGCCATCATCAACTGAAGGAAAGATGATGAAGTGGGTAGATGGTTCAACCTATGAAGACTCACTATAACGGCTAGCAAAAGAGGTTATTAGGGAGGGTTTAACCAAGAATGGAACACGAGTTCCTAAGCAAGGGTTAGGAGTTCAAAGGAAGTGACGAGGATCAAGGAAGACCTAATGAAGATGGTAATAAGGACGCTTTTACCCGTATATCCAATACAGGTGAACACTCGAGACATCCCGTACTCGAGGTTAATTTGAGTATTTTATATTGTACACCCTGATCTTGCTATATTGTTCACGAGGTAGTTAGCGCGGACCTGCGTGGGCCACCAAACTTGTAACGACCCGCTCCCGGGGGCCCGTTACTTATTTGATATTTGCGCAGGTCCTGCAGGTTACCAGTGAAAACAAAATAGCCACGATGCAGAGATGTACAAAAATACTCAAATAGTGTCCAATTATTACATTCCATACTGTACAAGATGTCCCAACGAGTATACATGAAAGAATAAAGTACACAACACTGAAATATAACTCTGGAAGCTGCGGTCGAATTCTGGCGCTATTAGCTCAGGAGCATCTACCTCCATCTGTACGTCGTCTGCGGTGCCACGGAGATGGAACCGTAGGTAAGTCACAACAATTCTAAATATAGAAAAGAAGCAGTGCACAAGTATGACAAAAGTAACTACGTACAAGCAGATCAGAGTGAAAAGTAAAGTACTGAGTACAAACTGAAAAGTAAAGGCGAACTGAACTGAAAGGAGAGAACCATTATACTATGGTAGTGCAAGTGTAAAGCAGACTAGGCAAGTGAAACATACTACTGCTGTAGCTAAAAGTATGACAAGTAAAGTACTTGTGACTGTACAAGTGTAGCAAGTAACATGCATGGAACGTGTAAAGTAAGTGTGACTGTAGTGCGTAAAGTAAAAGTGACTGTGTAAAAGTAACTACACTACGTGACTCAAGTCGGAGAGTACAATCTGTGACCATCGAGTTCATCTCTTGCCTGGGCGCGACCCAGACGAATGCCGAAACACAGGCACGGTACATGTATTTTGCCGAAACACAGGCAGCGGGACGGTATGCCGAAACACAGGCAACGGGACGGGAAGATTGAACTCCAGTCACTCCCATACTCTCTCAAACTATGAGTTACCCCAAAAACCCCAGTGCAGTGTCAAGTGTTCTATGTACATGTTTATACGGGATGTTCCACAAGATGTTTCATGAGATGTTCCACCAGATATTCCACAAGATATTCCACAACAAGTTTCACAAGATGTTCCATACGGTGTATCACATGTTAGTCAACCCAAGTCCACTGGTTGACTTTCTCATTGAAAACCAGAGGGTGGTAACTCATTCCAAAGCTGACCGTGCCAAAGCGAACTGAGGATAAAGACAAGTCCAACAACAGTAATACCGATTCCATGCTTCGAGCATGTAGAAGTATTGTTTAGCACACAATTTACCCAAGTTGATGGTTGTGTTTAACAACCACCAAAGTTGAAAGTTGGCAAAGTAATCTATAGTTGATTACTTTCCTATTAGATTAGGTTTCTAGTTCGGTTCAAGTCAAGTAGCCGTTCGGAGGCTATAGTGGAGTCCTAAGTTCATACGGGTACACTTATCTAATTTTCTAATTTTAGAATTAGTCGTGACTTACTGATTTCGAGATCGACGTAGCAAGCTGGAACTGGTTCTAGGGCTTCTATGGAAGCTGGTGCTCAAGAATTTGTACCTGCAAAACACAAGAACAATCGGTTACAGAACACCTATTTTCTACCTATTTAACTTAACGCGTTTGATTTTATAATCGATTGAAACATCGTCAAAAAGTGTTCTAAATTTTTCTATAGACTAGATATGATGAAAATAATTTTATCGTAGGAGAAAATAATTTTCTGAAGCTTACATTAATTTCTATAATTTTTAAGAGCTCAAAAATAATTTAAAAACTATTTTTCAATTTGTGACGTAATTATTCAAACATTTCTTCTGGGTGCAATTGGTATCGGAAAGTTGCAAATGAACTGTCAAAATGGCCGTCTCAGAGAGTACTGTAACATATATTTTTATCACCTACTAATTTATGTGAAAATAACACGTTACTGATTTTTGAATGAAAATAACGGATTTAACTTTTAGGCTTAAAAATTTATTCTGGGAAAACTACTCGTCCGATTGAGATGAAACTAGCGCCATTGGGTCCAGAATGTCATTTCTGATTTTCTGGAGCTATCCGCACATTTTTCTGCCCCCTGTATAAATAGTTATGGATTTATAACCATTATACACATTTAATAATTAATTAATAATACGAAATTTCGAATTTTCTTACTATTTACAAGTTTGCCATCGAGCAAACTTACGCAGCCCGATAAGCATCGGAGGGGGCTCGTCGGCGGGGGCTTCGCGGCGGCGGGAGAGAGGCCGTGGGCGGGGAACGGCGAGCTCTGGCGGCGTCGACTTCGCCGGAGAGGGCGAGGGCGGGCGACGTGGGGGCGGAGCTGACGGCGGCGGCGGCAGCTCCGGCGTCGCGGCGAGGCTCCGAGGGCGGCGACGAGGTCGGAGGCCGGCAACGACGGCGTGGGGCGTTTCGGGGGTGCTCCGGCGTCGTGGGGGCCTCGGGCGGAGCTCGGGGGCGGGCGCCGGTGATGGGGCGGTGAGCGGCGGTCACGGCGGTGGCGGGTTTGTGCATGGGTTGCCGTGGGTGTGCCGTGGGGGTCTGGGTTTGGGCTGAGAGGAAACGGGCTGTGGGGGAGGTTAATGCCTGGGGGAGATAGATGATTAGGGGGGGAGAGAGAGAGGGTGAGGCGTGATGCTTGGAGGAGCACAACGGCGTTTGTGTGCGTGGGTTCGGGAACACTAGAATGGGAGGGAGTTTATGAGTGTGTGGGTGTGTTGCGAAGAAGATGGGTTCGGTGGCCTGAATTTCGAATGAGAAGGTGAGAGCCTGGGGTTTGTGTGAGGCTAATCAGGGGATTAAATAGGAACAATTAGATAGCTAAGTATTAAATGATATTTTAATTAGTCAAAAGCCTTTAATGCAATTTGTTGAGCTCTTGACTAAGTGTGGAAACGAAACCCACGAAAACATCATGGGCTGCCAATCATCGGGGTTAGGTGGGGTAAGTTAAATTAAAATAGCTAATAGGGTAAAAAGTAATTAAGTAAAAAGGTTAAAACGTAATTAATAGATAAATACAAAATTACGATTTTGCCCCTACTAGTAAACGTGTCCGAAAAATTACGAAAACATACCCACGTGATCGTATCGTCGCGAGGATGGCGAATACGAAGTCCGTTTCAGGGTTTGGGCTACGGAAATACTAGTTTTTGGCCAAAACGTTTGGAAAGCGGGTTTGCGGGTTTTCTACTGAAATGATATCCGAAAATTACGAAATTAATGTGGAGAGCCCTAAATGATCATAGGATGCTACTGCAGGAGTTTGATAATGTTTTGAAAGTGTTTGAATAGAAAATAAATTCGTCGAATCAAAACGGTAATTTTGGAAGATGAATTTTAACAGAAATGTTTTGGCCATTTGAGGAAATCTGAAATTGCTGAAATACAATATGATAAGTCTAGTGCTCTAAAATATTTTTATAAGAATTTTTAAAGTCAGCTTTGTTAGAAAATTCTTGACTAACATTTATAATGTAAAATTTATTCTTAAAAATACGTATAAATACGTAAATTGAACTGTTGAAAATTACTGGTCGTTACAAAAACGTATATTGAAGAACTGGTCATAGAAATATTGAAGACGGAGAAGATCAAGACCAATTGCAGTCGAAGCCCTAGAGATTCGTCTTGGAATCAACAGGTATGAAGCGGGGTTTCAATTTTGGGAGATCATAAGGTCTGCGATGAAAAATAAGGAAGCCCTATCAATCTAAACGATGAAGGCAGACATAAAGTTAGCATTTTGAAGGAAATGGTGCTTAGGAGGCTCCATTTTATGGTCAGTTGTGTGGTTTAATTATGAAATTTTGGAAAATCCTAATCATGTGTAAATGTTGCAGGGGCTTTGAAGCTGTTGAAGAGCACGGTGCAAATTTGAAACCGTTTCAGTTTCTGAATTGGATTAAACAATCTGCAGGTTAGTATGCATGTTTTATCGAACCACAAACTAGCTTTTCCAAAGCTATTGGTACAAATAATAAAGTTGCATGCGCATTTTCCAGACAATCAAATAAAGAAAATACGTCTGGATAATGCTGGAGAATTTATTTCCCAGTCATTTCAAGAATATTGCCAAGCAACTGAGATAGATATTGAACATCACGTGCCATGTGTTCATACTCAAAATGGGTTGGCAGAGTCATTAATGAAAAGACTCCAATGGATTACACGTCCATTACTAATGAAATCCCAGTGGTCGGTGACTACATGTGGACATGCAATATTGTTTGCTAATAAAAAACAGACTCTCCGGATGTCATTCTCTCTCTCCAATGCAACTTGCGTATGGAACATTACTGACCATCTCTCACTTGAGAATTTTCGGTTGCGTGGTCTATATCTCCATAGCACCACCGTAGAGGACAAAAATGGGTCCTCAATGTCGTCATGTATCTATATAGGGTTTTACTCACCCTCAGTAATAAGATACCTAAAACCCCAAACGGGAGACGCATTCAAGACACGTCTTGAAGACTATGAATTTGATGAGACAAACTTTCCCAAATTGGGTGCAAATACTGCAAAATCTGGAGCCACACAAATAATATCGTGGGATACAGAATCAATGACCCATTATGATCTGGTAACAAAGCAATGTGAAGATGAGATCCTAAAGATTCTACAAATACAGAACACTGTTCACCAGTTACTGGACTCATTTACTGACAATCAGAAGATTGTCAGATCACACATCCCTGTTATAAATACTTCAGCTAGGATTGACATCCCCAAGAATGGATGCAATCCACCAGCAGCAGAAGTGGCTGTTCCTCAACTAAAAAGAGGCAGATCACCAGCCTCCAAAGACAAAAAAATCAAAGAAAAAGAAAAAATCTGGAGGCATTGAGACAATACTACCACATGACAATGAGCTCATGTTCATACACTCACCCCCTCCTGGAATCCTATGAAGTGGAAAATCCGGGAGAAATTGAAATGAAATTAAATGTTGTACGTACTAGGAAGGTGTTGGACAGAAAGAACACAATTGTCGACAATATATTCACGTATCATATTACCAAATACATCGCCAAAGTGATGATAATTATATAATATTGTTCCATGCTCCGTTGCTCAAATGAAAACGTAGAGATTGGCCAAATATGAAACGTGACAATAAAAGATGAGCTAAACTCGTTTTAAAACGTGAAGTGTTCAGACCTAAGTCCAGACACCAAAAGATGTCAAACCTGTGAGCATAATAAGTATTGTACAAATAAGAACATAAATATATAAGTACAAAATCGTATGCTAAAGGTACAACATATAGCTCAAGGATTTTTCGCTGAAACTGGGGAATAAAACAACTAAGATGGGCTAAACTCACTTGTATTAATGATGCATCAGATTTCCCCAGTTATAAATTGCGAATACCGTACGATTTGGCAAAGGAAATTTTGGATACGCTGCTATTGGATGTTGTGACAACATGCCTCTAAGGATATCTCGATCAAGATATATTCCTTATTTCCTTAAAATGCCTGAATAGACTTCGAGACGTTTATTCTATTGAAGAAGAAGAAGAAGAATAATAATAATATAAAATATTGTACAACCAAGTGAATCACTTGACAAAGCGATGATTTCTACTAAAGATTGTCTTTGCATCTTTATAAAGAGTAAAGAACATGATTTGAGATCAAAGTTGTAAAAAATTTAAATCTCATCGGATCTCTTGAAGAGAAAACCAAAATATCTGTTCAAGCTTGACTATCAAACATGATATGAAAGACCTAAGTAAAATAAACTAAGTCATGGCTCACAGATTTATCTAAATAGATAAAATCCTGTTACATTAAAACTTTATACAAACAGAGTTTTGAAGACATTATAATAAGCACCAATGTCATCCATTAAGTGCACACATGGTAGTACGCTCTTTGGATGTATATAAAAATCCCTTCCGTCAGCTGGAAGGGGGATGATATATTTGTTCTTGAAGTCACTTATCTAAGTGCAATCAGAACACTTCTGGCTAACTGCACGCGTCTCGATATAGCAATTGCAGTAAATTCACTAGTCAGATACAATAATGCACCTAAAAAGTGCCATTAGACTAGAGTTAAGCATATTCTGCGCTACTTTTAAGGGTCGATAGATTTGAGCTTACCTTATAAAGAATTATCCTCCATGCTTATGCAGATGCAGGTTACATGTCCGACCCCCCTATAATGAGAAATCACGGACTGTGAACCTACAGTGGGACGGTCATCTACTTCAGATCTGCAAATTAAACTATGAAGACAACATCATTCTATCATTTCGAGATCCTCACCATTCCCGAAACAAACCAATGGTTAGTGCGCATGGTGATATATCACATCACATCCACTGGGACATAGATTGGTCTTTTGGAGGTAACTACATAGTCAGAAGACCATGCCACATGCTTACACTATTTTTGAGGAGACCACGTCATTGGGGACGAAACTACGCACACCTCTTGAGAGTTTTTGGATTCAGCAGCTGCTTAATGATGATGATATTTGTAATTTGTGTATACTCTCGGAATGTTGTAAATATGAATGATGAAAAACACCTAAGAGATCTGAAAGGCTAAGGGCTTGAACAGATCAGGGGGAGTTAGAGAGTATGCGTACTCTTTTTCATTAGCTATGGTTTTTTTCCACTGAGTTTTTCATAGCCAAATGTTTTAACGAACATGATTTTGAAGTATCAATCCCTTGTGATACTCATTTGATACTCAGAGCCCCGAAGTATTTTGGGAAAGAGTTTACTTATGACGGGACGAAGAGGAGTGTTGTAAATAGATAACGAGTGCGTAGATACTATTGTATCTCATAAGGTAAGTCTACGCTTCGTACCAACCTGAGAGTAATTTATCCCATTTTTACAGTGACCGTCGCGATCGCTTTGAACATCATCGCCCATCGGAGTCATCATTAGGGCCTGAGTTTATTCGAGTCTGTTTCTGTTTCTATTTCTATTTTTGCGGTGGCCAGAATCTTACGAGGGTTTTACATTTTATTTGGGGGGAAGAAACGAAGAAGGGGATGCTTTGCTGAGGACAGCAATGGTTTCTTTATCAACGTGGGTTCGCTACGCTGCTAAGAAATTCGAATACTCCGTTTTACTCGGCTTTAAGGTAACCAGATTTCATATTTTTTCAGTTGAAGAACCCTTTTGGTAATCTTATGCATGGTTTTGTTCGGATTGATAAGATTAATGAATTGGGATCCTGTGACATTTTTGATTGATTGAATTTGATTTCTCAGTAGGGTTGGCAAATAAGTAGCCGTCTTTTATTTAATTTTATTGATTAATTCGGGATTCGTAGTTGGATGAATTCACATCGGATTACAAAAGGCGAAAAACTTTCCCTTTTGTGATGCATTTCCTACTGTGGAAGCATACGAAACAATCTTTTCTGTTTTTTCATCTTTTCTGGATGAATCGAGTGAAAAATGTGTTAACTAGTTAACCACAAGGGAAAAGTTGTCTTCTTCAGTGTAATTTTATACAGGAAACCTTCATTGGACCTCGTATAACTAAGTATTACTTGGAAAATCCTGATCTATATAGTTTTGATTAGCCAATGTTCGCTTTTTTTTGCGGTGGTTTTTTTGGGGGTGGTTATGGGTGGAGTGAAGACTTGTGTCTGCCGAGATGGACAGTGGACATACCGATATATCATTAAAAGAAAGAGAAGAAAAAATGCACATGAAGTTGATAAATGAGAATATATCTTAGCAAGGAGATGATAGCAAACATATAATGGAAATCAAGTGTTGCATTAACCAATCTATTCATTGAGATCTGAAAGTGAGCCACGCCTCACAATCATTGAGGCCATACGCAGCTTCTGCCAAGAGCCGAGCTCTAAAGCATACAGCATTCACTGCACTGTATGATTTGCGATCAAAGCATTGATATTTCGCCGGACACTGTCTTAAGCTTATTCAGCTTATTTAGATGGTCTGTATCTTGTAGTATTCATTTTGTGGCTCATGTGAAAGTTTATCTAATTATGTTCGGCATAGTTTCTTTTCTGCCCATTGTTTGCTTCCAAGCTGATACAAATTCAGCGCGCTGTATGATTTGATATCAAAGCATTGATATTTCCATGGACACCGTCTTAAGCTTATACAGCTTATTTTGCTGGCCTGTATCTTGAAGTATTCATTTGGCGGCTCATGTGAAAGTTTATCTAATTATGTTTGGCATATTTTCTTTTCTGCCCATTGTTGACTTCCAAGCTGATACTAATTCAGCGCACTGTATGATTTGATATCAAAGCATTGATATTTCCATGGAAAACGTCTTATGCTTATTCAGCTTCTTTTAGCTGGTCTGTATCTTGTAGTATTCATTTGGCAGCTCACGTGAAGGTGGCATATACTCTTTTCTGCTCATTGTTTGCTTCCAAGCCGATACTATTATTAACTTTGTTTGCAATGCCCCCTTTTTAATTTTTTTGGTCAATATTAAAAAAATAAACTATGTAGAGAACTTGCTACTTATCTTTCTTTTTATTTGTAACGCAGAAGTATAATGTTGGCCAAATCAATGCAAAAGAATTCAGCGATGCAATTTGGAAAAATTTCGTTCAGGGAAAGCTAACATTCTTGCATTGGACCAAAGGAGGGGAAGAAATGGCTCCAATAATATCAGGACAAGGAGGGGCTCTTCTTGTTAGAAAGATTCCTATCCCAGCCCCACCGTATTTACAGCTACCATTTTTCTATTTTTCTGAATCTTTTCGTATGTTCTGACATGGAAGATCAATCATGATAATGCACTCTTCTTGTTCGTTTTATGCTTGAGGATTTTGTTATCTGCTAACATATTGAATTGTTATGATGTCCAAGAATGATGTCCACGATTATTCTTGGATGAATACAAGCAATGATTTATGTAGACATGGGGGGATTAATGAACCTTGAGTAAGGCAACTGAAAGGGTTATGAAGGAGGCTCAATATTCACTGCAATTGGCCTAATGCTAGGGGTTATGCAAGATAAAAGACATTCCATGCCTGGAAACCATATTTTTGGATGAAGAATCTCTGGTAAAAATATAATCGGTATCATTAACGATGATGTACCAAGAATCAACATTTTGAACAAAGCCTAGCACATTACGGAACATGAGAAAATCATCATGTGATTTCTTCTTATTTTGCCTGCCGGTTTGAAGGAGAGGCAGTTTCAAACACTTCTTTCTAGGATCCATGTACTGTATAAATTTCCTAGGTTTATTCATGGTGAGTTCTTATGGAGTATGTTGTTATCCAGTTGCATTGTATCGATTAACGACATTAGGAAAGACATAATTTTTTTGGGTAAGATTAGGAAATAGATAATTAGTATATTAGAAATGTGAGAGAAGGTTATAATCTATTTAGTTAAAACTAGGATATGTAAAACTGTAACTATGGTTCAAGAAGAAAAGTGTGCGATGGCCAAGAGATGTCCATAGTGATCATTTTTATTAGCTCGGATCTAATGTTCATGATAACACCGAGACCGAGGAGGATGTCCTTCACGAAGCAATGCAAGATGGGTTGAAGTGGGAAAAGTGCGTTTGGAGTTCTATGTGACCAGCGAATATTGATGAAGTTGAAGATAATTTTAATTTTTTTAAAAAATGGCTATATGATCAGACACGCTCCTTGGATTCAAACATTGGAGGATTAAAACACAACATCTCCAAACAATGGCTTTGGCCAAATTAAAACGTCAATATGGGTTATCAACGTCATGCTAAATCGAAGAGCAGTGAATGGCTGTATGAGTCAGCAGAGGGCATGGTGGCTTGATCAATTTTATCATCATCGTCATCATCATGAATAAATGAGCATCATCGTCATCACTATTGTTGATCTTTACTTCTGGGGAGGAGGGGAATCACTTGAGATGGTCTTGGACGTGGGAAGCAAACCAATGAGATCACCGGTAGGAGCAACATGATTGTAGGTGGAGGAGCAGCAGGATTGTAGGTGGAGGAGCAACGTGACCGTAGGCGGAGGAGCAGCTTCCACCAGTTGTAGACCAAAATGAACATGGAACAGAAAAGATACTTGATCGCTGATCTAACAGAGGAGGTTGCCACTTACAGACTTACAGAGATGCATAAAGAAAAGGAATGCAAGTTGCCCTCCCTGCATCTCTGGGAAAAAGGTTTTTGTTTTGTTTTGCTTGTCTCATGGTTTGTTAGTGTGGTTCATGTTGGCATGCAACACTTTCACTACACTAAGATGATTTCAGTGCAGTGTCTCTCTCTTTGCAGTGGTAAATGCACCAGGCTGCCAGCCATGAGGTGCTGTTTCTAAAGGCTAGCAGCACTGGATTGATCTTTTCCTAAGAAATATGTTCTTAAATGGAATTCAAATGAACGGAGTTCTGTATTGGAGGTCATTCTAGTGGAAAGTGGTTATCAGAGATAATATTAGGTGATGCAGAACTGATGACTTGTGATATATAAATGACAAGAAGAATAAAAGATTTCATTACATGCAGGAATATATTTAAGTACTAACCATCAATTAAACTTGCGGAGATCACTGCCTGGTAGTATTGTGCCCGTGCCGGTTGCTGCCATGTATGTGCATGGTATGGTTCAATGCCTATTAGTTTAGGTGATGACATGGCGAAAGATTTTTCTAAGCAGTACTTCATCGTGGTCTTTTCACTAAAGACTTTCTACTGTCAAAGTTGGGTTGGTTCTGGATTACAGTTCTACAGAAAAGTTTTGGCAAATTTTTCAATGGGCAGCTAACATAACTCTCTAAATTTGTGTGGGATTCCTTGTCAAATAACTATGGTCAAAGGTCAAGAGAAGGGTATAGCATCGATCCTACAATGCTCGTATCTTATTAATTCTGGAGTTTAAGCTGATGCCACCAATGAGCTACTGTCCAAATTTCTTTTAGCCCATGAAACGGTAACAACAATAAAAAATAATAAATTTATACATTCAACTCAAATGCATAGTTCTGGGCTTCTAGCAAAGAGCAAACTAAACCACACAATTCTTAAGGCTAAGATATCCATATCTTCCTTTCCTTTTTGAGTTTTCTTTGCAACTATAAATGTTCCTAGCCTTGTATGATTGTCAGTCCAAAAATAGTGGATGAGAAATTTGAGAATAATCTTGTAGTGGCATTTGGAGCGGAATTGGCGAAAGAAAAGAAAAAAGAAACTAAACAGAAACATTTGTTTACAAAAAAAAAGGTTACAAGGGTTAACTTTCTCTAAGTATCATATACTCCCCCAACTCTCAACCTCAATCATAGACAGTTGTAGTAGTATAAGCCTGTATCATCACGGTTTTAATTGGATAACCAGTAACATAAACCATGGACTTGATATGAATAAATAGTTGAAGGATACTGGAATTAAGGAATATCAAAATTAGGCTATTCCAGCCTCTCGTTCAGACAGAAAACTACCCTATGCATGCATCATGCAGGTATAAGCTCACTGAACATCGTGACATGCCCAATCTTCAGTCAAGGACTCATCTGTGGGCATGGGTGACATAGGTCCATACAACAATGGATGGTGGCATGCCTTCTGATACTCACTCAAGAACATGTCTTCGTGGATCCTTGATCAGATCATCCACACTGATTTTTCATTAGTAGTTTTTTCAGGATGCAACTTGTCCTATGCATCATCTTGGGCTTTTAGAATGACAGAGTACAGCTGTCTTTCTTCGTTGCATTGAGTGGGCTTAGCTGATCGTGAGATAAGCCAAAAGTAACAACTGACACTTCAACTTGGCTTTTTAAAATAATAAATATCATTTATCCATACAATGTTCATAATCCATCACCCCCTTGGATTTAAAGTTCCTTGGGAAGTGAGTGATTGGATCATTGGTCTCCCTTTGTTTCAATCATTTCCCTGTTGTTGCCTGCTCCATATGTTTTAGAATGGTAGGAATATATTATGCCAACACATAGTGCACTATTTTTTAAATCAGTTTTTCACTTAACAAGATTGTTTTACTGCATAATTGTTGATTTGTGTTGTACTAGCAATATGGTATGTTTAGTTGAGGGTGGAACAATATGTTTTTCTTTGTAATTAATAGGTGTGTACGTGCATGTTGCCCGGCGTCCGACAAGGAATATCAGTCAAATTGCTTAGTTACATGGACATATAGATTGCACATCATTGAGAGTGTTTCATTTCAAACCTTTGCTATTTCAGTGATTTCCTATGCATGAGTTGAAGAGCAACACTTCCAATGGATTTTTCTTATTAAAATTTGAGGGCCTACTAGCATTATACATATGACTACTGGCACCTATTTATCCATTTAGGCAACTGGAACTTTATATGAAATTTTAAAGGAAATGGACCAAATGCAGTTCCTTATACTTGGGAAATGTAATCTGTCCAATGCATGTTACCACTTGCCACTATATAAATGGCATAGTCATATTGCAGCTTTGTTAGTGGAAGCTGTTTAATAAAATATTTTATGTTCTGAAATATCAGTTTGTCATTTTTAAGGTGCTTCAATTTGTTATGTAATTTATTGTTTTTTTGCCACAGACAAGTCTTTGTTGGAGATGTTGTTATGTTAAAAAATCCTGAGAAGCCTGATGATTATCTTGTGAGAAGGTTAGCTGCGATTGAAGGCTATGAGATGGTATCCAAAGATGAGAAAGACGAACCATTTGTTTTAGAACGGAATCAATGCTGGGTGTTGTCAGAGAATGAATCTTTAAAGGCAAAGGTATAACTTATTATAATTGTTTTGTTATATTATAATTGTTTCTTTGGTCTAGTTCTATCAAAAAACCTACCTAAAATTATCTCTTTATGCATGTGCTGTATACTTGCAGCCATTTTGAAATTCATTATTTTTTTAAATTAATCTTTAACTTCACCAACGTTTGCTTTATTAGAGTTTCTTTTAAGTAACTTCTAAACCTTATTTTAATAGCTTGAGATAGTGGGTGGAAAGTTATGACAGATGACACAACATGCTGACATTTGACTTGAAGTTGTAAACATTGTGGGGATGATCTCAAGTTTTTCCTTCGTTTCTGATGTGCTTGTTGTCGGTCTTGGGCTGTATGCCTCCTTTTTTTCTCAATCCCCAAGTAAACCGGAGATAAACTATGGGTGCTTAAATAGAGATGATGTTGCCAACCAATCTTATATTCTATGCATGAATGACCTATCTCCTCTATGTAACATGAGCTTTTGAGAGAGATTCTGAATTGGCGGTACACTTCTGTGCACCTCATGTCTGTTATCCACAAGGACCATAATACTGAAGGAATACAAATATCTATGAATACTGCATCAATGCCTACCAGGTCATATTTCTAATGTTAGAATTTTTGACATGGTGAAATTTGCGCATCAGATCCAAGGAAAACCATTGTGACTTATTGATATCAATGCTTTTGTACTTGGTTATTTGCATAAGGTTTATTGCTCTGAAACGCCCCTTACAAAGAACAAATGACACTGATAGGGATCGGATTAAGGACTTTTAATTTTTAATTTTAATTTTAAGTTTTATAATTTTCGTTATTTTGGAGTATTTTATTTATTTTGAGAGTTTTTATTATTTAGGAGTTTTAGTCCCATATTGGTTAGGAAAGAGAGATATTTGGATTGTAAGCCTATATAAAGACACTAGACTTCATTTATTTTCAATCATAAATCAATGAGTTAATCAAAGGAAAAATTTCCTCAAACCTAAGAAAGGTTCTCACTACTTGGTGAGAAACCTCGAAACTCTGGGCGAGAAGCCAAGAAACCATAATTTATCAATTCTTCTCTAAATCTTTTCCAAATCCTCCATGAAATCCTTAAAATCCATCCCATCCTTAAGCAATTTGGTATTAGAGCCGAAGATCCCAAATTTGCTCTTTCCGATCTCAAATCCACTCACAACAAAACCAAAAGAAAACCCTAACCCTAAAAACCTGCTGCCGCTCCTCCAAGCTCAACAAACTAAACGCCAAAATCCTCATTGCCTTCGTCGTCAGAATCCTCCTGAGAGGTCGAAGTGCTCCTGATGCGGACGCACCCACCTCACCATCTACCGAGGAGACGTGACCACCTATCGTGACTTACGTGAGGCGTAGGAGGCGCGGGGTCATCGCGTAGTGGGTTTAGTGGCTCTAGGAATGTTCTAGTCTTTTAAGACTAGATTAGTAATTCCCCTCTTTTCTATAAATTAGGGCTAGCCGTCTTCTTTTGTTCTTATGCTTGATTTGTGAAGAAACTTGTTAGGCATCATAGAGAAGGTTCTTAGGCTTTGATCCGACATTCAAAGCTAGGAGATAGGGGTTCGTCTTGAAAGAAACCCACCTTATTTGTAGTTCTTCGCATTTCTTATCTATAAAAAGTCCACCTTTTCCATTTTCCACTTTTAAATTTATCGATTTGCTTATAAGATTTACCGGATCGTATCAAATTGGTATCAAAGCAGTGAGATCGATGGCGACTAGTACGAGATCGAAGGTGGATTTGATCGATGAGAAGATTCAAGGGCTTCGGGAGGATCTCAATCGAGAGATTGAAGAACGGTTCGAGGGATTGAAGAAGACGGTGGGGGATTCCATCAAGGATCACGCTTATTCCCACGAGGACATCCAGATAGAACTCCGGGGCATGAGGAAGGACGCCGCGCAACGAGGTCGTGATCTCCAAGAATTGAAGGGATCGAATTCAGATCTGAAGGAGGCAATATCGACGATGATGACAATGATGCAAGCCCTAACGATGGCGAAAGAAGGAGATCGGGGCAAGGGAATCCAAGAGGGGGGAGATTCTACACTCGAATCAGCCTCCTTAGAGCAAGCACAGACGGCGACGGTGCATCCACCTCAAGGCGACGGCTCGGAAGAACCAAGGGGGTCGGCGCGGCCTGACGTAGGGCCGCGCGGGTCTATTTTACAAACAGCAGACCCGCGCGGGTCTGTTCGGCATGCGACAGGCCCGATTGGGCCTGTCGGGGGTTCGACGGCCCAACCCAGGCCTTCCCAGGCCTGGGCGAAGCCGCTGGGCCTCCCTGGGGCTTCGGCGCACCCCTGCGGGGGTCCGGAGCAGGCGGCACCCCCATTCGGGGGTGCGGGAGAGGCGGCACCCCCAGCCGGGGGTACGGATTGGCGGCCTGCCCCTCCTGGGGGGCCGACGGGCTGGGCCGCCCCTCTTGGGGGCCCGACGAACCCTTCACGGCCCTTTGGGGGTGTGGCAGGGTTCGTACCCTACTATGGGGGAACTTCGGGGACGGTTGGAGGTGGTTGGGCCTCGGGAGCAGCTATTGGGACCCATGCGGGCCAATTTTGGAGAACGGAGACTACCCATCTTGGGCCGAGGCCCGTTTTTACACGACCACCTGAGTTTCCAGGACACCACTATCAGCCCGAGGCATGGAAGAGACCTGGTTGGCCTGAGGAGTTGTACGGGGTTGACGAGGGAGGTCCGACGGAGACCCGTGGTGGCGGTTTGGGCTGGGGAGGTGATCGTGGCAGAGATAGGGGGCAGCATGGAGACATCAACGCGGATCGACGGTTGATGAAGCTGAAGATGTCGATCTTTGATGGTACAGACCCCGACGGATGGATATATCAGGCGGAGCGATATTTTCAGGTGATGAGATTGACGGAGCAGGAGGTCCTGAAGGCCATCGGGATTTATTTTAAGGGAAAGGCACTAGCATGGTACCGGTGGAAGATAGCACAGGTCCCTTTTCACACTTGGGAGGAGTTGTCATCCCTGATTGTGGATCGGTTCCAAGAGACAGCGGGAGGAGATTTCTATGAGCAGCTGTCTGCCCTGAGGCAGGAGGGGGCAGTGAGGGACTACGTGGAGAGATTTGAGATGCTTAACAGCTGGGTGAAGGGGATGAAAGATGAGGTGATGATCGGAAACTTCATGAGGGGGCTGAAGCCCTCTATACGGGCTGAATTGCGGATGCAGAGCCCTGTGACATTGGAGGACGTCCTTCGCCTAGCCCACAAGGCAGAGGAGAAGCATGCGGAGGAGAGGTGCATCCGAGGGACTTGTGGAGGCCAGGGCCAGCACAGTCAGCCGACACCAGCACCACCCAGGGGGACCACTGTAGCACCAGAGACCGCGGATGAGAAGAGAGGGGAGGCCCGACCAGTGGTGCCTGGTCGGCGATTTACTGAGGCCGACATGAGAGCGAGGCGAGCTGCAGGCCTATGTTTCAGGTGCGACGAGAAGTTCAGCCCGGTCACCGATGTGCGAGCAAGTTGCTGCAGGTCGTGATTGTGGCCGATGAGGAGTATGCTGAGGTGGAGCCAGAGTTGGCTGAGGAGAGCGAGGCGCATGCCCACATGGACGTGGCTGAGGTGTCCCTGAACTCCGTGGTAGGATTCACGCCGAATCATACCATAAAGTTGTCAGGGCTGTTGGCGGAGCAGGCAGTGACCGTACTCATTGACAGCGAAGCGACTCATAACTTCATCTCTGGGAAGATTGTGGAGCGCCATGGGTTAGAGCTGAGTACGATGGAGAGGTTACGGTGTTGCTGGGGACAGAAAAGATGGAGGAAAGCAAGGGGCTGTGCAGAGGGGTGTGCCTTAAATTGCAGGGCATACATGTAGTGGAGGACTTCTTGCCATTGGAGTTGGGCAACGTGGATATTATACTGGGGGTGCAGTGGCTGAAGAAGTTGGGGGAGATGAAGGTGAACTGGAAGTTTCTGAGGATGGAGTTCCAGGATGGGGGGCGGACCGTCGTGTTGACAGGGGACCCGACCCTTTGTTTTTCATTAGTGGACTTCAAGGCCATCACTCGGGTGTTGCAGGACGAGAGAGGGGTTCCTGGTGGAGTATCAGGGGATGACAGCTGAGGGGGAGGAGCAGTGTGATGAGACCGCAGTGGAGGTTGAGCTGCTGCTAGAGCAGTACCAGGTCTTTCAGGACCCGCAGGGGCTACCACCGTCCAGAGGGCACGAGCACGTAATTGTATTGCGTGAGGGAGTAGCGCCGGTGAGTGTGCGACCGTACCGGTACCCGCATGTGCAGAAGGACGAGATTAAGCGGATGGTTCGGAAGATGCTGTAGGCTGGGGTAATCCAGCCAAGTGTGAGTCCTTTTTCGAGCCCAGTTTTGTTGGTTAAGAAAAATGACGGGAGTTGGAGATTCTGCGTCGATTACCGAGAGCTGAACAAGGAAACAGTCGCTGACAAGTTTTCCATTCCGGTAATCGACGAGCTGCTGGACGATTTATATGGGACGACGATCTTTTCGAAGATCGACTTGAGGGCAGGATACCACCAGATTCTGATGTGGCCAGAGGATGTGCCGAAGACTGCCTTCCACACCCACGAGGGGCACTACGAGTTCCGAGTCATGCCGTTCGGCTTGACAAACGCTCCTTCGACCTTCCAGGCCTTGATGAACAAGGTCTTCCAGCCCTTCCTGCAGAGGTTCATTCTCGTTTTCTTTGACGATATTCTCGTCTACAGCAGGAGCATGATGGAGCATTTGGACCACTTGGAGGTGGTCTTTCGGGAGTTGATGGCGCATCAGTTGTACGCTAACCGGAAGAAGTGCAGCTTCGGCCAGGCACGGATCGAGTACCTGGGGCATGTTGTGTCGGTGGAGGGGGTGGAGGCCGACAGGTCAAAGATAGCGGCTATGCTGGATTGGCTGGTGCCTACTACACTGCGGGCTCTTTGATGCGGCCGCATTACCTTCGTCAGTCACGGGCCCAGACGGGACCCAAGGAGGATGGGTCACTTACTATCGGAGGCGTCGAAGGGCAGATTAGTCTTTTTGTTATGTTGCTTTGTTTCCTAGGTTTTCTATTTATATCTAGGGCTAGCCGTCATGAGAGGGCATGCTTATTGTGTGAAGAACATTCTAAGTGTCATTTGTGAGGGTTTTAGGCTTTGATCCGTTCATCAAAGTTAGGAGAGCGAGTTCCTCTCGAAAGGGCTCAATTTATCTTGCTATTAGATCTTGTTCTTTCTCAAAAATCCAATAAAAATCTCATCTTTTCCAATTTTTCTTCCTTTTCTTCGCTGATTTTTCCTTGATACGATCCAAATCGTATCAAATTGGTATCAGAGCAATAGATCCAATGGCGGAAGGTACTAGATTCAAGACGGAGATGGAGGCGCTGCGAAAGGAGATCCGGGAAGAGGTCAGCAAAAAGGTGGGAGCGTTGGAAGTCACAGTAGAGATGCTATCCAATTCCCAAAAAGAGATGGAAGCCCGGTTGATGAAGAAGCACGAGGAGTCGGACGCCACTCAAGTTCAGATTTTGAAAATTCTTCAAAAACTTGAGGGGAAGGGAAAGCATGTGGAGATCGGAGGGGAAGAATCCGAAGCGGAGAATCGTCATGCTAAGGCGGACGATCCGAAGTTGATGGCGAACACCACTGGGGCACCTCCGGGAACCAAAATCACAAAGGAGAATGAAGATCTAGAGTTCTGAGAGGAGTTGTGGGTGGAGGAGGTGCAGCGGGAGCGACGGCGGCGCGAAGGAGATCCCCTAGGGTTTCTTGCGGAGGCGAGGGGACACGGCATACAAGGGGAAGGGAGGCTAGGGCTCCCGGACAGCATAGGAGGCGGCGGCTGGGGGGGGGAACCCTAACCCCCTCCCGCGCGGGCCGCCAGGGCTCCGCGAGGGCTCGGGAGGCCTCGCGGCCCAATCCCGAGCCCGCGCGGGCACCTGGGAGAGCCTGGCGGGCCCGCGCGAGACACTGGAGGGGCCGCGCGGCCCGCCTGGGCCCAACCAGGGCCCCGCCGGCCCCCAGGGGGGCTTCGCAGCCTCCCCTGGGGTTGGCTGGGCTCCGGCGGGAAATTTTGGGGCCCGGGGGGCCCAGTAAACCCCCCGGGTCAGTTTTTCGGCCCCCGGGCAGCGATCAGGGCCCCGCAAGGGGCTACCGCGGGATTTTTGGGGCTACAGAGGAGGAGAGGCAGGGGTGGCCTATGGAGGAGTATGCGGAAAATTTTGGGGGGCCGCGAGGGTTTCCCGAAGGGGCCTACGGTAGAGGCAGGACTGAGTATGGAGGCCATGGAGCTCAGGGAGGAGGGCACCCGACCATGTACCCAGACAGGAGGATGGAGAAGTTGAAGATGCCCATTTTTGAGGGGACAGACCCCGACGGATGGATAGTGCGAGCGGAGCGGTATTTCCAGGTGATGCGGATATCAGAGGAGGAGGTATTGGAGAACATCATTTGCTATCTGGAGGGACAGGCGCTGAGCTGGTATCGTTGGAGGATGTCCCGAGCCCCGTCTCGCACTTGGGAGGAGTTGTCCGCCTTCCTACTTGACCGCTTCCAGGCCAAGCCGGGGGCGAATTTCTACGAGCAGTTGCTTGGACTACGGCAGGAGGGGACGGTGTTGGACTTCCTGGGGAAGTTTGAGGTGTTGGCAGGCAGGGTGAAGGGAGTGTCGGAAGACATATTCTTGGGGGCATTTATGCGAGGGCTGAAGTCCTCGATACGAGCCGAGCTATGGATGCAAAGTCCCAGAGACCTAGAGCATGTGATTCGTCTAGCTTTGAGGGCGGAGGAGAAGCAAGCGGAGGAGCGGAGGATCAGAGGGGCGTGGGGGGCGCCACAGCAGAGGGTCCCATCTACAACAGCCGCCCCGAGACTACCGCCGACCGCATCAGCCGGAGCGGGGGAGAAGGCAGGAGAAGCACGTCCTGCGGGATAAGGGCGGAGGATGACCGAGGCTGAGATGCGGGACATGAGAGCCAGAGGGTTGTGCTTCCGTTGCGACGAGAAGTTCACCCCGGGCCATCGGTGCGCGAGCCGGTTGCTGCAGATCACTATCGAGCCGGACGAGGAGGAATATTTCGAACCAGAGGAGCCGGAAGAGGAGGTCATCCCTGTAGAGCAGACGGTGGAGCTGGAGCGAGCGCAGGTGTCACTCAACTCCGTGATGGGGTTCACGCAGAACTCCACCATGAAGTTGGTGGGACAGGTCGGGGAGACAGCAGTGACGGTTTTGATTGACAGTGGGGCCACCCACAATTTTGTGTCCCTGCGAGTGGTGGAGCTGCTGGGGTTGCAGATGTCGGGTGTGAGGTTCACCGTACAGCTGGGGGATGGACGGTGCGAGGAGAGTACGGGGCTGTGTCGAGGACTCTGCCTAGTCATTCAGGGGGTACAGATCGTGCATGATTTTTTACCGTTCGAGTTGGGGAAGGTCGACTTCATCCTGGGAGTCCAGTGGTTGAAGACATTGGGGACCACGATGACCAACTGGAAACGGTTGAGGATGGAGTTCAAGGATGGCGAACGGACGGTGGTGCTTCAGGGAGACCCGAGCTTATGTTATGCCATGGTAGCGTTCAGTGCCATGACTCGGGCGATTCGGAGGGCGGGGCAGGGGTACTTGGTGGAGTTTCGGGGGATGACGACAGAGGCGGAGCCCGAGCCCGAGGAGGAGCCACCAGAGGTGCAGTCGGTGTTGGAGCAGTTCGCAGAGGTGTTCGAGATGCCACATGGGTTACCTCCACCCCGGGACCACGAGCATGCGATCGTACTGAGGGATGGCGCGCCCCCCGTCAGTGTTCGGCCTTACAGGTATCCCCACGTGTAGAAGGATGAGATAGAGCGGCAGATCAGAGAGATGCTGCTAGCAGGGGTGATCCAGCCCAGCGTCACTCCCTTCTCGAGCCCAGTTCTGTTAGTAAAGAAGAAGGACGGGAGCTGGCGATTTTGTGTGGACTACCGAGCCCTGAATAAGGAAACTGTGCTCGACAAGTTTTCTATTCCGGTGATAGATGAGTTGCTCGTCGAACTGCATGGGGCGATGGTGTTTTCGAAGGTGGATCTGAAGTCGGGGTATCATCAGATCCGGATGCGAGCGGAGGACATTCCGAAGACGGCGTTCCGTACGCACGAGGGCCACTACGAGTTCCTGGTGATGCCGTTTGGATTGACAAACGCCCCGTCTACTTTTCAGGCCTTGATGAACAAGGTGTTCCGTCCTTACCTGCGGCGGTTCATCCTAGTGTTTTTTGACGACATCTTGGTCTATAGCCGCACATTGGAGGAGCACACGGGGCATCTGGAGGTGGTTTTCAGGGAGTTGCAGGGGCATCAGTTATTCGCCAATCGGAAGAAGTGCTCGTTCGGGAAGAGTCAGATAGAGTACTTGGGGCACATTGTCTCAGGCGCAGGAGTGGCGGCAGATCGGGCGAAGATTGCGGCGATGTTGGAGTAGCCTCTACCGACGACACTGCGGGCCTTGCGGGGTTTTTTGGGATTGACGGGGTATTACCGCAAGTTCGTGAAGGGGTACATCACCATTGCCTGGCCTCTGACGGAGCAACTGAAGAAGGACAGTTTTCGGTGGGGAGAAGAGGCGACTAAGGCTTTCGAAGCCTTGAAGACGGCGATGTCGACGGCGCCGGTCTTAGCACTGCCAGACTTCAGCCAGCCATTTGTAGTAGAGACGGATGCTTCGGGGTATGGTCTTGGGGCGGTGCTGATGCAGGAAGGGCGGCCGATTGCATACTTCAGCCAGGTGTTGACTACTAGGGAGAGGCTGAAGTCAGTATACGAGCGAGAGCTCATGGCTATAGTCTTTTCTATTCAGAAATGGCGGCCATATCTGCTGGGACGGACTTTTGTGGTGCGGACAGATCAGCGGGCTTTGAAGTATCTGTTAGAGCAGATGTTGGTGGCGGAGGAGCACCAGAAGTTACTGTCGAAGCTGGTGGGATTTCGGTTCGATATCGAGTACAGACCGGGGCTGGAAAATAAAGCGGCGGATGCATTGTCTCGGCGAGATGAGGGGAGCCAGCTGCAAGCGATGTCGATACCGGGGTGGAGAGGTTTGGACCAGCTGTTGCAAGAGGCGGGGGCGGATCCAGAGCTGCAGCGGATCAGGGAGAGTTTACAGTGTGGAGGTGACGGGGTGCCGGGTTACACGGTAGAAGGGGGAGGTTACTCTACCAGGGGAGGTTGGTGATTCCGCGGGGGTCTGCTTCTATACAGACCCTCTTCCAGGAGTTCCATGGGTCGGCGATCGGAGGTCATTCGGGCGTGCAGCAGACGTATATGCGGATGGCTCGGGAGGTATACTGGCCGGGAATGCGGAAGGACATCGCGCGATTGGTGGCGGCTTGTGACGTTTGCCAACGTCACAAGTACATGGCGATGGCCCCGGCAGGACTACTACAGCCCTTGGCATTGCCTGAGCAGGTGTGGGAGGAGGTATCCATGGACTTCATAGACGGTTTGCCGCGCTCGGAGGGGTTCACCGTTATCTTGGTTGTGGTTGACCGACTGAGTAAGTATGCTCACTTCATTCCCTTGAAGCATCCTTACACAGCGGTCTCGGTGGCGGCGGTCTTTGTGCGAGAGGTGGTGCGGTTGCACGGGTTTCCGCGATCTATAGTGTCCGACCGGGACAAGGTTTTCACTAGTCACTTCTGGGAGGAGTTGTTTCGAGTGCAGGGGACAGTGCTGAAGCGGAGCACCGCCTACCACCCGCAGACGGACGGTCAGACCGAGGTGGTCAACAGGAGTGTCGAGACCTACCTCAGATGCTTTGCTTCGGAGACACCACGACAGTGGACTAGGTGGCTGGCGTGGGCGGAGTATTGGTATAATACTTCCTTCCACTCGGCGGCGGGGACGACACCTTTCCGGATACTGTACGGGCGAGATCTCCCATCCTTGGTATACTATGGGCACCGAGCAACACCGGTTTCACAGGTGGAGGAGCAGATGGAAGAGAGGGACAGGATGTTGGAGGAGCTGCGGAGGCACCTGACACGGGCACATCAGGTAATGAAGGCCAAAGTGGACGGTCATCGGCGAGATGTGACTTTTCAGGTGGGGGACATGGTCTACCTGAAGCTTCAACCTTACAGGCAGAAGTCTTTGGCCCACAGGAGGAACGAGAAGCTAGCGGCCCGTTACTATGGGCCTTTTGAGGTGGAGGCTCGGATTGGAGAGGTGGCTTACAGGTTGAAGCTGCCACTAGGGACGGCGATACATCCGGTGTTTCATGTTTCACAGTTACGTCGAGCGATTGACGAGCATACTACATCATCCACTCTTCCTCCTACACTCACAGATGATATGGAAGTGATGCTCGAGCCAGTCGATGTCCGGGCGGTACGGAGAGGACCAGGGCGACGTCGGGAGGTACTCATTTACTGGCAGGGGCTGCCGGATTGCGATGCGACATGGGAGCTGTATGAGGCGATACAGGAGCAGTACCCTGATTTCCACCTTGAGGACAAGGTGGCTCTTTTAGGGGCGGGTATTGATGCGGCCGCACTACCTTCGCCAGTCACGGGCCCAGACGGGACCCAAGGAGGATGGGTCACTTACTATCGGAGGCGTCGAAGGGCAGATTAGTCTTTTTGTTATGTTGCTTTGTTTCCTAGGTTTTCTATTTATATCTAGGGCTAGCCGTCATGAGAGGGCATGCTTATTGTGTGAAGAACATTCTAAGTGTCATTTGTGAGGGTTTTAGGCTTTGATCCGTTCATCAAAGTTAGGAGAGCGAGTTCCTCTCGAAAGGGCTCAATTTATCTTGCTATTAGATCTTGTTCTTTCTCAAAAATCCAATAAAAATCTCATCTTTTCCAATTTTTCTTCCTTTTCTTCGCTTATTTTTCCTTGATACGATCCAAATCGTATCACTCTTCGTGGATTTTTGGGTCTGACGGGCTACTATTGGAAGTTCGTTAATGGGTACAACACCATAGCCTGACCCCTTACCGAACAGCTCAAGAAGGACGGATTCCATTGGGGGGAGGAGGCCACCAAGGCTTTTGAGGCCTTGAAGATGGCATGACGACGGCGTTAGTGCTTGCTTTACCGAACTTCAGCATATCCTTTGTGGTGGAGACTGACGCGTCGGGATATGAATTGGGGGCGGTGCTTATGCAGGAGGGACGGCTCAGAGCCTACTTCAGTCAGGTGCTATCCGCTAGAGCACGGCTGAAGTCGGTATACGAGAGGGAGCTAATGGCCATTGTCTTCGCGGTGACGAAGTGGCGGCCCTATTTGTTGGGGAGGGAGTTTGTGGTTAGGACGGATCAGCGGAGCCTCAAGTACCTTTTAGAGCAGCGGGTTGGTTACTGAGGAGCAACATCGTTGGTTGTCCAATCTGGTGGGGTACCGATTCGACATCGAGTACAGACCGGGGTTGGAGAACAAGGCTGCTGATGCCTTGTCTTGCCGGGAGGAGAGCGTGGACTTGAGGGCTCTGTCGTGACCGATGTAGCTGGACTGGGAGCCCATGTTGCAGGAGGCGGAGAGTGACGACGAGCTAGGACAGATCCGTGAGTTGCTGCGGCAGGAAAAGGAGGGGCCGACATGGTATTCCTTGCAGGGGCGCAAACTACTTTACCAGGGGAGGTTGGTGCTATCGCGGACCTCAGTATTTATACCGGCCCTGTTTCAGGAGTTCCATGGCTCAGTGACTGGAGGCCATTCGGGTGTACAGCAGACGTACCAGAGGATGGCGAGAGAGGTGTACTGGCTCGGTATGCGGATGAGTGTTGCCCAGTTAGTAGCAGCTTGTGACGTCTGCCAGCGTCACAAGTATATGACCATGGCACCAGCAGGGCTGTTACAGCCGTTAGAGTTGCCAGAGAGGGTCTGAGAGGAAGTCACGATAGACTTCATTGACGGGTTGCCTCGCTCAGAGGGATATACGGTGATCTTTGTCGTAGTAGACTGATTGAGTAAGTATGACCATTTCATACCATTGAGGCATCCTTATACCGCAGTCTTGGTGGCCGCAGCGTTCACTCGGGAGGTGATACGCTTGCACGGGGTACCGGCGTCCATAGTGTCCGACAGGGACCATGTCTTCATGAGTGGGTTCTGGGGGGGGGGAGCTCTTCAGGGTACTGGGTACGGTGCTTAAGATGAGTACGGCCTACCACCCACAGACGGACGTCCAGACGGAGGTGGTGAACCGCTCTATATAGACTTATCTGCGGTGCTTCGCTTCGGAGACGCCTCGACAGTGGCATAGGTGGTTGGCGTGGGCAGAGTATTGGTACAACACATCGTACCACTACGCAGCGGGGATGACCCCATTTAGGATCCTTTACGGGCGAGATCCATCGTCCTTGCTTCGCTTCGGCGACAGACAGACGCCGGTGTCACAGGTGGATTGCTTATATGGAAGATATGGATGCTATGTTGGAGGAGTTGTGGAGACATCTTTTGAGGGCTCAGCAGGTGATGAAGGCCCGGGCAGATGGCCATCGGCGGGACGTCCATTTTCAGGAGGGAGATATTGTGTATCTCAAGCTGCGACCCTACAGGCAGAAGACGTTGGCTCGGAGGCAGAATGAGAAACTGGCAGCTCGCTATTACGGTCCCTACCAGATTGCAGCCAAGATTGGGCATGTGGCATACAGATTGCACCTGCCACCGTCTTCTATGATACATCTGGTGTTCCATGTGTCACAGCTTCGGAGGGCGATTGGGGACCAGTCAACCTCGTCTACTCTGCCACCTACATTTACTGAGGACATGGAGGTACTTTTGGAGCCTCTGGAGGTGCGAGCAGTTCGTCAGGGACCAGGTCGGCGAAGGGAGGTGATGATCTAATGGGTGGGACTACCCGACTGTGACGCCACGTGGGAGGCATATGACGTGGTCCGAGAGCAGTTCCTAGATTTCCACCTTGAGGACAAGGTGGCCCTTTTAGGGGGTATTGATGCGAACGCACCCACTCCACCATCTACCGAGGAGACGAGACCACCTATCGTGACTTACATGAGGCGTAGGAGGCGCGGGGTCATCGCGTAGTGGGTTTAGTGGCTCTAGGGGTATTCTAATCTTTTCAAGATTAGATTAGTAATTCCCCTATTTTCTATAAATTAGGGCTAGCCGTCTTCTTTTGTTCTTATGCTTGATTTGTGAAGAAACTTGTTAGGCATTGTAGAGAAGGTTCTTAGGCTTTGATCCGACATTCAAAGCTAGGAGATAGGGTTTCGTCTCGAAAGAAACCCACCTTATTTGTAGTTCTTCGCATTTCTTATCTATAAAAAGTCTACATTTTCCATTTTCCACTTTTAAATTTATCGATTTGCTTATACGATCTACCGGATCGTATCAGCTCCGCAATCGAAGGCGCTCATGCTATCGACCAATACATGCTGAACAAACGTCGTCGCTGCCGAACTCACATGCCACCGCTTCTAGTGGCTTCACCGACTGTCTCGTCACCTCCAATATCCTCCATCGTCGACGAGGCTATCTTTAGCTAAGAACATCGTCCCCGACTTCAAAGTGCCGTTGCGCCACCACCTTCGTTTGCTTCGAAGTTCGTCGGTGTCACCACCATTGACGTTTGGCATCGATGACTCCCCTGACGAAGCTACATGAATCAGATAGGCGACAAACCATCGACAGATTCATCGGAAAGGGGTGTCGGCGTCGACCGAGGCGATGTTGCTATAGTGTCGGCTCGGTCGAGCGGACCCTGACGACCAGTTGAGCTGGTTGAGCCACGCCGTCGACTCACTTGGTACTGTTCATCAACTGGTTGAGCCACCCCTTCGGCTCAGTTGGTACTGTTCATCGACTCTAGCAGAGCTGACATCGAGCCGACTGAAACCGGGTCGAGCCGACGACTCGAGCTGACTAAAGCCAAGTCGTTACCAGAGCCAGCTCGAGCCGACTAAGCCAAGCGAACCCCGTGCCACGGCTCCATTAGTGTGGCTTGACTATTTTTCAGGGATTTTCGTTGGAATTTTTCTGGTACTTTCTACGCAGTTTTGTTATTTTGACGATTCTGTATCTGTTTGAAGTCCAAATTTAGTGCCGTTCATGCCAGAGGATAGCTGACTCAACCAAGTATGCATTGGTACCCTCCATACCAGAAGATCTGCTCTAGATTATGTGATACCACACTGAATTCTACGTTGAAGACTACACGAGCTATTCTATTCATACAATTCATGATCAGGTCCCATACTTTTATGGCTTCGATGACATGTATGTATATGCCGATTGAGAATTACATCTAGAATATTTCTTTTCTCATTTTGATTTTATAAAAGAACAGAAACATACATATGCATATCACACGTTTAAAGGAGAAGCGAGATGCTGGTATAGGCAACTTTCATGTCATAGTAGTCGATGGACGGTGTTCAAAATCCATCTTCAAAATGTCTATTCTTTCACGCATCAATATATTACATATGCATCCCAGAAATCTTTAAGCCCGAATGTAAATATGTGATCAGAAGAAGAAATAAGTGAGAGCAACAAAAGAATTCTTCAAGCGATCAAACGTTAAGAAAGGGAACAATAAAGTAAACTCAAGTCAGCACCTACGCTAGAGATTGATCCAATACATGAGGCAGAATGTGAGAGTGAACATGAGATAAAGTCATATTTTGTCTGATATTGAGACAGCTTGCGCCCGAGAAAGGGAACAATAAAGTAAACTCAAACGTTAAGAAAGGGAACAATAAAGTAAACTCAAGCCAGCACCTACGCTAGAGATTGATCCAATACATGAGGCAGAATGTGAGAGTGAACATGAGCTAGAGTCATATTTTGTCTGATATTGAGACAGCTTGCGCCTGAGCCAGATTTGGAGCCTGTGCCAGTATTGGAGTCATAACAAGAGCCCAAGTCTGCATAAGAGTCAGAATCAGAACCAGAGTTTGATCTAGTGCTTCATTTTGAGCCAGAGCTAGAGCTTGATCCGTAACATATTTCGAGCCAGAGTTTTATCTAGAGGCACTTGTTGAACACACGTCAAAACTGTAGATAGATGCGTCACTGACGCTGATCGAGCATATCGAGTTTGTTATCCTCGATTCTTCCCACTTAACCAACACACATGCCCTAAATGCTTTTCAATCTTTTGCGAGTTAAAGAAATTTTCAGAAGACGTCTATCGACAAGTCTGCACCGATATACTTTAGAGTTCGTGGACATGTTTTTCTAACTACAAGTGACTATTGATTGCTTCTCAGCTGTGTTGCTTTTGTCGTCAGGATGTTAGTTCTGAAACCATAGAGAATGATAGATATCAGATCAAGAATTTTTAATTTTTAATTTTGAGTTTTAGAATTTTCATTAGTTTAAAGTTTTTTTATTTATTTTGAGAGTTTTTATTATTTAGGAGTTTTAGTCCCACATTGGTTGGGAAAGAGAGGCATTTGGATTGTAAGCCTACATAAAGATACTAGACTAGTTTTATTTTTAAGAATCAATGAGTTAATCAAAGGAAAAATTTCCTCAAACTGGAGAAATGTTTCTCCTCCTTGGTGAGAAGTCTCGGAACTCTTGGTGAGAAGCCAAGAAACCCTAATTTATCTATTCGTTTCCAAATCTTCACCAAATCATCCATCAACTCTTTAAAACCCATCATGTCCTGCATCAGAGACACACTTTAACCACATAAATAACTTTTACATATGTGGATATTGAAATAACTGCTTCGGCAGAATATAAGCAGATGGACTGACTCGCAAGAGGAATTGTAATAGTGGAAATTTTTTTTTTGAAAAAAATGGAACTGCTTGTATATAGAAGTTTGATATTAAACTCTCATGTATACACATCTAGGGTTGACGATTATAATTGTACATAAATCATTCCAAATCTGTTTTGTTCATTTATGCCTTTATACCATACATGTGTTGTGCGCATCTTCAAGCACAACAGAGAAGTTTTAGGTTGACAACAGATAGCATTCCAAAAGTTTTTTTGTATTGTATCAAATAGAGCGCTTGTAATTGGTCAATTCTAGAAAGTTGCAGAACCGGTCCTAGCGGTCTTGAAGTTGTGTTAGCATATTTGGCATCTGATGGATGCGGCAAAGACCACTTCTCAACTTTCTCAAGGTCTGAAGGCGGCATCTTTGATTCAAATATAAGTAGCAGATAAAAGCCATTGGCTACTTCTTTTGCTGCGTCTCTTTAAGCTGATTTTGATGATGGAGAAGAACTAATACTTTAAATACTAACTTTTAAATGCATTCCATAGTTTATTTATGTCAAACTCAACCTGGCAGTTAAATGTGTTATTATAGTTGTTAATCTATTGGAGGTGGCTTAAATAAGCTGAATGCAGACCTGGATTCATTTATCCAACCCCAAGATTTGCGAAAAGACTATTTGATTTTGTTCTATTAAGTCAACTTTGCCCTGCGGCATGTGCGGAGCTTCTTGGATAGAACAAGTATTCCCAGTGGTCATGCGAGGGAAAGTAGCAACAACTATTTTTTATAACATCATGCAAGGGGAAAAGAAAGTTGGCAGTTGTGGAAGACTGAAATAACTGTCACTCCACTCATACCGATGTATTGACTTATTTGACTGTGATCAAATTTCTTTTTTGGTTTTGGCCTTTGTTGAAAGAGACTGGTAGCATTTGTTAGTTGAAGGCAATAAAATTGACTTGACAGGCTAGTGGGAGATCTTGGGAGGCAAGATGCTTCGGACATTATTATCAACAATCCAGCAATTTCCCATCAACTGGGTTGGGTTGTGGGGGCATTATTCAAATATGAGAATTTTCAGAAATAAATTGATCATGATTTTTTGATTGAATCTCTTCTATGTCTATGTTCCGTGAACGAAAACCAGAGATCATATTTCTTCGTAATGGTTCAGTTGGTGAGAAGATCGATCCATCGTTTCTTTGTCATGTAGTTAAAGCTTATGTAACCGTGTGGTTCTTCAAAATTCCTATATGGGGCCGGCCATCGAAGGGGGCCGGTTGCCCCTCCGGCACCTTGGGGGGACACCGTTGAACCCCCAGGAGGGGCGGCCAGTGCCGCCCGCCCCTCCTGGGGCTTCGACAGCCCCCTGGGACAGCGACGGAGATCCGTCGGCCCAAAACTGGGGCCGGCAGGCCCCGTCGCCCCCCTGGGGGGCTTCGCCGGGCGTCCGAGGGGGAGGCCGAGCGCCGCCCAAGCCTCTAGGGGTTCCTTCGAGTCACCTAGGGGCCCGACAGCCCCTGCCACCTACTACAGCGACATGGTGTGTCCAGTTTGGGCCCCGAACGGTTCAGACACCACACTTTCAGTCACAGATGGGTCCCTGGAGAGGGGTTCAACAGCCGGGGGACGACAGCAACACTTTGGAGGACCGTCGGCTCAGCCCCCACCCTTTGGGGGAGTGACATGAGACTGGAGAGGACTTCAGGGCACCTAGGGAGCACATCACGAGAACTATGGACATCCACATGGAGACGAGCAGTGAGACTGTCATGAGGATGGTGCAGATGGAGGCGCACGGGATCCAGCCGCATGGTATATTCTTGAGAGACCACATATTTCCAGCCGAGATGCCAAGATCAGCCACATGAGAGAGGAGGATTTGCGGAGGAGAGTCGGCTGAGAAAGCTGAAGATGCCCATTTTTTGAGGGAGGAGACCCCGATGACTGGTTGTACTGAGTGGAGAGATACTTTGAGGTGTCGATGGTTCAGGAGGAGGACTGGCTCCGTGCTGTGGGAGTCTGTTTGGAGGGAGATGCCCTGGGATGGTATATGTGGACGTAACAGCAACAACCTTTCCATACGTGGGAGGAGTTCACCACCCTTCTGTTGGAGCGCTTTGGAGAGGTACAGGCTGAGGGAGCTTATGAGCGTCTGTATGCATTGAAGCAGGAGGGAAGCGTCAGTGAGTATATTAAGAAGTTCGAGTCACTCTGCAGCTTCGGGGAGTGTTAGGCGAGTCTCTGGAGGGGTGTTTTATGAAGGGGTTGAAACCCAATATTAGATCGTGACTTATACAGTTGAAGCCTGTCGATCTGCGAGAGATGGTGACTTTAGCGAGGATGGTGAAGGACCATCAGGATACGGAGAGGAGAGCCCGCGGGGCATGGGGAAGCACCTCTTTTCGGAGACATGATCCTGGAGGGGGATAGAAGACGTCCACATGGGGTAGCATCCACAGACGGGGCATTGACTAGTAAGGAGAAGTGGGTGGAACCATGACCTGGAGTACAGACACGGAGGATGACAGATGCAGAGATTCGTGAAAAGCAGACTAAGATCCTGTGTTTCAAATGCGACGAGAAGTTTACTCTAGGGCGCCGGTGCGGGGACCGTACTCTTCAGATCCTGATAATGAATGACGATGAAGAGGATGTGGAGGGCATGGTAATGCTGGAAGCTGGCACGGAAGATGATCAGGAGCACCTGCACGTGGAATAGCCGTCCACACACTTCACGCACCACCTTGAGGATAAGGTGGTTTTCGGGGGCAGAGTAGTGATGCGGCTTGGATTTAGGGCACCATGGGCATTTTAGTAAATTGACATATTCTGGAATGTTTTCTATTTAAAGCCTATAACCTGCTTTAGGTGAAAATTGTTGAGTATTTTCTCTAGTTTATTTCTTTAGTCCTTAGATAAATTGTATTTGGAATTTTCCCAGTTCTCTTAGATTAATCCCTAGCTAGTTGTTTTATCTATTCGTAGTCGTTGATTAGCGAGTAGCTTATTTTGTAGTAATTATTCTATAATTTTCAGATCTGATTCCACAATAAAAATCAATCCTATTTTTATCGTTCTTTCCACACCAAAAAACCCCTTTTATTACAGAACTTTAGTGGATCGCATCATAGATGTTCCATTAGTTTCAGCCCCCTCATGATGCACCATCATTGTTTGGTGTTGCTTTAGCACAGAAAAGAGAGTAGGACTCGTTGTACAGATGACACATGATGTGAATATGGAGTTGTTGTGGCTTATTTTCTATTTCAACAAAATTGTCATGTTATGATGTGTCGTTTACCATTTTATATAATTATTGAATATCATATCATATCACGTATCATATCATGTATCGTAATATAAATTTAACTTATGCATTAATTAAGCAACCTACATATATCACTAGATATATCATAAAAATATATAGCGATTTAATCATGGAACAAACGATAAATGAGAAGACAGGATCGAAGTTTGAAAGCACATTCATGAAAAACAACAAAGGTCGGCAAGTGTTGGCGGTGCCTCTGTCGGCTGGTGTTGGCAGTGTCTATTTGACGATTCATGAGGATAGGCAAGGCCATCTTTGAGGGTCGATAAAGCTTAACAAAGCTTTGCAAGCTCTAAAGATGGTTGGTGTGGTTGCAAGCATCAATAAGGGGTGGCAAGTTGTTGACAAAAGTTTGTGAGATTCGGTTCGTTGAGAAAATTCAGGTGTCTTTCGTTGTAAAGAGGAGAAACCGATCAATTTTTGCCCCAATATGAAGTATTGTGAACTTAAGATTAGACCCGATTGGATAAAAACTGATCGGAATGAAATTTTTGATTGATTATACATACATGCATATACATCTCTACATATGCATACATACATATAAAGTTGATATGAATATCGACCGAGATGTATCGTCCGATACAATATCCGATATGATAATTTGATACGTATCGAAATCCCTTACAATCATATTGTATCTTATGATACATATCACATAGCATAATATATTGATAGTTATGAATTCAATCTTCAATTTTCAGCTGGATGGCAAGTATCTGATGCCATGTTGAGACATAAAGTAAGTATCTGGCATCATATTAGATGAAATATATATTTCATGTATATGAGAATATACAACGTTAACATAAAATGCAGTATCCTATTTTGTTATCTATCTAATAAAATCTTGAATCCTAAATGTAAAAACTTTAAAGATATATTCATGTCGTCTGAACCAAACAAACAATAAAGTACATTATCTTATAACCAATAATATAAAAAGAATAAATAGCAAATAAATAAACAATTACAGCATAGTTACTTCTACTGTCAGGATATATCAGGCTAGTGTTGGGTGATATATTGGATCAAAGCGAGAAAATTAACTGAAATTGTAATAGATTTTGTTGTAAATCCACCCTTCATGTGGTCACATTGAATGCTCAAGACTGTATTGTCAGCTAACATGTCGAGATCGGGCCATGTCGTGGGATAGTTAAAATAGCAAACCTGCATATAGCCAATTGAGAATTCCCATGCCCCAGAAACACTATTAAATTATTACATCCCCCCTAGGGTGGCAAACGGGCCGGGTCAGGGTTGACCCGACCCGGATAAGGATGAAACCAAACTCGACCCGGATTGAGTCTGGATCAGGGATCTAAAACGCCGGGTCAGGGTTGACCCGACCCGGATAAGGATGAAACCAAACTCGACCCGGATTGAGTCTGGATCAAGGATCTAAAACCAGCACCCGATCCAGGTATAAATTGGGTCACCGTACCCGATCCAGTTTGTCTGATAGGTCGGGTTTGGGATTGGGGTGTAAAGAGGATAAAAAGTCAAATGCGGCAAGTAAGATTTGAACTCCTAACCCCTCATTTGTTAATATAAACACATACCATGTGAGTTACCTGATAGTGAGAATATATATTGTATACACACATTAAAAAGACAAAGCTGTAATAAATTTATATATTGATTAATGATTTGAAAAAAATAACCCAGATATCCCAGTAGGATTCGAATCTGAGCCCCTTGGATTTTAACATCTTCATTTGCCAATAAGATATGTGGGCTTTTGATTATATAATAATACTATGTATATAGTTATAACGTATAAGCAGGGTTAATCCGGGTTGAGTCGGGTTGGCGGGATAAACCCGTACCCGGCCCGGATTTTCTGGATGGGCTGTGTCGATCCGAATACTACCCGACCCCGATTGGCCCTATCCATACCCGGCCTAAGAGGACGGGTTCGGGTCGGGTCGGGTCGGGTTCATTTTGCCACCCTTGTCCCCGCTTTAAATTTGCCCAGTCATTAATTTAGATAAAAGGGTCAAACACCAGATGTCATTTCTCCATCTCACACCCATCATTCACTCGCGGGCAAATTGTCTTGTGTTTTTGTAGTTTCAACCACTTTCAGTTTTGTTGAGTGTTGATAAGGCAGAGCGTATGGATTGTTGGTCAGCTTGGCTAGTGATTGATGCAGACATTAACAATAGCTGAATTCGGTCTGGTCTGCATTATTAACTGATCTGGCTTGCTTTAGCTCCTAATTTCTGTTAGATTATCATGTCAAAATCCTGAATATAATCTTATGCTGATGGACAGATTTGGGGGGATATCGGGGATTATGATTTAAGACTTATAGTTTCATCGTACAAATTAAGCCTCAGACCTCGGTATAAAAGGATATGATAAATGTAAACGGAGACGGCCCTTAGTGTAGCTGAACTGCAAACGAGGATTCATGCACTAAGGATATGAGATACTGGTTTTATTCTAGTTCTTATAGGTCAAGAGTCTAGTTGATGATGCTTACAGGGTATGAGGCACATATAAATCTGATGATCTCAAATCATCAAAATTTTCTAGGATAGTTAATATTAAAGCAAGCAAGCCTTTGGCAATCAAATGTATGCAAAAGAGTTCTCTGCAGAACTACGTCAAAACTGGCCTCAGGGTACGAGAATGCCTTTGTCATGCGATATGGTATCTTCTTTCCGAGGCCTTTCTTATAGAAATATTTTAAAATATATCCCTTGAGGTTGTGGTGTCATCCTTGGTAACTTTTAGACTGCTAAGATCTACCATGTCTTTCTTTGTCTCTGTCTCTTCTCGCACAAATTTGGCCAATTTTACTTGTATGTTTCTTAAATGGCAGGATGCAGAGGACAGCCGGCTTTTTGGCCCTGTTCCAATGAGCAGCATCATTGGGCGAGTCATGTATGCCCTGCGATCAGCTGTAGATCATGGGCCGGTGCAAAACAGGTGACTGGCATTTCTCGATGTATATATATCAACGTGTCGTTATACATCTCTACCCTCCAAATTAATATCCGCTCCTTTATTCCCGTTTATTTTAATAGTCATCTGGCAATGAAGCACGATTCATCGGTGTTGGCGGTAGAGCTGGATGTGGATGAGATGGCAAAAAGCACCAAAATATAGCCCCCGCCTCGAATTGATCTTTCATGTCTGTCTTCCCAATGATCCCCTCTGCCAGAATGTGTGCTTCACGATAGAAAGGATCGACAAGAACTGCAGCTATGATCAATGTTATCTATGATCCAGGAGTTGAGTCTCATGTTTCCCTTTTCTGGTTTCACTGTTTAAACTCAACGTTTGGATAATTGTCGTGTATTTTCTCAATTCGTCGTAGAGATTTTGTTCTAGCAATGAAGTAACAATGAGGGCCGCGAATAAACTAGTGACTGTTGATCTAGGGTTAATGGGTGCATATGCTCTCTGCTGCTTAACCACACATCAGAGGAGTTTATACGTTGTATTGGTTCGGCTTTAGTGTATAAGCTTCGATTTTGCTACATGCGTTTGTGTTGTGTTTCTGTATAAGCATTCTAGGGATTGTTTGCTGGATCCAAATTTCTCTCTGGTTGATGGACTTATTGTAGGGTATGAGTTCGGTTGTGGTTTCTTGTTCAAAATTGCGAAAGATGTCTTCATGTCATTGGATCTCTGATGGCCATAAACTTGAATATAATAGATGAATTTTGGTGGATTTCATCTGCTAGTCAAGAACCCAAGAATATTGTTTTGTTTTGATGATTGTGATCAGGCACTGTCAAAATTTGCATGGTTCAATGGAACAATGCAGTTAGTACACACTACATAAATGAAAGTGCGAGATCATGAAACTGAGTTGATTTTTATTTCTCGCATTATTTCTAGAATTTGCTGATGGATAAATGCCTTGCCAACTTGGCTATCTAATTTGCTGATGGATCCAACTCTGGATATTCATGTATGGTGTAAATTAGAGTCAATTTCTTGCGACAAATGCATCATGCAATTTTTGTTGCATGTAAGATTTACCGTGCTTTCCTTGTCGCAAATTATCTATTATACAAACGAGAGATGTTTCTGCTGATTAGGACAAACCCAGTTGACAGGATTTGTACTATGTGGCGTGTGAAGGGGTATGCCATCTTGGCATGGTGGATCCCACTTGGTGGAGGGTGGGAGCTTGGGTTTGGGGTGATGTTGTGGAAAATACAAACAAAAGACTCCTTGTTCTCATTAATTGCAAGCTTGCCATTGCTTTTTCATAAAACCCGAATGCCTCTCATTTTTCCATATATTTACGGGTTTGCCATCGGGCTTTTTTTCACTTTGGGCCCATGCGTTTTTTTTGCACTTTAACGGCTGTTTCCCACCCTTTTACCCCGGACGATACCCACACGCACACACACTTCTCTTTTTTTTCGGTTGCGCACGGTTCCTGCCTCATCGCGTCGATACCCATACACACCCACTCTTCCCGCTCTTTGTCAGTTATGCGTATTCACCACATCCTATGTATTTTTTTTTTGGGGTCTCCGTGCACTATGTTCACATGTTATTTATAGTCTAATTACAATTTGCCACCTAATTTAGATACTTGCTCAGACCAAAAACCAACTAATTCTTTTAATTGACTTGTCCATTCTTCGTTCGACAATATTTTTGTTATTAAGAAAAATATTTCTCATAAACTTGCTTAGGATCCTTCAAAAAAAAGGCTAATAGGACAGACATGCTTATCTTTTCAGTTGGGAGATGAAATGGAGCTAGCGAGTAGGCAAATAATTTTTCTAATTAATTTTTATTTCAGGCCATTGATAGACCAGATAAATCCTCAGTGTTTCCTGGTACCAGCGCTTCTTTTGATGATGAATCTTATATTTTTTTATGTTATCAAAGAGACCGAGTAGAGTTAAACTGTGTCAAATCAAAGACCAACTCATGATCCGATTGATGCCAATAAGTTTGGTCTAGGTTTGTATGATCAAAAAAGTTTTTCACATGAAACAAATCTACTAGTAACCACAAAACATTTTCAATCTGCGGCAGACTTGACCCTGCTTTTTTAACATACGTATACATATACATATACACACGTCGGAAAGCAGGAATTAAAACCATCGACTTCTCACAAGAGAGGAAAGAGGAATACTACTAAGCCAATTCGCTAAGGTGCTTCCTTAATATTTGACAAATATGTATATTTGGGTTTCTTGGAAGCATTAACAATGTAAATACTCTTACTTTGTTTTCCATCATATGCATTGGAATAGAAAACCTATGCAAATGTGATGTACTAGATAAGAAACTGTCTAGAAGTCAAAATTTCAAACGATTCTGAAATTATTTGCTAATATTGCATGCAAGAAAAGAGATCAATGCATTGTATTTATACAATAGGTAGAAAATCAAAATAAAGAAATCAATAGATGAACACATCACCTTAAAGCAGCGGATGGATCGAAGAGAAGGAATTGCGCGCTTTGGATCGAATTTGTGATCACATAAGGAAGACAAATGATTTTCATAACCAATATTGCCTCTACTTCTTCTTCTTGAGGAAAGGGGAAAAACATCCCAAAAGGTGTATATATAGGAATGAGAAAGGCCGTTTTCTAACATTAAAAAATTTAACGTTAGAAAAACAGTTAAGGAAAAAACATCCCTTTTGCATTAGGAACCCTCAAATTCCTTTTAATTTCAATTACACAAATTGATATTTGCACATAGGCCCTTCAATCATTCAATATTATGTTTTACACCCAGTGCAAGCCCATCATGGGCGTACTCAAATCCAACATCTCCCACGCATACATGATGAGATTGTTGTCACAAAAAAACAACACGTGAAGAAGACTTCATACTTGGTAACTTGGTCGAGCGACCCATAAGCGAATATAGGAAATCTTGTTGTGCACTGGTTAGAGATACACAACTGCCCTCAACGTAATCAATTCTCTAAAGTATATCTGTCGCTTATTATACTCCAGGTCTAGTTTAATGTATCAGTGTAAGTATTCCTGATCCCTCTTTTTATTTACTCTTGAGGACATACTTAAACACATCCACATTGATGTCTCTTAATCACACAGGTTGGCTGACCAGTGAAATCATCAAACTTGATATCAACAAACTTAGCCATTCCTTTGCATTTAATATTCTAAGTCACAACTCAGTCGCTTTCCTAGACATACACTTTTAGACCAAATCACTCGTGGCCATAAGGAATATGCTAAAGTAGCTATCACCAAGACCGAGACTTTGAATATTAGCCAATAGTCAGAGTATAGGGATGAACCTAATCCTCCAGGGACTCACACAGTGGAGAGGCAGAGATATACTTTTTCACTTTCCATTATGGTCGACTCTAGCACATGTGGTATGAATCACATGCAACGGTGTATTGCGTATGTCTTTGGAGTAATTCAATCCAACACCATTCAGACTCCAAGTTAAATGTACTCATACATTTAACACTGAATTCTACAGCAATCAATTGCTCTAAGAATTCGTGTCTGGCTCATGAATAGGCTTAGATGAATTTTGGAGAATCTATTCATCTCGGTCATTATTTGTACATATAAAATGACCTCATCTTGAAACTCATTCAAGGCGACTTTTATAGAGAATTAAGCCTCATCCCTGTCCGTTCACCTAGAACGTCAGAGGCGATTGCCTGTGTGAGAAGACCCATCTCCATGCCTATTTGACATACTTTTTCTTATGTACTCTTTTATGTGTTAACAAATAACACTATTGGGCAAACACATATCATCCAACACAATGAATGAAATAAATATTTTATTGAATAATATCAAAATATATAACAGAGTACATACACACATATATTTCAATTTTTATGCAATCCTAGAGCTTTTACATGTCTCAAAAAGCATCTCTAGGAATGTGTTCAGTAAGAGGGTCATCAACCATTTTGTGCATAGATATATACTCGATAGAAACTATATTCTCAGCAACAATGTCTCTCACAAAATGGTATCATATGTCGATATGTTTGGTACGACTGTGTGTAGTGCCCTGTGAAGCTACTGCACATGTACTAGAGGGGGGTGAATAGTACTTTAAAATAATCAAGATAGTTATTCCTAATTATTGTGCAAGTAACAAACGACAATGCGGAATAAACAACAATCAACAAGAATTAAACATACGCAAACAAAGCATGTAATGGGTTCGGATCCACCCAAGTCTCCCCGACTTGTTCCTGGTAATCCTACGTCCCAACCACCCGGATCCCCTCCGGATACTTGAGTTAGAAACCCTAACTCAAGATTTCCACTATGAAATTCTTGTGATAACGTTCACAAGACCAAATCATACAAAATACAAATGTGACTCCCACAACCCGGGGTCACACACTTCTCTCACAACCGAGAGAACAATTCAAATAACGATTGAAATGAAATAAAGAAACACTTACCACAAAATCCTATGCCTTGAGTAAATCTTACCAAATTAGGGCAAAGATGGATTTTGGGGAAGATGATGCCACCAAACCCTAGCTTCGAGAAGTTGACCAGCAATGGAAGCCTAGGGTGGAGTATGGTGACTAGAATCAAGCTCTTGGCTTGAAAGCTCACAATGGAGAGAATCTCTCTTGAGTTTAAAGGCTCAAAGAGTGAAGGGAGAGATTCTTGTGAGGGAGAGAGAGCTTTGAAATAGCTTGGGAGAGCTCTTCTCTTAGGTCTGAAAATGCTTGGAAAATGGACCTCTAACATTGCCTCAAACATATCAAGTTTGTATTTATAGAGGCAAGGAAAATCGTGTTGGAAAAGTTCCCAACGTCTCTATTCTGAACCAGACTAGTCGGTCAAAGAAGGATCACTGACCGACTAGTTCATCAATTAGTCGGTCGGTGATACAACGTAGACCGACTAACGGTTGAACAGCCAAAAGGTCGAAGTACAGGAGATGACAACTAGTCGGTCTAAGAAGACTTGCCGACCGACTAGTTTCACAACTAGTCGGTCGGTGAATGATCTTTGACCGACTAACAGTCGAAATAGAGTAGGTTGACTTCAAGATGAATTAGTCGGTTTAAGAACAAATGCTGACCGACTAGTTTCTCAACTAGTCGGTCGACAAACGTTCTTTGACCGACTAACTCGAAACAGTAACTCAGGCTGTACAGAGAAAGCTCAACTAGTCGGTCTGAGAAGGATTCCTAACCGACTAGATCGTCATCTAGTCGGTCGGTGACTCTTCTTTGACCGACTAATTGACCAACAGGGAATGAGCTGAAATGAGCAAGGCATTCTAGTCGGTTCATGTAGAGTTGCCGACCGACTAGATCGTCATCTAGTCGGTTGGTGACTCTACTTGAACCAACTAACATGCACTAGAAGCCGAGGGAAGAAGCGATAGGCTTCGGGAAAGTTTCTAATGGCTTCTATAATAATCCTAGCTCTAAGACATGAGCGAAATGAAGATAATAAAGTAAGTCCTACTCAAGGCTTAACATTCTAATTAATGAAGCTAGAAGACAATAAATAATACATGACGAACCGTCTTCAAAGCTTCAATCCTCATTCCTTTTGACTTCAATATTGCTCCTTGAGCTTCAACGAAGCTTCAGGCACACGATCATGCGTATTGAGAAGTCTTGAGACGTCGCTTTAGATGTACGTAGTATTTTGGCGACAATCTCCATAACTGCGCTCATAAAGTGTTAGTTCACGATATATTTATGTTTGCTCATCATCCAAAACCAAATCCGGGGAATCAATACTCAACATTCTCCCCCTTTTTGATGATGACAAACCAACATAAATAATAAGCAATAATAATGATTCATTTGAAATTTACTTACTCCCACTGCATTGATGACACGTTAGTTCCGTATTCAACAATAATCATATGCATCAAGCAGCGAGGGAAATATAAAATATGAATCTTATTATTGACATATAGGATTTAAATCCATTTTTATATCTTCACTCCCCCTGAATCTAACACATCAAATTAGATTCATGGTAAATTCCTTTGAATTATTAATTAGCACATTGTCATTATTATATCTCTCCCCCTTTGGCATTAGCAAAAAGAGCGGGAGGAGATCAACGACAAAACCAATGGCTAAAAAATAACGCATGTGAGTCGAAGAATACGACCACGGTCCAAAAGACACCAATGTAAAATATCAAATAGAAGCAAAGCATGCCCAATGAGACCAAAGTCGAAAATCGAGATACGAAATCATCAATCCATATGGGAAAATCGAAAAACGAAATCACCAAGCCATAGGCGAAAACGAAAAACGAAATCATCAAACCATAGGCGCAAATCGAAAAATGAAATCACCAAGCCATAGTCGAAAATCGAAATACGAAATCATCAAGCCATAGGCAAAAATCGAAATCCGAAATCCGAAATCATCAAAACTCAAATAAGTTTCATGTATTGAGTTTTGGAACATTCTCTCCAAAATCAACATTCTTAGTTAAATAGAGTGCATGGAAAACAATTCTATGTTTCCATAGAAAGAATTCTATTTAACCAAGACAATATCGTCGAGCGACGAAATCAACATCAGAGACAAAAATCCAATGTGAAAACCAAATGTAGCAAAAATGACACCAAAAGTAATATGCAAAAATGTTATGCCAAACATAGATAGAACATCATAAATCTATGGCATACACAATTCTAGCATACAAATTGAAACATAATGATACCAATCGTAATAAAATCTAACAATATATGCATTCAACCTACATGGATACCAAATGTATATCAAATGTAAGAAGATACTTACAACATTACGCTCCCCCTACTTTGGTGCATCACTTAAGCACCATCAACTCCAATTGAATGAAAAACTTTGCAAATCACGGAGTTGGTAGGGTTGGTATCCCATGGTGGATTGAACCTAGAAAAAATTAATATGGAGATAAAAATTTGATTTGAAGCTCCTTCTCTTATCCTTGAGTACCTAAAGATAAAATATCATTCCATGGTACCCAAGGACATTGGGTCCTAAGAAATTAGATGTAACGACTGGTTTTTCATGTATGGATTTTATTGTAAATATTTATATATTTGGTTGCTTTCCCTTGTTGAGATTTCCATTTCCGTCTCCGTAGTTTCATTTTCGTTCGTTTCGTCGTGATTCTCTAGATTCTTCCGTCGGTCGGCGTGTTTGAAGTAAGTCATTCGTGACGGGCTTCATAACGTCGATATCTTAGAGTTAGAACGAGCCTAGGAGACTTAGAAAACCATCCCGGAGCTTCGCGCCCCATTTCGGAACTTTTGGTGCACGTTAGCCGGTATAAGAAGGGGCACCGACCGACTAGATGACGATCCAGTCGGTCGGAAAACCTTCTTGAACCGACTAGCGGACTTGAAAGGTTATTCAGGAGTTACTGTTTGTCGTTAGTCGGTCTAAGAACATTGGTTGACCGACTAAGTTGCAAACTAGTCGGTCAGCAATGCTTCTTTAACCGACTAACTCATTTACTAATTTTTGGTATCAGTACTGTTTATTCTTAGTCGGTCTAAGTTCATCTTTCAACCGACTAGTTGTCAAACTAGTCGGTTAAGTTTTGTACTCAGACCGACTAATTCTTAGTTCTTCTGTACAGTCGAGTTACTGTTTACTCTTAGTCGGTCTAAGAACGTTCATCGACCGACTAGATGTCAAACTAGTCGGTGAGTAGTTGTTCTTTGACCGACTAACTCTTAGTTCAGGTTTTCGACTGGAGCTACTGTTTACACTTAGTCGGTCTGCGTTGGTCAACCGACCGACTAGTTCTCAAACTAGTCGGTCAACAGTTGTTCTTTGACCGACTAAACAGTACAGGAAACCCTAGTTTTGCCCTAGCCGCCACCAAACTCTATAAATACCCCTCTAAACGTTTTCTTCTTCTTCCTCATGACCTAAAACCCTAATTTCTCCCCTATTGAGCCCCATCTTGCTCAAACCATTAATCCTTCATCCCAAGCTCATCCTCCATCATCCAAACCCTCCCTTGTCACAACCCACCTTCCATCTTCCCCAAACCTTCATTAAACCACCAAAATCCACATCAAAACCCATTTCTCCAGATTTTTCCCTCATTTCCAGATCTGAGCTGGATCGTTCTTCCGTTGCCGTGGTTGCTCGGCATCGTTCCTTCGCTTCTTCACGGTAATACTCGATTCCTTTAGTTTTAGCATAACCCACATTGACATTGTGAAACCCTAATAAAATGGATTATTAGATGATTAGGGTTCCATTAAGAAATCGATTTAGAATCGTTGTTCTAATAATTGTTTTGCTATAACAGTGATCCATCCGTAGTTTAGCTTGTGACGATCTTCATTGCTCGTCAACCCCGGTATCAGGCAAGTGAAACTTGCATCTCTTGTTTTGGGCCATGTCTTAGGCCATTTCCCTGCTTTAGCGTAAAAGAGACTAGACAGTGAAAGGATAGCCGTCTAGACGCCCTTGACCTAGCTTGACAACGAAGCTTGGCCCGTCACCTTCTTCATGCTTGTATGTCACGTTTAAATTCAATTAACGGTACGCAAATATCCGTTCATGGCATTGCATGTTGATTACTCATTGTGATTGCGTAGCACACGCTACAATACTTATATTCCTGGCTCGTGTTCCAGAAGCGAGCTCAGTTAGTTGGAAACCCCAACGCTCGATACATATGGGTGGGGTAAGAGATATGCGGCCACCTGAGCCCCGAGTTGGCCTGATCCGCCACTCCGGCCAGCAGGCGAATTCTCTAGTGCACAAGTGATTAATAGTGATAAGAGATAAGCGGCCTAAGCCACGAGCTGGCCAGCAGGTGGACTCTCTATGCACTAAGTGATAAACAGTGATAAGTGATAAGTGATTAGTGAATTGGTAGCTTTCGCTACATCGTGTGTGCTTGTCTCTCTTTTAAAAACTGATGCATCAAACTAAACTGTCATATCATTGCTAATATTACAAGTGCTAGGTTGTTAGTTACTTTCAGTTTCCTTGCCCAAGTCTTTTAGAGTTGCTGACATGTGCCCCTTTTCTCTTTTGGGTGACACATGTTAGACCCCGAGTCAGAGTTACTTGCTGAGGGTGAGGTGTTTGCGGATGCTGAGCTTGCGCCCGTGTTGGACGAGGACTTCGTAGACACTGGAGATCAGCCTTAGTGTCTACGTCTAGTTTTGTTAGATTGCTTAGGTTGTCGGTGCGTGGCACCTAGTTTGATACTCTGTTATGTTTGCTTTTGTTTGGCCTTGTTCTGGGCCCTTAGACTCTTTCTTTTAGCCTGGCGGCTTTTCTGTGATGTTGAATATTTTGTGGACAAACTGTGGGATTGGTATTTCATATCCGTCTCATCTTATCATTATTATTATTGTTGTTTCGTTTGCAATTACAGGGACCTGCTTATACTAAATTTACGCTTATCAGGCGTGCAGCTTCACAGCTCCACGCTTGAGCGGACCTTCTCACGTCTCGCCTCCATTTTAGGGAAGCGGGGCGTGACAGGTTTTAGTGGTGGCCCATGCAGGTCGTTTCTGTAACTGCAATTATCGGGATAACGATAATAATATAAGATTGTCCAACAAATAAATTCGACATCCGAGCCCTAAGCTATGAGTCTAATTGTTTCGTTTTCTGTGTCATTAGATGGAGGAAGGCGAATCACCCGTGGTGGTGGTAGTGGTGCGCCCCCTCATGACGAGGAGCCTGAGCGGGAGCCCACTAACGGAGAGATGATGCGGATGATAATGCAGATGATGCAAGTTTAGCAGGGTGTGCTTCTGCAGGTACAGAATGCTCCGGTGGCTCGAGCTGCTCGGGCGGTGGAAGCCCCTCGCCCTGAGCCTGGAGCGAAGCAGTTCAGAGAGCTGGGTCCTGCATATTTTGATGGAACCGAAGGTCCACTAGCTGCTGATGAGTGGATGAGGAATATCGAGGACAATCTGAAGATGTCCAAGGTCAACGAAGTTAGTTGGGTTGACTTGGCGAAGCGCCAGCTGAGGGATAACGCCAGGAATTGGTGGGATGCTGAAGAGAAGATGTTGGAGGAGCCGATCGTCTGGGCTACCTTCAAGGCCAGATTTGATGGTGAGTTCTTCCCAAAAGCTGCCAGGGAAGAGATGCTGCAGCGTTTTATCGATCTGAAGCAAGGAAGCTCGTCGGTGGACCGGTATCACCAAGAGTTCATGAGGCTGAGTTGGTTTGCACCGAAGATGGTGCAGGACGCTGAGGAGAGAGCTCAGAGGTTCCTGCAGGGACTTGCTTCGGAGCTCCAGAGTTTTGTGACCTCTTCTGACCGGGAATCTTATCAGAAGGTTCTAGTAGCAGCCAAGAGGCAGGAGCTGCTCGTGAACCAGAGGAGGGGGTATATTGTTGGTGCTGGGAAGAGGCCTGTGGAACAGGCGAGAGCTGTGGTTAGACCTAGATTCAGGCAGAACCAGCCTGTTCAGTTTAAGAGGCAAGGAGGGCCTGTTCAGAAGACTTGCTATTTCTGTGGCAAGGAGGGTCATATCAAGGAATCGTGTAGGAGGTTCTTGGGGCAATGTATTGCCTGTGGAGATCCCGCCCATGCTCTCAGGGAGTGCCCGAGGTTGAAGCAGCCTTGGAGGGCACCTATTGCTGTCCCGCCGTTGCAGCAGAGAGCCCCGGTGTCCGCTGGTCGTGGGGTACCCCTTGTTCCACAAGGGCATGCCTTTCGGCAGGCTGTTCCGCCGAGGAGGCAGGCATTTCTGATGACCGAGGAGGAGATTTTGGCTATGGATGAGGTCATTGCAGGTAACTTTCAATCTAGTTATTCCTTTCTTAATTAGTTGATTGTTAAATTATGTTGGTTGCTTGTGTATGAATGTTGCTAGAGTAAGATTGGATTGATTAGACTGTTTGTTAGGTGTGGTTTTGGTTTGCACATTCCCTGCCTGAGTCCTCTTTGACTCAGGTGCGTCGATGTGTATTTTGGCCCGGAGCTTCGTGGAGAAGCATTCCTTGTCAACGTCCCCTCTCCCCAAGAGTTGGAACATCGTTACAGGGAACGGTGTGGTCTCGGTGCATCGTGGGTGCAATTCTTGCCCGTTGGTGGTTTGTGGACGTGAGCTTTGTGCTGATTTCATTATCCACGACATCATCAACTACGATGCGGTCCTTGGGATGGATTGGCTTGCGAGCTTCTATGCTACGATTGACTGTCGAAGGAAGAGGGTGGTGTTTGAGATTCCCGGACATCCAGTATTTGAGTTCAGCCGTTGATCGCTCCAAAATGTAACCCAAGAGCACAACCAAAAACTTGATCGCGCCCCGGATATACACCCAGAGAACGATTGTAGTTTTACCGCAAGCGCTCGGCGTAGTGGCGAGCGGGTATCGAACACGAGGAGGTGGTGTTGGCTCCAATCTATCCTAGGTTGGTTTGACTACGAATGTATTATTGGTGGAGATGGATATGGAATGATATAATGGAAATGGTGATAGATGTCGGTGTCGGTGATAGAGAAGTTGGATAAAATATCGATTCAAATACAATATAATAAAAGTGTCTAGGGCTAGGGAATTCCCACTACGGATCGTCATACATCATTGTAAATAGTGAATCTCAATATTACTAGACTTGAGTTGAGGTGAACTAGTCGTAACTGAATAGAGAACCAAGCTCACGCTCTCGCGCTATTGCCGGTCTATAGCAAACCTAGGATATGGCCCAATCTCTTGCAAACCCTAGCCTAAGCCACTAGCATTAGGATCGACATCATCGTTCAATCGCTCCTCGAGCCCACTCTCGTGCAAACTCGAGTTACGATCTAGGTTGTGATAGTTCGTATTCGTCCAATCTCTTGCAAACGAATATGGGTATAGATTTATAATAAAAATCCTAGCTTTGGTCCAATCTCTTGCAAACCAAGTCTAGAGAATCTCGATTATAAACCTAAATCGAATATCTAGGCCTTCCCATCGAATAGAATCCAATCTCTTGCAAACCCTAGATCGATGGAAATCCCTAGCTATCCGTAATAAATCAATCACAACCTAACCTCCTAGCAATTCTAGCAATTTAGATATTCATTCATCACAAATCTGAAATTAGATCCATAGGGTTCATCCCCATGCCCTAGAACAACAGATCTATTCTAGCATAGCAATAACGATATGAGAATCAATAAAAATCATTGCTTGTATACAAAAAGATAGAAAAACAAAGATTCAAACAATAAGAACAAAATACTTAGCTTGATGAAGATCTTCAATCCAAAATACAAGCTTTTAGATCCAAGAGGGGGCCTAGGGCATGGCCTAACCTCCAAAAGAATCCCTAAGAAAACATGTTGGGGACCTAAGAAAACATAATGGCCCCCCCTCTAATGGTGGCTACAACCCCCTTTTATACTCTCCCCAAAACCCTAGCAAAACTGCTTAAAAAGCCCCTGAAATTCGGGCCCAAAACTGAATCTGCGCGTGCCCAGAAATCTGCGCCAGTTATGACTCGGCCGAGTGGAAATCTCACTCGGTCGAGTGAAAATCTCACTCGGTCGAGTGGACAGCTCACTCGGTCGAGTGGAAATATCACTCGGTCGAGTGAGCTTTCCTGTAGAAACTCCAGAAAACAGCACTCTGTCAAAACTGTTAAAAACTGGTCACTCGGCCGAGTGGAAATGTCACTCGGCCGAGTGACACTGACATGCAAATTTCAGCACTGCAGCATCGACTTGCAGAAATTCCCCAGATTTCATCCGACCTCCGATTGACGCGTTCTTGGTGGAGTTGGAATCGTCATGAAGTATACTATCCATAAAAAATATGAGATACATGCTTTGATAGCTGGAATGATAGCAAATTTAAAAAGAGTGGGAGGCGGTCTGAAAATCTGGGCGCTTCGTGTCCTCGGCATCACTCGGCCGAGTGGAAAATGTCACTCGGCCGAGGGGCTTTTGGAACTCAGCCGAGTCGGAGCTCATAATCGACTGACGGATTACAGAGAGTTGGACATTTTGGCTTGCTGTCGTCTGGGTGCCACTCAGGCGGACGGAGTCTTCGCACTCGGCCGAGTGGGAGTGCGATGCTCAGCCGAGTGCACGCTGATACATCTCTGTTGCGTGTCCGATCTGGCTGGTCGAGCGGGGTCTCAATGCTCGGTCGAGTGACTCCTTCACTCGGCTGAGTGGCATGCTGAAAATGCCCAATCTCCATCTTTTCGCTTCCTCGTCGCTCCTACGACGTTCTTTCTTCTTCCACTCGTCTTCCATTGCAAAATAACCCTCAACAGGGCCATGGTTGACACTCCAGAGTGGGTGCAAATCCTTTAAGCTCATTTTTGCTCCCGATCGCTCTATATTTCCTGAAATCCGACAAAAACAAGAAATAGTGAAAAGCATCGCAATATTGTCGAATAATCTTGAAAAACGCAATATGAGCAATCGAAATGGCGTGAAAACATGCGGAAAAAAGGTGTAAAATATGGAGTGATCAGCCGTGGTAGCAGTTCGCTTGGTCCTGTCAGATTTCGGGCCAGACCAGTGGAGGTTGTGGATATGCAGATGGAGTTGGAGAGGCCAGCTGTGGTGCGAGATTTTGATGACGTCTTCCCCGAGGAGATGTCTGGACTGCCACCCGATCGAGCTTTAGAGTTTTCTATTGATTTGATTCCAGGTGCGCAGCCCATTTCGAAGGCACCATATCGTATGGCGCCAGCAGAATTGGAAGAGTTGCGGAAGCAGCTGGATGAGCTTATGCAGAAGGGTTACATTAATCCCAGTGTGTCTCCGTGGGGAGCACCGGTGTTGTTGGTGAAGAAGAAGGATGGCTCGCGTCGCATGTGCGTGGACTATCGGGAGTTGAATGCGGTGACCATCAAGAATAAATACCCGTTGCCTCGCATCGATGATATCTTTGATCAGCTGGGAGGATCGAGGGTGTTTTCTAAGTTGGATTTGAGGAGTGGTTACCATCAGTTGAAGGTGAAGAAGGATGATGTGCCGAAGACAGCTTTCAGGACGAAGTATGGACACTATGAGTTCGTGGTTATGCCTTTCGGTGTAACTAACGCGCCTGCAGTTTTCATGAATTTGATGAATCTGATTTTCTATGATTTTCTGGATAAGTTTGTCGTTATCTTTATCGACGACATTCTGATCTATTCGAAGTCGGAGGAAGAGCATGCCTCGCACTTGAGGACGGTGTTGGAGATTTTGAGGAAGCATCGGTTGTATGCCAAGTTTTCGAAGTGCGAGTTCTGATTGGATAGTGTTGCTTTTCTCGGGCATGTGGTGACTGGTGATGGTATTTCAGTGGATCCCGAGAAGATCAGGGCCATCAGAGAGTGGCCTATTCCGTCGTCGGCCTCTGAGATTCGGAGTTTCCTTGGTTTGGCGGGATATTATCGGCGTTTCATTAAGGACTTTTCTCGTATTGCGGAGCCGATGACCAGGTTGACGTGGAAGGATGTTGCTTTTGTTTGGTCGGGTGATTGTGAGGATGCCTTTGGTGTTCTGAGAGAGCGTTTGACGTCTGCCCCTGTTCTTGCTGTGCCTGACCGCAGTGGAGGATTCGAGATCTTTTGCGATGCTTCTGGCAAGGGTCTCGGTTGTGTGTTGCATCAGCACGGGCATGTGGTGGCTTATGCGTCGCGTTAGCTCAAGGTTCATGCGAAGAGTTACCCGACGCATGATTTGGAGTTGGCTGCCGTTGTGTTTGCTCTTAAGATTTGGAGGCACTTCTTGCTGAGTGAGAAAGTGAAAATCTTCACCGATCACAAAAGCTTGAAGTATATTTTTACCCAGAAGGAGCTCAATATGCGACAGCGTCGATGGTTGGAGCTTATGGCAGATTACGAGATTGATTTGCAGTATCACCCTGGCAAGGTGAATGTGGTTCCAGATGCTTTGAGCAGGCTTCTCGCGGTGATGATGTTGACTTCGCAGTGGGGATTGCAGCAGGATTTTTGCGGGTCCGATGTAGAAATTGTTCTTCTCGGGGAGGCTTCTTCGTTGATGTACATGCAGGTGCAGTCAACGATCATGGATCGGATTAAGGCGAGTCAGGCCGGAGATCCGAAATTGGTAAGGATTCGAGGGCAGGTTGAAGCTGGTCTGTGGACTGACTTTTTGATTCATGAGGATGGCTTGCTGAGGTTTGGAGCCAGGTTGTGTGTGCCAGCTGGGGATAACAGAGAGGAGTTGATGGTGGAGAGCACACAGTTCGTCGTATTCTGTGCATCCTGGTGGGACCAAGATGTACAAGGATCTTCGTCTGAACTTTTGGTGGCATGGCATGAAGAGGAGTGTGGCACGGAGTGTGGCCAAGTGTTTGCTTTGCCAGCAAGTGAAGGCGGAGCATCAGCGTATGGCCGGGTTGCTACAACCGCTTCCAATTCCGGAGTGGAAATGGCAACATGTCACTATGGATTTCGTGACTGGACTACCTCGGAGTCCGAAGCAGAATGCCGCGATTTGGGTGATCGTAGACCGATTGACCAAATCCGCGCACTTTATTCCGTTCCGAGTGGGACAGTCCACTGAGGCGCTAGCGAGGAGATATATGGAGGTAAATTCTTTTAATCTCCATTTTTATTTCCTTTTTCTAGTTTGGATAGTGATGTAACGTGAATCGTGCAGGAGATCGTGCGACTTCATGGAGTCCCCGTGAGTATCGTGTCAGACAGAGACACGAGGTTCACATCTCAGTTCTGGCAGAGTTTGCAGAAGAGTTTGGGTACGCGTTTGAGTTTCAGCACGGCGTACCACCCACAGACGGATGGCCAGTCCGAGAGGACGATTCAGATTTTGGAAGACATGCTGAGAGCGTGCATGTTGGATTTCAAGGGTTCGTGGGAGGACCATCTACACTTGGTGGAGTTCTCTTACAACAACAGCTACCAGGCGTCTATTGGCATGGCGCCTTTCGCCGCTTTGTATGGGAGGAAATGTCGATCGCCATTGAGTTGGGATGACGTTGGCGATCGGGAGCTGTTGGGGCCTGAGATGATTGTGGAGGCTGTGGAGGTCGTCAGGAACATTCGGGAGAGGCTGAGGATTGCTCAGGACCGTTTTAAGCATTGGACGGATGCGAAACGTCGTCCTTTGGAGTTTCAGCCGGGCGATCATGTGTTTCCGAGGATTTCCCTGAATCGTGGAGTGATTCGTTTTGGGAAGCGAGGGAAGTTGAGCCCGCGATACATTGGACCGTTTGATGTCTGGAGAAGGTTGGCGAGGTAGCTTACCGCTTAGCCTTGCCGCCATCTTTGGAAGGAGTCCATGATGTTTTCCATGTGTCGCAGCTTCGTCGATACATCAGCGATCCATCTCATGCCGTAGATTTCTCGGAGATCGCCGTTCGCCCAGATTTGACGTATGACCAGCATCCAGTGCAGATTCTGGACAGGCGTCAGAAGTCACTTCGGAACAAGGTCGTCGATCTTGTTAGAGTGATGTGGCGGCACGGTTCACCGGGAGAGTCTACTTGGGAGAGAGAAGATGAGATGCGAGAGCGCTACGCACTTTTGTTCCCGGACACGTGAGTGTTGGGAATTCCGAGGACGGAATTTTTCTTAAGTTGGGGAGGATGTAACGACTGGTTTTTCATGTATGGATTTTATTATAAATATTTATATATTTGGTTGCTTTCCCTTGTTGAGATTTCCATTTCCGTCTCCGTAGTTTCATTTTCGTTCGTTTCGTCGTGATTCTCTAGATTCTTCCGTCGTTCGGCGTGTTTGAAGTAAGTCATTCGTGACGGGCTTCATAACGTCGATATCTTAGAGTTAGAACGAGCCTAGGAGACTTAGGAAACCATCCCGGAGCTTCGCGCCCCATTTCGGAACTTTTGGTACACGTTAGCCGGTATAAGAAGTGGCACCGACCGACTAGATGATGATCCAGTCGGTCGGAAAAACCTTCTTGAACCGACTAGCGGGCTTGAAAAGTTATTCAGGAGTTACTGTTTGTCGTTAGTCGGTCTAAGAACGTTGGTTGACCGACTAGGTTGCAAACTAGTCGGTAAGCAATGCTTCTTTAACCGACTAACTCATTTACTAATTTTTGGTATCAGTACTGTTTATTCTTAGTCGGTCTAAGTTCATCTTTCGACCGACTAGTTATCAAACTAGTCGGTTAAGTTTTGTACTCAGACCGACTAATTTTTAGTTCTTATGTACAGTCGAGTTACTGTTTACTCTTAGTCGGTCTAAGAACGTTCATCGACCGACTAGATGTCAAACTAGTCGGTCAGTAGTTGTTCTTTGACCGACTAACTATTAGTTCAGGTTTTCAACTGGAGCTACTGTTTACACTTAGTCGGTCTGCGTTGGTCAACCGACCGACTAGTTCTCAAACTAGTCGGTCAACAGTTGTTCTTTGACCGACTAAACAGTACAAGAAACCCTAGTTTTGCCCTAGCCGCCACCAAACTCTATAAATACCCCTCCAAACGTTTTCTTCTTCTTCCTCATGATCTAAAACCCTAATTTCTCCCCCATTGAGCCTCCATCTTCCTCAAACCATTAATCCTTCATCCCAAGCTCATCCTCCATCATCCAAACCCTCCCTTGTCACAACCCACCTTCCATCTCCCCCAAACCTTCATCAAACCCCCAAAATCCACATCAAAACCCATTTCTCCAGATTTTTCCGTCATTTCCAGATCTGAGCCGGATCTTTCTTCCGTTGCCGTGGTTGCTCGGCATCGTTCCTTCGCTTCTTCACGGTAATACTCGATTCCTTTAGTTTTAGCATAACCCACATTGACATTGTGAAACCCTAATAAAATGGATTATTAGATGATTAGGGTTCCATTAAGAAATCGATTTAGAATCGTTGTTCTAATAATTGTTTTGCTATAACAGTGATCCATCCGTAGTTAGCTTGTGACGATCTTCATTGCTCGTCAACCCCGGTATCAGGCAAGTGAAACTTGAATCTCTTGTTTTGGGCCATGTCTTAGGCCATTTCCCTGCTTTAGCGTAAAAGAGACTAGACGGTGAAAGGATAGCCGTCTAGACGCCCTTGACCTAGCTTGACAACGAAGCTTGGTCCGTCACCTTCTTCATGCTTGTATGTCACGTTTAAATTCAATTAACGGTACGCAAATATCCGTTCATGGCATTGCATGTTGATTACTCATCGTGATTGCGTAGCACACGCTACAATACTTATGTCACGCCCCGCTTCCCTAAAATGGAGGCGAGACGTGAGAAGGTCCGCACGAGAGAGGAGCTGTGAAGCCCCAAACCCGATAAGCGTCAATTTAGTATAAGCAGGTCCCTGTAATCGCAAAAGAGACAACAACAATAATAATAAAGAGGCGGATATGAAATACCAATCCCAAAGTTTGTCCACAAAATATTCAACTTCACATAAAAGCCACCAGGCTAACAGAAAAGAGTCTAAAGGCCCAGAACAAGGCCAACAAAAGCAACGACATAACAAAGTATAGGTGCTACGCACCGATAACACAACAACTGTCTAAACAAAAGTAAAGCACAACGAAGACACTAGGACTGGTCCCCAGTATCAACGTAGTCCTCGATCAACGCGGGCCCTGACTCAGCGTCAGCGAACACCACGTCCTCAGCAAGTAACTCAGGCTCGGGCTCTAACATGTGTCACCCAAAAGAGAAAAGGGGCACATGTCAGCAAGTCGAAAGACTTGTGCAAGGAAACAGAAATAATGGTAAACTAGCAACCTAGCAGTTAACATATGGTGCATGGCAAGTAAAGTACGGTGGTAACAAGTAAAGTAAAGGAGAGTACAAGTGGCAAGTGCTTGTAGTGACATGTAATGTCAAGTAACAAGTACAAGTACAAGGGATCACTCAACGAGTGCCCTTTGCCCGCAGGCTGGGTTCAAGTTATCAAGTACAAGGGGTCACTCAACGAGTGCCCTATTGCCCGCAGGCTGTGTTGAGCTCGTCTACTGGAGCACGAGCCAGAAAGTGCAAGTGGCATAGGATTGTGCCCACGCAAGGTTGGGGGCCTAGCCGGAACGATAGTACAAGTATGTAGCAAAGCTACACAATCACGATGAGTATTCAAGCATGCAATGACATGAGCAGTTAATACGCGTACCGTTAATTGTTATTAAACGTGACAGGTAAAATGCAATGCCATGAACAGATATTCACGTACAGTTTATTTAAATTAAACATGACAGGCAAAATGCAATAGCAGTTAAGGATGCATGGATGACATGAACATTTAATACGCGTACCGTTAAGGGAAAATAGACGTGACATGCAAGCATGATAAGGGTGACGGACCAAGCTTCGTTGTCAAGCTAGGTCAATGGCGTCTAAACGGCTATCCTTTCACCGTCTAGTCTCTTTTACGCTAAAGCAAGGTAAATGGCCTAAGACATGGCCCAAATCAAGAGATGCAAGTTTCACTTGCCTGATACCGGGATTGACGAGCAATGAAGATCGTCACACAAGCTAACTACGGAATGATCCACTGTTATGGCAAAACAATTATTAGCACAATGATTCTAAATAGGTTTCTTATTAGAACCCTAATCATCTAACCATCCATTTTATTAGGGTTTCACAATGTCAATGTGGGTTATGCTAAAATTATAGGAATCGAGTATTACCGCGTAGGGAACGGGAGAATAACGCCGAGCAACCACGGCGACGGAAGAAACGCTCCGGGGAACCTAGGGTTCAGATCTGGAAATGATTGGAGAAGTTTGGAGAAATAGGGTTTTGGGGGATTTTTGGGGGTTTGATGGAGATTTGGGGAAGATGAGAGGTGGAATGAGTGGTGGGAGGGTTTGGATGATGGAGGATGAGCTTGGATGAAGGAAATAGGGTTTGAGGGAGATGGGGGCTCAAAGGGGGGAGAAATTAGGGTTTTAGGTCGTGAGGGAGGAGAAGAAAACATTTGGAGGGGTATTTATAGAGTTTGGTGGCGGCTAGGGCAAAACTAGGGTTTACAGCACTGCTTAGTCGGTCAAGGAACAACTGTTGACCGACTAGTTTGGGAACTAGTCGGTCAGTTGACCAACGCAGACCGACTAAGTGTAAACAGTAACTCCAGTCGAAAACCTGAACTAGGAGTTAGTCGGTCAAAGAACAACTACTGACCGACTAGTTTGACATCTAGTCGGTCGATGAACATTCTTAGACCGACTAAGAGTAAATAGTAACTAGTGTCAAAAATAGTTGATGAGTTAGTCGGTTAAAGAAGCATTGCCGACCGACTAGTTTGTAACCTAGTCGGTCAACCAACGTTCTTAGACCGACTAACGATAAACAGTAACTCCTGAGAAATTTAGAAAGCAAACTAGTCGGTCCAAGAAGGATTGCCGACCGACTGGATCGTCATCTAGTCGGTCGGTGCCCCTTCTCATACCGGCTAATGAGCACCAAAAGTTCCGATACGGAGCGCGGGGCCCCGGGATCGATTTCTAAGACTCCTAGGCTTGATCTAATAGTAAGATACGACCGTTATGAAGTCCGTCACGAATGACATACTTCGAAATCGACAATCCTAAGGAAGAAACGAGAAAATACGACGAATCGATCGAAAATGAAAGCTACGGAGACGAAAACCACACACATGAGGAGAAAATCCACCAAAACACATTGTTACGATCTAAAGATCATAGGAGTCAGACTCCCGCCCGGATCCGCTAACATTCCCCATTAACTCACCACATCACAAAAGGGCCGCCGCCCCGAAAGTCCGGGGCATCATGGAGTCAGGCGCGCCTTGCAGCGTTTCCCGAACCGGTCGAGGCGAACAACCGCAGCCGCCCGACCCACCGGGGTAGTGCGCTTGGGGACGCTTGGGTAGCTGGGCCAGGCCTATTGACGGGCGCGGACATACCCTTCTGTACTAGCGGGCCATACCCCATGACCGACCGGGGGATGCGGCCGGGCCGGACAACCCCCGATCGGGACGGCCCGCCCGACGCCCGCGAACCGCGGTGCCTAGAGTGACACAGCCCGTCCTTTAGTTCGTCGCTAACGACAAACATCCTAGGATAAGGAAACGACTGACGCATACGTCACCCGACCGTCTGACAAAGCACCCCCTGGCGGCTGAGCCATCTGACAGTTAATGCTTTCGGCTCTGACACCCCGACAAAAGCCCCCCCGGCCGTCGCGCCGCCTGACGAAAGCAGGTCTGGTAACCCGATCCCCGACGCCCTTGTCTGGAGTTTCCGCTGACGTCTGAGCCAGCTCAGCGCGTCCAGTCAGCATGCCAGCACAGCACGCCTAGTCATCACCCGTCAGGTATAAATACCCCCTCTCCTCCTAAGGAGGGGGGGTTGACGAATTTCTCTCTCATTCTATTATTCACACACGAGAGCTAAGGTCTTCCATATCTTTTCTCTCCCACCTAAAGCTCGCCACGGGCGGCGGACACACAGAGAGTCCGACCGGCGTGTCTAGCCCCCGTTTTAAGCCCTATTACTAACTTAGGCATCGGAGGGGCTAAGGGTTGAACCCCAACCCTGCCCTTCTGACGAGTTGTTCGTGCTGCAGGAGAGCTCGCCCCTTGACCGGAGTCAGCGTCAGCCCCCTACCGTCCAACCTTCCTCAGCTGCATCCGACGAGATTCGACCCCGTGAGCGTCACCGGCGACGGATCCGACTTCTTCACCCTACTAATCACTTGTAAAACAGCCTACCTAACCCTTCATTTCCATATAACCACCGTGCCCTTGGTTTCCCATAATACAAATTCATTGTACGCGAGTTCCACCTCGTAACAATTGGCGCCGTCTGTGGGAACGAAGGGTCACACCCATGTTAGACTCCATGCCAATCTCGCGGAACCCTGACCACGGCAAGGATCCCGTGGGTCAGGAGCCGCTCTCTCTACAAATCACCCCGGCGTCCGACGCCCTTCCGGGCGTGGGTGCTGAAACCGAGCCTACTTCATCCCGCGTCGTCCTGAAGAGCTTCGAGGCCATCACTCAGGCCAGGGGAGGCTATCAGACAACCGGAACGGGGCCACTGCCCGGCCCCTCAGAGCCCCAGAACGTGAGGTGGAACCTCCGCCTTCAGTTCGAGGAGGAGGGAGAAAACGGGGGGCTCGCTGAGGAGATTGCGGCCCAGCAAAGGTTCCTGGAAGAGGAGATGGAAGTTGCGCAGCGGTGGAAGCGCCTGGGGGAGGCGGCCGCCGCGCAAAGGCGTTTGGACGAGGCGACCGCCGCGCAAAGGCGTTTGGACGAGGCGGCCGAGATCGCTCGGAGGGCTTACCAGGAAGAAGAGGCCGCCCGCCGCCAACTCCGCTTCATTGTCGCGGAGCGCGAGAGGCTAAGGAGAGAGAACAGGAGCAACCAAGAGGTCCTTGAAGAGACGGTGACGGGCCGGCGGCCCGGGAACGGGCGGGACCCGTTGCTGAACAGGTCTCCGCCTGGAGGAAGCGGCCCGCTTCACTAGCACCACCCCTCTGATACCCTGCACGAGGAAGCCGTTTGTCGACAACTACGCTTCCTCGCCGCTGAGCGCGAGAGGCTCCTCCGCGAGAATCAGGAACGGATGGAGGCCCGAGGAGAGTTGGCCGGGAGGCGCTGGCGCTAGGAGAGCCGTAGCCCACAACCCGTCGAGTCCTCGGCCCAAGGAAGGAGCCCCGCCAGACGACCGTCGGGCTACTCCCCGGGGGCGGAGGACCGTCGTCGGCCGTGGCGCGACCGAAGCCGGACCCCCGAATGGCGGAGAGGGGATGCCCCGGATCGCCCTACCTATCCGGAGGAGGCCACACCGCTCGCACGGTGGATCACGTCCGCCCCAAGGCCCAAAAGGTTCAAACCCCCTCACTTGGCCACGTACAATGGGAGAGGCGACCCCCTCACGCACGTGCAACAATACCGAGGGGCGATGGAGGCGCAGGATGTGGACGAGACGTTTCTATGCCGACATTTCTCCCAGAGCCTGAGGGAAACCGCGCTGGACTGGTACTTTGGCTTGCCCGCGAGGTCCGTCGGGAGCTTTGGCGAACTATCACACAAGTTCTGCCAAGAGTTCCGGGCCGTGCGAACGAAAAAGAAGCCCTTAGACTATCTCGGCACGATAGTCCAAAGGGAGGGGGAGAGAACGGGAAGATACTGTAATGCCCTACCAGCTACTGCACAAGTACTAGAAGGGGGGGGGGGGGGGTGAATAGTACTTTAAAATAATAAGGCGTATAATTCCAAATTAAATTGCACACAACTACCAAATCAATTTGCGGAAGCTTAAATTGAATGACGACAACGAAATTAACAATGCTAACAAACGATGTTAATGGGTTCGGATCCACCCAAGTCTCCCCGACTTGTTCCCGGTGATCCTACGTCCCAACCACCCGGATCCCTTCCGGATACTTGAGTTAGAAACCCTAACTCAAGATTTCCACTATGAATATCTTGTGAAAAAAAACCTTCACAAGATCAAATCATACATGCAATGGCAAAGTGAATCCCACAACCCGGGATCACAAACTTCTCTCACAACCGAGAGAGCCAATAAGCAATATAAAAGAGTTTAGATGAAATAAATACTCTTACCACAAAATCCTATACCTTGAGTTTTTCTTACCCAATAGGTGGAATGAAGGATTTGAGGAAGATGAAGTCACCAAGCCCTAGCACCAAGGAAATGAGCAGCAATGGGTGCCTAGGGAAGAGTTGGAGACTTGGATCAAGCAATAGCTTGAAAAGCTCACCTAGAACAAGCTTCTCTCTAGATCTAGAAATGAGAGAGAATGGGTTTCTTGTGAGGAAGAGAGCTTTAGATTTGAGGGAGAATAGCTATCTCTTTAGAACTCAATGAATCTCTGAATGGAAGCTCTTACCTAGATGGAAATGACCTAGGTTCGTATTTATAGGGTCCCATAAAAACAAGTTAGGTCATTCACCAACGGATAGAAATCTGTGAGACTTAGTCGGTCAAAGAACAATCACTGACCGACTAGTTCATCAACTAGTCGGTCAGTCAAACAACGTGGACCGACTAAGAGTAGATCTGAGAAGAGATAGAATTTCAGACCTAGAAATCTAGTCGGTCCAAGAACACTTTTTGACCGACTAGTTTCACAACTAGTCGGTCAGTCAATGAACGTAGACAGACTAAGAGGCAAAATAACTTAGTCTGAATGCAAAGTGACTTAGTCGGTCCAAGAACAAAAGTTGACCGACTAAATTGTCAACTAGTCGGTCACCAAACGTTCTTAGACCGACTAACGGTAAACAGTAGCTCAGGAGAAATTTAGAGTGAACAGTAAGTCACAACTAGTCGGTCAAAGAAGCATCACTGACCGACTAGTTCACAAACTAGTCGGTCGGTGAGTCAACGTAGACCGACTAACTGTAAACAGTAAAGTCCAAGAAATTAAGGAATCAAACTAGTCGGTCCAAGAACAGTTGCCGACCGACTAGATCACCATCTAGTCGGTCAGTACTTGTTCTTGTACCAACTAACATGCACAAAAAAGTCCGAATCGAAGCGCGACGCTTCGAGGAAGTTAGAATGAACTTGTGCAAGGATCCTAGAGCTACGAAATGAGCGTAATGAAGATATAGACGTAAGATATACTCAAGGCTTAACATTCTATATATCGAAGCTAAAAGACTATAAATAAAACCTTAATAAACGGTCTTCGAATGCTTCGATTGAATCTTCATATTTTCCAAAGCGTCGCAAGAGCTTCAACGAAGCTTTAGGCATGAATATGAGCTTTGGAAAGTGTTGAGATGTCGCTTTGAATATTCTCGTGAAATTGACGACGATCTCCAATACTGCGCTCACAAATTGTTAGTTCATGAATTATTTATGTTTGCTCATCATCCAAAACCAAATCCGGGGAGTCCAATATTCAACATTCTCCCCCTTTTTGGTGATGACAAACCAACATAAATAATAATCAAAGATAATAATTCAAATGTAAAATACTTACTCCCCCTGCATTGATGACACGTTAATTCCAAAATGAATATAAATGAATTGCATCAAGCAGAAGAGTAAGATAAATAAAATGAATTGATTTTTGAAATATCGGATTTTGAAAATCCTTATATGTATCTTAACTCCCCCGGAATCTAACATATCAAACTAGATTCTCGGAAATTGAGTTAAATTTTCATTTGCGCTATTTATTATCATTATCTCTCCCCCTTTGGCATAATCCCAAAAACGGGGGGCATACAACGACAACAATTAGGAAATGTAAAATCCAACATCGGGAGTCGTAGACAAAGGCAATGGACCAACTTGACACCAAGGGAAAAATTGTGGAAATCAAAACAAGGTGTGCCAATTTTTCCATTAAAAAAAAATCAACGATAATCAAAATCATCAAAAATAATATTTGGTTTTTTTTTCATTTATTGAATAATGAAACATACTCTCCAATATTCAATATTTCTTGGTTAAATTTGTGCATGGAAAACAATTCTATATGAATATAGAAATATAATCTATTTAACCAAGTTTGCATGCTACGAGCGACGAAATCACATTTCATATACATTCAACGAATATTAAAATGTGCACGACGAATTAAGATAAAGACAACAACGATGTATATATATAAATGATAACATCAAGAGTACATCCAAGAAGATATCAATACATCAAAATACAACATACCCATCAAGAAGAAATACATCATCATCATCATCATCATCCTCATCAAAATAAATACTACAACAACGACACCATCCAAAATACATCAAAACATCATAACCCTCATACTCTATCCTAACCCAAAATACTCTCGCTAAGATATATCATCCAAAGCGTATATGGAGAGTCCTCGGAACAACGATCACGAGGAGGAGGCTGGATCTGCAGCGTCCGTGGGTCCAGTCGACGGAGTGGACTCAGGATCTGTAGGGAGTAGAGGTGTCTCAACAGATGGAATCGTCGGGGCAGGAGTCGAGATCTTAGGAACAGGCTCTACAGCAGCATGGGTCTCGACAGAAGCAGCAGCAGCAGATACAAGAGCAGGCTCGGAAACTGGGTCAGCAGCAGGCTCAGAAGGCTGAAGAGCTGCAGCAGATGGCTCTGGAACACCGGAAGAGGTGGAAACTCCAGGAGCAGAAGTGGAAGTACCAGCAGCAGCAGCAGCAGTGGCCTCATCGCCACGGGCAAGAGAAGTGACAAGCTCGTCAAGCTCCTTATCGTCCATCTCCTCGGCCTCAGACACAGACGGAGGAAGATCAATCCCCATCATACGCGCCATACGGCAGACTACCTCCTCAGTACGAGCCAAACGGGAGTCGTGCTGACGAAGTAGGCGTACGACATCGTCCAATGTAGCAGGGGAAGACGAGGCAGCAGCAGCTGACGGAGTAGACTGAGAAGCAGATGCGGTAGACCTCTGCACGTGACGGAGAGCCGCTAGAGATTTCTTCACGGCCGTCGCGTTCAGAGGCGTACCCAAAGGACGCTCATCGTCAGGAGGGAGGGGGACTCGGAAATGACGGAATACGAGAGTCAACAGGCAAGGGTATGGAATGTGCGCAGACTTATTGGTCTTGCGTATACATTCGAAAGAATCCATCTTATCGAGTATCACGCGAGCCCAATTTATCTCGCACCCCAAGAAAAGAGCGTATATGAGCTTCAAAAACGGCTGAGAGGGGAGTGAAGAGGATCCATACTTAGGGAGGAGACACGACTTCAAAATCAGGTTAAGAACCCACGCATTCGGCTTAAAAGATTTCGATGGAACACCATTGAATGCGGAGGGGATAACCTGGAAAATCTCAGAAAGAATAGACTGATCCAAGGAAGAAATGTCGTCTACAGAAATGTCCGAGGGGAGGAGACCACACGACGCACAACCAAGAATCTCCCCCAAGATTTCTGCCGTGAGAACTATAGGAGTTCCCAAGACAGTCCTCTCAATGGAGTGGCTGGCGTCGTACTGGCCTCGAATACGGTTGGCATAGAACAATTTCACGAGGCGAGGGTACGGTTTGGGATTGGCCTTGGGGTCGTATCGGAGATAATCTAGAAGGCCACTATAAGAGAGAAGATCAGCAAGGCCGAGAAAATCAGAGAACTGAACGTAATGCTCCAACAACAGTGGACAGTGCTCTATACGGTTGTACGCTGCGAGACACTGAGGGTCATCGCGGCACAACGATATGTCTACACCGCCAACTGGCATAGGAGCTTTACCCTTGGCCTTACGGGTCTTCGGAGGTGGCGTAGGTTCCCTAGTAGGCTCATCCTCAGGGATAAATTCAGAGTCGGAATCGGGAGGAGTAGCCGGAGTGTGAAGAATAGGCTTTTTGGTCTTGGATTTGCGGGGTTTAACTATGGCAGTCCTAGGCTTCTTAAGAGGAGGCGACGAAGGAGAGGCTTGGGTAGACTTGGCACGACGCTTAGGCTTCGGGGGATTCCTAGGGTCCGAAGGTTGTTCTACGGTCATAGGAGAGGCCCCGGAAGAGGCGATAGGAATTCGAGTCTTAGCCATAGTACTACGAGCACAATCAATCGAAGAAAATCACAAGCAACCTAGAGATCACAAGCTAACAACCCTAGAGATCAAGAAATTCGAAAATAAACCAAACCCTAGAATACCTAGGAGGAGAAATCGAACCCTAGGGCAAGAAATCGACCTAGGAGAGGGAGGAAGATACCTAGGGGGCTGAGTCGACGGCGGCGGACGGCGGGGATGGCCGGAGAAATGGCCGGAGACGACGAGAATGCGAAGGGGCTCGATGGGGGTTTGGGGTTTTCGGGCTGGAGCAAAAGAGAAGACCGACTAATAGAGAGATTAGTCGGATGAAGAATGAGAATAAGTCGGTCGGGAGACGAAAAGACTCAACTGCCCTAACACACTTAGTCGGTCACAGTTCAAGCACTGACCGACTAGATTACGATCTAGTCGGTCGGTCAATGAGCTTGAACCGACTAAGTCGAAACAGAGGCACAGAGTGATTTTTAGGGCTAGATTTAGTCGGTCGCAGTATACTTACTGACCGACTAGTTTTCAATCTAGTCGGTCGGAAAGTGTACTATGACCGACTAACGAAAGAAAATGATAGGAGATGGAAATTTGCTTGATCTAGTCGGTCTGAGTTCATTTGCTGACCGACTAGATGAGCATCTAGTCGGTTGACAAGTGAACTGAAACCGACTAGAAGAGTCCAAAAATTGAAATTTGATTTCTCTTCACAAACCACTTGGATGAAACATCCTAACTCACTCATTAGTCATCTAAATTACCCCATAAAACGTCGAAATCTTAAATACGACATTGAAATACGAATTCGATCATAAATTCAAATAAATCACATAAAATTCCCAAAAATTCAATTAATCTAGCATGAATGAAATATCACGAAATATATTAGCATGCAAGATGATTGAATTTAAATATGAATCCTATATCTCGGATTCACCCATAATCCCCAATTCTCGACGCAACCGCACAAAGGAGTCCTCCTTTAGGGGTTTCGTGAAAATATCGGCGATTTGCTTTTGGGTTTCAACGTACACTAAAATGATGTCCTTTTTAGCAACATGATCATCTAAGAAATGGTGTCGGACATCTATGTGTTTCGATCAGGAATGGTGCACCGGATTCTTTGAAAGACAAATAGCACTTTGGTTATCCACCATGATAGGGCTAGTATCACAATGAATACCAAAATCCTTCAATGTGTGTCTCATCCAAAGAACCTGGGCACAAGCGGCACCGGCGGCAATATATTCCGCCTCGGTGGTTGAAAGTGATACCGAATTTTGCTTCTTGGAAAACCAAGAGACAAGACAATTTCCTAGAAAATGGCAAGTGCCACTAGTACTTTTCCTGTCGGATTTGCATCCCGCATAATCAGCGTCACTATATGAGACTAACTCATATGTGCTAGATTTCAGATAAAGTAATCCAAAATCTAATGTGTAACTTAGATAGCGAAAAATACGTTTAACCGCTACTAAGTGAGAATCCTTAGGTTGAGACTGATAACGAGCACATATACATACGGCAAACATAATATCGGGCCTACTCGCGGTAAGATAAAGTAAGCTACCTATCATACCTCGATATAGACGAATGTCTACATCTTTTCCGCCCGTATCTTTATCAAGATGCGTAGTCGTGCTCATTGGAGTCTTTTTCCCGGAGGCATTCTCCATTCCAAATCGCTTTAGCAACTCCACCGTGTACTTCGTTTGGTGGATGAAGATTGCATCGTTCAATTGGCGAATTTGGAGACCTAAGAAATATTTGAGTTCGCCCATGTGGCTCATCTCAAATTGTTCCTTCATCACATTAGAAAACTCTTCGCAAAGAGCGAAGTTAGTAGCACCGAAAATGATATCATCAACATAAATTTGAACTAATAAAATATCATTATTCGCATGCTTAATAAAAAGTGTTGAATCGGCTTCGCCCATTTTAAAATTCAAATCCAAAAGAAAATTCTTTAGGCGATCATACCAAGCTCGAGGAGCTTGTCTCAAACCATAAAGAGCTTTCTTTAGTTTAAAAACGTGATTTGGAAATTTTTCATTTATGAAGCCCGGAGGTTGAGAAACGTAAACTTCCTCAACGACATCTCCGTTTAAAAATGCACTTTTAACATCCATTTGAAATAATTTAAAATTCTTATGGCATGCAAAAGACAAAAGTAATCTAATTGATTCTAATCTAGCTACCGGAGCGAAAGATTCTTCGAAATCGATACCTTCCTCTTGACGATAGCCTTGAGCTACTAACCGAGCTTTGTTCCGGACGACGACTTGGTTTTCGTCGGTTTTGTTCTTGAAGATCCACTTTGTCCCTATGACGGTGTGGTTCTTCGATGGCAATGGAACAAGCTCCCATACCTCATTCCTCTCGAATTGAATGAGCTCCTCCTCCATGGCTAAGATCCAAGCGCTATCTTCGCATGCTTCATTAATATTCTTTGGCTCTATCGATGAGGCAAAGGCACAATTTGCGAAGTGGTGAACTTGCGATCTCGTCTTGACACTATCATAGATATTGCCAATGACTTGCTCATGGGGATGGTCACGAACCGAATGAAGCCGTTTGGGAATACCTTGATCACTTGGAACATTCTCAACAACTTCATTAGTTGGGTTAGTCTCAATAGAATCAATAGAATCATTAGACTTAGAATTATCAAACGAATCACATAAAACATCCAAAGAATCATTATCATTTGAAATTCTAGTTGGAACAAATCCTTCATTAAATGAGACATGAAGCGATTCCTCGATCGTTGAGGTTCGTTTGTTGAATATCCGGTAGGCTTTGCTACGCGTAGAATATCCAACAAAAATCCCCTCATCGGATCTTGGATCGAATTTGTCCAAACTACCATATGTGTTCTTAATAAAACATTTCGAACCAAAAAACACGAAAATGTTTAACTTGAGGCAACATACCAAACAACAATTCATAACAAGTTTGTTTAGTGCCGGGCCTCAAAAGTATTCTATTAAACACATAGCAAGAGGTGTGTACCGCTTCCGCCCAAAATTGATGGCCAAGTTGGCTATCATCAAGCATAGTGCGAGCACACTCCACTAGCGTCCTATTCTTTCTCTCAACTACACCATTTTGAGGAGGTGCACGAGGGAAAGAGAAGGTGTGAGTAATACCAACTTCATCACAAAATGTCTCAAAAGACTCATTCTCAAATTCACCTCCATGATCACTACGAATAGTGACAATGGTGGTTCCTAAGAGATTTTGTACTTTCTTAACAAAAATTGTGAAGTTTTCAAAAGCTTCATTTTTATTACACAATGAAAATACCCAAGTAAATCTTGAATAGTCATCTACGATGACAAGTCCATACCTTGCATTTCCCAAGGAAGCTACTCTAGTTGGCCCAAATAAATCTAGATGTAATAGCTCTAGTGGCCGTTTAGTAGAGATGCTTTTCTTAGGTTTAAATGAAGATTTAGGAAGCTTGCCGCGTTGACAACAATCACAAAAACTTTTCTTTTCAAAAACAAGCTTCGGAAAACCTTTAATAGAATTCAATTTTGAAAGCTTATATAGTGTTCCAAAGTTCACATGTCCAAAGCGTCGATGCCATAAGTGTTGTTCACTTGTGTTGGCAACGAGACATTGTTCATATGACTTAGGAAGATCTAAAATATAAATGTCTTTACGACGAGTTCCGGAAAATAATAATTTTTCATTATCCTTTCTTAAAATATGACACAATCCTTTCGCAAAGCTAACTTTGTAACCTTTGTCACAAAGTTGGCTTATTGAAATAAGATTATGATTTAAACCACTAACAAGATAAACATCACTAATTAATGGTTTAGAAGGGTTACCGACTTTACCAACACCTATGATGGTTCCGCTCTCGTTGCCTCCAAATAAGACGCGGTTTCCATTCGCAATGGGAACCACTCCGGAGAGCAAACGAGCGTCACCCGTCATGTGTTTGGAGCACCCGCTATCGAGTATCCAATTCCCTTTGGAGCTAAATTTAACTTTGTTGCTCCTTCCCTTTTTCTTTTCCTTGAGTACCTAAAGATAGACACTTTCATATCATGGTACCCAAGGTCATTGGGTCCAAGGGATTAGACCTTTGGAAGCCAAGTCCAAGTGGACTTAGACTTCCCCACATAATTCTTACTATGCACAACATCCGAAAAATAAGCATTCATATACATTTGTTTTTCGTCCATGCTTGTGTCCTTTGGGCTCCAAATAGTGAATATTTTGGGAGCCATCATCCTATTGGGTGCATGCATGCGACGTTGATTTCTACGTGATGCATGTTGTGGATAGGCATACGGGACATGATGGAATGGTGCACGACGAGAATTATTCATATGATGCGGTGGGTGAACATATGCATGTGTGGGAACACGTGCGTGAGGGTGTCTCACATGGTGTGCACGTGCCCGAGAATGTGTTGCATAAAAATCATCATATGTGTGAGATGGTGGAGTAGGACGTGTGTTCCTACGTGGCATGGTATTGGTGTACATATAAGCATGGCCCTTCTTTGGAGGTCCACCCATAGTGGGTTTCTTTCCGAAAGAGGGTGTGGACGAGGTGGAAGCACCATTGGTAGATGAACTACCAATAGAGTGTTTGCTACCACTCGTAGAGTCACCGGAAGTTGGCCTAACAAAGGTAGTGGCCGCTTTGGATGGACATCCCATCGTATACCCCAAACCAATGTGGTGATTGGCCGGAAGTAAGTCACTTAGGATTTTATCCAAATGGTCCTTACCTTTATTGAATCTATTGATTCGGCCTAATGTGTTCTCATAATTCTCTTTGAGAGAACGCATTGAAGTATCTAAAGTGGATACTTGCGATGTGAGCACATAAACACGAGATTTAAGATTCTCGTTCTCAATACTCAAAGTTGAGTTTTGAGTAGTTAAATCCGCTATCTTATGTTCTTCCGCATCCTCAATGCTAACATGTTCGAGTTTAGATTTGAGATTCACAATCTCATTTCTTAACTCTTCAACAACGGTGTCGTTGTTGGTGATGATATTCTTAGGCGATGTTTGAATGCTAGCTAGGTCATCTTTTACCTTAGTATATCTATTTACTAACTTAGTGTATTTAGACCAAAGTTGAGAGTTAGCATTTCTAAGATCATCCATCGTTACCTCATCGCTTTCGTCATTACTATCATCGGAAGAGGAGGATCCTTGATCGTTCTCCTCTCTTGCCATGAAGCACATATGTGCTTGCTCCACTTTCTCATCATCCGACTCTCCGCTTGAGGAATCCTCGGAGTCGGTGAATGTTGCTCCAACAAGTCCTTTCTTGTACCCCTTTTTGTATTTCTTGGACTTATCGAATTTTGGCGCCTTCCACTTCTCCTTTTGTTTGTTGAGAGGACACTCCGCTTTCATGTGTCCTGGCTTATTGCACTTGAAACACAAAGGAGAGGAAGAGGCGTTAGAAGAACCAAATTTACCTTTGGTCTTGAAGTTACCTTTCCGAAAGAAACGGTTGAACTTCTTGGCCATGAGTGCCATGGACTCCAAGTCCAACTCGTTTTCCGAGTCTTCATCATCGGAAGATGTGGATGAAGCCGCCTTGAATGCAATCGCCTTTTTCTTAGGCGCATCTAGGTTCAAATATGACTTCATCTTTTCTTGTAGCTTCACCTTGCTATCTTTGCGTACCTCGTATGACATCAAAGTACCCATTAGTTGAACTACGGTATATTTGTTCATGTCATTACCTTCCTCGATGGCGAAGGTACGTTTTTCCCAAGAAGAGGGAAGTCCTTCAATAAGCTTTAAGCACTTCTCCTTTTGAGTGTAGATCTTGCCGAGGGCCTCTAACTCGTTTATTATGTCAACGAAGCGAGCGTAATATTCTTTCATCTTCTCGCCCTGTTGCATATGAAACATTTCGTAATCTTTGGTTACGACTACGAGTTTAGAGTCTCTTACCCGACTCGTCCCTTCATGTAGTATGAGGAGGGAGTTCCAAATTTGATATGCACTCTTACATGTGCATATCTTATTGAAATCCTCGGGCTCCAATGCACATTGCAAGGCGTTCATTGCCTTGGCATTGCTTACCTCCGCGGCGACCTCCGCGGTAGTCCATTTCTCAAAATCTTCTTCTTTGGGTTCAATATACTCCTTCATTGTAGTTCTCCATAAAGATGCACTTCGGAGGAAGGTTTCCATCCGACACTTCCAGTACCCGTAGTTGGTACCGTTGAAGAATGGAGGCCTCGTAGAGGAATGTCCTTCCATCACGGAAGATGCTCCTTCACGGTTCCTGAAGGTGTCATAGTTGGAAGGTGGACGCACGGTGTTGTTGTCGTTGGCAGACATAGCTGAGTATCTGGCTCTGATACCAAATGTAATGCCCTACCAGCTACTGCACAAGTACTAGAGGGGGGGGGGGTGAATAGTACTTTAAAATAATAAGGCGTATAATTCCAAATTAAATTGCACACAACTACCAAATCAATTTGCGGAAGCTTAAATTGAATGACGACAACGAAATTAACAATGCTAACAAACGATGTTAATGGGTTCGGATCCACCCAAGTCTCCCCGACTTGTTCCCGGTGATCCTACGTCCCAACCACCCGGATCCCTTCCGGATACTTGAGTTAGAAACCCTAACTCAAGATTTCCACTATGAATATCTTGTGAAAAAAAACCTTCACAAGATCAAATCATACATGCAATGGCAAAGTGAATCCCACAACCCGGGATCACAAACTTCTCTCACAACCGAGAGAGCCAATAAGCAATATAAAAGAGTTTAGATGAAATAAATACTCTTACCACAAAATCCTATACCTTGAGTTTTTCTTACCCAATAGGTGAAATGAAGGATTTGAGGAAGATGAAGTCACCAAGCCCTAGCACCAAGGAAATGAGCAGCAATGGGTGCCTAGGGAAGAGTTGGAGACTTGGATCAAGCAATAGCTTGAAAAGCTCACCAAGAACAAGCTTCTCTCTAGATCTAGAAATGAGAGAGAATGGGTTTCTTGTGAGGAAGAGAGCTTTAGATTTGAGGGAGAATAGCTATCTCTTTAGAACTCAATGAATCTCTGAATGGAAGCTCTTACCTAGATGGAAATGACCTAGGTTCGTATTTATAGGGTCCCATAAAAACAAGTTAGGTCATTCACCAACGGATAGAAATCTGTGAGACTTAGTCGGTCAAAGAACAATCACTGACCGACTAGTTCATCAACTAGTCGGTCAGTCAAACAACGTGGACCGACTAAGAGTAGATCTGAGAAGAGATAGAATTTCAGACCTAGAAATCTAGTCGGTCCAAGAACACTTTCTGACCGACTAGTTTCATAACTAGTCGGTCAGTCAATGAACGTAGACCGACTAAGAGGCAAAATAACTTAGTCTGAATGCAAAGTGACTTAGTCGGTCCAAGAACAAAAGTTGACCGACTAAATTGTCAACTAGTCGGTCACCAAACGTTCTTAGACCGACTAACGGTAAACAGTAGCTCAGGAGAAATTTAGAGTGAACAATAAGTCACAACTAGTCGGTCAAAGAAGCATCACTGATCGACTAGTTCACAAACTAGTCGGTCGGTGAGTCAACGTAGACCGACTAACTGTAAACAGTAAAGTCCAAGAAATTAAGGAATCAAACTAGTCGGTCCAAGAACAGTTGCCGACCGACTAGATCACCATCTAGTCGGTCAGTACTTGTTCTTGTACCAACTAACATGCACAAAAAAGTCCGAATCGAAGCGCGACGCTTCGAGGAAGTTAGAATGAACTTGTGCAAGGATCCTAGAGCTACGAAATGAGCGTAATGAAGATATAGACGTAAGATATACTCAAGTCTTAACATTCTATATATCGAAGCTAAAAGACTATAAATAAAACCTTAATAAACGGTCTTCGAATGCTTCGATTGAATCTTCATATTTTCCAAAGCGTCGCAAGAGCTTCAACGAAGCTTTAGGCATGAATATGAGATTTGGAAAGTGTTGAGATGTCACTTTGAATATTCTCGTGAAATTGGCAACGATCTCCAATACTGCGCTCACAAATTGTTAGTTCATGAATTATTTATGTTTGCTCATCATCCAAAACCAAATCCGGGGAGTCCAATATTCAACAGATACCTCCGCCGCTTTCAGGAGGAAAGACGGGCGGTGGTGACATGCGGTGATGAGGTGCTTATGCTGGCCTTCAAGACGGGGTTACGGACTTGGAGCCTCCACAAATCCCTGCTCCGGGATCCGCCGACCGACTATGAAGCGCTGGTTGCAATGGCGGAAAGGCACGCGTTGGCCGAAGAGACCCTCGGTGCAAAGGTCGTATTCCCCCGGCGAAACCAACCCAGGACGGACCCCGGCCGCACCCTCGGCCGAGGCAGGAAGAGAGGGGCCGGGGCCGCGATCAGATGGCCCTACCGCGGCGGGAACCACCCGAGCCTCGCCCACAAGATCGCCTTGGCCCGGCGCGCGAGTTCTCCCCGGTGCGGAGGCCCCCCGGAGTCATCCCAAGACGAGAAGACCCCCCACTGGCACATTACACGCGACTCAATGCCCCCATGATGGAGGTGCTGGCCGCGGCGACAAGGGCCGGGTTACTGCCGGAGCCTCCCCAGGAGATGAGGACGGACCCGGCGAGGCGGGATCCCCGGAGATACCGCCGTTATCACCGGGACCACGGTCACGACACCGACCGTTGTTACTCCCTTAAAAGAGAGGTCGAGCGACTGATCCAGGCGGGTCACCTAGGGAACTTCGTCGCGGGAAGGCGGGTGGCGGCAGGAGAGACAAACCCCCCGGAGAAGGGGGACGGGGACCGCGGGCGAACCACGATGAGGAGGAGCAACGCCCCCCGAAGGCGGTTATGCGAATTGAGATGGTAACTGGAGGCTCAACCTCGGTGGGACGGGCGCCTGCAATCTTGGAGGCCAAGGCCCAACAGGTGATGATGGCGGGCGCCGGCCGCTGACCGAAGCGAAGAAAGATACACCGACCCCCTATCACCTTTACTGAGGAGGACTGGCAGGAGGCATGGGACCAGAACAATGACGCCCTCGTCATCGAGGCTCGGATCGGGGCGATTGACGTCGGCCGGCTCCTGATTGACACCGGTAGCTCCTGCGACATCCTGTTCCTAACCACGGTCGAGAGGATGGGGTGGGGGCGCGCAGACTTAGAGCCCTGTGTGGGCCCTGTCGCTGGCTTCACCGGCCACGCGATCCCCACCGAGGGAACGATCACCCTGCCCATAACCCTGGGGGAGGAACCGATGGTCGTCACCAGGGAAGCGCATTTTGTCATCGTCAACGTCACCTCGGCGTATAACGGAATCATAGGGCGTCCATATATGACGGCCATCGAGGCGCTCCCCAGCCTGCGACATCAAACGATGAAGTTCCGGACCCCGCGGGGGGTGGGACAGGTGCGGGGAGGACGGGAGACGCTCGGAGACCACAACCGTACGCCATCCCTGTGTAGGAGCCCGAGGCGGGCCCTGACGGCTCTCATCCCTGACGAGAGGGAGGACTTCTGCGACCAGCGGCCAACCCCAGCCGAGGAAGTGGAAGAGATCCCTGTGGCCTCGGACGAAGGGAGAACCGTCTCCATCGGGACAAAACTCCCGTCCGCGTTGAGGACGGCCCTCGTCGCTTTGCTCCGGGAAAACGCGGACATATTCGCATGGTCGCCCGCCGACATGCCCGGGGTGGACCCGGCGGTAATCTCCCACCGGTTGAATGCGAACCCGGAGGCCCGACCCGTTCGACAGAAGAAGAGAAGTGCGGGGGGCGAAAAGAAGAGGGCAGCCGAGGAAGAAGTAGAGCGACTCCTCGAAGCCAAATTTGTTCGGCCGGTGGACTACCCCGACTGGCTCGCCAACGTCGTTCTGGTGAAGAAGCCCAGCGGAAAGTGGCGCATGTGCGTCGACTTCACCGACCTCAACAAGGTATGCCCGAAAGACAGCTTCCCTCTGCCCAGGATCGACCACTTGGTGGACCAGGCGTCTGGCTATGAGTTGTTAAGCTTTATGGACGCCTTCTCGGGGTACAACCAGATACCGATGGCATAGGGGGATGAGGATAAGACGTCTTTTGTCACCGACAAAGGCACCTTCTGCTACACCAAGATGCCCTTTGGGCTGAAGAACGCCGGGGCGACCTATCAACGGATGGTAGACCGAATATTCGGCCCTCAGGTGGGGCGAAACTTGGAGGTCTACATCGACGACATGCTGGTGAAGAGCGGAAGGGCCCTCGACCACCTCGCCGACTTACAGGAGACCTTCCAGAGGGTCCGCCGATACAACCTGAGGCTAAACCCCGCGAAATGTATCTTTGGCGTGCAGTCGGGAAAATTCCTGGGCTTCATGATAACGAAGCGGGGAATCGAGGTGAAACCCGACAAGGTGACGGCCCTCATCGGTATGACGGAGCCCCGGACGATCCGGGACTTGCAGCGACTGAATGGCCGGATCGCGGCTCTGGGGCGATTCCTGTCGAAATCTGCGGAGAAATCGCTCCCCTTCTTCAGGGTCTTGCGGACAGCCTTCGGCGAAGCTAAAGACAATAGGAAGGTGATCCCGTGGGACGGCGACTGTGCGCGGGCGTTCGCGGAGCTGAGAGCTTACTTACAGAGCCCACCGCTCCTCGCGCGGCCGGGGGATGGCGAACCCCTAGAGTTGTACTTGGCGACCAACGAGGAGGCCGTTAGCTCCGTCTTGATCAAGGAGGAAGGAGGGGGTGCAGCGCCCCATTTACTATGCCAGCCGGATCCTCCGGGAGGCGGAGACTCGTTACAGCCCTATCGAGAAAGCCGCCTACTGCCTAATAACCACGGCCCGGAAGCTCCGACCCTACTTCCAGGCCCACCCCATAATCGTCCACACCGACATGCCCCTCGAAAAGAACCTGAAAAGGCTGGAGCGGTCGGGAAGGATGCTCAACTGGAGCGTCGAGCTCAGCGAGTTCGACATAACGTACAAAGCCTGGACGACGATCAAGGGCCAAGCGCTGGCCGACTTCGTGGTGGAATGCACCGTGGAAGCCCCGCCGGGGGACCGGACAGAGCTCCCATCGGTGACCACATCCCCACAGAGGATCGAGGTGGGTGAACCCTCAGCGCCCTCCCCGATGGCAGCGGGCGAATTGTGGACCATCCACGTCGACGGCTCCGCCACAGGCTCCGGGATGGGAGCGGGTATCGTCATTCAAACTCCCGACGGATGTTCGTTGGAATACGCCCTACGCTTCGGCTTCCCGGCCACCAACAACGTCGTGGAGTATGAAGCCGCGGTTAACGGGCTAAAACTCGCTAGGGCAGTGGGGGTGACGAATGTGTTGCTCCTAAGTGACTCCCGTCTCGTTATTCAACAGATCCTGGGGGGCTTCGAGGCCCGAGAGGAAACAATGAAGCGATACTTGAATCACATCCAGATCGAACTCCGTAAATTCAAGAAAGCGGACGTCCAACACCTACCCCGCTCCAGTAACCTCCGGGCGGATGCCTTGTCTAAGCTGGCTTCCTCTTCGGCGGCCGAGATCGGGAAGGCAATCTACGTGGAAAGCCTGGCGACGCCAACCATCGACGAAGGAGAACTGATGTGCGCGGACACGAGGACGTCATGGATGACCCCCATTATGAAGTACCTAGAGACAGGCGAACTACCCGAGGAACGGATGCTGGCAAAATAGGTGGAAAGGCAGGCCCTTTCATTCGTACTTCTCGACGGAGTGCTGTACCGCCGTCGCCGTGCCAATTTCGACGTCCTGCCCTACCTGAAATGCTTGGGCCCGGAGCAGGCTGAGCAAGTCATCCGCGAGGTGCATGAAGGCTTCTGCGGAAACCACCATGGCGGGCGCACCATCGCCCACAAGGTAATGCGCCAAGGATACTACTGGCCGACGATGATCCGGGATGCGGTACAGTACGTCAAGAAGTGCGAGGCATGCCAGAAGTTCTGCCGGCGGACAACTGCACCCCCGACCAACCTGATGCCCATCTTGAGCCCGATCCCCTTCGCCAAGTGGGGGCTCGACATCCTGGGGCCATTCCCAAAGGCCTCCGGGGGAAGGAAGTATCTAGTCCTCGCCGTGTATTACTTCACAAAATGGATCGAAGCAGAGCCGCTGGCGCGAATCGCGTGGACGGACATGAAGGGCTTCATCTGGCAATCCATCATATGCCGCTTCAGGATTCCCCGCTCCATTGTCACGGATAACAGAAAGCAGTTCGATTGCGAGGGCTTCCGCGACTTCTGCTCGGGCTGGGGAATCAAACTCCAATTCGCGTCAGTCGCCCACCCGCAGTGCAACGGAATGGCGGAGGCCGCGAATAAATGTATCCTGAACCCGATGAAGAAGAAGGTGGACGCCGCTCTGGGGGCTTGGGTCGACGAGCTGCCGGGGATCCTGTGGTCTTATCGTACCACCCACAAGGCCTCGACTGGGGAAAGCCCCTTCGTGCTAGCATACGGATCGGAAGCGGTCGTTCCTGTGGAAATCGGCGAGGAGACACTCTGGCTAAAGCTCTTCGACGAAGAAACCAACGGAGAAGGACTCGGTCTCAGTTTGGAGTTGATAGACGAGGTGCGAGACCGGGCCCTGACTAGCCTCGTCAAGCACAGCCAAAGGATGGCGCGGTATTACGACTCCCGTGTGAAACCACAGACCTTCAGGATCGGCGATTTGGTCCTCCGAGATGCCACCTTCCGTCCCAAGACTGCCAAGCGGGGAAAGCTGGCCGCTAAATGGGAAGGACCCAACACGGTCATCGACATTGTCGGGCCGGCCACGTACATCCTGGCTACCCCCGAAGGGAGCGAACTGGCCCACCCTTGGAACGCAAAACATCTGCTAAAATTCTACCAATAGTTGTGAGTTTTTCTTTTCTTATACGTAGTATACATATCCATCCGTTCTTCCCAATATGGTTATTCCTACACAAGTTTTGCAGTTCGATAAAACTCCGAACCTCTGGGGCATGGACAACCCTAGCCACCCAAACCAGAGAAGGGCACGGGCCGGGCTACGTGCCCACTCCCCCCCTCAAGACCTCTGGGGCAGGGCCAACCCTAGCCACCCAAACCAGAGAAGGGCACGGGCCGGGCTACGCGCCCGCTCCCCCCTCAAGACCTTTGGGGCAGGGCCAATCCTAGCCACCCAAACCAGAGGTGGGCACGGGCCGGGCTACGCGCCCGCTCCCCCCCTCCAGACCTCTGGGGCAGGGCCAACCCTAGCCACCCAAACCAGAGAAGGGCACGGGCCGGGCTACGCGCCCGCTCCCCCCTCCAGACCTCTTGGGCAGGGCTAACCCTAGCCACCCAAACCAGAGAAGGGCACGGGCCGAGCTACGCGCCCGCTCCCCCCCCTCAAGACCTCTGGGGCAGGGCCAACCCTAGCCACCCAAACCAGAGAAGGGCACGGGCCGGGCTACACGCCCGCTCCCCCCCTCAAGACCTCTGGGGCAGGGCCAACCCTAGCCACCTAAACCAGAGAAGGGCACGGGCCGGGCTACGCGCCCGCTCCCCCCCTCAAGACCTCTGGGGCAGGGCCAACCCTAGCCACCCAAACCAGAGGTGGGCACGGGCCGGGCTACGCGCCCGCTCCCCCCCTCCAGACCTCTGGGGCAAGGCCAACCCTAGCCACCCAAACCAGAGAAGGGCACGGGCCGGGCTACGCGCCCGCTCCCCCCCTCCAGACCTCTGGGGCAGGGCCAACCCTAGCCACCCAAACCAGAGAAGGGCACGGGCCGGGCTACGCGCCCGCTCCCCCCCTCCAGACCTCTGGGGCAGGGCCAACCCTAGCCACCCAAACCAGAGAAGGGCACGGGCCGGGCTACGCGCCCGCTCCCCCCCTCAAGACCTCTGGGGCAGGACCAACCCTAGCCACCCAAACCAGAGAAGGGCACGGGCCGGGCTACGCGCCCGCTCCCCCCCTCCAGACCTCTGGGGCAGGGCCAACCCTAGCCACCCAAACCAGAGCTGGGCACGGGCCGGGCCACGTGCCCGCTCCCCCCCTCAAGACCTCTGGGGCAGGGCCAACCCTAGCCACCCAAACCAGAGGTGGGCACGGGCCGGGCCACGCGCCCGCTCCCCCCCTCCAGACCTCTGGGGCAGGGCCAACCCTAGCCACCCAAACCAGAGAAGGGCACGGGCCGGGCTACGCGCCCGCTCCCCCCCTCCAGACCTCTGGGGCAGGGCCAACCCTAGCCACCCAAACCAGAGAAGGGCACGGGCCGGGCTACGCGCCCGCTCCCCCCTCCAGACCTCTGGGGCAGGGCCAACCCTAGCCACCCAAACCAGAGAAGGGCACGGGCCGGGATACGTGCCCGCTCCCCCCTCAAGACCTCTGGGGCAGGGCCAACCCTAGCCACCCAAACCAGAGAAGGGCACGGGCCGGGCTACGCGCCCGCTCCCCCCCTCCAGACCTCTGGGGCAGGGCCAACCCTAGCCACCCAAACCAGAGAAGGGCACAGGCCGGGCTACGCGCCCGCTCCCCCCCTCAAGACCTCTGGGGCAGGGCCAACCCTAGCCACCCAAACCAGAGAAGGGCATGGGCCGGGCTACGCGCCCGCTCCCCCCCACAAGACCTCTGGGGCAGGGCCAACCCTAGCCACCCAAACTAGAGAAGGGCACGGGCCGGGCTACGCGCCCGCTTCCCCCCTCAAGACCTCTGGGGCAGGGCCAACCCTAGCCACCCAAACCAGAGAAGGGCACGGGCCGGGCTATGCGCCCGCTCCCCCCCTCCAGACCTCTGGGGCAGGGCCAACCCTAGCCACCCAAACCAGAGAAGGGCACGGGCAGGGCTAGGCGCCCGCTCCCCCCTCCAGACCTCTGGGGCAGGGCCAACCCTAGCCACCCAAACCAGAGAAGGGCACGGGCCGGGCTAGGCGCCCGCTCCCCCCTCCAGACCTCTGGGGCAGGGCCAACCGTATCCACCCAAACCAGAGAAGGGCACGGGCTGGGCCGGGCTACGCGCCCGCTCCCCCCCTCCACACCTCTGGGGCAGGGCCAACCCTAGCCACCCAAACCAGAGAAGGGCACGGGCCGGGCTACGCGCCCGCTCCCCCCTCAAGACCTCTGGGGCAGGGCCAACCCTAGCCACCCAAACCAGAGAAGGGCACGGGCCGGGCTACGCGCCCGATCCCCCCCTCAAGACCTCTGGGGCAGGGCCAACCCTAGCCACCCAAACCAGAGAAAGGCACGGGCCGGGCTACACGCCCGCTCCCCCCCTCCAGACCTCTGGGGCAGGGCCAACCCTAGCCACCCAAACCAGAGAAGGGCACGGGCCGGGCTAGGCGCCCGCTCCCCCCTCCAGACCTCTGGGGCAGGGCCAACCCTAGCCACCCAAACCAGAGAAGGGCACGGGCTGGGCCGGGCTACGCGCCCGCTCCCCCCCTCCACACCTCTGGGGCAGGACCGACCCTAGCCACCCAAACCCGAGAGGGGCCCGGGCCCGTGGCCCTCGAAAAATCAAAAGAAAACAGGGGCACACAAACCGGGACGAAACGACGTCAGTTCCCGAGTAGGCGACCCCGATGTGACTCGACGAAACGAAGGGCCGCTCGAGAAACACACCACCATTAATGATGCGCTCCAAAAGAGGACCCGTGAGAGCCACCTGGCAAAGGCGGTTTCCTACGGGCCTGAATTCGAGGAGCCCATTAATGGTGCCAACTCAGCGCAATAAATAAAGGAGAAACCGTCAGCTAGATCTCCCTATAAAGACGCCACTCCCCCTTCTGAAAGAGGGAGAAACCATAAGCGAGATCTCCCTATAAAGACGCCACTCCCCCTTCTGAAAATAAGAGAACCTGCAGACATGAGAAACCGCCACTTGATCCCCCCACCCACCGGGAAACGGGCCGAGATACAACGCCCTAACAAAAGATAGGTCACCGGCCATCAATGGTTCCCGCCGCCCAGGGCAGCGATGCCTACATCTCTAGCACCGCCAACAGGATATTCCACTTACAAACGGATCACAAACTGGATATTCCTCTTACACAAGGGAAATCCACCTTTCACGCCTCCGTCCCCTAAACAAGGACGAGTCGGAGAAAGAATGGCATCCGTTCAAAGCCGACTGGGCGGGCGAGAGCCCCCAGCGCTGGCCGGCCAGTACCTCCCCGCCCTCGGAAAGGCTGCATCCCCGACAAGCCCAAACGGCGAGTCCTGGCGTGTCAGCTCGCCCATGCACCATCAGGCGCCGAACCCCACCCTCAAACCGAAGCAGCGAGGCACAAGGCGACGGGGGACGGCTCGATGCTCAGGAACCTCCCCAAGGAGCAAGCCTCAGCAAGACGGCTTCCCTCCTCGGCGCCTCTTCCGGACCGAGGAAAACCCTGTCCGCGGAAAGAGATGACGAAGCAACGGAGGGAAGACGGCACAATCGCCAAAGAGACCTTGCAACACTTCATCACGGAAGGTGGCCATTCCCCTCCGCTCCGAGCTCAATTCAAGTTACGAAGGGCCCACCCGGCCCACAGCGACAACCCGATTCAGAGGTCATTAAACCGCGGGCGAGGACAGCTCTATGGCTCCCCCCAGTCGGATCTGACCCCACAACGGGTGATAAACTAAGAACTCCTGTACAAGCTGTAGATCAGCCTTTACAAATCCAAATAAAAATGTTCTTCTTTATACGCTCAGATTTTTCGGAGAACACCATAGCGGGTAGCTATCCCCCTGCCAAGCGCCGGGTTAGCAACGCACTACCCCTCCTAATTGGCATAGAACTTCCAGGAAGGGGGAAAGAGATACACTGGAACCCGCCCCGCGTAACAGGGTCGACCCGAGATTAAATAAAAATAGGATAGCGTGAATCACCCCTAGCCACTCCGCCGACCCCCCGCCCCGCCCAAAGGCAACACAAGCCAACAACATCCCCTTCCCCCAGACCTCGCGATCTCGGACACGGGAATGTTGGGGGCATAATCGGTAATATAATCGGTAATTGCGTAACTTCCGCAAGATGCCAAAACAACATGACCCGGAATGGACCGGTCCCAAGGCAGAGGCCGCGAAATATGCGCCCAGTCCTGAAAAGGCAGCGGCCCTGTCTCGTCAGAACAGCGCCACGATGCGACTCAACATAACGAAAGGCCGCTCGAGAAACGCGCCGTCAGCAGCAACACGCCCCCCGAGAGGCCAGAGTGCCGGATACCGCCGGGGAAAAGCGATTCCCAAAGCACGTGATTCCGCGGAGCCCCTTTGAAACGCTAATCCCCCGCATTACCCAAGAGAAACCCTTCCGCAGAACCTCGCTATAAATACCCCCCTCCATAGGCCAGGGGAAAAGAAAAAAAGAGAGATGCAGGGGATTCCCATACCCTCACTCCGGGCACAAAACGGCCCCAAATGCCCCAACGAACTACGGAAAAAAGCCGATAGCCGCCGACGGGCCTCACTTCCCCCGACGGTGGCCGCTATAGCCCCACCACCTCCAACAAGATATTCCCCTTACACATGGGAGGCACCGCCCGCCAGCTTTCGTCCTGCTTGTTACTGTATCAAAAGGCAGGTCCAGATAGCCGGCCGCGGGCCACAACACCCTAATTAACGCCGTCACCTTCTGCGATCCCCACAGGGTGCCGGGGGGGAGAAAACCCCCCAACGGCCCGCCCAGCGGCGCCACCACCGCCACCTCGTCCTCGGCCACCCGGGGGTTCCCCCTCGGTGTGCAGGGTCCCCAGCGAGGCTGCGCAACCCCCCAGCACGGCGACAGCGAGGCAAAACGCGAGGAAGCAAAGAAAGGGAAAAGAAGAGGGTCCCCTCCTGCGACCGTGGGTCGGTTCCTCGGCTCACCCCTGGACAGTGGCGGTAGGAATTCGGTAATCGACATACGGGAAGACCGCCCTGACGCAGGGATCTGCTCCTCCCGGTAAAGCGAACAACAAATGTGGACCACCCTCCGTCCCACACATCTTCTCCTAAGTATTGTAAATATCGCCTAGATTTCCGATAAAGATTGGTGTATAATACTCCCCCTTTTTTTTTTCGAACAACGCCCCGCTTGGCTCAGAGTCAGGAAGAGACCTCGCAATCCCACTATAGCAGGACACACCCCGCGGGGCCGGCGTCACCCCCCGGAGCTGAGATCCAGGTCCGAGTCACAAGTAAAAGGTAGTACCATGGTAACGTTACGCCATCCGAGCCGAACCGGGCTTCCGCTTCGCACTCGAATGCCAGGGGCAATTGTTACGACCTAAAGATCATAGGAGTCAGACTCCCGCCCGGATCCGCTAACATACCCCATTAACTCACCACATCACAAAAGGGCCGCCGCCCCGAAAGTCCGGGGCATCATGGAGTCAGGCGCGCCTTGCAGCGTTTCCCGAACCGGTCGAGGCGAACAACCGCAGCCGCCCGACCCACCGGGGTAGTGCGCTTGGGGACGCTTGGGTAGTTGGGCCAGGCCTATTGACGGGCGCGGACGTACCCTTCCGTACCAGCGGGCCATACCCCATGACCGACCGGGGGACGCGGCCGGGCCGGACAACCCCCGATCGGGACGGCCCGCCCGACGCCCGCGAACCGCGGCGCCTAGAGTGACACAGCCCGTCCTTTAGTTCGTCGCTAACGACAAACAGCCTAGGATAAGGACACGACTGACGCATACGTCACCCGACCGTCTGACAAAGCACCCCCTGGCGGTTGAGCCATCTGACAGTTAATGCTTTCGGCTCTGACACCCCGACAAAAGCCGCCCCCGGCCGTCGCGTCGCCTGACGAAAGCAGGTCTGGTAACCCGATCCCCGACGCCCTTGTCTGGAGTTTCCGCTGACGTCTGAGCCAGCTCAGCGCGTCCAGTCAGCATGCCAGCACAGCACGCCTAGTCATCACCCGTCAGGTATAAATACCCCCTCTCCTCCTAAGGAGGGGGGGTTGACGAATTTCTCTCTCATTCTATTATTCACACACGAGAGCTAAGGTCTTCCATATCTTTGCTCTCCCACCTAAAGCTCGCCACGGACGGCGGACACACAGAGAGTCCGACCGGCGTGTCTAGCCCCCGTTTTAAGCCCTATTACTAACTTAGGCATCGGAGGGGCTAAGGGTTGAACCCCAACCCTGCCCTTCTGACGAGTTGTTCGTGCTGCAGGAGAGCTCGCCCCTTGACCGGAGTCAGCGTCAGCCCCCTACCGTCCAACCTTCCTCAGCTGCATCCGGCGAGATTCGACCCCGTGAGTGTCACCGACGACAGATCCGACTTCTTCACCCCACTAATCACTTGTAAAACAGCCTACCTAACCCTTCATTTCCATATAACCACCGTGCCCTTGGTTCCCCATAATACAAATTCATTGTACGCGAGTTCCACCTCGTAACACACATATTATAATATAATAAATCCAGATACATAAAAAGCAGTCGTTACATCCTCCCCGACTTAAGAAAAATTCCGTCCTCGGAATTTCCAAATACTCACGAGTCCGGAAACAAAAGTGGGAAACGCTCTCGCATCTCATCCTCATTCTCCCAAGTAGACTCTCCAGGTGAGCCGTGTCGCCACATCACCCTCACAAGATTGACAACCTTGTTCCGAAGCGACTTCTGATGCCTGTCCAGAATCTGTACTGGATGCTGGTCATACGTCAAATCTGGGCGAACGGTAATCTCCGAAAAATCCACAGCATGAGACGGATCGCTAATGTATCGACGAAGCTGCGACACATGGAAAACATTGTGAACTCCTTCCAAAGATGGCGGCAAGGCCAAGCGATACGCTACCTCGCCAACCCTCTCCAAAATGTCAAATGGTCCAATGTATCGCGGGCTCAACTTCCCACGCTTCCCGAAACGAATCACACCACGATTCGGGGAAATCTTCAAGAACACATGGTCGCCCGGCTGAAACTCCAAAGGACGACGTTTAGCATCTGCCCAATGCTTAAAACGGTCCTGAGCAATCCTCAACCTCTCCCGAATATTCTTGACGATATCCACGGCCTCCACGATCATCTCGGGCCCCAACAACTCCCGATCACCAACGTCATCCCAACTCAATGGCGATCGACATTTCCTCCCATAAAGAGCGGCGAAAGGCGCCATGCCAATACTCGCCTGGAAGCTGTTGTTGTAAGAGAACTCCACCAAATGTAGATGGTCCTCCCACGAACCCTTGAAATCCAACATGCACGCCCTCAGCATGTCTTTCAAAATCTGAATCATCCTCTCAGACTGGCCATCCGTCTGCGGATGGTACGCCGTGCTGAAACTCAGACGCGTACCCAAGCTCTTCTGCAAACTCTGCCAGAACTGAGATGTGAACCTCGTGTCTCTGTCAGCCACGATACTCACGGGGACTCCATGAAGTCGCACGACCTCCTGCACGATTCACGTTACATCACTATCCAAACTAGGAAAAGGAAATAAAAACGGAGAGTAAACGAATTTTACCTCCATATATCTCCTCGCTAGCGCCTCAGTGGACTGTCCCACTCGGAACGAAAAAAGTGCGCAGATTTGGTCAATCGATCTACGATCACCCAAATCGCGTCATTCTGCTTCGGACTCCGAGGTAGTCCAGTCACGAAATCCATAGTGATGTGTTGCCATTTCCACTCCGGAATCGGAAGCGGTTGTAGCAACCCGGCCGTACGCTGATGCTCCGCCTTCACTTGCTGGTAAACCAAGCACTTGGCTACACTCCGAGCCACGCTCCTCTTCATACCATGCCACCAATAATTCAGACGGAGATCCTGGTACATCTTGGTGCCACCAGGATGCACAGAATACGGCGAACTGTGTGCCTCCACCATCAACTCCTCTCTGATATCCCCAGCTGGCACACACAACCTGGCTCCAAACCTCAGCGAGCCATCCTCATGAATCAAAAAGTCAGTCCGCAGACCGGCTTCCACCTGCTCCCGAATCTTCATCAGCTTCGGATCCTCTGCCTGGCCAGCCTTAATCCGATCCACGATCGTCGACTGTACCTGCATGTACATCAACGAAGAAGCCTCCCCATGAAGAACAATCTCCGCACCAGACTCGCAAAAATCCTGCTGCAATTTTCACTGCGAGGTCAAAATCATCACCGCTGGAAGCCTACTCAAAGCATCTGGAACCACATTCACCTTGCCAGGGTGAAACTGCAAATCAATATCATAATCCGCCATAAGCTCCAACCATCGACGCTGTCGCATGTTGAGCTCCTTCTGAGTGAAAATGTACTTCAATCTTTTGTGATCGGTGAAAATCTTCACTTTCTCACTTAGCAAGAAGTGCCTCCAAATTTTAAGAGCAAACACAACGGCAGCCAACTCCAAATCATGCGTCGGGTAATTCTTCTCATGAACCTTAAGCTGACGAGACGCATACGCCACAACATGCCCATGCTGATGCAACGCACAACCGAGACCCTTGCCAGAAGCTTCGCAAAAGATCTCAAATCCACCACTGCGATCAGGCACAACAAGAATAGGGGCAGTCGTCAACCTCTCCTTCAGAACGCCAAAAGCACTCTCACAATCACCCGACCAAACAAAAGCAACTTCCTTCCGCGTCAACCTGGTCATCGGCTCAGCAATACGAGAAAAGTCCTTAATGAATCGTCGATAATAACCAGCAAGTCCAAGGAAACTCCGAATCTCAGACGCAGACGACGGAACATGCCACTCCCTGATGGCCCGAATCTTCTCGGGATCCACTGAAATACCATACCCGGTCACCACATGCCCAAGAAAAGCAACTCTGTCCAGCCAGAACTTGCACTTCGAAAACTTAGCATACAAACGATGCTTCCTCAAGATCTCCAACACCGTCCTTAAGTGCGAGGCATGCTCTTCCTCCGACTTCGAATAGATCAGAATGTCGTCAATAAAGATAACGACAAACTTATCCAAAAAGTCGTAGAAAATCAGGTTCATCAGATTCATGAAAACTGCGGGCGCGTTAGTTACGCCGAAAGGCATAACCACAAACTCATAGTGTCCATACTTCGTCCTGAACGCTGTCTTCGGAACATCTCCCTTCTTCACCTTCAACTGATGGTAACCACTCCTCAAATCCAATTTAGAAAACACCCGCAAACCTCCAAGCTGATCAAAAATATCATCGATGCGAGGCAACGTGTATTTATTCTTAATGGTCACCGCATTCAACTCCTGATAGTCCACGCACATGCGACACGAACCATCCTTCTTCTTCACCAGCAACACCGGTGCTCCCCACGGAGACACACTAGGATTGATATAGCCCTTCTGCATAAGCTCATCCAACTGCTTCCGCAACTCTTCCAATTCTGCAGGTGCCATACGATACGACGCCTTCGAAATCGGCTGCGCACTTGGAACAAGATCAATAGAAAATTCCAAAGCCCGATCAGGCGGCAAACCAGACATCTCCACGGGGAAGACGTCGCCAAAATCTCGCACCACAGCTGGCCACTCCATTTCCATCTGCATAGCCACGGCCTCCACCGGCCTGGCCCGAAATCTGACAGGACCAAGCGAACTGCTACCACGACTGAACTCAAATACTGGATGTCCGGGAATCTCGAACACCACCTTCTTCCTCCGACAGTCAATCGTAGCATAGAAGCTCGCAAGCCAATCCATCCCAAGGACCGCATCGTAATTGATGATGTCATGGACAATGAAATCAGCACAAAGCTCACGTCCACAAACCACCAACGGGCAAGAATTGCACCCACGATGCACCGAGACTACACCGTTCCCTGTGACGATATTCCAACTCTTAGGAAGAGAGGACGTCGACAAGGAATGCTTCTCCACGAAGCTCCGGGCCAAAATGCACATCGATGCACCAGAGTCAAAGAGGACTCGTGCAGGAAACGTGCAAACCAAAACCACACCTAACAAGCAATTAACAATCAAATCCTAGTCTAGCAAACAATCATGAGCAAGCAACCAATATAATCAAAAATCAAACTAACTAAGGAAGATAAATAGCTAGAATGAGCGTTACCTGCAATAACCTCATCCACGGCCATGCTCTCCTCCTCAGTCATCAGAAAGGCCTGCCCTCTCGGCGGAACAGCCTGCCGAAAGGCCTGTCTCTGTGGAACAAGAGGCGCTCCACGTCCAACGGGCACAGGAGCTCGCTGCTGCAATGGCTGTGCTGCAATAGGAGCCCGCCAAGGCTGTCTCGACTTCGGACACTCCCGGATGGTGTGGGCAGGATCTCCGCAGACAATGCACTGTCCTAGAAACCTCCTACACTGATCCCTGAGGTGTCCAGTCTTGCCACAGAAATGGCAAGTCTTCAGGATAGGCCCTCCTGGCCTCTTGAACTGCACCGGATGATTAGGCTTGAAACCAAGCCTAACCACCGCCCTGGCATGCTCCATAGGCCTCTTCCCAGCTGCGGAAACATGTCCCTTCCTCTGATTCAAATTCAACTCTTGCCGCCTCGCAGCAACCAGAACCTTCTGATATGACTCCAGGTCAGAAGAGGTCACAAAGCTCTGAAGCTCCAAGGCAAGTCCATGAAGAAATCGCTGAGCTTTCTCATCGGCATCCTGCACCATCTTAGGTGCAAACCGACCGAGCCTCGTGAACTCCTGGTGGTACTGATCCACCGACAAGCTCCCCTGCTTCAGATCTATAAAGCGCTGCAGCATCACCTGCCGAGCAGCCTTCGGGAAGAACTCTCCATCGAATCTGGACTTGAAGGTAGCCCAGACGATCGGCTCCACCAGCATCTTCTCTTCAGCATCCCACCAATTTCTGGCATTGTCCTTCAGCCGCCTCTTAGCCAGATCAACCCATCCAGCCGGGTTAATCTTCGCCATATTCAGATTGTCCTCGATGTTCCGAATCCACTCATCGGCAGCCAGAGGACCCTCAGACCCATCAAAATATGCGGGACCCAGCTCCCGAAATTGCTTCGCACCTGGCTCAGAGCGAGGGGCATCCGGAAGAGCCCGGGCAGCTCGAGCAAGTGGAGCATTCTGGACTTGCAGAAGCACGCCCTGCTGCACTTGCATCATCTGGATCATCATCCGCATCATCTCACCGCTGGTGGGTTCCCGCTCAGGCTCCTCATCATGAGGGGGCGCACCACTACCTCCACCACGGGTGAATCGCCTTCCTGCCATCTAGTGACACAAAAAACGAAGCAGATTAGACTCATAGCTTATGACTCGGATATCGAATTCATTTGTTGGACAATCTAATATTATTATTTTTATCCCTGATAATTGCAGTTACAGAGGGACCTGCATGGGCCACCACTAAAACCGGTCACGCCCCGCTTCCCTAAAATGGAGGCGAGACGTGAGAAGGTCCGCACGAGAGAGGAGCTGTGAAGCCCCAAACCCGATAAGCGTCAATTTAGTATAAGCAGGTCCCTGTAATCGCAAAAGAGACAACAACAATAATAATAAAGAGGCGGATATGAAATACCAATCCCAAAGTTTGTCCACAAAATATTCAACATCACAGAAAAGCCACCAGGCTAACAGAAAAGAGTCTAAAGGCCCAGAACAAGGACAACAAAAGCAACGACATAACAAAGTATAGGTGCTACGCACCGATAACACAACAACTGTCTAAACAAAAGTAAAGCACAACGAAGACACTAGGACTGGTCCCCAGTATCAACGTAGTCCTCGATCAACGCGGGCCCTGACTCAGCGTCAGCGAACACCACGTCCTCAGCAAGTAACTCAGGCTCGGGCTCTAACATGTGTCACCCAAAAGAGAAAAGGGGCACATGTCTGTAAGTCGAAAGACTTGTGCAAGGAAACGGAAATAATGGTAAACTAGCAACCTAGCAGTTAAAATATGGTGCATGTCAAGTAAAGTACGGTGGTAACAAGTAAAGTAAAGGAGAGTACAAGTGGCAAGTGGTTGTAGTGACATGTAATGTCAAGTAACAAGTACAAGTACAAGGGATCACTCAACGAGTGCCCTTTGCCCGCAGGCTGGGTTCAAGTTATCAAGTACAAGGGGTCACTCAACGAGTGCCCTATTGCCCGCAGCCTGTGTTGAGCTCGTCTACTGGAGCACGAGCCAGAAAGTGCAAGTGGCATAGGATTGTGCCCACGTAAGGTGGGGGCCTAGCCGGAACGATAGTACAAGTATGTAGCAAAGCTACACAATCACGATGAGTATTCAAGTATGCAATGACATGAGCAGTTAATACGCGTACCGTTAATTGTATTTAAACGTGACAGGCAAAATGTAATGACATGAACAGATATTCACGTACCGTTTATTTAAATTAAACATGACAGGCAAAATGCAATAGCAGTTAAGGATGCATGGATGACATGAACATTTAATACGCGTACCGTTAAGGGACAATAGACATGACATACAAGCATGATGAGGGTGACAGACCAAGCTTCGTTGTCAAGCTAGGTCAATGGCGTCTAAACGGCTATCCTTTCATCGTCTAGTCTCTTTTACGCTAAAGCAAGGTAAATGGCCTAAGACATGGCCCAAGTCAAGAGATGCAAGTTTCACTTGCCTGATACCGGGATTGACGAGCAATGAAGATCGTCACACAAGCTAACTACGGAATGATCCATTGTTATGGCAAAACAATTATTAGCACAATGATTCTAAATAGGTTTCTTATTAGAACCCTAATCATCTAACCATCCATTTTATTAGGGTTTCACAATGTCAATGTGGGTTATGCTAAATTTATAGGAATCGAGTATTACCGCGTAGGGAACGGGAGAATAACGCCGAGCAACCACGACGATGGAAGAAACGCTCCGGGGAACCTAGGGTTCAGATCTGGAAATGATTGGAGAAGTTTGGAGAAATAGGGGTTTGGGGGATTTTTGGGGGTTTGATGGAGATTTGGGGAAGATGAGAGGTGGAATGAGTGGAGGGAGGGTTTGGATGATGGAGGATGAGCTTGGATGAAGGAAATAGGGTTTGAGGGAGATGGGGGCTCAAAGGGGGGAGAAATTAGGGTTTTAGGTCGTGAGGGAGGAGAAGAAAACATTTGGAGGGGTATTTATAGAGTTTGGTGGCGGCTAGGGCAAAACTAGGGTTTACAGCACTGCTTAGTCGGTCAAGGAACAACTGTTGACCGACTAGTTTGGGAACTAGTCGGTCGGTTGACCAACGCAGACCGACTAAGTGTAAACAGTAACTCCAGTCGAAAACCTGAACTAGGAGTTAGTCGGTCAAAGAACAACTACTGACCGACTAGTTTGACATCTAGTCGGTCGATGAACGTTCTTAGACCGACTAAGAGTTGTTACGAGGTGGAACTCGCGTACAATGAATTTGTATTAATGGGAACCAAGGGCACGGTGGTTATGTGGAGTAGGGGGTTTAGGTAGGCTATTTGACAAGCGATTAGTGGGGTGAAGAAGTCGATCTCGACGCCAGTGACGGTCGCGGGGCTGAATCTCGCCGGATGCGGCTGGACAAGGTTGAACGGCAGGGGGGTGACGCCGACTGGTGTTGATAGGCGAGCTCTCCTGCAACACGAACAACTCGTCAGAAGGGCTGGGTTGGGGGATCAACCCTTAGCCCCTCCGATGCCTAAGTCAGTGATAGGGCTTAAAATGGGGGGCTGGTCACGCCGGTCGGACTAACGGTGTATCGACCGCGCGTGGCGAGCTATAGGTGGGAGAACAAAGATATGGAAGACCTTTGCACTCGTGTGTGAATAGTTGAATGAGAGAGAATTCTGCAGCATCCCCTTCTCCGTAAGAGGAGAAGGGGTATTTATACCTGACGGGTGATGACTAGGCGTGCTGAGCTGGCTCGGGTGTCGGCGGAGGCTTCGGGCAAGGACGCCGGGAACAGGAGTCTCCGACCTGCCTTTGTCAGGCGGCGCAACGGCCCAGGGGTGCTTTTGTCGGGATGTCAGAGCCGAAAGTGAAAGCGTTATCTGTCAGGTGGCTCTTCCGTCAGGGGGTGCTTTGTCGGATGGTCGGGTGACGTATGTGTCAGGTGTCCTTATCCTAAGGTTGTTTGTCGTTAGCGTTGGACTAAGAGTCGGCCAGCTGCGGTGGTCCGCCTCGGCCGGCTGCGGGGGTCGGCCCCGGCCGGTTCGGGGAGCGCTGCAAGGCGCGCCTGTCTCCATGATGCCCCGGATTTCCGGGGCGGTGGCCCTTTTGTGTAAAGGTGAGTTAATGGGGTATGTTAACGGATCCGGGCGGGAGTCGGGCTCATACGATCTTTAGGTCGTAACAATTGCCCCCGGCATTCGAGTGCGAGGCGGAAGCCCGGTTCGTCTCGGATGGCGTAACATTATCCTTTAACCGGACTCGGGCTTGGGTCCAAGCTCAGGGTTGGATGCGCTGCTTCCGCGGGGTATTGCCCGCTGTTGCGGGATCGCGAGGTCTCATCCCGCGTGGGAACCAAGTGGGGCGTTGCCTCATAACGGCGCGCCGCGTGGCGGCGGGGTCGGATTTTGGGGGAGCCCGACTTTTTGAGAAGGTTGTGGTTTTTGCTGAGATGTGTTTACCGGACATGTTTGCGATTTTCGCGGGATTTCCACCGCACTGTGCCCGGTGGACCTCCCAGCTGTTGTGCTCTTGGGCGCAGGGAAGGCGTCCATAAGGAGGGATATTATTCATCAATCCTTACAGGAGATTTAGGTGATATTTACAGTGATAGCGCAGGTGTGACCCAGCCTATGGTCGGGATGGGCGGTGGTTTATACTCGTCGCCCGCTATATCGGGGTGGGTAGATCCCTATTGCCGGGCGGTCTTCCCTTTTACTGACCGCCTAGTTCCTTCTGCTTCGTTGTCCGGGGAGGGGCCGACGCGCCGTGAACCACCATTTGGTTTAATCAGGGATGAAGTCCCGTGGTGGTTCCCCCTTCCGGGGGGCTGACCCTCGCTTGTCGGGTGGGGCTTCTTCCTTTCCCTTTCCTCGCTTCCTCGCGATCTGCCTTGCCGCCGCCGCGCTGGAGAGTTCCTCGCTAGGAATCCTGCGCACCGAGGGGGAACCCACGGGAGGTTGAGGACGAGGTGGCGGTGGCGGCGCCGAGGGGGACGTCGTTAATTGGGGTGTCGCGGCATACGGGCGGCCGTCTGAACCTGCCTTTTGATACAGTAACAAGCAGGAGGCAAGCTGGCGGGCGGGGCCTTCCGCGTGTAAGGGGAATATCCGGATGGAGGTGGCGGGGCCGTGGCGCCCATCATCGGGGGAAGTGAAGTTCGTCGGTTATCGGCTTTTTTTGTAGCTCGGTGGGGCGTTTAGGGCCGCTTTATGCCCGGAGTGAGGGGAGAGGAATCCCGTCTTCCTCCTTTACCCTGACCTCTGGAGGGGGGTATTTATAGCGAGGTGTAGCGGAAGGGGTTCTCTTGAGTAATGCGAGGGGGGGGGGGGTTAACGTTTCTAAGGGGCTCCGCGGAGTCACGTGCTTTGGGAATCGCTTATCCCCGGAGGTCTCTGGCACTCTGGCCTCTCGGGGATCGTGTTACTGCTGACGGCGCGTCGACCGAGCGGCCTTTCGTTATGTTGGGTCGCATCGCGGTCCTGTTCTGACGAAACAGGGCATTGCCTTTTCAGGACTGGGCGCCTACTTCGCGGCCTCTGCCTCGGGACCCGGGTCATGTTGTTTTGGCATCTTGCGGTAGTTCATGTTGTTTTGGCATCTTGCGGAAGTTACGCAATTACCTATCATGACCCCAACATTCCCGTGTCCGAGATCGCGAGGTCTGGGGGAAGGGGATGTTGTTGGCTTGTGTTGCTTTTAGGCGGGGTGGGGGGTCGGCGGAGTGGCTAGGGGCGATTCCCACTATTCAACCACGGGTCGACCCTGTTACATGGGGTGGGTTCCAGTGCCCCTCTTTCTCCCTGGAGGGAAAGGTGTCGCGGACTTTTGGTGAACGGTCGCGCTGTAGGCGTAGATTTCCCGGAGGTCCTATGCCAGTTAGGAGGGGTAGTGCGGTGCTAACCCCGAGCGTTGCGGGGGATAGCCAGTCGCTATGGTGTTCTCCGAAAAATCTGAGCGAATAAAGAAGTACATTTTTATTTAGGTTTGTAAAGGCTGATCTACAGCTTGTACATGAGTTCTTAGTTTATCGCCCGTTGCGGGGTCTGATCCGGCTGGGGGGGGCCATAGAGTTGTCCTCGCCCGCGGTTTAATGACCTCCGGATTGGGATGTCGGTGTGGGCTGGGTGGGCCCTTCGTAACTTGAATTGAGCTCGGCGTGGAGGAGAATGGCCGCCTTCCGTGCTGAAGTGTTGCAAGGTCTCTTTGGTGATCGTGCCACCTCACCTCCGTTGCTTCGTCGTCTCTTTCCGCGGAAAGGGTTTTCCTCGGTCCGGAAGAGGCGCCGAGGGGGGAAGCCGCCTTGCTGCGGCTTGCTCCTTGGGGAGGTTCCTGAGCATAGGGCCGTCCCCCGCTGCCCCACGCCTCGCTGTTTCGGTTTGAGGGTGGGGTCCCGTGCCCGACGGCGCCTCAGCGAGCTGACATGCCAGGATTTGTCGTTTGGGCCTGTCGGTGATGCAGCCTTGCCGAGGTCCTCGGATGAAGGTCGAGGGCGAGGAGGTACTGGCTGGCCAGCACTGGGGGCTCTCGCCTGCCCAGATTACTTTGAATGGATGCCATTCTTTCTCCGCCTCGTCCCCGTTTATGGGACGGGGGTAAGAAAGGTGGATTTCCCGTGTGTAAGCGGAATATCCAGATGGCGATCCGTTTGTAAGCGGAATGTCCAGGTAGTGATGCTGGGGGTCTAGGCACCGCCGTTCCGGGCGGCGGGAACCATTGATGGCAGGTGACCTCTCTTTTGTTAGGGCGGTGTATCTCAGCCCTTTTCCCGGAGGGTGGGGGGATCATGGGGTGGTTTTTCATGTCTGTTGATTGCTTCTCTCCGCGATGGAGATGGCCTCTTTATAGGCAGATCTTGTTGACCGTTTCTCCCTTATTCATTGCGCTGAGCTGGCATTATTAATGGGCTCCTCGAATTCGCGCCTGTTGGGAACCGCCTATGTCAGGTGGCTCTTGCGTGTCCTCTGTTGGTGTGCATTATTAATGGTGGCGTGTTTCTCGAGCGTCATTCCGTTTCGTCGAGTCACATCGGGGCCGTCGACTTGGGAATTGGTGTTATTTTGTCCCGGTTCGTGTGCCCCCCCCCCTTTTATTTATATATAAATTATTTTTATTATATATTATTTTTTGTCAAGGGTACGTGGCCCCCATCGGGTTGGCCCTGCCCCAGAGGTCTGGAGGGGGGGAGCGGGCGCGTAGCCCGGCCCGTGCCCTTCTATGGTTCGGGTGGCTAGGGTTGGCCCTGCCCCAGAGGTCTGGTGGGGGGGGGGGAGCGGGCGCGTAGCCCGGCCCGTGCCCTTCTCTGGTTTGGGTGGCTAGGATTGGCCCTGCCCCAGAGGTCTGGAGGGGGGGGAGCGGGCGCGTGGCCCGGCCCGTGCCCTTCTCTGGTTTGGGTGGCTAGGGTTGGCCCTGCCCCAGAGGTCTGGAGGGGGGGAGCGGGCGCGTGGCCCGGCCCGTGCCCACCTCTGGTTTGGGTGGCTAGGGTTGGCCCTGCCCCAGAGGTCTGGAGGGGGGGAGCGGGCGCGTAGCCCGGCTCGTGCCCTTCTCTGGTTTGGGTGGCTAGGGTTGGCCCTGCCCCAGAGGTCTGGAGGGGGGGAGCGGGCGCGTAGCCCGGCCCGTGCCCTTCTCTGGTTTGGGTGGCTAGGGTTGGCCCTGCCCCAGAGGTCTGGAGGGGGGGAGCGGGCGCGTAGCCCAGCCCGTGCCCTTCTCTGGTTTGGGTGGCTAGGGTTGGCCCTGCCCCAGAGGTCTGGAGGGGGGGAGCGGGCGCGTGGCCCGGCCCGTGCCCACCTCTGGTTTGGGAGGCTAGGGTTGGCCCTGCCCCAGAGGTCTGGAGGGGGGGAGCGGGCGCGTAGCCCGGCCCGTGACCTTCTCTGGTTTGGGTGGCTAGGGTTGGCCCTGCCCCAGAGGTCTGGAGGGGGGGAGCGGGCGCGTAGCCCGGCCCGTGCCCTTCTCTGGTTTGGGTGGCTAGGGTTGGCCCTGCCCCAGAGGTCTGGAGGGGGGGAGCGGGCGCGTGGCCCGGCCCGTGCCCACCTCTGGTTTGGGTGGCTAGGGTTGGCCCTGCCCCAGAGGTCTTGAGGGGGGGAGCGGGCGCGTAGCCCGGCCCGTGCCCTTCTCTGGTTTGGGTGGCTAGGGTTGACCCTGCCCCAGAGGTCTGGAGGGGGGGAGCGGGCGCGTAGCCCGGCCCGTGCCCTTCTCTGGTTTGGGTGGCTAGGGTTGGCCCTACCCCAGAGGTCTGGAGGGGGGGAGCGGGCGCGTAGCCCGGCCCGTGCCCTTCTCTGGTTTGGGTGGCTAGGGTTGGCCCTGCCCCAGAGGTCTGGAGGGGGGGAGCGGGCGCGTAGCCCGGCCCGTGCCCTTCTCTGGTTTAGGTGGCGAGGGTTGGCCCTGCCCCAGAGGTCTGGAGGGGGGGAGCGGGCGCGTAGCCCGGCCCGTGCCCTTCTCTGGTTTGGGTGGCTAGGGTTGGCCCTGCCCCAGAGGTCTGGAGGGGGGGAGCGGGCGCGTAGCCCGGCCCGTGCCCTTCTCTGGTTTGGGTGGCTAGGGTTGGCCCTGCCCCAGAGGTCTGGAGGGGGGGAGCGGGCGCGTGGCCCGGCCCGTGCCCACCTCTGGTTTGGGTGGCTAGGGTTGGCCCTGCCCCAGAGGTCTTGAGGGGGGGAGCGGGCGCGTGGCCCGGCCCGTGCCCAGCTCTGGTTTGGGTGGCTAGGGTTGGCCCTGCCCCAGAGGTCTGGAGGGGGGGAGCGGGCGCGTAGCCCAGCCCGTGCCCTTCTCTGGTTTGGGTGGCTAGGGTTGGCCCTGCCCCAGAGGTCTGGAGGGGGGGGAGCGGGCGCGTAGCCCGGCCCGTGCCCTTCTCTGGTTTGGGTGGCTAGGGTTGGCCCTGCCCCAGAGGTCTGGAGGGGGGGAGCGGGCGCGTAGCCCGGCCCGTGCCCTTCTCTGGTTTGGGTGGCTAGGGTTGGCCCTGCCCCAGAGGTCTGGAGGGGGGGAGCGGGTGCGTGGCCCGGCCCGTGCCCACCTCTGGTTTGGGTGGCTAGGGTTGGCCCTGCCCCAGAGGTCTTGAGGGGGGGAGCGGGCGCGTGGCCCGGCCCGTGCCCAGCTCTGGTTTGGGTGGCTAGGGTTGGCCCTGCCCCAGAGGTCTGGAGGGGGGAGCGGGCGCGTAGCCCGGCCCGTGCCCTTCTCTGGTTTGGGTGGCTAGGGTTGGCCCTGCCCCAGAGGTCTGGAGGGGGGGAGCGGGCGCGTAGCCCGGCCCGTGCCCTTCTCTGGTTTGGGTGGCTAGGGTTGGCCCTGCCCCAGAGGTCTGGAGGGGGGGAGCGGGCGCGTAGCCCGGCCCGTGCCCTTCTCTGGTTTGGGTGGCGAGGGTTGGCCCTGCCCCAGAGGTCTGGAGGGGGGGGAGCGGGCGCGTAGCCCGGCCCGTGCCCTTCTCTGGTTTGGGTGGCTAGGGTTGGCCCTGCCCCAGAGGTCTGGAGGGGGGGAGCGGGCGCGTAGCCCGGCCCGTGCCCTTCTCTGGTTTGGGTGGCTAGGGTTGGCCCTGCCCCAGAGGTCTGGAGGGGGGGAGCGGGCGCGTGGCCCGGCCCGTGCCCACCTCTGGTTTGGGTGGCTAGGGTTGGCCCTGCCCCAGAGGTCTTGAGGGGGGGAGCGGGCGCGTGGCCCGGCCCGTGCCCAGCTCTGGTTTGGGTGGCTAGGGTTGGCCCTGCCCCAGAGGTCTGGAGGGGGGGAGCGGGCGCGTAGCCCGGCCCGTGCCCTTCTCTGGTTTGGGTGGCTAGGGTTGGCCCTGCCCCAGAGGTCTGGAGGGGGGGAGCGGGCGCGTAGCCCGGCCCGTGCCCTTCTCTGGTTTGGGTGGCTAGGGTTGGCCCTGCCCCAGAGGTCTGGAGGGGGGGAGCGGGCGCGTAGCCCGGCCCGTGCCCTTCTCTGGTTTGGGTGGCTAGGGTTGGCCCTGCCCCAGAGGTCTGGAGGGGGGGAGCGGGCGTGTGGCCCGGCCCGTGCCCACCTCTGGTTTGGGTGGCTAGGGTTGGCCCTGCCCCAGAGGTCTTGAGGGGGGGAGCGGGCGCGTGGCCCGGCCCGTGCCCAGCTCTGGTTTGGGTGGCTAGGGTTGGCCCTGCCCCAGAGGTCTGGAGGGGGGGAGCGGGCGCGTAGCCCGGCCCGTGCCCTTCTCTGGTTTGGGTGGCTAGGGTTGGCCCTGCCCCAGAGGTCTGGAGGGGGGGGGGAGCGGGCGCGTAGCCCGGTCCGTGCCCTTCTCTGGTTTGGGTGGCTAGGGTTGGCCCTGCCCCAGAGGTTCGGAGTTTTAGCGAACTGCAAAATTTGTGTAGGAACAACCAGGTTGGGAAAAAAGTGTAGATGTGTATATTGCGCGAAGAAAGGGAAACTCACAACTATTGGTAGAATTTCAGCAGATGTTTCGCGTTCCAAGGGTGGGCCAGCTTGCTCCCTTCAGGGGTAGCAAGGATGTAGGTGGCCGGTCCGACAACATCAACGACCGTGTAGGGCCCTTCCCATTTGGCGGCCAGCTTTCCCCGCTGCGCAGTCTCGGGGCGGAAGGTGGCGTCCCGAAGGACCAAATCGCCGATCCTGAAAGTCCGCTGTTTCACCCAGGAGTCGTAGTATCGGGCCATCCTCTGGCTGTGCTTGACGAGGCTGGTTAGGGCCCTGTCCCGGACCTCGTCTATCAACTCAAGACTGAGGCCGAGCCCTTCTCCGTTGATTTCTTCATCGAAGAGTTTTAGCCGGAGTGTCTCTTCGCCGATTTCCACAGGTACAACTGCCTCCGATCCGTATGCTAGCATGAAGGGACTTTCTCCAGTCGAGGCCTTATGGGTGGTGCGATAGGACCATAGGATCCCTGGCAGCTCATCGACCCATGCTCCCAGGGCGGCGTCCACCTTCTTCTTCATCGGGTTCAGGATACACTTATTCGCGGCCTCTGCCATTCCGTTGCACTGTGGGTGGGCGACCGACGCGAATTGGAGTTTGATCCCCCAGCCCGAGCAGAAGTCGCGGAAGCCCTTGCAATCGAACTGCTTTCCGTTATCCGTGACTATGGAACGGGGGATCCCGAAGCGGCATATGACGGATTGCCAGATGAAGCCCTTCATGTCTGTCCACGTGATTCGCGCCAGCGGCTCCGCTTCGACCCATTTTGTGAAATAGTCCACGGCGACGACTAGATACTTCCTTCCCCCGGAGGCCTTTGGGAAGGGCCCCAGGATGTCGAGTCCCCACTTGGCGAAGGGGACCGGGCTCAAGATGGGCATCAGGTTGGCCGGTGGCGCAGTCGTCCGTCGGCAGAACTTCTGGCACGCTTCGCACTTCTTGACGTATTGTACCGCGTCTCGGATCATCGTCGGCCAGTAGTATCCTTGGCGCATTATCTTGTGGGCGATGGTGCGTCCTCCATGGTGGTTTCCGCAGAAGCCTTCGTGTACCTCACGGATGACTTGCTCAGCCTGCTCCGGCCCCAAGCACTTTAGGTAGGGCAGGACGTTGAAATTGGCGCGGCGGCGGCGGTACAGCACCCCGTCAAGGAGCACAAATGTCAGGGCCCGTCTCTCCACCTGCTTAGCCAGCAACCGCCCCTCGGGTAGTTCACCTGTCTCTAAATACTTCATAATGGGTGTCATCCAGGACGTCATCATGCCCGTGCACATCAGTTCCCTTTCGTTGATGGAGGGTGTCGACAGGCTTTCGACGTAGATTGCCTTCCTGATCTCGGCCGCTGAGGAGGAAGCCAGCTTAGACAGGGCGTCTGCCCGGAGGTTGTTGGAGCGAGGCAGGTGTTGCACGTCCGCTTGCTTGAACTTGCGGAGTTCGATCTGGATGCGATTCAGGTACTGCTTCATGGTTTCTTCTCGGGCCTCAAAGCCCCCTAGGATCTGTTGGACGACGAGACGGGAGTCACTTAGGAGCAACACGTTCGTCGCACCGACTGCCCTAGCGAGTTTTAACCCGTTAACCGCGGCTTCGTACTCCGCGACGTTGTTGGTGGCCGGGAAGTCGAAGCGTAGGGTGTACTCCAACGAGCATCCGTCTGGAGTCTGAATGACGATTCCCGCTCCTGTTCCGGAGCCCGTCGCAGAGCCGTCGATGTGGATGGTCCATAATCCGTCCGCTGTTGTCGGGGAGGGCGCTGAGGGTTCGCCCGCCTCGATCCTCCGGGGGACGTGGGTGCCGATGGTTGCTCTATCCGGTCCCCCGGCGGGGTTTCCGTGGTGCATTCCACCATGAAGTCGGCCAGCGCCTGACCCTTGATCGCCGTCCGGGCTTTGTAAGTTATGTCGAACTCACTGAGCTCGACGCTCCAGTTGAGCATCCTCCCTGACCGCTCCAGTCTTTTCAGGTTCTTTTCCAGGGGCATGTTGGTGTGGACGGTTATGGGGTGGGCCTGGAAATAGGGTCGGAGCTTCCGAGCGGTGGTGATTAGGCAGTAGGCGGCTTTTTCGATGGGGCTGTAGCGAGTCTCCGCATCCCGGAGGATCCGACTGGCATAGTAAACAGGGCGTTGCACCCCTCCTTCCTCCTTGATCAGGACGGAGCTAACAGCCTCCTCGGTGGTCGCCAGGTACAACCCCAGGGGTTCACCTTCCTCCGGCCGTGCGAGGAGCGGCGGGCCTTGTAGGTAGGCTTTCAGCTCCGCGAACGCCCGTGTGTAGTCGTTGTCCCACGGGATCACCTTCCTCTTGTCTTTAGCTTCGCCGAAGGCCGTGCGTAAGACCCTGAAGAAGGGGAGCGACTTCTCCGCCGATTTCGACAGGAATCTTCCCAAAGCAGCAATCCGGCCGTTCAGTCGCTGCAAGTCTCGGATTGTCCGGGGCTCCGTCATACCGGTGAGGGCCGCCACCTTGTCGGGGTTCACCTCGATCCCCCGCCTCGTTATCATGAAGCCCAGGAACTTTCCCGACTGCACGCCAAAGATGCATTTTGCGGGGTTTAGTCTCAAGTTGTATCGGCGGACCCTCTGGAAGGTCTCCTGCAAGTCGGTGAGGTGGTCGAGGGCCCTTCCACTCTTCACCAGCATGTCGTCGATGTAGACCTCCAAATTTCGCCCTACCTGAGGGCCGAAAATCCGGTCAACCATCCGTTGATAAGTCGCCCCGGCGTTCTTCAGCCCAAAGGGCATCTTGGTGTAACAGAAGGTGCCTTTATCGGTGACGAAGGACGTCTTCTCCTCATCCTCCTCCGCCATCGGTATTTGGTTGTACCCCGAGAAGGCGTCCATAAAGCTCAACAATTCATAACCGGACGCGTGGTCCACCAAGTGGTCGATCCTGGGCAGAGGGAAGCTGTCCTTCGGGCAAGCCTTGTTGAGGTCGGTGAAGTCAACGCACATGCGCCACTTCCCGCTGGGCTTCTTCACTAGAACGACGTTGGCAAGCCAGTCGGGGTAGTCCACCGGCCGAAAAAACTTGGCTTCGAGGAGCCGCTCTACTTCTTCCTCGGCCGCCCTCTTCTTTTCGCCCCCCGCACTCCTCTTCTTCTGTCGAACAGGCCGGGCCTCTGGGTCCGCATTCAACCTGTGGGAGATTACCGCCGGGTCCACCCCGGGCATGTCGGCCGGTGACCATGCGAATATGTCCGCGTTCTCCCAGAGTAAGGCGACGAGGGCCGTCCTCAAGGCGGAGGGGAGTTTCGTCCCGATGGAGACGACTCTTCCCTCGTCCGAGGCTATCGGGACCTCCTCTACCTCCTCGGCCGGGGTCGGCCGCTGGTCGCAGAAGTCCTCCCTTTCGTCGGGGACGAGAGGCGTCGGGGTCCGCCCGGGGCCCCCAGGCGGGGACAGCACACGGTTGTGGTTTCTGGGCCCCCCTCGACCTCCCTGCACCTGTCCCACCCCCCGCGGGGTCCGGAACTTCATCGTTTGATGTTGCAGGCTGGGGAGCGCCTCGATGGCCGTCATATATGGGCGCCCTATGATTCCATTATACACCGATGCGATGTCGACGATGACGAAAAGTGTTTCCTTGGTGACGATCCTCGGCTCCTCCCCCAGAGTCATGGGCAAGGTGATCGTTCCTTCGGTAGGGATCTCATGGCCGGTGAAGCTGGCCACAGGGCCCCCGCAGGGCTCTAGGTCTGCGCGCCCCCATCCCATCCTCTCGACTGTTGACAGGAAAAGGATGTTGCAGGAGCTTCCGGTGTCAATCAGGAGCCGGCCTACGTCCACCGCCCCGATCCGAGCCTCGACGACGAGGGCGTCGTCGTTCTGGCTCCGCGCTTCCCGCCAGTCTTCCTCGGTAAAGGTGATCGGGGGTCGGTGTGTCCTTCTTCGCTTCGGCTGGTGGTCGGCGGCCGCCGTCATCGCCCGTCGGGCCCCGGCCTTCGGGATGGCGGGCGCCCGCCCCGCCGAGGAGGGCCCTCCAGTTATCATCTCAATTCGCATGACCGCCCTTGGGGGGCGTGGCTCCTCCTTATCGCGGTCCGCCAGTGGTTCCCGTCCCCCTCCCTCCGGGGGGGCTCTCTCTTCCGCCATCTCCCGCCTTCCCGCGACAAAGTTTCCCAGGTGACCCGCTTGGATCAGTCGTTCGATCTCTCTCTTAAGGGAGTGACAATGGTCGGTGTCGTGACCGTGGTCCCGGTGATATCGGCAGTATCTTCGGGGGTCCTGCCTCGCCGGGTCCGTCCTCATCTCCCTAGGAGGCTCCGGCAATAACCCGGCCCTCGTCGCCGCGGCCAGCACCTCCATCATGGGGGCATTGAGTCGCGTGTAATGCACCGGCGGGAGGTCTTCTGGTCTCGGGATGACTCCGGGGGGCCTCCGTGCCGGAGCGAACTCGCGAGCCGGGCCAAGGCGATCTAGCGGGCGGGGCTCGGGTGGCTCCCGCCGCGGTAGGGCCATCTGATCGCGGCCTCGCCCCCTCTCCTCCTGCCTCGGCCGAGGGCGCGACCGGGACCCATCTGCGGGTGGTTTCGCCTGGGGGAACACAACCTTTGCACCCAAAGTCTCCTCCGCCAACGCGTGCCTCTCCGCCATTGCTACCAACTCTTCATAGTCGGTAGGTGGATCTCGGAGCAGGGATTTGTGGAGGCTCCGCGTCCGCAGCCCCGTCTTGAAGGCCAGCATAAGCACCTCGTCGCCGCATGTCACCACCGCCCGTCTCTCCTCTGAAAGCGACGGAGGTATCTTCCTGTTCCTTCCCCCTCCCTTTGGACTATCGTGCTGAGATAGTCTAAGGGCTTCTTTTTTGTTCGCCCGGCCCGGAACTCTTGGCAGAACTTATGGGATAGTTCGCCAAAGCTCCCTACGGACCTCGCGGGCAAGCCGAAGTACCAGTCCAGCGCGGTGTCCCTCAGGCTTTGGGAGAAATGTCGGCAAAGGAACGCCTCATCCACGTCCTGGGCTTCCATCGCCCCCCCGGTATTGTTGCACGTGCGTGAGGGGGTCGCCCCTCCCATTGTACGTGGCCAAGTGAGGGGGTTTGAACCTTACGGGCCTGGGGGCAGAAGTGATCCACCGGGCGAGTGGCGTGGCCTCCTCCAGGTAGGTCGGGCGATCCGGCGCATCCCCCCTCCGCCACTCGGGGGTTGGGCTTCGGTCGCGCCTCGGCCGCCGACGGTCCTCCGTCCCCGGCGAGTAGCCCGACGGTCTCCAGGCGGGGCTCCCTCCTTGGGCCGAGGATTCGACGGGTTGTGGGCTACGGTCCTCCCAGCGCCCACGCCTCCTGGCCAGCTCTCCTCGGGCCTCCATCCGTTCTTGATTCTCCCGAAGGAGTCTTTCACGCTCGGTGGTGAGGAAGCGTAGTTGCCGACAAACGGCTTCCTCGCGCTGGGTATCGGAGGGGTGGTGTTGGTGATGGGGGCCGCCCCCTCCAGGCGGGGACCTGTTCAGCATCGGGTCCCGCCCGTTCCCAGGCCGCCGGGCCATCGTCGCCTCGTCCAGGAGTTCTCGGTTGCTCCTGTTCTCCATTCTCAGCCTCTCGCGCTCCGCGATGATGAAGCGAAGCTGGCGGCGGGCGGCCTCCTCTTCCTGGTAAGCCTTCCGGGTGGTCTCGGTCGCCTCGTCCAGACGCCTCTGTGCGGCGGCCGCCTCCCCCAGGCGCCTCCACCGCTGCGCGACTTCTTCCTCCTCTTCCAGGAGCCTTTGCTGGGCCGCGATCTCCTCAGCGAGCCCCCTATGCTCCCCCTCCTCCTTGAACTGAGGGTGGAGGTTTCGCCTCACGTTCAGGGGCTCCGAGGGGCCGGGCAGAGGCTCCGTTCTAGTCGTCTGAAAGCCTCCCCTGGCCTGAGCGACAGCCTCGAAGCTCTTCAGAACGGCGGGGACTGAAGTGTGTTCAATCTCGGAGATCATCCCTAAAAGGGGGTCGGACGCCGGGGTGATTTGTAGGGAGAGCGGTTCCTGTCCCACGGGATCTTTGCCGTGGTCCGGGTTCCGCGAGATCGGTATGGGATCTAACATGGGTGTGACCCTTCGTTCCCACAGACGGCGCCAATTGTTACGAGGTGGAACTCGCGTACAATGAATTTGTATTAATGGGAACCAAGGGCACGGTGGTTATGTGGAGTAGGGGGTTTAGGTAGGCTATTTGACAAGCGATTAGTGGGGTGAAGAAGTCGATCTCGACGCCAGTGACGGTCGCGGGGCTGAATCTCGCCGGATGCGGCTGGACAAGGTTGAACGGCAGGGGGGTGACGCCGACTGGTGTTGATAGGCGAGCTCTCCTGCAACACGAACAACTCGTCAGAAGGGCTGGGTTGGGGGATCAACCCTTAGCTCCTCCGATGCCTAAGTCAGTGATAGGGCTTACAATGGGGGGCTGGTCACGCCGGTCGGACTAACGGTGTATCGACCGCGCGTGGCGAGCTATAGGTGGGAGAACAAAGATATGGAAGACCTTTGCACTCGTGTGTGAATAGTTGAATGAGAGAGAATTCTGCAGCATCCCCTTCTCCGTAAGAGGAGAAGGGGTATTTATACCTGACGGGTGATGACTAGGCGTGCTGAGCTGGCTCGGGTGTCGGCGGAGGCTTCGGGCAAGGACGCCGGGAACAGGAGTCTCCGACCTGCCTTTGTCAGGCGGCGCAACGGCCCAGGGGTGCTTTTGTCGGGATGTCAGAGCCGAAAGTGAAAGCGTTATCTGTCAGGTGGCTCTTCCGTCAGGGGGTGCTTTGTCGGATGGTCGGGTGACGTATGTGTCAGGTGTCCTTATCCTAAGGTTGTTTGTCGTTAGCGTTGGACTAAGAGTCGGCCAGCTGCGGTGGTCCGCCTCGGCCGGCTGCGGGGGTCGGCCCCGGCCGGTTCGGGGAGCGCTGCAAGGCGCGCCTGTCTCCATGATGCCCCGGATTTCCGGGGCGGCGGCCCTTTTGTGTAAAGGTGAGTTAATGGGGTATGTTAACGGATCCGGGCGGGAGTCGGGCTCATACGATCTTTAGGTCGTAACAAGAGTAAATAGTAACTAGTGTCAAAAATAGTTGATGAGTTAGTCGGTTAAAGAAGCATTGCCGACCGACTAGTTTGCAACCTAGTCGGTCAACCAACGTTCTTAGACCGACTAACGATAAACAGTAACTCCTGAGAAATTTAGAAAGCAAACTAGTCGGTCCAAGAAGGATTGCCGACCGACTGGATCGTCATCTAGTCGGTCGGTGATGAGCACCAAAAGTTCCGATACGGAGCGCGGGGCCCCGGGATCGATTTCTAAGACTCCTAGGCTTGATCTAATAGTAAGATACGACCGTTATGAAGTCCGTCACGAATGACATACTTCGAAATCGACAATCCTAAGGAAGAAACGAGAAAATACGACGAATCGATCGAAAATGAAAGCTACGGAGACGAAAACCACACACATGAGGAGAAAATCCACCAAAACACATATTATAATATAATAAATCTAGATACATGAAAAGCAGTCGTTACAACTTATATTCCTGGCTCGTGTTCCAGAAGCGAGCTCAGTTAGTTGGAAACCCCAACGCTCGACACATATGGGTGGGGTAAGAGATATGCGGCCACCTGAGCCCCGAGTTGGCCTGATCCACCACTCCGGCCAGCAGGCGAAATCTCTAGTGCACAAGTGATTAATAGTGATAAGAGATAAGCGGCCTGAGCCACGAGCTGGCCAGCAGGTGGACTCTCTATGCACTAAGTGATAAACAGTGATAAGTGATAAGTGATTAGTGAATTGGTAGCTTTCGCTACATCGTGCGTGCTTGTCTCTCATTTAAAAACTGCTGCATCAAACTAAACTGTCATATCATTGCTAATATTACAAGTGCTAGGTTGTTAGTTACTTTCAGTTTCCTTGCCCAAGTCTTTTAGACTTGCTGACATGTGCCCCTTTTCTCTTTTGGGTGACACATGTTAGACCCCGAGTCAGAGTTACTTGCTGAGGGTGAGGTGTTTGCGGATGCCGAGCTTGCGCCCGTGTTGGACGAGGACTTCGTAGACACTGGAGATCAGCCTTAGTGTCTACGTCTAGTTTTGTTAGATTGCTTAGGTTGTCGGTGCGTGGCACCTAGTTTGATACTCTGTTATGTTTGCTTTTGTTTGGCCTTGTTCTGGGCCCTTAGACTCTTTCTTTTAGCCTGGTGGCTTTTCTGTGATGTTGAATATTTTGTGGACAAACTGTGGGATTGGTATGTCATATCCGTCTCATCTTATCATTATTATTATTGTTGTTTCGTTTGCAATTACAGGGACCTGCTTATACTAAATTTACGCTTATCAGGCGTGCAGCTTCACAGCTCCACGCTTGAGCGGACCTTCTCACGTCTCGCCTCCATTTTAGGGAAGCGGGGTGTGACATTAGACCTTTGGAAGCCAAGTCCAATTGGACTTGGACTTCCCCACATAATCATCATTATGCACTACACTATCGAAATACGAATTCATATAAACTTGTTTTTCTTTCATGCTTGTGTCCTTTGGGCTCCAAATGGTGAATACTTTTGGAGCCCTATTCCTATTGGGAGCATGCATGCGTTGTTGACTTCTACGTGATGCATGTCGTGGATAGGCATAAGGAACATGATGCAAAGGTGCATGATGATAATTATTCATATGATAATGAGCATGAACATTTGCATGTGATGGAACACGTGCATGAGTGTGTCTCATATGGTGTGCACGTGCTCGTGGATGCGGAGCATAAAAATCATCATATGTGCTCACATGTGGAGTAGGATGTGTGTTCCTACGTGGCATGTCATACATGAAAGCATGACCCCTCTTTGGAGGTCCACCCAAAGTGGGTTTCTTTCCAAATGGGGGTGTGTTCCTAGCGGAAGCATCATTGGTAGGGGAACTACCCATGACGTGTTTGCTTCCACTAGTAGAAGCACCGGACGTTGGCCTAACAAAGGTGGCAGACGATTTGGATGACTCTCCCATCTTATACCCCAAGCCAATGTGATGTTTGGCCGGAAGTAAGTCATTTAGGATGTTGTCCAAATGGCCCTTACCTTTATTGAATTCATTGATTCGGCTCAATGTGCACTCATATTTCTCGGTGAGGGAATGCAAAGAAGCATCCAAGGTGGACACTTGCGATGTGAGTGCGCAAACACGTGACTTGAGATTTTTATTCTCAATACTCAAAGTTGAGTTTTGAGACTTCAAATCCGCTATCACATGTTCATCCGAGTCCTCGACATGAACATGCTCAAGTTGAGATTTGAGATTTACAATCTCATTTCTCAACCCTTCAACAACGGTGTCATTGTTGACGATGATGGGTTTAGGCGAGTTTTTAAGACTATCTAACTCATTTTTAGTCTTATTAAATCGAGTAGCCAAATTAGAAAACTTATTCCAAAGTTGTTCGTTGGCTAATCTAAGTTCATCCGTAGTTACCTCATCGCCTTCATCCTCGCTTCCATCCTCGCTTTCATCGCTATCATCGGAGAAAGTCCCTTGATCACGTTCTTCTTTTCCCATGAAGCACGTGTGTGCTTTCTCCACTTTTTCATCGTCCGACTCTCCACTTGAGGAGTCGGAGTCGGTGAAAGTGCCGACAAGTCCTTTCTTGTGCCTTCTCGACTTGTCGTGCTTGGAAGCCTTCCACTTCCCCTTGTGTTTGTAGAGAGGACAATCCGGCTTGATATGTCCTGGCTTGTTACATTTATAACACACGGGAGTAGAAGCATTAGTTGAAATAAACTTTGATTTACTTTTCAACTTACCTTGTCGGAAGAATCGGATGAACTTCTTTGCCATATCGGCCAAAGCTTCCATGTCCAACTCTTCTTCCGATTCTTCTTCCGATTCTTCATCATCGGTAGATGGAGTGGCCTTGTATGCAATCGCCTTTTTCTTTGGCTCGTCTTGCTTCAAGTACGACTTCATCTTTTCTTTCATCATGAGCTTACTGTCCTTGCGTACCTCATAATACATCAAGGTACCCATTAGTTGTGTGACAGTATATGATTTCATGTCATTACCTTCCTCGATGGCGAAGGTACGTTTCTCCCAACAAGAAGGAAGTCCATCGATGATCTTCGAGACTTTCTCCTTTTGGGTGTATGTTTTCCCAAGAGCCTCCAATTCGTTGGTAATGTCAACGAATCGAGCATAATACTCTTTCATCTTCTCACCCTGTTGCATGTGAAATAATTCGAAATCTTTATTAACAACAACAAGTTTGGAATCTCTTACCCTACTTGTCCCTTCATGCAAGATTTGGAGGGAGTTCCATACTTGATATGCACTCTTACATGTGCATATCTTATTGAAATCCTCGGGCTCCAAAGCGCATTGCAAGGCGTTCATTGCCTTGGCATTGCTTACCTCCGCGACAACCTCCGCGGGAGTCCACTTCGTGAATTCTTGTTCGGGCTCGACATATTTCGTCAATATGGCTCTCCATAGTGAAGCGCTCCGGAGGAAGGTTTCCATCCGGCATTTTCAGTACCCATAGTTGGTACCGTTGAAGTGAGGGGGCCTGATTGAGGATAGCCCTTCCAAGACTGAAGAAGCTCCTTGACGATCCTTGAAGACATTGTAGTCGTTGTTTGTCATAGCTTTGACCTTATAGCTTTAACCTTGGCTCTGATACCAATTTTAGTGCCCTGTGAAGCTACTGCACACGTACTAGACGGGGGGGGGGGGGGGTGAATAGTACTTTAAAATAATCAAGATAGTTATTCCTAATTATTGTGCAAGAAACAAACGACAATGCGGAATAAACAACAATCAACAAGAATTAAACATACGCAAACAAAGCATGTAACGGGTTCGGATCCACCCAAGTCTCCCCGACTTGTTCCCGGTGATCCTACGTCCCAACCACCCGGATCCCCTCCGGATACTTGAGTTAGAAACCCTAACTCAAGATTTCCACTATGAAATTCTTGTGATAACCTTCACAAGACCAAATCATACAAAATACAAATGTGACTCCCACAACCCGGGATCATACACTTCTCTCACAACCGAGAGAACAATTCAAATAACGATTGAAATGAAATAAAGAAACACTTACCACAAAATCCTATGCATTGAGTAAATCTTACCAAATTAGGGCAAAGATGGATTTTGGGGAAGATGATGCCACCAAACCCTAGCTTCAAGAAGTTGACCAGCAATGGAAGCCTAGGGTGGAGTATGGTGACTAGAATCAAGCTCTTGGCTTGAAGAGCTCACAATGGAGAGAATCTCTCTTGAGTATAAAGGCTCAAAGAGTGAAGGGAGAGATTCTTGTGAGGGAGAGAGAGCTTTGAAATAGCTTGGGAGAGCTCTTCTCTTAGGTCTGAAAATGCTTGGAAAATGGACCTCTAACATTGCCTCAAACGTATCAAGTTTGTAGTTATAGAGGCAAGGAAAATCGTGTTGGAAAAGTTCCCAACGGCTCTATTCTGAACCAGACTAGTCGGTCAAAGAAGGATCACTGACCGACTAGTTCATCAACTAGTCGGTCGGTGATACAACGTAGACCGACTAACGGTTGAACAGCCAAAAGGTCGAAGTACAGGAGATGACACCTAGTCGGTCTAAGAAGACTTGCCGACCGACTAGTTTCACAACTAGTCGGTCGGTGAATGATCTTTAACCGACTAACAGTCGAAATAGAGTAGGTTGACTTCAAGATGAATTAGTCGGTTTAAGAACAAATGCTGACCGACTAGTTTCTCAACTAGTCGGTCGACAAACGTTCTTTGACCGACTAACTCGAAACAGTAACTCAGGCTGTACAGAGAAAGCTCAACTAGTCGGTCTGAGAAGGATTCCTAACCGACTAGATCGTCATCTAGTCGGTCGGTGACTCTTCTTTGACCGACTAATTGACCAACAGGGAATGAGCTGAAATGAGCAAGGCATTCTAGTCGGTTCATGTAGAGTTGCCGACCGACTAGATCGTCATCTAGTCGGTTGGTGACTCTACTTGAACCAACTAACATGTACTAGAAGCCGAGGGAAGAAGCGATATGCTTTGGGAAAGTTTCTAATGGCTTCTATGATAATCCTAGCTCTAAGACATGAGCGAAATGAAGATAATAAAGTAAGTCCTACTCAAGGCTTAACATTCTAATTAATGAAGCTAGAAGACAATAAATAATACATGACAAACCGTCTTCAAAGCTTCAATCTTCATTCCTTTTGACTTCAATATTGCTCCTTGAGCTTCAACGAAGCTTCAGACACACGATCATGCGTATTGAGAAGTCTTGAGACGTCGCTTTAGATGTACGTAGTATTTTGGCGACAATCTCCATAACTGCGCTCACAAAGTGTTAGTTCACGATATATTTATGTTTGCTCATCATCCAAAACCAAATCCGGGGAATCAATACTCAACACTGTGGTATCTTGGCTCCTTGGTGTAAGATATAACAGCTTAATTGCCACAGTAGACAACAACTGGTTCTTGCTTTACACCTAAATTCTCTAGGAACCGTCGAAACCAAATAGCTTTCTGAACTCCTAATGAACCAGCAACAAACTCCGCTTCCATAGTTGATAGAGCTACACAAGTTTGTTTCTTGCTGAACCATGATATGGCCCCATCTCCAAGCAAGAAAACATATCCTGATGTAGATTTCCTATCATCTAAATCTCCCCCATAGTCTGCATCTGTGTAGCCTTCCAGTTTGGTGGATGAACCTTCGTAACACAAACTGTAGTTCGTTGTGCCCTTCAAATATCTCATAATCCTCTTTACAGCCTTCCAATGCTCAGGTCCAGGATTCGACTGATATCGACTTACCAATCCTACTGCATGACATATGTCTGGTCTTGTACACAACATATCGTATATTAAGCTACCTACTACACTTGCATATGGCAATCTTACCATTTTGTTCCTTACATCTGTTGTACTAGGACAACCATCTAGACTTAGGTTATCGCCTTTCGCTGTTGGTGTTTCAATCGGATTACAGTTAGACATGTTGAATCGTTCTAATACTTTATTAATATATGTTTCTTTCGACAATGCAAGAAATCCCTTAGAACGATCTCTTCTGATTTTTACACCAAGTATAAAATCTGCTTCTCCCATGTCTTTCATTTCAAAGTTCGATGATAACCATTCTTTTATGGTTTCAGAAACTCCATATTGTTACCAGCTAACAAATGTCATCTACGTATAATGTCAAGATAACAAATTTGTTTTTAAGTTGCATCACATAAACACAATGATCTTCTTCGATCATCTTGAAACCAAATGAGGTGACAACTCTATGAAACCTTTGGTTCCTTTGCCTAGATGTTTGTTTAAGGCCATATATAGAGTTCTGTAATTTACAGACTTTACTTTCTTGGTCTTTAATAATTAAACCTACTGGCTGATCCATGTAGATTTCCTCATCTAGTTCACCATTTAGGAATGCCGTCTTGACATCCATTTAATGAAGTTCTAAATTCATGTGAGCAATTAAAGCTAGTATTAGGCGAATAAAGGCAAATTTAACAGCTGGTGAAAAGGTTTCTTCGTAATCTATACCTTTCTTTTGGGTATATCCCTTTGCCACCAGACGAGCCTTATGTCTTTCAATGGATCCATCCGCCTTTCTCTTTATTTTGAGAATCCAATTATTCCCAATTGTTTTTCGATTAGGCGGTAAGTTTACTAGTTCCCAAACTTGGTTAACTTTCATGGAATCCATCTCTTCCTCCATAGCTTTCTTCCAATAATCTCGATCAGGTCAAGATAGAGCTTCTTCTACACTCTGAGCTTCTTCGTCATCTTGAGGTACATCAATTAAGGCTTCCCCTTCGATTTCAAATCTTCGTCGAGGAACCTTAACACTTTTGCCTTTCCAAACTGACTCATCAAGCTGAGAATTCTGAATTACTTCTCTTTCGGACACACCGCTCCTTCTGACCTCTGGGAGTTAAGAAGTATTTTCTTGTAACTCAAATGATCTAATACTCGTGAAGTCCGGATCTTCCAACTCATGCAGATTATCTTCCCTTCTGACTTCGCCTTGTTTAGGGAACATATCCTCTATAAACGTGGCATCCCTTGATTCATATTCTGTGACAGTGCAGTCTTCTTGCTCACCCAAGAAAACATAACCCTTTGAGTGTCAGAGTATCTAATGAATATACTCTTCTTTCATCTGGGTCCCAACTTCCCATGCTTATAAGAAGTGTTTTGTACATAAGCTGCACATCCCCATGGCTTTAAGAAACTCAAATTTGGACTTCTACCCGTCCAAAGTTCATATGGGGTTTTATGAATCGACTTGGAGGGTACTAGGTTCAAAATAAGTGATGCTGTCAACAATGCATCTCCCCAATACTTAATTGGTAAGTTTGCGTGTGACATCATGAATCGAACCATTTCTAAGAGAGTTCTATTCCTTCTCTCAGCAATACCATTTTGCTGAGGTGTATAAGGAGTAGTAAGCTGTCTTAGAATTTCTTTTTCATTACATAGATCTTTAAACTGATCTGACAGATTTTTCATCCCTCGGTCTGTCCTCAAGGTTTTGATGTGTTATTATATTCCACGGTTTATCTATATGATTACACGTCAAAATGATTGCTCAATTACACATTTCATATGCTTTTACGCTCATAATTGGAACTATTGTACTTTAAGGGCATTTGGTTGCATTTCAGGGAATATTGAGCGATTTGGAGTATATTGGAGGAGAGAGTGCGTGCTTCGACACCGGAGCTCCTGAGGCGCCGCGTTCGGTGACTCAAAGCTGCTGGGAGTAAGGAAGAGGCAAAAGTGAAGGAACGAAGAAGAGGAGAATGAAGAAAGCATGGTTCTATAATACCATGACTCATGGACTCCATAGCGCTCGATCGAGCTATGATGCGGCGAAGGAATCGAGCGCTCCAAAGTGATGGAAACAGGACATCCGTGTATTCTTTTCAAATCTGCTATCACTTGGGATTTTTTTAATATTTTTTTTTGATATTTTCCCCAGATAGTAGACTTCAATACGGTTCCAACGCCACTAAGAACGTGCCAATCGGAGGTCAGATGAGCTCTGGAAAATTTCTGCAAGTTGATACTGCAATGCTGAAATCTGTTCTTGACCACCTACTCGACCGAGCAGAGTGACAAATGTTGCTGAAAATTGTTTTCGACCATCTACTCGACCGAGCAGTCACATACTCGACCGAGCAGAGTGACAAATGCTGCTAAAAACTGTTTTCCGACCACCCACTCGACCGAGCTGCCACCTACTCGACCGAGCAGAGTGACAACTGGACCGAACAGCTACCTACTCAACCGAGCAGCTACCTACTCAACCGAGCAGCTACCTACTCGGTCCAAGCAGGCAGATCGTGGTTTTGGGGAAGCATCCTGACTTCCTAATGACTCGACCGAGCAGCTACCTACTCGACCGAGCAGACCCTACTAGGTCTGAGCAGGCAGAGCATCATTTTTGGGGAGAATCCGAACTTCCTGAAGACTCGACCAAGCAGGGGGCTACTCGACCCGAGTCGCCGCGGGCCCAAAAGTTAAGTTGCGTCAGGATTTGGTTTTGGGCACGATTTTGAGCGGGATTTTTGGGGGTTGTTTACTAGGGTTGAGAGGGATATATATTTTTGAATGGCAACCGTCATTAGGGGGCACTTGGAGAAAGAGCTTGGAGAGTTTTTAGATCTCATTTTCTTAGGAGTTTTGGAGACGATCTTTTGGGAGTTAGGCTACGCCATGGGCCCCCTCCTCTTGTATGAAGCTAAGTATTTTATCTCTTTAATTTTATTTTATTTCTTCTTATTGTTTTTCTATGATGCTAGCAATGATCTCTATTGATTTTATAATGTTTGCTATGCTTGAATAATATTTTCTAGGGCTAATGGATTAGCCCTAGGATTTTAGGATTTAGATGCAAAGATAGGATTTTTATGATGCGTTGGATATAAAAGGGGTTGTATTTTGGTTGATCTAGCAAAATCACTAGGAGAACTTGTACTGAGATCGTGCCCCCGGTCGGTGGAACCGATTAGCTTAAGGAGTATCCTACGGATTTAATTAGGGAGTTAGTGGATCCAACCGAGGCACGTGACCATGTCCGGCTAGTACATTGATGGGATCCACCGACGAACTATACCACTAATTAACGACATCCACCATTGCGTCAATAAGAGCCACCAAAATACTTCGAAGCTCTAACCCACGAGAGTGGTACGGGTTGAGAGCGTTCGAACCACGAGAGTGGTGAGAACTTTGTAGATCCTTAATGTACGTATCGTATGCGCCTATCGCGAGAGCGGGGTTAATACGATACGTTAGATTCATGATGCCCAGACGCATGCATTCACTTTCTAGATGCTACGATCCTCCAAAAAATCAATGCAACGTAAGAGTCCTAGCCTAGCGTCAACATCCGACGATCCTAGTGGCGAGTCCTAAAGCCCTAATCTCTTTATATTTTATTTATTTCTTTCTTTGTGTGGAATCCCTTGTTTGCGATATCGAGTGACACGACCTTCGCTTCCATTTCCATTACAGCCCTCCATACTCCATGTCCACCAATAAACCTGTAAGTCTAACTCAACCTAGGAGTAGATAGGTAGTATAGCACCGCTTCCCCGTGTTCGATACCTGATTGCCACTATGCTGTGCGCTTGCAGTAAATGACATCGTTTCGGAGTTAGTTCCGGGTCGATCAAGTTTATGGGGCCGTTGCCGGGGATTTATCTCCGTGTAATTCGCGCCATAACTAGGTCGCTCTAGGGTTACATTTCGAATGCATCAAGTTTATGGCGCCGCTGCCGGGGAGGCGTTCCGCCATATTATCTATTTGCCACAATTAGGTTGATTAGACTGCGTTAAAAAACAAAAAAAACAAAAAAAAACAAAAAAAAACAAAAAAAAAAACAAATCAAAATTAAAAATACAAAGAGATATATTTTCCCTGCCACCTGCTTTATTATTATCTCTTTTTCTTGTACCACTGATATCTTTTCCAGGTTGTTGGGTACAATGTATCAATCTTGGCGTTATTCAGGCAATGATTATTCGACATAGTATGAGGCTCCAATGGAAGTGTGCGAATATTATTCACAGGACCCATACTATCAGATGGGAGGATATGATCAATATTCAGAGTGCTATGCCTACTGCGAGTCTTGTGACAAGGAGGGGCACATGCCCTACGAAAGCCGTGTTGAGTCCTGACCATCCTCTCAATTTGACACTCAATACGTTTATGACACATGTATAGGAGAGCACAGTTGTCAGCGCTATACTGAATGAGTCACATGATTGATGGCAGAAAGATATGGACGAAATCAACAAGTGCCTTTCATATTATGAGCTCGATGGAGAGACTGAGGGCATTGATACTTCCACCTCTGAGGAGACAGCGGAACCACGCACGGATGCAGCCACTTTTGATGAGAGATCTGCGATGATACACTCGGGAGGTGTTACTGCAGACCCAGTTTGCGCCGCCGTCGCTCCCCTACCCACCGATACAGCTAGTTCATATGAAGAGTGGATGGACGATTCAGATGGAGAAGACATCGATGTCATTTTCCTACAGCCGGCTGACAAATATGATGCATCCAAGGGCGACACATTTACTTCCATACCTAGAGAGTCTGAGGATATTTTAGCGTCATGCTTATTTCCCTACCAGACACCTGAGCCCACAGTGCCACCTGCACCTACCATTGAGAAGGCCAAGCCATGCAATCCGGTGCCTCGAGCTTTAGGACAGAAATGAATAAGAAGGCATAAAAAGGAGAAGATGAAGTTTACATTGCCATCTATGCCTGAGGAGCCTGAGGAGGATGTCCACGTTCAGCTTGGGGGAGGTATTATGCCCTTTGATATTGCCACCTCCGACGAGACCACAGCACCTGGTACTACAGAGTCAGCCTGTGCCATCGTCGCTCCCCTTTGCCACCTACATGAGCCAGAGCATGCTTTTGAGGAGGCCTTACATATGGAGCTAGAGCTTGTCACCGAGGAGGCCGTGCATTGGGACAAGGACACAGCCATTCATGAGGATCCCGAGCATTACCCTCCTCCTTTTAAGCTGCCGCAGCCACCTCCACTTTCTACAGAGGCTAAACATCCCTCAGAGGCCCACCCTTCCACTAACGCCGAGGACTATCCCATAGAGCTTATGGCTCCCATTCAGGGAGATCTCTCTACCCCCTCGTTTCTTACATTTGATTCTCCTCCCGTGTATGATTTTTACCATGATTCGTATTTTGATGACTCATTGTGCCTTTTTCAGGATACGCATACATATGATCATGAGGCATGATGGGACGTATACGAGGAGGAGAGCGAGGAGCCACCTACCATAGATACGATTGAATATGATCGGGAGGTGCGCTGGGATGAGTCTGACGATGATGAGAAGTGGCCTGATGAGACCCACACTCATACGCCAGAGTTGCTTGAAAAGCCTGAGACAAACGACGGAGAGTTGCCTGTCGTGGTGCATGAAAGCGGAGATACATTTTCAGGGAAGTGTCGTCAACCGATCTTTATCTTGAATATTTCTTTTGATGACCTTCTTTCGAATACTTTTATTTTAGGGAAAAATTATCCACATCAGATTGATGCGGCTTATCTCTTCCAGTGTACCGGTGGAATCCTTGGAGAGATGCTGAGAGCCGCATTGCTAGAATCTGATGGAGTTCGTGGACACACACGCCTAGTGGAGCCACGGAAGGAGAAGTTTGAATAGTTGCCTGCACCGGTACAGATACTGGATCCACCTTTTGCTATATGTGATATCAATCCAGTAGTGTAGTATTTTATGCTTTCAATAAACACGAATCCTCTTGGCAGTGAGAGGACCGTATAGGATTTTATATGCTTTCTTAGTTTAATAAATTCACCCCATATGATGGCTCAATTATCTTTTGCATCCAACCCACTATTTATCATCCATGCCAACCCTTGTATTTGGCGCTTATTTCGCATCTCCCCCCATTTTTTATGTGATGTTTAAGCTTGGGGGAGAGAGACAATTTGGTTGAGTGCCCCCCATCTTGTCGTTGTCCTCTATTTATATCATACACACATTGAGGACAATGTGATGTTTAAGTTTGGGGGAGTGCATATTGCACGCACTTTGCCTCATCGTGCAACACACTACGAAATTTCCATTTGAACCATGTTCACTTCTATATTTATGTCTCATATGGTTCATTTTCTATCATGGATTTATTTTTTTATGAACTCTGATATCTGTTAGACTAGAGTTTGATTCCTTGATTAGTGTATCTTTGTTAAAATGCTTTTTCATAGTATAATCCATAGTTTCACAACCATATTCTCGAAACAGGTAAGCTAAAAATGAATGAATCAAATATGAAAATAATCATTTGACTCCTGCGTGATTTGATTGATAATTCTATTTCTTCATGGATGTTTAGTTATTCAAAAAGAGATAGGATAACCCCACGATAACCAAAGTAGTGATGATTAGGATTCCTGAAACTGAGCCATGTCTAGATTTTATGCTTTTTCTTTTTCTTTTGTGAATAGCCAATAAATGATCTTTGATCATGTTTTGCATTCCATAGCATTTACGTGAGTTTGTAAAAATCCCAATAATGTAAAAATTAAACAAATATCCTGAATAAAAGGCCCAAGGGGTTCTTCGTAACCCAATACCATAAGACCGTCTGGTCTGGGATGCATAGGCCGCTTTTTGTATATATTGAGTTATCTCGTGTATATAAAGAAAGAAAAATGCATATGAAATATTCATATAGCCAAAAACAATATAAAATTACAAAAATCCAATATCCTTATCTCCATTTCTATTTAGAACAAAGACATGACAAAGTTGATAGGTTCTAGGAGTCTTGAAATGGTCGTAGTGTGGTGATGCCTTACCCTGATTGAATTTGCTAAATTCAGTGCATGAAGCATAACAAAATACCACGTATGCTTGAAAACGTTTGATCATGACATATTATACTGCTTAGATAATGAGTTGTGGACATTAATTTCATTTCTGTGAACTTAGTATATTGCATGATAAACTATGATATGATATAACTCGACTCTCATTTTATCACTTATCATGTTCATTACATTTATTGAAATCCACATTATTTTAATTTGAGCGAGATTTAAGTATTTGTTGTTTATATGTGTTCTAACTTCATATTGATGTGCGTTCACGAGATCTTGCACACCTTGGGTTCTTGTATTTTTTGAATTTAAGATTGAACCCCTTGTCTCCATTACACGCCACCGCCTCACATATCCATTGTATAACTCTCCCGTGTTAGCTTCTTACTAGTCTTCCTCGAGGACGAGTAAGAGGTAAGCTTGGGGGATTTTGATGTGTCATTATATTCCACGTTTTAACTATATGATTACATGTCAAAATGATTGCTCAATTACACATTTCATACGCTTTTACATTCATAAGTGGAACTATTGTACTTTAAGAGTGTTTGGTTGCATTTCAGGGAATATCAAGCGATTTTAAGTATATTGGAGGAGAGAGTGCGTGCTTCGATACCAGAGCTCCTAAGGCGCCGCGTTCGGTGACTCAAAGCTGCTGGGGAGCAAGGAAGGGGCAAGAGAGAAGGGACAAAGAAGAGGAGAATGAAGAAAGCATGGTTCTATAATACCATGACTCATGGACTCCATAGCGCTCGATCGAGCTATGATGCTGCGAAGGAATTGAGCGCTCCAAAGTGCTGGAAACAGGACATCTGTGCATTCTTTTCAAATCTGATATCACCTGGGATTTTTCAGTATTTTTCTGATATTTTTTCCAGATAAGACTTCAAGACGGTTCCAACTCCACCAAGAACGTGCCAATCGGAGGTCAGATGAGCTCTGGAAAATTTCTGCAAGTTGATACTGCAGTGCTGAAATATGTTCTTGACCACCTACTCGACCGAGCAATCACCTACTCGATCGAGCAGAGTGACAAATGCTGCTGAAATCTGTTTTCGACCATCTACTCGACCGAACAGCCATATACTCGACCGAGCAGACTGACAAATGCTGTTGAAAACTATTTTTCGACCACCTACTCGACCGAGCTGCTATCTACTCGATGAGCAGAGTGACAACTTGACCGAGCAGCTACCTACTCGACCGAGCAGCTACCTACTTGACCGTGCAGACCATACTCGGTCCGAACAGGCAGAGCGTGGTTTTGGGGAAGCATCCTGACTTCATGACGACTCGACCGAGCAGCTATCTACTCGACCGAGTAGCTACCTACTCGACCGAGCAGACCCTACTCGATCCGAGCAGGCAAAGCATCATTTTTGGGGAGAATCTGGACTTCCTGACGACTCGATCGAGTAGGGGGCTACTCGACCCGAGTCGCCGCGGGCCCAGAAGTTAAGTTACGTCCGGATTTGGTTTTGGGCACGATTTTGAGGGGGATTTTTTGGGGTTGTTTGCTAGGGTTGAGAGGGATATATACTTTTGAATGGCAGTCTGTCATTAGGGGGCACTTGGAGAAAGAGCTTGGAGAGTTTTTAGATCTCATTTTCTTAGGAGTTTTGGAGACGATCTTTTGGGAGTTAGGCTACGCCATAGGCCCCATCCTCTTGTAACAAGCTAAGTATTTTATCTCTTTAATTTTATTTTAGTACTTCTTATTGTTTTTCTATGATGCTAGCAATGATCTCTATTGTTTTCATAATGTTTGCTATGCTTGAATAATCTTTTCTAGGGCTAACAGATTAGCCCTAGGATTTTAGGATTTAGATGCAAAGATAGGATTTTTATGATGCGTTGGATATAAAAGGGGTTGTATTTTGGTTGATCTAGCAAAATCACTAGGATAAATCGCACTGAGATCGTGCCCACGGTCGGTGGAATCGATTAACTTAAGGAGTATCCTACGGATTTAATTAGGGAGTTAGTGGATCCAACCGAGGCACGTGACAATGCCCGGCTCGTACGTTGATGGGATCCACCGACGAACTATACCCCTAATTGACAGCATCCTTCATTGCGTCAATAAGAGCCACGAAAATACCTCGAAGCTCTAACCCACGAGAGTGGTACGAGTTGAGAGCGTTCAAACCACGAGAGTGGTGAGAACTTTGAAGATCCTTAATGCACGTATCGTATGCACCTATCGCGAGAGTGGGGTTAATGCGATACATTAGATTTATGATGTCTAGACGCATGAATTCACTTTCTAGATGCTACGATCCTCCAATAAAACCAATGCAACGTAAGAGTCCTAGCCTAGCGTCAACATCCGATGATCCTAGTGGCGAGTTCTAAAGCCCTAATCTTGTTATATTTTATTTATTTCTTTCTTTGTGTGGAATCCCTTGTTTGCGATATCTAGTGACACGACCTTCGCATCCATCACCATTACAACCCTCCATACTCCACACCAATAAACCCGCAAGTCTAACTCAACCTAGGAGTAGATAGGTAGTATAGCACCGCTTTCCCGTGTTCGATACCCGCTTGCCACTATACCGTACACTTGCAGTAAACGACATCGTTTTGGAGTTAGTTCCGGGTCGATCAAGTTTATGGCGCCATTGCTGGGGATTTATCTCCGTGTAATTCGCGCCATAACCAGGTCGCTCTAGGGTTACATTTCAGACGCATCAGGTTTTAACCTTTTTATCCAATTGATTCTCAACTTCGTTGAGAAACAATCTGAAGCACTCTAATGCTTCAGATTTATGGGATATGAGGTATACCTTTCCAAACCGAGAATAATCATCTATAAATTTAATGAAATATGAGGCACCATGCCTAGCCCTCACACTCATGGGTCTACAAATGTCAAAATGTATTAGTTGTAATGGAGTTTCAGCTCGTATTGCCTTTCCAAATGGTTTCCTAGTTGCTTTGCCTGCTAAACATGGTTCACAAGTAGGAATTTCTATTTTGGTGAGAGATCCCAAAAGACCCTCTTTAGCCAAGTGTTCTATCCTGACTTTTCCTATGCGACCTAGTCTAGCATACCATAATAATGTTGCATTATTAGAAGCAGTAGATGAAGATGAGATTAACATATAACCAGAAGAACAATTATTTGTATTAAGAATTACCAAACCATTAACATAAGTACAAAATCCATAATATTCATTATACAAACTTATATTCAGACCATGCTATTCAAACAACAAATTAAATCCAAATATAGCCAATGATATTACAGAGACTAAGTTCTGCCTTATTTCTGGAGTATGCAGGACGTCATGCAATAGTAAGGTCCGTCCTCCGCACAATTCCAATTTGCATGTACCAACTCCCTTTACTTCTAGTTTGTTGTTGTTGCCAACATACACCCATCTGGTTCCTCTAGGAACACAGCGGTATGCCACATAGTAGTCACTGTCTCTCGTTATGTGGTTTATCGCTCCTGAATCAACAATCCACCAAGGATCAGGTTCTATGAGCATAACGGAGCTCGACACATATGTATTATGACAAGGAATAGAAGACGAATTAGAAGTTACCTTCCTTGGTTCAGGACATTCCTGAGCGAAGTGTCCATTCTAACAATAGTTGAAGCACATCAACTTATCAACATTTATTTTCTTCTTCTTCTTCTTATCAAATTTCCTCAGCCCCTTGTTTTTGATTTTTATAGCTGCATCTTTGCCATGGTTCTTCTTCCAGAACATCTTCCTCTTGAAGTTTCCTTTCTTGGAACTTGACTCCGTCACGTAAGAATGAGATTGTGGTTTCAGGGAAGACAACCTTTCATCTTCCAATTCCACGTGATGTGCACAACCTTTCGTTTCCAATTCCACGTGACGTGCCACATCATCAAAAGTCTTAACACTTTCATTATGTTTCAAGTTGAGTTTCATATGTTCCCAGGAGACAGGCAAAGAACGGATCACAGCTTGAACCTGTTGTTCATCAATGAGGTTATACCTAGTAGCATCAAGTTCCTTAATCATTCTAGACATCTCCCGAATATGTTGCTTAATGGTCAGATTGGAACCCATCTTATAAGTATCAAACTTTATAGTGAGCTGCTGTAACTTCGACACAGAAGTTCCTCCCAGCCTATCAGATAATGCCTTCCACAAGTCAAATGCAATAGGATAATCTTTGTATTCACAAGCAAAGTCATCCTTCATTGAGCTTACAAGAATACCACACACAGTGGCATCCTTTTTCTTCTACTCATTGTAAGTCTCAACTGCACTCCTGTGCTGGACGGTGTTACCCTCACCAGTATCTTCCAACTTATGATTTATGGTTTCAATGACCTCTTGTTCCTCCAAGTCATACTTGATTCAGAAACTCCAGATATTGAAATTGTCTCCATTGAGACGATCTCCCTTGTTGAGGTCAGCAATGATGTCCTTTTAATTTCAATTACACAAATTGATATTTGCACATAGGCCCTTCAATCATTCAATATTATGTTTTACCCCCAGGGAAAGCCCATCATGGGCGTACCTAAATCCAACACAATAGTTCTTGAATTTTGGCCACTTCGACCAATAGAAAAGATATGTTGACATCATTTAAAATTTGGTTTATAGATAGTTTTTCCTAGTGGATCACATCTATTGGTGTGAATTTTTTCATTCCATAGCCGCATGATCGAAAACCAACGAGAAGAATTCGTGTTGTTAATGCTTGCATAAGTAGCCTAGCTCTCATTTTTATATTGTGGATCGAATCTGGTTTACAAACACCCATATTAAGAAAAGAAGAAGACAAACGACAAAAAAATTAGAAGTTTAGGCTCACATTGGAAAACAAATAAATATATGATTAAGTATAATTTTACCTAAGACTTCGATAGGAACATTATTTCTCCCTTTAGGGTCAGATTGAGATTTATGATTGTTTAGCCAACATTCACAAAGTTATGATGCCTTTGTTTTAACAAGTAGTATATAGTATGTCCCATGAGGAAGATTCTTGGAAAAAATTAAGCACCACTCTATGTCTTAACTGGTATGAAAGGTAATCAAGTCACGATACATGTGAAAGTCTAAGCAACTGATAATAGTTGCAAAAGAGGTACACTTCCCATGAGAAATTTTTTAAGTATACGTGCTGGTTGTTTGACGACGAAGTTTACACTTGTAATGCGAAAGGTTTCAAGGCATACTTGCATGACTCCGACAAGAGAGGTATACATGCCATACGAGATACATTTGAGAGCATACTCACTAACCATTGGTAAGATATAAAGATAAAAGGTACATATACCATGAGAAAAGTTTTAAGTATACTTGCTGGTTGTTTAACGACGAAGTTTACACTTGCAATGAGAAGGTTTCAAGGCATACTTGCATGACTCCGACAAGAGATGTACACATGCCATACGAGATACGTTTGAGAGCATACTCACTAACCATTGGTAAGATATAAAGATAAAAGGTACACATCCCATGAGAAAAGTTTTTAGTATACTTGCTGGTTGTTTAACGACGAAGTTTACACTTGCAACGAGAAAGGTTCCAAGGCATACTTGCATGACTCTGACAAGAGAGGTATACATGCCATACGAGATACGTTTGAGAGCATACTAACTAACCATTGGTAAGATATAAATATAAAAGGTACACATCCCATGAGAAAATTTTTAAGTATACTTGCTGGTTGTTTAATGACGAAGTTTACACTTGCAATGAGAAATGTTTCAAGGCATACTTGCATGACTCCGACAAGAGAGGTATACATGCCACACAAGATATGTTTGAGAGCATACTCACTAAACATTAGTAAGATATAAAGATGCTAGTAAGTATGTGACTAGAAACATAAAATACTAGTTACTACATGACATGGTGCATTAGGTAATCGTAGCATGTGACAAAACATAGTTTCAGGTAGAATTGACGATGAAGATCTTCCAAAGCTTTGGCTCTCCGATTAGATGATTTTCAGATACAAGTCAAGTTGGAGACGGATGATGTTGTGACTCGAACTTGGATTATAAACAACTATATTGGAAAGGAATACGAAGGCAAAACATAATAAAGATATGAGTTCAGTCCAACATCGGAAAAGAAAAGATATGAATATATGGTAAAATATGATTATACTCAAAACTTCAAAAATGGTTTCCTCTTTAGGGTCATGTTGAAATTCATGGTTGTTGAGCTAATATCCACAAAGTTAATATGCTTTTATGTTAATCTATAATCATTTACATAAAAAAAAGAAACGTGGACTACTTTTTCTTGACTTATAAAATTGGACTTGGGCTAAAGGGCACAACCCGTGTTGGTCCATGCTATGCTAGAGGTAAGGGCTTGGTGGTGTCTAGGTTTTGTGACTCAGATTATGCAGGTAACCGTGACAGAAGGAGATCAACTACCAGGTATGGATTTACGATGGGTACAACTGAAGTATCATAGAGATCTATCTTTCAGTCCATTGTAGTACTCTTAACCACAGACGGGGGGCTTATAGATGCCGTCGAGGCTGTGAGCAAGGCATTTACTTGAGAAGTCATATGCAAGACTTAGGGATTTTGCAAGAAGGGACTCGTGTACTTTGTGACAGTTAAAGTGCAATTCATTTGGATAAATCAAGCCTATAGCTTGAGGACCAAGCACATTCAGGCGAGACACTCTTTTCTACAGGATAAGAAGAAGAGGATCATGTTGGAGAAGGCCTTAACGAAGCATAACCCGACAGACATGCACATGAAGACAGTTCCTGTAGTCAAACTTAAGCATTGCATGAGTTTGATCCATTTGAAGTAAGTGGTTGATGCTATTTTTCCGTTGTCACTTGGTTTCAAAAATTCTAGATCTACGTAGAGATGTTTCAAATTTAGGTAGAGCCGTTATAGGGAGTCTGGCCTTTGGAGATGCCATGGTGATAGATGGAACAATGCTAGGGTGATGGAGGAAGTTTGAAGCATGCTAGAGTGTTAAATTATATGCTTCAAACTCAATTACTGGGCATTGTTGGATCTTCTGGCACACCAAATACATTTTTTGAAAATCATGGGGTGAACTAGACAGATTCAATCCTCAGTACTAGGTGAAGTGTGGTTATCCAAGTATGGAGAGACTATAAATCATTATACACAACATCGGCTCTAGGGTTCATGCATAGAATGGATTCCTAGGTGTCAATCTAGGTCGGTTCTAAGTACTCCTATTTTAGGGGTTGCGAGGATGGCCAATGCTAGGATATTACAAGGGATTTGAGTTTAGGCTACGAACTATTCATATATTCAAATCAACATCATGGAAATTGAGCATCAAAGTTCGGAAAATGAATTTCAAATCAAGATTCAGTGCATATAAAAACTCGAAAATTCTCGAGGCGAATGAAAGTATATACAAATGCATGCATGAGGGTGCAAGGTGTATGATGCGAATGTAGATATTTTCGGAGTTTTGGAGTTTTTGATTTGTTTGTCTTTTTGGATGCATATATCGAATTTAAACATGACAAAAATGAAGAAGAAAGAAAGATGGAAAAATAAGAAAGAAAAGTGAAAATAAAACGAAAATAACGATAAAAATAGGGAAATAAGAGAGAAAAAAAAGAGAAACTTAGCGCGAGAGAGCTCCTCCCCCAAGCTAAACCAAGCGTTGTCCTCAACGCAAATAAACCACAGAAAAATCATGAGGACAAATAAGATGAGGTGAAGGAAACTCAGGAACATCCACCAAGTTGTGTAAAGCAATGTCAGAAAATGATGCATGTGTTCGATGCATGGGCTAAATGATGAGGGGGGGTGCCAAAAATGTATGGTGCTCCTATCAAGCTGAGCCACCGTCGAGTGGTGGCTCGGTGGGTGTAGTGGGTGTGGTGGAAGGGACGACGGAATCAGCTGAGTGCTCAGCTACCGTGTCAGCGTGTGGTGGGGATGGAGTGGTATGGACAAGCTCAGATTTGATGGATGGGGGTGGAGGTGGAGATAGGGTGGTCCAATCATCGTCAGAGGATGACGAGTGAAGGATGATGGTGCCATCATATGGTGGGGGAAATGGGATGAGGTGATGGGGAATGTGTAGGGGATGGAATGGGAACGGATCCGTGATGGGTGTTGGGGAGGTGTATGAAATCACGGGGTCGGGGTGAGGTGATTGTTGGGGGGGTGGGAATGTGCTCAAGCTCTAGGTCAGGCTGTAGAGAGGGTGGGGGTGTGCTGAGACGTGGTCTGACATCGGATGTGTCCTCAGACACCAGGGATGGGTGGGGTGGGATGGAAACATGTAGTGATGTGGATGGAATATTTATGGGAGTGGAAGTGGATGCTGGGGTCTGAGCAGTCTGAAGGGGGTGAGATGTGTGGGGTGGGATGCAGACAGGAAGGAGATGCGGTGCAGCAGCCGGGGTAGTGATCCTGACTATAATGGTACTGATTGTCATGCCCCGCTTCCTAAAAACGTGGAGGCAAAGCGTGAGAAGGTCCGCTCAGACTTGAAGCTACAAAGCTGCAAGTCCGATAAGCGTCAATCAAATTTAAACTGCAGGTCCTTGCAACGCGAAACGAAACAAAGATAATAAGAAGGAAATGAGACAAAGAATAATATCAGAATATCCATAATAATAAATTTCAACATCGCAGAAAAGCCACCAGGCTAAAATAAAAGAGTCTAAAAGAGGCCCAGCATGGCCAACAAAAGTACAAAGTACGGAAACAAAGTAATGGTGCAAGCACCGACAACTAACAGCAACCTAAAGCAAAAGCAACTCAACAGTCACTAAGACTGGTCTCCGGTGTCCTCGAACTCTTCAACGAACGTCGGCTCAGGCTCAGCGTCAGCAAACACCTCGTCCTCAACAACCGTCTCTGGCTCAGGGTCTAACATGTGACACCCAAAAGAGCAAGGGGCACATGTCAGCAAGTCTACAAAAGACTTGTGCAAGGACACTGAAAGTAGGTAAAAGTAAAGCAACCTAGCAGTTCTAGCATGATGCAATGACATGGCAGTTAAAGTAATGAGTGCAACAGGTAAAGTAAAGTAAAGTAAAGTACGAGCATGGCATGGCATGAATCATTCACAAGACAAGTACAAGACAAGTAAAGTAAGCACCTCATGCACAGAGATTCCGCCTTTTGGCTAGAGTGGCTGCGCGGGCCAACTCCTAAGCTCAAGTGACCGTTTATCCCTACCCCTCCACGTGTATCGATCCAGGGCCTTACCCCCGAACATGGAATGCTCGCTTCTGGATCACGAGCCAGGAAGTGTTTTAACAAGTATGTCATAGGGGTGCACCTAACCGGACAAGGAAGTACGAGTACAAGTATTTGTAGCGTGTGCTACGAATGCGACATTCAATGCATGGATGACATGACATGGCAAGTAGTAAGGCGTACAGGTAAGGAAAGTAAACGTGACAGTTTAGTATGCATGAACAACAAGGTTAAAGGGTTGGATCTAGCTTCGTTGTCAAGCTAGATCAATTAGGTGACGGATCTAGTTTCGTTGTCAAACTAGATCAAGTAGGCGTCTAGCCAGCTATCATTTCACTGACTAGTCTCTTTTACGCTAAAACAAGGAAGTGGCCTAAAAACATGGCCCTACACAAGAGTTGGCAAGTTTCACTTGCCTGCAAGTATCACGTCAGGGAAACACCGTCCAACGAGTTCAAAGTCACTATTCCTACGTGCACAAGTCCATCGGCCGACATCCGTTTTATTAATCTTGATTAGTGAATTCTAAAACATTTAAAATACTTTTAAAAAATTGATTTTAGTCTTGATTAGCATGCAATTGGGTTGGGAGTCCTAGGGGTGCAAAGCGTTACCTCAACACGCCGTGAAAGCTACACCGGCGTCGGGTAGCGACGCCGGGGGTTGGAATAATAATATCACGCTCCAAGTCCAGATTCCAATTAGATTCCTCGCTGGAAATTTCAGAGCAATCAACCGGAGCAACGATTCCAGATTCCAAAGCTAGCACGTGCGACGACGGGCTACGACGTGTCGCAACGTCATACGCGGCAAATCGTCGAAGAGAACGCACCTAGGTGGGGCCCACAATAGTCCTAGGGACCTATGGGGGACCCACAATACCTCTGGAGAACTTGGGGGGCCCACGGTGGCAAGCGATGCGACGGATGCGGGGTTGCGACGGATGGCTCTCGGTCGTACAGCCTCGGTGCGGGGACTTGGCTCGGTCAGACACGCTCGGTGCGAGGCTTGCAGCGCAGCGGGCTGCAGTGGTGCGGCGGGGCCTTGGTGCGGAGGGTTTTGTCGGTCGGTGTGGAGGAATCGGTCGGTCGGTGCGGGTGACAGAGCGTTGCAACGTTTGCAACGTTGCAACGAAGCGGCGAGCGGCGATGCGGGCGGGCGCCTCGGTCAGGCACGGGGCGATGCGGGGCGACAGAGCGGGCGACGGCTGCGGTGCGGAGCGGAGCGTGAGCGGGCCAAGCTCTCGGTTAGACTGAGGGCTTCTCTCAGTCGTTGCGGACGAACGTAGGGGGCGGCTGTGCTGCGATGCGGACGGGGCTTGGTGCGGGGATGGCTAGCGGTCGGAGCGGGGGAACGGCCTTGGTTTTCTCGGTCGTGCGGCAGCTGTTCATCGCAACGTTGCGACGAATCGTCGCAACGTCAAATTTGAGTTTTGGAAGTGGCTAGGGTTAATTTCTTGCGAAAATAGGTCTTCCTAGAGGTTTTTTATATAGTGTAGATGGGTTGACTTGGTCTATGGCTAAATCTAATAGGATTAGAAGTCCAAAAATATTTAAAATTTGAATCTCAACTTCTCCAACTCACACAAGAATTTGACGCGGTCCAAATGAGTTGGAAATTGGCTCAAAAATTCTTTAATACGTTTTAAACTCAAATAAATTTTATTTGGCCGAAATTAATATAAAAATTAATTATTAAAAATATTATAAACCTTGTTAAAAATATAAAAGTGGTCAAATAAACTCCAAAAATTATAAAATAAATATCGGGGTGATCGTGATGATGAAAGTGAGCTAACTAAGAAGACAGATCTCAATTTCGATGTCGGACGATGAAACTAAAAATAGAAACGTCTCCCGTCAAAAGTGAAAATCGTCACGTCTCATCGAGTAAGATTAAATTGTGGGAAAACGACTCGAGAATGTTGTTCCAAGATAGTGACACTATTTAATACCCTCAGAGACGTTCACAACGGCATTTCATACAAAAGTGTTCACAAACAAATAAAGTCTAAAATAAACACGTGCACGGCCAAAAGCACGTGCACGAACAAAGTACAACGAAAAGTGGTCGTTACATCCTCCCCACCTTAGAAATGATTCCTTCCTCGGAATCAACATCAATCACTGCTCGGGAAAAGGTGCGGGAAGCGCTCTCTCATCTCATCTTCACGCTCCCAGGTGGACTCACCAGGGGAACCGTGACGCCACTGCACTCGAACCAAGTCGACGGCCTTATTCCTCAGCTGCTTCTGTCGATGATCCAGAATCTCAACGGGCTGTTGATCATAAGACAGATCCAGACGAACCGTAATCTCCGAGAAATCCACAGCATGAGATGGATCACTAACGTATCGACGTAACTGAGATACGTGAAATACGTCGTGAACTCCCACTAGCGATGGCGGCAACGCAAAGCGATAAGCCACAGCTCCAACTCTCTCCAGAACATCAAACGGTCCAATGAACCTCGGACTCAGCTTGCCTCTCTTCCCAAATCGAATGACTACGCGGTTCGGAGAAATCTTCAGGAAGACATGGTCGCCAGGCTGAAACTCCAAAGACCTCCATTTAGCATCAGCCCAATGCTTGAACCGGTCCTGCGCAATCCTCAGCTTCTCCTGGATGTTCCTCACAACATCCATAGCCTACACGATCATCTCCGGTCCTAGCAGCTCCCGATCTCCAATGTCATCCTAGCTCAGTGGCGATCGACATTTCTTTCCATATAGCGCGGTGAAAGGCGCCATTCCAATACTCGCCTGGTAGCTGTTATTGTAAGCAAACTCAACATGATGGAGATGATCCTCCCAAGATCCCTTGAAGTCCAACATGCACGCTCTCAGCATGTCCTCCAAAATCTGAATCGTCCTCTCGGACTGGCCATCCGTCTGCGGGTGGTACGCCGTACTGAAACTCAGACTCGTACCCAAGCTCTTCTGCAGACTCTGCCAAAACTAAGACGTGAATCTCGTGTCTCTGTCTGACACGATACTCACGGGGACTCCGTGAAGTCGTACGATCTCCTCCATATATCTCCTCGCTAGCGTCTCAGTAGACTGTCCTACTCGGAAGGGAATAAAGTGCGCAGATTTGGCCAATCGGTCTACGATCACCCAAATCGTGTCATTCTGCTTCGGACTCCGAGGTAGTCCAGTCACGAAATCCATAGTGATGTGCTGCCACTTCCACTCCGGAATCGGAAGCGGTTGTAGCAACCCTGCCGTACGCTAATGCTCCGCCTTTACTTGTTGGCAAACCAAACACTTGGCTACACTCCAAGCCACACTCCTCTTCATACCATGCCACCAAAAATTCAGACGAAGATCCTTGTACATCTTGGTGCCACCGGGATGCACAGAATACGGCGAACTGTGTGCCTCCACCAATAATTCCTCTCTGATACCTCCAGCTGGCACACACAACCTGGCTCCAAATCTCAGCGAACCATCCTCGTGAATCAAGAAGTCAGTCCGCAGACCGGCTTCCACCTGCTCCTGAATCTTCACCAGCTTAGCATCTCCAGCCTGTCCAGCCTTGATCCTATCCACGATCGTTGACTGTATCTGCATGCTCATCAACGAAGAAGTCTCTCCAGGAAGAATAATATCGATACCAGACTCGCAAAAATCCTGCTGTAATCTCCACGTGAGGTCAACATCATCACCGCTGGAAGTCTGCTCAGCGCATCCGGAACCACATTCACCTTGCCGGGGTGGTACTGCAAGTCAATCTCGTAGTCTGCCATGAGCTCCAACCATCGACGCTGTCGCATGTTGAGCTCCTTCTGTGTAAAGATATACTTCAAGCTTTTGTGATCAGTGAAGATCTTCACCTTCTCACTCAGCAGGAAGTGCCTCCAAATCTTCAACACAAACACGACAGCAGCCAACTCCAAATCATGTGTCGGGTAATTCTTCTCATGAGCCTTAAGCTGACGAGAAGCATACACAACCACATGCCCATGCTGATGTAACACACATCCAAGACCCTTGCCAGAAGCATCACAAAAGATCTCGAATCCTCCACTCCGATCAGGCACAGCAAGTACAGGGGCAGTCGTCAATCTCTCCTTCAGAATACCAAAAGCCTTCTCGCATTCATCAGACCAAACATATGGCACATCCTTCTGCGTCAGTCTGGTCATCGGCTCAGCAATCCGGGAAAAGTCCTTAATGAAACGTCGGTAATATCCTGCAAGTCCAAGGAAGCTCCGGATCTCAGACGCCGACTGCGGAACTCGCCACTCTCTGATAGCCACAATCTTCTCGTGGTCCACAGAAATTCCATCACCAGACACCACATGCCCGAGAAAAGCAACTCTATCCAGCCAGAACTCGCACTTGGAATACTTAGCATACAAGCGATGCTTCCTCAAGATCTCCAACACTGTCCTCAAGTGAGAGGCATGCTCTTCCTCCGACTTTGAATAGATCAGGATGTCGTCAATAAAGATAACGACAAACTTGTCTAGCAAGTCGTAGAAGACCAGGTTCATCAGGTTCATAAAGACTGCGGGCGCATTGGTTACACCAAATGGCATAACCACGAACTCGTAGTGACCATACTTCGTCCTGAACGCTGTCTTCGGGATGTCGTCCTTCTTCACCTTAAGCTGATAGTAGCCACTCCTCAAATCCAACTTAGAGAACACCCTCGATCCTTCGAGCTGATCAAAGATGTCATCTATACGAGACAAGGGATATTTATTCTTGATAGTCACTGCATTCAGCTCCCGGTAATCCACACACATGCGCCGTGAACCATCCTTCTTCTTTACCAGCAACACCGGTGCTCCCCACGGAGACACGCTAGGATTGATGTATCCTTTCTGCAAAAGCTCATCCAGCCGCCTACGCAACTCCTCCAACTCTGCTGGTGCCATCCGATACGGCGCCTTCGAAATAGGCTGCGCTCCCGGCATAAGATTGATCGAGAACTCGAGAGCTCGATCGGGCGGCAGTCCAGACATCTCCTCGGAGAAGACGTCGTCGAATTCACGTACCACAGCTAGTCTATCCTGCTCCATCTGCATAGCAACAATCTCCACCGGCTTGGCCCGAAACCTGACAGGACCAAGCGAACTGCTACCACGACTGAACTCGAACACTGGATGTCCGGGGATCTCGAACACCACCTTCTTCCTGCGACAATCGATCGTAGCATAGAAACTCGCAAGCAAATCCATTCCAAGCACTGCATCGTAGTTGATGATGTCATGTACAATAAAGTCAGCGTAAAGCTCATGTCCACAGACCACCAAAGGGCAAGAATTGCACCCAAGATGCACCGAGATCACGCCATTTCCTGTAACGATATTCCAACTCTTGGGAAGAGGGGAAGTCGTCAAGGAATGCTTCTCCACGAGCTCCGAGAAATAATGCACATCGATGCACCGGAGTCAAAGAGGACCCGTGCAAGAAATGTGCACACCAAAATCACACCTAACAAACAATCTAACAATCAAACCCTATTCTAACGAACAATCATATGCAATCAAACAAACATAAGCTAACAATCAAACTATCTAAGGAAGGAAACAACTAGTTTGAGAGTTACCTGCGATAACCTCATCCACAGCGTCGCTCTCCACTGCCGTCATCAGGTAAGCCTGCCTCCTCGGCTGCATGGCCTGCTGAAAAGCCTGCCTCTGCAGAGCAAGGGGTGCTCCACGACCTGCAGGTACAGGTGCTCTCTGCTGCAACAGCTGTGCGGCAACGGGATCCTTCCAAGGTAGCTTAGACTTCGGGCACTCCTTCATAGCATGAGTAGGGTCTCCACAAACCAGGCACTGTCCCAACATCTTCCTACACTGATCCTTGATATGCCCGGTCTTGCCACAGAAATGGCAAGTCTTCAGAGTAGGCCCACCTGGCCTCTTGAACTGCACCGTCTGATTAGGCCTGGTCCCAGGCCTAACCACTCCTCTGACCTGCTCCATAGGCCTCTTCCCAGCTCCAGAAATCAGTCCTCTCTTCTGCCTCGCAATCAGCTCCTGTCTCCGAGCAGCTACCAGCAACTTCTGATATGACTCCATGTCCATCGTAGACATCAGACTCTGCAAGTCTAGAGAAAGACCCTACAGAAACCTCTGAGCCTTCTCCTCAGCATCCTCCACCATCTTCGGCACGAAGCGACTCAGCCTAGTAAACTCCTGGTGGTACTGGTCCACCGTCAGATTCCCCTGCTTCAGCTCAATGAAGCGCTGCAACATCTCCCTCCTAGCAGCCTTCGGAAAGTACTCCTCATCGAAACTGGACTTGAAAGTAGCCCAAGGTATAGGGCTCACCAGCAGCTCCTCCTCTGCATCTCACCAGTTTCAGGCATTATCCTTAAGCTGCTTCTTTGCCAGATCAACCCATCCAGCCGGGTTGACCTTCGACATCTTCAGATTATCCTCGGTGTTCCTGATCCACTCCTCTGCAGCCAGCGGTCCTTCAGATCCATCAAAGTACGTCGGGCCCAGCTCCCGAAACTGCTTCGCTCCTGGCTCGAAGCGAGAGGCACACTGGGTATTCTGGAGCATGCCCTGCTGCACCTGCATCATCTGATGCATCATCCTCATGATCTCAGCATTGGTGGGCTCTCTATCCGGTACCTCAGCACGATTGGGCCCACTGCCAGATCGGGTCTGTCGTCGTCCAGCCATCTAAGGACATAGAAAACGAACAAACAAATTAGACTCAAAGCTTAATGACTTGGATGTTGCAATTTATTTAATGGACATTCCGTTTATTATCGTTGTTCCGTTAGTTCGCAATCGCAAGATAGGACCTGCATGGGCCACCAACAAAACCTGTCACGCTCCGCTTCCCAAAAACGTGGAGGCGAAGCGTGAGAAGGTCCGCTCAGACTTGAAGCTACAAAGCTGCAAGTCCGATAAGCGTCAATCAAATTTAAACTGCAGGTCCTTGCAACGCGAAATGAAATAAAGATAATAAGAAGGAAATGAGACAAAGAATAATCTCAGAATATCCATAATAATAAATTTCAACATCGCAGAAAATCCACCAGGCTAAAATAAAAGAGTCTAAAAGAGGCCCAGCATGGCCAACAAAAGTACAAAGTATGGAAACAAAGTAATGGTGCAAGCACCGATAACTAACAGCAACCTAAAGCAAAAGCAACTCAACAGTCACTAAGACTGGTCTCCGGTGTCCTCAAACTCTTCAACGAACGTCGGCTCGAGCTCAGCGTCAGCAAACACCTCGTCCTCAACAACCGTCTCTGGCTCAGGGTCTAACATGTGACACCCAAAAGAGCAAGGGGCACATGTCAGCAAGTCTACAAGAGACTTGTGCAAGGAAACTAAAAGTAGGTAAATGTAAAGCAACCTAGCAGTTCTAGCATGATGCAATGACATCGCAGTTAAAGTAATGAGTGCAACAGGTAAAGTAAAGTAAAGTAAAGTACGAGCATGGCATGTCATGAATCATTCACAAGACAAGTACAAGACAAGTAAAGTAAGCACCTCGTGCACAGAGATTTCGCCTTTTGGCTAGAGTGGCTGCGCGGGCCAACTCCTAAGCTTAAGTGACCGTTTATCCCTACCCCTCCACGTGTATCGAGCCAGGGCCTTACCCCCGAACATGGAATGCTCGCTTCTGGATCACGAGCCAGGAAGTGTTTTAACAAGTATGGCATAGGGGTGCACCTAGCCGGACAAGAAAGTACGAGTACAAGTATTTGTAGCGTGTGCTACAAATGCGACATTCAATGCATGGATGACATGACATGGCAAGTAGTAAGGCGTACAGGTAAGGAAAGTAAACGTGACAGTTTAGTATGCATGAACAACAAGTTTAAAGGGTTGGATCTAGCTTCGTTGTCAAGCTAGATCAATTAGGTGACAGATCTAGTTTCGTTGTCAAACTAGATCAAGTAGGCGTCTAGCCAGCTATCATTTCACTGACTAGTCTCTTTTATGCTAAAACAAGGAAGTGGCCTAAAAACATGGCCCTACACAGGAGTTGGCAAGTTTCACTTGCCTGCAAGTATCACGTCAGGGAAACACCGTCCAACGAGTTCAAAGTCACAATTCCTACGTGCACAAGTCCACCGGCCTACATCCGTTTTATTAATCTTGATTAGTGAATTCTAAAACATTTAAAATAATTTTAAAATACTGATTTTAGTCTTGATTAGCATGCAATTGGGTTGGGGGTCCTAGGGGTGCAAAGCGGTACCTCAACACGCCGTGAAAGCTACACCGGCGTCGGGTAGCGACGCCGGGGGTTGGAATAATAATATCGCGCTCCAAGTCCAGATTCCAATTAGATTCCTCGCTGGAAATTTCACAGCAATCAACCGGATCAACGATTCCAGATTCCAAAGCTAGCACGTGCGACGACGGGCTACGACGTGTCGCAACGTCATACGCAACAAATCGTCGAAGAGAACACACCTAGGTGGGGTCCACAGTAGTCCTAGGGACCTATGGGGGACCCACAATACCTCTGGAGAACTTGGGGGGCCCACGGTGGCAAGCGATGTGACGGATGCGGGGTTGCGACGAATGGATCTCGGTCGTACAGCCTCGGTGCGGGGACTTGGCTTGGTCAGACACGCTCGGTGCGAGGCTTGCAGCGCAGCGGGTGCAGTGGTGCGGCGGGGCCTTGGTGCGGAGGGTTTTGTCGGTCGGTGCGGAGGAATCGGTCGGTCGGTGCGGGCGACAGAGCGTTGCAACGTTTGCAACGTTGCAACGAAGCGGCGAGCGGCGATGCGGGCGGGCGCCTCGGTCAGGCACGGGGCGATGCGGGGCGACAGAGCGGGCGACGGCTGCGGTGCGGAGCGGAGCGTGAGCGGGCCAAGCTCTCGGTCAGACTGAGGGCTTCTCTCAGTCGTTGCAGACGAACGTAGGGGGCGGCTGTGCTGCGATGCGGACGGGGCTTGGTGCGGAGATGGCTAGCGGTCGGAGCGGGGGAACGGCCTTGGTTTTCTCTGTCGTGCGGCAGCTGTTCGTCACAACGTTGCGACGAATCGTCGCAACGTCAAATTTGAGTTTTGGAAGTGGCTAGGGTTAATTTCTTACGAAAATAGGTCTTCCTAGAAGTTGTTTATATAGTGTAGATGGGTTGACTTGGTCTAGGGCTAAATCTAATAGGATTAGAAGTCCAAAAATATTTAAAATTTGAATCTCAACTTCTCCAACTCACACAAGGATTTGACGCGGTCCAAATTAGCTGGAAATTGGCTCAAAAATTCTTTAATACGTTTTAAACTCAAATAAATTTTCTTTGGCCGAAATTAATATAAAAATTAATTATTAAATATATTATAAACCTTGTTAAAAATATAAAAGTGGTCAAATAAACTCCAAAAATTATAAAATAAATATCAAGGTGATCGTGATGATGAAAGTGAGCTAACTAAGAAGACCGATCTCAATTTCAACGTCGGACGACGAAACTAAAAATAGAAACGTCTCTCGTCAAAAGTGAAAATCGTCACGTCTCATCGAGTAAGATTAAATTGTGGGAAAACGAATCGAGAATGTTGTTCCAAGATAGTGAAACTATTTAATACCCTCAGATACGTTCACAACGGCATATCACACAAAAGTGTTCACAAACAAATAAAGTCTAAAATAAACACGTGCACGGCCAAAAGCACGTGCACGAACAAAGTACAACGAAAAGTGGTCGTTACACTGATAGACCTAGTCTAACTGGGACTGGAGTGTCACCACAGCAAGGGCTAGGCCATCGAAAGAAGTTCAGAAGTCAGAGAGGGTATCTCTGACCTCAGTCAGGTGCTGGTCGTGGAGTCTCTAAAAGATCCAAACTCCTCCTCCAAGCGAGCTAGCTGCTCGGAATGGGGTCATGGTCGGGGAGGATGAATGCTGCTAGAACCCTCGACGTGGGGTCAAGATCTCCTATACTGTCGTAGGGCTGGGATGACGATGGGGTCAGGAATGAATGAGGAGGTACCAGGAGTGTCAGTATGGTCCCAGGGCTGGGGCTGTTGAGGTCAATTAGCTGGACCGGGGCCTGAACACCTGAAGCTAGATTAGTGTCGGGTGAGAAGAACCACCTCAAAGTGGTGCCAGGTCCAAACAGTCTAGGGTTGGGCAGCCTAGTGTATGGAGTGGATGAGGGGCCATAAAGCCAGAAATAACGCTCTCGGTCTAGCGCTTGGATCATACGCATGTTCATGAGCACTGCAAGGCTTAGGGAGGTGGGACCAGGGAAATACGCCATGGAATCAGGGATCCTAAGAGAAACAGGAGCGAGGGAGGCGATGACGGTGATGAGTCCCCTGCAGCAGATATGTGATCTTAGGTCGGCTATAGTGTGGAGAAATCTCTGTATGAGCCAAGACCTAGCATGCAAGATATAGTGTGGGACTGAGGCGTTGCCCTTGCAGAGGACACGGCCTTGCGTGGCACACCACAGGAAGAAAATCTCATCCTGAGAAACCTGGCCCGTCTCGTATCGCCAGAAAAGTGTGTTCGCGATAATGTGATGCACAATACGGATGCCAGGATGAATGATGCTAGATGCCTTCGCTCAAGTCTTCGGAAAGATATCAAGCCTATTGATCTGGAACCAAAAATGGTTTCCATCAAACTCTCGGGGTACAGGTGGTTATTATGGATGGCTATGGGCTCAAGCGCTCTGGGCCACCTAAAGAGCAAGTTCAAGGAGTCTTTGGAAAGACCATACTCCTTGTTCATGATCCTAACTGAAAAACCTATGGGGTAAACCCTAAAGGTGGAGAGGAACTCCAGAGTGAGCCTCCTATAGGTCCTAGCCTCACATTGTAAAAATTCATCCCGTCCGAGATTTCGGTGTGCTGATGATAGCTAAAAGGCCTAGAGCTGACAGAGCGGGGACACTAGGGAATTTGGTGGGGATGATTGCACGAGAGTCCATCGAAATAAACTTTATGCGCTCGTCCTCACTCAGGAAGTTTATGCCTAGTGTGTCCAATTGAGGGGCGGGAAGTGGTTCACCCCCCGTCTCTCTAATGTCACATGCCCGGGCAATGTCGGCTTCAAGAGCCGTCTTCTTTTGACGCTTTTTCTTGCCCCTGAGAGGGGCCAGTGCCTGTGGCCTTCTTTTTGCACTCACGAGGAGGACTTGTGTGAAGGCGTGAGTGATGCAATGAGGTGTGCAATGTGGGTGTGCAGATTCACGCAAAGATCGGCGATTTTTCAGCGATAAAAATACGGAATTTAAAGAGTAAAGGAGCGAAGTTACCCAAGACGATGCTCCTCGTTGAAGTCAATACTCCCAATGCTCGTAGATCAGTCCCCGTAAGTGATTCCAAGCCAAGAACACAAGTGATCGCCGCCCGCGTCGTTTGGGTTTACAAAAATCCTAAAAATGGGGTGCCCTAGGGTTTCTCGAAACAGATGTGAGATGAAGAGGATAGTGGAGATCTTAGATGAAGGGGAGAGGGTTTGGGAGTTGATTGGAAGGGACTTGGGGAGTTTGGGAGAATTTTGGGGGAGATCGCGTCGGAGGCGAATGAGAAAAGTCAGATCATTTCGAGGGAAACGAGAATGATTGGGCCATTTGGGGCTTTTAGGGCTTAAATAGGCATTTTACGCAGGCCGCGTGGTAAGTTAAAACAACCGCGTAAAATGTTGAAAGTTTAGGGGTTGACACAGGCGCGTCGTCTGAACGACGCAGCCGCGTGAGTTCTGCTTCAGTTTGAAAACTTTGGGTTGAAAAGTCAGAGAGATTCGCGGCCCATGTCAGTTAGTCAACACGGTCGCGTCGTTTCGTCCAAGAAGCAAAATCGATGCGGCCGCGTCAACTAAAATGACGCGGTCGCGAAAATGCTCATAGAATTTTGGTTTTGGCCCAAATTTCAGTAACATTTGCGGCCTGTTTGGATGTGTACGATGCGAGCACATCAATTGCTTCTCCTAATGACATTCACACGGCCGCGTGAGTCAAGATGACGCGGTCGCGTGGGGTCCCTTCCTCCATAATTCTTCTTCTTCTCTCGGCAAACCAAACTTAGTTAATTTCTTTGGGTTTTGGGGATTTATTGGAGAACAAAAACCTAAAATTAACTTAGTCTAAAATAAAGATGAAAATAAAAATGGAAAATCTAAATCAAAAACGCTTGGGTAGCCTCACAAGAAGTGCTCGTTTTAAGTCGTGAGCTCGACTTCCTATCTTGATGTCATCATGGCAGTTTTAGGGTGGAGAGATCCCGAATATGGCCATCTCTATGATCCGCCTTGTTACTCAGCTCATTGTGGCTCTCCTCATGCCTTTTCTTGTCTCCGGGATCTAGTAGATGCGATCGCGGTGGTTTCTCCTTCAGATTTCTCTCGGAGGGTTCCTCGTGATCCTCCTTCAATGCTAGCTCCTCAAGCTTGGTTTCTCGCTTAATGGGGAGTTCATTGTTGTCACACAAAAATAGCTCCTTCAAACTCGTCGCCTCGATTGCATCTTCGAGGAGATCTACTTGGCCCCGACGGCTAACTTCCATGAAATTTCTCATTGATTTCTTAAGGTCGAATTCGACCTTCTCCCTTCCAACATCGAGGGAGAATCTCCCTCCTTTTACGTCAATGAGGACCCCCGCCGTAGCTAGAAATGGTCTCCTCAGGATGATTGGGATACGTGCGTCCTCCGGCATGTCCATGACGACAAAGTCGCATGGAACCAAAATTTTTCCGATCTTCACCGACACGTCCTCTACTATCCCAAGGGGGTATTTCACAGAGTGGTCTGCTAGCTAGAGTGACATATTCATGGGGATTTGGCTTCTCACAAATGCCGATGGGCATTAAGCTAACACTAGCCCCCAAGTCGCATAGGGCGCTCTTGACATCCAAATCTCCAATAATGCACGGGATGAAAAAGCTCCCGGGATCCTCTAGTTTTTCCACCCTATTTCTCTGAATGATGGCGCTACACTTCGCGGAGAGTACCACCTTCTCCCTCCTACCGCGCTTGGTAATTATCTCTTTGAGGAACTTGGCGTATGTAGGGATCTCAGAGATCGCGTCGAGAAAGGGGATGGAGATGTTGAGTTGCTTCAAAAGATCGAATAACTTTCCGTATTTTTCATCCAATTTGGCCGTCGCCAATCTCGACGGTTGGAAATCACGGCATATATGGCCTAGGAGGCTCGTCGGTGGGCTTCCCTAACTCTTTCTCCACTTGCTTATCCTTGGTGGATTCAGGTTGTGGAGGCTCTACATCACACACAACTTCTTGGTCATCCCCAGCTTCAAGGTCAACACGAGCTTCTTCTTCTTTTTCAGCTTCCTTCTCCGTCACGTGCATGGTGGGACCTTCAAACATCTTCCAACTCCTCAATGTAATCGCGTTCACATGCCCTCGGGAGTTCTCTTCGACTTGCCACGGTAACTTCCCTTCTGCCTTGGAGAGCTAGGAGAGTTGTTGCGCCATCTACACCATTGTGGTCTCCTTGGACTTTTGGCAAGTCGCCAGCTATTGGGAGGTGGACGCAAGCGGTTGCATCATCATTATTAACTATTGGATAGAGGTTTGGAAATAGTCATTCATCTGGCCTTGAGTCTGAATGTGACTCTCAATTAGCAATTCCAGGCTTGATTTTTGGATGGGGGTGCATTCACCGGAGGCCTCTGATTGAAGTTCTGAAATTGTGCTTGAGGAGCTGGAGTCTGAAATTCCTAAGGCTGCTAAGGGTATGGTAGGGGAGCTTGCAATCCCGGAGTCCGGTATGAGAAGTTAGAGTGATTCTTCCACCCTTGATTGTATGTGCCGGAGTATGTGTTGCTTGGTGGCCTCGGATTGTTCCCATATAAAGCGTTCGCTTGTTCGATTGTCATATCAGGGGCACCGCCATAGGTGATGAACATTCAACGCTTTGGTGTCCCTGCACACCACAAACCTCGTAAATTGCCGTCGTAGGCGGTTTAGTAGCACCAAGTCCCATAAGGGAAGGTTGTTTAGTTAGGGCATCAAACTTAGCTGAAAGTAATGATACCTCGTCGCCGTCATATTTACATCCCCTAGTGGAGGTACTCCTATTGCTCCAGGAGTCGTTGTTTTTAGCCATTGCTTCTAGCAATCTCTTTGCTTCGACCGGAGTCTTGCTCATTATAGCGGCATTATCGGCGGCATCTATATACATCCTCACTGACGGCGTTGCCCGTTGTAGAAGGCCTGAATAAGTAGCCAATCCGGCATGCCGTGGTGGGGGCAGACCCTTTGGAGGTCCTCTCCCAAGCTTCATACAAAGACTCTCACTCCGATTGCTTGAAGTTTGTGATTACGTTGCGCACCTTGGCAGTCTTACTTGGAGGAAAGTACTTCGTCAGAAAAGCAAGAGAAAAACTGTTCCACGTAATGAACGTGTTGGGACTGTGACTCCTGAGCCAAGCCTTGACATTACCCCAAAGTGAAAAAGGGAAAAGTTTTAGCCTACTGGAGTCGTTGGTAATGCCATTGATCTTCAATGTATCCATCTTCTCCAGGAATGTGTTCAGATGGTCATTCGGGTTCTCCATATGCCCCCTGAGAATTGGTCCCTTTGCACGAACTCAACCAAAGATGGTTTGTGTTCGAAATTATTTGGCTCCACCGCCGGCCTTTGAATGCTAGAGGTCGACCTATTGTGGGGCATTGAGTAATCGAGGAGAGACCTATCATGCGGTGGTTACGACGGCGATAGCGGCGGTGGCATCAGACCATTCTCAGGGTTGAGTATCTCATCCATTGTCTCGAGGACTTCTCTCCTCATCCTCTTGGCGTTAAGCCTTCTCGCGATAGCTTCAATCTCTGGGTCTAGTAGATGCAAGTCTGCCATGCCTTGAGATCTCCTGTGCATGCAAAAAGTCTACTCTAAAAAGGAAACGACAAAAGCACCAAGGGGCAATGAAAGAGAAAACATGAACACAATAAAACAAAGGAAAAGAAAAATGTAGTCTCTCTACAAAGACTAAAAACCAATATCAAATCGTGCCTCCTCGACAACGGTGCCAAAAAGCTGATCGTGATCCCCGAAGGGGACCGAACGATGCTAATAAAAACTGCAGTACACGGGTCATGTGTAGTCGCTTACGGGTCGAACACGAGGAGGCGGTCAATGAGTATTGGGTTTTATAGGTCTTCGTATGAAAGCTACACGATAGTCGTGGTGATTGGTCAGTGAATGGTAGAAAAGTGTGATCAAAGGGTAAAAGCTCTAGGACGTGGGGAATCCCTGCCATTTGACTAGGGTTAAGGTCAAACTAATAATCGATAGGCTACCGGGTTCATTGAGACTCGGGAGAGGTCGTGTGACCTAAGGACATTCGCCTATCCCCCACTGTCGTGATGCATGATAGGTTATTCCCTTATGTCATGTCCTACCCCCTGCTGTCGTGAGGCAATGATAGGCCAACCCAACCTACACCGATGGCCGGGGTCTCCGATGCATCGGTGTACGTTGAGCGCATTACGCTTGACGAATATCCACAATCTTCCTCCCGCGCACAGTGGCGTTTGGGGATTAGACCTACATTAGGAGAGCTCTAATCAGTGCCCGTTGGCGTTTAGTCACATCGATAGTATGGATCGTCGTAGGGATCAGATCACCTGATCGGTCCCGACTTTTGATCGACAGCCGACCCGATCACCCCGAAGGGAGGGGGTCGAATCTACAACGATAATAATCGTCCCAATGTACCCCTAATCTCATCTAGTCCAGCAACCAAATTGGTTATTTGGTTCAACCCATGGCCCTAATCTAATGGGGTTCATCCCATTGCCCTAGATAAAAACTACTTACTACCCATCGCAATAGAAGGAGTTTCTAGCGATGGGTAAGCGCTTAAAGCCATAGATTCGAGCTACAACAACAATAGATGATAAAACAAAGTAGCAATAACAAAGAGAGAAAAATTCTATTGAAAAAAGATAGAGTATTACACTAATAAATGTTTAGAACAATTATAACAACTAAATAAAAGAATTGGAATTCTTACAAACCGGCACAAAACCCTAGAAAAGATAGATAACTTCTGAAAAACCAGATTTCTCTCGCAGGAGGATGACAGGGCGCTTATATACGCGCGCCCAAAAGACAAAAATACCCTCAGATCTGCCCTAGAAATCGTGGGAATGGGGTTTGATGCGACTGCGTCAAGAAACGACGTGGTCGCGTCATTCCCTAAATGAATGTGGGACTGGGGGCTCAGCCACGCGGTCGCATCAATATAGACGCGGCCACGTGGACTATTGACGCGGCCGCGTTGTTCTGCTCTGCATGTGGTAGTTTCTTGGCTGCGTCGTCCTAACTCACGCGGGCCATGAAAGTCTCTGATCTTCATTCTTTTCTCAACTCTAAGAATCTTCTGACGCTGGAGTTTGGTGGAAATTGACGTGGTCGCGTCGTTAATGCTTCTTTGGCGGATTGACGCGGCTGCGTGGAAATAGTGACGCGGTCGCGTGGAGCTCTATTCTTCACAAAATTCTTCTCCCTTGTGCAATTGACCCACCGACTCCGCTCCGTTCGCCTCTTTGCGCTAAGATCTTGCTATACGGTCCCAAATCGGCATTTATCTACTGCAAAGCATGTGAGGGACCACAAAAACAAAAGAAGAGACAAAAACGGGAAAAACGTGGATGAATATGGAATGAAACAATGTAAAACGTGTATGAAAAATAGTGGAAAACTATATACAATAAACACTCATCACTTGGTTTTAGGGGGTTTCTTGGCTTTATATATAGGAGATGGATTAGTTCTATTAGAACTCTTGATTATGCTTGATCATTATTGAATATCATTGAGAATCAGATAGCCACTCCTATTTCTCTTATTTCCCTCATTTGAGCTCATTTCTTTTCATGCATTAAAGCTAGCTCATATGGAAATCCTCCAAGTGCAATCAAAACTCATCTCCACACTTGGAGATTCTCTTCTATGCCTTGCATTCATTTTTGAGCAAGTACATCTCATCAATGCATATGTAAGAGTCTGTTTATTTCATCTTTGTGAGTGAAATCCTAAATCTCTTTGTGAGAGTTAGTTTCTCCCTATATGGGAGTTTGAGTCCTTCTCTTGAGTAGGATTTGGTGTGTCCTTGTGTATGACAAATCCCTTGTGTAGGGTATCCCTTGTGTAGGGATTGTATTCACTACCTTGTGTAGGATCGTAGTGAATATTGATGTGGCTGGATGTACCCAAGTTGGGGAACCAGGGTAAATTTCTTTGTGTTTGCGTTTGCTTAATTGTGTAGATTAATCTCCTCTTGCACTTATTATTCCGGATTTGCAAGTTTAATTTTTAATTATACAATTATTGCCATTACACTATTCACCCCCTTAGTGTGTGTGTGTGTGTGTTGTTTAGTAATGCAAGGTAGACGGTCCTTACAAAAACTTGTTAGGAGTTATATATATTTAGAAACCATAAGCACACGACTTTCGTCGTAGCGCTAATGGGTCGTGCGTAGAGAGGTTGGGTAATCAAGTACCAATTTCATCCTAGGTTATTGTTAGCTACGTGAATCGATGAACTAATTAACAAGCATTAATGGGATAACAAAGATAAACAAAGAACAATAAGAAGAACAATGTAAAAACACAGAATAAAAGCAAAGAAATACTTATCTCCATCAACATTAATATAAGAGTCGTCCATTCCATGCTACATCAATGGGGAAAATCTAATCTAAATCTAAACATACTCCTAGAAAACATGGAAATGGGGTAAAACTGGGTAAAATCGCCCTCCCAGCTGCCTCCCCCTGCGTTGACGGTGCTCAATTCTTTAAATAGGAGATCCAAAGCCCTAGCGGGTTCGAGTAGAAACCCGACCCGACACGGCCGCGTCTTTTGGAAGTCAAGGCATGTGTGAATGTCCTCAGGAGCTCTCGTATTGACGCGGTAGTTGATAATTTTTAATGACCGCGTCGCTGTTGCTTGCTGTCGCTCGTTCCTATTCTTTATAAAGGCGACACGGTCGTGTGGGGTAGCCACATGACCGTGTCGTTTTTACCCTTGCTTCCCATGGCTACAACAACGCGACCGCGTCGATAAATCGGTGTGGTCGTGTCGATTTCCTCAATTTACACAGGGTCTTAGCTCCTCTGCCTGATCCTGACACGGTCGTTTGGAATTCCAAACGACCGCATCAATGCTGTTCTTTGGCCCCTTTCTTCAGCTGCTTGGTATCATTCCACACGACCGTGTGGGATGATCCACACGGTCGTGTGGATTATGAAATCCTCCACAGCAGTACGATTTTGACTCCGTTGCTTCGCTTTGCTTCTCCTTCTCGTTCATTGACTCCTTAAAGCTCCTTTTCACCTTTTTAGTGCTCCAATATCCTGAATTTGTTTCCTTTTTCCTGAAACACACAAATTGGAACCAAAAAAGTAAAAAAGGAAACAAAAGCGGATGAAATAGAATGAATCGGTGAATAGAATGAGGCAAAATGCGCGTGAGATGAGCGTGAAATACGCTTATAAATATCACTCATCATCTTCCATCATCAGTTATGGTAGAAAATTTTAGAGGAGGTTTGGACAAGGAAGCTAGTAGAGCTCGGCTATCTTTGAGTGTTTGGTTGTCCAGTTTATGTTCATGAAGAAGGTGACAAGTTCGACACTAAGGGAAATAGGTTCGTCATGTTGGGATATGTGGATGTGTCAAGGGTCATAGAGTTTGAAGTCTAGATATATATGAAGATGGTCTTGGTTAGTTAACCGGTGAAATTTGTGAATCAGCGGTGCTGTAAGAAAAAGCTGTTAGGGTTTCTATCAAGCAGAAACAAGTTTATACGCATCAGAAAAATAGAAACCTACTAATATCCATGCGTTTTCAAATTGATTTGATCATATTACTAACCTTTTTGACGATTCGAATGTATCGGATTGCAGGTGCTGCTCTACGAACAACCACCCTCTATCAGTATTCACATGCGAACATCACGAACAGGAATTGCGAAGGTGCTAGCTCCTCGCAACTAGGGTTTCTCTATCTTTCGCTCTTCGCTTTTCACAAAAACCGGAGAGATAGATTGAATGCGTAAAAAATGAAAATCCTCTCTATATCATATATTGAATCCCACGTTAACCCTTTAATGCTTTTCAATTGCGTAACGATATCTTTAAGGATAATATTTTAACACGATACGTTATCCGTTAACTCTTTAACCGTTTTAGTAACACAGCGATATCTTAGGGATAATATCTTAACGAGATACAATTTCTAACAGTTAAGATATTTCGCCGTATTACAAATTTCAAATCAAATTAGAAATCATGTTAAAACACTATCCTATCCGTTACGCTCTTTGTGTGAGACCCAATAGGCTCATATCAAATTGGCAGTGGGCCTAATTCCATTAAAAGCCCACAATTCATAATTGGTCTCTAGCAAGATATTATGACTACCCGATTAATATGAATATCATTAGTCCGATATTAACCTAAACAATAGAACATGTTATAATCCTTTTGTCACACGATATCTGATTTGAACATAAGTCATGGACAATGTCATACTTATATTGTTCAAACATTTAATTTCTCGCTTACTAAGTAGACTGATAAAATCAAATGATGTTCATTTGAGCACGACCATGTATTTCTCAGTCTTACATATCGAGGGGCCCATTAGATATCTCTCTTATAAGAGAGGGACACATTCCATCTTGTTCATTCACTTTACTCTGCATAATTCACGTCATGTTCGATCACAACATTTATGATTATCTGAATAAAGATAACGTTTGGTTATGTCAAAACATGATGTTCAGTATGTAGGAAACTGTGATGATCTCAGGTCTAAGGATTCTATGACATAAATATTATGAGATCATTTATGACACTGATCCATGTAATGATCTCATGGCCAGTCTATCCAGTACTTTGTTCTCCAACAAGTACCTATAAGTTTGATTTGTATCACCATACATATAATTATCGCATAATTATCAACCAATCTCATACTAGTCTTAATTCATCATTATACCTTTAACGATGAATGACTAGGGATGCTTAAAATAACATAAAACAGCTATTCAAACATTATTATAATGAAACATGCAGCCAATATAACAATAACAATAAGAGAAACATTTTATAAATGAAAAATGACATAACATAAATATCCAAATATTTGGCCTCGGTCATAACCAATAACAAAAGCTTCATGAAGTACCGAAATATGTGGAGACAATGAGATGTCAAACAAGGTGGAGTTGCTTATTCCAAATTGTAGGTTCAACATATGTATTGACAAAAGAGTGACAATTGGTGGGGAGAGTCCACATGAGGTTACTACTTCACGCATCAATGTCAAAGGTATAGTGGGAGTTCTAGTCGAGGTGGAGATCCTAGAGCTATTGTGAATGACTCAATTATTAGTAGAGTGAGGCAATGCATATTGAAGATCCCAGCTTGTTAGGAGAACTACATAAATTTGGTATGTACATTGCATGCATACAGAGATCTGATGGTTGATATGAATATGATGGATGCATTGAATTTGGACGCAAATTTAGGTTAGAGGCGTGCTAGGGAAGATGTCGACATGATAGCGCATCTTAAGAGAATTCACGAGAAGGAGAACTTGGTGGTGTATAGATGGGTGGTGAAGTTTGAGCAAGGCTCAAACTTATTTTTCTTGAAAAGGTTCTTCAGTGACATGATGTGGCATGTAGATATACTATTGTTTTACTTTAGATTATGGATTCTGGAGATATGACGATTTTGAAGATTCATTTTCACAAAAGGGATTCGTTGGGCATTCATTAGTTGATGACACTTAGTGCGAAGCTCATTAGTCAAGTACTCTAGTCTCATAGTGAGGTGGTTTATATTTGAAGGTTCTTTAAGAGTTAAAGTTAGTTTTCTCATTTAGATTTTCTTTTCCAAATTCATGTTGGGTTTGGTTTTTTCCTTGAACCAAGTGACATACTTTGTAATACAAGATTTTTTTGAGTATTACCGATCTCTTCAACTAAATGAGCACTAAGAATTGAGTGCAACATGTATAAATCTTGGTATCATGTGCAAGTTTTTCCTTTTGTTTTGCGTTTTGCTTTCATATAAAGCCTGTGTTGCGGGTTTTGTAAAAAGAAAATCAGTAGATGTGCTCGTTGGACCAACGATTCTTGGGAATTTCGTATGGTAATTATCTACTTGATTAACATATATACCAAGTGGGCATAGAAGCCTAACGATTGTTATTAGAGCCAAACAAAAAAAAAAGTATCCTTTATAAAAGGAAGTGTACTAATGGATTCGATAAACAGTGCAAAATCTCACGCGATGCCGCTTGGACCTTGTTCTTATCACTTTAGTTCGACTTATATGTGCAGGATTCATTGAGCCTGACTATTAATTCGACCTATTTGAACTATTGGTACTTGGCCTGTAGGGCCAACTGTGTTCTATGCCATGTAAATGTTTAACCAAACCCATAGTAGATCTACAGGAGAAACATTTATACATCCACCTTCAAATTTGCGTTGATTACTTGTTGAGTGTATCATGTTGAAATGGATCGTTTAAGATGGTGAACAGATTTCTAGGATAACATATAATAATATATGTAGAAAGCAAAAATTCCTCAATCCTGTTGCCAAACATTAACCTCCTAGGTTACATCAGGATGATGCAGCTTAATCCGACCAAACCCAGGGTTTATAATTAAGTTCTAACGTGTTTGGCGGTCCATCGTCCTGACCCGTTGCTGTCCGAAAACTCAGTCTCGGCAAATATTATAATAAAAGCTAAACAAATAGGTGAGATTAAAAATGAGGGGAAAGTAGTGGAGAGAATTCAATCATCCCGTTTCCCAATGCTTTTTTAGAGGCCAAAACAAAAGAAGAAGGCCTGGAATTCACCAGTTTCAGAACCCTTCATGGTTCCCAACAGCACCAATCAGTCAAGATCGAGCAGAAGAAGCAGCAAGCAGCACTGTGAGCTCTCTCTCTCTCTCTCACTATTTCACTCTCAAGCCCTTCTGGCTTGTTTTGTTGATAAATGTACCCTTGTTTGCTCTTCTGATCAGCAGCAGCAACAAGCTGATCGACACCATGGATCCCAGCAACCCGGGAAGCCCGCCAACAAGTGCCAGCGCCGTGGCCGCCGCCGCCGCGTCGTCATCGTCGACCCCGCAGTCACCGAGCCGATACGAGTCGCAGAAGAGGCGGGACTGGAACACATTCAACCAGTACCTGAGGAACCACCGGCCGCCGCTGTCGCTGTCCCAATGCAGCGGGGCCCACGTGCTGGAGTTCCTGAGGTACCTGGACCAGTTCGGGAAGACCAAGGTCCACACCCACATGTGCCCCTTCTACGGCCACCCCAACCCCCCCGCCCCCTGCCCCTGCCCGCTCCGCCAGGCGTGGGGCAGCCTCGACGCCCTCATCGGCCGCCTCCGCGCCGCCTACGAGGAGAACGGCGGCCGGCCCGAGTCGAACCCTTTCGGGTCCCGGGCCGTCCGGCTCTACCTCCGCGAGGTCCGTGAGCTGCAGTCGAAAGCCCGCGGGATCAGCTACGAGAAGAAGAAGCGGAAGAAGCCGCCGGCCGCCTCCGAGGGCCCCGATCACCCCCCGGCCGCCAGCGGTGCAGCTTCGTGAATCTGGTAAGTCTCAAGTAGGATGAGCTTATGCTTGTTGTTGTTGATTGTCGAACTTTGAACCAAAAAAAAAAACTACCCAAGCTATAAGTTGTTGCTTTTCATTAAGTAGTTGACAGTGGTGCTACTGCTAGTATTGGGTGTCTCTGTTTCCATCTGTTGCAAGAAAAACAATGGTAGTTGCAGTGATCAGTTGATGAACTTGATGTTTCTCTCCCTATTTATGTTCTAGTCAACTTCTCTCAAAAGCTAGGGTTTTATGATGATCAGTCAAAGCCTGTTTTTATTTAGTATTGATGCTTGCACTGTTAATATTTGATGTGCTTATTCTATGCAGTTTTGCTTGCTGAACTTCTAGAATTTTGGATTAGCTATAGATGAAGCATGCTGCTTATATTTTATAATCTATTCTTGATATTGAAAACTTGTGGTTGTTGGTGATGTATATATATGACTAGTGCTCACTGCTGTATATAGTGATGAGAAATGTTTGTGCACCTGAGGTTTTTTGTTTTATGTTTGTTTGTTCCAATTATAGATCCAGACAATGTAGACATCATGTCAGTTTCTCCCCTTTGTTATCCTTTTCCTCTTTTGGCTCTGGGAGATGGAAAATCCTTTCAAGATCATGCTAGCTTGCTACTACACAATACACAACTTGTCCATGAGATTCTCAATTTTGTACCTATTAAGTCTATTTTTATCAAGTAAGTTGGATTCTTCTCTCTTCTCATCTGATTCTTCACATGTTGCTTTTAGGGAAGAAAATGGAGGTGATCATCCAAAGCATGCATGGTCCAAAAATAGCGTACTTGCATATTCCATTGGGAATTGATGGAAGTGCACTGAAACTCATGCAGAATCATCCCCATTACTGGATTATTCTCATAAAATAATAAGCGGGCTTTTGTTGTATGCCTTCTTAGATTGCCATCAGTGCCCCACCAAAGATCTTCTGCTCCAACGTCTTCATTTCTCTCCAAAATTTATCCCATTTTGAGTACTCAATTCATATCAAAATCCATATTGGCTACAATGAACATTAGAAAACTAAGATATCAGATGAAGACCAATAGGACAGTGTGCACTATTCGTATCCTTGACAACAATAGTAGTAGATATTTGATTTCAGGTTGCAAGCAGACAAAGGAAATCCTATTCATCTCCTAGAAGAACATGAATTCATGTACTAGATTGATGTTGGCAAGTAAGCTATTATTTTAACAAATTGGTATAAGATGGTTCAAGGACTAAATGTTTTTATATACATGGTTGCCCCAATCACGATTCTTTTCTTGCCTCCTGAGCTCTCCAACTAGTGTAAGTGCATTCTTTTACCAATGGAATTTCTTGGGCTTAATAAATTTCTTTTGATGATTATGGGTATATTTATGCATGCCAGCTCCTTGGGTTAAAAGTTGTTAGACTTCGTTTGAGGTGTTTTATGTGTTGATTGGGAATTTAACTTCTTTTAGATGAATTGAGGATAAAAAATTTCTACTTTATTGTGTACATTAGTATCATTACAGCCTCTTCTCGATGTCTTATGCTCTAAATAGGGCATGCCATATATGAAGGAAAGAATCCTTTCACTGATCCATTTGTTTATGCATCCTTCATTTTACCAACTTCCCCTCCAACATTAACCTTACATTAACCTTCATTTCAACAATTAACTCCCCAAAGAGAAAGTAATCAAGTCATTAATATGTTCATTTGACCAACTTGCCCTCCAACATTAACCTTCATTCCACCAATTCACTCCCAAAGAGAGAGTAATCTAATCCTTAATATGTTCACAAACTGTACCAATATGAACAAAGACATTATATCTATATTCTGTTCATTTCGTATATTGATGCTCATATGGAAAGTACAAGATATACATATAATGAACTAATGTAGGGTACACAATAACTAGCTTCTACCTGAATATATATGAAAAAAATATTCAAGGTCTAAGCGGTGCTCAACTTTTTTTTCAGTGTGTCTATGCACACACATACTTGAGATGTATGGATATGTGCTGTCAGCACATGAATTTTATGTGATGACAGCTTACAGATTTAAATGGAATTTCAAACAAAAAAATTCCGGGGTTGTTGTACACGTTCTAAAATCTTAAAACCCTAAATATGGGTGAATCCTTGGGGTATTTGGCCCTTGATCCATTTGTTGTAGAAAGTTTTATTCTTCCAAAACTGTTGAATGTGTAACGGATAGATCAATGGTCAAACAGTTTTGGATTCACTTGATTTTTAGTGTGGGAAATATTCTTGATGTGTACAACAAAATTCAAAAAAAAAAATTAATTTTTTTAAAAGAAACAAACTAATAGCCAGAAAATTTCTTGAGTTGTCAGCAGATATACATTATTCACTATATATGTGTATGTATACATGTATATCTACACACACACACACACACACTCTCTCTCTCTCTCTCTCTCTCTCTCTCTCTCTCTCTCTCTCTCTCTCTCTCTCTCTCACTCATAGCGTAGTGATCATGGTGAGATAGTGAGAAAAGATCCTTATCTTGAGCTAGCCCAATCGGCAGCACCAATCAATGGCCGACTCTGTTCATCTCACCATCTCATTTTATCATTTTTCACTCTCACACACATACACGCCTGTGTGTGTGTGCGTGTGTGTGTGTGTGTGTGTGTGTGTGTGTGTGTGTGGAGCTAGCCCAATCAGCAACACACCAATCAATGGCTGACAGTGTTCATCTCACAGTCTCATTTTATCATTTTTCACACACACACACACGCACGTGTAAGTGTGTGTGTGTGTGTGTGTGTGTGTGTACACATGAATAATGGATATCAGCTATCCAAGGAGGAAAATAGTAGCATGAAACCCACATTACCTATTTTTCCTTTGATTCGAACTGTTCATTTTAATCTTCATGTTCTAAAACACCAACCCACTAATTTTTCAGTGATTTTTGTTCATTCATCCAACCATTGTAAGTTCAACCGTTTTGGAACAATAGAACTTTTTGCAACAAGTATATGCTAGTAAAATAACCCTAGGGTTCACTCATATTTAGGGGTTCTGGAGTTTTAGAATGTATACAACAACTGAAAAAAATTCAAAAAGGGGGGGGGGGGGGGGGGGGGGGGGGGGGGGGGAGTGGCTATGAGTAAGCCAAGAAGGAAAATTACTTTTTCGTTAGTTGACCCTCATGTTGCTACACACACATACACAGATACTTACTTACAAACACACAAACAAACAAATGTTGGTGGGGCATGTTTCACCCACAACCCAAAAATATATATATACATACAAATGTTGGTGGGGCCTGTTTCCCCACAACCCAAAATGTAGTTCCTTCCACGCAAACAAGCATGTGCACACATGCATATTCATCTGCACAGGTGTTCACACACATGGAGGTACACTTCATTAATCAAATGAGAATTTTCTTTATACCATGCATGCCTTGATTACCACATTTTGACTAGAAAACTACTGATATATGCAATCAACATATTATATTGGAAAAATAGATATCATATGCCATTTGAGTACAAGCGCCATACGATGTTTGAAAAGTCTACTCCCCACAATATTTTTTTGGAGGATCTGTTAATTTTGAAATTTATATTCTAAAACATATAAAAAGTAAATATCATGTAACCCTAAATCTTTTTTGCTTGTCGATATAATGATGCTTAAAGTTTTATTGCTATAAAACTATTATTTTTCAAAGATTAGAATGATGAGTGAAAAAGTTATACTAATTATGTTTGGGTTTAGAATATAAAAATCAAAATAAACGGTACCAATCCTTCAAAAATGTAAAGTTGATTGGTCAAGAGCATAATATAAGCAAACGGTACGTCCCATGTATGTGTCGGGGTGGGTGGGGAAAAATAGGTATGCGCTGATATATCCTCCTTATTTTATGCTCCAAGAGAGAAATGGTGATGCATGTGCTTTCTATTTTCTAACTTTAGGGGACTAGTCATCTTTCACTTTTCTCTCTATTTTCCTACTTTAGGGGGCTACCATTCATTCAATTTTCTTTAGACAGAGAAAATGTGGGTATGCATTGCTATCACATCCAAAAAAAACTTTACACACTCGCATGCATGCGTGCATAGTGCACACACACTTACATACGGAACAAAATAAGTGTGTATTGACTTATTGACTTTGTACTACTAGAGGAAAATGAGTCGTGTGGGCCGTCCTATTTGCCCACTTTGGGAGGCTTGCATCCACTTGTTTGTCTTTAGAAAGCACAAATTTAAATATGCATTGCCAGCTCATAATCAGTTAACACATACACACAAATGAGAATAAAATATATATGCAGTCAGTGTAAGAAATTTGCTAAAACAGTCATAAAATATTCAACTTTGTACTTAATTTTCTGGTTAATTTCGCAAAACTACCTCATACTTTTGCTGAATTCTAAAAAATACCTCTTATTATGATATAATCGTAAAACTACCCTAAACTTTTCCTGTTTCGATAAACCTCCCACCGTCTGTTAACGGAAAATTGAATTGACGAAATAGCACTCACTTTAATAATATTGCGTGACCCATCTCCTTTCAGCGAATCAATTAATGCTTTATTTGGCAAAACTACATCGTACTTTTGCAAAATTCCAAAAAACTAGCTTATACTTTCATTTTAGGTTTCAGAAAAGTCTTCAATGTGACTATCGCTTGTTTGACGTGAGCACGTGATGGTCAGGTGTCAAGTAATGCCTAAAATACCATTTGACTTAATTTTATAATATATTTATGTGTCATTATTTCAAGAGAAAAAAGTAACAGGCAAAGGAAAAGAATTGTGTGGCCCTTCCTCATTCAAATCACAGATCTGTGCAGGAGTTCGGTGGAGATATCTTCGTGCTTGTCATCTCGTCATGTGGCGTGTTGTTGCTTCTGCGGTGGGGCCGTCCTTAAGAAATTTGGATAAAAAAAGAACTCCGATCGTTCGTTTTGGAGATGCTCTAATTGAAAGACGATGGATTGCGGTTATTTCAGGGGGTAACCAACGATGAAGTCTCCAATAGACCAACAACCATGATTGATCTTTTGGTCTTTAAAAGATTTTATTGTTGGTTGCCCACCTGAAATAGCCGCAATCCAACGTCTTCCAATTAGGGCATCTCCAAAATAAATGATCGGGGTTCTTTTTTTGTTACAGATCTCTTGAGGACGACCGCCCCAATGCAAAAGTAACTACATGCCACACGACGAGATGATGAACATGAAAGCATCTCCGTCGAACTCCTGCACATATCTACAATTGGAATGGGGAAGGGCCGCGTAATTCTTTTGCTTGGTCTGTTACTTTTCCTCTTGAAATAATAACACCGAAAAACATTATAAAAGTAAGTTTAATGGCATTTTAAACATTACTTGACACTTGACAATCACGTGCTCACATCAAGCAATCTATCGTCATGTTGGATGACTTTTCTGAAACCTAAAATGAAAGTATGAGTTAGATTTGCGATTATATCATAATAAGAGGTAGTTTTCTGGAATCCAGCGAAAGTATGAGATAGTTTTGCAAAATTAAGCCCACAACATAAAAATAAGTCAAAGGTCATTTTAGACATTACTTAAAACATGACCATCACGTGCTCTCGGCAAGCAAACGGCCGTCACGTTGGGGACTTTTTTGAAACCTAAAATGAAAGTATAAGATAGTTTTGCGATTATATTATAGTAAGAGGTAGTTTTTTGGAATTCAACGAAAATATGAAGTAGGCTTGCAAAATTAAGCCCATTTTTTGATATTTGATTCCATTATGATCTACACATCTTAAAATATAGATGAACAAAAATCTTATGATTTTCATAATATTTGCATGTGCATTGAATCGTTAGAAATTTCATAATTTTACAATAATAAACCCTTTTCATACCTAGATATGCGAGAATAGACCTTGGGGGTTCTATCTACTTATGTTATATTTGGATTTTATTATATAAATATCAACATGAATGGCATCAATTTCTTAAAAAGTAATTGAAAAATTAAGTTTTTAAGAAGCGGTGTAGTAAATTTTCCATACCAGCTGAACATCTGCGCATGCACGCGCATGAACGCGCATGCACACACAAAGGAATATGAGGCGATAACCAATTTTGATCAAAATAAGTTAGGAAAAATGAATAGTGGGGCAACCCACAGGCTATTGATTTTTTATGGCAAAAGTAATGAGGCACCCCCCAACTATTTTATTTCATAAACTCATTTAGAGCAAACTGTACCATCAGCCCACATTCAAGCTATCATACATACAATATGCATGCATGCATGCCCATATAAATTAGGGTAAATTCTAGTGGATTAAACATCCAGATACAATTTATACAAATTTTAAAATTGACAATCCAAATGAGAAACTCATTATCTAATACAGTTAAAGTGCCTAAAAATAGAAATTTAAATGATTTGAATGTGCCCACATGTTAAATTTTGTAATTCAAAGTCTCATTTGGAGTTTCCCAGGCTACTCGGTCGAGCCATCCCAGCTGCTCGACCGAGCTACATGCACAGACAGAGCTGAAACAGTAAGTAGAGTCACGTTCAGCCTTACTTGGGCGCTTTACCGCTTGGTCGAGCTGGCTGCTACTCGGTCGAGCAGTGTACTACTCGGTCGAGCTACTGTGGATTCTGATGGACTCAGAATACAGAGAGTTGGCTGTTTTGAGAGAGCTCTGAAGGGAACACCTACTCGGTTGAGCAGTTTTGCTACTCGACCGAGTGCACTCGACCTTCTACCCGACTGTTGAAGGTGCACGAATTAGCTCGGTCGAGCAGACCGAGCGGTGGACCAGCTCGGTCGAGTGGCGCGTGGGGCCAGCAGATTTGGCCGATGTCCGGGGTCATTTTCCTCTTGTTTTGGGGGTCCTATTTAATCCTAACTCTTGTTTTAGATTAGGTTAATGCCCATATTCAGATCTGGAGTTCTTGGATAGCCATAGCCACTCCCATTGGTGATTTCTTGTGAGAGATTAGGATTTGGAGTTTGATTAAGAAGGTGAGTGTTTTCTTCTTTACTCCTTTGATTTCTTCTTCCTTGAGTGAGATTGTGAGGGCTTGTGCTATTGGCAAAGTTATTACTCACGTGTGCGGAAGTAAGATTGTAATGCTAAGATTGGATCTCTCTGATAGTGGAATCGTCTCGGATTGCTGGATGTATGTTGTATACAACCGAATCAGGGTAAATTCTCGTGTGTCTGCGTTTGATTTGGATTGTTGATATTATTCGTTTGCTGCTTCTATTTGCAAAGTCGTAGGGATTATTGTTGGGTGAATTGGGATTCTTTATTGCTAGTCCTAGATTCCTGATCAGTTTGTAGGATTGGTTTTCCACGTGGATCCCAAGTTGTTTCGGCATTATTCCCAAGAAGTGGTATCGGAGCTTATGTTCTTTTGCAAAGGAAGTTAGTGTGCAAAGATGGTGTCTTTAGCAACATTGAACATTGAGAAGTTCACCGGCCGTAATGCTTTTCGAATCTAACAGACAAAGGTGAAGAATGTGTTGATGCAGACGAGATGTTACCAAATCGTATTCGATGGGACGAATATCGATAAGGAGATGAAAGAATCTACTAGGGCGGAGATGGAGAGGAAGGCATACAATGCGATTCAGTTTTCATTAGCAGATAATGTTCCGAGAAAAGTCTTGGATGAAGCAACGTCAGCTGATATCTGGAAGAAGCTTAAGGGACTGTATATAAAGAAATCCTTCACGAGTCGTCTCTATTTGCTTCAGCAACTATATACTCTCAAGATGAAGTCTTGATTAGTGGTGAAGGATCACATGGATGAGTTGAACCGAATAGTGCTAGAGTTGTGGGGTATGGATGTGAAGATTGAGGATGAACAACAAGTGGTTATCTTGTTGTGTCTATTGCCTGAGGAGTTTAATCAATTCGTTCGGTTGATGATTTATAAACGAACGACTCTCACCATTGAAGAGGTGAAGGCATCGCTTCACTCCGAGCAACTATGTGGCAAGATTCAAGGTAGAGAACATGTGAACAACTGCGAGGAGGCATTACATGTGAGGGGTCGACAGGAAAGGAGAGGAGGCAACAAGAAGAAACAGCTCCAAGTCGAGACATTCACAGGATAGGTATGCAAAGATCACATGTTTCAGTTGTCAGTAAACGGGTCATTTTGCAAACCGGTGTCCTAACAAGATTAGGAAGAAAGGTAACGAGGCCGAGAAAGAGTCCGGTTCAGCATCGTTGGCGATAGATGGTGAGCACATCTGTGATGAAGGTAGAGATACAGAGATGTTTGCAGCAGTGATTACAGGTAACGCGAACATCGCATGGCTCATGGATAGCGGTTGCTCATACCATATGACTCCTCATAGGAGTTAGTTCGCTACATACCGTTTCAAGGAAGATGGAGGCTCAATCCTTATGGGGAACAATGCAGTGTGCAAGACTGTCAGTATTGGAACCTTCCGTATCAAGATGCATGATGGCATAGTACGTACACTAGCCGATGTGAGGCATGTCCTAGACCTGTGGAAGAGCCTAATCTCCATTGGTATTTTGGACAAAGCCGGATGTAAGTCGGTCTTTGAGAAAGACCAATTGAGAGTTTCGAAAAGAGCCATGGTCGTCTGGAAGGGAAGGAAAGTGGGAAACTTATATGCCCTTCAAGGTACCACAGTTGAAGGAGAAGCAGATGTAAGCACTTCGATCTCAACTTCTGGAGATTCAGCCAAGTTGTGGTATTATCGATTGGGTCATCCATGTGACAAGACTCTCGATGTACTTCGGAGAAGAAAAATGATTGAAGCATCGAATGAAAGTGTAGAATTCTGCGAGTCATGTGTGTACGGAAAGAAGACGAAGATGCAGTTCAACACGGAAAAGCACACTAGCTGGGGACCACTTGACTATGTACACACAGATGTGTAGGGACCGTGTCCGGAGCCGTCAATAAGATGAGCTATATACTTTGTTTTGTTCATAGATGATTACGCTCGCAAAGTCTGGATGAATTTGTTGAAGTCGAATGACCAGACATTTGAGATGTTTAGAGAGTGGAAGACCATGGTAGAGAAACAAACCGGAAAGCATGTGAATGTGCTGAGATCCAACAATGGAGGTGAGTACGCTTCAAGGGAGTTTAGAAATTTTTGCAAGTTCCATGGAATCCGCCGACATTTTAGCACACCTGGAGATCCGCAGTCGAATGGTGTGGTGGAGCGGATGAATCGTACATTGTTGGAGCGAATGCGATGTTTGAGGTACTCAGCCGGTTTGGGGAAGGAATTTTGGGGAGAGATCCTTACCACTGTTGTGCACATAGTGAACAAAGTTCCATCACTGGCTATTGGTTACAAGATTCTTGAAGAAATGTGGAGTGGTAAAGCTGGAGAATATTCTTACTTGCGCATTGTGGGTTGCCCGGCTATGTGAACGAGAGGCGCGACAAATTGGATCCAAGAGTAAAGAAGTGTATCTTTCTTGGATATGGCCACGGCGTCTAGGGATATCGCTTATGGGATCCAGAAGGTCAGAAAGCGATCATGAGCCGACATGTCACTTTTGATGAGGATGCAATGCTCAGGACGGAGCATTCTCATTCAAGAGGGGACACGTCCGCAGAGAAGACTTTGACAGACGTTGTCAATCTTCCAGTCCAGCCCACTCAGCGACCAAGCAAAGAGCTGATGGTCGACGTCCCAGTTGAAGGATATGATGAGGTCCATGTTGAGGACCATGTGCAGACACCCAGTTCATCTTAGGTACGCGTTAACACCTATGCAAGTGATGATGGAACGCGGAGATCTTAGAGGGTGAAGAAGGCGCCAGAGAGATTTGGAGCATGGGACTATGCAGGATATTCTTTTGATAATATGTCGTCTTATGCACTCAACCTAGAGCACAAGGAGCTGGCGACATATGTTGGAGCCATAGTATCAGGTGATGCCGCTCAGTGGCAAGGAGCTATGGAGGAGGAGATGGAATCCCTTCACCGCAATGACACTTTGGAGTTGGTGCCGTTACCCAGCGAGAAGCTGCCATTGGTTGTCATTGGATCTACAAGGTAAAGGAAAGCTCAACTCAAGATGGCAATGATGTCAGCTACAAGACAAGATTGGTGGCCAAGGGATTTGCACAATGGAAAGGAGAGGACTACAACGAGTTATTCTCATCGGTTGTGCGACATACATCCATTCGGATGTTGTTGGCGCTAGTATCTAGTATGGACATGGAGTTAGAGCAACTCGATGTAAAAACCGCCTTTCTGTATGGAGATCTTGATGAAGAAATCTATATGCAACAGCCTGAGGGGTTCAGAGTTGAGGAGAAACAAAACTTGGTGTGCAGGTTGAAGAAATCGTTGTACGGGTTGAAGCAGTCACCCAGGCAGTGGTACAAATGATTTGATAGCTTCATGATGGGAGTAGGCTTTGAGAGGAGCATCAAGGATCAATGTGTGTATGCGCGTACACTTGAGAATGGTTTAAAGATCTATTTGTTGCTCTACGTGGACAACATGCTTATTGCTTCTAATAGCATGTCTGAGGTGATGAAGCTGAAGGCAAAGCTTGGGCAAGAGTTCGACATGAATGACTTAGGGCCCGCAAAGAAGATTCTCGGCATGTAGATTTTCCGAGATAGAAAGAAGCATGAGCTCAGATTGTCACAGCAGGGGTACATTCAGAAGGTGCTAGTCCGTTTTGGGATGGAGAGTGTGAAGCTCGTGACAACACCTTTAGGAGCTCATTTTGAGCTGTCGGCGATACAGTCACCAAGTACCGATGATGAGAAGACATACATGTCTCAGGTGCCATATGCGAGTACAATGGAAAGCTTGATGTACGCGATGGTTTGCACTTGTCCAGATATTGCACAATTTGTGGGAGTAATTAACAGGTATATGGCCAATCCAGGCGAGGAGCATTGGCAGGCCGTCAAGTGGATTCTGAGATATCTGCGAGGCACAGCTAGTGTCGAGATCTTTTATGGGAGAGGAGACGGAAAGGTGCTGACAAAATACTACGACAGCGACTATGCAGGATAGAGACAAGCAGCGATTTACCACGGGGTATGTATTTACTTTGGGCACTGTCATGGTATCGTGGAGGTCGGTCTTATAGTCTGTGGTTGCGCTGTCAACCACAGAGGCCGAGTTGATTGCAGCGGTAGAAGCTGTGAAGGAGGCCAAATACTTGTGGAGTCTGCTTAGAGATTTGTGGGTGCCACAGAGTTCATCACATGTGCATTGTGATAGCCAGAGTTCCATTCATCTGGCAAAGCACCAGGCATACAGTTTGAGGACGAAGCATATAGAGGTGCGTGATTTTTTCCTAGAGTTGGAGAAGAAGGAAATAGAGCTTCAGAAGATCCCGACTGAGAAGAACCATGCAGACATGTTTACTAAGCCAGTTCCTGCCGTCAAACTCCAGGTATGACTGGAGTTGATTTGCTTGTTGGCTTAGGTGGCACCGGAGGGCGCGTATTCCGAGACGATGATGAAACTCAAAGAGAGGGTCATGGTGTGCAGCGTGGAGGTGCAGTAGCATTGATTATGAGATTTGAATCAAGGTAGAGTGTTAAAATTTGTGATTCAAAGTCTCATTTGGAGTTTCCCAGTCTACTCAGTCGAGCTGTCTCAGCTGCTCGACCGAGCTACAGGCACAGAGCTGAAACAATAAGTAGAGTCAAGTTCAGCTTCACTTGGGCGCTTTACCGCTGGGTCGAGCATTGTATTACTCGGTCGAGCTACAGTGGATTTTGATGGACTCAGAATACAGAGAATTGGCTGTTTTGAGAGAGCTCTAATGGGAACGCCTACTCGGTCGAGCAGTCTTGCTACTCGACCGAGTGCACTCGACCTTCTACCCAACTGCTGAAGGTGCGTGCATCAGCTCGATCAAGCAGACCGAGCGGTGGACCAGCTCGGTCGAGTGGCGCGCGGGGCCAGCAGATTTGGCCGACGGCCTGGATCGTTTTCCTCTTGTTTTGGGGGTCCTATTTAATCCTAACTCTTGTTTTAGATTAGGTTAAAGCCCATATTCAGATTTGGAGTTCTTGGAGAGCCATAGCCACACCCATTGGTGATTAACTCTTGTTTTAGATTAGGTTAATGCCCATATTCAGATTTGGAGTTCTTGGAGAGCCATAGCCACCCCCATTGGTGATTTTTTATGAGAGATTAGAGTTTGGAGTTTGATTAAGAAGGTGAGTGTTTTCTTCTTTACTCCTTTGATTTCTTCTTCCTTGAGTGAGATTGTGTGGGCTTGTGCTATTGGCAAAGTTATTACTCACGTGAGCGGAAGTAAGATTGTAATGCTAAGATTGGATCTCTCTGATAGTGGAATCGTCTCGGATTCCTGGATGTATGTTGTATACAATCGAATCAGGGTAAATTCTCTTGTGTCTGCGTTTGATTTGGATTGTTGCTATTATTCGTTTGCTGCTTCTATTTGCAAAGTCATAGGGATTATTGTTGGGTGAATTGGGATTCTTTATTGCTAGTCCTAGATTCCTGATCAGTTTGTAGGATATTGGTTTTCCACGTGGATCCCAAGTTGTTTCGGTATTATTCCCAACACCACATTCAATGGATTTAGTTTTTTTATCTGGGTTACCAATTTCTAAATTTGCATGGGTTGGATCCGTGGAATTGATCCTTCAAAGTGTAATACATTCTAATTTTTTTCTTTTGAACTCCAAGAAATTATTGTAATCAAGAATATGAATATTAATTTTCATGATATTGTCCTTTCAAGGTCATGGAAACGCACTTGAACACAAACATTAGATGACAAATAAGAAAATTACTTCTAGCTTGTATCAGTTTGTGTTAGATACTGATTAACTTGTGTTCTGCTCATCTGAGTTGATATTTTGGCTATAAATTACAAACGAAGAGAAATGTAGAGTTTAAATTGAACTGTCATGCATGTAGATAAGGGATATATTCGTGTTCCAAAATTACTTTTATGGAATGCAATCTATTCTAAACCTATGTGAATATCCATTGTATTTGGGTCTTTCTCTACAATTTCCCCCAAGTATAGGCCTATAATATAATTCTTAAGAATACATTGGGAATTTTTTGCTCTTAATTAGGAGAAATTAACTTACTGGGAAATGTATATGCATAGCTTTATAGTAGGGAATATATAATACTTTCATTTTAGAAGAGAAAGGATGAGAAGTTTGAGAAAAGAGCAAAAATAATTTGAGAATATCATTGTTGGCCATCTTTCCTTTGTTTCATATTTATGGTAGGAAAATTACATGTGCATAATAAATTAAGATCCACTCAAGATGCTAATTAAACATATGTGCACATGAAGCATTATTACTACCAACTTTGTATATTTAGTACATGATACGTTACATCTACGCACTATACTTAACACATATTTGAATTCTAGCACTTGCTCTTAAGCTGGAGCATAAATGTTATTCATGCTTGGCTTGTCATAGAAAGAAAATAATACTTTAGGATGTACAGACAATCAAGAAAGTATAGCAAAAAATCATTGGTAGGCAGTAGAAAACCTGAAGCATTAGCAGCCAGAATCTGTAAAAAGCAACAGTTAAAAACTATAGGAAGCAACAGTTATAGAACCGATAAGTAATATCAACATAAAACCCATAGGCAGAAATCTGTATTCTACAGCAAGACAAGATGTTGCGGATATTTTACTAGCATTGTAGCAGAATAGTAATACTACAGCCATACACTAGTAGAATATCAGTATTTAGAAAGAATTATAGTAATGTTGTAATGTATAGCCGCATTATAACGAACTGTAGAAAGGTTACACTATACCGTCGCTGACAATAAAATATGAGTAGGTGATGAGCAACATCTAGTTGTTGGTTTGTCACTAGCCACAATCTATATAAGCATGGCGCAACATAGGCTTGTGGCTGATTTGACAACGATGTCCCGACTGTTGGAAATCTGACACAATATCAATCAACACTAATGTGTACACATCGGAATAATATATGATAAAGTATCGCCAACTAATTCAATGCAGAGTTAGGATCTTGAAGGAGTCATAAAAAGCACAAGAAACACCACAATATCAAGACCAAGTACTCACACTGAGAGGCAAGGATTTATACTTGTTTGGATCAATCTATGGCCTACGTCCAGTATTCTGTTATAACGGTTTCCAATAAATCAGAGATGATAATACAGAGAATTCATCGACTACTTAAGATCTCCTCCAAACAATATGTAAGCTCTCTTGATAATATAATTCTAGCACTCTAGCAATTATAAAGTCTCATGCACACAAAACAATTGGATAGATCTTACTAGAAACTCTAAAATAAGTAATACATCCTCTCCCAAAGTTCGTAGTCACCCAAAAGCTCTTTCATCGTGCTTAGCTGCAAAAAAGATCAAGCTTTTCTCAAGAAATCTCCTGGAATTTCTCTTCTATTCTCTTCGTTCTATCAAACAATGGTATTTATATAATATGAGTCCTTCCTAGGGTAGAAGAGAGCATATTAAATCGTGTCTGTCCGATTTAACCCCAAAACAAATCAATGAACCAGTTTAAAAGTCGAATTTTGGTCTAATTGGGCTTTCTGCACATTGGCACGGACGTGCAAGATCTGGCATAGCTGTGCCACAGTCTATGCAGCGAACTGTGCAGACTTTGGTGACATTTCATGACCGTGCAAGATCTGGCACAGCCGTGCCATAGTCTACGCAGCAAACTACGCAGACTCTGTTGACATTGCACCGTCATGCCAAATCTGGTACGACCGTGTCAAGCCCAGAACTGAAATTTGAATTAGCACTTTGCAACACAGACCACGTGCTTTAATGCCATATTAGAAGAGGAATAGCATAAAGTTGGAGAAGATGAAGAAATGATAAGCACATTATTAACCACCTTCTCGTCACGACCTATTTATAGTAAAGAAATTACACGCATGTTAAAGCTCTAGATCCATCATATATGACAATAATTAAGCACATATGCACATGGTACATTGCATCTAGCCATTGTATATGCTTATCAGATACATTATATCTAGACATTATATTTACTATATATTTGAATTCTAACACTACAGTACCAAGTTAACATATTTAAATTAGTCGTATTGATTTTCTACGATCCCCTAATATGTATCACATTTCTTCTGCCTTTGGAGAGTTAATTCTATCTACTAATAGAAGTGGCAATGGGAACCTTATGAAGTTACTCTACAATTTAGAAACTTCTATGAATTAACTTGATCCTAGAGCTAAATACCATAACTTTTAGTAGCTTTATTGTAAATTCTTTTAGGAATTTACCATATAACTAGACTTGGTTGATTTATGAGATTTCAATATATCTTCAAGTTAGTCCTACATCTTGATGATTTCTTTTCAAGTCTTTTAAGTATTTTTTAATCTAATATGAGAACATGTTGCAATTGAATGGCATGGCTTTTCTCATATTTTTTTTCTTTGACATAAAAATAGATATGATCTTTTAGCTAATGCTTGCTAGTACTTGGGATGCCTATCGGACAGATATGAGCTGATGGTGTTTCTTGAATCCTGAAGTGAATCATATACATTAATATAGTGATCATAACATTAGAATATCAGAATTTCAGAATTGTTAAAAAGGGCTTGATCATAAGTTCATCACGTTAGAATATCTGGCATGCAACTTTAATCCTAATGGTATTTCCTTTTGTCTATATATGCACCCATGTACTTAGGCCTCTATACTGAAGTATGAATCTTGCGTGCGTCAATATACAATGTAGTTGTTGAATACATTGTAAAATATGCTAGAGATATCAGGGCAGCATCTCATAACAATTGTATGCTCTGCGCGCGATTCAGTAATTTTATTGGTGTTATTTTTATGTTTGTTTTGTTCTCTTTTAGTTTAAGCCTTGACAGTAGTGTGGCACTCTCATATGTTTATAATTATGAATATAAGTAATAGAACTCTGGCCAGCAATGCAGTGTAAAAATTTGAGATTCAATGTATTAAGGAAAATATATAACACCCATTTCCAGGGGCAATCTTCTGAATTGTTCATGCTCAGTTTGACCGAGATCGGGTATTTGTTTCCTTTTCTATTCTCTGCAAAAACGGTGTGCAAATCTATTTTCCAATTTCTGTTATTGAACATAGTTCGAAAATAGTTGTTAAGATAATACTAGTCATATTGGAAAGAGATTTACTTTCTTATTGAAATTAGCTTTTATCCATGATTTTGATTATGCTTGAAAGTGTGTTTTTTCCTTCTCAGATTTATAAAAAATTTGTTCTCCATTTTTTTTGGGCGACATAAAAAGTGGATGAAAATATTTTCCTATTTGCATCTAATACATATTAATGGATAAACTGATTGTCCGTAAAAGACCGATCATGCAATTTCTAATTTAGTACATGTTTCGTACACTTTTTGTTACGGTAATACATATACTTCCTTCGTACTTGTATAGAGGCCTGTTATGTTTTAAAATTTACATCAAGCCTACGTGTTATTGTAGCACAAACGGGTCGATCTCAGGGAAGTTAACGATCGAATATTAGCCATTTTTTGAATATGAGCTAGCTACACGAATTCTATTCAAAGCAACAATATTGATAAATAAGAATTTCAATACAAAAAATATATGCTAGAATTAGGTATTTCCGCTATCATGAATTAGATATAAATATGATCCCGAAATCAAATCACCAAACCAATGCTTGGAGCCTTGGATGAGATTAATGTTCCACTTTTCAATACCTAAAACCTTCTATCGAAGCGTATAAGGCCTATATATCATGAGACAATTCCTATATTCATGGCAATCAAAACATGATAGTTAAGCATTAAGAATCAATAATAGACAATTTCCCGACCTCCATTCTGGCCTATTTTCATGTGAAAACTTCAATTAATGACAATGCTCTCTAATTCGAGATCCAACTTTGGTTGATGATCTACAATGAACAGAAATCAATCAAGCAATCAATATCTCATCAAATCAAAACCCAACTTTCATTGATAGTCTAGATACAAAAGCAAATCAAAGAGCAAAATAGATATACACATTATCTTGACAAAGACCTAACAAATAGTTCAATAAAATTTGGGGGAACATGGATCGATTCACAATCCAATCCATAATAGGGTTCAACCTAGCCCTAGACAAAGAAACTACTCACTAATCATGCCAAGAACAACCATATTAGCATTACGAAACGTCATCAAACCAAAGAGAAAGGAAAGAAAATAACTTGTTTTCAATAGACGAACGATAATATTGCAGGCTTGAATGTCTTCAATCTGAAATCCCACAATTAAAACTCAACAAATGCTCTCTAGAAACTAGAAGAATTCAATCTAAAACAATAGAGTAGCCCTAAGAAAAATAGAAAAACGAATTTGGAGAGATCTCTCCTTTCCGAACCCTTACCTCCGTGTATACCCCCCCCCCCCCCCCCCCCAAGGGCTTTCAAATGAAATACGAATGGTTGGCGCAAAAGCGACACGATTGTGTCAAATATGGCATGATCGTGTCAACTACGCCGTCTTTGCCAACACCGCACGATCGTGCTAGTCATAGAGTAAACCTGACACGATCATGTGACTGGCCCAGCTCCTCTCTGCCATGTTTGCACGGTCGCGTTCATCCTTGGCTCTTACAGACACGATCGTGTGTCATGCCCTTTATGTCTTGATTCTTCATTTTTCACCTTGCCTCAACGTGCACCATTGCATCTTGGCTCTAAATAATTCAAGGAAAATTTTATTAAATCTAGAAAAATTACGCTTTCACCTGAAAAGTAAGAGTGGACAAAATTAGGTCATAAAAATCATATTTTGCACATAAAAAGACAAAAAGCTATAATATTATATGGTGTTGAGAAAATGCGCGTATCAGAGGCCAAAATGAAGACAATATATGCACAAAATTTCCAGAGGGGGGATCAAGGTCATATGTTGCTAATTAACACTAGGTTAACATGTAATTATGTTTTCATATTTAGTTCATGGATTTGTCATTTTTTAGAGGAAATGTGTACCTTCCCTATACTCAGTTACATACATCAACTACTTGATACATCAAGTACTACACTCAGTTAGAGTCGGAGACTTTCCATAGACTATATTATTATCAGAACCGTACCAATCATGGAAACTGAAGGCAATCGGTTCGGGTTTTGATGATTCAACTATCGGATATAATCAAATGTATCGATCTTTCAAGAAGATGGGCACTGTGTAGGGTTTTGCTGGATGACCCATTAAGCCCTAGATTTGACCCTACCATGATCAAAGAAACAAAGCATGCTTTTGTTCCTCCTCCGGATGCACGCACTGTGTCGGTCTACTAGTGGATGCCCTAACTGGACCCTATCGCTGATACTCTGCACCTGTAGTACAAAATCCTTGGCAGCAGCTCCACATGCAGTGTAACCAGAGGCAGCCAGCAGCCAGCCCTGCTTGTCACTAGTTTACTTGTACCCGCTGACAGCCACCCACAACAGAAGCAAATTTATGCATGAGAAAAAAGTTGAATCCAATGAAAAAAGATAGCACTCGGATAAATGATTGCCCATCGAAACTGTGAACCATTACTGCTTACTGTTTGCTTAAGCCATGATCGATATGAACAATAGACCTTTATTATTTACTGCTGCGATGACGATAGAAGCTGATGATCATTGATCATGGACAAACTTTCGCATGTCGTTTTCTGCCATGCATTATAATGAGGCGACTGAGAAGAAAATATAAGAGGAAGAAAATCTTTTCAGGCGAGATCGGCGCAATTCAAATGGAAGGTTCACACTGTTAAGTTACTTTGATTTGCCCATGCAATTAATCATCATCGAGAATAACCACAATATACTCCTCTTTTTTTTTTCAAAAGGTGAACAAATTACGCTACTTGATTCTTGGGTGAATTGCATTTGAAGTCATGCAACTTTTTATGTTAGAGATCGCGACAAACATTGTGGATCAATCCTGCAACTCTTTATATTAGAGATCGCGACAAACATTGTGGATCAATCATTGGCATGATTTATGGCAAGGTTATTGAATTTCTGTTGTAAAATCCAAGTATGGATGACAGACCACGATTAGACGTCTGATAGCCTATGCCGTCTCTAGCTTCATGAAGAGAGTCAGACGTGTGATGAGCAAGTCTCAGACGTCTGACTTATCCGACGTTTCCACCTCACAAGCAATCAGACGTCTGGAGTTTATTCATCAGACTCTGATCGGCAAGTTAGACGTGTGAGAGTTCTTCTTCAGACGTTTGAATGACAGCTCTGGTTAGTTATATATTCTTAGCTCTATGTAATAATTCAAGTTTTTTGTTTAGTTTTCTGTAGGCGTCAGGAGTGCATCCTCTCGACGTCTGATCCGGGGCAGACGTCTGGAAGGCAACTTCCAGATGTTTGACAGCCGGCTCAATCTGTTTTCTGCACCCGATCTATGGCCGCTGGATCGAGCGGTTACTCAATCCAACGACCAGGATTGCTTGCGTCCCTTAGGGCTGTTAAATGAGCAGCTTGAGGGATGTCAGTGCACTGTTCATTAAAGGATTTGTTGAAAGCATTTGAAATTCAGTACGCAGTAAAGAACAAAACGAACAACAATAAAGACACACAGTAAGCAAGGACACACGAGAATTGGTATCGCAGTTCGGTGCGCACACCTACATCTGCGGGGCCACGCCCAGAAAAATAGAATACTTCACTATAAAGATCAGAGAATACAAACTCTAAAATTCACGCTTCTATAAGGAAGAACACACTCATCCTTAAAACAAACCGTGAGGGGTGATCGCAATCAACCCCGTGAAGTATTCTTGGCAAGCTCCCCTTGCACCACCGACAAGATCAACTTCCTTGATCCCACCAACGTGATAGTCGGCCTCCCTCCCGGAGTATATAGAACAGAACTTCTTTCGCCGAAGTCCTCAACCTAGCCGCCAATGCCCTCACGCCTTTAAAGCAGCAACGCAATCAATCACCGTTCAATCAGCGCTAGATCAATCAATCTAGAAGCAACTCAATAACAGCAATAACCGCAACTCCCATAGATGGAACGAGATCCCTAAATCTCCGCAGGAGATCTTTGCCAGAATCTCGCCATCGAAGATATCTTCAACTAATTCTTCACGAACAGAACAGAACGATATTCGCAGCCAATCAAATCTTCAGCAGATATTAACCGTCATAAATACCTGAACAAATATGAACGGCGACTTAAGATCACGTGCACCTCAGGCTTCGATCTACAGCAGTCGCACATAGGCACAGCATGTTGAACACGTGGGTTCAACAATCTATCCAACAAAATGTCCAACAAGCTCAGCTGAGACATGACTCCACTTCAGATAATAAGGTTCTGTCGCAACAAACCGTTCAACAAGATGTCCAACATCCTTAGATACTTTGTCCAATCACTTCACGGAGTACATAGAGAGAGACGATTATCGGAGTGCCACAAATGACAAGCAAAGCATAAACAAGCAGTAGAGACAAAACCTAACAATCTCCCCTTTTGTCATTTAGTGGCACAATACAGTATGATATTCAACAACATACCAGACAAGAAGAAGAGCTGAGGAACTCCCCTTCACCATAAGAGCCACAAGACAAAAAAAAATACCTCCACACATCCATCTGAGAAACGAAAAATATCATACCTTTGTCTCCCCTTTTGAGCCACTAGAAACAAAAGGCTTATCTGAGAAATAACAGTCAGAGATCGGCAGAGGAGCCACGCTTCAGAGCAGACAGCTTATCTTGCAACAGCATCATGTGACGATCCAAAAGAACCCGCTGGCTATCAAGAACAAGAAGCTGATCATTGACATTTTGAAGAGCACATTCCAGGAACTCAATGTCCACTACACTCAAACGAGAGGAGTTAGCAGACTGAGAATCAGGAGGCACAGAGGACTGAGTTCCAGCATTACTAGACAGATGAGGTGAAGACAGACCACCATGCAAAGAGGGCAACACCTCAGAGATATCATTGAATTTACCAGCCACAGACTTAGCTGTATACGAGATACTGTCACAGGTAGAGGGAAGATCCGAAGTAGACAAGGGCACCTTTTGAGCCAAAAGCATCATGGATATGAGAGCTCCATGAGGTAAAGAGGTCCCGGAGGATGATAATTCAGCAAAAGATAAGATAGAATCGAAAATGATTCTTCCTAAATTGAAAACCTGAGACGTGCCAGCAGAGAACAATAGTTTGCACATGTCTCTAGTGACTACTGAAACATTAGAGGTAGGCAGCCAGTTTCGAGTAGCAACTCTGAATAGAATAAAATACTTTACAGTAAGTGCAGACGAGTGAAACACAGATGACTTAGTAGGCCAGCGTGACAACTTTCCAGCAGTCACGACCTCAATCAGTCTGTCAAAGCTCACTCCAGCGATGTCACCAAACGCTGGAACAGATTGGAAACATTTCCATTCTAATAATTTGTTCAGAGATGCAGGAGAGAATGAGACAATCTTTCCTCGGACATAATTTCTGAAACTCCAACGAGAGGATCCATCACTTGCAGATTTGGAGAGATTACAGTAAAACTCTCGCACCAAAATAGGATAATAGACGCTGAAGCATGTGGCAGCATGGACAAGACCAAGATCCTTCAGAATAGATTCCAACTGAGTCTTGTCAAAAGATGACAGATTGAGGACTTTCTCTGATATAAGAGATCTCTCGGAGTAGGCTGGCCATCTGTTCTTACGGGTTTTGTCAAAGAAATTTTTGCTCAGGGCATCTGAAGATGTAAACGAGGGAGGGCGACAAGGAGCAGAAGCTGAAAGTTTAGGCCGCTTGGAAGGAGAAGACTCAGCACTCCTGGAAGGTGGAGGAACAGGACGCTTCTTGGACACAGATCTACTCTTGCGCATAAAGGAGGACAGGGGAGGATCATTTTCTTCAGGTAACTCACATGTTGAAGGACTTGTTGTAACATTTTGTACAATAAAATCTTCATCAGCATCCTCCACACGGGGAATAGCATCAACATTCGACCCTGCAATGTCACCATCAGCATCTGCAGAGCCTTGAGTCATATCACAACGATCAGCAGAACCAATCTTAGTCTCAACAACAACAGAATCATCATCATGACCAACTTGCACAGCCTCGGTCTCTGGCAGAACAGAGGGTAGATCCACATCTTGGCCATCCAGGGGTTCTCCTGAGATGTCTAGATTCATAGAACCAGGTACCGACCCCACAGCATCTTTGAGAGACTGCCTATTTGCTAAACCAACACCAGCAGGATCCGCATCTACACTTGACACCATTTGGCCCACACAAGAGGAATATTCAAGGCATGCTCCTTGATCACAGACATCTTTCTTGGATTCTCTTTCAGTCTCAGGCACTTGCTGAGAGAAGACAGAAGATACAAACTGAACTCCTTCATCTGAACCACGATCATTGTCATTAGCCACATTTTGTGCATTCTCATCCTCACACATAGGAGATAGAGGGACATGAGTCTCTTCCTGAGATGGAATAGGAGGCACAGAATCAGCATCAACAACTACTTCCATTTCAACATCCTTGTTCATCTTTTCATCACTTTGCTCAAAAGAATTCTCAGAGAACAAATTTGCCGGGGAATCTTCAACAGTGTCCCTAGACTTAGGTATTTCAGCAAACACTGGAGGTTCCTCAGAATCCGAAATTTCCACAACTTCAATTTCAGAGATTTTCACATAGGACTTGGGATTCCAAGTTCGAATCACAATCTTCCTATCTCGAGGCACTTCAACACTCATAACCTTCCCCAAAATCTTCTTCTGCATGAGACCTTTAAAATGAATATGAGATACATCCACCGAAGAGAGATCCAATTTCTTTCCTGTTCTCCGCAAATACCAGAACCAGTCTTGAATAGTTACTGGATCAGGATAAATTTCATCGTCATCGTACACTTCATCTTCCTCGGATTTTTGGGGGAGCGGAATTTCAAGAATTGGGGAAAAGTTTACCAACTCTAATTTTGAGGCTCTAGAAGAATGCATGTCACCGAGAGGGGAAGAGGAGAGTGATGGAGAGGAATTACCACTGGAGGATCTTTGCACAGGACGGGGAAACACTCCTTTTCGTTTAAAAGATGAAGACGAGGAAGGCGGAGCACTTTTCCGAGCGGATGTCGTTCGTCGAGAGGACCGACGAGGGGGCAGCGAAGATTTTTCCGACTGATCTCTTGCCATTGCTGATTAAATGGGAGGAACTTCAACCAAGCCGATTTCAAGAACCCTAGATGGGAGGTTAGAAGAATCTTGGAGAAAATTTGAGTTGAGGGAAAACACGAAAATGCGCCTTGGGAACGGAAAGAATCAGATGGTAATAAATATCGGGTAAGGATATTAGAGAAAAACAACCCGACAACAGAGATCGGTTGACCCTCATAATGTTGCAACTTGATGTTGCAACAATGTTGTCAACACAGAGAACAACATTAGATACGACACAGCCCTAGGGCTTGCCGCAATTCCTCAAATCTGGCAGAATCAAGAGGCTTTGTAAAAATGTCCGCTAGTTGATTAGCTGTAGCAACATACTCCATGACTAGGGACTTCTTCTCAACCAGCTCTCTAATAAAGTGATGTCAGATGTCGATGTGTTTCGTTCTGGAATGCTGGACAGGATTCTTGGAGATATTTATAGCTCTCTGGTTGTCGCATAAAATAGTCATAACTCCTTGTTCCAGTCCATAGTCTATCAACATTTGCTTCAACCATAGCAATTGTGTACAACAACTTCCTGCATCAATATACTCAGCCTCTGCTGTAGATAACGATATGGAGTTCTGTTTTTTACTATACCATGACACCAGATTGTTCCCCACATAAAAACATCCTCCGGTGGTGCTTTTCCGATCATCTGTATTTCCTGCCCAGTCAGCATCACTATATCCTGAGACAAGAGTATTCGTATCCTGTGTATACCATATACCATAGTCTGCTGTTTCGCTGATATACCTGATAATCCTCTTTACGGAAATAATATGAGATTCCTTAGGGCTTGCTTGATAACGAGCACAGACTCCAACACTGAAACTGATATCCGGTCGGCTAGCTGTTAAATATAACAGACTACCTATCATGCTTCTGTAAAGAGTAACTTCAACATCTCTTCATCCTTCATCCTTAGAGAGTTTTTCAGATGTACTCATGGGAGTCCTAACATGTCTAGCACTTTCTAAACCGAATCTCTTGACAAGATTCCTTGCATACTTGCTCTGCGAGATGAATAGACCATCTGGACATTGTTTAACTTGGAGCCCAAGAAATACATTCAACTCACCTACCATGCTCATTTCAAACTCCCTTTGCATGAGATTAATAAACTCATGCACTAGTTGTTGCGATGTTGAACCGAAGACTATGTCATCAACATAGATCTGGGCAATCATCACACTTGATCTTGTCCTTTGAACAAATAAGGTCTTATCAGCTCATCCTCTTTCGTATCCCTTCTTGAGAAGATATGTGGTCAATCTTTCATACCAGGTGGTGGGACCGAAAAGGTGCTTCTCTCAAGCGCAAGAGTCCGTTCAAGTAGTAAAATCTGGGAGTCCAGATGTCGAATCCTCGGGAGAATCTGTTGAAACCACAAATCTAAATCAAATAGAGTAACTACGAATAAAATCTAAACACTTTAATAGTGATGGTGAAGGTGGTATGAAAAGTGTGTGGTGATGGAATTGTTACGTGCGAAAAACGAACTCTAATTTGTGAAAAATAGATATAAAAGGCATGTACATGGCATGGGTACATTAGGATCAGCGAATCGTAAGCTTTGGTTGATCAATTATAACACAACGAAACCTCCTTTTGGGAGCGAATCGTCGGAAGATGTCCTTTTGGGAGTTAACGCATCAATTCTAATAATATATTGCTAAAGTTGTAAACGTATATATGAAGTATGAACCTCTCTTTTGGAGAGATCAAATCTCACCCTTGTGGGGTAATCATCTACTAGAACAATTCTTTTGGAATACGAAAAAGTAGATTTAAGAGCGACGATTAAACTTTAGCAAATATAGCGATTAAGCGCAATAATACAACCAAAGAATACGATTCACATCACCTAATTAATCCATACCATGCACATAAAATATTTAGCTACTCATGGTGCAGAAATAAACAATTTTCAGATCAGAATTCATAGGTTTAATAGCAAAATACGGAAGTTTAGAGGCAAAATACAAGCTAAAACACCCAAATACAAGCTAAAGTTGAAGAGAATATCACCAAATCTCTCTGAAAAGTCTTCAAAACTCTCTGGAAATTAGAAACTAGGCTCTGGAATTTTACAGAATTTTTGCAGAAGAAAATACGGCTCCTAAGTGCTCCAATACGCCAATTATACGCCCCAAACTGCTTGAATACGCTCAAAAAACCCTAAATACGCTTAAATATAAATTATTGCGGGTTTGGGGAGCGCTAACGGGTCTAAACCTGCATCCATTAAGCTGCTGAGCGATCTCAGCCGCTCATCCAAACCGCATCATTTCTTGGCCGTCCGATCAACCTTCAAAATTGCGGGATTCGACCAGGGCACGCCACGTGTCCCTTTAATAATCGCGCACCCCGCATCCGAGTTCGAATCCGCATCGAATCGAAGTCGCTTCACCGCCGTTGGATCTGAGATCCAACGGCTTCGGGCGCCCAGCGATTCTCCATTTCTACTTTGATTGCCAGCGTTGGATGATGATCCGACGCTCCGCAAAAGGCCACGTCGCACTATAATTTCGCCCGCTTCGTTTCAAATTGCGGGGCTGTTGTCCGCCGTCCGATCGAATAGCAGCGATCCAGATGAAGCCACGTAGCTCGTTGCTACAGCCCGCTTCGTTTCAAACTCGGTTTCCATCATGTCTGTTCGTTCACGCGGTAGGTGGCCAAGATTGTGCCACGTATCGCCAAGATTCGCGCGCTCCGCTTCGTCCTTCGACTGAGTTCGCGGTGAGGCGTGTCCGTCGGATCTCGGATCGACGGCCAAAAATAAGCCGCGTCGCCGCTTCGCTGATCCGTCGGATGCGGGCGAGGGAGCGTGGATGGCAGCCACGTGGCCCTCCGGATTCGATTCTGCTGCTCACAAGTTGCGTTGATGAGGGCCGTTGGATCAGGATCCAACGGCGGAGAATTCGCCACGTTGCCATTGTATTTGATCTCAGCGGGATTGATCAGCGCCGTTGGATTCAAGCGGGAATGCACGGATGCTTGCCACGTGTCGGCCTGTGATTGGCTGCCGACCGTATTTCGCGTATTTTCAGTGTATTTCTTTATTTAAATGGTATTCTGCATTCAATAAATTATAGAAATTAGCACAGATCTCAGAAAAATACAAATAAATAGTCGTTGGAATCGTGAGATCGAGACGATGCTAGGAAAAATATAAAATGTGCAGAATTGCATCGTTAAATGCTGTTTTGTGCTCAAATAGTGTGTTTTCTCTAATAAATAAATGTGTAGAAAATACGTATGAATTAGAGAACAATGTAGCATCGCATGAGCACAAAATAGGGCTAAATGGGGGGTTAAATATGTAATATTGAACCCGAATCACACCCCCCAACTAGCGATTTGCTAGTCTCTAGCAAAAATAGCGATAAATACGGATGAATAATAAAACAATAAGTTCATTCAAATTGCTCATGGCATGGCTCAATAATACGTATTCCAACATGATCTCGACCATCAATATACACATCCATGAACAAAATCAATCACATGAAATTTTCTCTAATTTAGTATGAATAAATAATATGCAAGCATCGTTTTGCGCAAGCGAAAGTATAACACGTCGTTATATCCTAGTTTTCTTGTTTCCAAGGAATTGGCCTATCAAAATAATCTTTCAAGACATGAGTATTGAAGTTGCTTAGTATATTCACCATTTCTTTTTTTTATTCGTTCCGCGTAACGCGCATCAAGCAACATTCGCAGAAAAAGATATAACTTGGATCGCTCCATCAAATGAGTGAGGTTCCGGTCAATGGCTCCCAAATCAGATGATAATAGGGCATTAGGCCAAAAAGGACCACTCGGACTGTACTACTCGAGCCAACCAAGTTATTTATTAGTGACATACATATTCATTCATTTTTCATCATTCATTTTTTCTTTCATTCAAAATTTTTTTCTTTTCTTTTCTTTTCTCCATCTTTTTGTAAGCAACTCAAAACCCATCAACATGAATATAAACATTAATAACAAAGGCCAAATTCCTCTTCAACTTGAAAACTATTCTTAAAAATCGTGCATACTTAAGCTTTTTCCATCACATTAGCATGCATGAAATCAATTCAAACTATTTCGAGATATTAATCATGGAAATTGAAAATTTTCGTGAATAGCATATTAAGGAGTAATTCCATGAAGGAAAAATAATTAATCAAGCCATAAACAACTTTTAGAACTCAATTAACGTATAATCGTCCGCATTAGAGGCATATGAAGGAGTTTTAAAAGATGAGATTTGGTGATTTATTCTTCTCAAAAAAAAATCCTAAGGTCTCATACACACCCCCCAACTAAAGATGGACATTGTCCTCAATGTCGGAAGAGGTACGAGTTTATTCAAGCAAGCAACCTAGAAAGCATATAAAAACTACACTACTGGAAAGAACACACCGTGATCAAATGGCGGATCCCGAATCTTTGATGGTGGAGGAAGTTGTTCAATTTGCTCCTTGCGCTCCTCGGCGATTATTCTTCCTCCAACGACTAAACTGGATCCCAGCAACGTGACTCCCAGCATCTCTATAAGATGTCCACCTCTATCCTGCAAGAGATGAGTCACGTCAATCCATTTTAGTTTAAAATTCTTCGAAATAAAATTATTCCAAATGTAGTCATCAAAATAAGTGAAAGAAATTAAAATAAGTTGACGACTACTCCCTGAAAGATATGCACTACTCTCTGTACGATGCTCGTTCATTGTGGAGAGGGATAAATGATTTTGGGACAAAACTGGAGGAGGGCATGGTTCTGACTCCATGGCGATAATCTCAAAACCCTTTTCCCTAGCTGTCTCCTCCTCTCGTTCATCCAAAATTGCTAGCTCGTCCTCTCTTTTGCACACTTTCTGCCATGTGGATTTGTATATTCGTGTCATCAACGTGACATGGCTTGCTCGATTTTCCTGCAATAGAAGATGAACTCGTATTAGTTTCTTTAAATTGAGTTTCAAAATAATTATTTTCTTCTAAGCAAGCGGCAATCGAATTAAGATCTTCAATAGATTTTTGAATCTGCCGACTCCGAGCAAGGAAATTCTCCTGGAATTGATGGGATGTGGCCTCCTGTGTCTGAATAATCAGGTAAGCGCCCTCTCTCAAGGATTGCAAAGGTACGTCTACGCTTTGCTCTTCTTGATCAAGGCACAAAGGCTCCGTTGAATCGCTCTCTGAAGTCTCTTCCATGGTTTCTTCGTTTTCTTGCAGAGACTCCATGTATTCCCACGCCACTGTCGGCGTCATGCCTCCCAATAATTCCTGCAGCTGAGGTAGTAGCCCTTCTAGGAAGAACTCCATAAGCTCTTCATTTGTGATACCATGCTGCGGATAGCTCGATATTAGGTCTGTGAACCTCCTCCAGGCCTGAAAGAAAGTTTCACAGTCAGTTTGATTAAAATTAACAATTTTGAGCTTTTCCATTCTATGTTTGTGTGCATTCGCATATCGTGCATCATAAAGATTGTTCGTGCAGTAGAAGTTCATATATTCCATTTTTTAAAAATTAAAATAAAATAATAAAAAAAGTTTATGTACAATATAGTGGAAAGATCTCACCGAAGGTCCTCTAAATGAAATTAACCGTAGTCACAAACCATTCCTCCCCGGCAGTGGCGCCAAAAACTTGGTGGGACCGAAAAGGTGCTTCTCTCAAGCGCAAGAGTCCGTTCAAGTAGTAAAATCTGGGAGTCCAGATGTCGAATCCTCGGGAGAATCTGTTGAAACCACAAATCTAAATCAAATAGAGTAACTACGAATAAAATCTAAACACTTTAATAGTGATGGTGAAGGTGGTATGAAAAGTGTGTGGTGATGGAATTGTTACGTGCGAAAAACGAACTCTAATTTGTAAAAAATAGATATAAAAGGCATGTACATGGCATGGGTACATTAGGATCAGCGAATCGTAAGCTTTGGTTGATCAATTATAACACAACGAAACCTCCTTTTGGGAGCGAATCGTCGGAAGATGTCCTTTTGGGAGTTAACGCATCAATTCTAATAATATATTGCTAAAGTTGTAAACGTATATATGAAGTATGAACCTCTCTTTTGGAGAGATCAAATCTCACCCTTGTGGGGTAATCATCTACTAGAACAATTCTTTTGGAATACGAAAAAGTAGATTTAAGAGCGACGATTAAACTTTAGCAAATATAGCGATTAAGCGCAATAATACAACCAAAGAATACGATTCACATCACCTAATTAATCCATACCATGCACATAAAATATTTAGCTACTCATGGTGCAGAAATAAACAATTTTCAGATCAGAATTCATAGGTTTAATAGCAAAATACGGAAGTTTAGAGGCAAAATACAAGCTAAAACACCCAAATACAAGCTAAAGTTGAAGAGAATATCACCAAATCTCTCTGAAAAGTCTTCAAAACTCTCTGGAAATTAGAAACTAGGCTCTGGAATTTTACAGAATTTTTGCAGAAGAAAATACGGCTCCTAAGTGCTCCAATACGCCAATTATACGCCCCAAACTGCTTGAATACGCTCAAAAAACCCTAAATACGCTTAAATATAAATTATTGCGGGTTTGGGGAGCGCTAACGGGTCTAAACCCGCATCCATTAAGCTGCTGAGCGATCTCAGCCGCTCATCCAAACCGCATCATTTCTTGGCCGTCCGATCAACCTTCAAAATTGCGGGATTCGACCAGGGCACGCCACGTGTCCCTTTAATAATCGCGCACCCGCATCCGAGTTCGAATCCGCATCGAATCGGAGTCGCTTCACCGCCGTTGGATCTGAGATCCAACGGCTTCGGGCGCCCAGCGATTCTCCATTTCTACTTCGATTGCCAGCGTTGGATGATGATCCGACGCTCCGCAAAAGGCCACGTCGCACTATAATTTCGCCCGCTTCGTTTCAAATTGCGGGGCTGTTGTCCGCCGTCCGATCGAATAGCAGCGATCCAGATGAAGCCACGTAGCTCGTTGCTACAGCCCGCTTCGTTTCAAACTCGGTTTCCATCCTGTCCGTTCGTTCACGCGGTAGGTGGCCAAGATTGTGCCACGTATCGCCAAGATTCGCGCGCTCCGCTTCGTCCTTCGACTGAGTTCGCGGTGAGGCGTGTCCGTCGGATCTCGGATCGACGGCCAAAAATAAGCCGCGTCGCCGCTTCGCTGATCCGTCGGATGCGGGCGAGGGAGCGTGGATGGCAGCCACGTGGCCCTCCGGATTCGATTCTGCTGCTCACAAGTTGCGTTGATGAGGGTCGTTGGATCAGGATCCAACGGCGGAGAATTCGCCACGTTGCCATTGTATTTGATCTCAGCGGGATTGATCAGCGCCGTTGGATTCACGCGGGAATGCATGGATGCTTGCCACGTGTCGGCCTGTGATTGGCTGTCGACCGTATTTCGCGTATTTTCAGTGTATTTCTTTATTTAAATGGTATTCTGCATTCAATAAATTATAGAAATTAGCACAAATCTCAGAAAAATACAAATAAATAGTCGTTGGAATCGTGAGATCGAGACGATGCTAGGAAAAATATAAAATGTGCAGAATTGCATCGTTAAATGCTGTTTTGTGCTCAAATAGTGTGTTTTCTCTAATAAATAAATGTGTAGAAAATACGTATGAATTAGAGAACAATGTAGCATCGCATGAGCACAAAATAGGGCTAAATGGGGGGTTAAATATGTAATATTGAACCTGAATCACCAGGCCCTTGGAGCTTGTTTCAGACCATACAGCGCCTTCTTCAGCTTATAAACATGATGGGGAAGAAATGGATCAGCAAAGCCTTTGGGTTGTTCAACATACACTTCTTCATTCAACAGCCCGTTCAGAAACGCACTTTTCACGTCCATTTGGTGCAGTTTGAAATTTAGACTACATGCAACCGCTAGCAATAGTCTAATAGATTCCAACCGAGCTACTGGAGCGAATGTCTCGTCGAAGTCAATGCCTTCCACTTGGGTATACCCTTGAGCAACAAGCCAGGCTTTATTGCGAGTGACATTTCCCTTCTCATCTGTCTTATTTTTGAATATCCACTTTGTCCCGATGACATTAGTTCCTTTTGGTCTCTCCACAAGACTCCAGACGTCATTTCGTTGGAATTGGTTTAGTTCCTCTTGCATAGCCGAGACCCAGAAATCATCACCAATTGCTTCCTTCACATTTTTGGGTTCGATAGTAGAAAGAAAGCAAGCATACCCAGCCAGATCTCTGTAATTAACACGACTAGTACCTCTGGTGCGACGACTGTCGTGAACGTCACCAATGATTAGCTCCGGCGGATGGTCTCGTATAATCTTTATAATTCCCTCAGCATCTTGAGCATTTTCAGCTTCTACTTGAATTGACTCCATGGTGGCAGTATCCTGTGTTGCAACAATTTGTTCAACATTGTTCTGTTTGGTCTTGTTTGTTGCAACATCACTTTCAACATGAACATCATCCTCATTTCTGTCTTCTTGAACTCCTTTCTCACCAGTTAGAATAGATTCTCCCTGATCAAAATCATCAACCACAACATTAATGGATTCCATCATGACATCTGTTCGTTCATTCAGCACACGGAAAGCACGACTCCTTGTAGAATACCCCAAGAAGATTCCTTTGTCACTCTTGGTGTCGAACTTCCGTCTTGGTATCCGATCTTGCAGGATGTAGCACTTGCTTCCAAAAATATGAAAGTAAGAGACATCAGGCTTTCGTCCTTTCCAAATTTCATATGGAGTTTTCTCAGTCCGTGGACGAAGGTAAACTCTGTTGATAGTGTAGCATGCAGTGTTAATTGCTTCAGCCCACCACTTAACATTCACTTTTCAGGCATTCAGCATAACTCGAGCCATTTCCTGAAGTGTTCGATTCTTCCTTTCAACAACTCCGTTTTGAGTCTTAGGAGCCGAGAACTCATGTCCTATACCTTGTGCCTCACAGAATTCAGAGAATGAGTGATTCTCAAACTCTTTTCCATGATCACTTCGGATCCGAATGACTTTCCCTATGTTGTCTCCTCTTTCAACTTGAAGACGAGTACACTATTTTTTGAAAGCATCGAAAGTATCTGATTTCTCCTTCAGAAAATCCACCCATGTGAAACGTGAAAAATCATCAACACATACAAAGATATACTTCTTACCTCCGACGCTAGTTTCTGAAGTGGGTCCAATCAGATCCATATGTAGCAGCTCCAGAGTTTTTGAAGTTGTGATATTCTGAATTTGTTTGTGACTAACTTTCTTCTGTTTTCCCAGTTGGCAGGCTTCGCACACTCCTTCTTTCTTCTTGATTAAAGTAGGCATTCCACGGACAGCTCTTGCTTTGGAGATTTTCATTAGGATCTTGAAATTTACATGTCCTAGCTTCTGATGCCACTGTTCAGAAGCATCCGTGGTGATACTCAGACATCTGTCAGGTTCTTGCAACAGGTAGCAGTTGTCACTAGATCTTTTTCTAGAAAGAATGCACACTTCATCACCATTAAACACAATGCATTCATTTTTGTTGAATCGAACCAGCAGACCTTGATCGCACAACTGACTGATACTAATGAGATTAGCCTTTAAATTTTCAACATGCATCACATCTTTCAATTTCAGAGTTTCTGTCATATTCAGATTTCCTTTTCCAATGACTCTGCTTCTCTGTCCATCCCCAAAAGTGACATGGCCTTTATTCCCAGCAGTGTACTCAGATAGAAGACCATTGTTCCATGTCATGTGCCGAGAGCAACCGCTGTCAAAATACCACTGATTTTCTGCAAAGGTAGCCAAAGATGTGTAAGCAACCATACTGATCAGCTCTGACTTCTTAATCCATTTCATGCTTGTTCGCTGTTGTGGATGAATAATATTTCTTCCTTCACTCACATGCCTCATGCGCCTGAGTTCCACCTGTTAACAGTGCTTTCTGCCTTCTCAGCTCTTAGTAAAGCTCTCTTCATATTTCTCTCACAGTTTCGGAGGCCTGTTTCGGTCTTCAGAAGTTTGGCTTGAGTTGCAACCTTCTCACTTCTCAACTTAGAGCATTCATCTTTCAGTTTCTTGTTGATTTCACAGATTTCCATCCATTTGTAGAACATAGTTTGATAGGCTGTTCGGATATCCTCATCACCAATATCTTCTTCACTTCCACCTTCTGATTCAACTTCACTGTCAGAACTAGCATCATTTGTTGCAACACTTCGTACAACATTTTCTCCCTTGTGCTTGGATGTTGCAGCACATGTTGCAACATTATGTTCAACATGACTGAAGGACTTACCTTCAGATTTGTCATTCAGAATAGCTGTGAAAGCAACATAATTACTAGTAATGTCTTCATCTTCCACACTACCTCCAGAGTCTTCATCGCTCCAACTGCTGGCGAGGGATTTCCCTTTTTGCTTCTTTAGGGTGTTTGCACATTCTGCATGTATATGTCCGAACCCTTCACATTCTCTACATTGTATTCCCTTTCCTTTGTTTTTAGACTCGTACCTTTGTATAGGGAGACCAGCACTCTTTTCACCAGCAGGAGGTCCTGACCGCACCTTTTTATTTGTGGCTTTGAAATTCTGACCTCTGTTGCTAATCTTTCTCATCATCTTACTAAAGTTCTTGGTGAGAAGAACGATATCATCTTCGAGTTCTGACTCATCATCAGATTTTGACATCTCACTGGCTTCAGTCTTCAAGGCAACACCCTTCTCCTTTTTGTTTTGTTTGAGATTCATCTCATAGGTCTGTAGGGAGCCCATGAGTTCGTCCAATCTCATGGTCGATGTGTTTCTTACTTCCTCTATTGCTGCAATCTTTGCTGAAAATTTATCTGGCAAGGACCTCAGGGTCTTTTCAACAAGTTTCTTTTGTGAATACTTCTTACCCAGTTGGAAAGCCTGATTTGCAATATCTCTCAATCTTCCATTGAATTCAGCAACCGTCTCGTTTTCATTCATCCTCAGATTTTCAAATTGACTGGCGAGCATTTGCAATTTTGAGGCCTTAACAGTGCTGGTTCCTTCATGCACGTTTTGAAGAATGTCCCAAGCTTCTTTAGCATGCTCACAAGTAGATATAAGCTTGAACTGCTCTTCATCAACAGCAGTAAAGATGGCGTTAACCGCCTTTGAGTTTCCTAAGGCAGCACGTTCCTCATCAGAATTCCAGTCTCTCACAGGTTTGAAGCATTCCTTGCCTTCTTTGTTGACTTCAACCGGAGGGTTCCATCCTTCAACTATAGCAACCCAAGCCTTTTCATCCAAAGATTTGATAAAAGCTCGCATACGAGACTTCCAATAAGTGTAGTTCGATCCAGTGAGCAAAGGGGGACGAGTAACCGAAGCGCCTTCTTTTGTATTCATGATCAACGTACTGACACACAGGATCACACCCACTTTGAAAGAAAGTCAAAGTATAGTGGATGACCTGCTTTGATACCAATTGAAATTCAGTACGCAGTAAAGAACAAAACGAACAACAATAAAGACACACAGTAAGCAAGGACACACGAGACTTGGTATCGCAGTTCGGTGCGCACACCTACATCTGCGGGGCCACGCCCAGAAAAATAGAATACTTCACTATAAAGATCAGAGAATACAAACTCTAAAATTCACGCTTCTATAAGGAAGAACACACTCATCCTTAAAACAAACCGTGAGGGGTGATCGCAATCAACCCCGTGAAGTATTCTTGGCAAGCTCCCCTTGCCTGCAAGCTCCCCTTGCACCACCGACAAGATCAACTCCCTTGATCCCACCAACGTGATAGTCGGCCTCCCTCCCGGAGTATATAGAACAGAACTTCTTTCGCCGAAGTCCTCAACCTAGCCGCCAATGCCCTCACGCCTTTAAAGTAGCAACGCAATCAATCACCGTTCAATCAGCGCTAGATCAATCAATCTAGAAGCAACTCAATAACAGCAATAACCGCAACTCCCATAGATGGAACGAGATCCATAAATCTCCGCAGGAGATCTTTGCCAGAATCTCGCCATCGAAGATATCTTCAACTAATTCTTCACGAACAGAACAGAACGATATTCGCAGCCAATCAAATCTTCAGCAGATATTAACCGTCATAAATACCTGAACAAATATGAACGGCGACTTAAGATCACGTGCACCTCAGGCTTCGATCTACAGCAGTCGCACATAGGCACAGCATGTTGAACACGGGGGTTCAACAATCTGTCCAACAAAATGTCCAACAAGCTCAGCTGAGACATGACTCCACTTCAGATAATAAGGTTCTGTCGCAACAAACCGTTCAACAAGATGTCCAACATCCTTAGATACTTTGTCCAATCACTTCACGGAGTACATAGAGAGAGACGATTATCGGAGTGCCACAAATGACAAGCAAAGCATAAACAAGCAGTAGAGACAAAACCTAACAGCATTCAAGAGAGCTTTGAAGAGGGATTAGAAGAGAAAGGTAGGGCTTTTGGGATTTCTTGTGTTCTTAAGTATTCTTTTATATTCTCCTCCACTTCTCTTTGTGTGAGATTGATAGTGAGGGCTTGGTGTATTATCTAAGTTATTACTCACTTGAGGGTAAAGAAGAAGTGGTGTAAGCTTGTACTCTTGATCAGATAGTGAACTCGTCTCGGAATGCTGGAGTAGGTCAAAGTCTTGACCGAAGCGGGGTAAAGTATGTGCCTCATTTACTTTCTAGCTTTTATTGGGTGTTGTGTATTTCGTTTGCTCATATTCGTCCCGCAAGATCTGGATATTGAAAGATTGGTTGGCTGTGGGATCCAGTTTTTATGAGCTATGCTTTCTAGCTAGTCGTAGGGTTTGCTATTTTCGCGGATGATCATTTCGCAACAAATGTTTCATCGATGGTCTTAAAAACTGCGGCCTAGACAGATGCGTTTACATCATTAGACTCTAGACATCAGATCCATTTGAAGCATGTACATTTCAAATATCAAACCATATCGTATTGGTTATGAATTGAACACATGCGTCTGATGCACGTATTTTTATCTTCAGTATAGTTTTTAAATTTTGATTAAACATAGTCTTATCGAGTGTCATGCCATCCTTGTACTGATATGTTAGACTCTTGATAGTAAGTAGCCGCTTACTCCAAGCTACTAAGTAGCTTAGGGCTTTCTAGCGTTCTTGAAATACATTTTTTTGGTGACCCGGATTTCCGAACCGTCTCATTAGTGGGACGGCCAGACACCAAACCGGGAGTATGCAAGATGTTAATTGCTGTAATATTCATTTACAGTGTTTCCTTTTGCATGAGGAGTTAATTACTGTAATATTCTTTTTTCCTGCATTAAATAGTTATATTATGGTAAAAAATAGTACAGAAAGCTCTTGGGGTGAAGGTGGGCATCGGACACTACCCATTGGTGAACCATTTACCTTTTTTTTTTGCTTGGACTATATACAACTCAAGTTTGAGGTGTATATATGAGATGTCAAAAAAATCCATTCATAGATCACACCTCTTTCTATCTCTTCTGCTTTTGTTTTCCCGCCAAAATATATTATCTCAATGTTGACTCGTGACTTTGACTGATTGCGGATAGATTCTTGGTTCTCACGCTCGAACAGCGCCGAGTCTCCGGTGGAGCCGTCGCGCGTGGCCTCTCGTCCTTGGTGTCGGGACGGGGCCCGGCGCAGGCAGCCAATGGAATTATGCCACGTGGAAATCCGCCAGGGAGGGCGGGGCCCAGGATTTGGCAAGGGTCTCATCAGGTGTTCGTGTGTCTGCCCCCTGACAACCAAAAAGGACCCTGGCTTCATATTCTCCCCCTCGTGAGCCATGCATCCACCCACCGACCGCAAAAAGTCCTGCCAGGAACCCTAGGTCTTCTTTGAATGAACTAGAACAGTAGTTATGTTTTGTTTTTGGTTTCTAATTCAATCAAGCTGAGGTGAATGTAAATTAATGAACAAGTTTTACTTCATGGTACTGAAGGGACGTTTCTGCTTATAAATAAGAGAAAGGCAAACAGTACAGGGGGACTTCAGAGGTACTGAATACTAGGTACTCTGACAATCTTTACTCTCCACTTTTACATTTCTTCCTCCAAAAGCTCGGTGAGACTGAATCGAAACGATCTCCTTCGGGACGATTTCGACAGCCTTGAGCCTCACTTAAGTCGAGACTAACTTAAGCATCGGATGAGATTTGGATCGGAACCCAGATCTGACCACTACTAATGAGTGTCTGTGGTGTAGATCGATCGATGCACGACCCATCAGAAAGGTCGAGGGGTCGTAGCCTACGACCCTGAGATTGGACGAGTTCCAGCACCGCAGCTCGAAGCATGTCCATCAACGATACGGGTTTTGTGGAACTTTGGTCGACTTATTGCCTTCCCCTTCTTCGTTGGTTTCTCCCGTCTATGTTAAACACCTTCTTTCTTTTATAGCTGTTGGCGGATGTGTTCCGACCAACAGTAAGCTGAGCTGGCGTGGTCGCCTCCGATGACAGGGAGCCTCATCAGCTACTGAATGGGACCCGAGATAGATGGGACCCGTATCGTTGATGGACATGCTTCGAGCTGCGGTGCTGGAACTCGTCCAATCTCAGGGTCGTAGGCTACGACCCCTCGACCTTTCTGATGGGTCGTGCATCGATCGATCTACACCACAGACACTCATTAGTAGTGGTCAGATCTGGGTTCCGATCCAAATCTCATCCGATGCTTAAGTTAGTCTCGACTTAAGTGAGGCTCGGGGCTGTCGAAATCGTCCCGAAGGAGATCGTTTCGATTCAGTCTCACCGAGCTTTTGGAGGAAGAAATGTAAAAGTTGAGAGTAAAGATTGTCAGAGTACCTAGTATTCAGTACCTCTGAAGTCCCCCTGTACTGTTTGCCTTTCTCTTATTTATAAGCAGAAACGTCCCTTCATGGTACCGTTGGCAAAAATATGCCTTTATTCCTTCAACCACGAGAGCAAACAGTTTTAAATTTGCAGTAACGTAATGTTACAGCCCTGAAACAAGCTCAAACTACTGAAAGCAAACAGTTTTTTTTTTTGGGAAGACTAATCTTGATCACATGTTGCTACTTGTTGAAGCCATGGAACAATCTCTTCACAGTGGCAGTGTGTCCTTCAAAGCCTATTGACCCCTGATTAACTAACTGTGCATGCAGTGCCAAATGTGATGCTGGGGCTCAACGATTGGCTTTACATGCATTGTTGTTGCAGAAGGGTCGAATATGATTCACTCACAAACCCATTTTGGCCTCCGTCTTCGTTATAAATTACTTTTAACTAACTATAATTGTTTATGATGGATTTAATATGATATATTCAGCTCGATCCCTTTGTTGTCGCCTCTCTGTTGCCAATTTTGATCCTTGAATGCTGCTTATCTTCCTCCCCTTAATTATTTTTTAAATCGTATTTGGATGAGGATATACAGTTTGAATTTGTTATACGTCAATAGTAGGAAGTCTTGTTTGTTGTGGCCCATTGGCACATGATACACGAAGCCCACTTCGGCCCATAGTTAGTTTAGCCCACCCTGCGTGTATGAGCCCAGTAAGAGACTGACCTTATGATTTTATACACACGACGTATGAACTACCTCGAGGACCATGTATATACATGTAATATCTATAGCTGCAAGTACATACATAGCCCGTTGACAGCCCAACCACATACTTGTTCCTCTTCTTCCCGTCACGGCATTGGGCCGGCCCGGGATTAATTATTCGCCTAGCTAAGACCCAGGGGCCGAGGAGAAACAATGGCTTGCTCCATTTAAGGCGTCAATCGGGTTGACCAATCAAGATCCTTAATCAGCTCTGAGCATGGCACCCTTCATCAATAGGGGCATTCATGTTTAATCATTGGGCTCTCCATCACAGGCAAGAGCCCAGGTCAAACATAATAAAATGCCTTCAACGCTTGGGCGCCATTCGGAAACACACCAAAGGGAGCCATCGCATATAAATGGTCCTCCCAACGAGGAGGGACGGGACGAAGCTCTGAGATTTGATGCTCACGTATTCCTACACACTCAATCTACTCCACCAAACAATACTTTCCTCCACATAGCTCAGCCTGAGAACTAGCGGACGACCTTCAATCGGCAGGACATAGTTCCATTGAGCATTCCTTAGTCACATATTAACTTAAGCATCGGATGGGATTTGGTCATAACCCAGACCCGACCCCCTGACGAGTTTCTTGTGCTGTAGATTGCTGGGAAGATCGCTGGGCCACGGCTCAGCCCGGCATCCGTAGCTCGGCCCAGAGCCCTCTCTTTCTTGAGTTTGCTCGTTCAGCACCCCGAAGGCTGCCCACGTCAACGGTATCCTTCGGGCCATCCATTAGCAACATCCGCAGTGAGAAAACACCCTGAAACATCTGACCCTATCTGTGTGAAACGAGCCAGCACCCATGTCATCATCCACACCAACAATGATTCAACCCACTACAAGAGGGTCGGAGAGGCCCATCACCGTCACACCCGTCGTCAGGGTCGTCGACACGATTTTTGGTGGACCCTAGTCGGATGGGCTACCCTCCTCGGATCGAGGGTCATCTGCTCGAAAGGTGATGAATACAAGTGTAGGCCAAAAGATGCCAAGGAATGCCACTCTACCTTTCTGCTTCTCAGACGACGAACTGGAGGGAGTTGAATTACCGCATGACGATGATGTGGTTATCAGCGCCGTCATTGGTCCGGCCAAAGTACGAAGGCTACTCATTGACACAGGCAGCTCATCTGACATGTCTATCTTGGAGAATATGGGACTATGCTGGGATGACTTAGAGACATGCTCTGGCCCGATATATAGTTGAATTTACGAGACAAGCCGCCCCGATCGTCGGAATGATTAGCCTATTGGTCACCCTCAGAGAGTACCCTCGATCTGTCACTCGTATGACAAAGTTCATAGTGGTAAAAATCAGTTCGGCTTACAATGGGATTATATGCCGTCTGCTTCTTAACTTGGTCGGAGCAGTGGTCTCCACTTTCCATCAAATGGTTAAATTCCAAACCCCTTAAGGGGTTGGAAAGGTGAAGGTCAACCATGCTCAATCAAGATATTGCTACCTTCTCTCCACAAGGACACATGGGGCCAAGCAGCCTTGTTTGATGGATCTTCTCGATAACAGAGGGGGGACTACCAACCGATGTCCTTCCACGATTGAGGAGCCCGAGCTTGTCCCCGTCTTGGACAAGGAGGGAAGGACCATATCAATTGGGTCAGGGCGATCCCGTCCTGAGGGAGAAGCTGATCGAGTGTTTGAAGGACAACGTGGATGTCTTCACCTCATCAACGAACGACATGCCTGGCGTGGACCTCAAGGTCATCACCCACAAACTGCACGTAGCTCCAAACTTCAAGCTAATCAAACAAAAGAAACGCTACATTGGTGGTGAGAAGATGAGGGTGGCAGTGGAGGATGTGGATCGCTTGTTGGAGGTCGACTTTATCATAGAAGTCTGGTATCCAGACTGGCTGGCTAACTTTGTCTTGATAATGAAGTCAAACGACAAATGGTGAATGTGTGTGGATTTTACTGGCCTCGTCAAAGCATGTCCTGAAAATAGCTACCACTGCCTCGGATTGATCACATCATGGATAACGCCTCAGGGTATGAGCTGCTTAGCTTTTTGGATGCTTAATCTGACTATAATTAAATCTAGATGGTTCCTGAAGACTAAGAGAAGACATCGTTCGTCACCGACCGAGTGACTTTCTGTTACAAGAAGTTGCACATTGGTCTGAAGAATACTTGGGCCTATCAAAGGATGGTCAACAAAGTCTTCAATTTTCAGATTAAAAGGAACCTATAAGTATATATTGATGATATGCTTGTTGATATGTGTTTATTTTATATGTTTTTCATATAGTTTATCCATGCATTCATTCCAACAAACCACATCTTCCACATCGTTTCTTCCACCTTTTTGGTTTCTTTTTTACTCTTGGGGTTCCTCTGTGTATCTCAGGTTAAAACAATGAGATTTGGGACTCAAGAGCGATGATGGAAGCATAGAAAGAGATCGAGGATACGAGGGAACTTAAAATCATCAAGGATGTGAAGAAGAAAGAACATATGACACGGTTGTGCATGTAACTGTACACGACCGTGTCATTCAGCTCCAAATAAAGAAGAAAGAAAATAGGACTCACATGGTCGTGTAATCTGCCTCACACGACCTGTGAGGTGACACAGCTGAAGCCCCCACACAGCCCCTCACTCGACCGTGTGGGCCATTTTGTGAAGGAGTTAAAGCGAGAAGTACACGATCATGTACAAGCGAGAAGTACACGATCATGTACAAGCATCACACGACCGTGTTGGGTAGAAGACAGAAGGCCACAGAAAACAACTTTCTAGACTTACAGTTACACGGTGGTGTAGGTATTCTACACGACCATGTGAAACTACATTTTCTAAAGCCAAACGAAACCATATATGATAAGCTAAATTGACATGACCATGTCGATTGCTTGACACGGTCGTGTCGGGTCGAATTCTGCCGAACCTGCCAGGGTTTATTGGATTTTGTATTTAAGGGATGTGTGCACCGACTAGATGGAGAACGACTTTTCTTCCAGTTTTCCATCTTCTTCCTCTGCACTTGGTTTAGGAGTAGGAGTAGGGTTAGGTTAGGTTTATTTGGGGTTACTGTTGGACCAACTTGTATCATTGAAGAGTTTTGTGATGCTTTTCTTGAGATAAGTATTTATTTCTCTATTATATTTTTTATTTTGTTCTTGTGCTAGTTCTTGTGCAATGTTTTCCATGATAAATCTTTTGATGCCCCATATCCATGTATATAGCGTAGATTTTATCATGGGCATGGGTTGAACTCTATGGATTGAATATGAAATGAATCATTTGTTTAGCTTTTGAATTGTCTAATTAGGGTTTTGCCTAGGATGAATTATTATCAATAAATATTAGTTTCCTTTCACATGGATAATTAATTTAGCGGCCAATGGCAGTTGGGGTTGATCTAGGGTTTCTAATCCCTTCGTTGATTTTTACTATCTGTGTTGCCAACGATAGTTGGGCGTAGATTAGAGCCTTCAGACAATGACGTACTGGACTTCTATCCACGACAATGGCGTGAAGGAATGTTGGAGAAAAGCACGGTGAAGCCGACCTAAGCTTTGATAAAGTTTGGCATACAATGGCATGTAATGCCCTGATAGCTACTGCACAAGTACTAGGGGGGTGGTGAATAGTACTTTAAAATAATTAAGAAGATACTTCCTAATTATCTTGAAAACTCAACCAACAATGCGGAAATGAAAATGTGACAACAATAAAATACAATCGCAAACAAACGATATAACGGGTTCGGATCCACCCAAGTCTCCCCGACTTGTTCCCGGTGATCCTACGTCCCAAACACCCTGATCCCATCCGGATACTTGAGTTAGAAACTTCTAACTCAAATTTGCACTATGAAATTCTTGTAGAAAACCTCTACAAGATCAAATCATACACAAATGAAAATGTGACTCCTACAAACCGGGATCACACACAACTCTCACAACCGAGAGTAAAACTTGCAATATCAAAGTAAATGCAATAAGAAATGCTTACCAACAAAATCCTATGCCTTGAGTAAACTTACGATTTTAGGGCAAGGAGGATTTTGGAGGAGAAGAGGCACCAAACCCTAGCTCCAAGAAGTTGAACAGCAATTGAAGCCTAGGGAGGAGTTGGTGACCTTGAATCAAGCTCTTGGTTTGAAGGGCTCACAATCAATGAATCTCTCTTTAGGAATAAGAGTGAGGGAGAGATTCTTATGAGAAATGAAAGCTTGGAAATGAGAAATAAATACTTCTCTTTGATTCTCTAAAATGAAATTAATATCAGCCTTGAATGCTATGAAGAAGCATCTCAAGATTATATAGGATAGAGAAGAGAGAGAGAGAAAATTCGTGCATTTAATGCTCCAACGGATCTATTTCTGAAGCAGTCTAATCGGTCAAAGAAGGATCACTGACCGACTAGTTTCTCAACTAGTCGGTCGGTGATTCAACATGAACCGACTAACTGGAGAACAACCAAAAGAGAAAGTTCAGACAATAAAGAACGATCAGTCTAAGAAGACTTGCCAACCGACTAGTTTGATAACTAGTCGGTCGGTGAGTGTTCTTTGACCGACTAAGAGTTGAAACATGATAGTCTGAATTCAAGGAGCACTATTCGGTCTAAGAACAAATTCCAACCGACTAGTTTCTCAACTAGTCGGTCGATAGTTGTTCTTTGACCGACTAACGATAAACAGTAGCTCAGGCTGTGAAAGTGAATGCACAACTAGTCGGTCTAAGAAGGATTCCTAACCGACTAGTTTGACAACTAGTCGGTCGGTGAACCTTCTTGGACCGACTAACTGTAAACAGTGAATGAGCTGAAAATGAACAAGGCATTCTAGTCGGTTCAAGAAGGATTACCGACCGACTAGATTGCCATCTAGTCGGTTGGTTCTCCTTCTTGAACCAACTAAGATGCACAAGAAGCCGCGAAATGAAGCGTGAAGCTTCGGAAAAGTTTGTATGGGCTTCTAAGATAATCCTAGCTCTAAGATATGAGCGTTATGAAGATTGAAACGTAAGACCTACTCAAGGCTTAACATTCTACGAAACGAAGCTAGAAGACTATAAATAAAACTTGACGAACCGTCTTCAAACGCTTCGATCCGAATCTCTTGACTTCAATAATGCTCCTAGAGCTTCAACAAAGCTTTAGGCACACGATCACGCGCTTTGAGAAGTCTTGAGACGTCTCTTTTGATGTTCATAGAATTTTGACGACGATCTACATAACTGCGCTCACAAAGAGTTAGTTCACGATATTTATGTTTGTTCATCATCAAAACCAAATCCGGGGAATCAATACTCAACATTCTCCCTCTTTTTGGTGATGACAAACCAATATAAATAATAATCAATAATAATGATTCAAATGAAATTTATTTACTCCCCCTGCATTGATGCCACGTTAATTCCATATAAAATAATAATCATACGCATCAAGCAGACGAGGAAAGTATAAAATATGAATCCAATTATTGAGATTTAGGATCTAAATCCATTTTTATATCTTAACTCCCCCTGAATCTAACATATCAAATTAGATTCACGGTAAATTGCTTTGAATTATCATATGTAGCACATCGTCATTATTAATTCTCTCCCCCTTTGGCATAAGCAAAAAGAGCGGGAGGGAGGAGAACAACGACAACAACAATGGCTGAAATAAAAGCACGTGAGTCGTAGAATACGACCACGGTCCAAATGACACTAAAGTAAGATACGAAGTAAATCAAAGCGTGCCAACAAGACCATAGTCGATAATCGAAAAATAAAATCATCAAAACTCAAATCAATTTCACGTATTGAGTTATGGAACATACTCTCCAATATCAACATTTTTAATGAATTAAGTGCATGAAAAACAATTCTATGTTTTCATAGAAATAATTTCTATTTAATCAAATTTAATCGTCGAGCGACGAAGTCAACATCAGAGACAAAAAGAATATACCGCGCACAATGAAGTAAATGGCAACACGATGTATATATATATATAAGACATGGTACAACAAAATGTATACATCCGCCAACATACATAAACACGATCGAAAGATCGGTGCACACATACAACATATGTCTCACAGACATCAAAATGAACATACATCACAAAGTGTATCATCAGAACATCCAAAAATATCAAAAATCCATAACCACCAACTATCCTACCACCACTCTCTCACGACTAAATATATCATCCAAAGTGCACATGGGAGAGTCCTCCAACGCAAGCTCAGGAGGTGGAGGCAGGGTCAGCAGCAGCAGCAGGCTCTGCAGAAGGGGTGGTGGTCACAGGGACGACTGGAGTGTCCACAGACGGGAGAGTCGCAACAGGAGTGCTCTCGGGAGCACCAGAAGGAGTATCCATCGAAGGAATGGTGGCAGCAGGTGTGCTCTCGGGAGCACCAGCAGAAGTAGCAGCAGTAGACGTACCCTCTGGGGCACGAACATGAGATCCAACAAGCTCCTGGAGCTCAGCCTCATCCATTTCCTCATCGTCAGAAACTGACGAAGGAACCTCAATGCCCAAGTGAGAGCAGATGCGAGCTAGCATCTCCTCAGAACGAGAAACACGAGACTCCACACGACTCAAGAAAACAGCAAACTCAGCGAGTGAAGGAGGAGGTGGAGGAGCAGCTGAAGAGGTACCCTCGGTGGCAGAGGGGGTAGTCATCTGAACGTGACGAAGCGCCGCAAGAGACTTATTGACGGCCGTCGCATTCAGAGGAGGACCCATCGGACGCTGGTCATCGGGAGGGAGAGGGACCCCGAAGTGACGAAAAACGAGGGTCAAAAGGTAAGGATAAGGGATGTGAGCTGATTTTGTGGACTTTCGGATACAGTCGAAAGAGTCCATCTTATCAAGAATGATACGAGCCCAATTGATCTCCCTCCCCATGAAAAGAGCGTAGATCAGCTTGAGGAACGGCTGGGATGGCAAGCTAGAGGAGCCGTACTTCGGAAGGAGGCACGACTTCAAGATAAGATTCAAGACCCAAGCATTTGGCTTAAACGATTTTGAGGGGACGCCAATCATGGCGGGAGGGATAACATGAAACATCTCGGCAAGCATGGTCTCGTCAAGATCGTGGATATTATCTACGGAGATATCAGCAGGAAGAAGGCCAGAGAATGAGACACCTATCAACTCCCCTAAGATTTCTACCGTGAGGACAATAGGTGTCCCCAAGACAGTGGTCTCAATGGAGTGAGTGTCGTCATACTGACCCCGAACACGATTTGCATAGAATAATTTGACAAGACGGGGGTACGGGTGAGGGTTCGCCTTGGGGTCATGGCGAAGTAGTCAAGTAGGCCGCTGTAGGAAAGAAGATTGGCGAGATGTGGAAAATCGGAGAACTGAACGAAGTGCTCCAATATCAATGGACAGTGCTCAATACGGTTGTAAGCCGCGAGACACAACAGGTCATCGCGACACAATGATATATCGACACCGCCCAAAGGCATGTGAGCCTTCCCCTTAGACGGACGAGAGCTAGATCGAGGAGGAGTAGGAGCCTTATCGGTAGGCTCAGACTCAGGGATATACTCAGCGTCGGAGTCATCGGGAGGAGTGGGACCACGGAAAGAGCTGGGCTTGGGTTGTGAAGATCGGGCTCTAGGCTTAGCATTCGCCGTCCTCTTCTTCTTAAGAGGAGGCGAAGAGGAAGATGGATGGGTCAATTTGGCGCGGCGTTTGGGTTGAGGGGGTCCGTAGGAGGAGACTCGATGGTCATGGGAGATGGACTCGAGGGACGGATGGGGATACGTGTCTTCGCCATGATCGAGACGAGACAACGCAAACAGACGCACGCGATCGACACAAATGAAAGAAATTAAACCTAGAAGTTGAAACCCTAATTCAAACCCTAAGGCAAGCTGAAAAAGAATAGAGGAAATCAAACCCTAAAACAGAGAGGAGATATGAGCTTTACCCTAGGTGGAGGAGAGCGGGAGATCGACGGCCGAAGATGGCCGGAAATGGCGGCAAACGGCGGAGGAGGCAGAGGGAGTCGAACGGTTTTGGGGGTTAAGGGGATTGAGAAGAGAGATGCACCTATTAGAGTGAGATCTAATCGGTGCCAAAGGGTATAAGTCGACAGAAAAATGGAAAAGACCAACGTGCCCTAGCGCATTTAGTCGGTCACAGTTCAAGTGCTGACCGATTAGATTGCAATCTAGTCGGTCGGCCAATGAACATGAACTGACTAAGTGCAAACAGTAACTGAAGCCAAAAATTAGGGCATGAGTTAGTCGGTCTGAGTTCATTCACTGACCGACTAGAACTGAATCTAGTCGGTCGGCCATTGAACTATGACCGACTAAAAGAGTCCAAAAATTTGAAATTTAGAAATTTTGAGTTCTCTCCTACGCGCACTTGGACGAAACATCGAAATACTCTCACACATCATTATACTACCCCATAGAACATCGAAAATCTTAAATACGACGTTCATGAATAATTTTAGCATAAATTCCGAAAATTCAACCAAAAATCCAGAAAATCTCAACCAATCTAGCATGAGCATATATAAAGAAAATTATTATCATGCAAGATTATTGAAAATATGAATCCTAAATCTCGGATTCACCCATAATCCCCAATTCTCGACGTAACCGCACAAAGGAGTCTTCCTTGAGTGGTTTCGTGAAAATATCGGCGATTTGCTTTTGGGTTTCAACGTACACTAAAATGATGTACTTTTTAGCAACATGATCATCGAGGAAATGGTGACGGACATCTATGTGTTTAGAACGGGAATGGTGTACCGGATTCTTAGAGAGACATATTGCACTTTGGTTGTCCACCATGATAGGGCAAGTATCACAGTTTATACCAAAGTCTTTAAGAGTGTGTCTCATCTAAAGAACCTGAGCACACGCAGCACCGGCGGCAATATATTCCGCCTCCGTGGTTGAAAGTGATACGGAATTCTGCTTCTTGGAAAACCAAGAGACAAGAGAATTTCCTATAAAATGGCAAGTGCCACTAGTACTTTTCCTGTCGGATTTGCATCCCGCATAATCTGTGTCACTATATGAGATTAACTCATATGTGCTAGACTTTGGATATAGTAATCCGAAGTCGAGTGTGTAACTTAAATAACGGAAAATACGTTTTACCGCTACTAAGTGAGATTCCTTAGGTTGAGACTGATAACGAGCACATACACATACAGCAAACATAATATCGGGCCTACTGGCAGTAAGATATAGTAAACTACCTATCATACCTCGATATAGACGAATGTCTACATCTTTGCCGCCCGTATCTTTATCAAGATGTGTAGTAGTGCTCATTGGAGTCTTCTTGCCTGAGGCATTCTCCATTCCAAATCGCGTGAGCAACTCCACCGTGTACTTGGTTTGGTGGATGAAGATTGCATCGTTCATTTGGCGAATTTGGAGACCTAAGAAATATTTGAGCTCACACATGTGGCTCATCTCAAATTGATCCTTCATGACATTAGAAAACTCTTCGCAAAGAGTGAAGTTAGTAGCACCGAAAATGATATCATCAACATAAATTTGAACTAAAATAATATCATTATTCGAATACTTAACAAATAAAGTAGAATCAACTTCACCCATTTTAAAACCCAAATCCAAAAGAAAGTTCTTTAGGCGGTCATACCAAGCTCGAGAAGCTTGTCTCAAACCATAAAGTGCTTTCTTAAGTTTGAAAACGTGATTTGGAAAATTTTCATTTATAAAACCCGGAGCTTGAGAAACATAAACTTCCTCAACGACATCTCCGTTTAAAAACGCAATTTTTACATCCATTTGAAAGAGTTTAAAATCTTTATGGCATGCAAAAGATAACAATAACCTAATAGATTCTAATCTAGCTACCGGAGCAAAGGATTCTTTGAAGTCTATACCTTCCTCTTGCCGGTAGCCTTGAGCTACTAACCGAGCTTTGTTCCGGACGACGATTTGGTTTTCTTCGGTCTTGTTCTTGAAAATCCACTTCGTTCCTATAACGGTGTGGTTCTTTGAGGGCAATGGAACAAGCTCCCAAACCTCATTCCTCTCAAATTGAATGAGTTCCTCCTCCATGGCTAGGATTCAAGCACTATCTTCGCACGCTTCGTTAATATTCTTTGGCTCTAATGAGGAGGCAAAGGCACAATGAGCGAAGTAGTTGACTTGAGATCTCGTCTTGATACTATCAAGTATGTTGCCAATGACTTGCTCATGGGGATGGTCACGAACTGTATGAAGCCGTTTGGGAATTCCCTGATCACTAGGAACATTCTCAAAAGATTCATCAGTCGTGTTAGTGTCAATAGAAACAATAGAATTAGAATTACCAATAGAATCACATAAAACATCCATGGAGTCATCATCATTAGTAATTCTAGACGGGACAAAATTTCCATTGAATGAAACATGAAGTGATTCCTCGATCGTTGAGGTTCGTTTGTTGTATATCCGGTAGGCTTTGCTACGTGAGGAATATCCAACAAATATCCCCTCATCGGATCTTGGATCAAATTTGTCCAAGCTACTATACGTGTTTTTAATAAAACATTTTGCGCCAAAAACTTGAAAATGTTTAACTTGAGGCAATCTACCAAACAATAATTCATAACAAGTTTGTTTGGTGCCAGGACTCAAAAGTATTCTATTAAACACATAGCAAGCGGTATGTACCGCTTCCGCCCAAAATGGATGGCCAAGTTGGCTATCATCAAGCATAGTGCGAGCACATTCCACTAGCGTCCTATTCTTCCTCTCAACTACACCATTTTGAGGGGGTGCGCGAGGGAAAGAAAAGGTGTGAGTAATACCAACTTCATCACAAAAATTTGAGAAAGACTCATTCTCAAATTCCCCTCCATGATCACTACGAATAGTGACAATGGTGGTTCCAATGAGATTTTGTACTTTCTTAACAAATATTGTGAAGTTTTCAAAAGCATCATTTTTATTACTTAAGGAAAATACCCAAGTAAATCTAGAAAAGTCATCAACGATGACAAGTCCATATCGTGCATTTCCTAATGAAGCAACTCTAGTTGGCCCAAAAAGATCTAGATGTAATAGCTCTAGAGGCCGCTTAGATGAAATGCTTTTCTTAGGTTTAAATGACGATTTTGGAAGCTTGCTTCGTTGACACGAGTCACAAAAGCTTTTCTTTTGGAAGACAAGCTTAGGAAATCCTTTAATAGAATTTAACTTGGAAAGCTTAAAAAGTGTTCCAAAGTTCACGTGACCAAAACGTCGATGCCATAAGTGTTGTTCACTTGTGTTGGCAATGAGACATTGTTCATGTGATTTTGGAAGATCTAATATATAAATATCCTTATGGCGTGTGCCAGAAAATAACACATTATTAGTATCTTTATTCAAAATATGACACATTCCTTTCGCAAAGCTAACTTTGTAACCTTTGTCACAAAGTTGGCTTATTGAAATAAGATTGTGGTTTAATCCTTTAACAAGGTAAACATCACTTATTAGTGGTTTAGAAGGATTATCAACTTTTTCAACACCAATGATGGTTCCGCTCTCGTTGCCTCCAAAGACGACTCGGTTCCCATTTGCAATGGGCACCACTCCGGAGAGCAATTGAGCATCACCCGTCATGTGTTTTGAACACCCGCTATCGAGTATCCAATTATTCTTGGAGCTAAATTTGGATTAGTTGCTCCGTTTCTTTTTCTTGAGTACCTAAAGATAGAAATATCATTCCATGGTACCCAAGGTCATTGGGTCCTAAAAGATTAGACCTTTGGAAGCCAAGTCCAATTGGACTTAGACTTCCCAACATAATCATCATTATGCACGACATTCATAAAATAAGAATTCATGTATGCTTGTTTCTCATGCATATTAGTGTTCTTCGGGCCCCAAATAGTGAATATTTTGGGAGCCCTATTCCTATTGGGAGCATGCATACGTTGTTGATTTCTACGTGATGCATGTAGCCTATGAGGAGGTGGCCTAGGAAATGCATGTCGTGGATATGCGTATGGCACATGATGAAATTGTGGTGGCGACATATGATATGATGCATGATGGTAATCATTCATATGATAATGCGGATGAGCATATGCATGTGGAGGAACACGTGCATGAGGGTGTCTCACTTGGTGTGCACATGCTCGTGGACATGGTGCATAAAAATCATCATAATTGTGAACCGGTGGAGTAGGATGTGTGTTCCTACATGGCATAGTATTGGTGTACATATATGCATGACCCTTCCTTGGAGGTCCACCCAAAGTGGGTTTCTTTCCAAACGAGGGTGTGTACGAAGTGGAAGCACCATTTGTAGAAGAACTACCAATGGGGTGTTTGCTCCCACTCGTTGCGGTATCGGAAGTTGGCCTAACAAAGGTAGTGGACGAATTGGATGAATTTCCCATCTTATACCCCAAGCCAATGTGATGATTGGCCGGAAGTAAGTCATTTAGGATTTTGTCCAAATGATCTTTACCTTTATTGAATTTATTAATTTGGCCTAATATGCACTCATAATTCTCGGTGAGAGAATGCATAGAAGCATCCAAAGTGGACACTTGTGATGTGAGTACATAAACACCAGACTTGAGATTCTCATTCTCACTACTCAAAGTTGAGTTTTGAGAAATCAAATCCGCCATCTCGCGTTCATCCGAATTCTCAATATGAACATGCTCAAGTTGAGATTTGAGATTTACAATCTCATTTCTCAAGTCTTCAACAACGGTGTCGTTGTTGATGACGATAGGCTTAGGTGAGGTTTAGAGACTAGCTAGCTCATCTTTAGTCTTAGTATATCTTTTTACTAATTTAGAATACTTAGACCAAATTTGCTCGTTAGCTAATCTAAGGTCATCCATAGTTACCTCATCGCCTTCATCCTCGCTATCATCGGAGGATGATTCTTGATCATGTTCCTCTCTAGCCATGAAGCACATGTGTGCTTGCTCCACTTGCTCATCATCCGACTCTCCACTTGGGGAGTCCTCGTCGGAGTCGGTGAATGTGCCGACAAGTCCTTTCTTGTACCCTTTCTTGTACTTCTTTGACTTGTCGAACTTTGGTGCCTTCCACTTCTCCTTGTGTTTGTTTTGAGGACAATCCGCTTTCATGTGTCCTGGCTTGTTGCATTTAAAACACAAAGGAGCGGAGGCGTTAGAAGAACTAAATTTAGATTTGTTCTTGAAATTACCTTTCCGGAAGAATCGGTTGAACTTCTTCGCCATAAGGGCAATGGATTCCAAGTCCAACTCATCTTCCGATTCTTCATCATCGGTAGATGTAGATGGAGCGGCCTTGAACGCAATCGCCTTTTTCTTTGGCTCGTCTTGCTTCAAGTACGACTTCATCTTGTCTTGCAACTTTAGTTTACTGTCCTTGCGTACCTCATAAGACATCAAGGTATCCATTAGTTGAATGACATTATATTTACTCATATCATTACCTTCCTCGATGGCGAAGGTACGCTTTTCCCAACAAGAAGGAAGTCCGTCAATGATCTTTGAGACTTTCTCCTTTTGGGTGTAGGTCTTTCCAAGAGCCTCCAACTCGTTGGTAATGTCAACGAAGCGAGCATAGTACTCTTTCATCTTCTCATCCTGTTGCATGTGAAATAATTCGTAATCTTTATTTACAACAACGAGTTTGGAGTCTCTTACCCTACTCGTTCCTTCATGCAAGATGAGGAGTGAGTTCCAGATTTGATATGCACTCTTACATGTGCATATCTTGTTGAAGTCTTCGGGCTCCAACGCATATTGCAAGGCATTCATTGCCTTGGCATTGCTTACCTCCGCGGCGACCTCCGCGGTAGTCCACTTAGCGAAATATTCTTCTGCAGGCTCGACATACTCCGTCAACGTAGCTCTCCATAGTGAAGCGTGTAGTGCCCTGTGGTAGCTACTGCACACGTACTAGAGGGGGGTGAATAGTACTTAAAATAATTAAGAAGATTATTCCTAACTATTGTGCAATGAACAAACGACAATGCAGAATTAACAACAATCAACAAGAATTAAACAATCGCAAACAAAGTATGTAACGGGTTCGGATCCACCCAAGTCTCCCCGACTTGTTCCCGGTGATCCTACGTCCCAACCACCCGGATCCCCTCCGGATACTTGAGTTAGAAACCCTAACTCAAGATTTAGCACTATGAAATTCTTGTGAAAAACCTTCACAAGACCAAATCATACACAATACAAATGTGACTCCCACAACCCGGGATCACACACTTCTCTCACAACCGAGAGAACAATTCAAATAACGATTGAAATGAAATAAAGAAACACTTACCACAAAATCCTATGCCTTGAGTAAATCTTACCAAATTAGGGCAAAGATGGATTTTGGGGAAGATGATGCCACCAAACCCTAGCTTCAAGAAGTTGACCAGCAATGGAAGCCTAGGGTGGAGTATGGTGACTAGAATCAAGCTCTTGGCTTGAAAAGCTCACAATGGAGAGAATCTCTCTTGAGGAATTAGGGCTCAAGGTGTTAAGGGAGAGATTCTTGTGAGGGAGAGAGAGCTTTGAAATAGCTTGGGAGAGCTCTTCTCTTAGGTCTGAAATTGCTTGGAAATAGGACCTCTTACCTTGCCTCAAACGAATCAAGTTTGTATTTATAGAGGCAAGAAAAATCGTGTTGGAAAAGTTCCCAGCGGCTCTATTCTGAACCAGACTAGTCGGTCAAAGAAGGATCACTGACCGATTAGTTCATCAACTAGTCGGTCGGTGATACAACGTAGACCGACTAACGGTTGAACAGCCAAAAGGTGAAGTACATGAGATAGACAACTAGTCGGTCTAAGAAGACTTCCCGACCGACTAGTTTCACAACTAGTCGGTCGGTGAATGATCTTTGACCGACTAACAGTCGAAATAGAGAAGGCTGACTTCAAGTTGACTTAGTCGGTTTAAGAACAAATTCTGACCGACTAGTTTCTCAACTAGTCGGTCGACAAACGTTCTTTGCCCGACTAACTCGAAACAGTAGCTCAGGCTGTACAGAGGCAATGATAACTAGTCGGTCTAAGAAGGATTCCTAACCGACTAGATCGTCATCTAGTTGGTCGGTGACTCTTCTTTGACCGACTAATTGATCAACAGGGAATGAGCTGAAATGAGCAAGGCATTCTAGTCGGTTCATGTAGAGTTGCCGACCGACTAGATCGTCATCTAGTCGGTTGGCTCTTCTACTTGAACCAATTAACATGCACTAGAAGCCGAGGGAAGAAGCGATATGCTTCGGGAAAGTTTCTAATGGCTTCTATGATAATCCTAGCTCTAAGATATGAGCGAAATGAAGATATTAATGTAAGTCCTACTCAAGGCTTAACATTCTAATCTATGAAGCTAGAAAACAATAAATAATACATGACGAACCGTCTTCGAAGCTTCAATCTTCATTCTTCTTGACTTCAATATAACTCCATGAGCTTCAACGAAGCTTCAGGCACACGATCACGCGTATTGAGAAGTCTTGAGACGTCGCTTTTGATGTACGTGGTATTTTGGCGACGATCTCCATAACTGCGCTCACAAACAAGTTAGTACATGATATTTATGTTTGCTCATCATCCAAAACCAAATCCGGGGAATCAATACTCAACATTCTCCCCCTTTTTGGTGATGACAAACCTACATAAATAATAATCAATAATAATGAGTCAAAATGAAATTTACTTACTCCCCCTGCATTAATGACACGTTAGTTTTGTATTCAATAATATTCATACGCATCAAGCAGACGAGGAAGATATGAATATGAACCAATTATTGACATATAGGATCTAAATCCATTTTTATATCTTCACTTCCCTTGAATCTAACATATCAAATTAGATTCACGGTAAATTGCGTTGAATTATCATTTAGCACATTGTCATTATTATATATCTCCCCCTTTGGCATTAGCAAAAAGAGCGGGAGGAGATTAACGAAAAAACCAATGGCTAAAAAATAAAGCACGGGAGTCGAAGAATACGTCCACGGGCCAAATGACACCAAAGTAGAATACCAAATGTGAAATACCGAAGAAAATCAAAGCGTGCCAACTTGGCCATAGTCAAAAATCGAAAAACGAAACCATCAAGCCATAGGCGAAAATCGAAATACGAAATCATCAAACCATAGGCGAAAATCGAAAAACGAAATCATCAAACCATAGGTGAAAATCGAGAAATCATCAAACCATAGGCGAAAATCGAAATACGAAATCATCAAGCCATAGGCGAAAATCGAAAAACGAAATCATCAAACCATAGGCGAAAATCGAAATATCCAAAACTCAAATTAATTTCACTTATTGAGTTATGGAATATACTCTCCAATATCAACATTCTTAGTTAAATAGTGCATGGAAAACAACTCTATGTTTCCATAGAAAGAGTTTCTATTTAACCAAGTTAATCGTCGAGCGACGAAATCAACATCAGAGACAAAAATCCAATGTGAATACCAAATGTAGCAAAAATGATACCAAGAGTAACATGCAAACAGTGTTATGCCAAAAACAATGCAATCATCATAGAACTTATGGTACCAATGATACCAATGTAAATATTCTAACAATGCATGCATTCAACCTACATGGATACCAAATATATATTAAATGGAAGAATATACTTACACCATTACGCTCCCCCTACTTTGGTGCATCACTTAAGCACCAACAACTCCATTTGAATGAAAATTCTTTGCAAAAACAATGAGTTGGTAGGGTTGGTATCCCATGATGAATTGAACCTAGTGAACATATCATTTTGGTATCCAAAAATCTTTTTGGATCTTATGGGTTAGGCAATAACTTTAACGAAATTAAATGTAACCCATATCCTAACTAAATTCAAATTAACATGCACATCCAAAATAAACCAATTCTTACCACAATTGCGTTGGTACCCATAAAATGAAATTAAGCTTATTGTACCAAGCAATGAAGGGTCAAAGGAAACTAACCCTTCGGAAACCAAGTCCACGAGGACCGTGATTTCCCAACATAATTATCATTCAAAATAATATCATTAATAAACGATTTTACATACATATCCTTAGCATGCATATGCTTGTGTTCTTCGGACCCCAAATAGTGTATGTCTTGGGAGTCCTAATCCTATTGGGAACATGCATACGTTGTTGATTTCTATGTGGTGCATGTCGTGGATAGGCATAAGATGCATGATGATAATTATTCATATGTGAATGAGGATGGACATATGCTTGTGGTGGAACACGTGCATGAGTGTGTCTCACATGGTGTGCACATGCTCGTGGATGCGGAGCATAAAAATCATCATGTGTGCTAACATGTGGAGTAGGATGTGTGTTCCTCCGTGGCATGGCATACATGAAAGCATGACCCCTCTTTGGAGGTCCACCCAAAGTGTGTTTCTTTCCAAATGGGGGTGAGTTCCTAGCGGAAGCACCATTGGTAGAAGAACTACCAATGAAGTGTTTGCTCCCACTAGTAGAAGCTTCAGAAGATGGCCTAACAAAGGTCGTGGCCGATTTGGATGAGTCTCCCATCTTACACCCCAAGCCAATGTGGTGATTGGCCGGATGTAAGTCATTTAGGATATTATCCAAATGACCCTTACCTTTATTGAATTCATGAATTCGGCCTAGTGTGCACTAATACTTCTCGGTGAGAGAATGCATCGAAGCATCCAAGGTGGACACTTGCGATGTGAGTGCGCAAACACGTGATTTGAGATTTTTATTCTCAATACTCAGAGTTGAGTTTTGAGACGTCAAATCCGCTATCACATGTTCATCTGAGTCCTCGACATGAACATGCTCAAGTTGAGATTTGAGATTTATAATCTCATTTCTCAACCCTTCAACAACGGTGTCGTTGTTGACGATGATAGGTTTAGGCGAGTTTTTAAGACTATCTAGCTCTTTTTTAGTCTTATTAAAACGAGTAGCCAAATTAGAAAACTTATTCCAAAGTTGTTCATTAGCTATTCTAAGTTCATCCTTAGTTACCTCACCGCCTTCATCCTCGCTTTCATCCTCGCTTTCATCGCTATCATCGGAGAAAGTCCCTTGATCGCGTTCCTCTTTTCCCATGAAGCACGTGTGTGCTTTCTCCACTTTTTCATCGTCTGACTCTCCACTTGAGGAGTCGGAGTCGGTGAAAGTGCCAACAAGTCCTTTCTTGTGCCTTCTCGACTTGTCGTGCTTGGATGCCTTCCACTTCTCCTTGTGTTTGTATAGAGGACAATCCGGCTTGATATGTCCTGGTTTATTGCATTTATAACACACGGGAGTAGAAGCATTAGTCGAAATAAATTTTGATTTATTTTTCAACTTACCTTGTCAGAAGAATCGGATGAACTTCTTTGCCATATCGGCCAAAGCTTCCATGTCCAACTCTTCTTCCGATTCTTCTTCCGATTCTTCATCATCGGTAGATGGAGCGGCCTTGTATGCAATCGCCTTTTTCTTTGGCTCGTCTTGCTTCAAGTACGACTTCATCTTTTCTTTCATCATGAGCTTACTGTCCTTGAGTACCTCATAAGACATCATGGTACCCATTAGTTGCACGACAGTATATGTTTTCATGTCATTACCTTCCTCGATGGCGAAGGTACGTTTCTCCCAACAAGAAGGAAGTCCATCGATGATCTTCGAGACTTTCTCCTTTTGGGTGTAGGTTTTCCCAAGAGCTTCCAACTCGTTTGTGATGTCGACGAAGCGAGCATAATACTCCTTCATCTTCTCACCCTGTTGCATATGAAATAGTTCGAAATTTTTATTCACAACAACGAGTTTAGAATCTCTTACCCTACTCGTCCCTTCATGCAAGATGAGGAGGGAGTTCCATATTTGATATGCACTCTTACATGTGCATATCTGATTGAAGTCTTCGGGCTCCAATGTGCATTGCAAGGCATTCATTGCCTTGGCATTGCTTACCTCCGCGACGACCTCCGCGGGAGTCCACTTCGTGAAATCTTCTTCGGCGGGCTCGACATACTCCTTCATCGTGGCTCTCCAAAGTGAAGCGCTCCAGAGGAAGGTTTCCATCCGGCATTTCCAGTACCCGTAATTGGTACCATTGAAGGAGGGAGGCCTAGTTGAGGATTGCCCTTCCAACACTGAAGAAGCTCCGTGACGATCCTTGAAGACGCTGTAGTCGTTGTTCGTCATAGCTTTGAACTTGTAGCTTTAACCTTGGCTCTGATACCAATTGTAGTGCCATGTGGTAGCTACTGCACACGTACTAGAGGGGGGGTGAATAGTACTTAAAATAATTAAGAAGATTATTCCTAACTATTGTGCAATGAACAAACGACAATGCGGAATTAACAACAATCAACAAGAATTAAACAATCGCAAACAAAGTATGTAACGGGTTCAGATCCACCCAAGTCTCCCCGACTTGTTCCCGGTGATCCTACGTCCCAACCACCCGGATCCCCTCCGGATACTTGAGTTAGAAACCCTAACTCAAGATTTAGCACTATGAAATTCTTGTGAAAAATCTTCACAAGACCAAATCATACACAATAAAAATGTGACTCCCACAACCCGGGATCACACACTTCTCTCACAACCGAGAGAACAATTCAAATAACGATTGAAATGAAATAAAGAAACACTTACCACAAAATCCTATGCCTTGAGTAAATCTTACCAAATTAGGGCAAAGATGGATTTTGGGGAAGATGATGCCACCAAACCCTAGCTTCAAGAAGTTGACCAGCAATGGAAGCCTAGGGTGGAGTATGGTGACTAGAATCAAGCTCTTGGCTTGAAAAGCTCACAATGGAGAGAATCTCTCTTGAGGAATTAGGGCTCAAGGTGTTGAGGGAGAGATTCTTGTGAGGGAGAGAGCTTTGAAATAGCTTGGGAGAGCTCTTCTCTTAGGTCTGAAATTGCTTGGAAATAGGACCTTTTACCTTGCCTCAAATGAATCAAGTTTGTATTTATAGAGGCAAGAAAAATCGTGTTGGAAAAGTTCCCAGCGGCTCTATTCTGAACCAGACTAGTCGGTCAAAGAAGGATCACTGACCGATTAGTTCATCAACTAGTCGGTCGGTGATACAACATAGACCGACTAACGGTTGAACAGCCAAAAGGTGAAGTACAGGAGATAGACAACTAGTCGGTCTAAGAAGACTTTCCGACCGACTAGTTTCACAACTAGTCGGTCGGTGAATGATCTTTGACCGACTAACAGTCGAAATAGAGAAGGCTGACTTCAAGTTGACTTAGTCGGTTTAAGAACAAATTCTGACCGACTTGTTTCTCAACTAGTCGGTCGACAAACGTTCTTTGCCCGACTAACTCGAAACAGTAGCTCAGGCTGTACAGAGGCAATGATAACTAGTCGGTCTAAGAAGGATTCCTAACCGACTAGATCGTCATCTAGTTGGTCGGTGACTCTTCTTTGACCGACTAATTGATCAACAGGGAATGAGCTGAAATGAGCAAGGCATTCTAGTCGGTTCATGTAGAGTTGCCGACCGACTAGATCGTCATCTAGTCGGTTGGCTCTTCTACTTGAACCAATTAACATGCACTAGAAGCCGAGGGAAGAAGCGATATGCTTCGGGAAAGTTTCTAATGGCTTCTATGATAATCCTAGCTCTAAGATATATGCGAAATGAAGATATTAATGTAAGTCCTACTCAAGGCTTAACATTCTAATCTATGAAGCTAGAAGACAATAAATAATACATGACGAACCGTCTTCGAAGCTTCAATCTTCATTCTTCTTGACTTCAATAAAACTCCATGAGCTTCAACGAAGCTTCAGGCACACGATCACGCGTATTGAGAAGTCTTGAGACGTCACTTTTGATGTACGTGGTATTTTGGCGACGATCTCCATAACTGCGCTCACAAACAAGTTAGTACACGACATTTATGTTTGCTCATCATCCAAAACCAAATCCGGGGAATCAATACTCAACAAAGCGCTTCGGAGGAACGTTTCCATCCTGCATTTCCAGTACCCATAGTTGGTACCGTTGAAGTAGGGAGGCCTAGTTGAGGAGTGTCCTTCCATCACAGAAGAAGCTCCTTCACGGTTCCTGAAGGTGCTATAGTCTGAAGGTGGACGAATGTTCTTGTTGTCGTTGGTAGACATAGCTATGAACTTGGCTCTGATACCAAATGTAATGCCCTGATAGCTACTGCACAAGTACTAGAGGGGGGTGAATAGTACTTTAAAATAATTAAGAAGATAATTCCTAATTATCTTGCAAACTCAACCAACAATGCGGAAATGAAAATGTGACAACAATAAAATACAATCGCAAACAAACGATATAACGGGTTCGGATCCACCCAAGTCTTCCCGACTTGTTCCCGGTGATCCTACGTCCCAAACACCCGGATCCCCTCCGGATACTTGAGTTAGAAACTTCTAACTCAAATTTGCACTATGAAATTCTTGTAGAAAACCTCTACAAGATCAAATCATACACAAATGAAAATGTGACTCCCACAAACCGGGATCACGCACAACTCTCACAACCGAGAGTAAAACTTGCAATATCAAAGTAAATGAAATAAGAAATGCTTACCAATAAAATCATATGCCTTGAGTAAACTTATGATTTTAGGGCAAGGAGGATTTTGGAGGAGAAGAAGGCACCAAACCCTAGCTCCAAGAAGTTGAACAGTAATGGAAGCCTAGGGAGGAGTTGGTGACCTTGAATCAAGCTCTTGGCTTGAAGGGCTCACAATCAATGAATCTCTCTTTAGGAATAAGAGTGAGGGAGAGATTCTTGTGAGAAATGAAAGCTTGGAAATGAGAAATAAATGCTTCTATTTGATTCTCTAAAATGCGATTAATATCAGCCTTGAATGCTATGAAGAAGCATCTCAAGATTATATAGGATAGAGAAGAGAGAGTGTGAGAAAATTCGTGCATTTACTGCTCCAACGGATCTATTTCTGAAGCAGTCTAATCGGTCAAAGAAGGATCACTGATCGACTAGTTTCTCAACTAGTCGGTCGGTGATTCAACATGAACCGACTAACAGGAGAACAGCCAAAAGAGAAAGTTCAGACAATAAAGAACTAGTCGGTCTAAGAAGACTTGCCAACCGACTAGTTTGATAACTAGTCGGTCGGTGAGTGTTCTTTGACCGACTAAGAGTTGAAACATGATAGTCTGAATTCAAGGAGCACTAGTCGGTCTAAGAACAAATTCCAACCGACTAGTTTCTCAACTAGTCGGTCGACAGTTGTTCTTTGACCGACTAACGATAAACAGTAGCTCAGGCTGTGAAACTGAATACACAACTAGTTGGTCTAAGAAGGATTCCTAACCGACTAGTTTGACAACTAGTCGGTCGGTGAACCTTCTTGGACCGACTAACTGTAAACAGTGAATGAGCTGAAAATGAACAAGGCATTCTAGTCGGTTCAAGAAGGATTGCCGACCGACTAGATTGCCATCTAGTCGGTTGGTTCTTCTTCTTGAACCAACTAAGATGCACAAGAAGCCGCGAAATGAAGCGTGAAGCTTCGGAAAAGTTTGTATGGGCTTCTAAGATAATCCTAGCTCTAAGATATGAGCGTTATGAAGATTGAAACGTAAGACCTACTCAAGGCTTAACATTCTACGAAACGAAGCTAGAAGACTATAAATAAAACTTGACGAACCGTCTTCAAACACTTCGATCCGAATCTCTTGACTTCAATAATGCTCCTAGAGCTTCAACGAAGCTTCAGGCACACGATCACGCGCTTTGAGAAGTCTTGAGACGTCGCTTTTGATGTTCATAGAATTTTGGCGACGATCTACATAACTGCGCTCAGAGTTAGTTCACGATATTTATGTTTGTTCATCATCAAAACCAAATCCGGGAAATCAATACTCAACATGGCAGAGAGGGAGCTCGAGGAAATTAAGGACAAGAAGAATGACATGACGAAAAGGGAAGCAAAGTCCCTGAAGGAAGTCTTCGAGTATACTCCGATCTCACACTTGTCGAGGAAGCAGACCCTCTCGTTATGACAATGGGCCCTAACCGCATAGGGAGGTCGGAGATATTCAATTCGGATCTTCGATATCGAGGGAGAGGGTACCATATAAACCATGTTTCTGACCTCCTCGGGCACTGAAAATTGTTCTTCCACAGCTCGCAGGATCAGAGCCTTTTAGCTGGCGGCCTCGAGGGCTAAGCATTTCCCTTTACCAAGGGTACGCTTAGACCTCGAGGGCTAGGTGACCTCCGGCACTTCATCAGAGTGTGGAGGCTCCTCCACCCAAGAAATTTCGTCCGTGCTATCGGTCGCGGGCTCGGAAGATGTCGCCTCCAAACACCATGAATTAATCGGAATTGCTGACATTGCGAATGTCTTAGTTTGCTCCATCTCAGCCCGTAGTCTATCTGTTTCGGAGTCTGAGGAAGAAAATTAATGACTCATGGATAGAAAAGGAGGAGGATTACGTTAATCAGATGACGACGAAGTTGATCGAGAAGAAGAAAACAAAGGCGAGAAGAAGCACAAATTCTTCAGGAAGCATTGGGGGTTTCATTCATCCCCCAATCCCTATTTATATAGAGAGTAGCATTCCTCTGAGGCAAGCTCAGCCGTCCGATCTATGACACGTGTCGGCATTGCAAGGCTTCGATGGTCCAAATTCTGTGCTTTCTTGGCAGGAGATTTTTGGGGTTTCACGTATTCTAACGACCAGAATTAAATGTGTTGCCTCGACTACTATGCCTAGTTAATGCATGTCACATCACCCGACGTCAACCTTGGCTGCTGTTAAGCTCGGGAGATTGGGGTCCTTAATACAACACTTGGCCGACCATCAATGATCACTTGGCTGATAATTATTTGAGCAGACAAGCCTATAAGGCCATGACTTTAGCCCAACCGCCCAGAAACCCTCGTGTGAGGCCAACCGACTCTTCATTAAAGCGACAGCCGAGCTGACCGTTGTGCTCTCTCATTAATACCGACCATTAAGCTCGTCTTCAATGAGGGCATTCAATGACTGACTAATTTAGCTCGTCATCAATGCCGACAGCTCAGGCCGAAGCAATAAAGCGCCATAAAGGCTCGAAGGTTACCCTCTAACGTCCGCTGCCTATAAGTAGTCCCTCGAACAACGAGAGATGGGTTCTTCTGATTTCGACATTCCAAAAGAAATTCTCAGACATTCTCATTCGCTGACAACCACAAAGTCAGGTACTCAAATATCAGTATCTGCTCCAACTAAAACCAACATATATTTCCTCCCTAGCTTGGCATGATAACTAGCGGCATGTCTCCTAACGGACCGGCCATAAGTACCCCGAGCCTTCTGAGTCACCGACTGACTTAAGCATCGGAGAGGATTAGATCGGACCCCAGCTTCGACCCTCCCTAACGAGCTCATTGTGTTGCAGACGGTCCAGAGACAGCTCGGACATGTTCCCAATTGCTCGGATCGCAGTCTATTCCCGCTAGCTGCCCACGTCACCCTACGTCGACCGCTGCAACAAAATCATCTTTCGACAGGGGCGGAGCTGTGTAGGGGGCTAAGGTGGGCTATAGCCCGGGTAAGTATTTGAATAAAGTCATGTAAACTCCACTACAAAATCAAAAGGTTGCCTAGTTGGTGGAGCATTCGTTTATTAAGATGGAAGTCCCTGTTTCGATCCTTGGCATGCCTAAATGTTGTAGAGAACTCATTTTTTCTTCTATTTAGAATCTATTTAGAAATATTTGATAAAAAATTCTCCTTAATTTTTTCCTTTGTTGTTTTTGGTGGTCCTCACTTTACCAAAATTCTTCTGGGCTTCATCCTCTCAAACCCATCATATTTTAATTATCAATGTGAACGTGGGGAACTCATATTTTTAGAAAAGATTTTAGATTTCGATGAATCGATTTCTCGACGAGTGATGCTAGTCCATTACTAAAGATGCTCATGTCTGTTGATTTTTTTTAAGGAAACGTTTGAATTTTTTGATATAATTCATAATTAATTATGATCAAGATGTAACCTTTTTAGCCAAAATCCCGAATAATTTAGTGTATATACTGTTAAATTTATATAGTTTAATGACCAATGTGTAATATTTTCTAACAAATTGATATCAAGATTACATATTAACCTATTGACCACTAACAATGTTGTTTTTGGATGAATGAATACTGTTAGGGTTGAATTTCTGTGGATATTTGTTGGCATTAGTGGCACTATATCTGGAGAGCTCAGTTTGTGGAATCTGGATTGTTTTTGAGCAGTTTGAGCAAAATGTTGAACATTGTGTTGCAACAATATGTTCAACATTCGGGATCTGTAACAATTGGTCGTATACAGAAACACGGCTGTGGTCAACAAATTTGTCGTGGTGATCTCAGATCTGATTTGTTACTTAGAATATCGGGGATTCCTGTATATGGTTGTGGTATACCTGCATGAGAGATATTTGGAAAGCCCTTCCTAAATCGGTTGCTAAATTGAAGGGTTGTTGGATTGAAATAGAAAGTGAATATCTCGCAGATTTGTTAGTTGGGAAGATTGATTGCTGATTGATTGCTGCAGATCTATTCTGGTATCTTCAACCTATTCTGGGATATTCTATTGGTAATATATATGGAAGCTATTATTCTATCGGTTTTGTTGTTGATTCGGTTGGAGAGAATCTCGCCCGCAAATTAGTTTAATGCTAGAGGATTTTGTGAAACCAATTGCCCAATTGGTTTGGATTCTTGATAGCTGCCGTATCTGCAATTATTGTTGAAGTTTCCTCCCGCAATTCAGGGGGTAGCGGAGGATATATTGGTGGTGCGGTTTTTCGGCCAGGGCACGACTTTTGACGAAAGTTTTTTGAAGAACTCCGGGAGGAGGCCGACGGCTACACACATAGGATCAAGGGAGTTGATCTAGTCGGTTGTGCAAGGGGAGCTTGCTGGCAAGGGGAGCTTGCCAAGAATACTTCACGGGGTTGATTGCGATCACCCCTCACGGTTTGTATTAAGGGGGAGGGTGTTCTTCCTTAGAGAAGCGTGATTATTAGAGTTTGTATTCTCTGATTTTTATAGTGGAGTATTCTATTTTTCTGGGCGTGGCCCCGCAGATGTAGGTGTGCGCACCGAACTGCGAAACCAAGTCTCGTGTGTCGTTGCTTGATTCTTGTGTTTTCCCTTTGTGTTTATTTTGATTATTTCCACGTACTGAAAACAACAAATACATTGAATAACATGAAACATTTCCGATTTGTGATCTAAAGAAGTCACTTTTATAAAATTGAGTTCGTTCTTTTAACATATTTTCTTGCAATCAAACATGATCTAAGCTCTTCTTCTCCTTCAACACGTAATAAAACACTATTTATAAATAACTGAATATTAAAATTGTATTTGCAACTGTACTTTGCACAAAAAGCCAAAAAAACTTGTGCCAAAAAGATCCAGAAATGAAGCATATTAACAAAAATAAAAGAAAATGTGTTATGAATGAGGGAGGCCTTTGGCCTCCCCTCTTCATTACCCATTCATTAGGCCCCCATTACTTAGAGTAATGGGGACCATTGGTCTCCTAGAGGCTTTTGGCCTCCCCACTATGAGATATATAAATAGAGCACCATGGCTCTTAGCGATGGTGACTTATTCTTATCAATAAAATTCTCTCTCTCTCTCTCTTGAGTTCATTGTCATACAACACGTTATCAGCACGTAAAGCTCTCATCTCTTGAGCTTTTCATCCAGTCTCCCCTCAAAAATTCAATCCCTACGCGCGAAGGAATCTATTGTTGCGGGGAACCGTTGCTGTGATCCGTTGCGGCGATCTTTTTTTTTTGGCGTATTAGAAGCGTGGATTTTTCTTTCTACGGATCTTCTCTTTTTACAATCGTCCCTAGATCTTTGATCTAGAGGTAAACTCTTTTGAACCCGTAGAAAATTACAATATATTGTTAGCTATGATTTTACATAGCTTTTCTAGAGGCTTGTATATAATTTCAACCTCTTGATAAACATCAAAATTAAAATAATTAAATCTACTATATCATGTCGAATACTCATTTAAAAAACAACAACCCTGAAAAGCCCTTTGGCTCCCTCCGAAGGGGGGCACATGGACGCTTCAATGAAAAGACGGAACAACATAATAACAAACTTTTATCAAAGGGTTTGCTTTAAAGGGTCTGTTTAAATACTTGTAATCGGACTCATTGAATAAAATTTAATTTATTCCATCATAGCTGAATTAAATAATTTTGTATAACAGTTCCCGGGGACTAGATTTATAACGCCAAAGCCAATTGAATGTCTGCAGATGTAGACATATAATGTTATAAAGAAAATAACTTTTGAAGCCTGAATTTATAACATTATATTGCTCCCCTGTCAATGATATGAAATGTGAGTAATTGAATGTCTACCCCCCACAAGCCAATTTATCTGTCACCATTTTTATAATCATTATTAAATTTAGTCCATCTGCTGTTATGAATGTATTTGGCCCGAAGCCCAAATTCAGAGGCAAATGATTATGCGTAACTGCGGAATGGGCTACAAGCCCATATAATTAAAACTATTTTTTTGGCCCGATGCCACAAAATAATTTATAAATTCGGCATTTGAAATATAAGAAATGTTTGTATTTTTTAACGGGATATAAAATTAGCATATTTAAACTCGGAGAAAACTTTGTAAAATCACAAATAATTTCTATAGTCCATGTTGACAAATTGATTTAAACATCGCTCTTGCATACTTTTATCTATGGTTTACTAGGACTCTATTTTTCAAAATATAACTATCTTAAAGATCCTGAGACCGCTCTGCCGTTAGTCAACTAACCTAACGGTGTATGACGTTTCCACGTGGTCTACGAGATAATTATATTTTCTAGTTTCCTTTACCATATGTTTTGCTTGAGATATATGCGTGGTTGTTTACTTTTATGCCCGTAGCATATTTAGAACTGCGTGGATGTTTAAATCAGTAAAAATGTGTTTTTTGGGATCGGCCATTGTATACCTATTTACTTTCCTTGCACTTTTATTTTCTTTTGAGAGAATTTGTAAGTGAGGAAATTTGTATTTTAAAGCCAAAACTCGATGCAACAGCACATAGAATTGATGAAAACTCCTTCAATGGATCATGATGTCGATCAATGTGCTTGGCTAAGTTTGCTGGACCAACCTAGCTTGACTGGGTAACAAGTGGTCCTGGCTTAGTCAATTCCCTGGCCGCGTCCGCTGGACCGTAAGGAGTCGATTCATGACTGTGTACGCCAAAGCTCGATGCAACAGCATATGAAGACGGAGATATAGGGACCCAGTTCAGTTTGGGTTTCCGCAGTTGTATTTTTCTTTCCTTTTATGGACTGTAAACGAACTTTGAACTGTTTATTTTTGGGTATCTGGCCGATCCCCTCATTTTTACTTGTTTATTTCTTTATGCATGAATTTTGAATTTTAATTAATTCATGCTCATTTTAAAATACGTAGATAAATGGCAAAATTGGCAAGCGTCGATTTCGAGGTCCTCGATTCTGCAGGGACAAATTACCTGAGTTGGCGAGTGGACCTGAAGTTCCACTTGCGTTCAATGGCCCTCCTTGGGTCCATTTTGGCTCCTTCCTCGGCCCCAGCAGCGGCCGAAGCTTCTGCTACAGCTAGCAGCAGCCCCACAACCACTGTATCCGATGTAGATAAGGCGAAAGCCATAATCTACATTAGGAAACATATAGATAGGACCTTAAAGGCCGAATACTTAACGGTTGAGGAACCAACGGACCTGTGGACAGCGCTTGAAGCTCGGTATAAACATCAAATTGATGTTATATTACCGCGTGCCAGTTATGAGTGGGAAAACCTCAGACTTCAGGACTATAAGTCTGTCGCTGAGTACAATTCTGCACTTCATAACATCACCTCACGCCTGAAGTTGTGCGGTGAAGAAGTGACAGAACAACGCATGTTGGAAAAGACATTTACCTCGTTTCACGAGAAAGATGCAATCCTCATGCAGCAGTATCGTGAACGCAATTTCACGAAATTCTCCGATCTGATCTCATGCCTACTTAGGGCAGAGCAGAATCGAGACTTACTGCTTGCAACTCATAACTTACGTCCAGCTGGCACTGCCCCTATCCCTGAAGCCCATCACGTTTCTCCCCAGAAGTGGAAAAACAAGAGGAAGGCTAAAAACACTAAAGGGAAAGCTGTAATGAAGCAACCAAGAGGTGCAGCTCCCCAGACAAACAAAAATAATAAGGGAAAAAGAAACTTCACTTGGAAACGAAAGAACACCGAGCAAGTGTCACTTCCAAAGAAGAACTGGGAGGATAAATGCCATAGATGCGGCATGACTGGCCATTGGTCCAGAAACTGCCGCACTCCTCGCCACCTCCAGGATCTATACCAGGCGAGCCAGAAGTCTCTACCTGATACAAACTTGGCGGCTGTTCAGCCGCCAACAATGTGTACTGCAAAAGATTTCGAAAACGACGACCTTCTCGATTGAGCATCATCTTTTATCTATGCTTTTAGAATTCAATGTATCTTCATCTTTATTTGCTTAAGTATGAACTTTTATTTTCGAATGAATGTTTACATTTTCGCTCAAATAAAATTTCGTTTTTACTTATATAGATGATGTCTGAGTGCCTAGTGGACAGTGCCTCAACGCACACAATCCTTCGCGATCATTGCTATTTTAATAGAGTAAATAAATATGACGATCCTGTTATCACAATTTCAGGACTGTCCCAAATAATCGAATGATCTGGTGAAGCAATTATATTGCTCCCAAATAACACAAGACTTCAAATAAAAAATGCATTATTCTCTCCTAAATCAAATAGGAATCTCGTAAGTTTCAAAGATTTCCGTTTAAACGGATATCACTTAGAAACCAGAGATGAAAATACGGTTTAATATCTGTATGTAACTCGTCAGAAAGATGACCGGAAGATCATCTGCGAACGATTCAAGGGACTCCCGTCGGGTCTCTACCAAACATACATTCAACCAATAGAAGCCAATATGACTGAGCACCAGACGTGCCAATCCTTGCCAGAGTTCGAACTCTGGCACAATAGACTTGGTCACCCTGTAACAGCAATGATGCGACGCATCATCTCTGAATCCCGTGGACACAAATTGAAGAACCTGAAGATTCTTCAAAAGGGTGAATTTCCATGTCTCCCTTGTTTCAAGGGAAAACTTATAACGAGACCATCCCTCCTGAAAGTGGGATTAGAGTCTCCTGGCTTCCTTGAGAGAATTCATGGTGACATTTGCGGGCCTATTCACCCCTCAAGTGGCCCATTTCGGTACTTCATGGTACTGATTGATGCATCAACCAAATGGTCTTATGTGTGCCTCTTGTCCACCCGCAACCTAGGTTTTCCAAAGCTATTGGCACAAATAATAAGGTTGCGTGCTCATTTCCCCGATAACCAAATCAAGAAACTACGTCTTGATAATGCGGGAGAATTTACTTCACAAGTCTTCGAAGACTATTGCCGGGCAACGGGTATTGAAGTTGAACATCCTGTAGCACATGTTCACACCCAAAACGGATTAGCTGAGTCCTTTATAAAGAGACTCCAATGGATTGCACGTCCATTGCTTATGCAATCCCAGTTGCCTGTGGATGCTTGGGGGCATGCTATTTTACATGCCGCATCACTTATTAGGATAAGACCCTCTGGAGGTCACACTTTATCCCCGATGCAACTAGCATACGGCGCACCTCCGGATATCTCTCATTTGAGAGTGTTTGGTTGTGCGGTATATGTCCCTATAGCACCACCGCAGAGGACCAAAATGGGTCCTCAGCGTCGTCTAGGTATATATATTGGGTTTGATTCGCCCTCTATTATCAGATACCTTGAACCCCTGACGGGTGACGCATTCTAGGCACGTTTTGCAGACTGTGAATTTAATGAGAAATTTTTTCCAAAACTGGGCACACAGTCTAAGAAGCCAGAAGCTTCTGAGACCATTAGTTGGGACCAGAAGTCTTTGTCCCTATATGATCCGCGTACTAATCTGTGTGAAGATGAGATCCTGAAGATCCTTCACATCCAGAATACAGTACATCTTTTACCGGATAAATTCACAGACAACCAGAAGATTGTCCGTTCACACGTCCCTGCTGCCAATACGCCAGCTAGGATTGACATCCCCATAGATGGATGCAGCCCACCGGCAGCAGAATTGGTTGTACCTCAAATGAAAAGAGGACGCCCACCAGGTTCAAAAGATAAAGTTCCTCGAAAGAGGAAGACTCCTGGCGATACTAAGATTATCCCTCCACAGGATGCTGAGCTCAGACCAGCTACTTCTCCCCTCCTGATTTCCCCAGCAGAGGAAACAATAGGAGAAACATCATTAAATTTTGTACGTACTGGAGAAGTACTGGACAGAAATAGCATAGTCGTCGTCGACGATTTTGCGTTCGATATTGCCGTTCACGTCACTGAATATGACGATGACGTCGAACCACGATCTCTAGCGGAATGTAAACGCAGAGATGATTGGCCAAAGTGGGACGAGGCAATAAGAGTAGAGCTGGACTCACTCTTGAAACGCAAAGTCTTTGGACCAGTAGTCCAAACACCAGTAGGTGTAAAACCTGTGGGATATAAGTGGGTTTTCATAAGAAAAAGAGATGAAAATAATGTGATCGTTCGCTATAAGGCACGCCTTGTAGCCCAGGGATTTTCCCAAAGACCGGGGATTGATTACGAAGATACGTATTCCCCGGTCATGGATTCGATTACCTTCCGATTTTTAATCAGCCTAACTTCTCTGGAAAGCCTAGAAATGCAGCTCATGGACGTTGTGACTGCATATCTATATGGCGATATAGATAAAAATATCTATATGAGACTTCCTGATGGGTTTAATCTACCCCCAGAGATGAAAGAGATACCTCGGGACGTATTCTCTGTAAGGCTACATAGATCATTATATGGTCTAAAACAATCGGGCAAGATGTGGTATAACAGACTAAGTGATTTTCTTGCACAGCAAGGATTCACGAATAACGAAGTCTGCCCGTGTATCTTTATCAAAAGAACGGGAACAGGATTTGTCAGCATAGCTGTATATGTAGATGACTTAAATCTCATAGGATCTCCTGCAGAGATCAAAGAGATATCTGAAAGCCTTAAACATACTTTTGAAATGAAAGACCTAGGCAAAACAAAGTATTTTCTTGGCTTACAGATAGCACACCTAAGAGGTGGAATCCTATTACACCAATCTAATTATACAAAGAAACTTCTACGCAAGTTTCATATGGATAAATGTCATCCTTTAGGTACTCCTATGGTCGTAAGATCACTAGATGTACATAAGGACCCCTTCCGGCCACTGGAAGAGGGGGAGGAGATACTGGGTCCTGAAGTACCCTACCTCAGTGCCATTGGAGCACTTCTATATCTGGCTAACTGTACGCGTCCCGATATAGCTTTTACAGTTAATCTACTAGCCAGACACAGTGCTGCGCCCACAAAGCGCCACTGGAACGGAGTAAAGCATCTTCTGCGATACCTTCAGGGTTCCATTGATCTTGGACTTTACTACCAGAGAGGTGCCTCCCCCAAATTGTTTGGTTATGCTGATGCAGGTTATCTCTCTGATCCGCACACGGCAAAATCTCAAACAGGTTTTGTATTTACCTACGGAGGTACTGCTATCTCTTGGAGATCGGTAAAACAAACCACTACTGCTACATCTTCCAACCATGCAGAGCTCATCGCGATCCATGAGGCGAGCAGAGAATGTTTTTGGCTACGCTCCGTCGTCCAACACATCCTCCAATCCACTGGCCTGAAGACCAGTGATCTGGAGCCTACTGCCCTATTCGAAGACAACGCCGCATGCATTGCTCAGCTTCAGAAGGGCTACATCAAAGGCGACAGGACAAAACACATTTCTCCCAAGTTTTTCTGGACGCACGAGCAGAAGAACGACAAGCAGATTGAAGTTCGACAGATCCAGTCATGCAACAACTTAGCTGATCTTTTCACTAAGGCATTACCTAAATGTACTTTTGTAAAGCTTGTAAAGAACATTGGTATGCGACAGTTGAAAGACCTGCAAGCCTGAAGCTTGTACGGATCAGGGGGAGTAACATGTGGATTGCACTCTTTTTCCTTAAGCTGTTGGGTTTTCCCACTGGGTTTTCCACAGCTAAGGTTTTAACGAGGCAAACACACTTACTCTGGATCCAGAAGTATCCACCCATTGCCTCAGTAGCTGAGACCGAAGTGATGAATGTGTAAGGGGGAGTGTTATGAATGAGGGAGGCCTTTGGCCTCCCCTCTTCATTACCCATTCATTAGGCCCCCATTACTTAGAGTAATGGGGACCCTTGGTCTCCTAGAGGCTTTTGGCCTCCCCACTATGAGATATATAAATAGAGCACCATGGCTCTTAGCGATGGTGACTTATTCTTATCAATAAAATTCTCTCTCTCTCTCTCTTGAGTTCATTGTCATACAACAAAATGCAGAATCCCTATCAACACAAAAATCCCCCCTTTTGAATAAAATGTCTCTAAAAGGCTTGCCCGCTAACTGTCAAAATCCAATATCCCAATCCTAATTTGCATCCTTTTTGTATTTGGTCGGTAGCCCAGGGCGGAAACAATTCCTGGCTCCGCCCTTGTCTTTCGACGACATTTGAGAAAGCACCCGGAAACATGGACGAAAAGAGGCCCATAAAACAGGCAAAGGATTGTAACTTGGTGAAAGCTGAGAAGGTAATAAAACCGAAAGTCAAAATCGAGTTCTTGCCTCAAACTGATCTTGATACTTTTTACATTTTTGCCAATTTAAAATTAAACTTCTCTCCCACAAATTTTTTTTAAAAATAGGAAAACACACAGTTCTTCCTGCTGGGTTAAATTCGAGACGGTAATTAACCCATCTCTATTATTGAGCATATGATCGGTTCTAAAAGACTTTATAATGGAACTTACCATGGCACATGAATGAATATTTTAACATTAGGATATATAAACAAAGACATTAAATAAAGAGAATAAACTCATGGCAGACAAAATAGTCATTTCCAAAGGGGAGGAAAAAAAGCACTGATTGCAGCCATTGGCTGCTTCCCTAGTGCTTTTCCCTCCCCTCCTCTTCAGCTTTCGCCTGTCAACGTCATCTCTCAGGGTTTCCCAAACTTTAATCAAATCTATTTTATCACCCAGATTTAGAAAGAAAGAATAAAAAGCCCCCTGTGGGCAATGTATTTCTATCATCGAGCTCCCCTCTCCCAATGAGAAATTAAACTTCTCCCTTCTGATATCCTCACCCTTGTTAATATCAATCAATACTTCATCTCTCTCTTTCTGATCTCTCTGCAGTCTGTAGACTAACTCGATCTCAATCTGTCAGGGTGGCAGCTTCTTCGCGAACAAATCAGTATAGAGATCCAGCAGGGAAGCGCAGCAGTGATCATGGCCACGGCTATTTGCTGAAGATCTCTCTCTTTCTGTATGTGTGCCTCTCTCTCTCTCTCTCTCTCTCTCTCTCTCTCTCTCATTTTCTTCTCTCTATGTGTTACCCTAACGACAGAGAACTAGTTTTCAGACCCAAGGCCCAAAGAAGGAGAAGTGTCACCCATGGACTTCTCATTAAACTCAGACAGCCCTGATCCGGCCGAGGGGTTCGTCATCTTGGCGACCTCCGCGGGGCCCACCGCCGCCTCGGCCTCCTCTTCAGGCTCGTCCGCCGCCTCGACGCAGTCGCAGCTGAGCCGGTACGAGTCCCAGAAGCGCCGGGACTGGAACACCTTCGGGCAGTACCTGAGGAACCACCGCCCGCCGCTGTCCCTGGCCCACTGCAGCGGGGCCCACGTGCTCGAGTTCCTCCGCTACCTCGACCAGTTCGGGAAGACCAAGGTCCACGTGCAGTTCTGCCCCTTCTTCGGCCACCCCAACCCTCCGGCCCCCTGCCCCTGCCCGCTCCGGCAGGCCTGGGGCAGCCTCGACGCCCTCATCGGCCGCCTCCGCGCCGCCTACGAGGAGAACGGGGGCCGCCCCGAGAACAACCCGTTCGGCTCCCGCGCCGTCAGGCTCTACCTCCGCGAGGTCCGAGAGCTGCAGTCGAGGGCCCGCGGTGTCAGCTACGAGAAGAAGAAGAGGAAGAAGCCCCAGCCCCAGCAGGAAGACCAGCAGCAGCCCGGCCAGCACAATGCATCATAAATTTGCTCATTTCCAATATGAAGAGAAGGTGATGAATTTATCAAATGATAGTATTGTTATTATCATTACTATTATTATTAATTAATTAATTAGTCGTCGTCGTAGCTAGCTTTGTTGAGATTGAAACTCTTGATTGTAATTTGTGTTGATTTCTTTCTAGCATACATATTTCACTGTTATGCTATACACTCATCTTAGACCCTCAGTGGGGATAAGTTGAAGGAAGTTATATGTTAATTCATCTATGTGTTGTTGTTAGTTGCATTTACTATATATATATAGATTGTGGTGCACATCTTATTCAAAGGCTGTGACATATTAATGAGAGTTATGTAATCTAAAGGTGGGATTTTCAAAATGAGATGATGATTCTGATAGAATAGTTTCGAATATATGTATGTATCTATATATGTATTCTAGATATGTGTTGTCAGTGCAGAAAGTTTCAATTTTTTTTTTCAATTTTTATGATTTGAGGTTACTGTACATATTCTAAAATCTCAAAAACCCAAAATATGAATCGAACATGAGGGGATTTGACGTTGTTGATTTGCTCATACAGAAATTCTCTTGGTCTAAAACCGTTAAATCTATAACCGTCGGACCAATGTGCAAATGGGAGGGGGTTTAACTTGATTTTTTGGTTTGATGATCATCTTGTAGATCAATTCTTAAAAAATTGAAACAAAATTAGTAACTATATATTGGAACATGTAAATTATTCTGTGTGTGTTTTTGAGTGTATATAATAGATATATGATGTTATTGTATGAAATTTTCTGTGCTAACAGTACATATCCATGTGGTTGATGTTTTTATAATTATTAATTAACTTGCAAGTATTCTACACATATTAACATCAATTATTCCCGTGAGTACAATCCTATTTGAGCCTCTATCCGATCATTTCAAAAAGTTCTATTGTTGAAAAACTATTGAATTTGTGACAATTTTATTAAAGCTTAAATATACTTGGGTTCATTTGATTTTTGGTGTATTAGAACTTTTATATATGTTGATACTTTCAAATAATCAAAAATTGAAAACACATATATTAATAATCTTACGGATTTGTATTGCAATGTAAAAATTTTTTCATAGACAACACATATATATTATTCACAAACATATCTGTGAGAATAATGTGTATCATATTACATATAAAGGATCTCTCTCATATACGATAACATGATGCTTTTTTCTCCATAAAAGATATGTAGGACAAAAAATACAACATGTGGCCTCTTGTAATATGTGAAAAAGAATATGTTATTATTGTGCGGTGAAGCCCAGCTCTGCCAACACGAACACAGCAGAATACTCAAGATCGTGGGGATCTAGGACGAAAGATCTACAACGAACAAATAGAGCACACATGATATTGCTTTTAGGCCATGGACGGCCAAGGGGGAACACCGATGATCTTTATTACGAAAGGAGAGAACAATACAAAGCTTCCCTTCGTCCAACAAAGAAGAAGCATACAAGATCTCTCCAAAAGCTCACAATAGAATCTCTCAAAGTTGGCTCTCAAAAGTGGCGGCTTTCTCAAAGTATACAAATGCGTTCCACACGAAACCCTAACCCAAAACCCCCTATTTATAACCCTAGGTTATAATAGGTGTCATTATTGGCTAGGAATTCCTAAGGATACGGATCCCGACAATTACGGCATCCGATCCAACTGCCGCTCTATACGCAATTGATGCTGCAGCGCCCTAGTGGGCCCATCATCGTATCCTAGTGGGCCGCATCCCAATAGGCTCCCTTTGACCGATCGACCTTCCTTCTGTGTTGATCGACCCAATTGCCGAGCCTCGCGTATAAGCCTTCATCCTTCGAGCCTTCAACCGACCGATTGACCAAATACTGACTCTAACCGCATTACGACCCATCGACCCAATGCCAAGCATTCGACCCTCAGACTCGAACTGACGACTGAACGACCGAATGTGCTATAAAAGCCACATGCACAGCATCCTCGTATCTGACTTGTGCAGAGTCAAATAGGTCGAATCTGGGCACAGATGAGTTACTTCTGCACAAGATAACTCGTGTGCCATACAACTGCTTCTCATGCGCCGAATCGAGCCAACTTCTCCATAGTTGTGTCATCGTATAGAAGAGAGATCTATCATATGTGATATATACTTAATATTCTCAATGTTTAGGGAGAATACTGTGTATCGTGATGTATGATAGATCTTTTTCATATATATTATAACATGGTACGTTCCATTTCATAAAGTACACCTCATATGATATATTATACTTTGTAAAGAATGATGTGTCATGTTATTGGTATTTAGATCTCTCGAATGAAATTTGATATAAATTATTCGTGCACAAACAATGTGGGTATCAAACATAGTCCCACATTGGCGAGACAATATGAATTGAGGGGTATAAATATGGGAATTGAATCTCCATTGGTATGAGGCCTTTTAGGAAGAGACCAAGAACAAAACCATGTGGGCCCTGTAAAGGCTCACAGTATCATACCATTGTGAAGATAGATGAGTTGAGTCCATATTTAAACCCCCAACAAGTGGCATCAGAGTTAGGCCCCTAACTTAGCCGATATGGAATTGTGTGCAAATCTCGTTTCTTAGGTCGGTCAAGAGCTTTTTGTAGTAAAGATGCATAGCCGAGCTGCTAGGTGAGTCGCCAATTGAAAAATGAACTTGATCATGTTAATAATGTGGTGGCTCTTTCAGCCAGATGAGTTTCACGTGTGCTTTGCTCCATGTACACACAATGAAGTTGATGTGAACATTGTGTCCTCTTCCACACAGTTCAAGATGAGTCTGAATTGAGCAACCGATCAATGAACAGATCAAGTTGATTAGTCAAGAGAAGACTATGTTAGACTACGTTTGATGTAGAGATTTGTGGGATATCAAACAGTACATCGGCTGGACAATGGGATTTGATGGGTAAAAATATGGGAATTGAATCTCCATGGGTATGAGGCCTTTTGGTTAGAGCCCAAGAACAAAACCATGTATGCATTGTAAAGTCCCAAAGTGTACAATATCGTATCAGTGTGGAGATAGATGTGTTGAGCCCATATTTAAAACAACAACAAGTTGTATCAGAGCTAGAGTACCCCTAACTTAGCCTTGTGGAATTGAGCATTCGAGTAATGATTTGGACTTCACGTAAGGCATCCGCTCCTATGCAGCGAAGATATGACTCGATCGAGCAGATGTGACTCGACTACGGGAACACTAATCACTATGTGAGATTATATTTGAGGTGGTGGAGATTTGTGGGATATCAAACATATTCCCACATCGGCTAGACTAGGGGAATTGATGTGTATACATGTGATATATCGAATCTCCATTGATATGAGGTCTTATGGAGAGAGCCCAACAAAACCATGCGGGCCTTCTAAATGCCCACAATAGACAATATCATATATACTAGTACTAGTCATAACCCGTGCCCGGAGGGCACGGAGGCAGTCGTCGTCCGGGCGCAAATGCGGAGAGAAGTGGTCACTAAAGTGAAAAAAGCATGGGTGTGTGTGTGAGGAGGGTCGGTAAAAAAAGAGGAAAAGCATGGACTAAAATGCAAAAGAAATCACAAAAAACCCATCCCAAACCCAAGTCCAAAACCAAACCAACCCCCACGTGGCATCCCAGTCAGCAACCAAAAATATGACTGGGACAAAACTGCCACGTGTGATAAACTTCGTGAATTGTATAATAGATAGAGATTGATGTATTGACCCAATATTTAAACGTCCCAACAAACACATCAACATGAACTGTACTGGGGAGACGGTTGAATTGGGCATATAAATCTGCTGCACATGCCAACAAGTCTCTAACAAGTCTCTTCTATGTTTGTTTCTTTTTATGGTAGGGAGGGGGTTGGTGCTTATCCCTTCGTGAGATCATCTGTCAGTGTGTATTTTTAGAAGGGTTTGATCCCGTGTAGTCATTCTACATATTTTGTACGTACACACACTGGACAACCATTTTGGGGGGGCTATCTTTCCTTGGAGTCCTGTTGGCTGTCTTCCCTAAATTCATGAACAGTATCCCTTTTGAGATGGCTCCTTGCTTCTTGAATGTCTAGCTTGGAAAAATGACTTCTAATTGTTTTAAAAAGAAAATTCGAGGTGCAATTAGCGCTTGTTTCTTGAAGGGTTCTTTAATTTCTTGAAATAGTTGGCTCTTTTTGTTTGTTTTCTCGGGTTAGGTTTAAAATTCTCAACTCTCTCGTCTAAATTCCTTCAAGTTTTATCTCTCAGACACACACTGATCATGAGCTCCGTTAACAACTGATTTTTCAGGAAGAAGACAAAAGATATCTTACAAATTTCAAAGGCATGCGCGCGCGCACTAATAAATATTGTACCAGTTAGCATGCTTATGTCATAATCATGAGTTCTGTTAACAACTGAGTTTTCAAGGAAAAAGACAAAAGACATCTCATACGTTTCAAAGAGATCATAGATTGGAACACTATACAAGAAAACATGTTATAAATGCATTTTGGGGACCAGCTTTTATTGTGGTAATTTGTGGAGTTACATGAATTTTCTAGTTTTTTTTGTGTATCTATGTTTGAGAAGAAAGATGACTCAGGTGTTGTAATTGGATATGTCGACGTAGATTATGCAAGAGATCTTGACAAGAGGATGTCTACTACCTGATGTCTTCACACTTACTAGCGGTCCTATTTGTTGGAGGTCGGTGCTACAATCCATAATGGCATTATCTACAATGGGGGCCGAGTACATTGTAATTATGAAGGCATCCAAGGAAGCTATTTAGTTGAGAGGTTTGGTAAATGAACTTGGGTTAGACCAAGAGAACATCCAAATATTCCCGGATAGTCAAAGTGCAATTTTCTTGACCAATAATCATGTTTATCACGCAAGGACAAAACACATTGCAGTAATGTATCATAAAGTTCGTGATTGGGTTGAGGATGGTGATATCTCTATCAAGAAGGTGCACATCGACTAGAACGTGGTGGATGTAACAAGTAGGTGACAAGAGAGAAGTGTACACCTTGCCTAGACTTGCTAAACATCTCTTTGTGGTAGCGATGAGGAGGAGAACCTCTCCTCAGGTGGATGGATGTGCGATGTTGGTGGGTGGATGGACTCATCATGGTTGAGGTGTATGTGACACCTTATTGATCTTCAAGGGGGCGTGGTAGAGTTTTCTTGCTAAGGTGGGGATTGTTAGAGTTTGGCTCCAAAACTCTAGTTGTATATATGAGTCTTTATTGAGGGTATACTTGAATATTGCTTGCAACTCTTGGGTAGACCATATAAATAATCTCTTTGTTTAGGGGTTTTCATCTTGAGAGTGATCTTGTAAAGAGAGGAGAATAACCTAAACAAAGGGGCTAGGGAATAGTGAGTGCTTTGGAGAATGAGAACCAAGGGGTTGATGATTTGGGCTTAAATCCTTGTATGGTGCATTAGTGACTTCTAATAAATCTTGGTAATTGCTCTTCCACTCTTGTGTGAGGTTTAGTTTGTTCTTTCTCTTTTGTCTTGCATATTATTGTGCTTGGTTGATTGGTGGGGATCTACAAAGTGATGTTGTTGTGGAGGTCTTGCCCTATCTCAAGGACATGGTCTTGCCGAGCTCGCCTAGTTGTTCGAGCTCAAGTTTGGTCGAGCCGAGCCCATCATCCGAGCCAATCTCGATCCGGGGCCGACCTCGGGTTAGCGAGCCGAGGTCCTCGCAGTTGTTATGCAATTTACCCATCTTACATGTAGCATATTTCTCTGTCACCTATATAAATTAGCTACATTATCGGCACATGCATTAATTTTAATATTCTCCAGAGTTATGCGTTGCTATAGTAGAAGGAAATCCGAGAGTGCCACATGTTTGAGATGTTAGATTACTTCCAAGTAATTGTATGCATTTGTTTGTTTTGATGTGCGTTTAAAATGAAAAATTAACTCTATTCATAAATAATTAAGTATGATCAGTTTATAGGTAAAGTTCTCACTTTAAAAAGAAAGAAAGAACATTGAAGTGAACGTAAAGCCTGAAAATTGGTTAAATTTCATCTATATGGTATATATATACCATTATTGTTGCCTTAGGTATCATATGAAAGAATAGATTTTGAAATCTTAGTCTTGGTGAAGTATACCTATTCATGTATTTCAAGTATATCTCTTATGTTGTTCATGTGTGCTCTTGTCATCAATGCAATGTCTCTTTTTACTTTTAACTGATGAATTACTGGAGACCTTTTTGCACTGTTTGTGATGTATCTGGCTTTAGCTGGATGCATGGTTTCCAGTCAAAACACTCTTCACGTGAAATTGAATTCAGAATCATTGCGCATATTAATGGGGTATGTGCTTTACTCGTTCCAACTTCGGACAATAGCTACATGTCGTTGTCGCTATAATAATTGAAGGCATCTGCTTCGTTTGATTTTGTACCATCGGTTTTGTCGTTTGAACGCGTGTTGAGCCCTGGGAGTTGGGGGGCCAAAGGGGCCAAGGGGGGTTGCCAACTGAGATGCTGCCGATTGCTTAATTTGGTGTCATTTGTGGCGGCTGCCCTACCATCTCAAGTCTTTCAAGCTTTGGAAGTCAAGTACGTAACGACTGAAATTAATCATCAATGACCTCATGAGTGCTATCATTTTATCTGGAAAAATGAAGGCTAGATCTCACAATTTCAGGTTGATCTAAGTTTGTGTTACATAGGAAAGTCCTTGAGTTCGATGCCGTATTTTACTGGTCTATTTTAAGGATTGGACGATAGTGTGATAGATTTGGCTAGTTGGATCTGGCTTACATGCAATGCATCTTTCCTGACAAATTACTATGTTGAATCTTTGTATGTGTTGGATGCGATGTTCTCATTTTATGAAGAAGTTGTAGTTTGATAATATAGCTCAACAATGTAATTTTATTAGTTCTATGGAACATGACGTATATGAAGAAGATTGGTTTTATTGCATCTTTGATTTATGAAGTCACATATGTCGGACTAATTATGTTATTAGGTTAGATCTGTATATGCTTGAATCAGACTTGGGTGGTTGAGCAACTGAACCAAATGGGGTTCTGGTTTAGCTTTCTAGAAAGACTTGATTCTTAAACAATTAATCAACTCCTGATTGTGTCCATATATGTATTATAATACTAATAATATCCAGTGCCATCATGAGCCTTTAGATCATCTAATACGGTGGATGGAGGTTACTTACTAGTGAGGGTTACTAAGAATGAAAGCTTATTATAAATAAGGGTATCTTTGCTCTCCCTAAATACACCAATTGACATAAGATAATTCATATGGATTAGTTAACTAATGATCTAGATACTCTCTGTTGCCACTACGTTATGAACGTATAGGGAACGATCCATCTTATCACGTTGCCTCCTTTCAAGAAGGATATGTCACGTTCAAGCCACATCAACATCAGAGGTTTAAGATCAAAGTAAAAGTATCAGATCCGAAATATATCTTATTTTCTTATATGCCGCATGAAGTCAGATTCAAATCATTGGTATACTATGTTATAAAAATAAAACTTGCCTAATCAGTTTGTTGATGGCAAGTAAATAGTAGAGGGGGCTGAATAGTGTTATCAAAAATAATCACAAATTATGACTTTTAATCCCTCTAAGTTTACCCATGTCTCTAATGAGCGTTACCTCACTTGGGACCTGTAATGCCCCGTAGTTGGAATACCCCCTTTGTGGGTATTTCTACGTGCGTATGACCATTTATATGGTTGTCTCTTGGTGTGTCTCCTTGCATTTGTCATTGTATTTGGATATGGATGTATGTTTGGGTGTACATGGAGATATACTGGTATCTATATGTTAGTAGGTGTACTTGAATATGTGGCTATATATAGTAGTGAATATGTGTGTATGTATGTGTATGTTGGAGATGGATGTATTATCCATGTTTTGTTATATGTGTGTGTATGTGTAGAAGTGTATGCATGAGGTAGATATTTGTGTGTGTGCGTGTGTGCGTGTGTGCATGCACACGTGCGCGCGCGCACACGCACACACACACTTTATGATTGGGTGTGTGTGCGCACGCGCATGTGTGGGTGTATGTGTAATTGAAGACATAAGTGAACATATATATATATATATATATATATATATATATATATATATGGATATGTATGTAAATGTATGTAGTGTGGGCGTATGCATGGGTGTGTAGGATGGGCCTATGAGAAATGTTTGGTGTGATGAGGGGCTTTTTGGTAATCTTCATAAGTGCTTATAAATAAAGTGCTAGGGGAAGATGTGGCTTTTGTAAATTTTAAGTTTTTACATATGTAATTGAATTCTTAAGAGAAAGAATAGAAAAAAAAGAACAGAACAGAAAAGAAAGGGGTATAGAGAGGGAGAAGAATATAGAAAAAAGAAAAGAAAAGAAAAGAAAGGGGTATAGAGAAGGAGAAGAATATAGAAAAGAAAAGAAAATAAAACTGATCCTCTTTCTTTCTCTTCTCATTTCTTTTACTCCTCATTCTTTCTCCTCCTCTTCTCTCTCTCTTCCTTGGGTTCCCCTCTCTCCCCTTTGGCTCTATTAAAAAACAAGAAGAAGAGAATGAAGGAGAAGAGAAAGAAGGAGAAAGAAGGAGAAGAAGAAGAAGGAAGAGGCAACGAAAGGAGAGGCTAAAGAGAGGAAGCTAACACTTGAGGTAGGAAATTCAACTTGGATTGAACTTCCTTAGGATTAAATCGCACTATTAGCTCATGCAATTAATTCATATGCAACCCTCTTCATGCTAATTCAATCAAAATCTTGCTAAGATTAGGACTGTTTTAAAGTAATATTATTGATGCAACTTTACTCATGCATGTCGTTGATTCTAGGATGCTTAAAATAGTGAAAAAATATAATTCTGAAATCTTATTAAGTTTCCTACAACTTTTGTTTATTAACCTTGACATAATTCTGTATAAATCTTGACAGAAACACTGATATGTGCCGATGTATCAGATTCTGCCAGAATCTGTACACTGTCACCAAAAATAGTATATTTTACACTGTAGTGATCCAACAGCTATGATTTTGGTCAATTTGGAAATATAACTTCAATATCTACAACTTTTATGTTTTGCCTTCACAGAGATTCTGACTGTAAGTTGATGAATATACTCTTTAGGGCTCAACAACTCTGTTTTAAAACATATTCTACATACTGTGGGGTTTAGTCCATATTAATTAGCTTACTAGTCCTAAATTTATGAAATTTGGTATTTGAGTAGAGGACTTCAATATCTACAACTTTTATTTAATGAGTTTCAGCAAATTCATAAGGAAATTTGATGATATCTGCTATTGTTCATGAATGTTTACTCTTTTCCTGCAAACTGAAATGTTAAAGTGATGTTCTAAACTATGTATTGTGGTTAATTTGTGTTGGATGAGGGTACATGTTTGGCATGGCATGAAGTGATGATGTTGTGATGACATTTGTGATGGGCATGGCACTTAAGTGCATGACCCTTTTGTTGGTAATAAGAGAAATGGAGAAAGGAAAAGAATATTGCAATAAGTGACTATGCCAAATGTGCCTCCATACTAATACATGCATGTGTGTATGTTCATTCTCTTATGACATTGTCTCAGCTCTTTATACACATTCATACTTATGAACCCTTGCTCTTGATGCACATCTATCTTTTTGTCATACTTGTGAAGTTGCATAAACAATAATTGTTGAATAAATAATCTCTTGGGATGTCTCATTCCTCTCTAAGGATGGTGACCTTCCAAGATGGGGTTGGAGGAGATCTGAATAAAGCAGCCGCAACCGCCCCCGACGTCGACACGTCCCTCCCCACCTCTCCCGGGCGTGGACCCTCTGAAGTGACCCTGCACCCCTTCAGGGGCACGACGACTGAGAGGGACGCTCCATATGAAGTGAGGACGTCCACCTAACTAGAACAGCTCGACATTTCACCTACGAGCCTGTCCTGTTTATTAAAATTTTGATAAAAGCTAATGAAAAGACTACTCCCAGTAGACCACTAGCAATAACTTAGGCGCACTCAGGCACGGGAATAACCCCCCGAAAAGAGGGGGGACGAGCTCTACGCCACGCACCCCACCGCCCCCCGCCACCCCGGAGCGGGCGGGGGAAAAAGACAGTCTAACCGGCTGAAAACTTTCTCGGGCGCACTACCCTAAATAAAGGGAATAAACGCAGCTCGACCAACGCCGGGCTAGAGACAGCAATACCCAAGCATAACCATGAAAGGGAATTTCCACACACTCAAAGTTTGAAGATTGCAAAAAGTACGGGTATCAACCCCACAAAACTTTACTTTCTTTCTTTCTTTCTTAACACCTATACAAAACTACTCGGTTACATTCCCCACGCCGACGGCGCATCCGCCAGTCGCAACATCCTTCCCGTCCCCTTCGGGGGAATTTCCCCCCGCCCCGCTGGTCTCTGCCTCGACGTCCTCCCCTCCCTCATCGGTCTCTGCCTCGACGTCCTCCCCTCCCTCGCCGATCACCCGCTCGCCGTCCCCCTCCTCCTCGTCGCTGCAAGCTGCGAGTTCGTTGAGGTCGAGCTCAACTGGCGGGGACAGGCCCGCCACCCTCTCATTTATCCGGACCAAGTAGGCCTCTCACCCCTCCACCCGGCCTGTCTCCATGCCCCGGGACATCGCATCTGTGAGGGCGGGGATGACAGTCGTGTCCTGGTACGAGCGAAATTCCTCGACCTTGCGAGCCAACTCCTCCTCGGTGGCCTTTGCACGACCCGCTAGACCCACCGCACGCGCTTCCTCCCTCCCAAGGGCCTCCTCCAGCTCCTTCGACCTCTCTCTAGCCGCGGTCGCCTGCACCTCATGATCGGCCAGGACAGCCTTCAGGCGCTCTACCTCCGCCTCATACTGGCCTCACCGCTCCCTCTCCTTCGCCATTCCCTCGCCAGCACTCTTACGAAAGGCGACGAACTCGGCCGCCACTCTAGATATGGCACCCTCGGCCTTATGTATGGCAGGCACGTGCCTCATCACTCCAAGCATTAAATTGATGGCCTGCACAAAAAAAGAGAACCTATTTAGGGTGTTCAATAAAATCCCCTGGCAAACAACACCCGGCTTACAAAACCTACCTGGACGCCGTGCAACACCGCGGTTCCGCACAGACCCTCGGGCTCCATCGCCTCCAACGCCACCCTATCGTGGGGCAAGAAAATATTCTCCGCCAGCCTCGCCGCCACACCACCATCCTCAAACACGGACTCATCATCCCTCACCTTGAACGGCGCCCGATGAAGAGCTTCGTCAGGATAACCCTCGACTTCGGTCCTCTTAGCCTTGAAACGGACGAGCGAGGCCTCACAGCTGGGTCCAGCGGCCCTCTCCAGACCGAACAACAGACAACCGTAGGGCCAACTGTCCCAACCGGCTGACTCGGCCGGGCCGCCCGACGTCTCGGCCCTCCCCGGCTGATTGGTAACGGCTGCCCCCTCCACTTCAGCAGGTACCCAGGGGTTAGATGACCACGTCCAGGGGGCCTCCACCCCTCCCCCAGTAGACCCTTCGTCCCTGCCCTCCAGGTCGATGACGGGGGTTGCGATCCCCTCCCCGGACCCGCCCCCTGCTGACCGGTTTTACCCCGCCCCGGAGCATCAGGGACAAACGACCTCGCATGCAGCTTCCTCCTCTTCGTGGACGCTTGCCCCCTCCTTGAACTCCCCACCACGCCTTCCTCTCGCAACCTCTTGGGGACCGTTCTCTTCGACGTTCGCCCCGCCTGCTCCGTAGCTCGTTTCATCATCTCCTCTAGGGACAAACTCATTGTGCGACCTGCCAAAGAAAGAAAGTTCAGGGTAAGCACTTCAGATGCCATAATACCAAAATCTATTGTACCTTCGGGCCAGATGTTCAACGCTATCATCTTAGCCCGGGCGAGCATCTGGTAATCTCGGCCCTCCACCGGTATCGCCATTAGAAATTGTGCCAACTGTCTCTCCTCGTCCCCCAAATCAACCCCCTCCTTCGCCTCGGGATTCAGCTCCGCCCAATCAGATCTCATCAGCACATCCTCCGGCACGCTGACAAACACATACTGCTTGCGTCACCCCTTAATCTTCTCGGGCAACCCCCTAATGAGCGGATGGCTCCTCTTCACGGAGAGATAATAGCAGGACCCCAACCTCTTCACCGTGAAGAAATAGCGAAATAAAGACAACGAGGGGCGAACCTGGTTGCTCACGCACAGCACAAGGAAACCCACAACAACACTAATGGCATTGGGCATCAGACGATACAAGCGCAGCCCCAGGAAATTCAACACGTCTAACACGAACGGGTGGGGGGAAACGCTACCCTTGCTCGAAGGAGGACACATACACTCCCACCTCGTGGTCGCCCGCGAAACATACCCTCTCATGCGCGTCCGGTTCGCGAACGGAATACGGTGGCTTGACATACATCTCGAAGATCTCCGCGATGGACTTCTTCAGCACCGACTTCACGCCCGCAATCTCGAGTGGCACCTCCCCAGTTTCTGCGGCAGAGCTTCCTTCCCCAACCGCCCTCGACCCCTGACCACGAAACGAAGACGTCGAGGAAGACATCGATAAAACGGACCTCTTACCTAAGGTGTAACGGTCCGTTTTTTTCGATGCAACTATTCACGTATTTTCAATTTTTTTTAAACTATTTTATAATGGTTTGTCAGGAGTTTTACGATTTCAGAAATTTCTTATAAAAATATTTTGAAGTATCAGGGTAGTTATAAAGTATTTTAGTAAGTTCGGGTTTCATCAAATACTCAAAACATTTCTGATAAAAAAATTCATTGTCAGTTATTACCGTTTTGGCTTAATGAATTTATTTTCTATTCAAACATCTTCAAAACATTTTCAAACTTCTACGATAACATTCTATGATCATTTAGGGCTTCTCACATTAATTTCGTAATTTTCTGAAGTCAAATCGATAGAGAACCCGCAAACCCGCTTCCTAAACGTTTTGACCTAAAACTAGTATCTTCGTAGCTCAAACCCTGAATTGGATCTCGTATTCGCGATCCTCGCGACAATGCGATCCCGTAGGTATATTTTCGTAATTTTTCGGACACGTTTACTAGTAGGGGCAAAATCGTATTTTTGTATTTTTGACATTACCTACTAATTACGTTTTAACCTTTTTACTTAATTAATTTTTACCCTATTAGCTATTTTAATTTAACTTATCCCTACCTAACACTTACCCGTAAGGACCATGTGTTTCATGGGTTAGCCTAATTTCCACTTTTAGTCAAAAAGTAAACCTAACACTACCTAACCCATTAATATTAGTTGACTAAGTATTACTTAACTTATTATTAAAATTAATTTTAACCCTATAATAATCCCTACTTCCCCCAGACACACGCAAACCCCCACCCCGGGCTCTTCTCTCTTCGAACCCAAAGCACCCCAAGGCCTCCCCACGCTCAACCCAACGCACGCACGATACCCTCACCCTCAGCTCTTCGAACCCTCTCTCATCCCTCTCTCTTCGTTCAAAACCCCCGAACCCATGCACGTCGACAGCCCATACCTCCGTCCGACGACGCTCAGAGACACCGCCCTGAGCCCGAAGCTCCGCCGAGATCTTTCTTCGCCCCGCCATCAGCCTCCGAGCTCGCCTCGCCGCTTGCAATGCCGTAAGGTCGCCGCTCCGACCATCGACATCGCAAGCAGCAGCTCCGTCTTCGCCCAGCTCCCTGAACCCACGCCCCCACCTTCGTCGACGAAGTGATGGCAACGCCTGTCGCTGCTGCTGCACCGCCACGCCGTGCCCGACGACCCCCGTGACTGAAGCCTCCAGCTTCGCCCCTCCGACTGCTCCCCGCTGCCACACGTCGCTCCTCGTCGGAGCTCCGCCGCAGCTCCTCTGTCTCGCCTCATCACTCCCTCCGACCCACCGCCTTCAACTCGCCAACTCCCACACATCCGACGCATCTCCAAAAGCTGCACCCCACCGGCGTAGCCCTGCACCGCCCCAAGCTACCGCCAGGCGCTTTTTCCCCCACGTCCGAGCACTCCCGTCGTCGCTCACTGCTCAGCCGCGCCCTCCGAGCTCTCGAGTCCTCTAACAGCTTCGCTCCCTCCGACGAAGCCTTGTCGCCCGAAGTCGAACCCCACGCCCGCAAGCCTCGCTGTCGTGAGCTCCAAAGGAACGCCGCCGCCACCACGGGTCTGGAGCTCTCCGCCTCCCTTCGCCGGCGCACAGGCCCCCGCCGCTGCTGAACGAAGTGAAACGGTGGGTGCGAAAGGTAACGGTGGCAGCATCGTAATTACGAAAGTCAATTCGTTTTTTCATATTTTATTAATTAATAAATAGGGTATTATGGTTTTAAATCCATAACTTGAAATATAGGGCCCAGAAAAATGTGAGGCTAACTCCAGAAAATCAGAAATGACATTCTGGACCCAATGGCACTAGTTTCGTCTCAATCAGATGCTTAGTTTTTTTCCAGAATTAATTTTTAAGCCTAAAAGTTAAATATGTTATTTTCGTTCAAAAATCAGTGACGTGTTATTTTCACGTAAACTAGTATGTGATAAAAATATATGTTAAAGTACTCTCCGAAACGGCCATTTTGACAGTTTATTTGCAACTTTCCGATACCGATTGCACCCAGAAGAAATGTTTGAATAATTACGTCACAAATTGAAAATTAGTTTTTAAATTGATTTTAAGCTTTTTAAAATTATAAAAATTAGTATAAACTTCAGAAAAATATTTCCTCCTACTGTAAAATTATTTTCAACATATCTAGCCTATAGAAAAATTTAGAACGCTTTCCGACACCGTTTCAATCGATTATAAAATCAAACACGTTAAGTTAAATAGGTAGAAAATAGGTGTTGTGTAACCGATTGTTCTTGGGTTTTGCAGGTACAAATTCTTGTGCACCAGCTTCTGTGGAAGCCTTAGATTCATTTTCGGCTTGCTACGTCAATCTCGAAATCTGTAAGTCACGACTAATTCTAAAATTAGAAAATTAGTTAGTGCCCCCGTATGAAATTAGAACACCACCATAGCCTCAGAACGACTACTTGACTTGATCCGAACTAGAGACCTAATCTAATAGGAAAGTAATCAACTACAGATTACTTTGCCAACTTTCAACTTTGGTGGTTGAAACACACAATCATCAACTTGGGTAAATTGTGTGCTAAACAACACTACTACATGCTCGAAGCATGGAATCAGTATTACCGTCGTTGGACTTGTCTTTATCCTCAGTTCGTTTTGGCACAGTCAGCTTTGGAATGAGTTACCACCCTCTGGGTTTCAATGAAAAAGTCAACCAGTGGACTTGGGTTGACTAACATGTGATACACAATATGGAACATCTTGTGAAACTTGTTGTGGAATATCTTGTGGAATATCTGGTGAAACATCTCATGAAACATCTTGTGGAACATCCCATATAAACATGAACATAGAAAACTTGACACATCACTGGGGTTTTTGGGGTAACTCATAGTTTGAGAGAGTATGGGAGTGACTGGAGTTCAATCTTCCCGTCCTGCTGCCTGTGTTTCGGCATACCGTCCTGCTGCCTGTGTTTTGGCAAAATACATGTCCTGCTGCCTGTGTTTTTGGCATTCGTCGGGGTCGCGCCCAGGCAAGAGATGGACTTGATGATCACATATTGTACTCTCCGACTTGAGTCACGTAGTATAAGTTAATTTTGCACAGTCACTTTTACTTTACGCATTACAGTCACCTTTACTTTACGCAGTACATTCACTTTACCTATTACACCTGTACAGTCACCAGTACTTTACCTGTCACACTTTTAGCTACAGCAGTAGCATGTTTTCACTTGCCTAGCCTGCTTCACACTTGCACTACCACCATACAGTGGTTCTCTCCTTTCAGTTCAGTTTGCCTTTACTTTTCAGTTGTGTACAGTTGTTACTCAGTACTTTACTTTTCACTCTGATCTGCTTGTACGTAGTTACTTTTGTCATACTTGTGCACTGCTCCTTTTCTATATTTAGAATTGTTGTGACTTACCTACGGTTCCATCTTCGTGGCACCGCGGACGACGTACATATGGAGGTAGATGCTCCTGAGCTAATAGCGCCAGAATTCGACCGCAGCTTACAGAGATATTTTCAGTTGTGTACTTTTCTTCTTTCATGTATATTTGTTGGGACATCTTGTACAGTATGGAATGTAATAATTGGACACTATTTGAGTATTTTTGTACATCTCTGCATCGTGGCTATTTTGTTTTCACTGGTAACCTGCAGGACCTGCGCAAATATCAAATAAGTAACGGGCCCCTGGAGCGGGTCGTTACAGTTTTGGTGGCCCACGCAGGTCCGCGCTAACTACCTCGTGAACAATATAGCAAGATCAGGGTGTACAATATAAAATACTCAAATTAACCTCGAGTACGAGATGTCTCAAGTATTCACCTATATTGGATATACGGGTGAAGTATCCTTATTACCATTATCATTAGGTCCTCCTTGATTCTCAACATCTTCTTTGAACTCTTAACCCTTGCTTAGGAACTCGTGTTCCATTCTTGGTTATACCCTCCCTAGTAACCTCTTTTGCTAGCGGTTATAGTGATTTTTCATAAGTTGAACTATCTACCCACTTCATCACTTTTCCTTCAGTTGATGATGGCACACATATAAATGATAAGCTTCCTTCAATGGACCATGATCCGGCCAATGTGCTTGGCTAAGTTTGTTGGATCACCCTTGCTAGACTGAGGATAGTGATCCTGGCTTAGTCACTTCCCTGGCCGCGTTCCGCTGGACCGCAAGGATGTGAATCGAGATTATGTAACGCCATCGATCTTCATCACTATCACCCTTCCTTTAGCTTGATGACCTTTCAATTGACCTTCTTAGAATCTTTCTATTTCTATCACCCTTCCTTTAGCTTGATGACCTTTCGATTTACCTTCTTAGAATCTTTCTATTTCTAGTTTGCTTGAACTCTAGCTACGTCTATTTTAAGGAGGGTAGCATTCGACTTTTCGATCACCAGAAGTTCGAGTTCGACAATGGAAGCGAATTAAAGGACGCTCAGAAGTATTCGAGGATGGTGCTGGAAAATTTGAGACGAGCCAAACCCGATATACAAGTGTAGGCTGTTACATTTTCTTGAGATCGTATTTCTTTCTAACCCTACTTTCATCTTGTACCCGATTTTCCATGAATTTGAATTCCTTTCCCACCTACCACCAACCCCCTCATTATTGCTTTTTGTCCTCATCCTCACCTCGAGCCCCGGTCTCGCCTAACCTAGTCTACCCTACCGACGACTTTTGGTGTCCCCCTTCTTTTTAAAACCCCTCCCCTCTCTTCCTCACCAAGCCACCCAGTGGTTTCCTATACGCCTCGGCAACACCCACTCCTCCTCCTGGCCTTTTCCCCAAGCGAACTCGACCCATCTCGCCTCAAGCTCCTCCGACCTCACCCGAAGCTCCACCACCCCACCCTACTCCGGTGACACACGCAACATCAAGCAGACGCATCCACCATAGAACGACAACCACCGATGGCCCTCCGACGATATGTTTTGGGATTTTTGGCCTTGGCGACGACCCTCGCTGCCACCATCGCTACCGCTATATGGCTGAGATCTTGGGAAGCCGTGATCTGTGGGCTTCTCTTGAGCCCTCTGCCCTGGATCTCACCCAGGTTGAGCTCCCGTTTAGGCTTCCTCTTGCGTCTACTCCTTTTGGTTTGCGGGAAAGTTTGTTTTTGGTTGTTTACTTGTTGGGTGATGTTGGGTGTTGCGAATGTCAAGTATTGGTCTACGGAAGGAGTGATGGCGATGATTATCGGCATGCTATTGGCCTTGGGTGTTGAAGTTGGATGTAAGCCTTGTGCTTGGCTCTCGGATGAGAGCTTGGATCTTGCCTTATTGTGGGATATTATGGAGATTGATGGAAGAAATACTGGCAGTGAGTACCGACTTTGGGTATTGGCCTTGTACTTATCTTTGGGCGTTGATTTGGACGTTAGCATGTGGTTGGACATTATGGAGATTGATGTTGTTGGTACCCGTGGATTAGTCGTTACATGCTATATTATGAACGAAATCTGTGGATAGACCCAGTTAGTCACCAGTAGCACGAATAAACTTTATGGTCTTCCGTTTTTATAGCTTGCTACATGCTTATCACCTCAGGCTCCAAGTTCGAACAAGATATTATCATCATAATGACCCTCATTTTCATGTGATGATATTATCTCATGTTAGTTTTGGGCTACTTGAGAAGTCAGAGTAACTATTGTGATGATACTAGTCTCAAGAATAGTTACGGAAGCTATGGTGATGTCAATAGTATATTCATATATAACATCTCTTGTTTTCTTGATGCTATAATATCACATTATATTTCATGTTATTTATAACCTAATTTACTTGGTTACTATCTTTCCATTCATTTATTTGCTTGAGCTTCTTCATGACATCAATTATCTATTTCAAAAAAAAAGATTTTTAAATTCCGAGGACGGAATTATTTTAAGGAGGGTAGAATGTAACGGTCCGTATTTTTCGATGCAACTATTCACGTATTTTCAATTTTTTTAAACTATTTTATAATGGTTTGTCAGGAGTTTTACGATTTCAGAAATTTCTTATAAAAATATTTTGAAGTATTAGGGTAGTTATAAAGTATTTTAGTAAGTTCGGGTTTCATCAAATACTCAAAACATTTCTGATAAAAAATTCATTGTCAGTTATTACCGTTTTGGCTTAATGAATTTATTTTCTATTCAAACATATTCAAAACATTTTCAAACTTCTACGATAACATTCTATGATCATTTAGGGCTTCTCACATTAATTTCGTAATTTTTTGAAGTCAAATCGATAGAGAACCCGCAAACCCGCTTCCTAAACGTTTTGACCTAAAACTAGTATCTTCGTAGCTCAAACCCTGAATTGGATCTCGTATTCGCGATCCTCGCGACAATGCGATCCCGTAGGTATATTTTCGTAATTTTTCGGACACGTTTACTAGTATGGACAAAATCGTATTTTTGTATTTTTGACATTACCTACTAATTACGTTTTAACCTTTTTACTTAATTACTTTTACCCTATTAGCTATTTTAATTTAACTTATCCCTACCTAACACTTACCCGTAAGGACCATGTGTTTCATGGGTTAGCCTAATTTCCACTTTTAGTCAAAAAGTAAACCTAACACTACCTAACCCATTAATATTAGTTGACTAAGTATTACTTAACTTATTATTAAAATTAATTTTAACCCTATAATAATCCCTACTTCCCCCAGACACACGCAAACCCCCACCCGGGCTCTTCTCTCTTCGAACCAAAAGCACCCCAAGGCCTCCCCACGCTCAACCCAACGCACGCACGATACCCTCACCCTCAGCTCTTCGAACCCTCTCTCATCCCTCTCTCTTCGTTCAAAACCCCCGAACCCATGCACGTCGACAGCCCCTACCTCCGTCCGACGACGCTCAGAGACACCGCCCTGAGCCCGAAGCTCCGCCGAGATCTTTCTTCGCCCCGCCATCAGCATCCGAGCTCGCCTCGCCGCTTGCAACGCCGTCGTGTCACCGCTCCGACCATCGACATCGCAAGCAGCAGCTCCGTCTTCGCCCAGCTCCCTGAACCCACGCCCCCACCATCGTCGACGAAGTGACGGCAACGCCTGTCGCTGCTGCTGCACCGCCACGCCGTGCCCGACGACCCCCGTGACTGAAGCCTCCAGCTTCGCCCCTCCGACTGCTCCCCGCTGCCACACGTCGCTCCTCGTCGGAGCTCCGCCGCAGCTCCTCTGTCTCGCCTCATCACTCCCTCCAACCCATCGCCTTCAACTCGCCAACGCCCACACATCCGACGCATCTCCAAAAGCTGCACCCCACCGGCGTAGCCCTGCACCGCCCCAAGCTACCGCTAGGCGCTTTCGCCCCCACGTCCGAGCACTCCCGTCGTCGCTCACTGCTCCGCCGCGCCCTCCGAGCTCTCGAGTCCTCGAACAGCTTCGCTCCCTCCAATGAAGCCTCGTCGCCCGAAGTCGAACCCCACACCCGCAAGCCTCGCTGTCGTGAGCTCCAAAGGAACGCCGCCGCCACCACGGGTCCGGAGCTCTCCGCCTCCCTCCGCCGGCGCACAGGCCCCCGCCGCTGCTGAACGAAGTGAAACGGTGGGTGCGAAAGGTTACAGTGGCAGTATCGTAATTACGAAAGTTAATTCGTTTTTTCATATTTTATTAATTAATAAATATGGTATTATGGTTTTAAATCCATAACTTGAAATATAGGGCCCAGAAAAATGTGAGGCTAGCTCCAGAAAATCAGAAATGACATTCTGGACCCAATGGCACTAGTTTCGTCTCAATCCGATGCTTAGTTTTTTTTTCAGAATTAATTTTTAAGCCTAAAAGTTAAATATGTTATTTTCGTTCAAAAATCAGTGACGTGTTATTTTCACGTAAACTAGTATGTGATAAAAATATATGTTAAAGTACTCTCCGAAACGGCCATTTTGAAAGTTCATTTGCAACTTTCCGATACCGATTGCACCCAGAAGAAATGTTTGAATAATTACGTCACAAATTGAAAATTAGTTTTTAAATTGATTTTAAGCTTTTAAAAATTATAAAAATTAGTATAAACTTCAGAAAAATATTTCCTCCTACTGTAAAATTATTTTCAACATATCTAGCCTATAGAAAAATTTAGAACGCTTTCCGACACCGTTTCAATCGATTATAAAATCAAACACGTTAAGTTAAATAGGTAGAAAATAGGTGTTGTGTAACCGATTGTTCTTGGGTTTTGCAGGTACAAATTCTTGTGCACCAGCTTCTGTGGAAGCCTTAGATTCATTTTCGGCTTGCTACGTTAATCTCGAAATCTGTAAGTCACGACTAATTCTAAAATTAGAAAATTAGTTAGTGCCCCCGTATGAACTTAGAACACCACCATAGCCTCAGAACGACTACTTGACTTGATCCGAACTAGAGACCTAATCTAATAGGAAAGTAATCAACTACAGATTACTTTGCCAACTTTCAACTTTGGTGGTTGAAACACACAATCATCAACTTGGGTAAATTGTGTGCTAAACAACACTACTACATGCTCGAAGCATGGAATCAGTATTACCGTCGTTGGACTTGTCTTTATCCTCAGTTCGTTTTGGCACAGTCAGCTTTGGAATGAGTTACCACCCTCTGGGTTTTAATGAAAAAGTCAACCAGTGGACTTGGGTTGACTAACATGTGATACACAGAATGGAACATCTTGTGAAACTTGTTGTGGAATATCTTGTGGAATATCTGGTGGAACATCTCATGAAACATCTTGTGGAACATCCCATATAAACATGAACATAGAAAACTTGACACGTCACTGGGGTTTTTGGGGTAACTCATAGTTTGAGAGAGTATGGGAGTGACTGGAGTTCAATCTTCCCGTCCTGCTGCCTGTGTTTCGGCATACCGTCCTGCTGCCTGGGTTTTGGCAAAATACATGTCCTGCTGCCTGTGTTTTTGGCATTCGTCTGGGTCGCGCCCAGGCAAGAGATGGACTTGATGGTCACATATTGTACTCTCCGATTTGAGTCACGTAGTATAAGTTACTTTTGCACAGTCACTTTTACTTTACGCATTACAGTCACCTTTACTTTACGCAGTACATGTTGGATCTGGATCGTAGCCTAGAGGGGGGGTGAATAGGCTAATAAAAATATTCGTGCAACCCACGAACAATCCCACGCAGTTATAGGCACAGACAGGGCAATAAAATAGCAATCACAGAATACGCACAGATATACCCTGGTTCGGTCGTCCCCACGACCTACTCCAGCCCCCGAAAGCAACTACTAGATAGATATGTAATCAAGTACAGCTACAATGAGTCAAGATCCCAAATATACTCTCACCTAGCTCGTACGCACACCACGTGCTCTACACTATCAATCTAGTCAGATGCTCTCCCTCCGTGACGACTCCCACAGTCGTCAGGTCCCCAAAAAGTAACACAAAAGGTAAAGTTTCCCCTACGAAGAACTAACACAACAACTATACAAAATAATAATAAATAGAGTTTAGGAATCTCAGTTTGTGTAGCGGCGATGTCCTCGTCAGTCAGCACGGGTCAGATCTCGTCTGACGTAGATGTAGACTCAGATGTCCGCAACTCAAATTGTGGCAATCTCTATGGAAGTAGATATAGGCTTGATGGCTCACGGCTTTGCTTCTCTCCTTTGATGTTCTCTGATATCTCTGGGAAAACAAAAGAATTGGCCGGCCCTTTGAAGACTTAAGCAGCTTGTGCGTTGTTGCCCTGAAAAATAAAAACACATCAAATTTTGACAACAACTTGTAAAGGAGAAATATAGGTGATTGAATATAAAAGCCTCTCTTTTACTTCCCCTTTGATTCTCTGTGTATCTGCCGCACAAAAGAAACTTGAACACACAAACGCTAGCATAAAGGAAAAAATTTCGCACAAAGAAAGATTCGGAAACACAGGCTCAAAGAAAACTTGCACAACCAGAAGAAAATTCGGCCTGTGCTTGTGCTCTCAAGAATTAATATCAAAAAGGCAAAACAATAACCCTTAATCCTCCTGTGCTTCGAAATACCAAAGGAAAAAAAAACAAATAATGAAGACCCAATTGTTTTTAAAACAATGAGCACAAAACAAAAATCCTCTTGGTTTCGGCTGCTGCTTCGAGAAAACACCTAGTAGAAACAATTCCTTTTTTTTGGCTGAGGCTCTTGGGAATCAAAAGAATTAAAAGGGGCCGGCTCCTTTTATTCTTGGCTCATGGGGATTTGTAAGCATGCTGCTTATAAAAGAATTCTCAGGCTCTGCTCGTTTTGATGATGATGCCTTTAAAAACAAAACAGTGCTCTCTCCTTTTAAATTTTTGATGATGATGATAATAAAAACGCAGCTGAAGAGATTCTCAATCAAAAATATTTCGGCTTGGGATTTTTTTGGCAGCTCTTTGTTGTTGTATCACTTCAATTGGGAAAAAAATGGCCCTTTTTTTCCTTTTATTGCAGCCGCCCCCTTTCTCTAGGTTAGAGATTATATTCTTATATCTATTTTTCTGTGTGTTGGGTATTAAATCATGTGCCCCTTCAATTTGTAAACCGAGGAGTGCTCTGGAGATTAAGAGATGACAGGCTTTTGTGAGGATTGCAAAAGGCCCGTGAGTATTTTTTGATGCTGAGTGCTCCTCCTTTTGTTTTGGGCTTTTTGGAATGATGTGGCCGATTTCTTTTTCCCTTGGCTTTTGATGATATCACATGTAGGGTATATATCAGGGAGAGATAGGTATATATCCAAGTATTGAAAGAATTGTCGTTTCGCCTTTCCTGAAACACGTAACACACACGTTAAAACGTTCACACACGTTTGTTATCATCAAACACAAAGTTCCTAAATCGTTGCTACCAACAATCTCCCCCTTTTGATGATAACAAACTAAATAAAAGATTTGAGCAATAATGTTCCAAATAGTGTGTATGAAAGTGTGATGATAGAGGGTGACATGTAATGATATATAATGATGTGCACAATTTAACAATAAGCATGCTCCCCCTATTTTTGTGCTTCCCCAATATTCATTAATGCTCCCCCTTAATCAAACAATCACATTTTCACATGGATTAATACCAAATCTTTCCTAAATTTTTCTCCCCCTTTGTTATCATCAAAAGTCATACCACGAAGTCAAACTCATATATCATGCAAAAAGAGAGTATTATTAACCACTACCAACAATTGCATGCATACAATCCTAAAATAATCAAGTCAAAATCCAATGAAATTAAACAACTAAGACTTCAACACCAACGTGTACGTGTGATGATTAAAATTGAAGCACATAGGGAGAGTCATTAAGAAAGTCAACCAAAACCAATCCACATTTTCCAAATAACATTCTATCACCTAGGATTGATTTTTCCCACCTCATTAAAAATGAGTTCAAGGTACCACAACCCAAGACATAGCCTACAAGGACTCTTAGATGTCGGGGTGGCATTGCTTGACGAGTAAATACACCAACGCTAAAGTTTACCCATAAAGCTTATGTTGGATACTCGTGGGTAATACTGTTGCCAAGGATTGTATCCATTTTTCATACGGAGCAATTATCTTTTATTTTCACATTTTTTTTAAAAAAAATACTTATAGCAACAATTTCTTTTGCTCAATTTTTATCCATGGCAAGGTATATCATATCCCTTAGATTTTCAGTTAAGTTTTCCTCCTACATTCACTTTCCATACTTCATAAACGATATCTCCAAATGTGCAACAATAATAATACATGTGGAAGTGAAGTAGGTGGTGTAGAAATCAAGCTATTCTCAGTCATTGGACATGCCATGAATATTTAGAAAGATAAACATACACATGTAGCAAAAGTAATAATACACCAATTTCTACATAGATATGAAAATCATCCGTGCATACTTCAAAGATGAATCACAGAGAAAAGAAGGACATGAAAGACAATACACATTTAAGCACCAATTTTTTTTTATATTTTCAGTTTTTCAGTTTTATATATATATATATATAAATGCATGAAGTACTAAAGCAAACATGAGATGCAATCACACAAACAAAAAGAAGTCATGCACACAATGCAACTACTAGCACACAAACAAAGAGAAGTCATGCACACACAAAAAACTATGAAGATATTCATTAAGATCAAAGAATGAGATATACCTTCGCGTCGCCGTTTGACTAAGGAGCTAAAAAGTAATGAGACGTTCAATTTATCGCTCCTCGTCAAATTTCCATCCACCTGCAAAAGAGGTGTCGTGTGTGACCTTGGAATCCAACAAGGTCCACTCACGTTAGTCATCAAAGATTTAGGAACCCATATTTGTTTGAACTTAATGTTTCTGTTCCTATATTTGCAATGATATGAAGTATGACCAACGCATCCACAGGTAAAGCACTTAGCATGAAAATTTCCAAACTTTGTTGATTCAATGTGAACTTTTCTATATTTTGAGTTTTCAACATTTTTAAGACCATATCCTAGTCCTCGCCTATTATTGCCATAAATTTGATTTCCAAGAATAATGTCCAAATTTTGTTTACCAATGGAAAATCTCTTTAATGACAATTCTAAACTAGCAACTTTGGATTTCAAATGATCATTTTCGTTCACAAGCAAAGTGCACTTACTAATGAAAGCTCGCTTGTTTTCCTCTTCTTTCTTTTCAAAATCCCTCACTTTTTCTTTAAGTTCAAGATTTAGCATGTTAATCTTTTCAGAGAGCAATTCATTTTCAACCTCAAGCTTTGTCTTATCTAGCTTATACATGCTAATATCCTTTAATAAAGAGGGACATGAAAGACAATCAATTTTTTCAGGCAAGCTAGCTTTCTCCTTATTTAACATGTCAATTGTCGCGTGTAGGGGAATATGCCCTCGGATCATTTGTATTTGATGCAAATGAAAATTTAAGCTTAGATAGGGACTAATTTGCATATGATGCAAAAGAGATTAAATGTGTCTTAAATTGTTTAAGACTATATTTAATTAAATAAATGCGTTGAAAAGGTTACCTAAATGACGGGATCGTCCCGCTCTAAACGCAGGTTCAAACCGCGTCAAAAACGAAGTCCAAATGCACAAGTTATTGCCAAAACAAGTCAGCCCAAACTGTTGGGCTGAAACCAGCGAAAATGGAGGCCCACCAAGCCCGAATTTTCTGGTTAGGGTTTTTTGAAACCTGGGATTTTCTTGACGGCTACGTTTCTAAGAGAAGCATGACTTTTGGCTAACTTTGGACAATTGTTTGAAGGGTCAAACGGACTCGGATTGACGAGCCGTTTTTTCCTACGCGTTCACCGTTGAACCCTCTTCGATTTGGTAGGTTGTACCAACATTGAAGCTCAACGGTGAGGGAGTTAAAATTCACGGAAGTTTATACTTTGTGAAGTGCAAACTAACTTGATTTTAATTAACTCAAATTAATAGTCCCACATCGGATTTTGAGAAAAGGGGGGAGTCCGCCGCCTATATAAATAGGGGTCTGCTCTCCTCCTCAAAACTCGTCCCAAGCTCTAGATCTGAGCGGCTCTCGTAAATGTTGGAGCACGCTCGGATCTAGGCTAAATTAATATTTCTCCTCTCCCTATAAATATCTGCCTTGCTCCTGAGGGCTCTAGCAAAGCCGCAAAGGAGTTCGGATTCAGATCCGAAATCTAGGCGGAGGTTTCACTCGCGTGAAACTTTCTTCGGCGCGTGGTTGGCTCGGCGACATGGGATTGATCGCCTCGGGATGCGGAGCGGTTTGAGGAGCAGTTCAGGGAGCGGTTCAAGGAGCGGCTCGGCGTGGGACGGGAGCAGCTCGGAAGACGGTGCGGAACATCTCGCCTGCCCCAGGGCTGAGATTCCGGGTATGTGTTTAAGTTTTTCATTTAATTATTCGCAGTAGTTAGATCCCTCTTGGGGTGGTCAGATCCACCCCAAGTTGGCAGAGATCCTGGCTAATAGGGTCTGGTTCCTTAGGGTTGCATGTTAATTAGATTAACATAAAATTTTTCCGCTGCATTTCTGTCTATGTTCCGTCCGACTTAGGACGGGACTAGAGTTTTTGTGCCCTAAGGGTCTCAGAAAACCCTGCATTAGTATCAGAGCCATCTCTGTATGCTGATCTAGGACTGCGAATTTATTATTTGAATGCTTTTACAGAAAAATGTTTTCTTTAAATTTATGCAATAAATTTAAATTTTTTTTGTTTAAAAATTTTATATGATAAATTTTAAACATGAAAGTTTTAAAATGGAATTTTTAAATTTATGTGATAAATTTTAAAATTGTTTTAAAGCTTTAAAACTTTATGCGATAAGTTTAAAATGTTGTTTAAAATTTTATGTGATAAATTTTAAACATGGAATTTTTTAAATGATGTTTTAAATTTATAAGATATTTTTAAAAACTGATTTTAAAAGTTTAAAATTTTTATGCGATAAATATTTTAAAGTAGCATGCAAATGTTATGATTTTTTAAACAAGCTTTTACTTTATGAGATAAAATAAAATTTTTTAAAAATCGTATTTTTAAATTTAAATGTTAAATTTAAGTATGCATGCTAAAATTGTTTATGCGATAAACTTTAGTCTATTTAATTGTTAAATAGTTGTACACTTTTTATACGATAAAATTAGTGTAAATTTTTAATGGCTATGTCTTCTTGTTCCTTATTTGATAACACAAGACAACCCTTTAGGTTAGCCATTAAATAATGATTAAAATTTATTACTTGAATTTTAATGACATGCTGTGTTTTAATAAAACATTAACAACACTTCAAGACCTAATTCCTGATTAGGGTAGTCCCTTTAATGAATCTTAATTCTAATTGTTATAATTAATTCTCATTAAAGGACTTCGCTTTTAGCGTTGTTAATAAAGTTTATTAAAATCCTAATAACGATTAGGATAGCACGTGAACCTTATAGTTGATAAGCTCTTAATAAAAGTTATTGAACAAATCCTAAAATTTTGAATTTAAGGATGCAACTAGTTGATAGGATTAATTAGTTGTTAATAAAAGCTGTTTAGTCTATGGCACACATACAAAAATGACAAGCTTCATTCAATGGACCATGATCCAGTCAATGTGATTGGCTAAGAGTTCTGGGTCAACCCTTGCTAGTACAAGGGGCAGTGATCCTGGCTTAGTCAATTCCCTGGCTGTGTTCCGCTGGACCGCAATGTCGCGAATCATGATTGTATGACACCCTGGACTATATCTAGTCAATGCTGTATAAATCTTATTAAAGATTAATTCGTATCCCTCATTGATTTTGGAGCTTGGTAACTCAAAGAAGACAATTATAGTTGTTGAGTCTCCTCAAGCTGTGACTTGTTTTTCTTTAAGGAACAAACTCCAACATACATGTGATGTAGTCTAGACTTGACCCAAATCGATGCGTCGGGTCTCCTCGAGTATCGATCTAAGTCAAATCTGGACACGAAATCAAGGGTCTGACTAGACCAGTCATTATGATTTGTTGAGTCTCCTCAAGATCATAAGTGACTGTGGGTAAAAATCGACAGGGAATCACATGTGATGTGATTGACCAAGAGTTAGTCTACCAGTCATGAAACCAATCAACTTGTTGAGTCTCCTCAAGGTTGTGAGGTTCGGGATGATTGGATCCCTCTTTCACTAATTTTTTAAATTCGATTAAATCGTTCGTTATTAAGCTTTAAAACGATCGTAAAAATAGTGGGAGGATATAGATAGATGAAAGCCAATCTACCTATATTTAATATTGAACATATGCAAAAACTAGGGCAAGACTATGTTTACCGAAGGAATCAAAATATAATATTGGAATAAGTTAACTGGTCAAATAGTTGATTAATTGAATATCAAGTTAAATTCTAATTGATGGAATTAAACTATATTCTCGTTGACATTAAATGACCTTCTAAAGAACAGACTTAAGAAATATGATTTCATTAAGTTCTGGGTCCAACAAATAAATTAAAGCTACATGTCACTCTTCTCTATATGAGGCAGCTTGAACATATAGGGTATTCGAAGTATGTTTCTCCCTACAACTTGTCGAGCTACCCTCAAGGTTGTATGGACAAACAATTCCGATCCGCAAAGTTCGAGAATTCGATCAAACCGTTTGAGTCGAATACGAGTGCATGAGCGATGCAAGACTATGTATCCCAACCGGATCTTGAGACAAGCAACTTCTTGAGCTAAACTCGAGATTGCAAAGCTCAAGCGTTTGGATACATAAGATGCTTGCGTAGCTATTTATGTTGGGTTAATTAATATCTAAATGTGATTTAGAAAAGGAAGAAGGCACTCCGGAAAGTCAATTGAGAAAGTTAGTTTAATTTATCATTAGTAAAGGCATAAGTAGGAGGAAATGAAAATGTGACATATTTTGATGTCACGATTTCAGAATAAATAGTTATACAAAAACGTCTAACACATTTTTTGACGAATGTCGTCACCTTGCTTCGGAAGCAATGTTTTGTGTTAAGTAATTTGTAACTATATATATATATATATATATATATATATATATATATATATATATATATATATAGGAAAATTTTCAAATGAGAACATTTCGCACCGTGCGAAAATGTTTTTAATGTTTTTTTTGAAATTTTTTTTTTCAAAAATTCTTTTTCCCACCCTCATTATATGTTGTTATACCCCCCTCAAAAAATAATCATTGAGAAATAATGTCATTTGGCCTTCGATCAAGGCATTTCATCAAATTCGCACGTTTTGAGACCGTTAAATTTGTAACGGGTGGATGGGTGCTCTAATGCCCAACGGGTTCACCCATTATTTTCCCTGGGGTATATATTTGTATGGATTAAACATCAAAAAAAGAATTTTTGAAAAAAAAAATTTCAAAAAAAAAAAAAATGTTTTCGCACCGTGCGAAAACCCCTTTTTTCGCAACCGAAGATCACCCTATATATATATATATATATATATATATATATATATATATATATATATATATATATATATATTAAATGTTAATATATAAATACACAAGATAGTAGCAAACTTATATGGAAAAATAGACTAGGCTATGTCGAGAGACTAAGCTTCACAAGTCACATAAAGAGTGGTCTGACCTCTCGTATTATGAAGTCTACAGACACTTGTGAATTATCCTCTCAGATATAATGGCTGAAAACCATCTGTAAGACAGTGGAAGAATGAGTTGTCGAACTCAGTCTCGTACATACTGATGTACCCGAGTCTATTTTAACCAAAATAAGTTATTCGTATATTTTATTAAGACACGTGTTCTTGATGAAACACAAGTCTGATAAAATAAATAACGAAATGACTAAAGTATTTGAATTGATTTGATTAGATCGAATGGTCAAATACTTAGCTACATAAAATCTTGCGAAACTAAAAGAAAATGTGATTTTCTCTCAGGTCAAGTCTGTAAACACATCCGTGTGTTAAAAACTATGAATCACACTTAGTTAGACTTGGTGTGATCCATTGTAAGTGACTCTGAGTTAAGTCCTCTCTCTGGGTTAAGTCTCAGATCGTAATGCCTAGGTTTTGATAATGTCCTATGAGGACATTGTCAATAAGATATTCATTAAATCGATCATTAAAGAAGTTGTATAATTACTCGAATTTCGTGAGACGAATTGTCGAGTTAGACATCAAAACTGATGATGACTTAGTCAACTTCCGGGATGAAATTCGGAGTAGTAACTCCGATTTAAAACTTGATGCAATCAAAATAGGTCCGTGTGCGTAAATAAATTTGAGAATTTAGTTTACGTACCCAAGGAAAATGTTTCCTCACTTTCTGCAAGTAAATCTTTAAGTTGAAAGATTGGTGCAGAAAGAGAATAGTAAAGTACAATCTTGTTGATCGAAAACGGTTTTCACCCTAATTTCTTTAAAACGGATTAGTTGAAATCGTCTCGCCAACAGATGTGTACAGATCTACTCGGACCAAATCCGATGTAAAACGCTCATGTTGACCATGAAAATTGGAGCATTCACTTATAAGTTCGTTTTTCTAAATATGATTTAGACGGACCAACTTATATGAATTAGCCAGAGAGTTTTCAAGGTCAGTGGGAGCGTATAAATTACATGCAAGGCATCAAAGAGATGGAACATATAATTTGATTAAGTAATCAAAGAGCTTGATACTTTATCAGAAATAGATATGAGCCATTTGAAATGACCATTAACAAATTTAAATGATTATCGTAAGGTACGATGAATTGGATAAGATCCAAGTAAATTAAAATATTATGGATTCTGAAAGACCAAATGAATTATTTGAATGAGATTCAAATGGTTGGTCTAAACATAGAAACCCTTAAGTCTATAATGTAGACGGTTTTAGCAGATCCACTCATAAAGGCTCTACCACATGAAGTCGGGAAAACTTATGTGTAAAAACGGTATGAGATACCGGGATAAATGGGACTGAGTGCAAGTGGGAGATGTTGAGAGATGATACCCTCGAGGCTATCTATCTTCATGTGTGAATAGCACAAACATCTTGTTCGAAATAACAGTAAGCTGTTTGGTAATAATTTATCTAAGTTATTTTATAATGTAGTTAACATTAGACATTAACTTAGGTAAAGTCCTGAGACTTTATGCAAGGTCAAACATGTATCGAGATGAGTATCTCGATCATGGAGAAATGTTTGACCGTCTGTAGCATAAGTCTAAAAGGGTTCGTGGTCGTAGATGTTTCGAGACAAGGATATCGAAACATCGGATAGACCATTGTGTCTTAGTCTTCACCGTTTAGCGGTGGCGATGATCTCATGATCGCTTGACTTGCAGAAGTCGTAGACGAGACACAGGTGCTCATTAGAGAATGAGTTCACTGAACGATCCACAAGAGTTATCATATGGTTATATTGACCAATCTGTCAATGATGACTCTGAGTGATGATAGGCTAGTTGGTCTTTTGACTTGAGGTCATTTTGACGAACCTGTGCGTGAACGGTGCCACTTAGATCAAATGACCTAGCTTCGAGGCAAGACATGTTGAAAGGTCTTTGATTGGGTGTCACTTGAAGCGTACGAGGCGAGTAATGACCAAGAGAGGATTCGTCTCTCCCGGTCAATGGGAGTTAGTGTCGTAGGGTTAGTTCGATCTTGAGTAAAATCTCTGGCCAGAGTTTGTTGGAAGAAGTCCAACATTATTTGACTAAAGATCGATAGAAACTAACCGGAGTCAAGTTATTGGGGTTGACAGTTTGACCGTACCCTAGACTTGACTTACACGACATAGTTTAGACGAAAAGACTATAACTGCGGAATTCATCACGGAAACAGTCAGGGTGGTTCCGACAATACTCATGTCAATGAGTCAACCACATAATGATGATTCTTAAAGCAGGGACGGTAACCACTGCTCGTGGTCACTGCCGTATAGGGCTTCGAGCCCAACCTGTGGTAAGGGTCAGGTTGTAGGGTCTCACACAGAGTGCTATCTTCGTCTAGTAAAAGGTAGAAATTAGTTAGGGAGAATAATTTGCATTTGATGCAAGGGATAAAATATTGCAAAAGATGTTTGCAATCATCTCCAGCATTCGGGATAAATGATCCTGAGTGCAAGTGGGAGGTGTAGGGGAATATGCCCTCGGATCATTTGTATTTGATGCAAATGAAAATTTAAGCTTAGATAGGGACTAATTTGCATATGATGCAAAAGAGATTAAATGTGTCTTAAATTGTTTAAGACTATATTTAATTAAATAAATGCGTTGAAAAGGTTACCTAGATGACGGGATCGTCCCGCTCTAAACGCAGGTTCAAACCGCGTCAAAAACGAAGTCCAAATGCACAAGTTATAGCCAAAACAAGTCAGCCCAAACTGTTGGGCTGAAACCAGCGAAAATGGAGGCCCACCAAGACCGAATTTTCTGGTTAGGGTTTTTTGAAACCTGGGATTTTCTTGACGGCTACGTTTCTAAGAGAAGCATGACTTTTGGCTAACTTTGGACAATTGTTTGAAGGGTCAAACGGACTCGGATTGACGAGCCGTTTTTTCCTACGCGTTCACCGTTGAACCCTCTTCGATTTGGTAGGTTGTACCAACATTGAAGCTCAACGGTGAGGGAGTTAAAATTCACGGAAGTTTGCACTTTGTGAAGTGCAAACTAACTTGATTTTAATTAACTCAAATTAATAGTCCCACATCGGATTTTGAGAAAAGGGGGGAGTCCGCCGCCTATATAAATAGGGGTCTGCTCTCCTCCTCAAAACTCGTCCCAAGCTCTAGATCTGAGCGGCTCTCGTAAATGTTGGAGCACGCTCGGATCTAAGCTAAATTAATATTTCTCCTCTCCCTATAAATATCTGCCTTGCTCCTGAGGGCTCTAGCAAAGCCGCAAAGGAGTTCGGATTCAGATCCGAAATCTAGGCGGAGGTTTCACTCGCGTGAAACTTTCTTCGGCGCGTGGTTGGCTCGGCGACATGGGATTGATCGCCTCGGGATGCGGAGCGGTTTGAGGAGTAGTTCAGGGAGCGGTTCAAGGAGCGGCTCGACGTGGGACGGGAGTAGCTCGGAAGACGGTGCGGAACATCTCGCCTGCCCCAGGGCTGAGATTCCGGGTATGTGTTTAAGTTTTTCATTTAATTATTCGCAGTAGTTAGATCCCTCTTGGGGTGGTCAGATCCACCCCAAGTTGGCAGAGATCCTGGCTAATAGGGTCTGGTTCCTTAGGGTTGCATGTTAATTAGATTAACATAAAATTTTTCCGCTGCATTTCTGTCTATGTTCCGTCCGACTTAGGATGAGACTAGAGTTTTTGTGCCCTAAGGGTCCTAGAAAACCCTGCATAGCGTTACATGCAACAATTTCAGTTTTCAGTTTTTCAATTTCCTTAGTCATGTCATACTCAGATTGTTGCATATCAAAGTTATCATTCCTATAACTATCCACATCAGCTTCTAGCTCATTAATAGTATTTTGCATTCCTTTCAAGATTTCTAGGAATTCAGCTTTAGTGGGAGATCCTACCTCATTGTGTTTGGCCATCAATGCCATGCAGGAGTGGGCTTCATGTTCCTCATCCTCCTCCTCAGCTTCGCTATCCATGTCCCACGTCAGCACTTTAGTTTTTCCTTTTGCAACTTGAGCTGTGTGTTGTTGTGGGCAATCTTTTATGTGGTGCCCTTTCTTCCTGCAATTAAAACATTCACTTCTATTAATAGCTTTCTGATCATAGGAATTTCTACCAAAATTAGCATTATTAGAACGAATGAACCTTTTTCCCATCTCAGCTCTTCCTTGATCAGTCTGAATGTATCTCCTGAAGTTTCTGACCATTAGGGCTTGCTCTTCATCAAGATCGTCGTCGTTCGCTTGAAGAGCTAATGGTGTGGAAGCTTTGGTCTTCTCTTCAGGTTTCTCTCTGGCTTCTATACTCTGTAACTCAAGCTCGTGTGACATTAGGTTGCCTATCAAGTCCTCCACTTTCATTGTTGACAAGTCCTTAGCTTCTTGAATAGCGGTGACTTTAGGCCTGAACGAGCTTGGTAGCGCCCTTAAGATCTTTCGTACCTGTTCATGGCTAGAGTATGGCTTACCGAGGGAACTGGATTTGTAGACAATGTCCGTAAACCTCGCAAACATCTCTTTCACAGATTCTGTTGGTAGCATGCGGAAGCTCTCATATTCTGTGGAAAGCAATGCAAGTCTGGATTCCTTCACTTGCGATGTTCCCTCGTGTGTCACCTCCAGAGTGTGCCAGATTTCCTGCGCAGTTAGACAATGTGAGATACGATTAAACTCAGATTTATCAAGAGAACATATAAGCGCATTCGTAGCTTTACCATTAAGAGTATAAAGTTTCTTATCAGCTAAATCCCACTTGTCTTTAGGCTTAATCATAACAGTGTCTTCAATTTTAATAGTGGGTAAACTATAACCATTTTCAACAATATCCCACACATCATAATCTACAGACACTAGATAGATTTTCATCCTAGCCTTCCAATATGCAAAGTCTACACCGTTAAACTTAGGGGGACGGGCTATAGACTGACCTTCAGCAAAAGCACAATCAGATATATTCATGGTCATCTAAAAATCTAGACTAGATCCTCTAACCTGCTCTGATACCACTTGTTGGATCTGGATCGTAGCCTAGAGGGGGGGTGAATAGGCTAATAAAAATATTCGTGCAACCCACGAACAATCCCACGCAGTTATAGGCACAGACAGGGCAATAAAATAGCAATCACAGAATACGCACAGATATACCCTGGTTCGGTCGTCCCCACGACCTACTCCAGCCCCCGAAAGCAACTACTAGATTGATATGTAATCAAGTACAGCTACAATGAGTCAAGATCCCAAATCTACTCTCACCTAGCTCGTACGCACACCACGTGCTCTACACTATCAATCTAGTCAGATGCTCTCCCTCCGTGACGACTCCCACAGTCGTCAGGTCCCCAAAAAGTAACACAAAAGGTAAAGTTTCCCCTACGAAGAACTAACACAACAACTACACAAAATAATAATAAATAGAGTTTAGGAATCTCAGTTTGTGTAGCGGCGATGTCCTCGTCAGTCAGCATGGGTCAGATCTCGTCTGACGTAGATGTAGACTCAGATGTGCGCAACTCAAATTGTGGCAATCTCTATGGAAGTAGATATAGGCTTGATGGCTCACGGCTTTGCTTCTCTCCTTTGATGTTCTCTGATATCTCTGGGAAAACAAAAGAATTGGCCGGCCCTTTGAAGACTTAAGCAGCTTGTGCGTTGTTGCCCTGAAAAATAAAAACACATCAAATTTTGACAACAACTTGTAAAGGAGAAATATAGGTGATTGAATATAAAAGCCTCTCTTTTACTTCCCCTTTGATTCTCTGTATATCTGCCGCACAAAAGAAACTTGAACACACAAACGCTAGCACAAAGGAAAAAATTTCGCACAAAGAAAGATTCGGAAACACAGGCTCAAAGAAAACTTGCACAACCAAAAGAAAATTCGGCATGTGCGTATGCTCTCAAGAATTAATATCAAAAAGGCAAAATAATAACCCTTAATCCTCCTGTGCTTCGAAATACCAAAGGAAAAAAAACAAATAATGAAGACCCAATTGTTTTTAAAACAATGAGCACAAAACAAAAATCCTCTTGGTTTCGGCTGCTGCTTCGAGAAAACACCTAGTAGAAACAATTCCTTTTTTTTGGCTGAGGCTCTTGGGAATCAAAAGAATTAAAAGGGGCCGGCTCCTTTTCTTCTTGGCTCATGGGGATTTGTAAGCATGCTGCTTATAAAAGAATTCTCAGGCTCTTCTCGTTTTGATGATGATGCCTTTAAAAACAAAACAGTGCTCTCTCCTTTTAAATTTTTGATGATGATGATAATAAAAACGCAGCTGAAGAGATTCTCAATCAAAAATATTTCGGCTTGGGATTTTTTTGGCAGCTCTTTGTTGTTGTATCACTTCAATTGGGAAAAAAAATGGCCCTTTTTTTCCTTTTATTGCAGCCGCCCCCTTTCTCTAGGTTAGAGATTATATTCTTATATCTATTTTTCTGTGTGTTGGGTATTAAATCATGTGCCCCTTCAATTTGTAAACCGAGGAGTGCTCTGGAGATTAAGAGATGACAGGCTTTTGTGAGGATTGCAAAAGGCCCGTGAGTTTTTTTGATGCTGAGTGCTCCTCCTTTTGTTTTGGGCTTTTTGGAATGATGTGGCCGATTTCTTTTTCCCTTGGCTTTTGATGATATCACATGTAGGGTATATATCAGGGAGAGATAGGTATATATCCAAGTATTGAAAGAATTATCGTTTCGCCTTTCCTGAAACACGTAACACACACGTTAAAACGTTCACACACGTTTGTTATCATCAAACACAAAGTTCCTAAATCGTTGCTACCAACAGTACATTCACTTTACCTAGTACACATGTACAGTCACCGGTACTTTACCTGTCACACTTTTAGCTACAGCAGTAGCATGTTTTCACTTGCATATCCTGCTTCACACTTGCACTACCACCGTACAGTGGTTCTCTCCTTTCAGTTCAGTTTTCCTTTACTTTTCAGTTGTGTACAGTTGTTACTCAGTACTTTACTTTTCACTCTGATCTGCTTGTACGTAGTTACTTTTGTCATACTTGTGCACTGCTCCTTTTCTATATTTAGAATTGTTGTGACTTACCTACGGTTCCATCTTCGTGGCACCGCAGACGACGTACATATGGAGGTAGATGCTCCTGAGCTAATAGCGCCAGAATTCGACCGCAGCTTCCAGAGATATTTTCAGTTGTGTACTTTTCTTCTTTCATGTATATTTGTTGGGACATCTTGTACAGTATGGAATGTAATAATTGGACACTATTTGAGTAATTTTGTACATCTCTGCATCGTGACTATTTTGTTTTCACTGGTAACCTGCAGGACCTGCGCAAATATCAAATAAGTAACGGGCCCCCGGGAGCGGGTCGTTACAAAAGGGCTCCGACGACTCGGACGGCTACGCTACGTCGGCGACCGCTTCCACGAGGACGACTCCGGCAAGGACAATGAAATCTCCGACACACTCCAGCCGCTTGCGAAACCTTCGCCCAACGATCAGCTTTGCTTCGCTCCCCTCCAGAGATCTTTTTACGCGACTACGCAAAGCATCGTGACCGTCGACCTCGCGACACGTGTCATCAATCCGTTCCTCCTCCCGCGTCGATCCACGTGGTCTGACGCTTCGCGTAATGGCAGCCGTCACTTCTGCCACGCATCAACCTTGAAGTGGTCGGGTCGCTTCGATTCCCGCCTGCCGCCGAATCGCCAGGATGACGTCTAGTCACGCGACCGCCAACAGGCCCCTTCGATTCCCGCCCAAATCCCGGCGAAATGATTACCCCCATTCGAAACTACTCCACCCTTAGCCTCTTCTTTCTATCCTCCGCTCGTACCAAGGATGAGTCCGGCCTCCGTCGAGGCGTCCGAAACAAGAATGCGCCGCTTAATCAATTTCGGATTTGGGTTTTCAACGCTTCACAAACGATCGTGCGGACTAAGCCACCTCGCCCCGCCTCTGCGATCCACCGGGAATCACACTCAGTTCCCCAACAAACCCCTGGTAAACGCGATACATCTCAACCCTCTCCCGACGACCCTAACGTCATCGGCATAGCGAAGTTGGGGGCAGTGACGTCCCTTACAAAACTAATGGTCTACTGACACAACAAGGAAGAAGACAGTCCGACACAAGACCAATAAAATGCATTTATCCAAATAGCAAAGCTATACATTGAACCTTCCGCACACTACAACAAGACATTGGTTATAACCCTCACACAATAAGATACAGGATTCCCCAAATCCACTTTCTCAGCGACGCCGCCTCTCAGCCGACCGAGCCCTCACATCTCTCGCCACCTGGCGAACTCCCGCATCCCTTGTCTCTTGTAACATCGGCACCACATGCTCATCATGGTAGCTGCGGATAGCGGCCTCGATCACTTCGCCTTCAACTTCCCGATTTTCCTCCAGTCGCCGCATCACGCTACCCTTCTCCCTCTTCTCCGCCTCAAGGGCCTCCTTTAGGCCGGCTATTTTCCGCCTCTGTAACGCGATCACCGCCTCCTTGCTAGCCAATTCTGCAGTGTGCGTCGATCGGATGTCATCCCTCTCCCGCGTCACTTCTAGGAGGCGACGCTCGACCGTCGCTTTTGACGAATCAAAGTAGGTGGCCCGCCCCTTTTCTACCTCACAGGCCATCCTAACCTTCTCCAGCTCTGTTTCCGTGTCCCTCAGCTTCACCTTGACCTCGCCGAGGTTTGCCCTCGCTACCTCAAGAGACGCTCTGGTGGCGGCCACAGGAGTGCGACCCCGCAGGGCTACCAGGTCCGTTACCATCTACAAAAGACCCGAATTAGCGGGGCACGAATAAAGAAAGCCTAAGGGCGAGACGAGAGAACCGGCTTACCTGCACGACGTGCCATACAGCAGAGCCGCACAACCGTTCCGCCCCCACGCGAGTCAAGGATTCGCGATCACGCGGTAACACGCAATACTCGGCGAGGCTCGCTGCCACCCCGGCGTCCTCGAATACCGACTCATCACAGCCTACTCGAAAAGGGAACTTATGGAGACGGTCATCTGGATACGTCTCGACTTCCTCTCGAGTCCTCTTGAAACGAATGAGGGCACCCTCACAACTCGGGCTCATCGACCTCCCCATATCCCACGAAGGGATCCTGTATGGCCATTTCTGAACCAAACGCGCCTTGCGAGGCTCGACCACCTCCGATACCCCCGGCGGGACGGAGGGACCTGCCTCTCGCGCGGACGAGCCCGCAGGAAGATCTTCGCCGGGCCTATCGGCAGAGATACCTGATTCGGCCGCCCTCCGTCTCGGATGCGCCCTCTCCCCACGGGAGACCCCGCCTCCCCGTTCCCGGGATCCTACCTCACGCGCCACCCCCTTGCCTTTCTCGCAAGGATCAGTGTCCTCCGCGACGGGGACTCCGGCCGATCCCGACACCTCCTCCGGCCCCCGCATCACCTCTCCACCTACGAAGGAAAAAGAGATCAGGGTAAGCCTAGCTAAAGGTTTACCAAATGTCAAAGATACCTAGGGACCAAAAGTCCTGGGCGAGCCGACTGCTCCGCGTCAAACTCGCTAGCTGACGGTACGCCTCGGGCAGTTCCATCAGAATTTGAGCTTTTGCAAGGTCTTCCCCAGTCAGCTCCACCCTTTCATTCACTAGAGGATTCCGTGACCCCCTAGTTCGACATCAACACCACGTCGCTTGGCATCATCACGAAGGTGAACTCCCTCATCCATTCGCCGACATCGTCGGGCACCCCGCGGATAAGTTCTCGTCCTCTCCTAGCACAAACACAGTGATACATTCCCCTCTTCCGGACTACGAAGAAATACTGGAACAACGCCAGTGAGGGACTCAAGGAGCAGGCAAGACACAAGATGACAAACCCCACCAACAAGCCCCAGGAACGGGACGTTAGGGCAAATATCGGCAACTCCAGGAAATTCAATAGATAAAGCAAATACGGGTGGATCGGGAAACGGAGCCCCAACTCGAATGACCGGGGATAAACCCCAACCTCATTATCTCCAGGCGAACACACCGTTTCCCCTGACCCGGGACCCGTACCTCATAAGGTAGTCGCACGAACCGCACGCGTATCTACCGGATGTTAATCCTGTCCAACCTACATTGGAGGGATCCAATCGCTCTCGGGACAACGGTGCGCCATGACCCCCTCTCCCTAGACCGCCACACCCCCCGTGGCAACACCCCCTCTTCCACCAGCTCCTCCTCCCCAACTCGGCTACCGCCTCCGACCTCGAAACGAGAAGCCATCGGTCGGAAAGTAAAGAAATTATTATTATTACCTAGCTGATCCATCAAATCGGGAAGACTTTCGGAAGATGATGACCGGCGGCAGAAGTCGCAACCTAGCCAGCAAGCGATAGACAGAAGTATTGAACACCGGAGAAGAATCGAAGATGGAAGAAAACTCCCGCCGACCGCCTTCCAACCCTTTTTATTTATAAAGTGGGCCACCGGGTCATCACGACCGTCGGTCCTCCGCCACGCGGTGCCCATCGGGATGTCCTTGAAGCCTCGACTGGCATGAGAGTCACCTTATCCACGTGTCACAAACCCAATCGTGGAGACGCTTCGCTTTTCTACCATCCTTTCAAATCGTAATAATGACCAGTAGGGCGGGAGTTCTGAAGCTAACGCCGCCACCCCCGGGCGTGGGCCGGTATCCTTACCGACGTTTCGGAATGTCGGAGATAGTTCGCCCTCCGAGCCGAGCCGGGCTCCCACCTCAGGCTCGAAGGCCGGGGGCAATTGTTATGACCTAAAGATCGTGGGAGTCCGACTCCCGCCCCGATCCGCTGACATACCTCGTTGACTCACCCCTTTGCAAAGGGGCCGCCGTCCCGGAGGTCTGAGGCTACATGGGAATGGGCGCACCTCGCAGCGCCCCCCTCCCGGCCGAGGCGTACAACCACAGTTCCTCGGCCTGCCAAGGGCAGTGCGCCTGGGGAGCACCCAGACAGTGCCGCCTGGGATGCTGACAAAGGCATGTGCGTATCCCTCCTTGCCAGCGGTCCACGACCCGCGACCGAAAAAGGTGTACGGCCGGGCCGGACAACCCCCGAACAGGTCGACCCGACGGGTCCCCCACGAACCCCGCCGCCGGGGATGGCATTGCCGGACCTTTAGTTCATCACACACGACAAACAACCTAGTGTAAGGACACGACTGACACTAACACCGCCCGAACATCTGACAAAGCGCCCCCTGGCCGCTGAGCCCCCTGACACTTAATGCTTTCGGCCCTGACACCCTGACAAAAGTGTCCTTGGCCGTTGCACCGTCTGACAAGAGTGGGGCAGACACTCCTGTTCCTGACATCCTCGTCCGAAGCTTCCGCTGACAGCTGAGCCAGCTCAGCACGTCAAGTCAGCACGCCAGGTCAGCCCCACCTAATCATCTCCCATCAGGTATAAATACCCCCTCACTTCTTACGGTGAGGAGGTTGGCAAATTCTCTCTAAATCCATTATCCACACACGAGAGCAAAGGTCGTCCATATCTTTGTTCTCCCACAAACAGCTCGTCACGTACGGTCGACACACCCTCAGTCCGACCTGCGTTCCTAGCCCCGGCTTTAAGTCCCGTTACTAACTTAGGCATCATAGGGGCTAAGGGTTGGACCCCAACCCAGCCCTTCTGACGAGTTGCTCGTGGTGCAGGGTAGCTCGCCCCTCGGCCGACATCCGCCTTCGGCTCCCGCCGCCCGATCCTCCTCCGCCGCGTCCGGTGAGATTTGACCCCGTGGTCTCCCCCGGCGGCAAGTTCAGCCTCTTCACCCCACTAATCACTTGCCAAACAGCCCACCAAAACCCTCTCATCATTATAACCACCGGGCCCTTGGTTTCCCTCAATACAAATTCATTGTACGCGAGTTCCACCCCGCAAACACGTAGGTATCAGGACTGGACATGCGAGGTTTGATGTGATATGTGATGCACATATGGCAATGTACCGTGAGATGATGTATATTGATTTTATCTCATTCGCACTCCCGTGAGAGGGGGTAGGCAGAGTTCGACATGCCCCGTTAAAATTCATCAGTGCTCGTATACCAATGGCAGAGTAGTTTGAGAGCCACCCACCTAAGGTGAGGTACAGTCCCTGATACATTGCATAGTGTTCAGGTTTCCAAATTAATAAAAAAAATGTTGTCCCGCATTTATCTTATTTTACTACAGGTGCACTGTTGTTTATTAGTCATGTTAGAGCATTAACAATATGTAAAACAATAAATACAAAAGAAAAAGAAAAAGACATGTATCTATCAAGTTGGGTTTCATACTAGACATGCTGTGAGGTGCCATCCCCTCTTTTCACAGGTAGCAGATAGTTGGAGATCCTGAGAGACTTGTCAGCATGGAGCTGGGGTGTGGGGTAATTAAGTGAGTTGAATTGTACTTGGGGTCGTAGTGAGAGAGTTGGGTGTGAGACTTGCGTAAATATTTTGTACACTTGGTATGTATATAAATCTAACTGGACAATTGTTTCTATTTTTGTTATTTCTGTGTGGTTCTGTGTATTTTTATTCTTCTTGGAGCATTACATGTACTCTTCTAGAATGGGTGCAATGGCCTGCAGTTGTCTTTTTGTTCTCTCTCTCGTTCTTTCCTTCATCACACCTGCCTCTTCAGAAATATCTGGGATAGATTCGTACTTCTCGTGTATCTTGGAGTGGGGCATGACAAGACTTAATCAACAATTCTATAAAACTTGCAAGATCGTAAATGAGCACATAAGAATTGAATACAAAATGCAAGTAATGTTGGGGAATATATGCCCGTACGCCAATTATTGGAATTGGCACATCTTGTTCAAAGTGATAGTAAGCTATTTGGTAATCTTTATCTATGTAATCCTTATACGTTTGAGCATGCACATATGAGGTCACAATATGATTACATGGATAAAGTCCTTGGAGATGCATGTGACAAACAATGGGATCATGATGATTTAATTATGGTAAGGACCAATGGTTTTTGATCATCATGCCTTCTAATTGCTTCTGGTCATTGGAATATCGAGAAAAGGATATCGGTATTTTGGATAGACCATTGTGCATTAATCTCAACCATTGGATGGTAGTGGATGGCCTCATAGCCGCTCGATGTGGAGATATCGTGAGACAACGCCATGTGCTTGTTGGGGAACAAGTTCACAAGAACAACTCATCGAGATACTTCTATACGATATACATTTGATTGTTAATAGAAAGCTCTTAGGTGAAAGTAGGTACTGCATAATCCTTATTACCTGAGATGTGCTAAAGGACCCAGCACGTGGAAGATTATACTTAGGCTTTTACCGTACATTGGAATTGCCCGATACTTAGGTAATCACTAGGTATAGATGGAAGTGTTCGAAGGGAGTGGCCATCAAGATGGGATTCGTCTCCTCAGGTATGGAAGGTTATTATCATAGAGAGTCAAATGAGATCTATAGTTAAGTTCTTGATCTAGGTAGATAGTTAAACTTGTGTAAGTAACAAGTTATATCTAACCTCAAACTATGATATCGCATTCCACTCAGGGTATAATGTGAAATAGGGTTTGACAAGTACCCGTACCCTAGACACTTTAGTGACATAGTCTTGATGAAGGGACTGGATTGCACAAACTCTGTCACTGTAAGGCACAAAGGTTGGTTCACACAGACTCCAGTCTAATCAAACAACAATGGTTACATAATAAGGGTTCGTTATGCATGGCTAGTGCCTCTGCTTTATCTAGAACACGATATGAGCATGGTCGTATGAATTGGGCTATTAGAGTCATACACAAGGGACGACCTCTCACGAGAAAAGAAGAAATGAAACTTCATGTACATGTGATGTATAGGACTAATCACAAGTGTTGTGATCAAGAAAGATGGCACATCACAAAGAGTTGCGAGTGCACATTCGTAAAGGTTACGAATAATCCATGTTAATGAAGAAAAACATAAAACTCAAAACCAAACCCCGGATGCTAGTCGACTAAAGCCCCGGATGCTAAAGGGTTTTAGTTCAGTGTTTGGGTGCGGGTTTGATCCAATTGCTTGATCTAAAATCGACCCAAATTAATGGATTTTGACTATAACATGAATTCCTACATGTTAGGAGATTCATAGGAGTTTTTGGTTTGATAATCCATCATGTTTTAAGATTTGATTTGGATTTAAATCAAGAGTCCTAAAAGGATTAGAAACCCTATTCTATGTGCCCTCTTCTAATAACATGTATTTGGTTAAAGGCTGGATTCGAGTAGAAGTCTTCCACTCTCTCTATAAAAGGATCAATAGTCTCACGTTTTTACCAAGCCGAAGAACCTCATGCACTTGGCCTCTTCTCCATTAGTGGGCAATTCTTCCCCAAACGTAAGCGAATATGATCTCCCATGCATAATATTTACTCTGTGCACTGGGTCCTCTTACCCATTTGTGAGCCATAATTGTGCTCCATGCTAGGTGCAAGAGATTGGTCCATGTAAAAGACAACACACGAGTTGCTTTACATCGAAGATCTGTCTTCACCTCCTCACAATCCTTAGCCTCAAAGATTTGGAGTTGAGTTCGAATTCGAGAAGAGCTCATGGGTCGTGTCAGAGTGATCATCGCTATGCGACATCTATAGCACCATGGTGAATGAGCATTGGTATATTGGACTTCACAAAAAGAGATTTGGATGCACAGATATCGTGTAAGAATATCCACACAAATGTATAACTTTTAATTGTCATTATTCAAGTATTTCACTAAGAATGATCTAAAACAAAAACTAAAAGAAAAATCCAACTAAAAATAAGATAAACCGTCGGGTTGCCTCCCGACAAGCGCTCGTTTAAGGTCTTGAGCTCGACCCCTTAAGATATTCATTTAATGCTCGATATTCGGCGCGTGCGAGATGCGCGCGTCAAATTTGCCGGGAAGGCCACTTGGATTCAATTGTTGTTGTTCGTAGGCATTCCTCGGTGTCCCCTTATCATGGGTGATAGTGGGGGATGAGTCCTCTATGCTTGAGCTTTTAGCATTCTTTTTCTTTGCCGGTGATGAAACTTTCTTGTCCGACGGAGCTTTCTTCAAATTATTGGCCGTGAGAGCTTGCATAGCTCCCTAATTCTTGCGACATCAGCGTCGTATTTGTCATCAACTATAGAATGATCCGGCGGGTCCTCCAAATTTTCTCCATCTCTAGAAGATTGGCCTTCTTCGAGGCCGTCATCGTGAAAGGCGCCGATAGCGTGCGGCATAGCATCATCAATGACCTCATCGAGGAGGTCCACGTAATCGACGTCCTCTTGCCAAGGCATGTGCTTCATTGCCTTTGGAATGTGAAGCTTCACCTCTATGTTTCCGATATTCAAAGACAGGGTGCCCTCTCTCACGTCAACTATCACGCCGGTGGTGGCCAAAAAGGGGCGTCCAAGTATTAGTGAAGTATCGCCCCCTCCTTGATATCCATAATCACAAAATCGCACGGCAAGCAAATTCCTCACGGTACTTGGAGCGGTATGTTCTCCGCGATCCCCATGGGCCTAGTGACCCGACCATCCGCAAGTTGTGTTCTCATATCCATCGGCTTCAAGTCGGTCCCCGTATTCAACTTCTTAAACATAGTTAGGGGTATTAGGCTCACGCTTGCTTCCAAATCTACTAAGGCTTTTGTAGCGGGACTCCTCCAAGAGTGCAAGGGATGCGGAAGATTCCGGGATCTTTAAACTTTGTAGGCTCCTTCTCCTTCCGGGTGAACCATGTATCTTGCTCGTCGAGTATTATCTTCTCCTTTCGCTTCTTTTCCGAAATCAAGTCTTTTAGGAATTTGGCGTATGACGGGATCTCTACAATGGCGTCCAAGAAAGGGATATTTAAGCTTACTCCCCGCAAGTACTCAAGGAACTTGGCGAGCCGCTTCTCAATCTTTGCTCTTGCCAACCTTTATGGGAATGGCATCGGTGGCATATAGTTGCGCTCCTCACGTGGCTTCATAATTTCAGAATTTTCACCATCTTTTGGCTCTTTCGGGCACTCCTCCTCAATAGCCGACTCCTTGTCATCCAAAATCTCTTCCCCCGGTTCATTGGGTTGAATCATGCGGGAGTGTTGTCCTTCCCGCTCCTAGTAGTTACCGCCACCACCGCATTTGATGTGGCCGGTATTATCCTGTGGGTTTGGCTCCGGTTGAGCCGGCAATTGTTGAGTATTTTTATTGAGCAATGCTAATTGCTCCGATAATTGTGCCATGACGGTATTGAGCAAGTCTTGTTGAGCGGTCAATCTAGCATTCACTTTCTTTTGCTCCGCCATGAATTCTTCGACTCTCGCTTCATGGTCGGACCTCGGTGGTGCTTGTGGTGCATTAGGTGCTCTCCACCCTTGATTATACCCCGGAGGTCTATATGGTCCCGCTTGTTGCCTCGGTTGGAAATTTTGTTGTTGTGGCCCTCTCAGTGGAGATTGCGGTTGTTGTGGAGGCCGAGCTTGAGGTTGTTGCGGCTGTGGGTTTAAAGCTCCATCATTATTTGCATATGAAAAGCCCGGATGGTTTCTCGCAGCCGGGTTTGCCCAATAACTGGTGTTTTCCGCAACGTATTGGACTTGCTCTATAGCTCCTTCTCCGTGCTCTCCTCCATCATACATGACATGGGCTTGGTCTTGCCAATCGCCCGTACTTCCTCCCGTAGTAGATGTGGTGGGGGTCCCATGCGGTTCGCTTATCGACTTCTCCAATCTCTCCACGACCTTGTGAGAGAATCAAACTTCGTAGAAAGCTCCGCTACGGCCTTTGCCTCAAAAATACTTGTTGGCTTCAAGGAGGATGTAGAATGTCCTCTCTCGTCACCCCATTGTTGGTTGTTAGAGGCCATCTCCTCGAGTAGGGCCGTAGCATCATCCGGTGTCTTAGATAGAATGGCTCCATTAGCGGTTGCATCGATGATTTGCTTGGTTCCCGGTTGCAATCCATTGTAAAAGCTATTTACAAGCTCCCATGCTTCAATACTATGATGGGGATATTGGTGTTGGAGATCTTTAAAGCGCTTCCATGCCTCAAATAGGGTTTCCTGCGGTCCTTGCTTGAAGGACATGAGCGCACTCATTATCTTGACTGTCTTGGATGGTGGGTAGAATTTATTAACAAATGCTCTCGCCAACTCATCCCATGTGGTAAAGATCCCCTCCGCTTGCTTCCTCAACCAATATAATTCCTTGTCACAAAGGGTTAATGGAAGAGGCGCAGTCAGATAGAATCGGACGGTACACTGGGCATCTGAAAAGTAGCGCACTTGGACAAAAACAACTGTCAGTGGTAGTGTGGACTCTCGTGGGAGTTCCCATGAAATGGGTCTTGTTGCATCAAAACCACGAGTCCCGTCTTGAGCTCGAAGTTCTTATCCGCCGCCAACTCTGGCATCACAATAGACGAGGTAGTAGAAGTAGTCTTAGGCCGTAGCCTATCTCTGATAGAAACAAGCCTAGCCATGCGTGCCACTAACTCCTCTGGCGTCTCCTGCCGGTTCATATGACCTTCCTCTATATATAGTCTCCTCTCGGCTCTAAGCCTCCTTGACGTATGCTCGATCTCCGGATCAAATAATATATCCTCTTGATGCGCATTTGATCTCGTGTACATGCACAGAAAAATAGAGTCTCGATGAAATCGTTAGCACAATAGAGGAATAAAAGGATAAAAATAATAAAAAGAAAAAAATAACTAAGTAAAGAAAATAAAATACCGTCGCCTCCCCAGCAGCGGCGCCAAAAACTTGATCGCGTCCGGATATACACCCGGAAAACGATTGTAGTTTTACCGCAAGCGCACGGTGTATTGACGAGCAGGTATCGAACACAGGGAGGACAATTGACAGTATCATACTTTGATTACCTAGCTATCAAGAGAATAAGAATAGATTCGATGGTAATGTCACAATCGTTCAATAGCAAATAGATATCAATATAATAAAAGTGTCTAGGGATAGGGAATCCCCACTACGGACCGTTTCTCATCCTTGTGAATCAAAAATTTCAATGTTGCTAAACTTGAATATAGGTGAGCTAGTCGCAACTTAATGTAAAACCAAGCTCACGCTCTCGCGCTATTGTTGTTCTATAGCAACCTAGATTAGGGCCCACTCTTATGCAAACCCTAACCTAAGACACTAGTATGAAGATCGACATCATCGTCCAATTGCAACTCGAGCCCACTCTCGTGCAAACTCGAGCTACGATCTTGGTTATGATAGTTCGTATTCGTCCAATCTCTTGCAAACGAATATTAGTATAGATTTATAATAAAAATCCTGGCTTTGGTCCAATCTCTTGCAAACCAAACCTAGAGAATTTCGATTATAAACCTATGTCACGCCCCGCTTCCCTAATATGGAAGCCGAGACGTGAGGAGGTCCGCTCAGACGTGGAGCTGTGAAACTGCAGTCTGATAAGCGTCTATAAAAGTTTCGAAAAGTAGCATGTCCTTGCATTGCGACGAAACAACAATAATAATAAAGCAGATAAAAGAACATCCGTCAACAACATCCAACAAATATTACAACATCACAGAATAGTCACAAAAGTACAAGTCTGAACAATAGGCCTAAAGCATGGCCAAACAAAACAAAGAGAGATAGGTGCTACGCACCGAAACCTAACAGCAACTAAGGAAAGGTAACAACTAAGGGGAGACTCCAAACGAGTCTAGGACTGGTCACTAGTGTCCTCGAACTCGGTCTTAGCAAGGACCTCAAACTCAGCGTCCACGAACTGCTCGTCCTCTGCTACCTGCTCTGTCTCAAAGTCTGACATGTGACACCCAAAGAGAAAAGGGCATATGTCAGCAAAAGTCTCACAAGAAAGGCGGAGGACTTTTGTGCAAGGATACAAATAAAATAATGCAACTAGCAGTTCTAACATGATGATATGGCATGACATTAAAAGAGTGCAACAATTAAATGAACAAGATAATAATAATCAAGCACGTCGTAGCAGAAAGATACAAATCACGATTTCACGATTTCACGATTAACTTATATTCACGATGTGCACAGGGTTTACGCCTTTTGGCTGAAGTGGCTGTACGGGCACACTTCTACGCTCAAGTGATCGCTTAACCCTACCCCTCCACGTGTATCGAGCGTTGGTTTCCCAACAACACTGTGCTCACTTCTGGATCACGAGCCAGGAAGTGTTTTTCAATATGGCATAGGGTTGTGCCCGCAAAGCAGGTGCCTAGCCTCAATAGCAATAACATTCGTAGCGTGTGCTACTCAATCACGAAGAACATACGATGCATGACATGACATGGGATGAGCAGTTAAAGTGCATACCGTTATTTGAAAAGTAAACATGACATGGTAGTATGAATGAAAGCAAGTAAAAGTGTCGGATCTAGCTTCGTTGTTAAGCTAGATCAAGTATTGTCGTCTAGGTGACTATCATTTCACCGCCTAGTCTCTTTTACACAAAAATGGCCTAGAACATGGCCTAAATAACTACTGGCAAGTATCACTTGCCTGTTTCCGGTAGTATCGGTGGTCGTGGGTTCGTATGGACGGGTACTACATGTCGGTACTGCTGGCTCTCTGTTTTGGTTAAAGAAGTCACCGAATTAGATTTTTCGTGAATAATCATAATATTAAAATAATCTTTAAAACGGGTTTGTCTAATTTTATCGGGTTCTCTGGCTAGGGTGATATCTGTATTGTGTTAAACTAACATGATACGCCTCATTCCATTTAATTTTATTTACCCAATTATAATTATTAGTTAACTGAAATTACTAAACAAGTTTATCATTTAAAATTAAAGTAACACTAACTAACCCATTTGTTAATTACACTAAGCTAATTGTAATGTTAACATGACTTTAATGGGTTCACCTACTCTACACATACTACAACCCTATTATAATACCTATCTAACATATATTACTAACAATTTCTTTCATTTCATTAGTTTCTTATTAAACAATACTAAGGCTGTCACCCACTATTCCTACTTTTAATAAGGCCATCCCCTTCTTTTTAATCTTTGACACTCTCCATCTTCATACTTTAATCCCAAGGCTCTCTTTCTCATTAAACCCATTTCCTTAACCCTCTCTTTACTCCTCTTTCTATTCTTTAAGGCTGACACCCCTTCCCTTTCTTTATTCTTTCTCTTTCAAAACTTCTGTCATCATGTCCCTTTCTCTTCTTCATTGTTTCTTGCTTCTTTCTTTCTCTCTTTTTTTATTTCATTCTTGTTGCAGGTCACGAAACCAAGGGGCAAGGTCAATCAGGGAGAGAGTGAGAAGGGGGACTCACGCAAGGGGAGGGATTGGCGTCCGGCGGCCCCAGGCGGCGTTCCGGCAACGCGCAGCGGCGGCGCACGGCATTTGTAGGCGGCTCCGGCGGCTTCCACAGCGTTCACGCGCGCAAGGCGACGCAGGGAGCATGGCAGGGGGTGGTTCCGGTGTTGGGCGCGGGGAGAGGGTGCAGGCCGGCCTAAGGGAGAGGGAGGAGAAGAGGAAGAAGGAGGGTTTTATGATTTGTTGATCTGAAATTGTGATTTCCGAATTTGTTTGATCTGAAATTTATTTTCAGATCTTAGTTTAATCCCTCAAACTTCAATCTCAGATTTGAAGAATTTGGTTGGGTTGATTTTGAGGAAATGGGTTTAGTTGCTGAAATTTGTGGGGTTTGATTTGGGTTTTGGCTTTGATTCTTCTTGTATTTTCAGATTTCGGGTTTGAGAAAAAATTTTGAATCTGAAATTGAAATTTCAGATTGGGGTTTTGATTTGTTTATGGTTTTGGGGAAGAATTTGTTGGATGGGCTGATTTGTTTGATTTGAGCTTTGATGAATTTGGTTTTTGGAAATGATTTTTGGGACTATTTCTGTTTTGGAAAAACGGGTGGAGGGTTTGGGTAGAGATGGATTTGAGAATTTGTGGAGGATGATGGTTATCAGGATTTGAGAAATATTTGCTGTAGGATTTTGTTTACAAGGATTATAGGTTTGACGACGATTTGCTTACATGTTGATGGAAGATTTGTAGCGGTTGGTTTTTGCAGAGAAGAATTGCAGAGAAGAAGATGGGTTAGCAGTGAAGAAGATGTGGCCTTAAGAAGGATTTAGCAGGGAACCATATTTCTCATTCGTCAAAGGAATTAATTCGGTTAGGTTTGTGATTTGGACACGGTTAAAGATGTTTGTTGACTAAACGAGGGGGAATGTATCGTGCTATACTTCTCCTCCTAAAATCAAACGTGTTTGTTGGAAGATGAGAAGTTAATTAATTAATTAATTAAGTTATAAAATGTAAATATTTAAATTAACAAAAGTAATTAGTAAAAATAACAAAAATAATTAAAAAAATAATTTAATTAAAGTTTTTAATTAAACGTGATGATTAATTAATGTTGATACGGTAAAAACGGAAATACAGAGTCGCACACGCGTAACAAGAAACGTACAGACGAAAAGTCAACTCGATGACTGAAGAAAAATACCGGCACGCACAATCGAAAAACACGCCTAAAAATACTGGCTGTTACATTCTACCCACTTTAAGAAAAATTCCGTCCTCGGAATTTCCTACCAACTAAGGAGCAGGAAACAAAGATGGATAATGCTCTCCTATTTCTATGATGTAAATCATGACCTGAAGTACTTCGAGACGAAGAAATAAAATTGATTAGGAAAAGACACAAGTGATGTGGTTAAGATTGAGTTTCAAAAAGAGGTTCGGATGACTAAGCAGCATCGATGGCCTTAACCGTTAATAGGCAAGTGAAAAGGCTAGGGACGGCTACCCAAGATGTGCAGATATGAGGATGAGAAAAAATAATAATAATGTATATACGTATCCTCTTAACATCCACCCCAACATCCTAACACACTGGTTGTTAAACCCATAACCTTAAACAAGTGTTCTTAGAATAAATCATCACTTCTTGTCTCGCCACTGAAAAAGGTTACTAGCATACCTTGAATTTAAATATAGGTCCAATACTTCACCTTTCTTTTTTATTTCTATCTCATAATTCTTGTCTTTACAATTAATACTTTAAACAATGCAACCTCGAAAAGGAAAATACAAACTATCCTCAATCAATGCTACTTACAAATTTCCTTACTCCTTTGCTCATCATTGCTATCAAGGCAGTAACATCTTCTCGGAAAATCTTTAATGTATGATATCCTCTATACCCAAGTTCTCCAAAATCTATATATTCTCATAGGTTGTCCCATCCGTAGTGTATCCTCCTTTGCTCATCGTATAACCTAACTTCTAGTACTATAACTGTGACATCCACAAATTCCAATATTAATCTTATTCTTATATTAATCCATTGATATAATGGTGCTCTACCAATTACTAACATAAGACGACAAGTAAAAAAAATACGCCTAGTATACATCACCATCAACATCAACATTTATCATGCCCCTAACTAATCCTTCATCGTGACAACACATGAGTCTAATTAACAAATTATTAAATCACATCTCACCGTTTCTTATTGAATCTTATCCCAAGCAACTTAGATCAATTTATACAACTATCCAACAGGTCATGTCACTTCCGACATCTCCATTACTTTACCTATATGATGAAATCTTGTTACTTCAAATATTCTACTCATCCTCATGATCACCATAGATCATACTATACCTTCATATTTACTCTTATCCGTTACTCATCTGAATTTCAAATCTGTAACGTACTCATCTTCATGTGCACCATTCCTAGTATGGAATTCTATTGAAGTCGTTATGTAAGGGTTCATCCAAATATAACTTTTGAACACATCATTCTATCTCTCTTCTTGTAAATGGATTATTTTAAGTTCTTGGTGTTCATATCAACTAATACAACTACACCTTTCATCATCTCAACTACACCTATCCATAATTATAATCCCCAAATATAATAATCATAACTAACATCCTATCAACATAATGCATAACAAAAATTCAACACTGCTGATGATAGAAATAAAGGTAAAATAAGACATTTTTTAAAAAAAAGGTTATAACGCAAATGTAAAACTAATCTCGCTAAAGTAAGTAAATAGATGCACTAATGTGTAACCAAGAGATAGTGTAGAATACAGAGTTCATTGTTGTAAATAATCAAGTTTGCAACGAATGAGTTCAGGTGCGGCAAGGATATAGATTTAGCTTGATCAGACAGATGATCTTACAGGTGCAAGAAGTAAGAACAGATATGCATATACGAGCGGAAAGTAAAGTATTGGTGGCTGCTCAAGTGTGGTAAGTAAAACGCGTGTAATGTATAAAGTTAGGGTGACTGTGCAAGTGCAAAAAGTAATGACGGTGGCATGGCATATGGTAGCAACAATGTTTTAACCAACAGACAATGTGATGACAATAGTAAGACAACCGGGTAGACGAAATAACACTGAAAGGACAAGAAATGAGCGAGCATCAGGAAAACAAACTTCGCTTGACTATCTAATAGTGTAGGCTGGCCTAGTAATAAGAAGTCTAGGTTAACTCCCAAACCAGCCAGGCAGTCAGGGCTTGAAGGCACAGGTCACTTCTATGACCCGCAGGACAAGTCCTTTGGTTGACCAACCCCATTTCCATTCCTTTCTAGACACTGATCCAGTAGCAATTTAAGACTGCTTATTATTATATCGTTCTATCACGTTCGAGTAGTCTCGACTTAGTCTGTGGAAGAGTGGTATCAAATCAGTAGTCGTGACAAGGGTTAGCTTGATCAGATGGCATAGAGATGGTTATGAATGATTCAATGGGAGAATGGGAGGTATGTGTAAAAATGTGACAACTTCTTAATAACGTATATAAGGATAGTGAGTGGGTGGTATAAGTTAAAACGGTAGATAAGCAATAGACAAAAGAGTCACGGGTGTAGAGATGTAGTGTTTGTTTTGTAAAAAAAAATTTTTTAAGTATAAATACGATGAATACAGAACTAGTACACTGAAATAGTTGAAGTTTTATCTAGCATAAAAAGTATTTAAAATTAGTGTATGGTCGGTTGTTTTGAAATCTGTTGTACTATAGTAAGAAAGAAAATGCCATACATAATCATGACTCACGTCCTTGCGGTCCAGCGGACACGATCAGGGAAGTGACTAAGCCAGGATCACTTACCCCCAGTCTAGCAAGGGTGATCCAACAAACTTAGCCAAGCACATTGACCGGATCATGGTCCATTGAAGGAAGCTTATCATTTATATGCGTGATATCAACAAAAAGGTTTTAAAGATAAAGATCTCCATATGTAGAAAGTAAAATATGTGGGTATGGATGGTATAGATTAGAAATCAATATAATATAGTGACTAGAAATTTTCAGCGAAGGAAACTCAAAATCAAAGAATAATTTTAAGTCAGTTGGAAAATATGAGGCATATGTAAAAGATTTTCAAAGAAGTTAAACTAGGCGAGAATTTCCATAAAAGAGATATCGATAGTAAAATCAGTATAGTAATGAGAGTGATTCAAAGGATAACGATGGCTGTCAGGAAGATCACGTGGATCGAGAGCAAGGATTAGAATCGGATGATCAAATGTGAGTACAAGTAGGAATGACTTGTAAAAAGGCTACGATAGATTCCTAAGGTCAAAAAGTAGAAGTAAAATGAAGGGAAATTAAAAATCAAGGATATACTGATTTGGTTGACTAAGGATTGAAAACTTAGGACTGGAATGATAATAAAAATCAGGGGCCTAATTATTAGGTCGACTAAAGATCAGGAGAACTTAGCACCAAGACTTTCTAATGAACTAGATTGTAATAGAGGTCTAAGGGGAGGGTCTTAAGAGTATCAAAATTTCGTTTTGCTGGCCCGAAATTTATGGACTCAACGAACGACTTAAAGGAAAAGCTCTAGGTATCTAATATAGTCAGGGCTGGGTGGGAGACTACTAAGGTAACCTAAGACGAGTACAACTAAGTCTCAACGAAAGCACCTGACTATCAAACCTGGACGTCTATCTAAGTCTTCCTACCATCTAAGACAAGGAAAACCTTCTGATTAGACTCAATTCATGACTTGAATGTTCCGAATATTTAAATGGATGTTGTTATCATTATTGTTGTTCCGATATTTCGCGGATGCAAAGAGGACCTGCATAGGCCACCACTAAAACCTGTCACGCCCCGCTTCCCTAATATGGAAGGCGAGACGTGAGGAGGTCCGCTCAGACGTGGAGCTGTGAAACTGTAGTCTGATAAGCGTCTGTAAAAATTTCGAAAAGTAGCAGGTCCTTGCATTGCGACGAAACAACAACAATAATAATAAAGCAGATAAAAGAACATCCACTAACAACATCCAACAAATATTACAACATCACAGAATAGTCACAAAAGTACAAGTCTGAACAATAGGCCTAAAGCATGGCCAAACAAAACAAAGAGAGATAGGTGCTACGCACCGAAACCTAACAGCAACTAAGGAAAGGTAACAACTAAGGGGAGACTCCAAACGAGTCTAGGACTGGTCACTAGTGTCCTCGAACTTGGTCTCAGCAAGGACCTCAAACTCAGCGTCCACGAACTGCTCGTCCTCTGCTACCTGCTCTGTCTCAAAGTCTGACATGTGACACCCAAAGAGAAAAGGGCACATGTCAGCAAAAGTCTCACAAGAAAGGCGGAGGACTTGTGTGCAAGGATACAAATAAAATAATGCAACTAGCAGTTCTAACATGATGATATGGCATGACATTAAAAGAGTGCAACAATTAAATGAACAAGATAATAATAATCAAGCACGTCGTAGCAGAAAGATACAAATCACTATTTCACGATTTCACGGTTAACTTGTATTCACGATGTGCACATGGTTTACGCCCTTTGGCTGAAGTGGCTGTACGGGCACACTTCTACGCTCAAGTGATCGCTTAACTCTACCCCTCCACTGTATCGAGCGTTGGTTTCCCAACAACACTGTGCTCGCTTCTGGATCACGAGCCAGGAAGTGTTTTTCAATATGGCATAGGGTTGTGCCCGCAAAGCAGGTGCCTAGCCTCAATAGCAATAACATTCGTAGCGTGTGCTACTCAATCACGAAGAACATACGATGCATGACATGACATGGGATGAGCAGTTAAAGTGCGTACCGTTATTTGAAAAGTAAACATGACATGGTAGTATGAATGAAAGCAAGTAAAAGTGTCGGATCTAGCTTCGTTGTTAAGCTAGATCAAGTATTGTCGTCTAGGCGACTATCATTTCACCGCATAGTCTCTTTTACACAAAAATGGCCTAGAACATGGCCTAAATAATTACTGGCAAGTATCACTTGCATGTTTCCGGTAGTATCAGTGGTCGTGGGTTCATCTGGACGGGTACTACGTGCCGGTACTGCTGGCTCTCTGTTTTGGTTAAACAATTCACCGAATTAGATTTTTCGCGAATAATCATAATATTAAAATAATCTCTAAAACGGGTTTGTCTAATTTTATCGGGTTCTCTGGCTAGGGTGATATCTGTATTGTGTTAAACTAACATGATACGCCTCATTCCATTTAATTTTATTTACCCAATTATAATTATTAGTTAACTGAAATTACTAAACAAGTTTATCATTTAAAATTAAAGTAAAACTAACTAACCCATTTGTTAATTACACTAAGCTAATTGTAATGTTAACATGACTTTAATGGGTTCGCCTACTCTACACATACTACAACCCTATTATAATACCTATCTAACATATATTACTAACAATTTCTTTCATTTCATTAGTTTCTTATTAAACAATACTAAGGCTGTCACCCACTATTCCTACTTTTAATAAGGCCATCCCCTTCTTTTTAATCTCTGACACTCTCCCTCTTCATACTTTAATCCCAAGGCTCTCTTTCTCATTAAACCCATTTCTTTAACCCTCTCTTTACTCCTCTTTCTATTCTTTAAGGCTGACACCCCTTCCCTTTCTTTATTCTTTCTCTTTCAAAACTTCTGTCATCCTGTCCCTCTCTCTTCTTCATTGTTTCTTGATTCTTTCGTTCTCTCTTTTTTTTATTTCATTCTTGTTGCAGGTCATGAAACCAAGGGGCAAGGTCAAGCAAGGAGAGAGGGAGAAGGGGGACTCACGCAAGGGGAGGGATCGGCGTCCGGCGGCCCCAGGTGGCGGCCCAGGCGGCGTTCCGGCAACGCACAGCGGTGGCGCACGGCATTTGCAGGCGGCTCCGACGGCTTCCACGGCGTTCACCGCGCGCAAGGCGGCGCAGGGAGCATGGCAGGCGGTGGTTCCGGCGTTGGGCGCGGGAAGAGGGTGGAGGCTGACCTAGGGGAGAGGGAGGAGAAGAGGAAGAAGGAGGGGTTGATGATTTGTTGATCTGAAATTGTGATTTCCGAATTTGTTTGATCTGAAATTTGTTTTCAGATCTTAGTTTAATCCCTCAAACTTCAATCTCAGATTTGAAGAATTTGGTTGGTTTGATTTTGAGGAAATGGGTTTAGTTGCTGAAATTTGTGGGTTGTGATTTGGGTTTTGGCTTTGATTCTTCTTGTATTTTCAGATTTCAGGTTTGAGAAGAAATTTTGAATCTGAAGTTGAAATTTCAGATTGGGGGTTTGATTTGTTTATGGTTTTGGGGAAGAATTTGTTGGAGGGGCTGATTTGTTTGATTTGAGCTTTGATGAATTTGGTTCTTGGAAATGATTTTTGGGACTATTTCTGTTTTGGAAAAACTGGTGGAGGGTTTGGGTAGAGATGGATTTGAGAATTGTGGAGGATGATGGTTATCAGGATTTGAGAAATATTTGCTGTAGGATTTTGTTTACAGGGATTATTGGTTTGGCGACGATTTGCTTGCAGGTTGATGGAGGATTTGTAGCGGTTGGTTTTTGCAGAGAAGAATTGCAGAGAAGAAGATGGGTTCGCAGTGAAGAAGATGTGGCCTTAAGAAGGATTTAGCATGGAACCATATTTCTCATTCGTCAAAGGAATTAATTCGGTTAGGTTTGTGATTTGGACACAGTTAAAGATGTTTGTTGACTAAACGAGGGGGAATGTATCGTGCTATATTTCTCTTCCTAAAATCAAACGTGTTTGTTGGAAGATGAGAAGTTAATTAATTAATTAATAAAATGTAAATATTTAAATTAACAAAAGCAATTAGTAAAAATAACAAAAATAATTAACAAAATAATTTAATTAAGTTTTTAATTAAACGTGATGATTAATTAATGTTGATACGGTAAAAACGGAAATACAGAGTCGCACACGCGTAACAAGAAACGTACGGACGAAAAGTCAACTCGATGACTGAAGAAAAATACCGGCACGCACAATCGAAAAACACGCCTAAAAATACTGGTCGTTACAACCTAAGTCGAATATCTAGGCCTTCCCTTCAATTGAGATCCAATCTCTTGCAAATCCCAATCGATGGAAATTCCTAACTACTCGCAATAAATTAATCAAAACCTAACCATTATCAATTCTAGCAACAAATATATTCGTTCATCACAATTCAAAAGATCGGGTCCATAGGGTTCATCCCCATGCCCTAGAACGAATAAACTACTCACAAATCATCATAAAAATCTCAGAAAAATAGCAATTGATCATGGAACAATTCATTGCAAAGAAGAGACAATTCATAAAAATAAGATTTTTAGCAAGAAAATACAAACCAAAATTGTCGCCTATGATCTCCAGCTGAGATTTCACAATAGAATAGCCGTTAAAAAAATAATAGAAGTCTCCCTCAAAACTAGGGAAAAACTAGGTTTAAATACACGCTAAAATCGTCCAAAAAAATCGTGACAAAACTGCCCCTACGCAGCCCAGAATTCGCAATCCTCGCAGCAGTCGGAATGCGTCACTGGGCCGAGTACCAATGACACTCGGCCGAGTGATAGACCCAATAATAAAACAGAGAATCTGGGGTTTCGGGGGTCTGTTTCTCTGACTGACTCGGGCGAGTAAGCTTCTCTACTCGGCCGAGAAAGCTATCGTGCTCGGCCGAGTAGGCTTCTCAGAAATTCCAGTAACTCAGCCGCTTCTCGGAAGAAAAACCCGGTTCTACTTGGGCGAGTGAGCTTTCTCAGTCGGCCGAGAAGGCTCTCTTGCTCGGCCGAGGAAACTTCAAAATTTCGCTGTGCGTATCCGTTTCACTCGGCCGAATGCAGCTTCTGACTCGGCCGAGTAGAGTCTCTGTTCGGCCGAGTAGGCTGTATCTGGGCTCTTTTCTTCTCATCCTCGTCTCCTCGTCGATTCTATCGGATTTCTTCCTCTTCTGCTCATACTCTAGCGCTGTTAACTCCTCAAATAAGCCGTAGGTGACGCTTCGGTATGTGCGAAAGTCCATTGATCTCATTTTTGCTCCAGATCGCTCCATATCTCCTGAAATACGACAAAAACAAGAAACAGTGAAAAGCAACGCGATATCGTCGAATAATCATGGAAAACGCAATATAGGCGATCGAAATGATATGAATACGTGCAGAAAAAAGGTGTAAAATAAGGAGCGATCACATTTCATCTCGATAAGTGATGTAGATTTGCTCAAATTGTTATTTTTGTTTGCTAAATTGATATGCATGCTCACATTCCTTTGCAAGATGGCAACTTTATAATTTTTATGAGCTCATATGTGGTGGTGGATGAGTAGAGATACTTGTGATCATGATTTTGATCTTTGGACAAATTTTTGTTTAATAATTGTGTGAATTGAACTATTTTTAGTATGTTTGAAAACATGACAGAGTCACCCCATGCAGGGGAGACTCTGCCCGAATTTTATTTGAGATGTTCCCACCATTCTACTAAGTATTTTACCATGAAAATTTTATATGTTGTACTCCTCTACGTCCATTACAATTTCTCTAACTTGGCCAAGACTGATTTCAACTCTATCTATTTTTAAAAATTCGTTTTTTACAACCTGTCTAATTTTACCCAGCTCAAACACCTTTTATTAGGAAATCTATATTGTTTGTACACAGATATATTTCACTTGAAACCACTGCCATTTTAAAGTTAAGACCCAATCTAAATTTTCTTCAACTACATGTTTGTCTAATTCTGCCTCTACGCATACTGAAACAGTCACTCTTTGAACCCGTAATCTACAGACTGAAATCAGCAAAAACCCTTTTTAGTAATAAATTCATAATAAATCAACCAAATGGTATATTGCTATAACATTTGAAATCTGACATGCTGGAATATGGGGCTACAATCCCTTTGAATTAGTTTTTCAAGTTCAGTTCAATTATTTTGAGATATCATTACCGCAATGCTCTATCCTGGTGCTGTAGCTAAATTCCGAACTGAAATATGGATGGTTTATTTGAAAATTCTTGAAAGTATGTTCTTGGTTTTGATGAATGTGGTCGTTCTATATCCCCCAGATGTGTTAATGATAAAATGTTCAACCCCAAGCTTTAGTTGCTCCCTTGCTCATAATGACAGTGATGTATATGTTGTTGTTATTATTGTTGTTGGTAAATGATACACGTTTGGCATGATGAAACTATGTGTTAGCTTGCCCATGAAAACTGAATTGATGGAGCAACTAAGTCCTAGGGTAGATGATGATGCTAGAGGTGTCCACTTGCACAGAGCGGGTTGACCCTCTAGGCGGGTTCGGGGAGGTACCGTGTCGGGTTGGTGTACGAGGACGAGACTTGGTTTAGGAGCAGCGGCCGTGGGCACACGGACCGTGCACTGAGCTTCAGTAGATTGCCACTCACACGATGTTTACCGTGGAGTGTGACCCCACTTGCTCAAGGTTTGCCGAGGAGTGGGGAGCCTCGACCAGCTGGCGGGTGCCGCTTTCCATCCCTACTTTAGGGGTGAGGTTTAGTCCTCGTACTCTAGTCTCGGTCACAGAGTCTCCAAATTCAATAACATTCAAAATACAATGAACTTCTAATAATGAACGTTTAACTCTGTAATTGGACTGTGTGATGATTGTTGGTGTGTTTAGTATCCTGTGTGTGTTGAGTTTCTCTGCTAGACACGCTTTGACGTGTCCCCTCCCTGTGGTTTTGGGAACAGGTACCCAGGAGCAGCGCCTAGAGCCAGACACTGCCAGATGTATGTAGTCTTCTTAGCTATCCAGAGAGTTTTGTTTTTTGTGGTGATATAGGTGTCTGCGGGGTTGGTGAGAGACGAGGTGGTAGTTGTTGTAGCCACTCATGTGGCCAGTGTAGTGGTTTTGTTTTGTTGTACCATCGGACGCATGCAGTTGTACTCTGTAGACTTGGTGGCTATGTAGTCGTGTCGTACTATGATATGTTGTACTTTTGGCAGATGCATAGTAGTAGTAGTAATGTTTGATCAGTGTACTCTTGGATGGTGTTTCTCTCTGCGACTGATGTTGAAATGATGAAGTCGTCTTATGTTGCTTTACTTCAGTAGTTCTTAGTACCACTTTCTGTTGATGATGTTGCTTTCAAAGTTTCTTTATGCTTAGTATTTATATTCTGAGTATGTTCTGTGTTGTTCCAGTGCGAGCAGTGGCCTGCTATACTCTACCTATTCTCATACGTTTGGTGCAATACCGCGGCCTGTCGGGCATCCCATCCTCTCTGACTCGGGGAATGGAGAATCCCATCACTTCCCTTGAGTATTTAGGTGACTGGGGCGTGACAGGTTTTGTGGTGGCCCATGCAGGTCCCCACAATGCGACCCACGTAAGAACGATACAGATTATGCTCTGATACTAGCATGTGGTACTAATTTGTATCTTATCCGTCTACTGCAGAATGGCGAGTGGAGAGGGTCGGTCCAATGGGGGTATGTGAAGACAGCTTACAGGAGAGCATCGGACATGCAAGTCCTGGGTCTGGTGCATCATCGACTAGAGAGGAGCTTATGGTTCAGGTATTGTCTGGGATCCTCGAGCGCATTTCAGAACTCAAGTAGGGGTCTCCGGTGCTCCCACCGACTATTTCTTCACATATAGGCTTTTCAAGGACTTCGCTCCGAGGCCCTTTTGTGGAGAACAGACAGGGCTGGAGGTGGATGAGTGGCTCAGCCACATCGGGGACAATTTGACTTTGTCGGTGCCCATCAGGATGAGTGAGTTGACACCTCCCGTAGATGCTTTACGTTTGCAGCCAAGGATTGGTGGAAAGCTCTTCAGCTACGCCTCAAGGGAGAAGATCTCTCCTGAGAGGAGTTCAAGAAGTACTTTGAGGTGACTTACCTGCCTGCCACGGGAAAGGAGGTATTGAGACAGAGGTTTGAGCAGTTGACTCAGGGGCAGAGGACCGTGGATCAGTATGATTCGGAGTTCCTCAGCTCAGCAAGTTTGTCCCAGAGTTAGTAGCCTCAGAGGCCGAGAGAGCGAGACGCTTCCATTTGGGACTGTCTCCGGAGTATGGAGGGGATATGTCTACTGCCATTATACCTACCTACGAGGCCGTGCTTGAGGCATACAGTATGCATGAGTTCCATTTGCGGAGTATTGAAAGACTACCAGCAGCTAGCAGTCGACCGGCAGTTACTCAGAGGCCAGCTCAGAGGCTTGTTACTAGACCGGTCTCGTCGACTCAGTTCAAGAGGCCGGGATCTGTACCTTCAGCACCAGTAGTTTAGCGACAGCCGACATGTTTCCACTGCGGCAAGCCGGGACATAAGGCTCAGAGTTGCAGACTATGGCGTCAGAGGCGATGTTTTGCTTGTGGAGGGCAGTGCATCTTCGGAGAGATTGCCCGAGAGGTCGCTAGATGGGACCAGGAGGACCGGGGACAGTGAGGCTGGCGCAGCAGCAGCAGCATGCGCTTCCCGCAGCTCCTCAGCGGCTTGTGCTCCCTGCACCACCGAGGCTAGCGCAGGCTGGTCAGGGTAGACCACCTCGACCACCTCAGAGACCGGTGGCAGCTAGAGCAGCTCCAGCTCCAGATCCTCACCCACGCCAGACTTTTCAGTTGACTGCAGTAGCAGAGGAAACTCCCAGTGGTGTCATTACTGGTGAGTTTTGAATGCCTTTAAGATATTTATGTGCAATATGTCTTTTAGTTCTCTGTGAGTAGATAGTTAGTACGTTCTTGTTTCTGTTGCACTAGGTATTTTTAGAATTGCATATTTACCTGCTGTAGCCTTATTTGATACCGGAGCATCCCACTGTTTCTTGTCTAAGAAATTTGTGAGTAAGAACCAGATTATAGTGGATGCCTTCACTTATAATTGGAATATTCGCACCGGAAATGGAGTGGTACTTAGTTCAACGGGTATGAGGAATTGCCTGGTGGAGTTGGCTGGATTAGAGTTATATGCAGATATTCTGATAATAAAATGGTCTAACTATGAAGTCGTGTTTGGGATGGATTGCTTAGCAAAGTTCTATGCTAAGATTGATTGTGGAAGAAGCAGAATTGTGTTCCGTGTTCCAGGGCATGCTGAGTTTGTGTATCACAATGGAACGAACACATGTAAACCAGTAAATTTTAGAGCGACCCTGATAGAGGCGCAAGTGATGGCCATGGAGGCAGATTTGGAACTTCCAGAAGTTGTTAGAGATTTTCCGGATGTATTTCCTGACGATATCTATGGACTGCCTCCGGACAGGTCATTGGAGTTCACTATTGATTTGATACCTGGAACCCAACCTATATCAAAGGCACCTTATCTATGGATCCTCCTGAATTAGATGAACTTCGGAATCAGTTGACTGACTTGTCGGGTCGAGGATTGATATAGCCTAGTGTGTCTCCTTGCGGAGCACCTGTTCTTTTGGTAAACAAGAAGGATGGTTCCAGGAGGTTGTGTATTGATTATCGGGAGCTGAATAAGGCGACAGTGAAAGACAAGTATCCACTTCCTCGTATCGATGACATATTCGATCCGTTAGGTGAATCCAGAGTTTACTCGAAATTGGATTTGAGGAGTGGCTATCATCAGGTGAAAGTCCGTGAGTCAGATATCCCGAAGACTACGTTCCGGACTCGTTATGGTCAGTATGAGTTCTTGGTGATGCCTTCGGAGTTACGAATGCACCAGCCACATTTATGAGATTGATGAATCAAGTATTCTTTGACTATTTGGATAAGTTTGTGGTGGTTTTCATCGATGATATCTTGGTATACTTGAAGAGTGATGCAAAGCACGCTGAACACCTGAGGACTGTTTTGGAAACAATGAGACGGCATCAATTGTATGCTAAGGTTAGTAAATGTCAGTTTTGGTTGATTAAAATTGCTTTTCTCGGTCATGTGATTTCTGGTGAGGAATATCAATAAATCCTGAAAAGATCGCTGTTGTCATGGATTGGCCGATTCCTCGACCAGTCACCAAGTTTAGCAGTTTCTTGGTATTTGCTGGATACTATCGAAAGTTTATTAAATATTTTCGAAGATCGCATCACCTCTGACCAATTTGACCAAGAAGGATGTATCTTATTTTTTGTCCGAAGGATGTCAGCGGGCGATGGACGAATTGAAGCGACGCTTGGTGACCGCCCCAATGTTGACGATTCCTGACCGATCAGGTGTATTTGAAATTTTTTGTGAAGCTTTGGGCAGAGGATTGGGTTGTATGCTGCATCAACATGGTCATGTACGGTAGCATATGCATCACGACTATTGAAGGTCCATGAGCGGAATTATCCCACACATGATGTAGAGCTTGCAGCGGTGATATTTGCATTAAAGTTATGGAGACATTTTCTATTGGACGAACGTGTGAAGATTTATACAGACCACAAGAGCTTGAAATATGTTTTCACGCAAAGGGAACTTAATATGAGACAGTGCTGATGGCTGGAATTGATGGCCGAATATGATATCGATCTTCAGTATCATCCTGGAAAAGTCAATGTAGTTCCTGATGCTCTCAGTCGAATGCCAGCGATCATGAGGCTGACTTTTTAACCGCAACTTAGATGGGCATTGAAGCAGATGGAGGTTGAAGTTGTTCTTCCAGGAGAGCAAGCGATTGATATGGGATTACAAGTTCGATCAGATTTGGTGGATAGAGTAAGGGCAGCTCAGTCTAAGGATGATACGTTGCAGAGGATTCGTGAGAAAGTAGAAGCTGGTCTTCGGGCAGATTTCAGCATTCATGAAGGCGGATCTCTGAGATTTAGAACTCGAGTCTGTGTGCCAGCAGGTGCCATCAGAGAAGGGTTATTGAAGGTAGCTCATAGTTCTCCCTATTCTACTCATCTGGGAGGAACTATGATGTACCATGATTTGCGCCAACATTTTTGGTGGCTTGGGATGAAGCGTTCTGTGGCTGAGAGTGTGGCAACGTGCATCGTCTGTCAACAGGTGAAGGCTGAACAGCAGAGGACCGCAGGTCTATTTCAGCCTCTCCCTATTCCTGAATGGAAATGGCAACATGTGACGATGGATTTTGTGACCGGCTTACCTCAGACACCGAAAGGTCATGATGCGATATGGGCGATTGTAGATCGTTTGACAAAGTCAGCGCATTTCATTCCATTTCGAGTTGGTCAGTCCACAGAGACCTTGGCTAAGAGGTATATGGAAGAGGTCGTGAGACTCCATGGTGTCCCTGTATGTATCGTGTCAGATATAGACTCGAGGTTCACATCACATTTTTGGAAAAGCCTGCAAACGAGTTTGGGCACGAATTTGAATTTTAGCACCGCTTATCATCCCCAAATTGATGGTCAATCTGAGCATGTCATTCAGATTTTGGAAGATATGTTGCGAGCTTGTATGTTGGAATTTCAAGGATCCTGAAAAGATCGGCTACATCTTGTAGAATTTGCATATAACAACAGTTATTAGGCCAGCATTGGTATGGCACCATTTACATTATTATATGGAAGGAAGTGTCGATCGACACTCAATTGGGATGACATTGGGGATCGAGAGGAACTAGGTCCAGATATGGTTGTTGAAGTAGTTGATGTGGTAAGGACAGTTCGTGAGAACCTTCGGATTGCACAGGATAGAAACACGCACTGGGCTGACACGAAGAGACGACCACTTGAATTCCAGCCAGGAGACTATGTCTTTTTGAAGGTGTCTCCTATGCAAGGAACGATCCGTTTTGGACGTCAGGGAAAGTTGAGTCCCAGATATGTAGGCCCATTTGAGATATCTGCTCGTGTTGGAGATGTAGCATATCGAGTAGTGCTTCCACCTTCCTTTAAGGGAATCCATGACGTATTTCATGTATCGTAGCTCCAGAAGTTTGTGGGAGACCCTAATCAAATTGTGGATCACTCTGAGATCGAAGTGCGTCCAGATTTGACATACGAGCAGCAACCCGTGGCAATCCTGGATCGAAGGCAAAAGACCCTGTAAAACAAGACTGTGGACATTGAGGGTCATGTGGCACCAGAAATCACCTGGAGAGTCCACTTGGAAACGTGAAGATGAGATACGAGAGAAATATCCATATCTGTTTGTGTAATGACTCTCGTATCCATGTATCATAGTGGACTTGTGAATGGTATATAACTAGTGTGTGTGTGTGCATGATTGTTCTACCCTCTTTGTGGATATTTTTGTAATTCCGAGGACAGAATTTATTCTAAGGGGGTAGGATGTAACCCTCCGTAGCTAGCTATACGGCATAGGGTTACGTGTCATGGCCAAGTATGGTATATAGGAGGTAAGGGTATGGTATTCTGAGGACATGCGACCCATTTGACGGATTCTCGAATCAATTAGGGTTCCTTTGCATTGGGAAGCGTGCTCGGAAAGGTGTCCCGCGGCTATCATGACGTCTTGAGATGTAAATGGGACCATAGTGACAACTATGCAAGGTGCCCATTGGGGGTTGGAGAGTTTTGCAATAATACCCCTCACATTTTCATTTTGACCCAATCTAGGTATTCTATGTATCCGTGTAAACATAGATAACAATCTGTACACAGATATATAAGGATCTGTACACACATATGCACTGCTCTGTATATACATATATACTGCACTGAACACAGATATATAAGGATCTGTACACACATATACATTGTATTGTACATCCATATATGTTGCATTGAACACATATATATATACAGATCTGCTACAAGTGTGGGTTTTTATGTAAAAGTGCAAGAGAGGCTATGATGGTCATTTTGATTAGGTTAGTGGGTATTAGTGGAGAGGTTGGTAGCCATGCATTGGCTACAAGAGTTAGTGGGATGGGTGAAATGGCAAAAATGCCATTAGAGGCTTCTACACACCTAAAACATCTATTTAAAGCCTCTCCCCTTCTAATCTCTCCCACCCCAACCACCACCCCCCCCCCCCCCCCCCCCCGCATTATTTTTTTCCCATTATCTCATCAATTTCGTGGAGAACTCTAGAAAATAAAGAGAGGGACTAGGAAGGAGGAGGAGGTGCTTGGGGAAGGAGAAGAGCTAGCTTGTTGAAGCTATGGAGCTAGAAGGTGATCTAGAGCTTGGATCTTGAAGAAGAACTTGGAGGATTGAGCTAGGAGGCCTTCAACCCTAATTGAACCCTCATGGTAGAGACTCTTAACACCCTAAAGGGATATGGTAGATGCATGTTAGGCCCCATTACATTTCATCTCGATAAGTGATGTAGATTTGCTCAAATTGTCATTTTTGTTTGCTAAATTGATATGCATGCTCACATTCCCTTGCAAGATGGTAAGTTTATAATTTTTATGAGCTCATATGTGGTGGAGGATGAATAGAGATATTTGTGATCATGATTTTGAGCTCTGGACAAATTTTTATTTAACAATTGTGTAAATTGAACAATTTTTAGTATGTTTGAAAACAGGACAGAGTCACCCCATGCATGGGAGACTCTGCCCGAATTTTATTTGAGCTGTTCCCACCATTCTACTAAGTATTTTACCATGAAAATTTTATATGGTGTGCTCCTCTACGTCCCCTACAATTTCTCTAACTTGGCCAAGGATTGATTTCAACTCCAGCTATTTTTAAAAATTCGTTTTCTACAACCTGTCTAATTTTACCTAGCTCAAACACCTTTTAGTAGAAAAGCTATATTGTTTGCTACACACCTATATTTCACTTGAAACCGCTGCCATTTTAAAGTTAAGACCCATATCTAACTTTTCTTCGCCTGCATGTTTGTCTAATTCTGCCTCTAAGCATACTGAAACAGTCACACTTTGAACCCCTAATCTGCAGACTGAAATCAACAAAAACCCTGTTCAGTAATAAATTCATAATAAATCAACCAAATGGTCAATTGCTATGAAATTTGAAATCTTACATGTTGGAATATGGGGCTACACCCCTTTTGAATTAGTTTTTCAAGTTCAGTTCAATTATTTTGAGATATCATTACTGCAATGCTCTGTCTTGGTGGTATAGCTAAATTCTGAACTGAAATATGGATGGTTTATTTGAAAATTCTTCAAAGTATGTTCTTGGTTTTGATGAATGTGGTCGTTCTATATCCCCCAGATGTGTTAATGATAAAATGTTGAACCCTAAGCTTTAGTTGCTCCCTTGCTCATAATGAAAGTGATGTATATGTTGTTGGTAAATGATACACGTTTGGCATGATGAAACTATGTGTTAGCTTGCCCATGAAAACTAAATTGATGGAGCAGGGTAGATGATGATGTTAGAGGTGTCCACTTGCACAGAGCGGGTCGACCCTCTAGGAGGGTTTGACGGAGGTACCGTGTCGGGTTGGTGTAAGAGGACGAGACTTGGTTTAGGAGGAGCGGTCGTGAGCACACGGACCATGCACTGAGCTCAGTAGATTGCCACTCGCATGATGTTTACCGTGGGGTGTGACCCCACTTGCTCGAGATTTGCCAAGGAGTGGAGAGCCCCGACCAGCTGACGGGTGCCGCTTTCCATCCCTACTTTAGGGATAAGGTTTAGTCCTCGTACTCTAGTCTCGGTCACAGAGTCTCCAAATTCAATAACATTCAAAATACAATGAACTTCTAATCATGAACGGTTAACTCTGTAATTGGACTGTGTGATGATTGTTGGTGTGTTTAGTACCCTGTGTGTGTTGAGTTTCTCTGCTAGACACGCTTTGAGGTGTCCCCTCCCTGTGGTTTTGGGAACAGGTACCCAGGAGCAGCGCCTGGAGCCGGACACTGCCAGACGTCTGTAGTCTTCTTAGCTGTCGAGAGAGTTTTGTTTTTTTTGTGGTGATGTAGGTGTCTGTGGGGTTGGTGAGAGACGAGGTGGTAGTTGTTGTAGCCACTCTTGTGGCCAGTGTAGTGGTTTTGTTTTGTTGTACCACCGGATGCATGCAGTTGTGCTCTGTAGACTTGGTGGCTATATAGTCGTGTCAGACTATGATATGTTGTACTTTTGGCAGATATATAGTAGTAGTAGTGTTTGATTAGTGTACTCTTGGAAGGTGTTTCTTTCTGCGACTGATGTTCAAATGATGATGTCGTCTTATGTTGCTTTTACTTCAGTAGTCTTTAGTACCACTTTCTATTGATGCTGTTGCTTGAAAAGTTCCTTTATGCTTAGTATTTATATTCTGAGTATGTTCTGTGTTGTTCCAGTGCGAGCAGTGGCCTGCTATACTCTACTTATTCGCATACGCTTGGTGCAATACCGCGGCCTGTCGGGCATCCCATCCCCTCTGACTCGGAGAATGTAGAATCTCATCTCTTCCCTTGAGTATTTGGGTGACTGGGGGTGACATATGCTCAAAGAGAATGCATTGATTACAACGATGTCCTCTCCAATAGTCAAGCATTGCTATATTCGGATCCTGTTGACATTAGTTGCACCGCTTGACCTTGAGTTGGTGCAACTAGATACCAAAACCACATTCTTACATGGGGAGCTAGAAGAAGAGATCTACATGGCTCAATCCGATGATTATGAGAGAGGTGATGGACTTGTATGTAGGTTAAAGAAATATCCCTATGGGTTGAAGCAATCTTCTAGACAATTGTATATGCATTTTCAGTGCTTTATGACAGATGATCAAGGGTACTTCCAAAGTCCATATGATTATTGCGTGTTCTTTCGAAGGCTAGAGGATGGGTCCTCCATATATCTCCTACTTTATGTTGATGACATGCTTATAGCGTCTTCAAATAAAGTAGAGAAACAGAGATTAAAGAAAGAGTTGAGTTATGCATTTGAGATGGATGAACTAATACAAGCACTGAGGATTCTTGGTATGGAAATATATCGAGACCGAAACCAAGGAAGTATACATCTTACACAAAGTCGCTATTTTGAAGACCATTGTTCATAGATTTGGTTGAGAAAGTATTTAGCTACTCCACTTGCACCACATTTCAAACTTTGTGACAAGCATTGCCTGAAGAACGAGAAAGAGAAGAAGTATATGGAGAACATACTCTATGCTAATATAGTAGGTGCATTGATGTATGCTAATGTATGAACCCGACCTGACCTATCACATGCATGCAGTCAGCATGCTGAGCCGATACATGCACGATCCGGGGAAAGTACATTGGCAAGCAGTGTTGGTTATACTACGCTACATCAATGGCATCATTAATGTGGGATTGACATAGAGCCGATGTGATGAAGGTCTGCGAGCTAGAGGCTATTTTGATTATGACTTTGCATGCCACCTTGATTGAAGGAGATCTATGATGGGCTATGTCTTCACCCTCTCAGGAACTTTAATCTATTGACGGAGTCTACTTCAGTCTACAGTGGCCTTGCCTACTACAGAGGTAGAGTACAGAGCATTGACTGAAGCAGTAAAGGAGACGATATGGCTTATGGGCTTGGTGGACGACCTAGGGACATACCAAGAGATGTATGATCTACATTGTGATAGGCAAAGTGCGTTGCACTTAGCTAAGAATCAAGTCTTCCATGCACGCACCAAGCATATCAATGTAAGGTACCACTTTGTCTGATACTGTGTGGGTGAAGAAAATGATGACATCAACTTGCTAAAGATTGAAACGGATGACAACCCTGCTAACATGCTAATTAAATTTGTATCAGGAGTTAAGTTTAAGCACTGCTCAGACTTGCTCAATATTATTCTGAGGTGATGTTGGTGGTGGACCTGATGTGGGTATTGAGGCTCGGTGGAGCCAGGTGACCTCTTCGGGGCAAGGTGAAGGGAACACAAGTTGATTCTCTCTAATGGGAAGCAAGGAGTGCTAATTGGGTGACATAGGCCCAAATCTTGTCAATGTTGAGATTTGTGAAAGTTAGCTCGATTTGAGGTGCTAGAAGAGTTTGATATGTTCAGGTGAGTAGTCATGCAGGGCTACCTCATCTGTGCATTAGGTTCTGTGTACTTGGTTCTACATAGCCAGCTACATGGACTCAAGGCCAAGCTGACTACCACGAGCCTAAGTCCTTGGTTTTGGAGGATCGGCAGCTCAGACACACATCAACTTGATAGGCCAGCTTTCGATAGCTCGAAAGTATGACAACATGGTTGCTCGGCACCTTGATAGCTCGGCAGCTCGGAGGTGCCGACCATAGGATGCGGAATCCTATTCGAGTTAAAGTTAAATCTTCAAGTGGGACTCTGATTGGATAAGAATTGCTAGAGTTATATTTGGATTAGAGTTCCCCTTCCAAATGAATTCGACTAGTGCACGTGCCCTAAAAGCTATAAAGGGGACCTTTGGGTAGGGTTGAGAAAGAGAGAGAGATTTCAGTGAACCCATTGAGAGCATTGAGCCACCATTGTTGAGAGCCCACTTTTAGAGATTTGAGAGCTTTTCGAGAGTATCATGAGTGCTGCTGCTTCGTTGAAAAGATTGAGGAATTATACTTGTTCCTCTCTTTTGTAGTAAAAGCTTATTGATTAATGTTTCCTTGGCCGGTTGACGGCCTAAAAATGTATGTGTTCATGCTCTTTGTTTGTTAATGCTCGTCCCTTCACCAATGTAATCCTTGTTGACATACCTGGACTTAACACGATGGCAGACCTTTCTCTACCAAAATTCAACTGTTATTCCCGAAAGTAAGGATAGGTTGGAAAAAAAACGTTTGCAGTGCATGTCCCCTTTTTAAATGGGGCCAGTATGTACTAAGCGCATCTCATATAAGAAATGACATATTGCTTTCATGTACAATATACAACAACGTGATGTATTCTTCTTCATGAATAATGCGTGAATAAAAACTACTTTATATGACCAATTGTAACATTTAGAGAAGAATATACCATAAGATGTTAAGATAAAAAAGACCAACTTTATATAACAAAAGCTATTAGTAAAAACTTCATGTAATTTCATGTTACCAGGGCACCCTCTATCATTGGCTCTCCGGGTCCCTCTTTGCTTGGAAAGGAGATGTGCTTCAAGAGAGTCCATCAAATGGAACTGTTAGCTCTCTTTCGCCATCATGTGACTGCAAGACAACTGTCCATATATCTCCCCTGATCTCGATGTGCATCACGTAACTATGACTTAAAAAAAAAATGGGTTTTTCTCATATTAGTCCCTTAAATTATGTGTATTTTGATATTAGTCCCTTAAATCTTTGAAATTTGAATATAGTCCTTTAAATGTTTAACGGTAACTTAAATAGTCCCTTTTGTTAACCTAAATAGTCCCTTAAATGTTTAAAATTTAACCTAAATAGTCCCTTTAAAGGACTAAATTCTAATTACAAAGATTTAAGGGACTAATATCAAAATACACATAATTTAAGGGACTAATATGAGAAAAACCCAAAAAAAATTCACCCAATGAGAGAGGGTAGGTTTTTCTTTCTTGATGACCAATGAGCTAGGATGGATGCATGAATAATTCGCCCCTGAAACTGAGGCAAGATACTGGGAGTTTAGAGGTGTCTCGGATTAAGATTCAATGAGAGGAAACCTGTTGTTTTGTTCAACCCACAAACTAACTCACATGCATGAAACCCAATTGGCTAGCAGATCTATCAAAGAGCTCTTTATTTAAGCCTGCTGCCAAATGAAGCCATCGTTTTTTTTTGTGTGTGGCGGGAGAAACGAGAAGTTAATTAAAGGGGTGAAATAGATGTCCGTACGAGAATCCCGGCGCGTTTCCCCACCCTTACTATTTTTGGTATTTTAAATTATTATAAGTTGATGTGACGTATGGGGGAGTGCGGGGGCGTGACGCGGGGCCCGCTTATTGTGCCGTAGCACGTGGCATCCCGTCTGGGGCTGTCGGCGGGCCCCGCCGCAGACGCGGCTGAGGACACGTGGTATCGCGTGAAGGGGTGTGAGTTTGTACGGAAATGCGTCAATCAGAGAGAGGTGGGCTATGGCACGCGTCCATTCCCCCCGTAACTGTCAGTTCTGAGAATGATACCGTCACCCCGAATTTTGTCGATTTCTGCCCCCGGCCCAGTAACGGGCAGCAATTAGAAGGGGTATATTTGAGATCAAAATATGGATTATTTCGACTGCGGAAGTGGCCCAAAACTTTCACGGGCTCGAAGGCGAACTTGGCCCACGAGCCCACGTTAGAATGGCTTATGCTACCCACAATGGTTGTTCGCTGTATGCCAATCTTTAGTTTCAGATTAAGAATGATCATTTGATAAATTTCATGCAATCTTATCACTAGTAATGTTTGCACACAGTACACAAAAATTGGACCCAAAATTCTACTCGGCTTTGGACTGAATCTAGACAAACTAGTATGCATGTTTTGTTTGACCAAAGCAGTGTTGAAAACTGTGATACAAAACACTATAAATATCTCGGGACCAGTCTCGGATTTATCAAGATTTTTTGGAGATTTTCGAGACCAAAATCAAGGATTTAAGAAGCCCAGCCATTAGTTATTTCAGAATTATTTCGTGCAATGCAAAAGCCCAGTTGAACAGCCCACAAGCTGGTGGGCGACAACTGGTGCCGATTTCGAATCGGATTTGGATCCGATTCCGATCCACTTTCAGGGCAGACCCGTTAGTCTTTATAAACAGTATTTTGGTTAGGCCCCGTTTGGTTTGAGGGAAGATAAAAGAAAGAAAAATAAAATGAAAAGGAAAAAGAAAATGAAAGGAAAGGAAAGAGAAACGAGTTTCTTTTTGTATGTTTGGTTTTAAAGAAAATTGAAAAGAAAAACCAACGGAAATTTCTTATGTTTGGTTCATTTTAACAACAAGAAGACAGTTTTGTGATTAGAAACAAATATAACACATCATTGTTTCATAATTTCCATAAAAATCCATCAATCTCTACGTCAAAAATGTTAGCTTGAGGATGCAACGAGTAGGGCATACCTCAACTTTGCTACTTCAAATCTTTTGTTGGGGGGGATGCAATTAAAATTAAAAAAAGACCAAAAACCATGCATGATTTAACTAAAAATTGAAATGGGTTGCTGCGATTCGTAATGAAAACATCGGAGATGAGGAGGATTTCGAGCTTGGAATCAACAGAGCCGGTGACATAGCTCTTGAGGCATTCGAAGTTCTCGACGACGGAGCCGCCGCCACACGCGGAGCTCAGCTCTGGTGGGTTCTCGCAGCACTGAGAGCATACAATAATTCTTTTTCCCTGGAAACCAATCAATTGAGTTGTTGAGATCAAAGAGCAGGGATGGAGATCAAAGATCGATTAGGATGGAGATCACCGATCGAGGATGGAGATCCATGAATCGATTAGAATGATGTAGATCACCGAGTGAGGCTGTAGATCGCTGATGAGATCGATGATCGATGTGCCAGAGGCTAGAGATCGGCAACAAATGGGGAAATCGAAAGCTTGAGCGATGATCTCCAGCTCCACCTAACGTCTTTCCCTTGTTTTCCTTCGGTCTTAGCAGAGAAAAGTATATGGAAAAATCTAAGCTATTGTTTTCTTTCATTTTCCCTCTCTTTCCTTTTCTCTTTCTCTTTCTCTCCAACCAAACACAAGAAAATGAATTTCTCTCCAGTTTTCTTTCTCTTTCTTTCATTTTCTGTCAATCCAAACAGGGCCTTAGGGTTCTAATTTAATTCTCGAGCAATTTCCGAGTGGTTTTCTCTGTAAAGTTTGCGGCTCCATGTAGAATATATAGAGGGCAAACTTGGGCTTTCAAGGGCTTGGTTGAGAGGTTTACTCCATAGTTTCTTCTCCGATTTCTTAGCTAGTTTGGTTATTTCCCTTCAACCAAACGACATAACTTGTAATTCAAAGATATTGAAGCATTAGTGATATCTTCAACTAGACATACACCATGAATGGGCGTAACCAGTATAAATCTTTGGCGTCATGTGCATGATTTCTTTTGTTTACATTGCTATCATATTATTGCTTGTGTTGCGGGTTTTGTAGCGAATTTTCGTTCGCTTTGTTCCTTGTCACAATGATCCTGGAATTTCTGAGAGGTTATCAATCAAGATGATCGTCATCTCTCATCTCCCCCAACAAGTTTTATCGGAGCCCAACAATCGGCATCAAAGCAAGGTTCATGAACAAGTCCAATGGAATGTCGAAGAGTTCTTCTACAAAAGATGGCGCAATCAGAGAGGCAATGGGTTCGAATTTGTATGCGGGTGACTCGTATACAATGGTTAGAGGTGTGCAATACAAGATTGAAAAGTTTGATGGCAAGAAAAACTTCGAGATATGGTAATACAAGATGAACGCTGTCTTGAGGAAGGGTCGTGTCCATATAACAGTGTACAACACGGAGTCCTTATCGGCAGATATCTCGAAAAAGGAGAAGATGCAGATGGAGGACTCAACGATAACAACCATACTGCTCAGCTTATCAGACGATGTTATTTATTAGGTGTTCGAGGAGACTACAACTTAGGGATTATAAGAGAAGCTCGAGAAGCTGTATCTGAAGAAGTCACTCACTAATCTTGCTGAAGACATTCTTCACTTTCAAGATGCGAGACGAGCCTTATTGAAAGATCACATGGATACCTTCAACGGCTTAGTGATGAAGATGAGGGCCATTGGATTGTTTGTAGAGGCAAAGCATGTGGTGATGATTCTGCTCCTGCTGTTGCCGGAGCGATCATGACATTTGTCAACAACATGATCTACAATTGGGATACTCTCGGTCTTGAGAATATGAAGGCGGTGATCTATAGCGAGGAGTTGAGAGATCGAATGGTAGGAGTTGGTTTGGGCGAAGGAGTTTTAGACAACCTGGGTTTGCTTGCTTCGAGATGAATTAACATGAGAGGGGGGCAAGAGGTGGAGATCGAGATCGAGGACCAAAGGCACAAAGTGTCATATTTGCAAGAAGACAAGACACTGGAAGAGAGACTACCTAGAGATAATGAACAGAGATAAGGAGAATATTCCATCATCATCCTCAGTTGCAGTTGTGCAGACAGAGGAGATGAGAAGCGGGAGGTCTATTGATGAGTGGTTTTTGTATATACTTTTTACCCCCCTTTTCATGCACGTATTTGTTGTTTCTTTCACTGTCTCCCCCCCATTTTCCCCGTTTTGCTTCTGTTTTGCTTTTATGGTCTATTTTGTGCTTTTTAGAAAATACATATCGAATTGGGACCATAAAGCGTGAAAAAAGCGTAAAAGAACGAAAGGAGCGGGAGACGGGAACCAAAGTGTGCAAAACGGGGAGAAAAGGAGGAAAAGTGACACAAACGGCTGCGTCGATTTGACGCGGTCACGTCACTCAGCCACCCAGAAAGCCCAAGCATTCAATTCTATGCGGCCGCGTGAATTCATTCGTCACGGCCGCGTTGCTCAACAACTCAACAGCTCAGAACTCTATTTGACGCGGCCACACAGATGATTTCCAAACGACCGTGTCATCTTAGAAAAGAAGAAATCTATTTGATGCGGCCGTTTGACTAATTCAACCACGCGGCTGCGTAATCCCAAGAAGCTGAAGACCAAACGGTTGCTTCACGCGACCGTTTCGACGACCACGCGAGCATCGAAGCCGATTTGACGTAGCCGCATCCTTAATGATGCGGTCACATCGCTACCGATCAAGCCCCAGTTTACACATCCATTGGATTTCTAGGTCAATTAGGGGCACCGCCAGGTTAGTTAGGGGGAACTTTTTGGTCTTTTCCAGATTGTATAAAAGCCCATCTTCATTGCTGCGACCAGGGACTTTCCTGATATTTTTCAGAGCTTTTTGGGGTTTCATAAGGATTATTTCTCTCTTTAATTCAATAGTTCTTTTGTTATTCCCTTTTAATACTTTGTTTTTGGATTGTTATTTTGCAATAGAAATAGATTTTCTCTCTCTTTGAATTTGTGGATTGCTATAACTTTAGTTCTCTTATTGAATCCATGGCATTACTCATTGAATCTCTGATATTGATTGACGCTTTGTTAATAGGTAGTGAGTAGTTTTCCATCATGACTGAAAATGGCTTTTGCCGACGTTTTTATGCTGGCATTTTAAAGAAATGTTGGCAAATGTCTATTGGTATTTCGACAATTGCCGACGTTTATAAGAACACCGGCAAATGCTAGAATTTTGCCAGCGTTTATAAGGACTTTGGTAAATGCTGGGTTTTCCCGGTGCTTTTCGAAAAACGTTGTCAAGCGCTGGCAAATGCCGGTAAATACCATTGGAATTTCTCAACGTTTTCTCGAAACGTCGGTAAATACTGGACTTTTTCTAACGTTTCAGCGAAACGCCGAGAAAATTTGACTTTTCCCAACGTTTCACAAAAACGTCGCCTTTTCTTTTAGCAACACCCCCTTTTGGCAGCGTCTTTGCGGCGTTTTGTAAAACGTCGGGAAAACATTTGCCAGCACTTCAAAAATGCCGGGTAATGTAAATAAAAATGATGGCAAAAGTCCTTTTTTAGTAGTGCATCTAGGGCAATGGGTTGAACCCCATTGAAATTGGGCCATGGGTTGGATGAAATAGTTGATTTAATTGTCGGCTAATTGAGGATTTGGGGTATATTAGGATGTCAATTGTCATTGTAAATCGGTCTCCTCCCTAGTGGATAATTAGATTGGCTACCGGCGAGAGTCGGGACCAATCTAGGGTTTTCGATCCCTTCAATAACACATACCATCGGTGTGGTCGACGAGAGTTGTGCGTCGATTAGAGCTCTCCTAATATAGATCCAAATCCCCCACCACGAGAGTGACGTTGAGGAAAATTGGGGATATTCGTCGGACGTAATGCACCTAACGTATACCAATGTATCGGTGAGAGTCAACATCGATATAGGTTAGGGTAGTCCTATCATAGCATCACGAGGGGAGGGAGGGTTAGGGATAACACAAGGGACTATCCTATCATGCATCACGAGAGTGGGGGATAGGAGAACGTCCTTTGGTTAGACGACCTCTCCCGAGTCCCAATGAATCCAACAATCGATTAACTTATAATCCAACATCAACCCTAGTTCAATGGTGGGGATACCCTGAGCCCTAGAACTTTTATTATCTGATTTCACCCTTATTTCTCATCTTGAACCCATTCGATCGCGTAGCTTTCGAACGTAGACGAAAATCGGTACTCAACGAACGCCTCCCTGAGTTCGGCCCGTATAGCGTTGCACGACACCTTGTACTTGCGGTATAAATATTTAAAGCGTTTGCACAGACGAACACATATAATGTGTTCAAAGTGAGTTCTTTGGATGTTTTAAATCATGCTTGGGTCATGGATTCAGAGGCATCATTAATTCCACATGATGCCAAATAGAGAGTGTTTATCTACCGAAGAAAGGAGGATGGATCAAACTTTATGGGCAACAATGAAGAATGCAAGGCTGTTGGAGTTGGTTTGGTGAGAATCAGGATATTCGATGGCATAGTGTGCACACTCACCAATGTGTGGCATGTTTCAGAGCTAAGAAAATCACTAGTTTTCTTAGGGGCGTTGGATTCCATGGGTTGCAAAGTAACGATAAAGAAGGATGCTCTAAAGATATCAAAGGGTTCGAGGGTGTTGATGATATGTGAAAAAGTCTGGGATTTATATCTACTGGAAGGGACGCCGATCGTTGGAGATTCCAGTGTTGGTGTTGAGAGTTTGCAAGAGACTTATTCGACTCTATGGGTTCTCAGACTTGGACATGTCACAGAGAAAATCTTTGAGGTTTTGAGGAAGCATAGTCAGATCAAAGGGTTGAACTTCAAGACGCTAGAGTTTTACAAGGATTGTGTCTATGGCAAGCAAACGAAGGTTAGTTTTGGTGAGGGAAAGCACGACACAAGAGAGATTCTTGAGTATGTTCACACCGATGTTTTGGTTATTGCACCAGTTCACCCTCTAGGTGGAGCTTGTTACTTCATATTGTCCATCGATGAGTTCTCCAAGAAATTTTGGGTATATGTGATAAAGGAAAAGTCTGGGGTGTTTGAAAAGCTCATGGCATGGAAGATCACTGTGGAGAGTCAAATGAGAAAGAAGCTGAATGTGCTGAGATCCGACAATGGTGACGAGTTTACTTCTGCTAAGTTCAATGAATTTTGTCAAAATCATGAAGTAAAGAGGCACTTCACTGCACGAGCAAATCCTTAGTCGAATGAAGTTACCTAGCAAATGAATATGACACTTCTAAAGACAGCGAGGTGTCTCAAATTTACATCGGGATTGTCGAAGGGATTTTGGTCTGAAGCTATATCGACTGCAGCTTATCTGGTAAACAGAATTCCATCTTTAGCTATTGATGGAAAAATTCCAGAGGAGGTTTGGACAGGTAAGCTAGTGGATTTAGATCATCTTCGGTGTTTGGATGTCCAGTCTAAGTTCACGAGGATGGTGACAAGTTCGGAGATAAGGGAAAAAAGTGTGTCATGTTTACATGGATGGTGTCGAGGGTTATATACTTTGGAGTCTAGATGCAAGGAAGATCTTGGTTGGTCAACAGGTGACGTTTGATGAGTTGACGATGCTGTAAAGGAATGCTTCAGGAAGTACCGAAACAGTTGGAGGCAAGGAGGTGCCGAACGAGATATAGCTACTAATTCCAAATCACAGGATCGACAAAAATGTTAGTAAAGTAGTGGTGGTTGATGGAGAGAGTTCACATGAGGATACTATTACAGGTAGCGATAATAGTGGGAGTTCTAATCGAGGTAGAGATTCTACAACTACTGTGGATGACTCAATTGTTAGCAAAGTGGGCCGGAGCACCGTGAAGACCCCAGCTCGTTTTGATGACAACATGAATGTGGCTTATGCATTTCATGTACATGGAGATCCTACGTCAGATAGGTTTGCGATGAATGAATTGAGTTTGGACCCAAAATCAGGGTGGCCGTGTGCGAGGAAAGGCATCAAAGTGCATCCCAAGTAAATTCATAAGAAGGAGAATCCGGCAGGGGATAGATCGGCACGAAGTTTAAGCAACACTTATTTTCCTTGAAGAGGTGATAGGGTGACACAAGGTGGTACAAAGAGATCACTATGAGTTTTGCTTCATGTATGGATTCAAGGAGATACGGAGATATCAGAGACTCACCTTCGAAAAGGGGTGTGTTGGATGTCTGATTATGGTGGCAGTAGCGACAATCTGACGATGGCAACGACGACGATGCTGATGGTGGGTATGGAACCAATGGCGATCTAATGGAACAACGATGGTGATTGTGGTCCAACAGATAATATTGGTGCGATAATGGTTCGATGGTGGTGGTTGAAGGTGGCAAAGATAGCAATGATGGTACAATGGTGAAAATGACGGTAGTAGTGACCTGAAGGTGAGAGTGATGGCAACGGTGATTTAAGGGTGGGTGACAATCCGATGTTTTCGGATGAGACAATAGTTGCCCAACGGCAGTGATGGCAGTGACAGTGGTAGCCAGATGGTGATGATGGCAAAAATGGTGGGTTGACAATGGTGATGGCAGTAGTTTAAAAGCGGTGGATGGCAGTGATAACAGCCTAACAGTAACGGTGTCGGTAGAGATGAAGGTGATTAGAAGGCGGCATCAGCGATGGTGGTCCGGCATTGATGGTAGTGGTAATGACAATGCAACTGTAACGGTGGTGGTTGTAGTCTGACGGTAATGGTGGATGCGACGATGGTCTAGTGGCAATGGCAATGGTCCAATAGTAGCAACATCGGTGACGATGATATTAGATGAGAGAAAAAGATACATGTTTCTTAAGGAATACTTTTTTGTTATAAATTCTAATAATGTGGAATAAATAATATACAACTATTACAAAGATAAGCATATTGTCATGAAATAGTAGAATACTAGTCATTACCCATGCCCGGAGGGCACGGAGACAATCGTCGTCCGAGCGCAAATGCGGAGAGCAGTAATCGCCAAGTGAAAAAAGCGTGGGTGTGTGGGTGAGAAGGGTCGGGAGGCAAAAGGAGGAAAAACAGGGACTAAAACGCAAAAAAAAATCATCAAAACCACATCCCAAACCCAAGCCCAGAGCCCCACCCAACCCCCACGGGCCCCCACCGGCGTCCCAGTCAGCAACCCAAAATATGACTGGGACAAAACTGACACGTATGACAAAATTCAAAAAACGTCGTGAATTGTATAACAGATGATGCAAATGGGAATTCTTTATTTCTAATAATAAAATATTGCTTATGCTAAATATAAAAATCCAGATGGGAATATTGGATACCCTTTTCTGCATACCAAATGCATTATAATTATAAATAGAAATCATGAGTGTGACCTAGCAGCTCATTTTGCCAAATGAACTGCCTTCTAACAAAATCCATTGGCACCCATATCTGCTTGTCTGGGGCAAGTTGAAGTGATTTTTGAGAAGATAGCTCATTTTGCCAAATGAGCTACCAACACATTATTGGTAAATGTTTATAAATAAAATTTTCAAACTCAATGTTTTTTGGACACATTAATCAATTTTATTACAACTCTTAATCATTGATCTTGTCATCCTTTTTCGCACCCATAAAATATATCAAAATCATTTAACCTTTGAGAATAATGTGTATCATATGACATGCAGGAGATTTCTCTTCTATATTATGACAAGGCACATTTGTTTCCACAAAGGGCATAAGAGATAAGTAGTGCATTCCAGGAGACCACGTATATTATATAAAGAAAATGTGTGTCATATCATCGTATATGAAAGAAATCTTCATATGATACTCATTATTCTTTATAATAGTTATATGTCTGAAAAATATCTAAGCTGGTCCTAGTATCCGATATGGATAAAACATCACACAAACAAAAACAAACCTTAATTCTGAAAAATATCTAAGCTGGTCCTATTATTATTGAAGTTGATGTCTGAAACGAATTTTGACACCAAACAAATATAAACAAAAAATGAGTCGGATCTTGATGTGGTTGCTGTGGACCTTAAACAGTAAGGTGCCTAACGAGGCTCATACCCACATAGGCCTACAAAACTGAGATAGGGTTAATTGTATGATTAGCTTGTTTGCCACAAGGAGTCAGGATCTCGTTAGGAATATCTCTTGTCCTTTCTCCAAGCTGTTCATTAGCTATTGCAAATGTTATGCACAAGCCAAATAATAATATTGTTGCTTCACTTCTTGCCAATACTTTTGTCATGTTGCATAGAATATCCTATCCGTATTAGTGTGGCGAGTGGTGATCGATACTCAACCCATCCGTCTGTCGACTATGCCTGATTATACGTGGCAGTGAAGTTCACGATGAAGATGAATACGACGCTTTTCTTTTTTTCTTGTTTTCACTCAACCGTCAAGAACATTACGATTTAGCTAGCTCCATATTTTTCAAGATTAAGATTACAATTCCATTCTCTCGCTTCCAAATTAAGATTACATTTTAATTAGAATATCATGGACTAATATAACATTTTCCTTCTTTTTTAAAATTTGTTTTAAAATTTAATTTGGTGCAACTTCGATGGCATTATCTTCATTCATGAATCAGGATATTTATCTTCATAAAAAATAATTCGAAATCGTATAGCTAAAACCCTTGTATAAGATCATATTTTTAGGCATGCATGTGCTCGTTGAAGTAAATCTAGTAGTCTAGGATATTTGGTCGTGAAGTGGATGGCGCGATGCAATTCTCTTCCAAGAGCTAACCCTAATGAAACCAAGATGAGATTCACATGCAATAATTAAGATGCATGACATGGCTCTTAATTAGACCACATGTAGCTCGAGAGGCTAGGACAATAAGAATGTGAAGGTGATGACAGTTGAAGCTGTGACAACTCACGATAGGCCAAAAACAAACTAACTTGCATTATTTGGAAGAGAGCCGAATCTTTTTTGTCGATAAAATTCAGAGTTACCGGTCAACCAGGAAGTGCGATTGACTAGTGTTTTGTCTTGGTTTAAAGCTCAAGTGTGTCTAACAGATTTAAGTAGCCTCCTAGAAGAGAACCACAACCACTTACTAACGGATTTGACCTAATATGCATATATAAGCAATTAAACGCATAGTGCAAAGGTATGCAAACCCAGTATGCAAAAACATTAACAGCTCTTTTCCTCCTCATCCCGACTGTCTTTTCCTCTACCGATACACAATCTAACTTGAGCATCGTAGGGGAAATAAGGAAAAATCCCGACATCTCTGATGTCACTGGTATATGTGTCAATGCAGTTGTAGATTGGATGATCTTCTCCTACTCCATAAACTATGATGATATGTACACACTGCTAGTACTTAATCTCCTATTCTACATAATCTTTTATTGTTTCTATGTAGAAGTTCTCTTCTTGATGTAACTTATTACTCTTCGTCGTAGCTTGTAAAAGTCAGGCTTGAAGCGTGTGCGCACACACACTTATGATTCTATAAAAATGTTTTAAAAATGTTTTAAATTCATTTCCTTATGTTTAGAGCCAGTATCATATATATATATATATCAGCCTAGTACTTGATCCAATAGTTGACTCATGCATGTCGTGCTGAGAGTCAACCTAGGAGTCGACTCCTGGAATTACAGGAGTCGACTCCTAAGCAACTAGCTGCTCTCAGGATTTTCTGTTTCTTGCCAGGAGTCGACTCCTAGCAGAACTTGAGTCGACTCCCAAACCCCCAATGGTCACATTTGACGCGTTCCTTGATTGACACGATGTGTCCTTTTCAATCCATTGAGTGACGATTTTATGGAGCTGGTTTATACAGAATTCATATCTATATATAGATGAATTATGTATGTCACTACAAGAAAATAGGTCTTCTCTGACGAACTTTTACTGACGGCCATTTCTATCATCAGTAAAGGTGTGATATTACTGACGGCGCAAAGAGTCCGTCAGTGATAATATACAGTCACTTACGGGTATTTAAGCCGTCAGGGAAATTGGACATTCACCAACGTAAGAGTCAAAGCAAAAAGGCTATGACTGACGACCCGTCAGTGATATATTGGCAATATACTAGAGATTCACTTACGGCCTAGCCCCCGTCAGCAATAGCTGGAAGTTGCAGACGGGCATGGCTGTCAGTGAAGATTTTAATTTTTCTGCTAATTATATTAATGTGGTATAATTACTTTCACTGATGGAAGTCGTTAGCATTAGCCCCATTTTCACTGACGTTATTTTCCATCATCAAATGTTGGGATATTTTTGCCGACTTCACTAACAGATCGCCAATAGTGGGTAGGAGGTTCGTGCCTTTTTTCCACAGGGCGCGTAGCCATCGTTGACGAGAATTTTTCCCGTCAGTGATATATTGGCAATACAAGAGATTCACTGACGGCCTAGCCCCCGTCAGCAATAGCTGGAAGTTGCAGACGGGCATGGCTGTCAGTGAAGATTTTAATTTTTCTGCTAATTATATTATTAAGGTATAATTACTTTCACTGATGGAAGTCGTTAGCATTAGCCCCATTTTCACTAACGTTATTTTCCATCATCAAATGTTGGCATATTTTTGCTGACTTCACTAACAGGCCGTCAATTGTGGGTAGGAGGTTCGTGCCTTTTTTCCACATGGCGCATAGCCATCGTTGACGTGAATTTTTCCCGTCAGTTGTTTAATTCACTAACGGAACTGTCAGTATAACCTCCACTAAAGTCGCCGTATTTGAGGCATTGAGAACTATCACTCACTTCACTGATGGTTCCGTCAGTGAACTTTAGCATTGCTGACAGAGCCGTCAGGAAAACCACAAGATTTTATCGGGTTTACTGACGGTACCATCAGTGAAACTCGGCGCTATACGGTGTTCGAATCGAGGAGACGTCCACTATCGCTACCTTTACTGAAGGTGACGTCAGTAATACCCTCATTAAATCCCTAAATTACTCTTTCATTCCCACACTCATATGTTTTGTCTTCTCTAATATCGTCTACCCCTATGCTCAACATCTTCGCTCAATCTTCGGTCTTCGGTCTACGATCGTCCATCGCCAGATCGTCGTCTTTGCTCTTCTGTATGTGTAGCTCGATCGTTGGCTTCTCTGGAATGTGGAACAGATCGTAGATCGTAGATCGTTGTGTATTCGTTTCTAAACTGATTTTGGGATGAGATCAGCTTTCATAGATGACATTTCTACATGTCGTTGATATAGTAATTTCATATACTTACATGTGTGTAGTATGTGCATGTCGTCTGTGCATGTGTGGTCTGTATGTGTGTGGTCTGTATGTGTGGTTTTTGTGTGTGGTCTGTGTGTATATGTCTGTGTGTGCATGCGTGTGGTATGCATCACATTTAGATTTGAGAGGGCCAAGTCATGATGAGTTCCATGAATTTGCGATGGGCAAGCGTTTTCATATGTTCCCATTTCCTTGATAAATTTGCAATGAATAATAAGGCCAAATGATATACTTGTATACGATAGAGTTCTTCTATACACTATACTACTAAAATTGAACAAGATATATGTATGCAATTAATAGTTGCACAAAGAAAATATATATATTGTGTAAAATGAACAAAACAAGACCACATCCAAATTTCATGTAAGATTTTAATGAAGCAAATATCGAACATCAATATATTAAGTACAATAAGTGTAGATGCAACAAAGATCAAACATCAACATTTTAATTCGCTCCCTCATTTACACACACACACACACACACACACTGATCTATTCGAGCCGTAGATTTTCTTGTTCAATAAATGGTATATGTAATATTCTTGAATTACATGCATGCACAGATCGGTTGATGATATCGAAACTCTTATGTTTGGGTCGGACAACTGGGTCATGGGCCGCATGTTATTAGAAAATTACATATAAATATTTATTGGATCTGTCCAGTGTGGACGGGTTAGATAAGCAAATGCATCACATATTAATCTTTTATCTTATTTTGTGTGACTGTGTGTTCTTTCATTTTGTGATAAATTCGATATCACATATCCATTGTTCTTCAAGTACAAATGCAGGAAGTAATTGCAAATACATTCTCTTTCCGCTACAGTGTACTCGGAGAACAGTGGGTACGTGATGTCAAAATTTTCATGAAATGAAAGTTCACACAAACGCATAAAATATGATACAAGATTACGGGATGCATTGCGTATCTACTGGGATAGAAGCCTTCCTCTTTATAGTCGGTAATGAAATGAAATGAAAATTTCGTGGTCGAAAGTGCATTTAGCCAGCACATTATCAGCCATGTACCTTCAGCCACAGAATTATCAATCGTCTATGGCTGAATGTTTTCAACCACGAATATCGAGGCTTCAGTCATGGATTTGTTTGTGGCTAAAGCATCGATACGTACTAGTCGATGTCCTCTAGAACTTGTCATATGACACAAACCAGAAAGCCATAACAAAAAACAATAAGCTTAGGAAATTATATTGTTCTCAATGATATGGTCTCCCTTTAATATAAGTTGTGGTCTCTTCATTTTGCGAATATCTTATAATATCTTGAACTTGTGAAATTAACTAGGTTAATTTGATTAGAGTCATGTCAGAAATAGATAAGAGTTGGATAGATCATCCAAGGGACCTAGATGATATGATTGCATCGATGAGTATAGAGAAGGGTCGAAAGATTCTTGGACTTCGCGTACTCTCATCCCGAAGAAGTATCTACCAACGGCTTGCTCATAAAATGTCCTTGCAAGACGTGTTGAAACATAAACTGGTTGGTACGTGATATGGTGGCATATCATTTGTACACAAAAGGGGTTTACAAGAACTGTAGGACGACTTGGTTTTTACACGATGAAAGACCCTGTAGTTCGTCGGTTCTGCATGTTTTGATTCAGCAAGTAGAATCGGATTTGGCAGAGAGCATACATATAACTTTTGTGATATGATTGCGGATGCTGCCGGGTTTGAAATCTTAAATCAGCTAAATGATGAGTTTTCAACAGCTAGAGAACAACCTAACAATGAAGCTCAAAAGTTCTATGATTTGTTGAAGGCAGCAGAAGAACCATTATATGAAGGATGTCAAGAGTCTAAATTTTCTGTTGATGCTAGCCTGCTAAACATTAAATCAGAAAGTCATATGTCCAATGATGCCTTCGATCGCATGATGCAATTGATGAGGTAATGTAATGTAGATGCTAAATATGCATTGAGTTACATGGAAGCCAAGAAGTTGATGTGTTAGTTGGGCTTGGGTTACGAAAGAATTGATGCATGCCCAAATGATTGCATGTTGTATTACAAGACTCTGAGAATGATACTATATGCCACATCTGTCGTCATCCTCGCTACAAATAGTCAGATCAGAGTCAAACGAAAAGGAAGTCGATGTCTTATAAGATGTGTTACTTTTCAATGATTCCTAGGTTGAAATGACTATATACGTCAAGGAAAACTGTCAAAGACATGACATAGCATTCTCGACATGCTCACATTGAAGGGGAAATGCGACATCCATGTGATGGTGACACATGGAAGGAATTTGACAAAATGCATCCCGTGTTTACTACCGAGCTGCAAATGTAAGATTGGGTTTAGCAAGTGATGGACTCAATTCTTTTGGATACTTGTACCCTTATTCTTGTTGGCCGGTGATGATAACACTGTATAATTTACCACTACGGTTGTGCATGAGAAAAGAAAATATATTCTTAAAAGCCATTATTCATAGGCCAGAGCATGTAGACACAAGGAATATTGACGTGTATTTATGACCTTTAATTGATGAACTGAATGTATTGTGGAATGAAGGTGTTCATGTGTATGACTCACATAGGAAACAAAATTTCACAATGCGATCGGCATTATGTGGAATATTAGCGACTTTCCAGCAAATGGAATGTTATCTGGATGGAGTGCGCACGGGAGGTTAGCATGTCCTTATTGTATGGAGAACTCAAAGGCCTTTTATTTACAGAATGGAAAGAAACATTGTTGGTTTGATTATTATCGCGCATATTTACCAGATAGTCATCCCTATCACAGAAAACAAAATCAATTTCTTAAGGGTATACGTGAGCTCAACATTGCTCTCCCTCGGTTACGTGGAGATGAATTGCTCGCAAAGGTGAACTCTTTACAAATAGTACAGTTTGGAGACGAATTTTAAAATTTTAAAATTTTAAAATTCCTGGATTTGGAGGACATCACAGCTGGACCAAGCGGAGTATATTTTGGGAGCTTCCATATTAGAAAGATAATCTAGTTCGCCACAACTTAGATGTGATGCACATCGAGAAAAATTTCTTTGATAATGTATTCAACACTGTTTTAGATGTTAATGGGAAGAGAATAGTTAATATATGATGTATAGCTTAGTTTGGTAACAATTTTTCAGAGAGGCGATGATGCTGATGAGCTGCCAATAAAGTTTACATCTTATTTTTGATAGAAATGTCTATGCAATGTAGGATGGCATGCAATCATGCATGCAACCATCTTGCAGGCATTCTTTATCAAGTGATTATATTGGGCAGAACTGAGCCTCCTGCTAACTTCATTTAATTGTGTGGGACCCAGAGGTCAAGTGTGTGTGGTAGTGTGGCAGTGTGGCAGTGTGAGAGAGAGTGTATTGTGTGTGTGTGTGTGTGCGTGCGCATGCGCCAAGACTGTGTGTGGGCATGACAGTGTGTGGGCATGTGTGGCTGTGTGTCATTGTGTGTGAGTGTGTCATTGTATGTGTTTGTTTTGTGTGTGTGGGCGCGCATGCGCTAAGTCAGTGTTTGTAAGAGGGCGTGTGTCTATGTATGTGTCGAGGTGATGATGATGATCTGCCAATAATTAATGCGTGTGTGTAGTCTGTGTCAGTGTAGTCTCTGTGTGTGTAGTTTGTTTTAGTGTACAACTTATTTTAAAAAAAAATGGCGAGGCGAGATATGACGGTCTGCAAATATACGGACAACCATATATCTTGCAGCCATTCTTTGTCAAGTGATTACAATGGGCAGATTTGAGCCTCATCATTGTGTGTGAGACTGTGTATGCCAAGTCTGTGTGTGTGTGTGGCAGTGTGTGTGTGTGTCATTATGTGGGTGGGTGGGTGGGGCAGTGTGAGTGTGTCATTTTGTGTATGTGCAAGCACCACAAGTCAGTGAGAGAGTCTCTCTCTCTCTCTCTCTCTCTCTCTCTCTCTCTCTCTCTCTCTGTGTGTGTGTGTGTGTGTGTGTGTGTGTGTGTGTGTGGGGGGGCAGAGAGAGAGAGAGAGAGAGAGAGAGAGAGAGAGAGAGAGAGAGAGAGAGAGAGAGAGAGAGAGAGAGAGAGAGAGAGAGAGAGAGAGAGAGAGAGAGAGAGAGAGTGTGTGTGTGTGTGTGTGTGTGTGTGCGCGCGCGCCCGCGCGCCCGCGTCTAAGTCTGTGTGTGCATGGTTGTGTGTGTTTGTGTTTGTGTGGCAGTGTGAGTGTGAGTGTGTCATTGTGTGTGTGTCTGTGTGCCAAGTCAGTGTTTATGTTTGTGTTTGTATGTCGTCGTCGTGTGTGTGTATTTATCTTACTAAATAAATTTTTTTTATAAAATAAATTATAGAACTTGGATATTAGCTTCGTTTCTTGACATGATTTTGTTTTTCTGCCTGTAAGCTGAGGATTTAGTGTTCTTATTATGCTTTGTTGGTCTCTAGCGCGCGCACACACACACACACTGTGACACACACATCCACACTGCCTTGACGCACGCGCATGCGCACACACACAATGACCTTAAACCCGATTCACGACCTCAATACTTACCCGATTTACGACCTAAAACCCAACCCACTCCTGTTTTAATTTGTCTTAACATTATGTCATACCCAACCTATACAGCTCGGATTCGTTGTTCCTACTCGGTTTCTTTTCTAGACTCAAAGGTGAATAACCTTGAGTTTAAGAGGGATGTTTAGAAAGGGTCGCATGCCAGAGAGAATAGAAAGCTATGAAGAATATAAAACGAAAGTTGGATATTTACCAAATAGCTTAATCTTTTAAGGGCATGTTTCTTTTGGTGACTTTGGGTTAGAAAGTGAATTTTATTCACTGTTACGCGTCACTTCCTTCACTGTTCACTCGTTTTTCTTCGTTCACTTTCCTCTCGTCTGTTTCTTTTGACGACTTCCACTGCGAATCCTCTCGCCTCCGTGTTTCTGACGTGGAGAGGCCAAATCCCTCGACTGAAATCCCCCGAAATCACACGGATTTTGCTGAGAATCCTCGATCTGGGGCCCACATGGTCAGAAAACCTCTCCTCTCACATTCGTTTTCGCGGGTTTCAGTTGGTGTCGAAAAAACCCTAGCTGTTCTTGAGGTTTCCGAGGGATTTGGTTTCCTCCTTTGCTACCTAGAGCTGATCTGAGGGTTGTTGGCTTTGATTTCTTGGTAGGCTCTGAAGAGGGTGTGCCTAGCTTGGTCGGTTCGCTGGTGAAGCTCAGAGCAAAACCCTAACTTCGATCGTCAGGATCGGTGAGCTAAACCCAACAATTTCTGTGATATTATCAAAGAGGTATAATCTCGTAGGCTCTCTATCAAATTTTTCTTTGCTGTGATGATGTCATGGGTTCATAAGTAAGCAGATCGTTGATGCCAGTTTGTTGTACTTGTGTTCTTGCGGCTATTTCTTATGCTTGATCTGTTGCGATTATCTGATTGCGTAGGCTATCGTATTTTTATGATGAATGAAAAGAAATATGCAATCTAAAAATGCCCAATGATGATAAAAAATGAGGAACGACTGAAGGGATTTTTTATTACATATGTACATGTTGGATGGCTTGCTACGATTGTTCCCTTTAAGCACCATTTTGATGTTTACAATGTTGGGGCATGTCTCCTTGTTGCAGTTTGGGTTGTTGTTGTTGTTATGTTTGGCTCATTTTATCAATTTTTGGGGCATGGCACCTAGCTCCTTGTTGCTGTTTTGGGATGTTATGGTCATGGACACTTGTATCAGATTTTTTTGTGCATGGCTCCTTGTTGCATTTTGTGTTTTTTGTTACTCGTTTTAGGGGCAGTGTATCAGATTTTTGGGGCATGTCTCTGTGTTGCAGTTTGGGTTTTTGTTGTTATTATGTTTGGCTCATTTTATAAATTTTTGGGGCATGGCTCCTAGCTCCTTGTTGTTGATATGGAATGGGATGGTCATGGATAATTGTATCAGATTTTTTGGGGCATGGCTCCTTGTTGCATTATGTGTTGTTGAGTGCTCTTTTTAGGGGCTTTGTATCAGATTTTTGGGGCATGTCTCCTTGTGTCAGTTTTGATTTTTGTTGTTGTTTTGTTTGGATAATTTTATCAATTTTTGGGGCATGGCACCTAGCTCCTTGGTGCTGTTTGGGTTGTTATGGTCATGTATACTTGTATCATATTTTATTAGTCATGGCTCCTTGTTTCATTTTGTGTTTTTGGTGCTCTTTTTAGGGGCAGTGTATCAGATTTTTGGGGCATGTCTCCTTGTTGCAGTTTGGGTTTTTGTTGTTGTTATGTTTGGCTCATTTTATAAATTTTTGGGGCATGGCTCCTAGCTCCTTGTTGCTGATATGGAATGGGATGGTCATGGATAATTGTATCAGATTTTTTGGGGCATGGCTCCTTGTTGCATTATGCGTTTTGGTGCTCTTTTTAGGGGCTTTGTATCAGATTTTTGGGGCATGTCTCATTGTGTCAGTTTTGGTTTTTGTTGTTGTTTTGTTTGGATAATTTTATCAATTTTTGGGGCATGGCATCTAGCTCCTTGGTGATGTTTGGGTTGTTATGGTTATGTATACTTGTATCAGATTTTATTGGTCACGGCTTCTTGTTTCATTTTGTGTTTTTGGTGCTCTTTTTAGGGGCAGTGTATCAGCTTTTTGGGGCATGTCTCCTTGTTGCAGTTTGGGTTTTTGTTGTTGTTATGTTTGGCTCATTTTATAAATTTTTGGGGCATGGCTCTTAACTCCTTGTTGCTGTTTGGGTTGTTATGGTCATGTATACTTGTCTCAGATTTTTTGGGGCATGTCTCCTTGTTGCATTTATGGGGTGAAAAGGCAGGAGCAACGGCAAAGCAACCACGTGTGTAACTATGATTACACATTATATCTGAGGGCCAATGATTTGGATATGCACAATTTTATCTGAAAGGTGTTATTCATATGTAGTATGTTATGTATATAATTAACATTAAATATATGTGTTATTCAATTAAGGGTGACATGGATACACAAGGAGACCATTCGGGTTGTGAGTTATGTACCGCTGCCACAGCTGCAATAACGTTTGTCGTATTAGCCTTACAACTTGACAATTCTGCTAGGCCCGACCCTATACCCAGAGAGCCATCAGCTATGTGGGATCTGCATAGAAATCCCACATGCGGAGAATTCTGTGGGGGTCTGAAAGTAGCTGTTTGCACTACCTACGAATGCGTAGACATGCTTTCATGAATCTTGCATCATTAATGCGCCAGCGTGATCTTCTCAAGGACACTATTCATGTATCCGTCGAGGAGCAGGTGGCCATGTTTCTGCATATTGTAGGGCACAAGTCAAAGAATAGAGTCATGCAAGTGGATTTCATAAGGGGCGGGGGGACAGTTAGTCGTTAATTTAACAAAGTGATGGCGGGACTGTGTGCACTTCGGGATATGTTTGTGAAGCAAGCTCCTAATGAGATGCCAGCGGAGATAGTCAATAATCCAAATTGGTTTCCATATTTTAAGGTATGTGTGATTATATGTATATGTGTCAGTATAATAAGGATCATAATGGAGATTGCAAATTGGTCTCATTTAATACGTTGTAGGACTGCATCGGGCTCATTGATGGGACGCACATAGATGCCATGCTACCAGCAAGGCTCGTACCCCGCTTTAGAGGGCAAAAGTGGGTTATGCAAAATGTGCTTGCAGCGGTAACCCCAAATAAAAGATTTACATATGTACTGGCCGGGTGGGAATGCTCCGCAAATGATTTTATGGTTCTGAAAGATGCATTGTCTTTACCCCCCCACAGGGGCTTCGAGTGTACGAAGGTAATATGCAAAAATTTACATATAAATTATAATTACGTATCTCAGAAAGCGTTAGATCATAAACTTGGTTTATTTGTTTGAATGTAGGTAAATATTACCTTTGCGATGCTGGATATACTACAATGCCAGGATTCATATCTCCATACAGGGGAGTTAGATACCATTTGAAGGACCATACTGATCGGGTTCCTCGAAATCGACGAGAGCTATTCAACCTACGCATTCTACATTAAGATCAAAGATCGAGTCCACATTTGGTATCCTACAGAACAAGTTTAAAATAATGACATCCAAACCTCACTACCCATTCAAAAGCCAGGTCGATACCGTACTATCGTGCACTGTTTTGCATAATTACATCCAAATTACAGATCCTCATGACCCCTACCTAACTGAAGAAGGTGATGGGTTTGAGGAGGATGTAGAGGGTATCAATGAGCGGGATGATGATGTTATTGATCTATCCCACAGGTGATCGTTGTAATGCCCTGATAGCTACTGCACAAGTACTAGAGGGGGGTGAATAGTACTTTAAAATAATCAAGAGTATAATTCCTAATTATCGTGCAAACTCAACCAACAATGCGGAATGAAAATATTGACAACAATAAACGATCAACGCAAACAAACGATTTAATGGGTTCGGATCCACCAAAGTCTCCACGACTTGTTCCCGGTGATCCTACGTCCCAAACACCTGGATCCCCTCCGGCTACTTGAGTTAGAAACCTCTAACTCAAATTTGCACTATGAAATTCTTGTAGAAAACCTCTACAAGATCAAATCATACATAAATGAAAGTGTGACTCCCACAAACCGGGATCACACACTTCTCTCACAACCGAGAGATAAACTTAATATCAATGTAAATGAAACAATGAAATACTTACCAACAAAATCCTATGCCTTGAGTAAACTTACGATTTTAGGGCAAGGAAGATTTTGAGGAAGATGATGACACCAAACCCTAGCTCCACCAAGATGAACAGTGATAGGTGGCTAGGGAGGAGTTGGTGGCTTTGAATCAAGCTCTTGGCTTGAGTAGCTCACAATCAATGAGAATCTCTCTTGAGGAATAAGAGTGAGGGAGAGATTCTTGTGAAGAGATGGAGCTTGGAAATAGGAATTAAATGCTCTCTTTAATTCTCAAAGACTCAATAATATCAGCCTTGAATGCAATGAAGAAGCATCACAAGTATTTATAGGTTAGAGAAGAGAGAGAAGGAAAATTCGTGGAATTAATGCTCCAACGGATCTATTTCTGAAGCAGTCTAATCGGTCTAAGAAGGATCACTGACCGATTAGTTTCACAACTAGTCGGTCGGTGATTCTTCTTGGACCGACTAAATGGTTCACAGCCAATAAGATGAATTTCAGGAGTTAGAACTAGTCGGTCTAAGAAGACTTGCCAACCGACTAGTTTGACAACTAGTTGGTCGGTGAGTGTTCTTTGACCGACTAAGATTTGAAATACAATAGGCTGAATTTAAAGAGAGCTAGTCGGTCTAAGAACAAATTCCAACCGACTAGTTTCACAACTAGTCGGTCGATGGATGTTCTTGGACCGACTAACTGTAAACAGTAGCTCCGGCTGAAAAGTGAAGTTATAACTAGTCGGTCTAAGAAGGATTCCAAACCGACTAGTTTGACAGCTAGTCGGTCGGTGAACCTTCTTGGACCGACTAATTGGTCAACAGTGAAGATGCTGAATTGAGCAAGGAAATCTAGTCGGTTCAAGAAGGATTACTGACCAACTAGATGACAATCTAGTCGGTTGGTCCTTCTTCTTGAACCAACTAAGATGCACTAGAAGCCGCAAAATGAAGCGTGAAGCTTCGGGAAAGTTTCTATGGGCTTCTAAGATAATCCTAGCTCTAAGATATGAGCGTTATGAAGATTATAATGTAAGACCTACTCAAGGCTTAACATTCTACGAAAAGAAGCTAGAAGACTATAAAAATAAGCTAGACGAACCGTCTTCAAAGCTTTAATCCGAAGCTCTTGACTTCAATAATGCTCCTAGAGCTTCAACGAAGCATCATACACACGATCACGCGCTTTGAGAAGTCTTGAGACGTCGCTTTTGATATACGTAGAATTTTGGCGACGATCTCCATAACTGTACTCACAAAGAGTTAGTTCACGATATTTATGTTTGTTCATCATCAAAACCAAATCCGGGGAATCGATACTCAACATTCTCCCCCTTTTTGGTGATAACAAACCAACATAAATAATAATCACTAATAATGATTCAAATGAAATTTACTTACTCCCCCTGCATTGATGACACGTTAATTACATATTAAATAATAATCATACGCATCAAGCAGACAAGGAAAGTATAAATTATGAATCCAAATATTGAAATTTAGGATCTAAATCCATTTTTATATCTTAACTCCCCCTGAATCTAACATAACAAATTAGATTCACAGTAAATTGCTTTAAATTCTCATTTAGCGTATCGTCATTATTAATTCTCTCCCCCTTTGGCATTAGCAAAAAGAGCGGGAGGAGATCAACGACAACAATGGCTAAAAATAAAAGCACGAGATTCGTAGAATACGACCACGGTCCAAATGACACCAAAGTAAAATTACGAAGAAAATCAAAGTGTGCCAACGAGACCATAGTCGAAAATCGGAAAATGAAATCATCAAAAATCAAATCAATTGCACATATTGAGTTATGGAACATACTCTCCAATATCAACATTCTTGGTGAATTTAGTGCATGGAAAACAATTCTATGTTTCCATAGAAAGAATTCTATTTAATCAATTATAATTGTCGAATGACGAAATCAACATCAGAGACAAAAAGAAATATAATGTGCACACAGAAGTAAATGGCAACACGATGTATATAAATATAACATGGTACATCAAAAAGTATACATCCGCCAACATATATACAAACGATCATCAGATCGGTGCACAAAATACAACATATGTCTCAACAGACATCAAAACGAATGTACATCAAAATGTATCATCAAAACATCTAAAAATACATCAAAAATCCATCACCACCCAACTATCCTACCCCACTCTCTCACAACAGATATATCATCCAAGTGCACATGGGAGAGTCCTCCAACACAAGCTCAGGAGGCGGAGGGAGGATCAGCAGCAGCAGCAGGCTCTGTAGAAGGGGTGGTGGTCTCAGGAACGACAGGAGTGTCAACGAATAGAGAGTGGCAACAGGAGTGGTCTCGGGAGCACCAGTAGAAGTATCCACCGAAGGAATGGTGGCAGTAGGTGTGCTCTCGGGAGCACCAGCAGAAGTAGCAGCAGCAGACGTACCCTCGGGGGCACGAGCAGGAGAATCATCTCGCTCCTCATCCTCATCGATGTCCAAGATCTCCTCATCAAAAAGCGTCGGAGGAACAGCAATATCCAGATACTCGCAGAGGCGAGCAAGCATCTCCTCACAACGAGAAACACGAGACTCCACACGTCTCAGGGAAACTGAAAGCTCAGCGAGTGAAGGAGTAGGAGGAGCAGGAGCAGCTGAAGCAGAGGGGGTAGTCCGCTGAACGTGACATAAAGTCGCAAGAGACTTCTTGACGGCAGTCGCGTTCAGGGGAGGACCCATAGGACGATGGTCATCTGGAGGGAGAGGGACGACGAAGTGACAGAAAACGAGAGTCAAAAGGCACGGATAAGGAATATGAGCAGACTTAGTGGATTTCCTTATGCACTCAAAGGAATCCATCTTGTCAAGGATGATACGAGCCCAATTTATCTCGCTCCCCATGAAAAGAGCGTAGATAAGCTTGAGAAACGGCTGGGAGGGCAAGCTAGAAGAGCCGTACTTTGGTAGAAGGCACGACTTCAGGATAAGATTAAGGACCCAAGCGTTAGGCTTAAATGATTTCGAGGGGACGCCAATCATGGCGGGAGGGATGACGTGGAACATCTCAGCAAGCATCGACTGGTTAAGATCGTGGATATTATCCACGGAGATATCAACAGGGAGTAGGCCAGAGGATGAGACACCGATCAACTACCCTAAAATCTCTACCGTGAGGACAATAGGTGTCCCCAAGATAGTAATCTCAATGCAGTGGGTGTCATCATACTCACCCCGGACTCGATTGGCATAGAACAATTTGACGAGTCGGGGATATGGGTGAGGGTTCGCCTTGGGGTCATGGCGAAGATAGTCTAATAGGCCGTTATAGGAGAGGAGATCGGCAAGCTGAGGGAAGTCGGAGAACTGAACAAAGTGCTCCAGAATCAAAGGACAATGCTCAATACGATTGTATGCCGCTAGACACATCGGGTCATCGCGACATAACGAAATATCTACACCACCCAAAGGCATGTGGCCTTCCCCTTAGACGGATGAGACGAAGTATGAGGAGGAGGAGTAGGAGCCCTATCGGTAGGCTCAGACTCAGGAATATACTCTTCATCGGAGTCATCAGGAGGAGTGGGAGCACGGAATGGGCCTGGAGTCAAAATCTTTTCTTTGGCCTTGGTTCGGGGCTTGGGCTGAGATTGAGATTGGGGTTTGGGCTTTGGCTTGGAAGTCCTCTTCTTCTTGAGGGGAGGCGAGGAAGAGGATGGAGTGGTTTTAGCTCGACGTTTGGGTTGAGGAGGGTCGGTAGGAGGAGACTTGACGGTCATGGGAGACGGACTGGAGGGACGGATAGGGAAACGTGTCTTCACCATGATCGTGAGACGAAACAACACACAAACGAGATAGATCGAACGAGAAATCGAAATGAACCCTAATACAAACCCTAAAAAGATAGAGATTAAACGAAATCGATCAGAAATGAACCCTAAAACGCTGAGAGGGAGAGAGGAGATATACCCTAGGAGGAGGAGAGTGATCGGCATCGACTGACGGTGGCCGGAGACGACGGATCACGGCGGAGGGAGGAGAGGAGATGCGGGGTTAGGGTTTTGAGAAGAAGTTACGCACCGATTAGAATGAATTCTAATCGGTGCGGGGGTTATAAAATCGACTTGGAGAGAAAAAGACGCAACTACCCCTGCGAAACTAGTCAGTCTAAGTTCAAGTGTTGACCGACTAGAATGCAATCTAGTCGGTTGGCCAATGAGCTTGGACCGACTAAGTGCAAACAGCAGCAAAAGTCAAAAATAGGGCATGAGTTAGTCGGTCTGAGTTCAATAGCTGACCGACTAGAACTCAAACTAGTCGGTCGGCTAATGAACTGGGACCGACTAAAAGAGTCCAAAAATTTGAAATATCGAAATATTGAGTTCTCTCCTAAGCGCACTTGGACGAAACATCGAAGTACTCTCACACATCATTATTCTACCCCATAAAACATCGAAAATTATAAATACGACGTTCATGAACATATCTAGCATAAATTCCGAAAATTCAATCAAAAATCCAGAAAATCCCAACAAATCTTAGCATGAACATATAAGAATAACATTATCATGCGAGATTATCGAAAATATGAATCCTAAATCTCGGATTCACCCATAATCCCCAATTCTCGACGTAACCGCACAAAGGAGTCTTCCTTGAGTGGTTTCGTGAAAATATCGGCGATTTGCTTCTGGGTTTCAACGTACACTAAAATGATGTCCTTTTTAGCAACATGATCATCTAGGAAATGGTGACGAACATCTATGTGTTTTGAACGGGAATGATGTACCGGATTCTTAGAGAGACATATTGCACTTTGGTTGTCCACCATGATAGGGCAAGTATCACAGTTTATACCAAAGTCTTAAGTGTGTGTCTCATCCAAAGAACCTGAGCACACGCAGCACCGGCGGCAATATATTCCACCTCGGTGGTTGAAAGTGATACGGAATTCTGCTTCTTAGAAAACCAAGAGACAAGAGAATTTCCTATAAAATGGCAAGTGCCACTAGTACTTTTCCTGTCGGATTTGCATCCCGCATAATCTGCGTCACTATATGAGATTAACTCATATGTGCTAGACTTTGGATAATATAATCCATAGTCGAGGGTGTAACTTAAATAACAGAAAATACGTTTTACCGCTACTAAGTGAGATTCCTTAGGTTGAGACTGATAACGAGCACATACACATACAACAAACATAATATCGGACCGACTGGCAGTAAGATATAATAAACTATCTATCATACCTCGATATAGACGAATGTCTACATCTTTGTCGCCCGTATCTTTATCAAGATGTGTAGTGGTGCTCATTGGAGTCTTCTTGCCAGAAGCATTCTCCATTCCAAATCGCTTTAGCAACTCCACCGTGTACTTGGTTTGGTGGATGAAGATTCCATCATGCATTTGGTGAATTTGGAGACCTAAGAAATATTTGAGCTCACCTATGTGGCTCATCTAAAATTGGTCCTTCATGACATTAGAGAACTCTTCACAAAGAGTGAAGTTAGTAGCACCGAAAATGATATCATCAACATAAATTTGAACTAAAATAATATCATGATTCGAATACTTAACAAATAGTGTAGAATCAACTTCACCCATTTTAAAACCCAAATCCAAAAGAAAGTACTTTAGGCGGTCATACCAAGCTCTAGGAGCTTGTCTCAAAACATAAAGTGCTTTCTTAAGTTTGAAAACGTGATTTGGAAATTTTTCATTTATAAAACCCGGAGGTTGAGAAACATAAACTTCCTCAACGACATCTCCGTTTAAAAACGCACTTTTTACATCCATTTGAAAGAGTTTAAAATCTTTATGGCATGCAAAAGATAACAACAACCTAATAGATTCTAATCTAGCTACCGGAGCAAAGGATTCTTCAAAATCTATACCTTCCTCTTGCCGGTAGTCTTGAGCTACTAACCGAGCTTTGTTCCGGATGACGTTTTGGTTCTCGTCGGTCTTGTTCTTGAAAATCCACTTCGTTCCTATAACGGTGTGGTTCTTCGAAGGCAATGGAACAAGCTCTCAAACCTCATTCCTCTCAAATTGAATGAGTTCCTCCTCCATGGCTAGGATCCAAGCACTGTCTTCGCAAGCTTCGTTAATATTCTTTGGCTCTATTGAGGAGGCAAAGGCACAATGAGCGAAGTAGTTGACTTGAGATCTCGTCTTGACACTATCAAGTATGTTGCCAATGACTTGCTTATGGGGATGGTCACGAACTGTATGAAGCCGTTTGGGAACTCCATGATCACTAGGAACATTCTCAAAAGATTCATCAGTAGGGTTAGTAACATTAGAATCAATAGAATTAGAATTACCAATAGAATCACATAAAACATCCATGGAGTCATCATCATTGGTAATTCTAGACGGGACAAAATTTTCTTTGAATGAAACATGAAGTGATTCCTCGATCGTTGAGGTTCTTTTGTTGTATATCCGGTAGGCTTTGCTACGTGAGGAATATCCAACAAATATCCCCTCATCGGATCTTGGATCAAATTTGTCCAAACTTCCACACGTGTTTTTAATAAAACATTTTGCACCGAAAACTCAAAAATGTTTAACTTGAGGCAATCTACCAAACAACAATTCATAACAAGTTTGTTTGGTGCCGGTCCTCAAGAGTATCCTATTAAACACATAGCAAGCGGTATGTACCGCTTCCGTCCAAAATTGATGGCCAAGTTGGCTATCATCAAGCATAGTGCGAGCACATTCCACTAGCGTCATATTCTTTCTCTCAACAACACCATTTTGAGGAGGTGCGCGAGGGAAGGAAAAGGTGTGAGTAATACCAAATTCATCACAAAAGTTGAGAAAGACTCATTTGTTGAGTATTGGACTTCTCCCTACTTGGTGTTAATGATGAGCAAACATAAATACTTGTGACTAATCCCCTATTTTGCAGTTAATCCATTGCCTAAGCTTATTATGAAGATCAACTAGCAATGGATGGCTCACATACGTCATTGAAGGCAAATGACATGAATTGGATGATCGTAGATTGATGATTGAAGCTCCGTAAAGACTTCAAGCGCATACGATGGAAAGAAGAGATTATTCGTCAATGTAATTTTTCTTTTATCTCTTCTAGTATGTAGCTTAGAAGTAGAACTTTGATGGAGCACTCACACACATCTACATTCTATCATAGGACATCTTTAGACCTTTGTCCTTTGATCCCAATTCAATTTTCTTTTGTTTGTGCTAGGATTGTTTATAACAGCCGACTGCTTAACAGTTTACAATCGCCTGTCTCAAAAACAGTCGACTGTGTTTTGTTCTACAGTCGCCTGTTATGCACAGACTATTACAATGTAGTTTTGGGTCTTCTCTGATTATTTCGCATAGGCTACTGTTGAACGATTCACAGGCGCATGTCCTAGTGACAGTCGACTGTGTATTGTACATCAGTCGCCTGTCTCTTCTTGCACAAACTCTGTTTGATCTGATTTCTACGGCCAGTCGACTTATGCTGTATATACAGTCGACTGTCTACTAGATCAGTCGACTGTCTATGCTGCAAAAATCGCCTGTCTGTAAGTCATTTCTTTGACTCAGCTCTCTGGAAATTTCTCTTGCTTTTGACAGTCGTCTGTTTAAGGTTTTACAGTCGCCTATTCTGATTAACAGTCAACTGTGTTACTTGAATCAGTCGTCTGTCCTGTATCTTGTGAGATTTCCAGTATTTATCTTAACTTACTCTTCTCTCGGCCAGTCGCCTGTCGAAGAAATTATAGTCGCATGTTGGTTTAACAGACGACTGTCTTTGCTTCATCAGTCGACTGTCCACGTGGTAAGTTACCGTTATGAATTCTCACCTACCCTTGCTGACTGTGCAACAGTCGACTGTGGATTGTTCAACAGTCGACTGTCGCGAGTTCAGATTATATCCGTTGAGATTTTTCTCACGGATTCCGATTGGGTTTTTGCCGAAACTGTTTTGTGGATTTGAGAAAGCTATAAATAGAGATTCTACTGTTTCATTGGAAGGTTACTCATTCATTGCAAAATCCTTCAAGCTTTCATTTCCAAAGATCAAAGCTCTCAAATCCAAAGCCCTAAGTATTTCCAAATCTTGTTCTCTTGCTCTACAACCTAGAACCAAAGATTGATCTTCTAGGCAATTGGTGCAGTCAAGAGAAATGGATTTCTCCTCTCTTCCAAGAGAGTTCTTCAACACACATCACACTTCTCCTTCAAGTTCTACTTCAAGGCATAGGTGATTGTAAGTGTTGCTTTCATATTTCATAACTTTCGTTATTTGAATTATGCTCTCGGTTGTGAGAGTGGTTTTGCTTGCTCCCTGGTTGTGGGAGTCAAGGTCATCGATTGTATTCGATTGCACTTGTAGGGTTGCTACAAGTGGGCTATAAGGAAACCTCAAGTTAGGATTCTAACTTGAGTATCCGGTGGTATCCGGGTGGTGGGGACGTAGGATTACCAGGAACAAGTCGGGAGTTGACTTGGGTAATCCGAACCCTTGAAACATATCTGTGTTTGCGTGTGTTTCTCTTTGTGTTGTTTTTCTATTCCGCACTATTTGTTGGATTGCATTTTATTTGGCGTAAATTCCTTTTAAATTTGCATAAACACTATTCAACCCCCCTTCTAGTGTTTTCCCCATAGACAAGGTCCTTACAATTGGTATCAGAGCGCAAGGTTTCATCTATGGCATCCAACAACAACAACGTTCCTCCGCCGCCTTCATACAACAATCACGACCGTGATGGAGGGTCCACACTTTTCGAAGGTCAATCTACGGTACGTCCTCCACGTTTCAATGGTACTAATTTTGGCTATTGGAAGTGTAGGATGGAGACATTCCTTAGGAGTGCTTCTCTTTGGAGAACTCTCCACAAGGAGTACGTCGAGCCCGCCGAAGATGACTTCGAGAAATGGACGACTTCCGAGAAGTCCGCCGAAGTCAACAACGCTAAAGCAATGAACGCTCTTCATTGTGCGTTGGACCCGAATGAGTTCAACAAGATATGCATATGTAAGAGTGCATATCAAATTTGGAACCATCTCATCGTTACCCACGAGGGAACGAATAAGGTAAAGCTTTCAAAGTTATATGTTGCAGTGCAAAACTTCGACTTGTTTCACATGCAGGAAAATGAGAGCATTGCGTCGATGTACGGACGCTTTACCGACATCACAAATGAATTGGAAGCCCTTGGCCAAATCTACACCGAACCTGAAAAGGTAAAGAAGATCATCATGGGGATGACCTCCAAATGGGAAAGAAGAGCTATTGCCATTGAGGAGGTCGATGACTTGAAGAACTACACCGTGGTGAATCTCATCGGGACTCTTATGTCTTACGAAGTAAGACAGGATAACCGATTGAAGATTCGAGCCATGATGAATCCCTCGGAGGCCAAGAAGAAAGCTTTGGCATTCAACGCTAATTCATCATCCTCCGAAAGTGATGAATCCGAGAACGAGATGGATTTGGGTGAAATGGCCCAAATGGCGAAGAAGTTCCAACGCTTCTTCCGCAAAGGTAAATTTTCCACCAACAAACATTTTGAGTCTACTAATGCTACTTCCTCTCTTTGTTATAAGTGTAATAAGCCAGGGCACATCAAGAGGGATTGCCCAATGCTAAACAACAAAGAAAAGTGGAAAGCACCAATGTACCACAAGTCTGACAAGAACAAGAGAGACAAGAAGAAAGGACTCGTAGGTACCTTTGATGACTCAAGTGATGACTCATCAAGCGATTTCGATGATGAGAAGGTTGAGAGCACCCACATGTGTTTCATGGCACTTGAAGATCCACTCTCGGATGAGAGTGACTCCGACACGGATGACACCGAGGTAACAATGGATGAACTTCGTATAGCTAATGAAGAACTTTTTGCTAAATACCAATCTTTAATGCTTAGATACACTAGCTTAAAGAAATCAAATGTTAGCAAGTCATCCATTCCATGCATTATCAACAATGACACCATTGTTGATACTTTAACTCTTGAGAAAGCAAACTTAGCTTCTCAAAATGTCACATTGAGAGATGAGGTGAACTCCCTCAAATCTCAACTAGATCAAACACATCCCATGGATAATAGTGATCTAGTTACATGTCACACACAATTGGGTTTAGAGAATGATTCTCTTAAAACCCAAGTGCACGAGCTCAAAGCACGGGTGTCCACCTTGGATACCAACATTTCTTATTTAAAGGAGAAATATGAGCTCATGTCCTCCCGTATTGTGAGATTCAATAAGTGAAAAGGACAATTGGATGATTTGCTTGCAAACCAATTTCCGACCACACATCGTGTTGGCCTTGGATTTGTAAAAGCAAATGCATCTAATGCTCGCACCTCCTATAGTGGTGTCACTCACTACAACAGAAAGGGTGATTTGTAACGGTTAAATTAGTAGCGGTTTCTAAACCGTTACTAATTGTATGTTTATAGCGGTTACGACCCGCGAATGAAAAAAGTATCAACTCAAAACATTGCGGGAAAAACAATTCGAGTCGGGGAATAATTAGTTTCCGTATTAGCGGTTCGGAACCGCTACAACGAAGGACCAGATAATTAATTAGAATTCTAAACCCAATTACAGAAAGTAAACGAAAAGAAAGAGCGGGAAGAGGCCGAAGCGCGGGTAATTTTTAAGCACATTATAGCGGGTTAGAACTGTCAAAACAAAGGGAAATAAATGTTTGCGGGTTAGAACCGGTACAACCTAGATCGTAGCGGGTCGGAACCGTGACAAAAGCCACCCAAATTACTTTAGTTATCCTCGTAAATCACATCAATAGAAAACTTCGTTCTCTCCCAAATTCGCAGCCTTCCTCCGAAAATATTTAGGGCTTAAAAAATTCGCAGCCTCCCAAATTCGCATCGACGATTTTTCCTCCGACAAGCAACGGCGACGCTGGGGCTTTGCGATCATCATCGTCTGTGCGATCTTTGGGATCGTCGGTAAGGTTCGATTGTTTTTTGCGATCATCGACGTCTGGGCTTCGCATCGACGATTTTTCCTCCGACAACCAACGGCGACGCTGGGGCTTTGCGATCATCGTCGTCTGTGCGATCTTTGGGATCGTCGGTAAGGTTCGATTGTTGTTTGCGATCATCGACTTCTGCGCTGGATCTTTGCGATCATCGGTAAGGTTTGATTCTTTGGATCTTGTTCTTTTAGTTCTCAGAAATTCTACATGTTCTTTTCAGTTAGTTTTGCTTTCTCCAATATTGTGTATTTTTTGTTGTTGTTGGGTATTCACTATTAAATATAAATTAGATGGCAGTATTAACAAATTTAAAACTTATTTGATTGCAAAAGAGTTCACGCAAACATATGGAGTTGATAAATTTGGAAGCTTTCTCTTTGATTGCTTGACTCTAACTCTATTCATGTTATCATATCTTTAGCAATTAATCAATAATGGTTTATGTTATAATTGGATATGAAAAATTCATTCTTATACAGTGATCTAGAAGAAGAATTAAATATGTAGAAACCTCCTAGGTATGTTGCTCAATGGAAGAATATGATATGCAAGCGTAAGAAAATGATTTATGGTCTTAAACATAGTCCATAGGCGTGGTTTGACAGGTTTAGCAAAGTTGTTGTGGCTTTAAGCATTTGTAGGTGTTATTGAAATCATTGTGTTTTCATTTATCAGATCTTGTCTTGATAAGTAATTCAAGTTGTCTATATTAATTATATTCTTTTGACAAGCAGTAATCCTAGTAGAATTAAACGGCCAAAAAAGTATCTGAGAGAGCAAGCCAATTTGTCATATATGTATCTATTACAAAATCAAGGGCATGGTTCTGATTGTTTTGAACCCCGCAGTTACAATTCTTCCATTGGCTTAGAAATCAAAACTACCAAGTTACCTTCTTTTAACCGTGCTATCTTTATTCTAAAGATATTCACATACCTTTATTGGTATCTATATCAGAATTTGCAATGAGAAAATGCTTCATCAAGAAAGATTGATAAGTCTGAATCCACATGCCTCCAATTTTATGATGTCCATTTGTCAGAATTTATCAGTATATGTATAGACAAGTGGATATCTATTTCAATCAATAATTCACTCAGGAAACATCTATTTCAATATTGGCAAGAACTACAGTTCATGTTCCATGCTGTCAATACTGTAAGAACACACGATAGCAGAGACGCATTTGTCACATTCATTATATAATTAGTGTTTAGTGTTTTCCCACCATCCCACCAAGCATTTACCTAATAACACTAATTAGTGTTTTCTTGTATGAAGGATGGATAAGTCTTGGATTCAACTACCAAAAGGTTCTCATGAATACGTAGCAGGAGTGAATGCATTCTTGGATTTTGCTTTTGAGCACAAGGCTATTCGTGGGAAAATTTTATGTCCATGTGAACATTGCAAATTTTTAAAGTCTGGCACAAGGGACGAATGTTTCGAACATTTACTCCTCACCCATTTTCCTAGAAATTACACCTTCTGGGATTCACATGGAGAGGTGGGAACATCTTGTAATGTCGAACGAGTGGCTCCAGGCTCGCATCTTAGAAGTGATACATCTCCCCTATCAGCGGATACAATACAAGAAATGATATATGATGCCTTTAGACCGGGATTGAATAGTCAAGGGATGACTGAATCGGTCGTTGATGGAGACATATGGGTGTCAAATACTAGCAGTGAGTCAAGTAGTGGTAATGCCAGAGAGTTTTATGACTTGCTGAAAGATAACGAACAACCATTATACGATGGATGCACCAAGTTCTCGAAACTCTCATTTCTAATCCGGTTATATCACATCAAGTGTTTGTGTGGTGTTAGTGACAAGGCTATGGATATGGTTTTTAAATTGTTGCATGATGCGTTCTCATTTGCAAATATCCCTCCATCTAATTATGATGCGAAGAAGATCATTAACAAACTTGGTCTTAAGTATGAAAAAATACATGCGTGTCCTAATGATTGCATGCTATATTGGGGGCCGGATGCGGAGAGAGAAAATTGCAAAGAATGTGAGGTGTCTAGGTGGAAGAAGAACTCTAAGAAGAAGAAACAACCCGTAAAGGTATTGCGCTACTTTCCCCTAAAATCAAGATTACAAAGATTATTTATGTCTTCTAAAACTGCTGAGAGTATGCGGTGGCACTCAAGTGAACCCAGTGTTGATGATATGATGAGACATCCACGGGATTCTCAAGCTTGGAAACATTTTGATTCCATGCATACTGAATTTGCTTCTGAGGAACGTAATGTTCGACTTGCATTAGCTACTGACGGTTTCAATCCATTTGGGAATTTAAGCACAAGTTATAGTATTTGGCCAGTTATTTTGATCCCATACAATAGTCCCCCGTGGATGTGCATGAGGTCAACTGAATTCATTGTTTCTATGTTGATTCCTGGAAAGAAAATGCCTGTAAACAATATTGATATCTATTTGCAACCTTTAATTGCTGAGTTGAAAGAATTGTGGGAAAAAGGGGTTGAGACATATGATGCATATAAAAATGAGGTGTTTGTGTTGAAGGCAGCTCTATTGTGGACTATTAGTGACTTTCCAGGGCTTGGAAATATTTCAGGTTGGAATACACACACTGGTTATGCTTGTCCATCATGTAATTTTGATCAAATTCCTCTTTATTTGGGTTGTAGTAGGAAGTGGTGTTTCATGGGTCATCGTCGATTTTTGAGGCAAGGCCATAAGTTTCGGTTGAATCGTCTTCGTTTTGATGGACGTATAGAAGATAGGGATCTGCCTACATTATTATCCGGGTCGAAGATTTTGAATCAAATGGAGAATATAGAGTTTTCCTTTGGAAAACGTTCATCAACTAGTAGTACTACTGAAAGCAGAACGCGGAAGAGAGCAAACGTTGATCAAGTTTCAAAGCAATGGAAAAAGAGAAGTATATTTTTCCAACTTCCATATTGGGAGTCTAATATATTGCGTCACAATCTTGATGTGATGCATATTGAGAAAAATGTATGTGATAATGTGTTGTTCACATTGATAAATGACAGAGGAAAAAGGAAAGATCATTTAGAGGCTCGAAAAGACTTGCAAAAATTGGGTATTAAAAAGGAACTCTGGCCAAAAGAGGATGGAAAATCTTGTCCAGCAGCATTGTTCACAATGAAAAGGCAAGATATTGACACATTCCTTGATACTTTGAAATGTGTCATTGTGCCAGATGGTTACTCAAGTGATTTTTCTAGATGCATTGACCTTGCGCAACGTAGAGTATTTGGACTAAAGAGCCATGATTCACACATCCTTATGCAGGAGTTGTTGCCTCTGGCTATCAGGACATTTTACCTCGTGCGGTGTCTTCTGTGTTGGTTGATTCAGGTTACTTCTTCAAACAATTGTGTTCTAAAGTTGTCAATCCTGCTGAATTGAGCAAACATCAAGAACGAATTGCGCTGACCTTGTGCCATATGGAGATGTTGTTTCCACCGTCATTCTTCACAGTTATGGTGCATCTAACAATTCATTTGATTGATGAAGTTAGACTTGGAGGTCCTGTACATTATCGATGGATGTATCCTATGGAAAGGTATGTTTTTTATGCAAACCTTTGATTTTTTGGTTTAATTACTTGATCAGAAACTTATCCACTGATGTGAATGTAGGTTCTTAGGAAAATTGAAACAATTTGTTCATAATAGAGCCCAACCTGAAGGCTCCATTGCTGAGGGATGGCTCTCTGAAGAATGGCTGACCTTTTGTTCGAGGTACTTGGATGATGATATTGAGACTAGATTCAATCGTAGGGAGAGCGTGGATGATGACCCTATGCTGCCTGAAGCAAGTTTAACCTTGTTTCCTCCGTTGGGTAAACCAGTTGGAGACGGTACACTTGTTAGATTATGTGACATAGAACTCCTGCAAGCACATCGTCACATATTGATTAATTGCCCTCAAGTAGAAGATTTTATTAGGTAAGACATTGATCTATTTTAATTTTATTATAGTAGATTATGACAAATCATTTTGATGTTTTCATCTCTGAATGTATAGTCGGTTTCGACGCAACATGACGACGAAAATGAGGAATCGTAAGAGAAATGTGGGTTAAATAGAGAAGGAAGTCCATCGCAACATTGTCCAGGCGTTCAAGACCCACGTGAGTACGATTTTCTGTCTACTGCAAGGTTATTATCGGATTTTTTGCAAGCTATTGACATTGTCTGTAATGTTTTCATAGATTAATGATAATCCCAGAGATCAAACTTCAAAGGAACTTCTTGCACTTGCGCAAGGACCATTGAGACAAGCAAGAAAATTTACTGCTTATAATGTGAATGGGTTCAAGTTTCGAACGATTGAACGAGAGAAGAACTTGAAAACTCAAAATAGTGGTGTGTTTTGTAACTTTGGAACTAAGAGCTATGCAAGCACACGTGACAATAGGCCAAGAGAGGGTATAGTACCATTTTACGGTAAGCTGGTTGATATTATTGAGCTTAATTACCATGATATTTTTCATGTAACTGTATTTAAGTGTGCATGGGCGAATACGATGAACCAAAGGTTTATTAGAGTAGATGATTTTGGGTTCACATCAGTAAACTTCTCTCACTTGATTCACTCTGGTGATCACGAGGATGATGAACCATTCATTCAAGCTGTCGAGGCTCAATTAGTATTTTATGTAGAGGACAAAGCTGACAAAGGGTGGAGTATTCCTATTCATGTAAAACCAAGAGACTTATACGATATGGGTGAAGAGGATGTTAGCTCGCCTTATGATAACGAGATTAATCAAGCTCAAATTTCAGATGTGGTATTTCCAGATGATGATTCACTCTTTGTTGCGAGGGCCGATGTTACTGCAGAGTTTGAGTAGGGCCGAAGTTGTTTGTATGCATTTGTATTAATTTTTGTAATGATCTTTTAATTTACATGCAACGGAAGAAGGTATGTTTCTAATCGATTCTGTCTAATAGTGCCATGCATGTAGTTTTTTATATACTACAGATTTGTTATAGATACATGCAGCGGCTTAAATGAGAAGAAGTCATATTTAGTTTGGAATGCTATAGGTTGTCTTGGTGTGTCGTCCTTTAGCAATTTGGTCAAAGAGGTATGCTTAATTATTGATTGTGCCGTTAAGTTTGCTCCATTTTGCATTTTCAGCAACTGGAATTCGTGGGGGATGAAACTTAAATGAAACCCCAATTCCATCGTGTTGCCAAGCTAAGTCATAGTTGTTTTCTTATTCATTTTTTGACATTTGTGTCAAAATGAAAACTGATTACTCTTCCATGTATCTAATTTTTGCAATTCTAAGGAAACATCTTGGTAATTTATCTGCTTGGTAACTGATACGTCTATTTTACGGAAGCCCAACAGCATGGGCCCAAAGGCGCAGCCCACCAAACGAAGCCCGAAGGAACGTGGAGCTAGAGACCCAACAACCGGTCAGAAGCCCGTCTGCGAGATCAGGCCCGCCCGACAAAGCCCCTTAGAGGGCCCCCGAACGGCGATCCAACCCGGCCCCGGAAACACGCAAGTCATTCACCCACTCTAGCGATAACCGCTCCCCCAGCCCTGCGACCACTTAATGGCGGTAATGGGGAGGTGCTGGCAGGGCGCTGAGAGCGGCGATAGGGAGGCGGATTGAGGGGGCATGATCGGGGGCGGACGAGGGACATGAGTCGTGGGCAATCACGACGGGAGGCCTATAAAAGGGCAAGAAGGACGACTAGACAAAAGCCCGCATCTCAGGTAACTAAAACCAGATGTACTCCATCAACGACCTAGTTCCCCCATTTCATCTCCTTCCTCCCCCGCTCGCGCCGGTAGACGTCGTTCCGATCTCCTCACGAGTCGAACCGTCTCCGCCGAGCCTCCTCTTTCAGATCATCGTCTGACTTAGGCATCGGAGGGGATTTGGCCGGAACCAAGGTCCGGCCCCCCTGACGAGTGTTCTCGTCTACGCAGGAGGACGACAGATCCACAGGCCGAGGCTTCCCCTCCGCCCCACGCCGTCCACGCATCAAGCAAGACGACCGAGGCTACCCCTCGTCGTCTCGTCGGCCGAGGCCGAGCACGTCCGTCCGAGGCCGAGCGTCTCACACCGGGACGAGGCTACCCCTCGCCCCCCTTGCGGCCGAGGATCCAGATTCGGCCCAGCCGACGCGCTCTACGGCATCCGTAACTCCGATCTACGTCGTGTCCACACCGACTCGACATACCCGAGGGACCCAAGTCGGCCCCTTGACCACGTTGACCGGGTAGTCCACGGTCAACGCTTTTGTAGTGAGAAAACACTCTGAAACATCTGGCGCCATCTGTGGGAACCGAACTGTCCCACGAAGAAACAAACCGCACCTGCAATGGCACGAGCCTGTAACGGAAAGAGACGCATGCCCCCCCCCATCCCGGAGGAGGGGAATGGTGCACCCAACAGCAACCTTGAGGACGCACCGGGCGACAATCACCCCGCTCCCTCAACCGAAGAGACTGGCGGGTCGGAACTAGCCACGCAGGGGCAGCTCCGCGCCCTGGCCCAAGAGACCAACGCGAACCTCCAAACGTTGGTCGCGACGGTACAACAGCTCGTCGGCTCTGCACCAGCCAACGGAGACGTGATGGGCGACGGCCATCGTTGGACAGGGGGCCCCCCACTCCTACGGTCCGCTGTGGTCGATGACCACGGGAACCGAGGACCGAACACGGAGCGTCGGTTCACGTTGTCCGGCTCCCGTCAGGCGAGATCACGCGCCTCCTCCTCTTATCGTAAAAGGAGCCGAAGGGAAACCGAAGGCACGGGGGACGAATCGGTGACCGCGTCGTCTCGTCGGCCACGATCACCCCACCGCAGAAGAAGTGATCGACACCACTCTAGAGACCGGTCACGACGAAGCGGGAGCACCCGCCGGAGAAGCCGAGAACGCCGGGTCAGCCCGACCCCCAGTGTGGCGAGGGCCGTGGAGCCAGCCCCGCCGGCGCCTGTGCCCCCTCCACCACCGAACGAGCTGGAGGTAGGCGGGTGTCGGACCCCCGGGGGCATCCACGGAGACCGGTGCCCTCTGTCACGGAGAATAACCGACGCGCGGGTCCCCTCACGATTCAAGATCCCGACGCTGGGGAAGTATGACAGGATAGGAGACCCGGGAAACCACGTGATGGACTACGAGGGGGACATGTCTTTCCAAGGAGCTGACGATGACCTGCTCTGCAGGGGCTTCTATTCGACCCTCAGGGGAGCGGCGAGAACCTGGTACCGCAGCCTACCCAGCCGCTCCATCGACAGCTTCGAGGAACTCACCCAGCTGTTCTGCAAACAGTTCATGGCAGGGCGACAGGTAATGCCTGATGCTGAACATTTGTTTAACATAGTGCAGGGCCCGACCGAGCCGCTCCGACAGTTTATGTGCCGCTTCAACGCGGAACGGCTGAACGTGAACAGCCCCCCCGACCTTGTTGTCCAAACGGCCCTAAAGAAGGGGCTGCGCCATAGAGGCCTGAAGAAATCTCTGCACAACGATCCCCCAAAGGACCTCCCAGGGATCATGGCGAGGGCCGAGCGCTTCATGTTGACCGAGGAGACCTTGGCCATTGCGGCAGGAAAGGCCAGACGAGGGACCAAACGAGGCGATAGCGAGCGCCGCAGCCCCGAAGGGTACCGGACCGAGAAGAGGACAAGAAACAGGCAGCGGGGAGAGGGTACCAGGGACGCCATCCCAGACGCCATCCTCGCTCAAGTACAGAAGGAAGAGCGCGCCGATCGCCCCCCACCGAAGACAAAAAGAGGGGGGAAGAATGGGGAAAAGTACTGCAAATACCACAAGGAAAATGGTCACGACACTGAAGACTGCTGGCACCTGAGGAAGGACATCGAGAAGCTGATGAGCCGAGGGCACGCAAGAAATTTAGCTGACGAGCCGGCACACGGAGAAGGAACCTCCATGCAGCCGGACAAGGGGAAGAAGATCAACACCATCCAAGGACCCCTCCGCATCATAGAGTGAGCAGGCAAGGCCCCTCCCCCCAGTCGCAGCCTAGTCCGGAGGAGATTATCTAGGTTTACATCCCTCCGTCTAGCTTAATTTCCTGTTTTCTTTCCTCCAAATGTACTAGTCCAATGGGACCCTTAAGAGTACAAATGCATTCCCTTTTATCTTTTCTTTATCTTCGACGGAATCAACATTTCACTAAGGGTGCGTAAGAGTGAAGACCGCCTCCTCACCGGATGGGGGGGTCAGACAGAACCAGTCCCAAGACGAGGAGCTTCGCCCCCACCGACCGACTCCTCCGCTCGCAAGTCTGGGGGGCAATCCCCCCAGCCAGCACAGACGCCGACCGGTCCTAAGCGGAGGAGCTCCGCCCTCGCCGACCGATTCCTTCGCTTGTAAGTCTGGGGGCAATTCCCCCAGCCAGCCCAGATGTCGACCGGTCCTAAGCCGAGGAGATTTGCCCTCGCCGACCGACTCCTGCGCTTGTAAGTCTGGGGGCAATTCCCCCAGCTAGCGCGGACGCCGACCGGTCTTAAGCTGAGGAGCTTTGCCCTCGCCGACCGACTCCTGCGCTTGTAAGTCTGGGGGCAATTCCCCCAGCCAGCGTGGACGCCGACCGGTCCTAAGCCGAGGAGCTTTGCCCTCGCCGACCGACTCCTGCGCTTGTAAGTCTGGGGGCAATTCCCCCAGCCAACGCGGACGCCGACCGGTCCTAAGCCGAGGAAGCTTTGCCCTCGCCGACCGTCTCCTACGCCCGTAAGTCTGGGGGCAACACCCCCATCCAGCGTGGACGTCGACCGGTCCTAAGCCGAGGAGCTTCGCCCTCACCGACCGACTCCACCCCTCGTAAGTCTGGGGGGCAATTCCCCCAGCCAGCACAAACGCCGACCGGTCCTAAGCCGAGGAGCTTTGCCCTCGCCGACTGTCTCCTTCGCTCGTGAGTCTGGGGGCAATTCCCCCAACCAACTCGGGCACCGACCGGTCCTAAGCCGAGGAGCTACATCCCCGCTGACCGACTTCGCTGCTCATAAGACCGGGGGCAGCCCCCCTTAGTCATCGAGGACGTCAGCCGACTTGTCCACTCAGGGGGCAAGGGACAACCTCCCGGAGAAAGGAGGCGAGCGACCACCGTCAGCAGAGGGGCCAAGGTCGCGGCAACGAAGCAAAATACACGAGAAATTCGAGTAAGTCAATTTCATTTCCAAGGTACAAAAATGTGTCTTATTTACAGGAAATCGAAGTGGAAGAAACCTCCCTACGAATAATCCGCTCTCGACGGACAACAAAATTCGTCACCTACAGAGACTAGAGTAACGCCGGCAGAGCAAAACTTGTCGACCAAAAATGCAAAGTCGCTGGCTTGGGCGATCATCCTTGCAATCAGCAAATTGTTCGCTCCGAAGCAAAGAACCGGCGAAGAGGCCAATGGAGATTGCGGGGCCGGGGATCCATTTCAAGTAGACCGGCCCAAAGCGAAGCGGATGCTAAAAAATTTGAGGATAAAAACAAGGATGACAGGCCAGGAAGGACGACCTAGGGGGCCCGGGCTCGGGAGGACGCATCCTCGGGCACCTTGCCCTGCTCGAAGCGAGGGGGATCAACAGGCGGGGGAGCTTGCCGGACACGCTCCGCGCAATCCCAGAAGGAGGACTGGACGACCTCGACGATCCAGGGGCCGATAAGGTCTTCATATGTACCGAAGGCTTCCCTGAGGACCTCGAAGATCCTCTTCCCTAGATTCCTGACGACGCCTCTCTCCACCTCCTCTGCAAACCGCGCCACCTGACGACGATCCGACAGTTCCCTCTGAAGCTCTCTCTCTCTCCAAGCAGAATGACTCCGCCGCTTCCTCGGCCGACTGCCGAGCGTCCTCCAACTTTCCCTCGAGGTCACCCACTCATCCCTCTAGCTCGGCCACCCGGAGCTTGAGATACCGAGAATCCATCTGGGCCTCCGTCATAGCTACCTCTGCGGCCCCGGCCCGCTCGCGGTCCCTCGCAGAGGACACCTCCAGCTCCCTCAGATGGACGGCTCGACGCTGCGACTCGACAGCGAGTGTTGAACCCTGAAACGACGAGACATGAGCCAAGAAAAAAGCGGAGGAAAGAAAAGGACAGCAGGATAACCAAACCTGTTGAAAGATCCAGACCAAGGAGTCTGACACCTTGTCGGCGGGGATCCTCTCAAGGAGACTACGGTCCCGGGGGAGGACGGAGCCCTCGGTGAATTGCTAAGCCAGAGCTCGGTCGACAAACACCGAACCCCCGGGGGTAACCTCGAGGGAGGCCGAGCTGCCCGCTAATAGGGCACCTATTCCCGATATTGGAGACGGAGACGTCGCGACGGGGGTGGTTGTCAGGGCCACCGGAAGATGCCCGGCGGACACCGCCGGGGGCACGGAGCACACCGGACTGGAGGGAGCCTCACCTTCCCTCCTCCTCTTCCCCTCGTGAGGCTCGGCAGGCGCCGAAGGAGAGCGTTTCCGCCTCGCGCCACCTCCACCCTCATGGACAAGAGGGGGCACGCCAAGCTCAAGGGAAGCTGCACCGGACCCGTCGTTGCCCCCGCCTCTTGGGCTGGCGGGGCGAATCCGGCCCTGGCGACCCCCCCGGGGAGGAGATCGCCAGAAGAAGAGGCGGGAGGTGCGGCCACCACCTTGCCCACGGAGGGCTCGGCTCGGCGCACCTCCTCCTCAACGGTCCACCGAGGCGCCCTTCCAGAGGTACTGCCCCAGCTCCGAGCGGCTCCACGACGGATCAGCTCATCGACGTCGCGGATGAACTCACGACCAGCCATTCCTGCAAGGGAAACCGAAATCAGGGTAAGCCGCGGGGCAATCCAAGACTGAAAAAGCGACCTTCCCGGAGACCACAAGACGGCCTTCAGGAGTAGGTCGTCCAACAAAGACCAGATGGACTTCGCCTCCAAGGGGAGGGTCGACAGCCGCGCGACAGCCGCCTGATCAGCCTCAGAGAGGGCTAGCGTTAGGCAAGGCCGGATAGACCCGCCCCAACCTGTCAAAATCTGGGCATCCTCCAGGAAGATCACGAAGACATAATCCGAGCTCCAATCCCCCGACCAGCGGGGTAGCCCGATCAGGCATTCCCTCCTCGAGCGGGCTCGGAGGTGCAACCATGACCCTGGGCCGACCGTCTGGATCTGATAAAAGTAGAAGAGAAGGGGGAGAGATGGCTCCAGACCATGGGTACAGCAGAGCGTCACGAAGCCCGTCAGTACTGCAATCGAGCAGGGGGTGAACTGGCAAAGGGGCACCATGAGATACTCCATGACCTGGATGAAGAAGGGATTGAGCGGGAAACGAAGACCCAGGCGGAACATCTCGACATAGACGCCGACTTCATTGCTCCTCGGAAGGCAGATCCGCTCGTCGATGAAGGGAACCCGAACATCGTACGGGTAGCACAGATACCTTTCCCGGATTTCTGCGGCCGCCAGAGGAGGAGTCCTCGACGGCGTTCGGAGGATAACCGGAGGTACATTAAGCCGCACGGCAGCTGACGCCACATCATCGCCGGCATAGTCTGGGAAGAGCTTCCCCTTCCCTTTATCTCAGAGGAGACGGCTCCCAGAGGAGGAACCAGATCCCACAAGTCGGGGCCCGCCCCGCCTGGACTTAGGAGGATCCCTTGCCCCTTGGCCGGAACCACCTATCCTAAGAGCAGCCATGATATGAAAATAGGAAAGGAGTTACCTTTTTGTTAATTTGGAGAAGACAAGGAAACGAAGGCGGCGGGAGACTCCGAGTTGTGGAAAGCCTAGAACAGAGGGAAGAACGAGGAAGAAGTTGGGATCAACGCAGCCGGGGATCTTATATACCAGACCCAGGGGCGAATTCGAAACGCCTGACAAGAACGCATGGCAGGCCTCAAAGAGCCGGCGGCATTTCGAAATCGGCACCAAGGGAAGTCCAATCGATCCGTCTCATCATAACCTTCATTTATGACCACGCCTCGACTGACGCGCCACTCGGAACCCTAGGAGTCACATCGGTCGAACCGAACCAGCCAAGGCCGATCGGCCCCACCGATGGGGGCAATTGATACGTCTATTTTACGGAAGCCCAACAGCATGGGCCCAAAGGCGCATCCCACCAAACGAAGCCCGAAGGAACGTGGAGCTAGAGACCCAACAACCGGTCAGAAGCCCATCTGCAAGATCAGGCCCGCCCGACAAAGCCCCTTAGAGGGCCCCCGAACGGTGATCCAACCCGGCCCCGGAAACACGCAAGTCATTCACCCACTCTAGCGATAACCGCTCCCCCGGCCCCGCGACCACTTAATGGCGGTAATGGGGAGGTGCTGGCAGGGCGCTGAGAGCGGCGATAGGGAGGCGGATTAAGGGGGCACGATCGGGGGTGGACGAGGGACGTGAGTCGTGGGCAATCACGATGGGAGGCCTATAAAAGGGCAAGAAGGACGACTAGACAAAAGCCCGCATCTCAGGCAACTAAAACCAGAGGTACTCCATCAACGACCTAGTTCCCCCATTTCATCTCCTTCCTCCCCCGCTCGCGCCGGTAGACGTCGTTCCGATCTCCTCACGAGTCGAACTGTCTCCGCCGAGCCTCCTCTTTCAGATCATCGTCTGACTTAGGCATCGGAGGGGATTTGGCCGGAACCAAGGTCTGGCCCCCCTGACGAGTGTTCTCGTCTGCGCAGGAGGACGACAGATCCACGGGCCGAGGCTTCCCCTCCGCCCCACGCCGTCCACGCATCAAGCAAGACGACCGAGGCTACCCCTCGTCGTCTCATCGGCCGAGGCCGAGCACGTTCGTCCGAGGCCGAGCGTCTCACACCGGGACGAGGCTACCCCTCGCCCCCCTTGCGGCCGAGGATCCAGATTCGGCCCAGCCGACGCGCTCTACAGCATCCGCAACTCCGATCTGCGTCGTGTCCGCACCGACTCGACATACCCGAGGGACCCAAGTCGGCCCCTTGACCACGTTGACTGGGTAGTCCACGGTCAACGCTTTTGTAGTGAGAAAACACTCTGAAACAGTAACAAAACTGACAATACAAGTTGAGGATTCCTCAGTGCACTGCCCAATGGTTCTGTTGTTCCTTCAGCATTGGATTACATAAGATTCAAATCCCTCAGAATTGAATTGAATTGCATTTCCATCCGGACTGAACTGCATTTCCTTCAGAACATGAAATAAGAATCAAATCCTCAACATAAACATGAAAATGAAAAGAAACGAACAAAGTAATTACAAGGCTGAAAGCATATAATTTGGGGATTCCTCGGTGCAATGCCGAGTGGTTCTGCATTTCCTTCAGAATTTGATAACATAAGATTCAAATCCCTCAGAATTGAATTGACTTGCATTTCCTTCAGAATTGAATTGCATTTCCTTCAGAATATGAAATAAGCTTCAAATCCTCAAAATAAACATGAAAATGAAAATAAACGAACAAAGTAATTACACGGCTGTAAGCATTGAATTACACGGCTGTAAAAGACAAAGTAATAACAATGCCAATACTTTGTTGACACAAATATGAAACAGTCAGTTTTACTCAAATCTCTCCAGAATCTCTCCAGAATTTCCTTCAGAATTGGACTCACTTCCCACACTGTCTGAATTTGTATTAGCATCCTCATTTTTTTGAGTCTACAGGTACACCACCATCACTAGCCTCAAACTGCCTGTCATTATACATGCTTTGGTGTATATGACAAGAAAAAGAGTAAGATCTCTTCTTCAAGTTCTAGGTTCATTTTTTATTTCGCTGTGCAGTGCTGAATTTATACATGATTTCAAAATTTATACATGTTTTACAAATTTATACATGTTTAATTTATACTGAATTTATACATGATTGGCCTAAATCAAGTAGAAGATTTTTTAGCATTATTATTTACCATTTGGCCGATGACATTTATACATGTTCATAATACAATGTTTTGCTTACTTACAAGTTTGCCATTCAAAATTTACACATTTATTAATGATAATTGAAGCTCATTGGCTGAGCGATTAAATTTGTTTTTAGTGTTGGCTTTTGTATGATGGATCATTGTGTCTTTTCTTGGATGATCTTGTTATTAAGTGTTTTATAGGAGTTATCACTTGTAACTTGTTTAATTTGTGAATTTAACACAGATACATATGGCATCAGAAGATAGCAACACTTCAGCACGCAAGCGCAGGAGAGGAGCTTCGTCTGCGTATAAGTCCATGGGGATTTGTGAGCTGATAGGTCTGGTTTAAATTCATGTAATGATTATAAAAGTTTTGCATCTTGAATATAATTAATGATCTTAATTATGCAGATGTTTCTAATCATGAAAATCCACAAAAGTGTGGCTCAATGGTTTTGAAAAATGCGAGGGATGTTCATGATAAGGTCCCCTTCCATAAGAGGGTAGTGCTCCCTTTTAAACCAAGTGGCCCTGGTATTGTAGGAGAGTGTGTTAAGCCACTCCACTCTATTTTGAGGGAGGTGATATCAAATAGTGAACATTTTCCTGTGGGCGTTAATGATTGGACGGTAATACCCCATGAGATCAAAGATAATGCGATCAAAAATCATGTTCTGGTATGATTTCATGATACAATTGGTTTTTAACCATTTTCAACCTTACTATCAATCTAACTTGTTTTTCATTGATTTGCAGATTAAGTTTTACATTGAACCTCCTGAGCACAAAGCAGTTGCTTGCCACGAAATGAAGAAAGCAATGGGTGGTGAATGGAAAACTAGGAGGATCAAGTTATGGAACCAATATTATGATTACACGAAAAGTCAGAAAGATAATGAGGAAACACCTCCTGATTGCATTACGAAAGATGATTGGGCATGTTTCATTGCTCTAAGATTTTCAGCAAAGTGGCTGGTAAGTTTATAAATTGTGATACTTTAAGTAATACATTTCATTAATTGTATAGTTTCGAAGATTATAACATTGTGTCAATTCTTTATCTGTATTGAAGTATAATCGTGAGAAGAATAGGGAGAATGCTCTTAAACAAGACTGTCATCCAACTACCGGGTCTCGGCCAGTGGCTCAACTTTATGGTTTAATGGTAACAAAAACTTGTCACAATACTACATAAAATAATGATATTTTGTTTTCGATTCCATGTAATTTAGATATTGCCCTAATTAGTGAAGCAGATCCATTAGGCTGAACAAAATAGAGCAGACCCCACCCGGACAGATATAGTGTTGTTGACACGTTCTAGAGATGACGGGTCTTATCCAAACGATGCTGCGAGAGATATCGTTGTAAGTATCTAATTTGTCTGAATTGTGAGGTGTATATAGTCATTCTCATTGCCATGCCGTGATGATTAAATATTTTAGGTAAATTAATCATGTTCTAAATTCTAATGGTAGATGGATACTAAAACTCCTTAATCTAAAAAAAATAATCAGAAGCTGCTTCTGGACATGCTAATAAAATAGAAATTGTTTCTGTTAATTTCTTAGATTGAGATATATTAGTGCTGTTATGTCATCCGAATGAGAATAGTTTCTGTCATGTAAACTTTTATTTTACTGCAGCAAAATATCATAGTCTTTGATAGTTAAAAACATTTAGTCAACATAGTCTTTGACATTGGTGATGCATGTAATTTGGGTTCAATACCGCCTAGCATATCTTTCGAAAGCTAGGTTCTTCTTCAAAACTGGGAGTTTGCTCTCCCATCATGATGTGTCTCGCCAATTAGGTAACATCCTTCTCATGGTTATACCAGAAAACACCCTTTAAATGCCTACTAATCATGTTTAATTATGATGGTGAATTAGTCGAACTAGTTGCCCTATCTAAATGTTTTCCTTGATAACGTCTCATTCATGTACTTATGCAATAACCTTTCGCAGGGTTGTAAATATTTTGACAACACCTTTAACATTTGTGATTATATACCTTAATTTTTGTAATGTGCCCAATCTAGGACATGTTCTGGATCATTTCATCATATACTTGGTCATGCTAACATTTTGAGCTTTTACTTCTATCTTGTATAATATTATTTTGTTATTGATTCTAATGTGTGTTGTAATTGTGACGGTGAAGAACTATCCTTCATAATAATTATTAAAAAATATGGATATTATTGAGAGACTACGTAATGAAAAATTATAATAAATTTTACCAAAGAAATTTGTAAACATTTGAGAAAGAAGAGAGTGATATGGAATTTTATCTGAAATGTGTAGGCACTGCACAAGATGCTCTTTAGATGATGCACCATTACAGAAAATTTGTGCAGGCGTGTTATGAGTGGATTATTTTTGAACCCTGAACTCACCCAGTTTGTGCAGCACTTATAGCTATCTTTCCCCGCTATTGAAGTGGCTGAGCCAGCCCTCGCAATGAATAGGTACAGAGATCAACACTTGCATGGAAAGTGTTGTATTGCTTTGCTTGTTTGTTAAAAATGAATTCTCTTCCCCCCTTTTATAGGAAAGCCCCTCTTCGGTTATGATTAGCCTTCTAGAAGTTTTCGTAGATCAATCTTTATAAACGACCCTACTGGAAACTTCCGTCCAAAATATCTATATGCAAGAGCCTGCAAGATTACTGCATCATGGGTCTAGTTGATGTATATGTGATTGCTGCATCATATTTGGAAATAGTTAAAGAGGTGTCTACTATCTGATTGAAGGTGAAACCACATGAGGTCCCCTTATATGGGTACACAATTCAGTCTTATTCTGAGCTCATGGGTCTAGAAATAGAATCAAGGAACCATCCCAGATTTATGGACCAGTGCAACTCACGCCATTGTGTAATAAATGAAAAACTAGATTGTACCTGAAACCAAAACATCAAACTGGACCATTTAATATGCAATGTTCATCTCAGTACCCAACATCATTTTGTGAGATTTAGGTCGGTTACTATGGATGAAAGCTAGGACATTCTTGGTTATGTAGGAGCCCAAACATGGACACAAAAGGTTCTAAAACATGGACACGCAGACACAGATATGGTTTACAAAGGGCAGCAATAATGCGGTAAAAAGTTAGCTTCTAGATGAAAAGCGTTTGATGATAGAAGTGCCAATTTGAGTTTTGGTATGATTTTGGTCTTGATTTGTTTGGATGTAAATAAACATCAAATTTTACCTTGTAGCCTGGTTAGCGTGTAGGCTGTGTTCCTTGTATTTTCACTGGGTGAGGGTATCGGCAACGTGTAATCGACCCGAATTTTATTCGAGGCAGGCTATGAAACAAGGACAATGTACACACACATAACATGACTTGTACATGGGGAGACTCCAAACTGTTAAAATGTACGACACGAACTCGACGATTGTGTTTGTATGAGCATGTATATGTAATACACACCAGAACACACATTGGTTAGAAATGTGTTATATTAAAAATAAGAAAGAAAACTATATAAACATGGTATGACAATCCTAAAAGGGATGAATCGGGGGTTTAAAAGTCAAATGTACCTAACTTTATGTTGGAAAGGTCATAATGCTAGAAAAATCAAGTCACAAATATAGAAATAAGTAACCCAACTAAGGTTTTGGAAAACAACCATACTGTAAATAATGATAAGTTACCAATAATAACAGTGAAAAGTGCAAGGATAATAAGCACTGAAATATAAAAGAGTTGAGAGAGATGTAACCAACATTGCAAACACACCGATATATAGTATTCCCTCAAATCAATATTCACGATCTGCAAGGACACTGTCTTTTAGGATTTCAACCATGTTTTATTGCTTCATAAGCCTTACAATCTGACAACTTGCTTTAGCAGTAGGAATTTGATACCTATGCACTTCTTGTGCTTGAATTTTACACCAATACTTTTTAGGATATTGATTTTGCACATATATACTCAAGCAATTGGACTTGGCAACACCCTCATAATGATTTTAACAAGTTTCTCACAGATTGTAAGAGTTGAAAAATAAAAGAAAGCTTAAAATTGCTTTGCCCCAAAACAAAGATCACAAATAATATCCTATGAGCAATATACGAGAATCAATATAGACAACCTGGCTTGCTAGAAATAGAATGCGACATGAATGAAGGAATTGACGAATATGAATCTGTTCTTACTGTACACCTAATGAAGAGTGAGTATAGTCACTAGAAGTTTTATCTGATTGAACTAAGGAATCGCTCATGACTAGAGCCTTAGAAAGATGGCTAGCTATCGAACATTTTTTTGAGGGTTAGAGATGTTATTTTAGAGATTTCTCAGTTTAATGTCTAATTAGAAGTTTGTTTAATTATTGATATCACTTTGATTGTTTTTCGTTCTATTCATCACTAGTTGCTACACATACAACATATCTTTATTGTTTTTTAATGAATATGCACAATGCTCATCGATTTAATTGTTTGCACCTTACTATGTAAGTTCAAATATTGCTTTTTCGTTCTTTATCAAGTATACTTGGATTTAAACGATTATAATTTAATTGACAAGTATTGCAGTTGAATTGGTGATTGAACTTGACAAGAAAGTTTTATATATTTATAGTTATATAATCTCAAGTCTTAATTTTTATTTTATTGTGCAGGAGAGCATTCGTGTAGAGTCACAACAGGAGGGTGTCGAGAAGCAAGGAAGAAATGATGCTGTCGCTCGTGTTCTAGGCGATGATCACCCAGGACGGGTGTTTGGTTTTGGATCTAATGGTTCTCAATCCCGGATCTTTGGGATACATAGAAGATTTGTTCCGTCTCCTTCCTTTGCATCTGACGCTTCATCAAGTCATTCAAATCTAGTGTCGCGGGAGGAGTTTGATAGTCAGAAACAGGAGCTTGAGCAGTGTAGGTCTCGGCTTGATCAATGTACATCTCAGCTTGCTCAGTGTACGTCTTTTTTGAGCTTCTTCATGACACAAAACTATACTCAAGAACATCGGCAGAAGTTACATGAAGATCCGCAGTTCCGGAACATCTTCCATCCGCCATCCGGTCCTTAGGTCCTTAGTTTATTTTGATGATGTGGTCCTTAGGTCCTTAGTTTATTTTGATAATGTAGGAAAGACTTTTTTGTATTAAGAAGTATCATGTAGTTTATTGTGTTTTAAAGACTTTTGTTTTGTATGAACTAGTATTGTATCTTTCAGTTTTTAAAAAGTTAATCAATTTCTGTTTTGAGATTATTATTTTTTAATACATTAATTTGGTTCTAAATCTTCACAAATGGTGCGTTTTGGGTGGATTAAAACAGTAATTAAAAACTGCTACTACAAAATGTTTGTAGCGGTTAAAATCCCCTACAAACTGTTTTTGAGGTTAATTTTTAAAAATTAATTTATTCTTGTTGTGGCGGTTTTGAACCGACAAAAACAATTATATATCTGGCGGTTTAGAACCGCTACGAACGTTTTTTGAGGTTAATGATTTAAAAAAATTTGTGGTGGTTTAGAACCGCAACAAATTATTAAATTTCCGACAGTTTAGAACCGCTATAAATTTTTTTAAATCTAAATTATAGTTGTTGCTACAAATATTTTTTTGTCGGGTCGGAACCGCTAAAAACAAGGTTTGCATGCGGTTTAGTTTCGGCGGTTTTAAACCGCTACAAACTGTGTTTCTCACCCCCTGTTTCATGGCGGTTGAGAGAACCGCTTCCACATGCGTTTCTGACGGTTCCGACCCGCCATAAACTAATTTTTAAACCGCCAAGACTGCCCTCCTTCCTTGTAGTGACTATAGATTTTGTGAGGCCTTCCTCCGGTGCATCCACAAGTGGTGTCTAAGACACTATAGGTAGCAATCCTACCAAGAATGTCACCACATCACCTTCTCTTCCTTTTGGCAAGAAACCCACTAAGGGTGGAAACCAAAAGCAAGGCCATGCTTATATGTACACTAACACTCATCCACGTAGGAAACATCCTACTTCACAAGTGGATAATCATGACACATTTTATGCTCTGCACCCACGGACACGTATATAACCACACATGAGAAATACTCATGTACGTGCTCCTACACACCCATATGCTCATACACATCATTCTTTCATGTATGATAATCCTCCACATGTCATGCATGATCAATATGCTTCATATAATATGCATGTTCCCAAGCATACATATCATTCTAGAATGTACAATGCATATCCACCACCACATCTCTATGCTAGAAATCATGTTCCTAAGAAGCATGCACCACGTAGAAATCCAACACATATGCATGCAACTAGGAATAGGACTCCCAAGATGTACACTATTTGGGGTACTAAGAACACTAGTCTAAATGTTAGGAATGCTTATGTTGATTCCTACTTTCATGATGTGATTAGAAATAGTAACTATGTTGGGAAGCGGAAGTCCACTTGGACTTGGCTTCCAAAGGGCTAATCCCCTTGGACCCAACAAACATTGGGTACCATAAGCTTATGGTATATTATATAGGTACCCAAGAGAAAGAAGAAGAGCAATAAATGTCTTATTAGCTCTAAAGGGAAAGGATGGATTCTTGATAGCGGTTGCTCCAAACACATGACGGGAGATCCCTCTTTGCTCTCCGAAGTGATTAGCATCAAGGATGGTGCAACGGTCACTTTTGGAGGTAATCAAAAGGGAACCATCATTGGAGTATGTATCGTTGGTAATCCTTTCAAACCTCTAATTACTAATGTTTATCTTGTTAGTGGTTTATGTCACAATCTCATTTCCATTAGTCAACTTTGTGACAAAGGTTACAAGGTTAACTTTGGAGAAGGATTGTGTACTATTGTTGATTGTGATTCAAATGTTTTATTTTCTGGTATTAGGCGTAAAAATATTTATTATTTGAGCTTGCCTAAAACCGTAGAACATTGCTTAGTTGCTAACACAAGTGAACAACTATTATGGCATCGCCGTTTTGGTCATGTTCACTTCAAGCACTTATACAAGTTAGCTAAGCATGATCTAGTCAAAGGTTTTCCTAAGATTGTTTTTAATAAGAAAAACTTTTGTGATTCATGTCAAAGAGGTAAACTAAGTAAATCTTCATTTAAGCTTAAAGAAGGGATTACTTCTAAGAGGCCCCTAGAACTTCTTCATCTAGATCTATTTGGGCCAACTAGAACCGCTTCTTTAGGTAATGCTCATTATGGACTAGTTGTCGTTGACGACTTTTCTAGATTTACTTGGGTTTCATTCTTAACTAATAAGAATGAAGCTCATGAAGAGTTTACCAAATTTGCAAAGAAGATTCAGAATCTTTTAGGATCCACCATTATCACTATTCGTAGTGATCATGGAGGAGAATTTGAGAATGAGTCTTTTACTAAGTTTTGTGATGACTCCGGGATAACTCATAACTTTTCCTTTCCTCGTGCTCCACCACAAAATGGTGTTGTAGAAAGAAAGAATAGGACTCTTATTGAGTGTGCTCGCACTATGCTCCATGATAGTCATTTAGGACTACAATTTTGGGCAGAAGCGGTACACACGACATGTTATGTGCTCAATAGGATCCTAGTGAGACACCGAACAAACAAAACTTGTTTTGAGTTGTTTTATGATAAAAAGCCTCAAGTGAAATATTTTCGTGTTTTTGGTTCGAAATGGTTTATAAAGAACACCTTTGGTAATTTAGACAAATTCGAGCCAAGATCCGATGAAGGAATTTTTGTTGGATATTCCACACATAGCAAAGCTTACCGGATATACAACAAAACTTCTTCAACGATTGAGGAATCACTTCACGTATCATTTTATGAAGATTTTGATTTTCCTCATGTTGATGATGATAATGTAGAGATTCTTTGTGACTCTCTTAATAATGTTAAGATTAATGATAATATTGTTGAGACTAACACTTCTAACGAAATTGTTGAAGTTGTTCCTAGTGATCCAGGTATACCCAAAGCTTACCCGACCGTTCGCAACCATCCCCATCACCAAATTATTGGAGATATTGGTGTGGGTGTTCGAACGAGATCAAGAATTGAAGAATTCTCTCTTTGCGCATTTGTCTCTACCATTGAGCCAAAGAACATCCAAGAAGCTTGTGAGGATAGCTCTTGGATAGTGGCAATGGAAGAAGAACTAATGTAATTCGAGAGAAACGAAGTTTGTGAACTTGTACCTCTTCCAAGTGGTCACCAAGTTATTGGGACCAAATGGATTTTCAAGAACAAGACGGATGAAAACGAGGTAATCACACGGAACAAAGCAAGATTAGTAGCTCAAGGCTACCGGCAAGAAGAAGGTATTGATTTCGAAGAATCTTTTGCCCCCGTAGCTAGATTAGAAGCTATTAGGTTGCTTTTATCTTTTGCATCCCATAAGAATTTTAAATTATTTCAAATGGATGTTAAAAGTGCATTTTTAAATGGGTTTGTCAATGAAGAAGTCTATGTTTCTCAACCTCCCGGTTTTATTCATGAAAAATTTCCAAACCATGTTTTCAAACTTAAGAAAGCGTTGTATGGATTGAGACAAGCTCCTCGAGCTTGGTATGATCGTCTTAAGACCTTTCTTTTGAATTTAGGTTTTAAAATGGGAGAAGTTGATTCTACACTCTTCATTAAAGATTATGAAAATGACATTCTTTTGATTCAAGTTTATGTAGACGATATTATTTTCGGTTCTACTAACTTTAATCTTTGTCAAGAATTTTCCAAGTCTATGAAGGATGAGTTTGAGATGAGCCACATGGGAGAGCTCACCTACTTCCTTGGATTGCAAATTCGACAAATGGAGAATGACACGTTCATACATCAGACAAAGTACATGGGAGAGCTTATTAAGAGATTCGGGATGGAATCGTCTTCGAGCAAAAGGACTCCCATGAGTACTACTACTCATCTACACAAGGATGAAAGAGGAAAAGATGTAGATGTTCATCTATATCGAGGTATGATCGGTAGCTTACTTTACTTAACCGCTAGTAGGCCCGATATCATGTTTTCCGTATGTCTTTGTGCTAGATATCAAGCAAGACCTAAGGAGTCACACTTGATTGCGGTTAAACGAATATTTCGTTATCTCAATCAATCTCTAGATTATGGGTTACTTTACCCTAAGTCTAGCACATATGAGTTAATCTCATATAGTGATGCCGACTTTGCCGGATGCAAGTCCGACAGGAAAAGTACTAGTGGCACTTGCCATTTCTTAGGAAATTCCTTAGTTTCTTGGTTTTCTAAGAAACAGAATTCGGTATCATTGTCCACGACTAAAGCGGAATATATTTCCGCGGGTCTTGCATGTGCATAACTTCTTTGGATGAGACACACTCTTAGTGACTATGGTGTCAATTGTGATACTTGCCCTATCATGGTTGATAATCAAAGTGCTATTTGTCTTTCCAAGAATCCGGTACACCAGTCCCGTACCAAACACATAGACGTGAGACACCATTTTATAAATGATCATGTAGCTAAGAAGGACATCATCTTAGAGTACATTGAAACCCAAAAACAAATTGCCGATATCTTCACTAAACCTCTTAAAGAAGATTCATTTGTGAGGTTGCGTGGAAAATTGGGAATTATGGGTGAATCTGAAATCTAGAAGCTCAATCTTTCATGTCATAATTCTTTATTGAGCTCATATCCTTTTGATTGTCTTTCTTCATGTGCTTTATTGCTTTATAAGTTTAAGAAAGGCAATTGTGACTTATTTGATTTCATGAGTTTTGAGTTTGATTGGAGTAATTTGTGTTTCAATGGATTTATTGTTTCCATAATGATGTTACGATGGATTTTGTGATTAGAGTATAGGTCCTAGGGTGAGTGTTCTTATTCTCTGGAATTCTATCTCACTGTGCACTTTTGGACCAGGACAGACGACTGTCTTTCCTTCGACAGTCGACTGCCCTACTCTATCTCCTCTGTATGAAAATTGGTATCTTTCGCACAGCCGATTGATGACTGTTTTACAGTCGACTGTTAATTTAACAGGTGACTAAATTTTAGTCATCAGGCGACTGTACTCTCTGTCGAATTTTTACAGTGTTCTCTGTTATTTTTGTGAACTGTATTAATTCTCGGCCAGCCGACTGTTGAGTATATGTCAGTCGACTGTCCAATGGACATGCGACTGCATGTTACTTGCCAGTCGACTGCCAATCTTTCTGAGCTTTATTTTTATCACTTCATCCAGTCGACTGACTTTTGTTCTCCAGTCGACTGTCTTATGCTGTGTCGGTTCAAGTGATTTGAGCCGAGTCGTCGATTCCTTGATCCAACGGCTCAGATTCATTCCCCTAATTTTATATTCGAGTTTACACGACCACTTCCCCACGTCGACTCTCTCTCCTCTGTTTCGACCGTTCGTCTTCCCGCTCGATTGATCTACCAAATCCGTCGAACTCGCTTCCTTCGTGCGTAAATTTCAAGTTGTCGTTGCTTTCGTTCTGTCACTCGACTAGGTTTGGTCTCTTCCGCCTATCTCGTGATAATTTTGGTTAGGGTTCGTTCGTTTTGTTTCTTGCCCTAGCTCCGTGCTCGGTCATGGCTCTTTTCGATCATTTCTTCCCTAATGTCTCTCTCGATTTTCACAATGAGCATGTCCCCTCACCGAAGCCTGACCCGACTCCCTCCTCGCCTCAATCTTCTGGAGAACCTCTTCCTGTCAGTGTTCCTTCACCGAAGCATGTTCCTTCGTGCTCGATCAGTGTTCCCATCCCCTCTTCTCAGCACACTGACAAGCCTTCTCACTCGTCTCTGTTGGATATGGAAGACGTTTGTACACCCTTGTGGGGGATGTACGAGGGAATACGGACCTCGAACGTCACGCACACGAAGTCGTGTGCAAAGGGAATCTGTTCCCTTGCGGAGAGGATCTCTGGATGAGTGGGAAAGTCGCATTATATATGCATAAGTGCATGCGACATATGGCTAATAAAGGGGGAATATCTTAAGCTTATGTTGTACCATGCATATGGTACAACTTAAGCTTATAATGTGCCATGTATCATGGTACACCTTAATTAAGTTGTTCTAAAGGAACAACTTACCCTAAAATAACTACCTTGGGGGCTATAAATAAGACCCAAGGGTAGCCATTTTCCTAACACCTTTTGCATGAAATTCATGCATGCATCTTCATCTTAGCGAAGCTCTGCAGAAATATTTCCTCTCCCTCTATCCAAGTTCTTAATCTAAAGTAGAGATTTAGATTGTGGATTTAGTAGCCTTACTCCGTTCGTGAGTAGACTCGATCCGTCGTGGCGAATCCGAAGGCGAAGTTCGTAGACTACCGTGCAGCGTACGCAAGCGTAAGTCTAAACTTCATATTATCGATCCTAACTCTGTTTTGGACAGGATCCTACATTGGTATCAGAGCCATATGGGCTCGCCCCGGTCAAACCACCGCCCCGTCGAAACTACGAACGAGTCGTTGTCTTTTTCACGAATGGGTCTCCTACTATTACGGATATAGTAGGAACGCTTCGTGACGGAGAGAACGCAGCGGTTGTTCTTTTCACGTTAGGGTCTCCTATCATTATGGATATGGTAGGAACTCTCCGTGACGGGAAGAACCGACCGTTCACGTAGTACGTTATTCATTTTTTGGCACACGGCCATTAGGAAATAACTAATTTCTCGACGAACGGGTGCTTCATCGACGAACGGGTGCTTCATCGAGGAAGATGATGGTAGTTATTTCCATCGGGTAAGAGGAATTTGGTGCATGTGCACCATGGCCAAATGGGCTATGAAGGCTATGCACCCCCCCTTCACTTGCGGAGGGGGTTGGCTACGGCCAAGAACCACCGGCGACCACCCCACCAAGGGGGAGGAATGAGTGCGGCAACCCCATTTAAAGGGGGTGGCCGGCCATGGCCAAAGGGGCCATGGCCGGCCAACGCCGAATGGCCTTGGCCATGACCGGCCATGGCCAAGCCATGGCCGGCCATGGCCAGGCCGGCAGTGGCCGGCCTTGGCCAAGCCCTGCCGGCCAGGCCGGCCCTGGCAGTGGCCAGGGCCGGCCCTTGGCCGGCCTGCCGGCCCTGGCAGAGGCCAGGGCCGGCGCCCTGGCCACTGCCAGGGCCGGTGCCCTGGCCTCAGGCCAGGGCCTGGCCGAGGCCAGGGCAGGAGCCCTGGCCCCGGCCAGCGGCCTGCCGGCCCTGGCAGAGGCCAGGGCCGACGCCCTGGCCTCAGGCCAGGGCCTGGCCGAGGCCAGGGCAGGAGCCCTGGCCCCGGCCAGCGGCCAGGCCGCCCTGGCAGAGGCCAGGGCAGCGCCCTGGCCTCAGGCCAGGGCCTGGCCGAGGCCAGGGCAGGAGCCCTGGCCCCGGCCAGTGGCCTGGCCGGCCGGCCCTGGCAGTGGCCAGGGCCTGGCCGGCCCTGTCCAAGGGGGCCAGGGCCCCTTGCCGGCCAGGGCAGAGGCCCTGGCCGGCCCTTGGCCAAGCCCCGGCCAGGGCAGAGGCCCTGGCCGGGAAGAAGATGCAGTCCGGAAAATTGGTCGACCAATTTTGTGTTTTTGGTCGACCAATCTGGCAGAAGGTCTGGGTCGACTGCAAATTTGTCAACTGACCCATACGGGGTGACAAAAGGCATTGGTCAAACTCGAATGTGTCGATTAGCCCATACGGGGCTAACCACAGTGCCGACTAGTTCATACGGGACTAACGTTTTAATGAAGTTTATCATTGGGCTCTACTCCTTGAAGATTAGCCATAATGCTCTACTTCATGCGAGATTAGCCAAGTCATTGTGCTCTACTCTTCGGAGATTAGCCAATGTACTTATGAAATTGTGCTCTACTCCTTGAAGATTAGCCGTAATGCTCTACTTCATGCGAGATTAGCCATGTCATTGTGCTCTACTCTACGGAGATTAGCCAATGAACTTATGACGTTGTGCTCTACTCTACGGAGATTAGCCAATGTATTTTATATTCGTTTTGAAAAATACGTTTTCAAAAACGCTTTTCCGCTGCTAAGTACTATAAGAGTACTAACATTTGATAAAGTGAGGGAGAAATATTGAAAGTTACTCTAGATGGTGATTGGAAACATAGTGACCTTTCCGATTCTAGAGTAACATCTTCAATATTTTTCGAAAGTAACTTATCAAATACTCATTTTCCGCTGCTAGTACTATAAGAGTACTATTGTTTGATAAGTGATGTGGGAATATTGAAAGTTGTTCTAGATGGTGATTGGAATCATAGAGACCTTTTCGATTCTAGAACAACACCTTCAATATTTTTCGAAAGTAACTTATCAAATATAATATAATTCCAAGTGGGATTTGAATTTTAGAACTATCCAAATGGGATATTCTATTATCATTTCAAGTGGGAGTTATATTTTAAGAATTTTTTATGCAATGTTTTTGATCGAACCTTCGGTTTTGTCTTTTTGCAGCATTTTAAAAGTAAAATGTCTTCCGCTTCAAAGAATATCGTCGCTGAGTTAAACAAAGGTGAAAAACTCAACGGCAATAATTACAAACTTTGGTCCATTAAGATACAATACGTTTTAGAGGAGCAAGAAGTGCTCGAAACTCTAAAGAACGTAATGATTGAACCCGAGTTGGGCACTACGGTCCAACACCGAAGAGACAAGGAAGCTTTTGATGCTTGGTCTCGGAAGAATAAGATAGCGCGCATTACGTTATTAAGCAGTATGGCTGATGACATAATGCGCATCTTCCGAGAACATGACCTAGCCATGGACATATGGTCCAAGCTAGAGGAGAAGTTCGGTGGCACATCGGTGTCCAAACTTCGCGCCTTAACTATAAAGTTCGATACATATAAGAAACGTCCAGATCATTCCATGGGGAAACATCTGCGACATATGGCGAACCTTATATCAGAGTTAAAGGACGTAGGTCATGTGCTCACGGATGAGCAACAAATCCAAGCAGTCATACGTTCCCTACCAAATGGGTGGGATCAGATGAAGATGCATCTCACTCATAATGAGAGCATCAAGACCTTCAACGATGTTTCCAAGCACCTCGAATTAGAGGAAGAGCGGCTTGCGGCTGCCAAGCCAGGTGCAGAAGTGCACATGGTTGCTAGTTCCTCACACGGGGGAAAGAAACGTAAAGATCGTTCGAAGTCTTTTAATGAACGTAATAAGCAACCTGAGTCTACCAAGGAACCCAAACATAAGGGTGGACACAAGAAATGGCACAAGAAGAAAGACTTGAAAAGGATCAAGTGCTTCAAGTGCAACAAGCTCGGTCACTATGCTCGTTCGTGTACGAGTGGAAGTGACGAGGTGCCACCGACCACATAGCAAAGGACAGACGGTCCTTCGTGGAGTATCACCGGATACTCAAGGAATGAAGTGGATCAATGTAGGAAACAACACACGTGTTGAAGTGAAAGGCGTTGGGACTCGCAAGCTTGTCTTGGACAACGACCGCACTATCCTACTTCATGATGTTCTCTTCATTCCATATATTCAAAGGAATATTAAAATTGTGGTCAATTTATTGGGTCTTGGTTAATAGTTGGTTCCTTCATGTTTGTAATATGGACCTATTTTTGTAATAATTCCTTTATTGGTACTGGGTTTTGTATTTCAAAGGATTTATTGTAATAAGTACAATGTATAAATTCCTCATGTAATAAAAATTTCCTTGTGACAAATTCTTTGACTAATGAGTCTAATATAATTTGTTGGCACACAAGGCTTGGTCATATTGGACCAAAGCGTATGGATAGACTTGCCAAACGTGGCCTTCTATCCAATGTTTCAAAGGTTGAAATGTCGACCTGAGAACATTGCCTTGTGAGGAAATCTTGTCGCAAGCCGTTTGGAACCGGCACAAGGGCCGAGGTTCCATTACAGCTTATCCATTCGGACATATGTGGTCCGATGAATGTCAAGACAAGACGCGGGAGGTCCTATTTTTTTATCACTTTTATTGATGATTTCACCCGATTCGGTCATATCTATTTGATATCCCACAAAGTGAAAGCACTAAACCTGCTTTAAAAACTATATGAGTTTAGTGGAGAATCAATTAGATCACAAGATTAAGGTCATGCGAACCGATAGGGGCGGTGAATATCAGTCAACGAGTTTAAAGGAACTTTGTGATGAAAAAGGCATAGTGCATCAGGTAACTATGCCTTATACTCCTCAACAAATTGGTGTTGCAAAAGGAGGTATAGGACTTTAATGAAAAATGGTCCGTTCAATGATGGAGCAAGCTAAATTGCCAATCACCTTTTGGGGTGATGCATTATTGACGGCCGCTTTCATTTTGAACCGCGTACCCTCGAAATCAGTTAGCTCCACTCCTTATGAGTTGTGGAACCAAAGGTCTCCTGACTTAAACATTTTTACCTTGAGTTTGTGCATTCAACGCACATGTTTCCTCCCATAAGCATGGCAAACTTGGGCCATGGGGAAGGAAATGTATCTTTAAACGATACGCATAAAACTCCAAAGGTTATGTTTTTGTTAGTCAGGAAGACAATGGTGTACTAATTGAGTTTGAGTCGAGGGATGTCACTTTCTTGGAAAACGAGTTTCCAAGACAGGGCGAGATAAGTCAGGACTTATCTCTATTTTGAGATTTATGATCAAAAAGGATTACCTCATTCGAGTGGGAGAAATTCTTGGTGAAAACGAAAATTCTTTTTAACCTTCACCAATGGATTATACGAATGACGATTATCCTATTCCATACGGGAATAATGATCCAAGTGGGAGCAATTCTAACAACATTTCAAGTGGGAGTGATATTAGAATTGATCTAAATTCGAGTCAACAAGGACTTGAAGAATCTCAAATATGCCGCATCATGCCCTGCAAAAGACAAATGGATGGAAGCGATGAAGGAGGAATTGAAATCCATGAAAGTTAACCAAGTCTGGGACTTAGTTAACTCACCCAGAGGACATAGAGCAATTGGGAACAAATGGGTTCTCAAGATCAAGCATAAGGCTGATGGCTCTATAGATAGATATAAAGCTCGTCTTGTCGCGAAAGGTTTTACGCAACAGGAAGGGATAGACAACAGAGAAAAACTTCTCACCTGTTGTGCGTTTTACCTTGATTCGCATGATTCTGGCAATAGTAGCTTGCTTATACCTCGAATTACATCAGATGGATGTAAAGACTGCCTTTCTCAATGGAGAATTGGACGAGGAGATCTATATGGAACATCCAACAGGGTTTGTAAAAGAAGGAAACGAACATAAGGTTTGTAAACTTCGCAAGTCCATATATGGTCTTAAATAATCCTCGAGGCAATGGTATATACGATTTCAAGAAGTTGTCTTATCAAATGGATTTTTCCTTGCTTGATGAAGATAACTGAGTATATATCAAGAGGATTAAAAGCAAGTATATTATCATGTCTCTATATGTAGATGACATTTTAATAGCCAGAAATGACAAGGGCTTTGTGATGAGTATCAAGGCTTGGCTTTCATCAGTATTTGAGATGAAAGGCATAGGAAAAGCCGCATATATCCTTGGAGTTAAGATTTCAAGGAATCGTTCGAAGAAACTTCTTTCTCTTTCACAGGAGACTTATATAAAGAAGGTTCTAGAACGATTTAATATGCAGGACTGCAAGTCCATTGATATTCATATAAGCATATGCGATAATTTATATCTGGAATCGTGTCCAAAGAACCAAAAGGAAAAGGAAATTATGGAAAAAGTTCCATATTCCAGTGCAGTTGATAGTCTTATGTACGCTATGGTGTGTACGAGACCGGACATCTGTTTTGCCGTTGGAAATGGTAAGCTGTTACCAATCCAACCCAGGGCAAGAACACTGGAAAGCGGTTAAGAGGATAATGCAGTATCTTAAAGGAACTGCAGGTTTGCAAAAGACTATGATAAAACCAAGAAGGTAGACATAAGGTACATATCTACGCATGAGATGATAGAGGATCAGCTTACGAAAGCGATCCCCAGAAATGTGTTTTATAAACACTTATCATCCCAAGGATTGCGTATGAGCTGAGTTGTACCAATATAAATTCCCATGTCTAAGAAAGATCAAATTTAATAAAAGAATAAGTTCTTTTTCAAGCATTGCATATGAATTTCTTAAAGAAATGTTTGTGTACATTTTTTGAAATCTCAGCTGAATTGTGTGTATGTCGGACAGATTAAGGTTGGCTCTCTCACATGAGCAACCGCCTTATCTTATCAGATGGATAAGATAGAGATGAGACTAGTTTAAAGTCAAAATCATTAGACGAATGATTTAGAGTCATGACTTTAACAAAGATAGTCGAATGAAAGATCTGCATCATATGGATGCTTACAAAAGATCTGAGATCTGTATCACAAGGATAAAAAGATCTCATTGGATTTTATAATCCTATCTGTCTTATGCAGGATGAGAGTCCGGGAATATTTCCTGAGTAGTAAAGGGACTCAAAAGATAGGCACTGTGGTGTCTGATCTTTCATCTGTACAACATCATTTAGACATACTCTCCCTGGGAAAGGAGTGATGTTGTAATACGTGTTCATACCACGTATGCATTTCGACCACTGAGTTAGTAGCAATAGTGTTTGCTATTATGTGAGACTCAAAGGCCATACGGGTCTTAACTCTTACCCTCAAGGACTCCAATTGGTTCCTTTAGATTTGACGAGATGATCGCTATCTTAGCGTGTTACTATTGGGCTATGGTAATTCAGCTCGGCGGGGCACGTTAGAAAAGCGAATCAAGTCAAGATCAGAAGGTTCCCAAGAAGAGGAAGATTGATTTCATATTCGCATTTGGACTTTAATGATTCAAAGCTGGCCAGCCAATTGTAATCCAGATGGGATTCAATTGTTGAATATAAAGTACAAGAAATGTGAAGAAATAATCTAGGGTAAAGCATGCGTTGAACTACTCAACTTTGCACCTTCGAGGTCGTTGTGTATCTCTAACAAGTGCACAACAACAGACTCTACGCGCATGACGGTCGCACGGTCTATTTCTCGGTATGATAGATGAAAGAACTAAGGGAAAGACGTTCTCTTACAATCCCCTCAAGTGTGAGTGGGAGATGTTGGATATGGAAGACGTTTGTACACCCTTGTGGGGGATGTACGAGGGAATACGGACCTCGAACGTCGCGCACACGAAGTCGTGTGCAAAGGGAATCTGTTCCCTTGCGGAGAGGATCTCTGGATGAGTGGGAAAGTCGCATTATATATGCATAAGTGCATGCGACATATGGCTAATAAAGGGGGAATATCTTAAGCTTATGTTGTACCATGCATATGGTACAACTTAAGCTTATAATGTGCCATGTATCATGGTACACCTTAATTAAGTTGTTCCAAAGGAACAACTTACCCTAAAATAACTACCTTGGGGGCTATAAATAAGACCCAAGGGTAGCCATTTTCCTAACACCTTTTGCATGAAATTCATGCATGCATCTTCATCTTAGCGAAGCTCTGCAGAAATATTTCCTCTCCCTCTATCCAAGTTCTTAATCTAAAGTAGAGATTTAGATTGTGGATTTAGTAGCCTTACTCCGTTCGTGAGTAGACTCGATCCGTCGTGGCGAATCCGAAGGCGAAGTTCGTAGACTACCGTGCAGCGTACGCAAGCGTAAGTCTAAACTTCATATTATCGATCCTAACTCTGTTTTGGACAGGATCCTACAGTCTCAGCCCGTTCCCCGGCTCTGTGATCGTATCACTGTCCTTGAGAATCTCTCCTATTCCATTGACGTGAAGCTCAATCTTTTGTTGGAGCTTCAGTACAAATCTCTAATGCATCAGGGTTTTCCCATCCCTACTGAGCTTCAGGCTATGTTTGCTACCTCTGAGGACACTGCTCCTGCTTGTGTATCTCCTCCTCCTGGCTTCAAACCCAAACCCTTTGTGGTTCAGACCTCCGATGCCCAGACTCCACTTCATGTTCCTGCTGAATCATCTGCTGTTCGTGCTTCGTCTTCTAATAGGAAGACTCCTGCCCTTCCTACTCGTCGCTCTGCTCGGCTTCTGTTCAGATCTTCTGGTCGCCCGTCGGACCCCTCAGTCATTCTTATTGACTAAGGCTGCTGCTGCTGCTGATCGGTTCACTCACCTGAAGACCTTGTTTTATTTTGTGTGGTCTTCTTTTGTTTAGGTTGAGTGATACATATGATATTTTTTTTGATGTATGATGGATGATGCTGTCAGCGACTCTTTTATATATGTATGGTGATATACTTTGATGTCGTCATGATGATGTATTTTTTTGTCTTGATCATGATGTATCTTGTTGGGATGGCCATGTAGATGATCATCCGTTGATGTACTCAGTTTCTATATATCTATATATATGATGTTGCACCCACTCTTGTGTCACACTATGCTATATTGTATATCTTATCTGTGTGATGTATGATATGTTGTCTCCATGTATGCTTCACTCTCCTTGATGTGTTTTTGAGACAATATAGGAATTTGATATTGATTAATTCATGCTTTCTTTGTTGTGATGAATTTGTGGACATTATTTTCATTTCGTATATCTAAAATGTTGATATTGGATTTCAATTCCATTACTCACATGTGTATATGATGAGATTTTATGAGTTTTTGATTCGATATATCTTTATACTCCTTGATTGTTGTTAGTTCATATTTAGCACTATTATAGTTGTTGTTATTTGCTCCTACCTTTTTGGATAATGCCATAGGGGGAGAGAAATAAACATACATACAAGATTCATAATGGATGTGCTAAGTATGTTCTAACGCTTGAATCTAAGATTTTCGTTGCCTCAGATTCAGGGGGAGTAAGATTACAATGAATAGGGATTTTATTTCCTAGATTCCTTGTATTGAATTCATTCATATCTCACTCATTTGCTTCAATTGCTATGTAGATGCTCTAATATTTATTGACTAACTTGATTGGCATCTATGTAGGGGGAGTAAGTTTTCATTACGTACAATTATTTATCTTTTTGTTTATGTTTGTTTGTCATCATCAAAAAGGGGGAGAATGTTGAGTATTGGACTTCTCCCTACTTGGTGTTAATGATGAGCAAACATAAATACTTGTGACTAATCCCCTATTTTGCAGTTAATCCATTGCCTAAGCTTATTATGAAGATCAACTAGCAATGGATGGCTCACATACGTCATTGAAGGCAAATGACATGAATTGGATGATCGATGATTGATGATTGAAGCTCCGTAAAGACTTCAAGCGCATACCATGGAAAGAAGAGATTATTCGTCAATGTAATTTTTTTATCTCTTCTAGTATGTAGCTTAGAAGTAGAACTTTAATGGAGCACTCACACACATCTACATTCTATCATAGGACATCTTTAGACCTTTGTCCTTTGATCCCAATTCAATTCTCTTTTTTTGTGCTAGGATTGTTTATAACAGCCAACTGCTTAACAGTTTACAGTCGCCTGTCTCAAAAACAGTCGACTGTGTTTTGTTCTACAGTCGCCTATTATGCACGGACTATTACAATGTAGTTTTGGGTCTTCTCTGATTATTTCGCACAGGCTATTGTTGAACGATTCACAGGCGCCTGTCCTAGTGACAGTCGACTGTGTATTGTACATCCGTCGCCTGTCTCTTCTTGCACAAACTCTGTTTGATCTGATTTCTATGGCTAGTCGACTTATGCTATATACACAGTCGACTGTCTACTAGATCAGTCGATTGTCTATGCTACAAAAATCGCCTATCTGTAAGTCATTTCTTTGACTCAGCTCTCTGGAAATTTCTCTTGCTTTTGACAGTCGTCTGTTTAAGGTTTTACAGTCGCCTATTCTGATTAACAGTCGACTGTGTTACTTGAATCAGTCGTCTGTCCTGTATCTTGTGAGATTTCCAGTATTTATCTTAACTTACTCTTCTCTCGGCCAGTCGCCTGTCGAAGAAATTATAGTCGCAAGTTGGTTTAACAGACGACTGTCTTTGCTTCATCAGTCGACTGTCCACGTGGTAAGTTACCGTTATGAATTCTCACCTACCCTTGCTGACTGTGCAACAGTCGACTGTGGATTGTTCAACAGTCGACTGTCGCGAGTTCAGATTATATCCGTTGAGATTTTTCTCACGGATTCCGATTGGGTTTTTGCCGAAACTGTTTTGTGGATTTGAGAAAGATATAAATAGAGCTTCTACTGTTTCATTGGAAGGTTACTCATTCATTGTAAAATCCTTCAAGCTTTCATTTCCAAAGATCAAAGCTCTCAAATCCAAAGCCCTAAGTATTTCCAAATCTTGTTCTCTTGCTCTACAACCTAGAACCAAAGATTGATCTTCTAGGCAATTGGTGCATTTAAGAGAAATGGCTTTCTCCTCTCTTCCAAGAGAGTTCTTCAACACACATCACACTTCTCCTTCAAGTTCTACTTCAAGGCATAGGTGATTGTAAGTGTTGCTTTCATATTTCATAACTTTCGTTATTTGAATTGTGCTCTTGGTTGTGAAAGTGGTTTTGCTTGCTCCCTGGTTGTGGGAGTCAAGGTCATCGATTGTATTCGATTGCACTTGTAGGGTTGCTACAAGTGGGCTATAAGGAAACCTCTAGTTAGGGTTCTAACTTGAGTATCCGGTGGTATCCGGGTGGTAGGGACATAGGATTACCGGGAACAAGTCGGGAGTTGACTTGGGTAATCCGAACCCTTGAAACATATCTGTGTTTGCGTGTGTTTCTCTTTGGGTTGTTTTTCTATTCCGCACTATTTGTTGGATTGCATTTTATTTGGCGTAAATTCCTTTTAAATTTGCATAAACATTATTCAACCCCCCTTCTAGTGTTTTCCTCATAGACAGTGTTCTTACATCATTCTCAAATTCCCCTCCATGATCACTACGAATAGTGACAATGGTGGTTCCAATGAGATTTTGTACTTTCTTAACAAATATTGTGAAGTTTTCAAAAGCATCATTTTTATTACTTAAAGAAAATACCCAAGTAAATCTAGAAAAGTCATCAACGATGACAAGTCCATATCGAGCATTCCCTAATGAAGCAACTCTAATTGGCCCAAAAAGATCTAGATGTAAAAGCTCTAGAGGCCGCTTAGATGAAATGCTTTTCTTAGGTTTGAATGACGATTTCGGAAGCTTGCCTCGTTGACACGAGTCACAAAAGCTTCTCTTTTGGAAAGAAAGCTTAGGAAATCCTTTAATAAAATTTAACTTGGAAAGCTTAAAAAGTGTTCCAAAGTTCACATGACCAAATCGTCGATGCCATAAGTGTTGTTCACTTGTGTTGGCAATGAGACATTGTTCATGTGACTTGGGGATATTTAGGATATATATATCCTTATGGCGTGTACCAGAAAATAGCAAATTATTATTATCTTTACTAAAAATATGACACATTCCTTTCGCAAAGCTAACTTTGTAACACTTGTCACAAAGTTGGCTTATTGAAATAAGATTGTGATTTAATCCTTTAACAAGGTAAACATCACTTATTAGAGGTTTAGATGGGTTACCAACTTTACCAACACCAATGATGGTTCCGCTCTCGTTGCCTCCAAAGACTACACGGTTCCCATTCGCAATGGGCACCACTCCGGAGAGCAAATGAGCTTCACCCGTCATGTGTTTTGAACACCCGCTATCGAGTATACACCCATCCATGGAGCTAAATTTGGATTTGTTGCTCCGTTTCTTTTTCTTGAGTACCTAAAGATAGAAATATCATTCCAAGGTACCTTAAGGTCATTGGGTCTTAAAAGATTAGACCTTTGGAAGCCAAGTCCAATTGGACTTAGACTTCCCAACATAATCATCATTGTGCACGACATTCATAAAATAGGAATTTATGTATGCTTGTTTTTCATGCATGTTAGTGTTCTTCGGGCCCCAAATAGTGAATGTCTTGGGAGCCCTATTCCTATTGGAAGCATGCATACGTTGTTGATTTCTACGTGATGCATGTGGCCTACGAGGTGGTGGCCTAGGAAATGCATGTCGAGGATATGCATATGACACATGATGAAATGGTGGTGGCGACATATGATATGGTGCATGATGGTAATCATTCATATAATAATGTGGATGAACATATGCATGTGGGGGAACACGTGCGTGAGGGTGTCTCACTTGGTGTGCACGTGCTCGTGGACGAGGAGCATAAAATCATCATAATTGTGAACCAGTGGAGTAGGATGTGTGTTCCTACGTGGCATGGTATTGGTGTACATAAATGCATGACCCTTCTTTGGAGGTCCACCCAAAGTGGGTTTCTTTCCAAACGGGTGTGTGTACGAAGTGGAAGCACCATTGGTAGATGAACTACCAATATGGTGTTTGCCCCCATTCGTTGAGGCTTCGGAAGATGGCCTAACAAAGGTGGTGGACGATTTGGATGAATTTCCTATCTTATACCCCAAGCCAATGTGATGATTGGCCGAAAATAAGTCATTTAGGATTTTATCCCAATGGTCCTACTTTTATTGAATTTATTAATTCGGCCTAATGTGCACTCATACTTCTCGGTGAGAGAATGCATAGAAGCATCCAAGGTGGACACTTGCGATGTGCGTACATAAACACGAGACTTGAGATTCTCATTCTCAATACTCAAAGTTGAGTTTCGAGAAATCAAATCCGCCATCTCGCATTCCTCCGAATCCTCAATATGAACATGCTTAAGTTGAGATTTGAGATTTACGATCTCATTTCTCAAACCTTCAACAACGGTGTCTTTGTTGATGATGATAGGCTTAGGTGAGGTTTGTAGACTAGTTAGCTCATCTTTAGTCTTAGTATATCTATTTACTAGTTTAGAATACTTAGACCAAATTTGCTCGTTAGCTAATCTAAGCTCATCCATAGTTACCTCATCGCCTTCATCCTCGCTTTCATCGGAAGAGGTCTCTTGATCATGTTCCTCTCTAGCCATGAAGCACATGTGTGCTTGCTCCACTTGTTCATCATCTGACTCTCCACTTGAGAAGTCCTCATCGGTGTCGGTGAATGTCCCGACAAGTCCTTTCTTGTATCCTTTCTTGTACTTTCGAGACTTGTCGAACTTTGGCGCCTTCCATTTCTCCTTTTGCTTGTTTTGAGGACAATCCGCTTTGATGTGTCCTGGCTTGTTGCATTTAAAACACAAAGGAGCGGAGGCATTAGTAGAACTAAATTTTAGATTTGTTCTTGAAATTACCTTTTTGGAAGAATCGGTTGAACTTCTTTGCCATGAGGGCAATGGATTCTAAGTCCAACTCATCTTCCGATTCTTCATCATTGGTAGATGTAGATGGAGCGGCCTTGAACGCAATCGCCTTTTTCTTTGGCTCGTCTTGCTTCAAGTACGACTTCATCTTGTCCTGCATCTTTAGTTTACTGTCCTTGCGTACCTCATAAGACATCAAGGTACCCATTAGTTGTACGACAGTATACTTATTCATATCGTTACCTTCCTCGATGGCGAAGGTATGCTTTTCCCAACAAGAAGGAAGTCCATCGATAATCTTTGAGACTTTCTCCGTTTGGGTGTAGGTCTTTCCAAGAGCCTCCAACTCGTTGGTAATGTCAACGAAACGAGCATAGTACTCTTTCATCTTCTCACCCTATTGCATATGAAATAATTCGTAATCTTTATTTACAACAGTGAGTTTGGAGTCTCTTACCTTACTCGTTCCTTTATGCAAGATGAGGAGTGAGTTCCAGATTTGATATGCACTCTTACATGTGCATATCTTGTTGAAGTCTTCGGGCTCCAAAGCACATTGCAAGGCGTTCATTGCCTTGGCATTGTTTACCTCCGCGGCGACCTCCGCGGTAGTCCACTTGGCGAAGTCTGGTTCGGTGGGCTCGACATACTCCGTCAACGTGGCTCTCCATAGTGAAGTGCTCCGGAGGAACGTTTCCATCTGGCATTTCCAGTACCCATAATTGGCACCGTTGAAGTACGGAGGCCTAGTTGAGGAATGTCCTTCCATCACCGAAGAAGCTCCTTTACGGTTCCTGAAGGTGATGTAGTCTGAAGGTGGACGAACAGTCTTGTTGTCGTTGGTAGACGTAGCTATGAACTTGGCTCCGATACCAAATGTAATGCCCTGATAGCTACTGCACAAGTACTAGAGGGGGGGTGAATAGTACTTTAAAATAACCAAGAGTATAATTCCTAATTATCTGCAAACTTAACCAACAATGCGGAATGAAAATATTGACAACAATAAAAGATCAACGCAAACAAACGATTTAACGGGTTCGGATCCACCCAAGTCTCCCCAACTTGTTTCCGGTGATCCTACGTCCCAAACACCCGGATGCCCTCCGGCTACTTGAGTTAGAAACCTCTAACTCAAATTTGCACTATGAAATTCTTGTAGAAAACCTCTACAAGATCAAATCATACACAAATGAAAGTGTGACTCCCACAAACCGGGATCACACACTTCTCTCACAACCGAGAGATAAACTTAATATCAATGTAAATGAAACAATGAAATACTTACCAACAAAATCCTATGCCTTGAGTAAAATTACGATTTAGGGCAAGGAAGATTTTGAGGAAGAAGATGAAACCCTAGCTCCACCAAGATGAACAGCGATAGGTGGCTAGGGAGGAGTTGGTGGCTTTGAATCAAGCACTTGGCTTGAGTAGCTCACAATCAATGAGAATCTCTCTTGAGGAATAAGAGTGAGGGAGAGATTCTTGCGAAGAGAGGGAGCTTGGAAATAGGAATTAAATGCTCTCTCTTTAATTCTCAAAGTCTCAATAATATCAGCCTTGAATGCTATGAAGAAGCATCACAAGTATTTATAGGTTAGAGAAGAGAGAGGGAAAATTCGTGCAATTAATGCTCCAACAGATCTATTTCTGAAGCAGTCTAATCGGTCTAAGAAGGATCACTGACCTATTAGTTTCACAACTAGTCGGTCGGTGATTCTTCTTGGACCGACTAAATGGTTCACAGCCAATAAGATGAATTTCAGGAGTTAGAACTAGTCGGTCTAAGAAGACTTGTCAACCGACTAGTTTGACAACTAGTCGGTCGGTGAGTGTTCTTTGACCGACTAAGAGTTGAAATACAATAGGCTGAATTCAAAGAGAGCTAGTCGGTCTAAGAACAAATTCCAATCGACTAGTTTCTCAACTAGTCGGTCGATGGATGTTCTTGGACCGACTAACTGTAAACAGTAGCTCCGGCTGAAAAGTGAAGTTATAACTAGTCGGTCTAAGAAGGATTCCAAACCGACTAGTTTGACAGCTAGTCGGTCGGTGAACCTTCTTGGACCGACTAATTGGTCAACAGTGAAGATGCTGAATTGAGCAAGGAAATCTAGTCGGTTCAAGAAGGATTACTGACCGACTAGATGACAATCTAGTCGGTTGGTCCTTCTTCTTGAACCAACTAAGATGCACTAGAAGCCGCAAAATGAAGCGTGAAGCTTCGGGAAAGTTTCTATGGGCTTCTAAGATAATCCTAGCTCTAAGATATGAGTGTTATGAAGATTATAATGTAAGACCTACACAAGGCTTACCATTCTACGAAAAGAAGCTAGAAGACTATAAAAATAAGCTAGACGAACCGTCTTCAAAGCTTCAATCCGAATCTCTTGACTTCAATAATGCTCCTAGAGCTTCAACGAAGCTTCAGGCACACGATCACGCGCTTTGAGAAGTCTTGAGACGTCGCTTTTGATACACGTAGAATTTTGGCGACGATCTCCATAACTGCGCTCACAAAGAGTTAGTTCACGATATTTATGTTTGTTCATCATCAAAACCAAATCCGGGGAATCAATACTCAACAATCGTTCGTGAACAAACCGAACAACGGGATCGCTGAAAAATGCGCAGGGAGCAGATAGCTTGGGATATGTGGGTGGACTTTTTGGGGCATGTCTCATTGTTGCATTTATGGGGTGAAAAGGCAGGAGCAACGGCAAAGCAACCACGTGCGTGACTATGATTACACATTATATCTGAGGGCCAATGATTTGGATATGCACAATTTTATCTAAAAGGTGTTATTCATATGTAGTATGTTATGTCTATACTTAACATTAAATATATGTGTTATTCAATTAAGGGTGACATGGATACACAAGGAGACCATTCGGGTTGTGAGTTATGTACCGCTGCCGCAGCTGCAATAACGTTTGTCGTATTAGCCTTACAACTTGACAATTCTGCTAGGCCCGACCCTATACCCAGAGAGCCATTAGCTATGCGGGATCTGCATAGAAAATCCCACATGCGGAGAATTCTGTGGGGGTCTGAAAGTAGCTGTTTTCACTACCTACAAATACGTAGACATGCTTTCATGAATCTTGCATCATTAATGCGCCAGCGTGATCTTCTCAAGGACACTATTCATGTATCCGTCGAGGAGCAGGTGGCCATGTTCCTACATATTGTAGGGTGCAAGTCAAAGAATAGAGTCATGAAAGTGGATTTCATAAGGGGTGGGGGACAGTTAGTCATTATTTTAACAAAGTGATGGCGGGACTGTGTGCACTTCGGGATATGTTCGTGAAGCAAGCTCCTAATGAGATGCCACCGGAGATAGTCAATAATCCAAATTGGTTTCTATATTTTAAGGTATGTGTGATTATATGTATATGTTTCAGTATAATAAGGATCGTAATGGGGATTGCAAATTGGTCTCATTTAATACGTTGTAGGACTGCATCGGGCTCATTGATGGGACGCACATAGATGCCATGCTACCAGCAAGGCTCGTACCCCGCTTTAGAGGACGAAAGGGGGTTACACAAAATGTGCTTGCAGCTGTTACCCCAAATAAAAGATTCACATACGTACTGGCCGGGTGGGAAGGCTCTGCAAATGATTTTACAGTCCTGAAAGATGCATTGTCTTTACCCCTACACTGGGGCTTCGAGTGTATGAAGGTAATATGCAAAATTTTACATATAAATTAGGGTTATTTAGTACCGACCCCCTGTGTTTTCTCCGAAATTAGCAACACACCCCTATGGTTTCAATAATTAGTAAGACCCCCCTATGGCCTAATAGAAAACACAGGGGGTCGGTATTACGTATCTCAGAAAGCGTTGGATCATAATCTTGGTTTATTTGTTTGAATGTAGGTAAATATTACCTTTGCGATGCTGGATATACTACAATGCCAGGATTCATATCTCCATACAGGTGAGTTAGATACCATTTGAAGGACCATACTGATCGGGTTCCTCGAAATCGACGAGAGCTATTCAACCTACGCCATTCTGCATTAAGATCAAAGATCGAGTCCACATTTGGTATCATAAAGAACAAGTTTAAAATAATGACATCCAAACCTCACTACCCATTCAAAGCCAGGTCGATACCGTACTATCGTGCACTGTTTTGCATAATTACATCCAAATTGCAGATCCTCATGACCCCCACCTAACTGAAGAAGGTGATGGGTTTGAGGAGGATGTAGAGGGTATCGATGAGCAGGATGACGATGTTATTGATCTATCCCAACAGGTGACCGTTCGTGAGCAAACCGAACAACGGGATCGCTGGAAAATGCACAGGGAGCAGATAGCTTAGGATATATGGGTGGACTACTGTAACATAAATAATAACGGGAACACAGTAGAGCATGGCCTATAAGGGGGTCGTAATATTTTCTTAATAAGTCTGAACAATTTAGCGTTGTACCTTGATTATTGCATTATGTTTGTTGTGTTCAGTATGACAATATGTTCATGCTTTGGCTTATCCTTTCAATGATTTACAATTCTGTATTTTTATACACCATTCGGTATCATTTCAATGATGTTTATTGTAAAATTATGCATTTTCATTATCATAATATTAATGTTGTAGGGATAGAAGGATCTTCAAAATCAGGGCATGGGGGTGATCCATACCCGGATGTGAGTGATCCAATGCATCAATTTGTTGAAAATGTATATGGGACACAACGTGGAAAAGCAGAAAGGAGGGTGGATCCCCTTCTCAACCGCCCAATTCCCATGAGGATGCCTCATATCCCCTACCAAATGCATGGATTCCAAGCTGGTGGGCATGGAATGACATATCAACAATATGGCAATTTCAACTTGCCCATGCAATTGCCCATGTCAATGCCAATGCAAATGCCAATGTCACTGCCATCGCATAGTGGCCATGGGTATATGCATATGCTCCAAGGGGGAGAACTACCCACTTTCAGAAGCCCCTCGTCTCATGGTGCCTTCGCTATGCCAATGCCACCAAGTGGCAATGAAAGAACTCCCGGCAGTGACTCCTCGAGGAAGTCGAGCCGGCGTAGCGAGGATGCCCATGGGGTCTGTATCAAATACCAGTAAAAAGCAGAAGCAACCTTCCTCTTCTTCACAATACAACAAACTATGGAAGCCCGAACACGATGCCACCCTTATTCCATTCCTAGCTGAACTTGCACGGCCGGGCCTTAAGGTCGATAAGACATTTAAAGGGGCCGCCTTCAATGCCGCTGCAGCTGAAATCAATAACACTCATGGGACGTTGTTCATAAGTGGTAATGTGAAAAATCACATGAAAGCATTGAAGACAGGTCTCAAGGATGTTTACGAGTGCATGGAAATGAGCGGGGCGGGATGGGATGCGGAGAAGAAGGTAATTGAACTGGATCCGAAAACTTATGACACGTGGGCGGCGGTAATTACTTCTATCTTATATATAGGATATGTGCTAGTGCATTAAATATAGATATGAATGGTATGTTCATATATGCTCTGCTAATCGTTCAGGCAAACCATCGGAAGCGCGCTTATGTGAACCAACCAATACCATGGTTTGACGATCTGGTTGTCATCATTGGGGATGACGCTGCACGGGGGGATATGTCATGTTCCTTGTTCGATAGCTTTAGAGGCCCATTTTCTGTAGGGGAAGATGAACCCGTAACGCCTGATCCGACACATATTCCTACTCCACCCCCACAATGGCCATGAGGACATACACATACAAGCGTCGACAGGAGAGTGTCCACAAGGGGGGACAATAAATGATACCCCACCATCGCTGGGAAAGAAGAAACAGTGGCGACGCTCCTTGAGGGAAGATCCGGTTGTAATGCGGGATATATCCTCTAATGTTAAAGAGGTCGCGGATGCTATGCGGAGCCCACACTCCCACGGAACCGAAAATCTTGCACAGCGTGTGTACGAGTTTACAGAGTATCCTCCCAACCTCTTGTTGAAGATGTTTAAAGACCTAAGCATGAATGAGCTGGCGGGGCGACAATTTTTGGCCGTGCCACAATCGGGTCGGAAGCTTATCCTTGAGGATTTAGTTGCTGAGATGGAAAGAGACTTGCGTGAAGCAGGTTATGAAAAAGGATATGGCAAAGGAAAGATATGAGGATTGCTGGGCCCTAGGGAATTTTGGTTGGGTGGTGATGAGTGTCGGTTGGGTTGGGGATATGTTGAATGGTGGGGTAATATGATATTGTATGGTGGTCTTGTGGGGAAGGGATTTTGGGGGGTTGGTGAAGGTGTATGAGATGGTTGGGTATGTGTATTATGTTGGGATGGGGATGTTAGTGAGGTGAGGTGGTTACTTTTTTGACACATATGAGTATTTATGTGTTTAAGTGATACATATGGGCAAGGCTACTTGGTGCAGGTTTTGCGCATGGCTCCTTGTTGCTGGGTGTGATTTGCTGAAACATATTTGCATGGCTGGTTGGTTCAGATTTTCGGTGCTTGTCTCCATGTTGATTTTTGTGTTTATGTGATTGATGTGTCCATATTTTCTTTCATTTTCATATCATTATCTCATCACATTGCATATCATTTTCGCGTCCAAATCCCACTTTTTACTACGATTCTGCATTTCTGATGATATTTTCGAGTTTCGTAGTGTTTCGTGAATTTTCAGAGATTTTGGAGCGATTTGGACCCCCACTTGGGTATGGACACATCCGACGTGCCCATGAGCTCGTTGGCGGGGCTCTGGAGGAGTTGATCGCGGTTGTGGTTTGCCGGTATCCTGACTCAATTCCTATGGGAGCAGGTCGAGCGCTCAGGGAAGGCAGAAGCGGCGGGGAGAGACTGTCTTCCCTGAGCTCCCCTCAAAATGTATGGAGCAATAGGGGTATAACAGATAGATATGTGACTTGATTCAGGTTAGGGGTTCGATTGACACACGGATCCTCAAAAACTACGCAAAAAGAGAAGAAAATGGTGAAAATAAGCGAACCGGAGGTGATCGGAGACGGGGGTTGCCGGCGGCGACTCGGGCGGGGTGCGGCGACGGTCGGCCGGCGGTGGCAGGCCGAGCGGCGGCGCGCGCGGGCGAGTGGATGTTGGGCGAGGCGCGATCGGGCGAGGGGAAGCTGAGGGGGCGCGGGCGAAAGGGTTTTTTTTTTTTTTCGTTTTCGAAAACTGCGCCTCCCCCTTTGGCTTTATATTAAAAAGTTACGACTCGGCCGAGTGACGTGATCACTCGGCCGAGCGAGGCAAATAAAAATTTCTCCCCGATATCGCTTCGGCCGAGTGGCCTTGCCAGGCTCGGCCGAGTGGAGTAAATCCATTCGGCCGAGTGACTCAAGCTACTCGGCATGACTCGCCCAAGGAGGGTATCTGTTTCACTCGGCCGAGTGAATATATATACTCGGCCGAGTAGCAGTTATAATGAAATGAGGAAAATAGACAGAGAGTTGGGTACAGCAGCCTTCCCTTGTTCGTGAGCGGCTCGGCCGGACGAACTTCTGTACTCGGCCGAGTGACTAGTATACTCGGCCGAGTGAGCCTTGCATTCTGCTGTTTGTCTTCGTTTAGACTCTAAACTCCGTCTTTCTTCCTCCAGTCGATTTCATGCTCCTCCTAAGCGTCGAACGCCTTCTTAGGGCGCTCCTCATCGTCTCGTTCAACCTCCTCATGATGATCTACCTATCTCCTCTCCTGTCAAGAAAAATAGGACCCGTTATCACAAAATTTTTGATCGGATGACTCAAAACACTAAAAATTTCTAAAACGAAAATAAAGAAAAAGCGAAAATAAAGCAAAAACCGTCGGGTTGCCTCCCGACAAGCGCTCGTTTTAGGTCGTGAGCTCGACCCCCTATAATATTCAATCAATGCGGGATGTTTGGTGCATATGAGATGCACCCGTCAAACTTTCCGGGGAGCGCGCTTGGATTCGGACGTGGCGGCGAAGCGTTCTCCCGCGGTGGTCTCCTATCTCGAATAGTGTTGGGGGGAGGCTCCCCCAAGCTAGCATTTGCCCCGGTCAACGGCTTAGCCGGCGATGCCGATTTCCGTACCGGCGGAGCTTTCTTTGGAGACTTTGATTTCGAGAGCTTGCAGAGCTCTCGAATCCTTGCGACATCAGCGTCGCCTTCATCTTCATCAGCGGAGAAGTCGGGGGAATCATCATTATTGTCCTCATGGCCTAAATCCGGGCCTTCATCCAATTCTTCATCAAAAAGGGCACCAATTGAGTGAGGAATCGCCTCCTCTATCACCTCATCAAGGAGGTCCATATAATCGAGCTCCTCATGGTAAGGCATGTGCTTCATTGCCTTGGGAATGTGGAGCTCCACCTCGATGTTTCCGACGTTTAAGGTTAAGGTACCTTCACGCACGTCGAAGATGACTCCGGCGGTGGCGATGAATGGGCGCCCAAGTATCAATGAGGTGTCTCCCTCCTCCTTAATGTCCATGATGACGAAGTCACATGGCAAGCATATTCCACCCGGGACTTGAAGTGGGATGTCTTCGGCAATCCCCACCGGCCTTGTTATCCGTCCATCGGCTAATTGAATACGCATGTCGGTGGGTTTCAACTTTGTCCCGGTGTTAAGCTTTAAGAACATGGAGAGGGGCATGAGACTCACACTAGCCCCAAGATCGACCAACGCCTTTTGAAGAGGCACGCCGCCCAACGTGCAAGGAATCCGGAAACTCCCCGGATCTTTAAATTTTGCCGGCTCCTTTTCTCTCTTGGTGAACCAAGAGCCACTCGGGCAGATGTCATGTAAGTCGTGTCTGGAAAAACATGATTTGGGCGATCAAAATGGCATGCAAACATGCGGGAAAAGGGTGTAAAATAAGGAGTGATCAGGAGTTCGCCTCGTTTTGGGAGTCATTAGAGGACAGAAAAGAGAGGAGAGAGAGAGAGAGAGAGAGAGAGAGAGAGAGAGAGAGAGAAGCCCCAGGAGCTGCTGCAGCATTTCCCAGAAAATGCTCGGCCCGAGCAGCTCAGCTGCTCGGGCCGAGCCATATCAGATTGAGAGCAAAGCTGACACGAGCTGACTCGGACCGAGCGGCTCATCTGCTCGGTCGAGCAGCCTCATATTTCACAGCCCAAGTAGTTGACCGAGCAGATCCTACTCGGTTTGGATAGGACGATTTCAAATTCTCCAAGCAGCCAAGCAGCACAACTACACGGGCCGAGCTACTAACCGAGCAGCAGCTGCTCGACCGAGTCCCCTACTCGGTCGGCGACACCAAGGGTATTTCTGGGATGTTTTGGAGGAGTGCGATGCGCGTGATTTGGGCAGCGCTGAAGGCTCGCGATCTGGGAACGACGACGGAGGGTTCCATTAGGCTTTTTGTTAAGAATTTTTGGAGAGAGCTCTGTGTGAATTCTTGTAGGAGATTTTCAGACTTATTTGTGTAGCAAATTTTGGATCAATTACAGGATATTATTACTTTTGTTCTTGTCTGGATCTATTGTTCGTCTTTTCTCGCTGTAAGTTCTTTTAGCCCTAATCTCTCTATTGCTAAAATGTTTTCTTCTGTGAAATTGATGTTTTTGCTTGCTGCTATTACGATGTGTGAGTAGATTTAATCTAGGGTTGATGGGTTAGCCCTAGGATTCTAGGGAAAAATGTAGATCTGGACCCCTACTTTGAATTGGGGATTTAGGGTTGTATTTCGGTAGATCCTACCGAATCCGTAGATAACCCGTACTGAGACCATGCCCACGGTCTGTGGAATTGATGTGCTTAAGGGGTATCTAGGGATTCGAATAGGGAAATCGGTGGATCCCATCAAGGCATGTGACCTTGCCCGGCTCGCGGCTTGAGGGGATCCATCGACGAACTATACCGCTACGTTGACGGCTACCACCATTGCGTCAACGAGAGCTACCGAAATACCCCCCCCCCCCCCCCCCAATTCTAACCCATGAGAGTGATACGAATTGTGGGATTAATTCCCTAGCCCTAATGCAATGTGAAGATCCTATCCAACATCAACCCCCAACAATCCTAGTGGTGATCCCTAAAGCCCTAGTCCCTTTTATTGATATTACCACAACAACAACCAACTCAAATCTATTCTCCCGACAGCTATCTCACTTTTACATTTAGAAATAGACTGAGAATCTATAGACACTATCACCGTCCTGTGGGATTCGACAATCTTTTATACTATAACTCGACACCGACCGCATGCGGATTGAGCCCGAAATCGTAGCCTAGTGGCTATATTACGCCTGGCGATCGTGACACCACCAAGTGGAACCTAGGTGTAGGTTACGGGTGCGTCAAGTTTTTGGTGCCGTTGCCGGGGACGGCAATAGTGTTCTTATCTAAGTTTGTTTTTATCTTTGTGAAGTTTGCTAGAATTCTTACCATTTCTCACACTACCATCATTTTTTATTCTTTTTATTTATTGTGGTGCTACTGACGGTGTTCTTCTGAGTTTTGTTGGTGCATGAACACCCGCCACAAGGGGACTACTAGAGAGTTATTGTTCGATCCTGAGATCAAAAATACAGCCAGGGCTTTGAGAGCCTCTAGCAGAAGTTCATCTCCATCTGCTCAGATGGGAGAGAGTCCTCCTCCTCCTCCTCGCACTGGGTCCATCAGGGACCACATGAAACCGACTTTTGGGAACAACTCTCAATTCTGAGACCGCAACTGATGGCGGCAACCTTCGAGCTTAAGATCGGGTTGATAAATCTGATGCAGCAGGATCCCTTCCACGTGCATCCTCATGAGAATCTCAACCATCACATCGACTCCTTCTTGGCTAAGTGCGATACTTTCAAGGCGAAGGACGTCAGTGATGATGCGGTGAAGCTGCGGCTCTTCCCTTTCACCTTGAGGGACAAAGCCTCTTATTGGCTCCGGGCCCATCCTCCCAACCACTTCACCACATGGATAAGCTCGCGCTTGCTTTTGTGGATAAGTTTTATCCACCCTCAAAGACGGTCCGGATCCGTGGGGCCATTTCTAATTTCAAGCAGCTCCCGCAGGAGTCGCTTTACGAGGCTTAGGAGAGGTTTAAGGACCTCCAACACCAGTGTCTACACCACGGAATCCAGCCCTAGGATTTGGTGCAGAGCTTCTACAACCGGCTCCAGCCTAGCACCAAGATGATTATTGATGTTGCGGCACAAGGCGCCCTATTGAATAAGTCTCCTGAGGAAGCCATAGATCTGTTGGAGCACATGGACGGCCAACACCCAGCAGTGGAGTGATGAGCGGACCGTTGTGACCCGGACTCCTGAGGTCAAGGTCGCCGCTCACTTGGATTCTCACATTGAGACCCTGTGCAAGCAAGTGGCCCGTATCGAGCAGCGCCTGGACTCTATCCCAGCGGCACCCAACACCTCCTATCATCCCGGGGAGGAGTATGTAGATCCCAGATATATCCCTATTGAGGGTCACTATGAGGGTGTTGAGACATCTGAGACCGTGCAGTACATACAGGGAGAGGGACGGAACCAGTGGCAGCATCCTGCTGCTAGAAATCACCCGGGGTTTTCCTATAGAAACCTAAGAGGAGGGTTGCAACCTCTGCAGTTTCAGAGACCACCACCTCCTCCTCGGCAGCAGCAAAGCCAGCAGTAAGGCGGCTTTAGCCCAGCTGGGCCTTACAGGCCGCCTGGATATCAGTTCAACCGGCTACCTCAGCAGAATTATGCGCCGGCTCCACCCAAGTCTAACCTGGAAGCCACGCTGGAGACCTTCATGAGCAGCCAGATCTGCTTCAATCAGGATACATCGAACCAATTTAAGAATATTAATTCTTCGCTCGATGAACTGAGGGGGCAGATGTCGCAGTTGCTGAAGAATCAGAGGAGATTACCCTCCCAGCCGGAGACCAACCCTAGAGCTCAAGCCAACGCCGTGGTTTTAGTGACCACACAAGGAGGACGGGTTACTGACCCTGTTATGGTTTCGGTGTTTAACAAGGAGAAGATTACCACTGAAAAAGCTGTTGATGACAGTGATAGAGTTGAGGCCACTGAAGGGCCTGTCACTATTGAAGAGAAGGCGGATACACCTCTCGTTATACCCGCTACTACGCCGCCTCACGTCGATGCATCTAAGGGCAAATTCTCTAGACCTCCTCCTCCATACCCTCAGAGGCAAGCCCTAGCCAAATTGGAGAAGAAGTACTCCAAGTTTATGGAGTTACTAAAGGGGATACAGCTGAATATCCCATTTATAGATGCCATCACCGATATCCCGACATATGCAAAATTTCTGAAGGATCTCATTATGGGAAAGAGAAAGCTTGAGGAAATTAAGCTGCTGGAGGATTCCACCTCTGTGATCAGAAATCACCTCCCCCGGAAGCTGCTGGATCCGGGAGGAAGCTTCACCGTGCCATGTTCCATCGGCGGGATGCCAATCAGCAGAGCACTAATTGACTTAGGGGCTAGCATCAGCCTGATGCCCCTCTCCATCTTCAAAAGACTCCTGACGGGAAGTGAGCTGGAACCGACGTGCATGTCCATCCAACTCGCCGATCATTCTATCACATACCCGGTTGGGATAGCGAGGGACATCATCCTTCAAATACCCCCAGGGCTATGTGTCCCAGTCGACTTCATCATTATGGACATGCCTGAGGGAGGAAGCTCTCAACTCATACTCGGTCGCCCCTTTATGGCGATGGTCGGTGTTCTTATAGATGTCTGGTAAGGGACCCTCTCCCTCAATGTGGGGGATATTGAAGCTGAGTTCTGGCTACAAAAGCCGATGAGGGAGCGAGCCCATGTAGAAGGGGCAAATTATTTGGAGCTTCTTGAGGAGGAAGCAATTAAAGAGTTCACTGCTGAAGGTGTCATGAAGGACCCAATGATGGCAAGCATCGACGACGACGGCGATCCAACCTACAACAAAGTGGTCGCTGCGTACATCCAAGTATTGGATGAGGAGTTTTTCCATCAATCATCAAATCATCAAGCGCCGGAGGACATATCTCATGTGGAGGAGAATGTTGGAGTAGGCGGAAATCAAACGCTGCCGGTTTGCACCACCCCGAAGATTGACGCGCGACCACCACGCGCACCAAACGAGCATTGATATATTAGAGGGAGTCGAGCTCATGACTGAAAACGAGCGCTTATTGGGAGGCAACCCAATTCCTTAGATTTTGGACTTCTTCCTTAGTTTCTCATTTTTATTTTTATTTCTTGATTTTAGATAAAATTATCAAAATCATAAAAATGTGATGAGTTCATGTTTTGTGCAGGACGGACAGTGGGGGTATGCATATGGTCATTATAAACGGAAGGAAGCTGGAGGAAAGCAACGGAATCGAAGATTTGAGAAGAAAACCAAGGGAAAAGAAGAGGAAAAAGAGACACAGGAAGCTCGGACCGAGCAGCTCATCTGCTCGGTCGAGCAGCATAGATACGGAGAAATGCGGCCACTTTGCTCGGCCCGAGCAGCTAGCTGCTCGGTCCGAGGAAATAGGCTCTGCCCGAGCAATTTATTGCTCGATCGAGTCGTACCGGACTGAGATTTGAGCGAAAAAATGTCACTCTGTCGACCCGGATAAAATATTATTGGCTCGGCCTGAGCAAGACATGACGCGGATTGAGCATCTAACTGCTCGATCGAGTTGTACAGGGTTGAAATTTGGGGATAAAACGTCACTCTGTCGACCCGGACAGAATTTTATTGGCTCGGCCCGAGCAGGATACGACTCGGAGGGAGTATTTCATTCAAAACTTTTACGTTGACTGGGTCGAGCAGCCTAGTTTCTCGGACCGAGTCGAGTCGTTTTGTTAAAATTTTATTTACATTGACCTAGTCGAGCAGCCTAGTTGCTCGGACCGAGTCGGGTCAGGTTTTTAACCCACAACCCGCTTCATTTTAATCCCACCGTAAAAAATTTTTTAACCCTAAAACACTTTACCCTCCACTTTTTCCCCCGAGCTCTCCTAACAACCCTACTCGTTCACACCCACCCTCGCCGTCTTCCGCCTCCCGCACCACCGCCGACGCCGCCTTGCTCCAGTAAGCCCCGACCCTCTCTCTCTTCCCTCCTCTCCCTCTCTTCGCCTCCACACCCCCTACCCTCCACACCCCCTACCCTCCCCTCCCCCCTCCCTTCGCCCTGCTAGACCGACGGCACCGCCGCTGCCAATGGCACCGCCGTCCACATGCCACCCCTCCCTGCTCTACCCCTCCCCCTCTCCCATCAGCTCCCACTCCCCAACCCCCCCCGTGCCACTGCCGCCGACGGTGCCTCCCACCAGCAGCCACAAACCCCCCACCTGCTCTCCTAAAAACCCCCGCCTCTGCCTAAAACCCCACCCCCGTCTCTCTCAACGGCGATCACCGATTTCACCCCCCCCCCCCTCAATTTGTGCCCTAGGGCACAGACCGAGCACCTAGCTGCTCGGTCACATCCCCCACCGAGTATCTCATCTCTGACCGAGCAGTTTAACTGCTCGGCCTGAGTCACCCCATATCTATACCTCACCCAATTTTGATTGATTATCTGATGTTTTGCTCATTTCAAAGTGCAGGTACTCTCCTCCTACGTCAGTAGCAGCAGCGTGGACTAGCTTGGGGGATCATTTGCGCATTTACATCATTCATACTTGCGGTACACTCGTTCCCCTCTTTATTTTCATACCGCACTTCATATATCGCATACACCATGGTTCGCACACGAGGATCTACCACACTCCCCGTCCGCGGGAAGAGGCCGTCTTTTGGCGCCTCCTCTTCTCATCCCCAGCGTCATGCACGCCTCACTACCACGTCCTCCACTACCACCACTACACCCTCTAACACAGCTCCAGCTGTCACCACCACCATTCCCACCACCACCACACCTGTCACCACATCACCATCTACCGTCTCCACCTCTTCGCCTCCACACCCCCACACCCTCCATTGAGGACCCCACCGTGCGTATCCCTACATATGGCATTACCTTCCACGATAGCGCACAGAGAGCGCGCTATTTTAGGCTCCACCAGCGCCGTCTTGTCCCTACAGTTTTCATAGACGTGCCAGCTCTTAGGTCCCTGGGACTCCTGTAGGGAGTCCACCACCTGTACCGAGCGATCGGTTTCGATCGATTCCTCGGAGTCCACGCCCCCACTTACACGCGCATTGCTCGCGGGGGCCTGAGTTCCCTTGCTCTTACCCCGGCAGAGGACGACATCACCTTCCGCATCCTGGATCACGACTTCACCGTCACTTTTGCTATGATCCGGGAGTATTTCCACTTCCCAGTCGTCCTAGATCCCATACTGGCCTTCTCCCCTACCTTTGACGTTACCGATTTTGATGCAAGCACATTTTGGGAGCGTATTTCCGGTCTACCACAATATCGCCCTAGCCGGGCAAAGGCTTCGTGCATCGTGCACCCATGCCTTCGCTATGCTCAGCGGCACCTTGCTTGCACACTTTTTTGCAGACCTGAGGTCGGGACCATGTCCCTCCCTGAGCTTGTACATCTTATGGGTATGACTAGGCTTCTCCGTTTCCACCCTGACGGCTCTCTGCGACCATTCATTCTTTCTGACACAGCCTACTGGCTATGTCACAGACTCTACCAGACAACCATCAGCTACCACTCCACGGATATTTATTGAGGTGCCTTCTTTACGATTTTTGTGAGGATTCTAGATATTCCTCTTCTAGCTGACCTACACTGTCCCCCTGGCCCGACACGCCTGACCCTTGGCGTGCTCGAGCACATGCACATCATTTGACCACACGGTGTTCGTCACTGGCAGTATCTTGTTGGCACCACCCATACTCCTCACATGATTCTTCCCACCCTTCACCTAATGCACATCCCCGCCATCCAGCTTGACTGGATGATTCCTCCTGTCTTCCCACTCCCACCCATCCACGTTCTTGAGCCACCTGAGCACCGGTCGAGGCACCCGTCGATGACCATGTCCCCCACCCACCGATTTTCGAGCTCCTTGATATTGCCGCACTAGTTGTCGGCCTACCAGCCCCTCCAACTCACCCATCATTTCCTGGCTCCACCTCCAATGTTTCCTCCGTATTTGCTTCCGCCGAGTCCTCGGGGATTGTCCTCACCTCCAGCCCCGAGACTCAGATTTCTTCTATCTCTGCATCAGTGCCGGAGGGCACCGATATATATTTTGATGACACACCCATTGATCTTGACTCTCCATTCCACGATCCTGGCCCCACCCTCCCACCTCTGTCAGATCTTATAGCATCAGTCCCTTTTTCCTTAGGTCCCCACATTCCTCTGTCTGGCCCCACTTCGTCCACTTCAGCTGCCATTTTCACCGAGAGCGTGTCGACGTATGTCTTCACTTTTGTGTCGGCTACCCATCTTCCTTCAGCAGCCTCTGACCCACTCACGAGCTCACCCTCTCCTACTTTCCAGGTTCGGCACCGTGCATCAGTTGCACAGGGCCGCTTCATGAGAGTGGTATCTCACAGGCGTTTTCCGACCTCTCCTCCTGAGTCTCATTATTCAGACTCTCGCTTGATTGCTCTAGAGGAGTTGACTTCCCGCTTACAGCGGGATTTCGATGCTTTTCTAGTCGAGACTAGGACACACAGATCGAGAGTTGAGTCGGATCTTTTATCTATCATAGACCTTCTTCGTCAGCGTGGCCCGCCCACTGTCATACTTGCTCACGCTCCTCCTCCCAGGCCGAACACTGTGACACACTCCGCACCACTTAGTGCTTCACTTCCTCAGGCTTCTACAGAGCCTATTTCTACTACTTTTGAGTCTTCAGTCACAGCTGATCCACTTTGTGCCCTGGTCTTATATACCGCTGCTCCTTCCACCTCCACCATCGATCTCACCACCAGCCCTCCCCATTAGCCACACCCAGACCTTCCACTTACCGCCCCGGGTCCACAGCAGAGTGACCCATCACCACCCCCAGAGGGTGGTGCATCTGCTTGATGTAGTCCGTATCATCTTTTGCCTCCCCCATATATTTTGTGCCCATCTGTCTTTTCGGGGCCCTACTTTCACCTAGCTTGGGGGAGGATCCACCCATGCATCATTTCATATACTGCATCATATCATATCATATTTTTATTTTTTTTATTTTTATTTTTATTTCCTTTTTTCTTTTATTACATAGTTTTTATTTTATTTCCCCACCCACTCCACCCCTTTAGCATCATCTCCCGCTCACGAGCGTTTTCTTAGCAGTGAGGACACTGCTAGGTTTAGCTTGGGGGATGAGCACTACCACTTTATTTTCATTTTTTACATTTTTCTCCCTTATTTTCGGTTTTTATTTCACTTTTTCACCACTTTCCCGCCTCGTCTTATTTTTTCTCATTTTGCATCATATTTTATGTTTTTCTCCATGCATGCATCTCTTTTTATTTATTTATCCTTTTTCTTTGCTTCTATTTATTTTTGCTAAGGATGGTCCACATGATGATATCTCTCTAGGCTTTATTAGTTTTTGCGATGCTCATCTCTTTGGCATGCTATCAGTGTTAATTTCAGTTTTATTATCTATATGCATGCATTTCTATTGATGATCTATATGATTTAATACTTGAAATGAATTGAAAATCAAATGCATGAATTAGTATCTAGTATGATTTATGTTGGGAAACGCACCCAGGTTCACGCATCACTAGAACACTTTGAGCACCTGCTTTCTTATCTTTTTCACTTCTGTTTGCATGCCTGCTGATACTGTGATTATTATTGCTTGCCTTTTCAGTATTCATTTAGAGAAGTGAAAATATTCATGCTATATATGAGTTTAGTTAGGGTTTTATTTTATCACATTGATGTGCACCCTCTTATGAGTGAACCGAGAGTCCCATTATTTTCCTTCTCCACATATCTATTTTATATCTCTACATATCAGTTGGTTGCACCCCCAAAGCTACCTTTACCGCATCTCACTTCCCAAAACCCAAAAAGAAAAGTATAGCTTCTATTGTTAAAAAATGTGTATATATTCATATCTGAAAAAGAAAAGAAAAAAAGAAAGAACATGAATAAATACGATTTTATTTCAATTCATTAGAAGCTATCATTTATTCTGGGAAGAAAAATAAAATTTCCATATCATTTTCCTTGATGCGACGCCTCAAGCTAAGCTTGGGGGGGTAAACCAACTGATTACATAAGTGAGCGTGACATTAGAGTGGAGACGGTGCACATCGGGAAGATTTTATAAAACCAAAACTTTATGAATTACTTTAGTTTTGGAGATTTTTCATGTATCCAATTGAATATCTGAATGGCATGATTTTTCCTATTCTTTATTGCATGTTGTGTGAATCTTTTGTGCTCCTTGCGTATCTGTGATTGAAAAGGGCGTTTCCAACTCCTTTATACTAGACTCTAGGGATTGCATGAGATTGATATGATTTGACGGTGTTATTTCAGTAGATCCCTTTTCTTTGCATGCACTGCATGTCATATGATTTATAAAGCTAGAAATTGCCAATATTATGTATGTTTAGCACTCAGAGCATCGTGATAGACTATTTAGGCCTAAGATCTGACCGATCATCCTTAGCACTTTCCTCTTACTTCTCTCTTTTTGTTTTTCATTCCTCTCTATTTTCATTTTCTTATTTTTGTTTTGTTTTCCTCCCGGCGTACCGATTATTCGTCTTCCTCGAGGACGAGTAAGAGGTAAGCTTGGGGGATTTTGATGTGTCCATATTTTCTATCATTTTCATATCATTATCTCATCGTATTGCATATCATTTTCGCGTCCAAATCCCACTTTTTACTACGATTCTACATTTCTGACGATATTTTTGAGTTTCGTAGTGTTTCGTGAATTTTCAGGTATTTTGGAGCGATTTGGACCCCCACTTGGGTATGGACACATCCGACGTGCCCATGAACTCGTTGGCGGGGCTCTGGAGGAGTTCGCCGCGTTTTCGGAGTCATTGGAGGAGAGAAAAGAGAGAAAAGAGAGAAAAGAGAGAGAGAGAGAGCAGAGAGAGGCCCCAGGAGCTGCTGCAGCATTTCCCAGAAAATGCTCGGCCCGAGCAGCTGAGCTGCTCGGGCCGAGCCATATCATATTGAGAGCAAAGCTGACACGAGCTGACTCGGACCGAGCAGCTCATCTGCTCGGTCGAGCAGCCTCAGATTCCACAGCCCGAGCAGTTGACCGAGCAGATCCTACTCGGTCCGGATAGGGCGATTTCAAATTCTCCAAGCAGCCGAGCAGCACAACTACACGGGCCGAGCTACTAACCGAGCAGCAGCTGCTCAACTGAGTCCCCTACTCGGTCGGCGACACCAAGGGCATTTCTGGGATGTTTTGGAGGAGTGCGATGCGCGCGATTTGGGCAGCGCTGAAGGCTCGCGATCTGGGAACGACGACGGAGGGTTCCATTAGGCTTTTTGTTATGAATTTTTGGAGAGAGCTCTGTGCGAATTCTTGTAGGAGATTTTCAGACTTTTTGTAGCAAATTTTGGATCAATTACGGGAGATTATTACTTTTGTTCTTTTCTGGATCTATTGTTCGTCTTTTCTCGCTGTAAGTTCTTTTAGCCCTAATCTCTCGATTGCTAAAATGTTTTCTTCTGTGAAATTGATATTTTTGCCTGCTGCTATTACGATGTATGAGTAGATTTAATCTAGGGTTGATGGGTTAGCCCTAGGATTCTAGGGGGAAAATGTAGATCAGGACCCCTACTTTGAATTGGGGATTTAGGGTTGTATTTCGGTAGATCCTACCAAATCCGTAGATAACCCGTACTAAGATCATGCCTACGGTCTGTGGAATTGATGTGCTTAAGGGGTATCTAGGGATTCGAATAGGGAAATCGGTGGATCCCATCAAGGCACGTGACCATGCCCGGCTCGCGTCTTGAGGGGATCCATCGACGAATTATACCGCTACGTTGACGGCTACCGCCATTGCGTTAACGAGAGCCACCGAAATACCCCGCAATTCTAACACACGAGAGTGATACGAATTGGGGGATTAATTCCCTAGCCCTAATGCAATGTGAAGATCCTATCCAACATCAACCCCCAACAATCCTAGTGGCGATCCCTAAAGCCCTAGTCCCTTTTATTGATACTACCACAACAACAACCAACCCAAATCTGTTCCCCCGACAGCTATCTCACTTCTACATTTAGAAATAGACTGAGAATCTATAGACATTATCACCGTCCCTGTGGGATTCGACAATCTTTTATACTATAACTCGACACCGTCCGCTTGCGGATTGAGCCCGAAATCGTAGCCTAGGGGCCATATTACACCTGGCGATCGTGACACCGCCAGGTGGAACCTAGGTGTAGGTTACGGGTGCGTCAGTGATACATATGGGCATGGCTTCTTGGAGCAGGTTTAGGGGCATGGCTCCTTGTTTCAGTGTGTGATTTACTGACACATATTTGCATGGCTGGTTGGTTCAGATTTTTGGTGCTTGTCTCCATGTTGTTTTTTGTGTTTATGTGATACATATGGGCATGGCCTCTTGGTGCAGTTTTTGGGGCATGGCTCCTTGTTTCTGAGTGTGATTTTCTGACATATATGTGCCTGGCCCCTTGTTTCAGGTTATGGGGTATGGCTCCTTGTTTCTGCTTGGGTTTTTTTTCAAACATATGGGCTTTGCTACTTGGTTCAGTTTTTAGGGGCATGGCTCCTTGTTCATATTTGTTTTTATGGCCCAATGATGAAGATAATTATTTGATCCCTTTGTCCCTTGGTTATGCAAAAATAGTTGGTTATAGGCATGATGGTTCCATTACCTATGAGGGGGAGATATGTGATGGAGCAACTGCTTATGACCACAATGATTTATTGGTATATTAAATTTATATTTTGAGGGCTTATGTATCTCAAAAAACCACAAGCAGCAACACTGAGACATGCCCCAAAACCTGAACCAAGGAGCCATGCCCATATGTTTCAGCCCTATGATGATGAACATATAATGTTCAATTTGTCCCTCGGCTATGAAGAAAAAGTGGTATTTGGCGAGAAGGTTCATTCATAATGAGCAACCGCCTAATACATACTTAAAGCTAAATAACATGTTTACTTGAGGGCTGTAATTTTGTAATATTGTAAATATCTATTGGGATCAGTTTTAGGGGCATGACTCCATTTTGCTGCTTGTGGTTTTTTTGTAACATAGGTGCATGGCTCAAGGAGATCATTTTTTGGGGCATGACTCAATGTTGCTGTTGTTGTTTTTTTGAAACATATGTGAATTGCTCGTGTTTCAGATTATGGGGCATGTCTCAATGTTGATGCTTGGGGTTTTTTGAAACATATAGTCATGGCTCCATGCTGCAGGTTTTGGGGGGCATGTCTCAATGTTGCTGCTTTGGGGTTTTTTGTAACATATGGGCATGTCTCAATGTTGCTGCTTGTGTTTTTTTGAAACATATATGCATGGCTCCTTGTTTCATTTTTTGGGGCATGACTCAATGTTGCTGCTGTTGTTTTTTTTGAAACATATGTGAATTGCTCCTTGTTTCAGATTATGGGGCATGTCTCAATGTTACTGCTTGGGTGTTTTTAAAACATATGGTCATGGCTCCATGCTGCAGGTTTTGGGGGGCATGTCTCAATGTTGCTGCTTTGGGTTTTTTGTAACATATGGGCATGTCTCAATGTTGCTGCTTGTGTTTTTTACAGCAAATATGTGCATGGCTCCTTGTTTCATTTTTTGGGGTATGACTCAATGTTGCTGCTTGTGTTTTTTAAAAGCAAATATGTGCATTGCTCATTGTTTCATTTTTGGGGGCATGACTCAATGATGCTGCTTATGTTTTTTTGAAACATATGTGCATTGCTCCTTATTTCATTTTTGGGGCATGACTCTATGTTGCTGCTTGTGTTTTTTTACAGCAAATATGTGCTCCTTGTTTCATTTTACATGACTCAATGTTGCTGCTTTTGTTTTTTTAAAACATATGTGCATTGCTCCTTGTTTCAGATTATGGGGCATGTCTCATTGTTGCTGCTTGGGGTTTTTTGAAACATATGGTCATTGCTCCATGGTGCATGGTTTGGGGGGCATGACTCAATGTTGCTGCTTTGGGGTTTTTGTAACATATGGACATGACTCAATGTTGTTGCTTGTGTTTTTTTACAGCAAATATGTGCATGGCTCCTTGTTTCATTTTTTGGGGCATGACTCAATGTTGCTGCTTTTGTTTTTTTGGAAACATATGTGCATGACTCCTTGTTCAGTTTTAGGTGCATGTCTCATTGTTGCTGCTTAGGGTTTTTTTGAATCATATGGTCATGGCTCCATGGTGCAGGTTTTGGGGGGCATGTCTCAATGTTGCTGCTTGTGTTTTTTGTAACATATGGGCATGTCTCAAGATTACTGCTTGTGTTTTTTACAGAAAATATGTGCATGGCTCCTTGTTTCATTTTTTGGGGCATAACTCAATATTGCTGCTTTTGTTTTATTGAAACATATGTGCATGGCTCCTTGTTCAGTTTTAGGGGCATGTCTCATTGTTGCTGCTTGGGGTTTTTTGAATCATATGGTCATGGCTCCATGGTGCAGGTTTTGGGGGGCATGTCTCAATGTTACTGCTTGTGTTTTTTTAACATATGAGCATGTCTCAAGGTTGCTGCTTGTGTTTTTTTACAGCAAATATGTGCATGGCTCCTTGTTTCATTTTTTGGGGCATGACTCAATGTTGCTGCTTTGTTTTATTGAAACATATGTGCATGGCTCCTTATTCAGGTTTAGGGGGCATGGCTCATTGTTGCTGATTGGGGGTTTTTTTGAATCATATGGTCATGGCTCCATGGTGCAGGTTTTGGGGGCATGTCTCAATGTTGATGCTTGTGTTTTTTGTAACATATGTGCATGTCTCAAGGTTGTTGCTTGTGTTTTTTACAGCAAATATGTGCATGGCTCCTTGTTTCATTTTTTGGGGCATGACTCAATGATGCTGCTTTTGTTTTATTGAAACATATGTGCATGGCTCCTTGTTCAGTTTTAGGGGCATGTCTTATTGTTGCTGCTTGGGGGTATTTTGTGACATGTGCATAGCTTCATGGTGCAGGTTTTAGGGGCATGTATCAATGTTGCTGATTGTGTTTTTTGAAGCATTTATGCATCAGTTTTTGTTTATGGCTCCTTGTAGCTGGTTCCATATAGCCTAATGATGAAGATAACTATTTGATCCCTTTGTCCCTTGGTTATGCAAAAATTGGTGGTTTTAGGCTTGATGGTTCCATTACCTATGAGGGGGTGATATGTGATGGAGCAACTGCTTACGTCCACCATGATTTATTGATAAATTAACTTTCTTCCTGAGGGCTTATGTATCACATAAACACAAACAACAACAATGAGCCATGCCCCAAAAACTGAACCTATGAGCCATGCACATATGTTTCAACCCGATGATGATGAACATATATATACTGATCAATTTGTCCCTCGGTTATGAAGAAAAAATTGGTATTTGGCGAGAAGGTTCATTCATAATGAGCAACCGCCTAATACATAACTTATGGCTAAAAACCATGTTTACCTGAGGGCTTTACTTTAGTAGAATTTTGATTGTCTCTTCTTTATTCTTGATTTATCTTTGTTTCGTTTGGGTTTTTGTGTTGTCTATGTTATGGTATTTCATTTTATCTTTTACTTCTGATTTTAGCCAGATGATGTCATCTTTCACGGGTGTTGTAACTGTTCGTATGTACGCTTCTTCACCCATTTTTCATCTAATTATTATATCTCTTTAAATCAGTATTCATTCTAATGTTTTTTTATTTCATGCTAGGTTCAAATGAGCACCGGGTCCTGCTCTTCTATTCAATTCAGACCCAGATTTGCTGCAGGTGGTGAGTTGGCTTCTGATGATGATGACTGCATGTTTTGCTACTGTGGGCTGAGGGTTGCCAGGCGGACATCATGAACCCGAAAAAAATCCTGACAGGTGCTTTTGGAGCTGTCCATCCTGCGTGAATAGATGCAACTTCTACGAATGGAAGGATCCACCACACTCGGACTGGTCCACCTATGTGATACTGCAGTTGCTGGATGAGATTGAAAGATGCCCCACTAATGCTGCCTCTTCCACATCGTTCTCTGATCGGTGGCTTTTAGAGATAGAGGGGCGGTTGGCCACACTCGTGGGGCGATTTGAGCGGACCACTGCGAAAATGGACACCATGAAGTTTGTTTTGTTTACGCTCCTAGGTTTGATATTAGTTTTGTTATTGTTGATTATACACAAGAGTGTTTGATGGTAGTCTGGGTACAATGTAACACTTTATTACTGTTTCTTTGTTATGCATAATGAGATTGTATTATGGATACTATAAGTATTTTGTATATGCTGGATTAATGTGTTATATTTAAATTGGAACATGATGTCGGTTGCACGCGTTCTATGCCTTTCATTTATTATTTTAATAATTTATGAATGTTGGAAATGCAATGGTCTAACTTGTTCTGTTGCTTGCGTTGCCTGGCTTGACTTCGTTTATATTTAATAGCCCAATAATGCAATTAGTTAATTCTTTTTTATTATTAAATTCGGTATTTTAATATTTATTTTTGAGTGGTGGGATTTAATTATGCGTATTAAATAGATATTTATTTAATATTTAATAGTTAGTTAACTAATAGTTATTAGTTTGTTTAATTAAATGATTTTTCTATCTCATATGTGAATAGGGGGGGTATTCTCACCTCATAACACCATAACCAACTACCAATAATCCGCATCCAACAATCCCAAACTCACTTTAACCCAAAAAAACACAAAACTTTAGTGTGGGACCCACAAACAAATCCCAAACCAACTTTTCAACCCACTTTCCTCCAAAAGAAACACAAAACTCTACTTCTCTCTCCTCAAGAATCCAACATGGATTTACTATTCACAACAGTAAATCCCAACCCAAAGTCACCAAAAGAAACATGCCCTAAGTGAAAATGTCTCAATCCAAATCATAACATCATGAATTTGACTTGACATGGACCGCCTTAATCTTGTTCTAAAAATCTTAATACTAACGGGGAAGATAACGTCTACAACTATGGCAAGGGTGACATTCAACAAATGAAAATCGCTATCAAAGGCTGTTAATGTCACTACATGACCCACTTGATGTTATGTCTAACCAGCATAAGATACGATGCCAAAAATGAGCAAATGACACCTAGAGGAATATATGCTTGAATCAAAGACTTATCTTTTTTTCTCTTCTCGAAATGTGTAGACCATGGCATGTAGAGTAGTTCAGAGTGATCAACAAGTTGACAATATGGCCCACTAAATAATTGGTATATATGTGTAGTCTGTGTATGCATAAAATTTGGAGATGAGGACCAAAATGTTGTGGTCAACAACTGTATACAGCTCACTATATATCAATTTTGTGTATAATGGTCCTCTTGAAAGCAAGTGTGCAAACTCCTCCTCCTCCTCCTCCTCTTCTCTTCTTGCGTGTGTGCGCACCCACGCGTATGTATGCTGTGAATGAGTGATACATTTCAACAATCTCAGAAATCATCCAATATATAATATATAATCTCTATGAAGCATAGCAAATGAAACCCATATCTTTACTTCTTAATCATTTGGAAAGTGGTTATTTTTTCCAAATGACGTGCAGCATGCAGCAAGGATACGAGGACACGGAAACAAAAGGCAACTTTATTGATGGCAAAAGAGCCTTGCTGATCACTTTGTAGTTGTGACAACTACTTGCTCCAAAAAGGTTTATATTTTGTCAAAGTTCATTGACAATGGACGAAACTTTTCCGAGCACTTTGAACGAAAGAAGCTGATTCCCACAAGTATGGAGATGGTTAAAGGACTATTTAAGAGAGATGATCCCCATATTCTCAACAAAAATATGTTTAAAGATACTTTCTTTGGGACTCCCTAGCTCTGTAGGTAGGTAGGTAGATAGATGGTCGCATATCGTGAAGAAAACATCGATGTCATGCAAGATTGTGAAGAACACGTAGAAGCCAACCTTAGGGTTTGGGCTCACGGATAAGTCTGCCAACTTTTTGCGACTTTAAAAGGCAATAATGGCATCAATGCCTGAATTCAATCCAGGTAATCATCAGAGCTCTGAGGCCCACAGTGTGGAAAAGTTGAATCTCTTCAATTGTTCCCTTTCTGTTCATCGTTCAAAGGGTTTGGATGAAACTTGAAAGCCCACTCCAAGCAACCCATTAATGGGAAGCAAATGAAATTATGTGTACGCATTTTCTGCTTGATATTGTGTATGTCTAAAAGGAACCCATGTTCTTTGAAACATCAAAGTTGACGATGTCCGACTAAGAACGATAACAGTACTCAAGGTTGATTATGCTCCAAGAAAGTCGGCAACAGTACTAGCTTTGACGGAAGAGATTATTGCTTTTAAGATTTTGACTTAGCAATGAATCAAGGCTACGACCTTCATAAAATAAAATAAAAGGAGAGAGAGAATGACAAGCACAAAATGAAAAAGAAGAAGAAGTTTCATGTCTCAATTTTTTGTTGAACTCTTGATGTGCTTTACATATATGCTAAATGTGCAAAGTCTTGAGTGAGATTATTGAGTCCAATTCTTATATGTAGGTCAAATATTATATGTTTTTTTGATGTCGGAGATGCCCTTATTGATTTTTTTTCTTGTGTTCCCCCTTTTGATGCACGGTATATATTCTAAGGGTTCATGAGAAATTTCCAAACCAAGGCATACATGGATAGTGTTAAAGCCAAAATTGGCGTCAACATACTTGTGCTGACGTGGACTCGTCAGCTGGGATGTAGCCTCGTCAGTTGGTGAAGTGTGACCCTCGGGTGGCAGAACCAGGGTCAATAGTGGGTGAGATGAGAACGCAATGCGGAGACTCGTTCGACCCCGTATCTTAATACAACGATCATTCGACCTTCAAGTTGGGTCGAACCTCGTACAACGGTCGATGGGAGCAGTAGTTTGACCATTCTGCTGGGTCGAGCCTTGATCTCCTACGCCACAAAGAGACGTCGGGGGTCGGATCCGGGTTCCGACCCAAATCCCCTCCTATGCTTAAAATAGAACTGGACTTAAGTGAAGGCTCAGGGCTATCGAGATCGACCCACGGAGATTCGTCTTGAGTCAGTCACCTCAAGCTGTTTGGAGGAAGAAATATAAGTGTGGAAGAATAATAATTCAGAGTATCAGGTATTTCTTACCTTGGGAGTCTGACCTTCATTCTGATTGTCTCCTCTGTATTTATAGACTGGAGTGTCTCTTCAGTGACGTTGGCAAATTAACAGTCACCAATTATGTTGGCATGATCCTCCCTCATCAATAGGAGTAACAATCGCCCACGTCTCCCGCCATTTACGAGCCATCATCAACAGCCTCCTTGATTAACGAAAGCTCAACGGGCAAATAGCATGTTGGTTTTGACTGGGTTGACACTCGGCTTCCTTCGTGGGGATCATGTAGAATTGTTTGACCGTTAGTAGCATAAGTCTAAAATCATTCATTTTCATAGATGTTTAGAGAAAAGGATATCGAAACATCGGATAAACCATTGTGTCTCTGTCTTCACCATGGAATGGTGACGATGATCTCATAGTCGTTCGACTTGGCAAAGTCAGAGACGAGACACATGTGCTCATTGGAGAATGAGTTCACTGAACGACCCATCGAGAGTTATCACATGGTTAACATAACTGATCTGTCGGTGATAACTCTCAGTGATGATAGGCAAGTTGGTCCTTAGACTTGATGTCATTGTATGAACAAATACGTGAACGGTGTCACTTAGATCTCTGAGCTAGCTTTGAAGCAAGGCACGTCGAAAGGTCTATGGTTGGGTGACACTTGAAGAGTGCGAGGAGAGCAATGACCAATATAGGATTCGTCTCCCCCGTTTATGGGGAGTTAGTGTCGCACGTGTTGGTTCGGTCTTTAGTGAAAAACTTTGGCCAAAGTATGTTGGAAGAATCCAACATTATTTGACTAAAGACCGATGGAGACTAACTGAGTTAAAGCAATTAGGGTTGACAGTTGACCATACCGTAGGCTTGACTAGGCGACATAGTTTTGATGAAGGGACTAAAACTGCGGCATTCATCACAGACACAGTTAAGATGGTCCCGACAATACTCATGTCAATGAGTTAACCACATAATTAGGATACCGAAACATGGACGGCACCTGCTGCTCCTGGTCACTGCCATCTATGGTTTCGAGCCCCACCAATAGTAGGGTCAGGCTGTAGGGTCTCACACAGAGTGAGACCTTTGTCAAGTAATGGGAAGTCTTAGGGGAGATTATACATCGGATGTGTGGGAATTTATTAAATCGCAAAGAGTTTGTGATATAAGTCTAAAATATTAAAGATGTGGGTTTAATTGCATTTGATGCAATGGTATTTAAATATGTCGTAAAGTGTTTGCGAGCTTATTTTAAATAATAAATGCATAGAAATAAAGAGAGCATTTTTCCACAAAAGTCGGGGAGAAAACCACTCTCAAATTGGAGTCCAAACTGGCCCAATAATGAAGCTTAAAAGAGTTTTTAAACATTAAATTTAAAATAAAAAAGGCAGATAGGCCCGCTAACTGGCCCGGCCCATTGAGCCGGGCCATTCAAAATAGGCACCCAAATTACGGGTGCTTAAAGGCCCCCAATTGCGGGCACTGGCATGCACCCGCTATGGCGCGTGCCAGGCACGCGCTAGCTGGGCGCGTACTGGGGGTGCGTGCCTGCCTGCCCCTTGGGCTGTGCACGCGGCTGCTTTGTGGGGCCCATGTGGTGTGCCCCACAAGTTGGGTTTCGAACCCTAGACGTCCTTTTTTATTGACGGCTGGTTTTTCCAGTGGATTGTTGATTTGTGGGCAACTTTGAACATACGTTTGAGGGGTCAAACCGAGTCAAAATTGAGCTCCGTATGTTTCTATACATTCATCATTCAATGCTCTTCGATTTGATATAGGATATCACTTGCAAAGCTCAACGTTGAGGGAGGATAAATTCGTTGAAGTTTAGCCTTCGTGAAGGTTACACTTAAAGTCAATTTTTTCCTCCAAACCTTTAGTCCCAAATTGGATATGATGAGTAGTGGAGGGGTCAGTCGCCTATACAAATAGTGGCCGACCCCTTTCCTTGAAAATCGTCCAAGTCTTCGATTCGAGTAGCTCCAGAAGGTTTTAAGCATTCTCGGATTAAGACTTAAATTAATATTCTCTATTTCTCCCAAATTCTTCTGTGCTCCTAATCGGACTCTAGCAAAGCTATGAAGGAGTTCGGATCAGATCCGAAATCTTGAAGGATGATCCACTCAAGGTGAAACTTTCTGGAGCACGTGGTTGGCTCGGCGACAAGGGTGTTGCTCGCCTCGAGACGTTGTTCGGCTCGTGAGAAGCGGCTCAACCCCAACGCTGGGCATTGCTTCGGAGATAAAGAAATGTTGATGAAAATGACACTTCGTATTCTGCAGAAATGAAGTGAAAGATATGTAGTTTAATATACATGTGTTTATAATTGCAATAGTTTGATAGATCTATCTTTAGGGGTTGTTCGGACCCAACCCCATGATAGTAGAGATTTTGGCTAGGGTTTATCCTTTAGGGCTAGACTTAAAATAGTTTTAAGTTGTTTTTCCGCTGCTTTTATGATTTTGTCGTCGACCGATTTAGGAAGGACGTCGATTTTATAGTCCTAAGGACCCACAAAACCCTTCACAAAGTCCGATTCACCCTTTCGACTACTCCATTCTGTTGTGGCATACAACTGACAATGAATTGTCTCTAAATCCCATTCTTTCTGCAGTACTCTTGGAAGGGTTCCGACCTATACTCTCCACCGTTATCACTTTGGAGTCTCTTAACTTTCATACCGAGCGGTTTCTCAACCAAAGTCCTCCATTCTATGAACTTGCTCAACACTTCATCTTTATACTTCAGAGAAAAGGCACATACCATACGTGAGAAATCATTAATGAATGACACAAAGTAGTGTTTGCCTCGCAAAGAGGTCCTCCTCATCGGTCCCTATACATCGGTGTGGACATAATCAAGAGCTCCCTGAGTATTATAGATGGCGGTCCCAAATGATGCACGTGTCTTTTTACCAAAGACACAATGCTCACAGAACTCTATCTTTTTGGTTTTGATTCCTTTAAGGCGATATGTCTCAATAATCTTTTGTAGGGCTTTTTCTCCAACATGCCCTAGACACATGTGCCATAGTAGCAAATCATATCCGTAAACCTCATGGGAGAGTGTTGTCGTGACAGTCACAATCGATCCATCCAAGTAGTATAGGTTACCTTTACGCTTCACCTTCATCAGAATCATAGCTTCTTGAGTCACCTTCATAGCTCCGTTCCCCATGGATCCCTTGGCTTCAGGTAAACCAGGCGAGTCGGGAACATAACATACCTCGTCTAGGTTACAAGTAACTCCATCACCCATCTTTATCCGAACTATGCCAATACCTAAGATTGTGCAAGCTCGGTCATCTCCAAGTAGGACTATACTCTTACCACCTTCATGAAAGGACATAAAGTACTCTCTATGTGGCTTCATAGGGAAGGATCATCCAGAGCCAAGCATCTAACTTTCTGACGTCACGCCTTCCAAAGCACCAACCAGTATTCATTCATTGACCTCAACTCTTTCGACGACGATGGCTGTAGCATCATGCTTCTTCCTCGTCTTTGAACAGTCTCTGACCCAATGTCCTTTCTCTCGGTAACAGGCGCATTGGTCTTTCGCTAAGTCCTTGCGAGGAGGGCCATTGCTCTTGTCCCTAGACTTGGATCAGAAGTACCCTTTCTTAGAATCACCCTCTCATTGCTTTAGTCTCTTTCTACTGTAAGAGATGTGTTGCCTCGGCTCCTCGTATCTTCATCATTCTTTCGAATTCATCGTTTATAAGAGCATTAGACACCTCTTCAAACGTGATCGAATTCTTGCCATATGTCAGGATTGAAACAATATACTCGTACTCCTTGGATAGAGAATTAAGAAGAATCATCGCCTTGTCCTTGTCCTCAACCTTGATATCATCATTCCTCAGATCGGTCAGAAGCTTGTTTTAGTAGGCTAAATGCCCTTCAATAGATTTTCCATCTTCAAGCTTTAGACCAAACAACTTCTTCTTTAGATGAAACGATTCTGTATATTCTTATTCATGTACTTGTTTCCAAGATCTTCCCAGAACTTCTTGGCATTGGTCTCCTCTATGAAGGGATACTTCTTCTCCTTTGTCAAGTACAATCGGATTGTACCACACGCATTTTGGTTCAAGGTCCTCCACTCCTGATCCGACATGGTCGTTGGCTTCTCGTCCAATGCTATGTCTAGACCTAGCTGGTTAAAGACATCTAGGACTTTACATCTCCATATCTTGAAGTTGATCTTTCCATCAAACTTCTCAATCTCGAACTTCCTGTTAGACACGATCGTCCGAGCTGTTGGAAGATGTTCTTTGGGGTCATCTTTGGAGTGTTGTCCTCGCCATTGCTGCTCATATTTGCCACCTATGTTAATCTCCGAAGGCACTGATATCAGTTTGTTGTGCACAATCACGCGAAAATTTAGGATCGTTGAAGATCCGGTGATGAAAAACGAGCAACAATCGACAGAGCAAAATAAAGATTATATTTTTGGGCAGTCCAGCGGACAAGGAACACTCAATAGCTTTTATTATGAAAGGGGGAACAGAATACAAATCTTCTACCTTCGCAACGAAAAAGCACTCAAGATCTCTCCAATAGCTCTCAATATAATCCATCAAGTTGGCTCTCAACAATGGCGGCTCAAAACTCTTAATGTGTTCACAGAAACCTCTCTCAAAAACCACACGAAACCCTCCCCAAAACGCTCATATATAGCTCGGGTACAGGCGCTACCCTCCCTAAAAACGCCCCTTATATAGCTAGGGTATGGACGCTCTACGAACTCATATGGAAGAGAAACTCAAACCCAAATAAAACTTTAACAACTCTTATCCAATCAGAGTCCTACTTGAAGAGTAATTCTAACTTGAATATGATTCTGCATCCTATAGTCAGCACCTCCGAGTTGTCGAGCTCTCTGAAGATCGAGCTGTCAAGATGCCGAGCTGCCATATCGTCGCACTTCTAAACCTACGTCGAAAGCCGATCTATCGAGTTGCTGAGCTTCCGAGCCGCCGATCCTTCAAACTGAGGACTTAGGCCTGTGAGAGTTAGCTCGGCACTGAGTCCACGGATCTGGCCATGCAAAGTCAGATGCACAGAACCAAGGCATAGACGAGCTAGCCATTCATGGCTACTTGTCTAGAACATCTCCAACTTCCTTAACGCCTCAAATCGAGCCAATTTTCACAATTAATTCAAGCTAATTAGTGCATATACTTAATTATCTTTAAATTTGAGAGAGAGAGAGAGAGAGAGAGAGAGAGAAGTTAATTACTTTCTAGTACAATGCAGGGTGGTGAACTTTCTCATGTATTTAATTTATTCATGCATGTTATACGTAATCCCCGACATGCGCACAGGGCTGAGAAAGCTATGTATGATCCGAACAAAGTGTTGTAATCTTAGACACAGTAACCCAAAATTTGTCATCAAGCCTTAATTTGTCCCTGCATGCTTGGAGCCATCCTCATAAATCCAAACACTAGTTAACTGGCAAGAGCTTAGGATGCCCATGTACTTGTGTCACAAAGTTCAATATTCCCTTCTTAGGTGTAAATTATCAAGAAATAATGCTCCCTTTTTTTTGTTCTTTCAATTAATTATCATTATTACTTATATATAATCATATATACAACACTTTCATGTACTCCCTCTGTCATGCTTTCATGATTTTTGATTACTTATTACTACTATTATTGTTAAAATCACATCTTAGACTTTAGGGTCATTATAAGCAATGCCTCTTCTGTTTTTACTTTTTTTCTTTAATTTGTCATCATCTTAGCCTTCATCCTACGAAAAATTGTGGTCGATATCATGGACTAAATAGAAAAAATGTCGAATCGTGATGTCAGATACTCGTTTTTCACAAATTACGATCTAAAACTTTCTCTTCTCCTGTCAATCCAAGATCTCTCATATTCGTTTTTTATCATTTCTATCCATGTTTTTTCGGGTCTTTTTCTCTTTCTTTTAATATTAACATTCATAAGTTCTCTCGTTGTAACAAGCACATTAATGAGTCTTCGACATACGTACAAGATCAAACCAGATCAAACCACTCAAGCGATGTTCTCTCATCCTATATATAGGGACTATGACAGCCTTCGCTCACATATCCTTATTTCTGACTATATCTTTTCTAGTATTTTCACACTTCCGTCGCAACATTTGCATATCTGCCACCACCCAAACTCTATTCATGCATCTTAGCAGGGGCGGAGCAAAGCATGGGGCTGAGGTGGGCTGTAGCCCGGGCTCCGTCCATACTCTCGGTAACCCTTGCAGCCCTGGTTCCTTGCAACTCGTACTCCTTGTAACCCTTGTAGCCTGGGCTTAATTTTGGTAACTCTTGTAGCCCGGGTCTTTTTGGACTCTTGGCTCAGCCCTTGCATCTTAGTAATAACCCAACACTCTGTATCATATAGCAATTTTTCCATAATAGAGACGTCTCAAAAAATTTGAAATATTTTTTGTTAATTTTTCATTATTTAACCCGACAAATTTAGAAGACCCCAAAATACTCTCCAAGGGAAAACCTAAAAAAATTAACTCACACTTGTAGCTTACTATTAGCTTATTGTTACATATAACATCAAATGTCAAGCAAATTCCTATGGACCTTCATAAGTAGTTGCAATACAACCCAAGAGATGGCACACAAGATGAGAAAATTAAAGAAAGAGAAGTACCAAGCAGATCTGATATAACAATTTGAGGATCAAGCAACATCTAAATTTATAAAAGATCATCTTGCACACACTCACATATGCAATAACTAAGCATACATATAATTTACAAGTAAACATCACGACACACAAACAGCATAACAATCTCACAACAACCATCGACAAACTTCAAAAAAATAAATAAAACAATTCGATCTTCCCTACGAGGCTGAATCTAACTCGACTCACTTCCAAACTAGCAGACTATCCACTTCCCCTTTCGCTCCGATGCCAAACAGGCCGTCTTCTTCGTCGAGCCCGACGTCTAAGAGGAAGCCGTAGTCGTCGCCCCTCGACCCCATTCCCATCTCCAAGCCATTATAGTCCAACTGATCTCGTGGGAAGTCAAGGAAACTATAGTGCGGCAGCGAGGGCCCCACCATCTCGCTGCCGCACCCTCCGGGCATTGACTGGTCATCAGCCACCAAATTCTCTACACTGGTGGCGGAGCCGCCGGCAACCTCCCCTCTCCTTTTATGGCAAACTCTGCAGAGCACCCAGTCCTCCTGCCAACCCAACAGAATGTTGCAACGTTAGCTACAATAACAAAATCAAGCGTGAGGTGTGCATATAGATACGTGGTGAACATGGATCTTGAAAAAAGTTGGTGCAATACAAATCAAGCTTCTGTTCATCCATGTGTCAGGATGAGTAGGATTGAGTGCAAGTTTTGGCCATTGGGGTGCTTTCATCGACTACGGTGGCGGCCCACGAAGGATACGTCGTCAACAGGGAAGCAAAGATACGTCGAAGTATTGGGTTGATGAATGCTACGTATTTGGAGAGGAAGCACAGTCCGACAAGCATGCGTTCGCAGCCCATACCGCGTCGATGTCGGATGTGATACGAGAGATGAATCCAAAACACTGCTACTGTCTGTAGAGTCTCAAATATCACTTGTGTATGCGTAATTGACAATGACCAATTATGGGTACCAGACGTACATGACAAGAAATACGCGATATGCATTGTACAAAACACAGCATTCCTTGGATGATGCTGACTAGGACAAATGTGAGGGATAAAATGTCGCATCGCACTTGCCACCTCAGCAAGTGGGGGCTCACCAGCCCCTCCCCCAACTCAAGAGAAGGGACCGGGTTGGCTCCTACGCGTGTAGGACCATGTGATCGTCCAGCACGACGTTGATCGTTCGATCAAGCCTTTTTTTTCCTTTGTGGGCCCCACCACCCAGTTAGAGGGTGAAAAGGAGAAAAAGAGGTGGGTGGTGGACCCCACAGAGGAAAAAAAGGCTTGATCGAACGGTCAACGTCGCGCTGGACGATCACATGGTCCGACGCGCGTAGAAGCCAACACGGTCCCCTCAAAAAAAACATCCAAAACAATACACGCATTCACACACCTCAGCCAAATTATCCCAAAATCTCCAAGATACTAACCACTCACACACACTCTTTTCTCTCCTTTCCATCAAGGCTTGTGTCCTGTGTCTTATGTGTATGTGGTTTTTTTGGGTTACCGTGTACTTTGTGTGTGTGTTTTTGCTAATCGTATCGACGATAAGAAAGTAGCGACGATGTACCTTGGGTGGCGGCGTATGGTGGTTCTCTAACCGGAACTCGTGCATGACCCAGTCGGTCTTGATTCCGTTGGGAGCCCGCCCGCCGTAGAACACCAGCGTCTTTCTCATCCCGGCGATCCCGCGTGTCTTCGGGTGGTACACGGTACGGTCTTTGCCGGTGGCCTTCCAATAACCAGACCTTGTTGCCCTATTTGCACGCGATCCGGTGGCATACTTGCGGTCACGGAAGCTGAAGAAGTACCACTCGTTGTCACTGAGCCTGGCACCCTCTGAGACCACATATTTAGATGCCAAGGTTAGATTAAGTGAACGTACGTACATATGCTCACATGTATAACGTACATCCTTAGCATGTAAAAAAGATTAAAATCATCTATAATGTGACACACAATACTAATAGCCTGACTGTGTTATTTTCAGGATAAGGACAAACTGTTGGATGTTGGTGCAGATGTTAGTGCAGTGAGAATCTTGTATATTATATGTTACTCGCGATGGCAATGATTTTAGATGAGCAAGCCGTGCAGTGCTTTGAGCGGGTTGAATACGCTAGTTCCAAACAGTTAATGAGAATAAGGCTATGTTTAGTCATTGTTATGGCTCTGTTCAGTCCTTTCAACTACTCTATCCTGCAAGAATTCCCACATCTAAATTATTCTAATTTATACGATCAAACCGTATATATTCGACGAGAATAATGGGTATCAGGATAAATGAGAGATCTCTCTTATATACGATGATATGTGACCACTTAGTATGTACTTTTTTGTCTTACATGCTCCTTATAAAGAAGAATATGCCTCCATATTGAACCCATATTTTTTTCATATTCAAACTAGGTTTTTTTATTCATGAGGAGCAAGGTAGGGCCACAAACAATAAAAATGAAATGCAGGCATACATGATTGGACTGTTGCAGTTATCTAAAAACTTTACACAAATAAACTAAACACAGAAATTAATGTATGCGAAGACAAAACTCTTGAAGTATAATATGACACCATAGATATTGAGTAACAGACATGACCAAGATTTAAACCCTAGCTAGTCTTGATGGGGATGAACTGAGAAAGAGAGAAGGATAATTAACGGGCATTTACCCGGCAGCTCCCACGGCTCGCAGGCGTGCAAGTCCACCTCCATCATGGTCACATCGTAAACCTTGACATTGGAGGCCTTCTTGCAGAGGTAATGGCAGACTAGCTCCTCGTCGCTCGGGTAAAACCTGAAGCCAGGAGGAAGAGCAGACTCTATGTCTCTTAAACCCATGTCGCCGAAAGAGAGGAGGAGGAGATAAGGGGGCTTGAGCAATACTTGCTGGTGATTCGAATACTGATCAAGATTTTTAATGGCAGGCTTTTTGTTGTGTTTGTGTGTGATGAGAGGATCGATGTGGAGTACTCCTTTCTGTTGGGAGTCTTGAATGCATCACATATATAGAGGGAGGGAGGGGTGATTGAGCTGATGTTTAGCTAGTTTGGCGTTTGAAAGCAGCCTTTAGAGAGAGAGAGAGAGAGAGAGAGAGAGAGAGGGCTGCGAGGGTCCTCATGCTTGTGCTGCAAGATCCTGCTTGAGATGACCCATGGTCACAAGAAATCTCCTCTCGTTGATGAACAGTTAATAGAGAGACCAATTAATTAATTAATATCAGATATAAACATGCTTGATAGCGAGGCATGTAATAATAATATATATATAATAAAACCGTTTCGAGATAAATAGTTAATGTTGTTATCTCGGAGAATGCTGATGACCGTGACAAGTGGGTGCTCGAATAATGGGTATTATATGATGGGGAAATTGCATAAAAATACTCTCAAGTTTGGGCCATTTTCACGTAAATACCCTCACGTTCATTTTGTGACAAATTGATACCATGTAACGGAAAATGGGCTAACGGTGTTAAATTGGACCATTTTGCCCCTCTCTCTCACGTTTGGGTAAATACTCTCACGTTTGGGCCATTTTTACGTAAATACCCTGAGGTCTCTTCTCTCTCTCTCTACCGAATCTCTCTCTCTCTCTCTACCGATTCTCTTTCTCTCTATCTCTCTATCTCTCTCTACTGATTCTCTCTCCTCTCTCCCTCTACAAATTCTCTATCTTTCTCTCTATATACCGAATCTCTCTCTACCGATTCTCTCTCCCCCCCCAATTCTCGCTCTCTTTCTCTGATTCTCTCTCTCTCTCTCTCTCTCTCTCTCTCTCTCCACCGATTCTATATATATATATATATATATATATATATCTCTCTCTCTCTCTCTCTCTCTCTCTCTCTCTCTCTCTCTCTCTCTCTCTCTCTCTCTCTCTCTTTCTACCGATTCTCTTTCTCTATCTCTCTATCTCTCTCTACTGATTCTCTCTCCTCGCTCTCTCTACATATTCTCTCTCTCTTCCTCTCTCTACACCGAATCTCTCTCTACAGATTCTCTTTCTCTCCCCCCCCAATCTCTCTCTCTCTCGAGTGGGATGGTGCATGGGGTGGGTGAGTGGGGTGAGTGTGCGTTCATGCGTGGGGTGGGTGGGTTGTGTGTGAGGTGTGTGTGCATTGGGGGGGCTGGGGTGGGGTGTGTGCATGGGGTGTATGCGCGTGGGTGCATGGATGGGTTGTGTGTGTGTGCGCGCGCGCTTGGGGGTGGGTGTGTGCATGGGCGGGCGGGTGGGTGTGCGTGGGGTGGGTGGTGGTGGGTGTGCGTGGGGGGGTGGGTGTGCGTGGGGTGGGTGGTGGGGGGTGTGCGTGGGGGGTGGGTGTGCCTGGGGTGGGTGTGTGTTTGTGTGTGTGTGATGTGTGCTTGGGGTGGTGGTGTGTGTGCATGGGTGTGTGGGTGTGTTTATGGGTGTGGGTGGGTGGGTGCACGGGGTGTGGGTGGGTTGTGTGCATTGGGGTGTGTGTGTGCATGGGGGGGTGTGTGTGTGGTTGGAGGGTGGGTGCGTAGGGTGTGTGTGTTCGCGTGGGGTGGGTGTGGTGTGTGTGCTTAAGGGGTGTATGTGTGTGTGTGCATGGGTGGGTGGGTGTGGGCATTGGGTGTGTGTGTGCGTGAGGTGGGTATGTCAGCGTGGGTTTGTGGGTTGTGTGCATGGGGTTTGTGCGCATATGAGGTGTGTACTTAGGGTGGGTGTGTGCCTGTGTTGGGGGTGGGGTTGTGTGGGGTGGGCGTGAGTGCGTGGGTGTGTGGATTGTGTGCATGGGGTGGGTGTGCGTTCATAGGTGGGTTGTGTGCATGGGGTGTGTGTGCTTGGGGTGGGTGGATGCATGGGCGTGTGTGACCTGTTGAAGTATTGGCTCAATCTGGACACTATAAGGTAGACGATCATACATGCACTAATCCACCCCAATGCACACGCCCACCCAATACACCCACCCACCCCATGTCCACACCCACCCCCATGCACCAACCCACCCCAATGCACACACCCACACACCCATGCACACACACACACCCATGCACACACACGCACCCAATGCACACACCCACCCATCCCATGCACACACAACCAATGCACACACCCACCCCATGCACACACACCCATGTCCACACCCACACCCCATGCAAGCACACACCCACACACAAACCCATGCATAAACCCACCCCAATGCACACACACACACACACACACACACCATGCACACACCCACCCACCCATGCACACACACCCTCCCCATGCACGCACACCCCCCCCCCATGCACACCCCCACAATGCGTGCGCGCACACACATCCCACACCAATGCACCCACCCACCCCAATGGACACACACACCCAATTCAGGGTAGTAACTTATAAAAGGTCCAAACGTGAGGGTATTAACTTACAAAAGGAACATTCAGGGGTAAATTTGTCCAAATTTCTGTCTTTTGGACGGAAAATTAAAAAAGGGTATCAACTTAAAAGAGTCAGAAAACGTTTGGATATATATTTTAATGAAAATAGACCACTACAGGAAAACAGAGCAAAAAAGGACGGCAAATATCCGTCCTTTTTGCCCAAATTCCGTCCTTTTAGATCGCAAAAGGACGGATATAGGACGGAAATTTTCCGTCCATTCAGCGACGTCCTATATTACCGGCCGTCCTATTTCCGTCCTATATTTTTAACTTAAGGACGGATATAGGACAGATGAAAACCGTCGCAAAAAAACTATATTCGGACAATTTCCGTCCTTATTCCGCCCTACATCTTAATTAATTACCTCTAAGTAACTAAGTAATTAGTCTTAATTAATTAACTATTCCGTCCTATATACGTCCTTTAAAGCGACAAATTAATTAAGATTTCCGTCCTTAATCCATCCTATATCCGTCCTACTGATTACAAAAAATTTTCACTTCTCCGTCCTGAAGTCGTCCTATATCTTCTTAATTCTCCGTCCATTATTCCGTCCTATATCCGTCCTATAACGTAATAAATTAATTAAAAAATCCACAGCCGGTAATAGCTGCGGTGTCGCCACCGCCGTTGTTCGACAGCGTTCATCCCCAAACATCAAAAACTCATCAATATTCATATCCAAACATCAAAAATCATACCCAAACATATAAAATTCATCAAAATTCATACCTAAAAATCAAAAATTCATACCCAAACACAAACACAAATAAGATTCAATTCATTAAACACAAAATTTAACACACATACCAAATAAAAATGAAATCAACAAAATTACAAGAAACAAAAAATCCCCAAACACAAATAAAATTACACTCATTCATCAAAATATAAACAAAAAGACAAATCAATATGAAAATATAAACAAAGAATCTGAAAAAGAATTGTAATCATACCTCTTTTAGTCATATCAAGTTTTCCTAAACAAAAACCAAACAAGAATTGATTGTTAGTATTTATAAAACAAATAAAATAAATTTATAAGGAACAAAGAGCAAAAAACTTACTCATGACAAATTGGATTCTGGAAAGACAGAGATAAGAACAGTCGAGATAAGAAAGTCGTAGTATTTATAGAAGATTGGATTCTGGGAAAGAAAAGTCGCGTAGTAGTAAAGGACGGATTTAGGACGGAAATTAAGGATAAAGGACGGTTTCATAGGATTGATATTTTCGTATACCGCCAAAAAAATTTCATTATCCCGCCAAAAAATTTCATTATCCGTCCTTTACTCCGTCCTATATCCGTCCTATATCCTCCTATAGTCATCCAAAAAATTTGAATTTTCGATTTCCCGCTAACAAATTTTAATTCCCGCTAACAAATTTTAATTCCCGCTAACAAATTTTAGTCCCACCTTTAAATCTTAAAATGTACGACGGAAATAGGACGGAATATGAACGGATAGGACAAATTTCTTTTAGAAAAGAACGACGGAAGAGGTCCGTCCTAAATCCGTCCTATATCCCGGCAAGATGATTACCGCGCAAATAGATACGCATCATCAAACCCGAGTCCGATCAAACGAATCTATGGGTAGGAGGGTTGTGATGTGGCTGATGCTGGACAAATCGGTGAAGGGGTTCACGGACGACGAGGGAGACGATGACCTATGAAGCCTCTAGGAGATTTCGTGACCTCATAAATAAGAAATAAGCTTTTAAATAATTAATAATTTAAAAAAATATTAGTCCGTTCTTTAACCGTCCTATATCCGTCCTTACTGTATCCCAAAATTGTTGTTTTTCATTTTAAAAAAGTAAAAGGAAAATAATGAGCATTCCATCCTATATCCGTCCTTTTTAAAAATGATGTCTTATTTCCGTCCTATTTCCATCCTATTGTTAAAAAAATTAAAGGAAGGCTACAGGACGGAAATTTAATCCGTCCTTTTAGGTCCGTTTTCTAGTAGTGGACGTCATGGTATTTACGTGAAAAATGGCCCAAACGTGAGGGTATTTTTCTACAATTTACCCTTATATGATACATGTGAGATCCATTTAGAAAATAAAAAATTACATCACGTGTTACTTTTGTATTATGCGGAGAAAAATGTATCATGTTATCGTCTATAAAAAAGATCTCTCATTATGTCATTTGATAAATATTATTATATACACTTGTTGGAAACTTGGGTGAATTCTTATCACGTGGACATCACCCTGCAAAAATCCAAGAATCATTGAATCTAACGAGCAAAAATAATGAAAATCTTTATTAAATACGCAATACAAGCAATATAAGAAAATAAATGCAAAACAAACGGGAAACACGCACATGGTGTTAAGAAGATATCATAGATCAAAGTCTAGAGAGGTGATTCATTCATACTCCAAGTTTAATAACTCAAACTGAATAAACTAACATACTCCCCTTTAATTCGGTTTTCTTATACTCCAAGCTTGCCTCTGAACTTGATGAAATGGACTTCATTTAATGCTTTTGTGAATCCATCTGCTATCTGAACTGTAGTGATGTAATGTTCTACTTTAATTTGCTTGGTTGTTATCAAATCTCTTATAAAATGGTGCATCGTATCAATATGTCCAGTCCTTCCCTGATTGATTTGGATGTTGGCCAAAGCAATGACAGATTTGTTGTCACACCATATAATGGTCTCTTCCTTTTGCTCTTTGGTTCTGATCTTTTAACACTCTTCTAAGCTCTGACAAGCAGCATGTGAGAGTGACATGTATTCAGCTGCAGTGGACAAAGCCACTGTGGTTTGTTTCTTAGTGCGCAAACTTACACAAGCTTCACCAATTTGAAGAACATAACATGTCAAACTATTTCTATCTTCTTCACTTGAACCCCAATCATTGTCTAAGTAGGCCATCGAGCTTGCAAAATCTACCATTGTCATATTTCAAACCATAACCAGTTGTTCCATCTACATACCTCAGCACTCTTTTGGTTGCACCAAGATGAACTGTGTTAGGATTGCGCATAACCATTGCGATTTGGTTGATTGCACATGTTAAATGTGGTCTGGTGTTTGAAAGATACACGAGGCCTCCTACCATGCTTTAGAATTACTTTTTGTCAACTCTGCCTTGGTCTTCATCAATCACAAGCCTTTCTTTTTAGTTGAATGGTGTTTTTGCAGGGTTTCACTTGGTGAGTTTGAACTTCTCAAGCATCTGATTTTGAATATTTCTTCTGAGATACAAAGATCCCATCATCTGAACGCTTCACTTCCAACCCAAGAAAATAGTGTAGGTCCCCAAGAACACTCATCTTAAACTCTAACGCCATGACAATCTTAAATTCATCCAGCCATTTCGTTTTGCTGCTTATGTAAATAATGTCATCCACTTATAAACATAAAATCAAAACATCTGACCCTTTAACTTTAACATACAATGTGAGTTTTAATTCACTTCTACTGAACCACTTTTCGATGAAAAATTCATGTGTCATTGAGTACCAAGCTCTTGGAGATTGTTTGAGGTCATATAAAGATTTATGAAGCTTGTAAACTTCATGTGGTTGATCTGGAAACTTGGAGGCCGAGTAACATAAATCTCTTCTTGAAGCTTGCCATTTAGAAAGCAGATTTAATGTCTAATTGTCTCACTGTCCATCCATTAGAAGGTGCATTAGCTAGGACTGTTCTTATGGTTTCAAACCTAGCCACATGAGCATATGTCTCTTCAAAATCCTCTCCATATACTTGTGCTTGTTCAAAGTTCCATTAGTGTTATACTTAGTCTTGAAAAGCCATTTGACATCAATTGAATTCTTCACTTCAGGTAAATCAGTAATGCTCTATGTTTTATTTCTTTTAATAGCTGAGATTTCATCTAGCATAGCCTGTTTCTGATTCGAATCTTCACATGCCTCCACATAATCAGTCGGTTCAGTAGTAAAACATGCAAATAACTCATATGTTTCATTATAAATCTCAGCTAAGGATCTAGCTATTGCATCAGCTTCATATAAACTATAGGTGGAACTGGTGTTACCTACTTGAATTGTTGCTAGAGCTTCCATTTTCAAGTTCTGTTTCAAACTGATATTGAGAATCTGACATAGATACTTGGATACATCCCTTTCATTTCCTTTGGTCTCCTTCAGCTCCCAATTCCAGGCCTTACCTTCATCAAATTCAACATCTTTACTCACCAAAATCTTCTTTGCAATAGGATCATAAATCATATATTCCTTTGATTCTTCATTATAGCCAACAACAACACCAATTTCCTACTCTTATCCTCTAGTATTCTCCTTGTATTTTCTGGTTTCAGCACATATGCAAGACCACCAAACACCTTGAAATAATTCACTTTAGGCTTAACTCCCTTCAATGCTTTATATGGAGTTTTGTTCTTCAAAGCAGTTGTTGCACTTCTATCGATAGCATGCACCACAGTTGAGCATGCTTTTGCCCAGAAACTAAGAGGAAGATTCTTTCCTTTCAAAGCACTTCTTGCAAACTCAATGATCATTCTATTCTTCCTTTCAGCTACTCCATTTTGATGAGGAGAATATCTTGCTGGTAGTTGCCTTTTTATCCCATTCTCTACACAAAATTTAGTGAACTCGGCACTTGTAAATTCACCTCCTCTATCTACCTCACACACTTAATTTTACATGGATATTGGCTCTTAACTTTCACTTTGAATTGCTTAAACTTGGTGAAGGCGTGAGATTTTTCAAACAGGGAATATGTTCATGTGTATCTGCTACAATCATCCACTATCACCATAAAGTATTTATCTTCGGCCCATAATGATGTAGTTGTCATTGGACCATAAAGATAAATATGTAGAAGCTCTAGTGTTCTTGTTTCTCTCTAGGTTGCAGTAGAAGGGGCATTCTTTTTGTGCTGTTTTCCAAGGATGCATGCTTCACATGTCCCTTTTGAGAGTTTAACTTTGGTAAGCCTTGAAACAATTTCCCTTTTGACATCTCCAATATACCATTTGTGCTGTAATGGCAAAATCGCATATGCCATAAACCCAAGTCTCCTTCTTCCATGCTAGCAAGCATACATTCAAATGATGTGAGCATCAACGGGAACATTTTGTTTTTTGTCATATTAGACACACACACTTAATTGTTCTTATCCTTCCTCTTATCATACAACCCGCATTCGTCTTCACCAAAAACCCACTCTAAAATTGTTTTTTCACCAACTGACCAACACTCAACAAGTTTTGCTTCACATCCTGTACATATGTAACATTTTTAATTGTTTTCTTTCCTTCATTGATAAACACTTCCACATCTCCAAAACCTTTCACCTTTGTCCTGTCATTATTTCCAACCTTCACATTTCTAGCTTCCACAGACACCAAGCTTACAAACAGCTCCATTTTGCCTGACATATGATTACTGCGGGTACTATCTAAATACCAAGTGAGATAATTCACATTGGCTTTCTGTGTTACTTCTATCATAAACAAAGTTTCTTTTTGATTCATTAACACATAGTTCATGTGTTGTTTACCCCTTTTGTCCCAACAATATTTCTCTAAATGATCATACTTCATGTAATATGAACACTTTGGAGAATTGTTATTCGTATACCAGCAACTATCAGCTTTATGATTCTCTCTACCATAATGAGAACATCCCATCATTACTTCTTCTCTAGGCCTTGGCCTAAAATGATTTTCACCTCTTGCCTAGATAGAAGAACCTCTTCCAATTCTTCCTCCTCTACTAAATCCTTAACCTCTTCCACCTCTCCAATTTCCACCAGCATTTCTACTAACACAACTAAAAGGTCTGTTGGAATTAGAAGATTTAACAACTTTGGAATGGAGAGCAAAGTTCATACATTAATTCTTGTTACCTCTTGCCATCCTTTCTTCATGAGATGAAAGTGCCCCAGTAACTCATTTAGAGAGTAGTTTGACGCGTCCTTGGACTCCTTAATAGCAGCAGTAACTTAATCAAACTTCTTTGGCAAACTTGCACCTTTTCAACTACCTTTTGTTCTTCAATTTCCTCTCCCATGGCCCTTATTCGATTGACAACAGTGGTGACTTTGGAGAAGAAGTCTTGCATAGATTCAGAGTCTTGCATGAAGAAGATTTCAAAATCTCTATTTAATGTCTAAAACTTTACAATTATAACTCTTTCTGAGCCATGAAACTCCTTCTGTAGAAGATCACAATCCTTTCTTGAGGTTGTTGCTTGCATAATCCTTGGAAAAATTGATTCATCTACTTCTTGCTGGTTAAGGTACAATGCCTTGGCATCCTTCTTCCTTCTCTCCCTTTGTTGATCTCTCTGAGATATTCTTTGTGAGACATTAGGATCTATTTCTTCATGTTGAAGATTATGCTTCAAATTCCTCAATCAAGGTATGACACGATCGTGTCATGCAGCACTGATGAGGAGCACGGTCGTGCAGACATGGTAGAGCAGTGTTGTGCCAATGACATGACCGTGTCAAATTTCCAATATAGTTGGCACAGTCGTGTCAGGTTGGTAGAGAATCGCATAGTTTTGGGCAGTACAGTTGACACGATCATGCCAAATATGGCACGATCGTGTCGATACCCAGTCAAATTTATTTCAGTATGTTGCGTGTTTTGTTTTGATCCGTTAATTTGATACTTGATCAAACAAAAAGGTCTCTATAACCTTAGGGGAGGATTCCTTTGTTGAATACATTAGAGAACCATGGCATTTTGTGTAGCAAGAGCTTTGGTGACGGGTATGAGCTTTTGAAGAGGAGATAGTCCTTGTTCTATGATTTTCTGGTAAGATCTTTCCATCGTTGAACGTGCTTGAGACTTTGTATTTGCTATAAAGTTCTAGATTTACATTGTCAAGAGGGTTTGCTTATTGTTGGAGGAGATCTTGGTAGTCAGTGTATTCTCTTGTTCTACATCTCTGATCTAGTGTCTATATCTCTTGTTCTACATTAGGCCGAATTAGTATAAATCCAGGGTCTCTCTGTATGATTGCTTGATCTTGCATGTGGTGGTTTATCTTTGTGCTTTCTATTATTTCTTTAAGATCATACTCTGTTTATTGTTAGTGAAAGATGATCTTATTATCTATATTTATTTCACTGCGTCCAACCCTAACAAGTGGTATCAGAGCATTGGTGAGAAGATAATAGAATGTCAAGATGGAGTCCTCTACCACATCATTTAAGATAAATAAGTTCAGTGGAAGGAATGATTTCAGACTGTAGTGATTGAAGATGAAGGCAGTTTTGATGAGAAATGGATGTTATCAAATTGTCTTTGAGAAAGACAAGATTGATGTGGCAGTCACGAAAGCTCAGAAATCATAGATGAGAGAAAGGCATTAGTGCGATGTAGTTATCATTGTTTGATGAAGTACTCAGGAAGGTGTATGAGGAAGGAACTGCAGACAAGCTATAGAAGAAGCTGCAGGCACTATATGCAAAGAAGAATCCAACAAGCTAGAGTCGATTATACTCGATGCAACAGCTACATGTGTTGAAGATGATGGAGGGCACTCACGTCAAGGATCACATTGATGCATTCACGAAGATCATGATAGATTTGCAGAATATGGGAGTGAACATCGAGGATGAATAGTTGGCGATGATAATGTTGTGTTCTCTGATGGATGAATTTGACCATTTGGTCCGGTCCATATTTGGGCGGGACATGCTATCCTTGGAGGAATTTGAATCCGCATTACATTCATAAGTTCTCCGTATAAAATTGACTCGTCGGGACAATGGTAATCAAGGAGATGCTTTATTCATCAAAGGACATCAAGATTCTATGAACGGCCATGGTTCAAAAAAGGATGAAGATCGGTCGAGATCAAAGTCACGTGAGCGCAAGGACGGATGTCATTTGTGCAAAGAGATAAGACACTAGAAAAGATACTGGTGCCCTAAGTTGAAGAAATGGAAAGTGAAAGGAAGATGCTTCTGGTTTTGCTTCTGTAGAGATCATTAGCAATGATAGCAACGACGAAGAAGTTCTGATGGCAACAACATCTGGAGATTATGGGATCTTGTCACGCCCCGCTTCCCAAAAATACAGAGGCGAAGCGTGACTAAGGCCCGCTTAGGCCGGAGATGTGAAGCTCGGACCCAATAAGCGTCTGTAGGGGTACCATTTAAGACTTTTCAGGTTCTTGCATTTATAAAGTTCGAAACAACAGAAAGTACAGAAGGAAAGTTGCATTTATTAATATAATTAATATCCAGCGAGTACAAAGTCTAAGAGAGGGAAAGCCTAAGCATGGCTACAAACTATCGAAAGAGCAACTAAAGTAGTAACCTCTGAAGGTGGCGACCGAAAAGTCCTCAAGGTCTGGTCCTCGTCAGCACGTACTCTATGTTGACGTCCTCAGGCTCCACGTACTCCGGTAAGTTTGTCGTGTCCTCAAACTCTAGCTCGACACCTGACGTACAGCACCAAAAAAAGGAACTGTACGTCAGGTAAGGTCTACAAGAAGGGTTAGACCAAACTGCAAGTGTATCAACTATTTAACAACGGTTTACTGGTTGATTAGCATGCTGAGGTTATAACAGAGGAACAAAAGAAAGTAAAACACAGCAGGAAAGTAAAACGTGACAAGTAGTAGTCGTAGCATGTGCTACTAACTACGGGACTAGCCTACAGGTGTCAAGACAAATCGGGACATGGCGGGACAAGACAAGACAAGTGTGACACGAAAGGGTTCACGCCTTACGGTTCGAGTGGGATCAGACCCTCTTATCATACGCACGCTCAACCCTACCCCAAACCCAAGTATTCAAGACGTGACAAGACAAGGGATCACTCGCTCTAGCTTGGCGAGTGCCCTATTGCCCTCTGGGCTGTGTAACAAGACAAGGGATCACTCAGAGAGGGCCATATTGCCCTCTGGGCTGTGTAACAAGACAAGGGATCACTCGGAGAGTGCCCTAGTGCCCTCTGGGCTGTGTAACAAGACAAGTGATCACTCGGAGAGTGCCATATTTCCCTCTGGGCCGTGTATCAAGACAAGGGATCACTCGGAGAGTGCCCTATTGCCCTCTGGGCTGTGCAAGACGGGACGGGACGTGACAAGACAGGAAAGGTTATTCTAGGGTGTCCACACGCACGCACACACAAGATAGTCCTACGATGTCAAAAGTTGTTGTTGTTAGGCTCAGACTTCGTCGTCAATTCTGAGCCGTCACGGGCATCCCGGACGCTATCATTTCACGTCCGGTTCTCTTTGTTCACAGTTAACAGTTCTAACAACTAAGGCCTAAGCACGGTCAAAAGTGCAAGTGGATACACTTGCCTGTGATGGCGAGTGTGTCGTCTGTCCGGGGCGTCTCGTCCAGTCGTCGCGTCCGCGGTAGTCCGTCTGAAAAGGGGTCACGGCGACGATGTCAGGTCGCGATTTCCATCAAGCCTATTAGGGTTCATTTCTAGGTTAAATAGGGCTACCCTAATAGTTCAGAGTCAAGTTGAAAGTTCAGCCTAATCGACGAGTCTACCCTATATGCACAGTTCAAAAGTCCACTCGTCGAATCTACTGTTTCACAACGTTTTAAGGGTGGAGAAAATAAATTTAGTTACAGTTGTCCGATTTTAGTTAGGGTTCAGTTTTGCTACGGTCTGGGTTTTCGCTAAGAGTTAGGGGGGACCAACCTCTCCGGTGTCTGGAGTAGCGCAGACGTAGTGTCTGGGCGGCAGGGAATCTGCGGCGTCTACGTTGTCTCGACTACGGGTAGCATAGTGAGACTTGTCCGGGCAGCGGACGAAGTGTAGGCAACGAGCATGATTTGTCCAACGGCAAAACAGCGAGATAGCGTCGCGGGGAGGCTGCGGGCAGATCTCGATCGTCGATCAAGGCCGTGCACGCGGCTTGGGGCTCCGTGCGGTGGCTGCAGGCGGCACAGCGAGAGGCAAGCGATCGAGGGGTGGCTGAGTGCTGAGCAGCGGTGGAAAGCGCGGCCGAGAGCGAGGGGGACGGATGACGAGCGGCGGCGCGGCCTCGGAGATGGGTCTGCACGTGGGCGGAGCACAGCGCTACGCGGCGCTACAAGCGGCGGACAGAGGGGATGCGTGTGCTCGGGGACAGAGGCGGCCGCGGAGAGCGAGGGCGGCTGCGTACGGGGGGCGGCCTTGCCGAGGAAGAGAGGGGAAAGGTGGAGGCAGCGTCGCAGAGCCTCGGGCTGTCACGGTGGCGGGGGAAAACGGCGTACGGGCGGCGGATCGCGACGGGGCGCCATGGATCGCGGTGCTCGGGGTCGGGGACTCCGAGGATCGGAGCGCAGGCGAGCGGCCTTGGGGTCGCGGAGGTGTCGTGAATCGGAGGGGATCGCCGGTGGAGGCGCGATGGCTTGGGGCGATCTGAAAGTGGATGAGGGAGGCGGCTCGCGGAGGAGTGGCGGCGCTCGCTGCAGACAAGTCACGGCGGCGCGGGGTCTCGCGGGGGAGGCGGCGGAACGGCCTCGCCGTGGAGAGGGAGATCGGAGAGAGGGGATCGGGAAATTAGGGGTTTTTGTTTTAGGGGAGGCCGGTGATTTGGGTTCAATATTGCATATTTAACCCCCCATTTAGCCCTATTTTGTGCTCATGTGATGCTAAATTGGTCTCTAGTACATACGTATTTTCTACACATTTATTTATTAGAGAAAACACACTATTTGAGCATAAAACAGTAATTAATGGAGTATTTCTGTACTTTTTATATTTTTCCTAGCAAGGTCTCGATCTCACGATTCCAACGATTATTTATTTGTATTTTTCTGAGATCTGTGCTAATTACTATGAATTTTTGAATGCAGAATACCATTTATTGGAAATAAAATAAACGCGCACGAATCTTGGCGCATGCGGTGGCAGCATCAGAGCGGATCCCGCTCAGATCGGACGGCTTGGAGAAGCGGGCGACGTGGGTTTTTATGCGCCGTTGGATCGCAATCCAACGGCCAGGAAAGCGACGAAAACGCAGCGGAAGCGCGCGCTCTTCCGTCCACGTGGCGAGAATCCGACGAGTTGCCGATCGATCGGACGGATGAAACGAGCCCCGCTCGCGTTCTAAATACGGAGTGACGTGGAGCCTGCGAGATCGTTGGATCTCTGATCCAACGGCGCTGGATTACGCCGATCTGAAGTCGGATGCGAGAAGAAGCGGGTGCGGATGCAAAGCGGGCGCGGGTAGCGGATGGATCCGATAATAGGGGCCACGTGTCGCTGTGTGGATCGATCCCGCTTTTGATCAACGGACCACATTTACCCCGCTCGAGATCAACGGCAGCGATGAGTTCGGGCGCGGATTTGAGTCGGGTTTGAACCCGTTAAGCCCAATAAACCCGCAATCTTATTATTTAAGCGTATTCTAGGGTTTTTGGGCGTATTATTGGCGTATTGGAGCACTTAGGAGCCGTATTCTCTTCTGCAAAAATTCTGTAAAATTCCAGAGCCTATTTTCTTATTTCCAGAGAGTTTTGAAGACTTTTCAGAGAGAATTGGTGATATTTTCTTCAACTCTAGCTTGTATTTGGGTGTTTTAGCTTGTATTTTGCCCTTAAACTTCCGTATTTTGCTAATAAACTTATGAATTCTGATCTGAAATTTGTGTATTTCTGCACCATGAGTAGCTAAATATTTTATGTGCATGGTATGGAGTAATTAGGTGATGTGAATCGTATTCATTGGTTGTATTATTGCGCTTAATCGCTATATTTGCTAAAGTTTAATCGTCGCTCTTAAATCTACTTTTTCGTATTCCAAAAGAATTGATCTAGTCGATGATCACCCCACAAGGGTGAGATTTGATCTCTCCAAAAGAGAGTTTCATACTTCATATGTACGTTTACAACTTTAGCGATATACTATTAGAATTGATGCGTTAACTCCCCAAAGGAGTCCCAAAAGGATGTTTCGTTGTGTTATACTTGATCAACCAAAGCTTACGATTCGCTGATCCTAATGAACCCATGCCATGTGCATGCCTTTTATATCTATTTTTCACAAACTAGAGTTCGTTGTTTGCATTGATCGCACGTAACAATTACATCACCACACACTTTTCATACCACCTTCACCATCACTATTAAAGTGCTTAGATTTTATTCGTAGTTACTCTATTTGATTTGGACTTATGGTTTCAACAGATTCTCCCGAGGATTCGACATCTGGACTCCCAGATTTTACTACTTGAACGGACTCTTGCGCTTGAGAGAAGCACCTTTCGGAGCCCACCAAGTTTTTGGCGCCGTTGCCGGGGAGAACGGTTTGTTACTATGGTTTATTTCATTCAGAGGACCTTCGGTGAGATCCTTCCACTTTATTGTATATAATTTTTGTTTGCTTTTATTAAAAAAAATATTTGTGCTAGTTTATGTGGCATAGGACTCCTAGGACACATAGGTTGACTCGACGTTTTGATATGGCTAATAATAATATGGATGAAAATTTTAGCAACAATAACGAGAATAATGTGCAACCTGGAGTGCCTAGGACTTTAAAAGATTTACTTCGACCCACTAGGACTAGCACTGCTTCATGCTTTGTTCTACCTGCCGATGCAAATTCTTTCAATTTTAAACCTGGGGTGATCCAACTCTTACCCACCTTTCATGGGTTAGACAAGGAAAATCCATATCTTCATATTAAAGGATTTGAGGAGGTTTGCTTGACATGCTTTGATGGGAAAACTAGCGAGGACACGATATATCTTAAACTGTTCCCATTTTCATTAAAAGACAAAGCTAAAAATTGGTTGAATGCATTGACATCACGCTCTATTACTACATGGATTGATTTGCAGGCTGAATTTCTAAAGAAGTTTTTTCCTATTCACAGGACACATGGACTGAAGTGGCAGATTATGAACTTTGCCCAGAAAAGCGAGGAAACATTCTACCAGGCATTTGAAAGGTTCAATGAGTTGCTGCTCGCATGTCCGCACAATGGCTTCGACAAAAGCAGGATTATTGGCTTCTTCTACGATGGACTGCAGCCGCAAATGAAGCAATTTGTAGAGATGATGTGCAATGTAGGATTCTTTGATAAAGAGCCAGATGAAGCTTGGACGTACCTGGAGGAAATAGCAGAAAATGCGCAGACATGGGACACTACTTCAGACTACGAGAGAGGAGGCCATTCTGCACCATCCCAGCCTACGCGAGGAGTGGTTTATAATTTGAAGGAAGAGGATGCGTTGGAGGCAAAGATGGAGGCCATGATCTCAAACAAGCTTCATGCAATGAATTTGAAAGAGGCCAAGGCAGTTGAGATGGAGCAGATTTGTGCACTTTGCGACGTCAGTGGCCATGACACCAGTGCATGCCCCACACTTCCAGCCTTGAAGAGCATGCTAGGAAATCATACTGGGGTGAATCAAGTTTCTTCGAACTACCAGAACTTCAATTCCAACAAGGGGTGGCGCAACAATCCAAACTTGAACTGGGGCCCCAATCAGCAGACTCAGCAGCAGCAGGCTCCCCCTCAGTTTCGACAACCTCAATACAACAACAACAACTATCAAGGTGGGAACCAGAGGAGGGACCATGAGCCAGTGCAACAACAGCAGATGCAACCATTTGGCGATGCGCTTCAGCAGCTTATCCAATTGCAACAAGCTCAGATGCAGCAGCAGCAGGCTTAATTTCAGGCTCAGCAGACTCAGAATCAGCAGATGAGCGAGAGCTTGGCGAGGCTTACAGCGACATTAGAAAAAGGTAAGCTTCCATCTCAGTCAATTCCAAATCCTAATATGGGCTCATCTTCTTCTGCAGGAAATAATATGAAGCCTTGCCAAGCGGTGTCCACTTTGAGGAGTGGAAAAGAGATTCAGAAGCCTGATCCACCGAGCAGACAAGCTGAGCAGGAAGAGGGAATTCAGATCCAAGAAGAGGGAATTAAAGAACAAGAGGAGGTGCAGGAAGAGAGAACGGACGTGGGTGTGAGCAAAAGCATCATTAAAGAGAAGGAACCCGCAGCATATGTACCTGCAGCACCCTACCCTCATCGGCTACTTCAGAAAAGCAAAGATAAGTATCAAACTGAGATTCGAGAAATTTTTCAGAAGTGCCAGATCAATATTCCATTGCTTGATGCTATTAATTAAATACCTGCCTATGCTAAATTTCTGAAAGATTTGTGCACTGTTAAAAGAAAGTTAAATGTGAAAAAGAAAGCATTCTTGACTGAACAGGTTAGCTCTATTGTGCAACAAAATACACCACCTAAATTTAGAGACCCTGGATCACCCACCATCACTTGCACCATTGGCACTAAAAAAATTGGAAATGCTTTATTGGATTTAGGTTCTAGTGTCAATATATTGCCATACCCTATTTTTGTGCAGCTTGGGTTAGGACAGCTAAAGCCTACATCTGTTATATTACAACTAGCTGATAGATCTATTAAAGTTCCAAAGGGATGCATTGGGATGTCCTCGTTCAGGTGGACAAATTTTACTACCCCGCGGACTTTATAGTTCTAGACATCCAAGGACCCCAAACTGCCAATGCTACTCCCATCATTCTAGGTAGACCATTCCTAGCGACATGCAATGCTTTAATAATTTGTAGGGATGGTCAACTGAAAATTATTTTTGGCAACATGACTTTGGACTTGAATATTTTTAATACTTGCAAGTTGCCACATATGGATGATGAGATTGAGAGTGTGCATATGATTGATTCGTTGGTGGATGATTATATTTGTTCTGAATTTTATGGTGATGCTTCTATTGTTGAATCTATTGTTGACGATACTGATGACATCTCTTTTGTGCAGGAGAACGTGAAGGAGCTTAACGCGGTATGTGAGCCTAGGTTCGAGGCTTTGCCACCTAATGCATCAATTCAAATTTCATCTGAGGTGGAGGATCCAAAGCCAGAGTTGAAGCCACTTCCTGACTATCTTAAGTATGCTTTTCTTGGAGATGAAAACAGCTTCCCTGGGGTAATATCTTCCAAACTCTCTCTAGAACAGGAAAGCTCTTTACTTGATGTGCTGAGGAAACATAGATGTGCTATTGGTTGGTCCATTGCTGACATAAAAGCTATAAGCCCTATTGTATGCATGCATCATATTTATTTAGAGGATGACGCCAAACCCACTAGAGAAATGCAACGTAGGTTAAATCCAACATTAAAAGAAGTGGTGAAAGGCGAGGTACTAAAATTGTTAGATGCAGGCATTATTTATCCTATTTCTGACAGCAAGTGGGTTAGCCCTACACAGGTTGTTCCTAAAAAGTCTGGCCTCACCGTGGTTAAAAATGAGAATAATGAGCTTATCCCAGTTAGAGCCACCACAGGTTGGAGGATGTGTATAGACTATAGGAAGTTGAATTCTAAAACTAGAAAAGACCATTTTCCTCTTCCATTTCTTGACCAAATTTTAGAGAGGGTGGCTGGACATGAATATTATTGCTTTCTAGACGGTTATTCAGGTTATTACCAGATTGAGATTGCACCTGAGGACCAGGAAAAGACCACTTTTACCTGTCCCTTTGGTACTTTTGCATTTAAAAGAATGCCGTTTGGTTTATGTAATGCTCCAGCTACTTTTCAGCGATGCATGCTCAGTATTTTTGATGATATGGTTGAGAAAATTGTTGAGGTATTTATGGATGATTTTTCAGTATATGGTAGCTCTTTTCATGATTGTTTAGCTAACTTGGCTCTTGTTCTTGACAGGTGCATTGAAAAGAACCTCCTATTGAATTGGGAGAAGTGTCATTTTATGACCACAGAGGGACTTGTCCTAGGTCACCTGGTCTCTAAAGATGGTATACAGGTAGACAGAGCTAAGGTAGTAGTAATTGAGAAGCTACCAAGTCCTAAATGCGTGAAGGACATCAGATCATTTTTGGGACATGCAGGATTTTATAGGCGGTTCATCAAAGATTTTAGCGCTATATCTCGCCCTCTTTGCAACTTACTTACTTTAAATGTGGAATTTATTTGGACACCTGAGTGTCAACTTTCTTTTGAAACTTTAAAGAAGTTGCTGATTTCTGCTCCTATTTTGCAGGTGCCAGACTGGTCCCTACCATTTGAAATAATGTGTGACACAAGCAATTACGCAGTTGGTGCAGTCCTAGGCCAAAGAAAAGACAAAGTTCCAGTGGTGATTTACTACGCTAGCAAGACACTAAATGACGCTCAGAGGAATTATACGACCACAGAGAAGGAGTTGCTTGCTGTAGTATTCGCGTTGGAAAAATTCAGGAGCTATATTCTGGGATCACCAATTTTGATATATACTGATAACTCTGCTTTAAAATATTTGTTGTCTAAAAAAGATGCTAAGCCTCGATTGATACGATGGATTTTATTATTGCAAGAGTTCAATGTCACAATCAAGGACAAGAAAGGCGTGGAGAATCTAGTAGCTGACCATTTATCACGATTGACAGTAGGCCTTGATTCAGCAGATGTGCCTTTGAAGGACTCCTTTCCTGACGAGCATCTTTTTAGCGTTTCCACCTCTCCATGGTATGCGGATATCCTTAATTATCTGGTAACTGGTAAGACTCCTGACACTTGGTCTCTTCAAGACTTTAAACGGTTCAAGTACGAGGTAAAATATTTCTTCTTTGATGATCCGTACTTATATAAATATTGTAGTGACCAAATTGTTAGGAGATGCATTCCTGATCATGAAATAACCAGTGTGATACAATTTTGCCATGATGGAGTATGTGGTGGACACTTTTCAGCGAACAAAACTGTGGCAAAAATCTCGCAATGTGGCTTTTATTGGCCATCTATGTTTAAAGACACATTTCATTATTGCAAGACTTGTGCTGCATGCCAACAGTTGGGGGGGTATTACTAAACGTAACATGATGCCTTTAAACCCCATTTTAGAAATTGAAATATTTGATTGTTGGGGCATAGACTTCATGGGACCTTTCCCACCTTCATTTGGATATGCTTATATTTTGGTTTGTATTGATTATGTTTCTAAATGGGTGGAAGCTATTCCTTGCAGGTCGAACGACACTTCCGTTGTGCTTAAGTTCCTCAAAGAGAACATTTTCTCTAGGTTTGGAGTGCCAAAGGCCTTGATCAGTGATGGAGTGTCTCATTTTTGCAACCGCATGTTCGCTACTTTAATGAAGAGGTTTGGGGTCACACATAAAGTTTCTACTCCGTATCACCCCCAAACAAATGGCCAAGCAGAGTTGGCAAACAGAGAGATCAAAGGAATTCTACAGAAAACTGTGAACCCATCAAGAAAAGATTGGAGTTTGCGCTTACCTGAAGCGTTGTGGGCCTACAGGACGGCCTACAAAACAATTTTGGGGATGTCACCTTACCGCCTTGTATTTGGGAAGTCTTGTCACTTACCTGTTGAGATAGAGCATAGATCTTATTGGGCTATAAAGAAAATGAATTTTGATACTGATGTCTCTTTTTCTTCTCGCAGGCTGCAATTGTTGGAGCTGGAGGAGTTGAGGAGAAATGCGTACGACAACGCTAAAATTTCAAAAGAGAGGATGAAATCCGTCCACGACATGATGATCTTGAGGAGGGAGTTCACCCCAGGCCAAAAAGTATTGCTATACAATTCCAGGCTGCACATCTTTCCTGGGAAGCTTCGCTCTAGGTGGTATGGACCTTTCGTCGTCAAAGAAGTTTTCCCACATGGCGATGTGCTCTTACTAAATGAAAACGATGGAAGCGAGTTCAAGGTGAATGGTCAGAGATTGAAGCATTTTCACGAGCCTTGGACCAAGGAAGCGAGCACCATGGATCTCACAGACCCACCTTCGGGTGGGAACTAATCAGGTGTGTTCTTTCCATGATTCCCTCTTCCTAACATTGAGGACAATGTCTATTTTTAGTTGGGGGGAGGGTATAACTTTTAGGATTTTTCTTTTTATTTTTTTCTTTTTCTTTTAGGATTTTATATTTTTTAGTTCCCTTTTTGCATTGAAAAAAAAACAAATTTTTTGAGTTAAGAAATATCACCAAAATCCTTTTTACCTAGAAATGAACCTCATGTGATGAAATTTCTCGTTATTTATTCACCACCGTACACTCGTGATTTATTTTCCCCCACCACTATTGTTAAATATTTCAGTCTCATTATACATTAATTTGAGTGCTTGTGGTGAATTTCTTTTTATACATCTCAATGGCAAGATTAATCGATGACTTAATGAATCTAAAAATTATGGATTAGCAAGTGGTATGCTTTCATTGGAACACACCAAAGTTCATGCACCAATAATTCATAAATTAACTAGAGCATTGTTCTTTATCTCGTATTCATTGCCATTTGCATGCTTGGTGTGATTTTGGGTAGAAAAACTTACCACGTCATTTGAAATGATCAGGATACCCATTCTTGTGCAGAATTAAAGAAAAGGAAGTTATCTTGCCACGTTGTTTATGCACACACAAAAGAAGAAAAAAATGAGATGAATGAGGAAGAAAAAAATGAATAAATGTGCTATTAAAGAAATAACTTGGTTGGCTCGAGTAGTACAGTCCGAGGGGTCCTTCTTGGCCTAATGCCCTATGATCGTCTGATTTGGGAGCCATTGACCGGAACCTCAATTATTTGATGGAGCGATCCAAGTTATGTACTTTTCCGCGAATGTTGCTTGATGCGCTTTACGCGGAACTATGGAAAAAAGCGAAGGAAAATAGAGGATAAGTGTGCATGATTAGCGAGGCAAGAGAACTTAAAAAGCTTAAAGAAAACACAAGATGTGGTGTGAGTCCCCACGAATAGAGATTGACGTGTGTATGTCTTGATACCATCCTATTTTTGATGCTTGCTTTGCATGAAAACTTCTACGCTCCAAGTTTAAATATTTGATTGAACGGTGTGGGCCATTGATTTTGTGTACTATGAGCTATGAAGTAATTGATAGTGAATTTGAGTCTATTTTATAACCATTTGATATGCTTGACATTCATTTTTGAAAACCCACAAGTACCATTACTTGATGAGCTTGAAATTTTGATATTAGTGTGCGGTTATCTCTTTTGTCGTAGTAGTATGATGGTGAGTAATTTGAGATCTGATAAGGTGATCTAGGTGTATTTTTAATCGCTCTTTTTGCTAGAGACTAGCAAAACGCTAGTTGGGGGGTGTGATTTGGGTTCAATATTACGTATTTGACCCCCCATTTAGCCCTATTTTGTGCTCATGTAATGCTACATTGTTCTCTAATTCATACGTATTTTCTACACATTTATTTATTAGAGAAAACACACTATTTGAGCATAAAACAGTAATTAATGGAGTATTTCTGTACTTTTTATATTTTTCCTAGCAAGGTCTCGATCTCACGATTCCAACGACAATTTATTTGTATTTTTCTGAGAGCTGTGCTAATTACTATGAATTTTTGAATGCAGAATACCATTTATTGGAAATAAAATAAACGCGCATGAATCTTGGCGCATGCGGTGGCAGTATCAGAGCGGATCCCGCTCAGATCGGACGGCTTGGAGAAGCGGGCGACGTGGGTTTTTATGCGCCGTTGGATCGCAATCCAACGGCCAGGAAAGCGACGAAAACGCAGCGGAAGCGCGCGCTCTTCCGTCCACGTGGCGAGAATCCGACGAGTTGCCGATCGATCGGACGGATGAAACGAGCCCCGCTTGCGTTCTGAATACGGAGCGACGTGGAGCCTGCGAGATCGTTGGATCTCCGATCTAACGGCGCTGGATTACGCCGATCTGAAGTCGGATGCGAGAAGAAGCGGGTGCGGATGCAAAGCGGGCGCGGTAGCGGATGGATCCGATAATAGGGGCCACGTGTCGCTGTGTGGATCGATCCCACTTTTGATCAACGGACCACATTTACCCCGCTCGAGATCAACGGCAGTGATGAGTTCGGGCGCGGATTTGAGTCGGGTTTTAACCCGTTAAGCCCAATAAAGCCGCAATCTCTTTATTTAAGCGTATTCTAGGGTTTTTGGGCGTATTATTGGCGTATTGGAGCACTTAGGAGCCGTATTTTCTTCTGCAAAAATTCTGTAAAATTTCAGAGCCTAGTTTCTTATTTCCAGAGAGTTTTGAAGACTTTTCAAGGAGAATTGGTGATATTTTCTTCAACTCTAGCTTGTATTTGGGTGTTTTAGCTTGTATTTTGCCTCTAAACTTCCGTATTTTGCTAATAAACTTATGAATTCTGATCTGAAATTTGTGTATTTCTGCACCATGAGTAGCTAAATATTTTATGTGCATGGTATGGAGTAATTAGGTGATGTGAATCGTATTCATTGGTTGTATTATTGCGCTTAATCGCTATATTTGCTAAAGTTTAATCGTCGCTCTTAAATCTACTTTTGCATATTCCAAAAGAATTGTTCTAGTTGATGATCACCCCACAAGGGTGAGATTTGATCTCTCCAAAAGAGAGCTTCATACTTCATATGTACGTTTACAACTTTAGCGATATACTATTAGAATTGATGCGTTAACTCCCAAAAGGACATCTTCCGACGATTCGCTCCCAAAAGGAGGTTTCGTTGTGTTATACTTGATCAACCAAAGCTTACGATTCGCTGATCCTAATGAACCCATGCCATGTACATGCCTTTTATATCTATTTTTCACAAACTAGAGTTCGTTGTTTGCATTGATCGCACGTAACAATCCCATCACCACACACTTTTCATACCACCTTCACCATCACTATTAAAGTGCGTAGATTTTATTCGTAGTTACTCTATTTGATTTGTACTTGTGGTTTCAACAGATTCTCCCGAGGATTCGACATCTGGACTCCCAGATTTTACTACTTGAACGGACTCTTGCGCTTGAGAGAAGCACATTTCGGAGCCCACCAGCCGGCGGCTGCGATTGATTAGGGTTAGGGTTAATAGCTAGGGTTAGGATTAAATTATTATTAATATGGTAAAGGTTAGCTAAATAGACCTAAGATAAGGGTTGAATGGGTGAGGGGCAAGGGATAGAGGGTGTACAGGTTGGGCTAAGTCTAGAGGAGGTTAGAGAAACAGTTTAGGGAAAGATTTAAAACGATTTAAATAAGATATTTAGCCATATTTGGCTAACAAATTCGAAATTTGAGATCTGATTGGGGAAAAATCGACGGTCGAGGTTAATCCGGGTGATATCTCGCAAACCGGGCGTCAGAAAAATAATCTGAAAATACCGAGGCGATCGTGGAGACGAGACGCACAGATCTACGGAGCCTAATCGTGCGTAACGCATACCAAGAATTTACGTAAAATTGGAAACGGCATTTTGAGTCAAATGACTAAAACGCCCATATCGTTCAAAGTCGTTTTGCGAGAAAACGAGCCGTGAAACGACGTTCCCAAAAATTCTATAAAATTCTACACTCCCAAACGATCACAACGGCATATCACATCGCATATGCCGGAGCTCAGAAATAGCCAAATAAAATACGTGCACGATAAAGCACGTGCACGCAGAAAAATCATAAGGTCGGAAAGCGGCCGTTACAGATCTTATGGCTCTTGGATTCGGGATGTTCCTTCCACATGATGCCGCATAGAAGCTAGTTTAGTTCATATTGTCCTAGAGAAGGCAGAAACGTGCTGATGTGGAACAACATGGCATGTAAAACAGAGGGAGTTAGAGAAGTGAGAATCAAGATGCATAATGGAGTTATCATAACACTGACAGATGTTCGTCATGTGTCAGACTTGAAGAAAAGTTTGATTTCCATTGGAGCTCTTACTGGATTGGGATGCATGCTAGTCATTGAAGGTGACTTGCTGAAAGTGTCAAAGGGGTCTCTTATCATGATGAAAGGCAGAAAGACACAAAATCTATGTGCATTGTAGGGACACACCGTGGAGGGTGACGTTAGTATCTCTCAGGGCTCGAGTGGTGAAGAGTCGGCCAAGTTGTGGCATCTTCGCCTTAGACATCCAAGCGAGAAGTCTCTTGATGTGATTTGCAGAAGGAAGTGGATTGAAGCCAATGATGAGAGAGATTGAAGTTCTGCAAGAAGTGAGTAGAAGGCAAATTGACGAAGACACTGTTTGGGACCACAAAACATAGCAGTAAAGGGTCGCTTGATTAGATGCATTCATACGTATGGGGCTAACATCCATATCTACCATTAGAGAGAGAAGTATTTCGTTTCCTTCATCGATGACTACTCAAGGAAAGTATGGAACTACTTTATGAAGTCTACGGATATGATCTTCGAAAAGTTTAGGGCTTCAAAAGCCTTTGTTGAGAAGCATTCCGGAAGAGAGCCATCAAGGTATTGAGGTTAGATAACGGTAGGGAGTATACATCGAGAGTATTCAAGGATTTCTGTAGATCACATGGTATTTTGAGGCACTACAGTATGCCTAGTGATCCACAATCAAATGGTGTAGCAGAAAGGTTGAACCGGACACTTATGGAGAAGTACCATTGCTTAAGACTGACTGCTCAACTACCAAAGGAATATTGGGGTGAAGCCATGACTACTGTTGTGCATCTTGTAAATAGACTACCATCTTCGACAATCAGCTTCAAGATTCCAGAGGAGTGGATGGGAAAGCCTAGTGATTACTCCTATTTGCGGGTATTTGGATGCCTTGCATATGCACTACAAAGGATGACAAGCTTAATTCAAGGGCCAGGAAGGCCATATTTCTTAGATACCCTGAAAGAGTGAAGGGATACAAGTTGCTGATCCTGAGACCAGGAAGACATTTGTTAGCAAACATGTCACATTTGATGAGTTGTCGATGGTCAGGCTAGAGATGCCTCAGTCATATGTTGAACATATATCTTAGGAGCCCAACACTAAGGATATCCTTTTGCCTGTAGCGAGACACACGTTGATACGTATGTTGTTGGCCATGGTGGCAACTCAAGACTTGGAGCTAAAACAGCTGGATGTGAAGACAGCCTTCTTGCCTGGAGAGCTTGAAAAAGAAATCAACATGCACCAGCCCGAAATATTCATGATGGAGGGCATAGAGCAGATGGTATGCAAGCTGAAGCAATCTCTATATGGAATAAAACAGAGTCAAAGGCAATGGTACAAGAGGTTTGATAATTCCTTCATGCCGACTATTGGTTTCGAGAGAAGTGTTAAAGGTCAGTGTGTTTATGTTTGCACACTTGATGATGGATCGAGAATCTACTTGCTTTTATGCATGGACGATATACTGATTACGTCCCGTAACTTGGTGGAAATCAATAGGTTGAAGAGGAGACTTGCAGATGACTTTGATTTGAAGGATCTGGAGCATGTGAAAAAGATTCTTGGAATGGAGATCAGCATAGACAGAAAGAGAGGGGAGTTGTGTAATATCTCGTTTCTGTATATACGAGTATAATGTACGTATTTTTTTGATGTATTTGTACGTATGAGATTTTTGGGTATTTTCATGAATTTTCCATAATTTTCTAATAAGTAAATTATTTTTAAAATAATTTTAGAACATCATTTGAATTAAATAAATGATGTATTTGGATGAAATAATATGTATTAAGATGGTATGGAGTATTAATTCAAGTATTCTCAGTTATTTAGAAATTTATTTAGAAATTAAATTTCTAATTTGCCATGCCATGCCGCCACCTCCTTGCTAGGTGTCATTTAGAGAATAATTTTCACCTACCTCTTTACTATGTGGCATTAGTAGGACGATTCCCACCTAACTCCAAGCTAGGTGACATGAGGAGAGGAGATTAAGGGATGATTCATCCATGGAATGAGATTTAGAAAGGGAAAAATTTTGAGAAAAGAAAAGGAAAAAGAGAATTTTTTCATTCATGCTTTCATTCTCTCTCCCCCCTCTCTCTCCTTTGGGCCACACCCTCCTCCTTTCTCCTCCCTTAGCTTCACATCTCCCACCACCATTCTACCACCTCAACCTCCTCTCCTTCCACCTCCAAAAACAAAACAAAGAGGAGATTCTCCTTACAACCATAAACCACAAAGATCCTCATTTCACCAACAATCTTTGAAGAGTAATTGAATGAGGAGTTGAAGTAGATAGAGCTTAAAGTTCTTCAAGGAGAAGAAGGGCCAAAGACTATTAGAAGGACTTATTGTGGTAGGATTTCCTAACATCCTAGTTAGGATTAGTTTAGGATTTGTGTTTAGTAGGAATTGGGTTGTGATGCAACATGATTTTGTTTCAGATTTTCTGCTAAAATACCCTATCTTCATCTGTGTATATTGCTCATTGTAGAACAATAAAAATTCTGAAAAAATTATATTAATGTAGCTCATGAAATTCTACCACATGTTCATGTATAATTTGACATATGTTCAGTTCAAATAATAGGAGAAAATTGGTTTTGTTTTTAGTATAGCAGATTTCAGCCTGTTTTGACAACCTGTACTAAAACAGTGATAACGCCCACAATACTTAATGAAATTAGATGATTTAGGATATTACAGAAATCAGAACTTCCTAATCTACAACTCTCATGCTATTCAATTTACTCAGATTTGATTGTAGCTATGAGTAAAACATTGATTTAGTTGAGGTAGTTGATCTGTTTTTCTGCAGAATTGCTATCTATTACTAAATTGAGTACCATAAATCACAGACATCATATTCTTTTTTGCAAATTGGTGGGTGTATGTAAAACTTCCATATCTACAACTTTGTAGTTGACACTTTATTCAGATTCTAACTGCAATTTCATGAAAATAGCACTGTTTGAAGAGTGAATGCTCTTTCCAGCACTTCAATAGATGTCATAGCTTTTTTGATTTATGATGTCATGATTATATTAGCAAACTCACATATTCTATTCGATGTTAGCACGTTAGCTTAATATATTTTATTGTTTCTATGATTAATTCCTTGGCTATGTTGGTTAATGTTAGTAATCACATTTAAGCCATAATTATGTATATATACTAATATGCAAGCCAACATGTTCCATGTGCTACCATTACCTTGTCCATGTTGCTAATGTTAATATGTCATTTGCATGTTAGCTTAACATGTTAAAGTATTAATTTGCTAACATTAATATGCTTCTATGTTAAAATACTTCTATGTTTCATGTTAGTCCATGTTAATATTAAAGTTTGTTCATGTTAATATCAATATACATGTTAGTTCCATGTTAATGACCATGTGTTATACTCCATGTAATATTCATGATAATGTCCATACTAATGTTCATACTAATGTCTTAGGGATGGTAATATTTTCATGTTAGACATGTCTATTATGCCATGTTACTTATGCAATGTTCATGCTAATGCTATATTCCTTGTAAGCATTTTTGGTACCATGTTCATGCCTCAAGCTTTAATTGCAATAATGCTAGCATTCATGTTAGGAAGGAAGCAATCATATGTTATATGTGTTATTTGGACACACATGGGACTATAATGAATTGTTGAGGTGATGTTTCTGGTTAATCCCGACATCGGCATAATTATGAAAGAAATGAGAAATTGTGAATGCGGTAATGGAGACCGCCAAAATGAAAGTAACGAGAAATTGATTCATAAATTGAGAGTGAGGAAGAGTGATAAGAATCTGGAGTCTTCAGTCCATTCTAAAATGGGTGAAGCTTTAGATGTGGGTTTTGGTGGAGACACATGTAAATCTTAAGGCGCGGACATATGATAGATTTCTCACTCGCTTGTCACTCCCATGAGGGAGAGTTGACTAGAGTTAGAGAGGTCGGTGGTGTACTCGTGATGCACCATGCGGTAATTGATGATTTGCTCCATTTGTCCCAATAAAAACCGAGATGATAGATTGCCTCACTCCCATACCTTGCCCCGTTCGGGTAGGGAGTTACGAGAGGCCCCTCAAGTGCTCGTGTCGCTGGTTGAGGTACCACTTTTCACCCGCCCTGGGTGAAGTCATGCTCCTTTAGTGTCATATTATTTACATGGGTTCCCAAACAAGTGAATTGATAACTTAAAGTGATTGTCTTATAAATTATAAATGTTGTTAACTTATGCCTATTTGTTCTTCTGTTTATTTTAATGTTGTTATCTCATGTTGATCTGCACCTCTGTTCATTTTAATGCCACTACCCTAAGTTAACATGTTCATATGCTTCCTTTCCGCAATTGCATGTCATGTTATGGCAATTTATGTGTATTCTTCAAGTTCTCTTTTCAGTGCATCTCTTTTCAATGCATGCATATTAGGGTATAAATAGTTTCATAAGATCTGTGACCTTACTGTTTGTAGACCACCCTTCTCAGATAGGTAGTACCCGTGTAGTGTTGAGCAACTCTGAAACTGGATCTTACTGGAGATGTTAGATTTCCTACTAGGTCACGCTGTGACGTGTCCCACCTTGTGGTTTCAGGACTGGTTTGATAGCAGGAGATGTGTCAGGGAGTTGGAGTAGTGAAGCTTATGTGAAGGTTGTGTACTTGAGAATGGGTTTGGTGAGTGAGATGAGAGTAAGAGTGCATTGTACCTTTTGGGTTTTGTTTGGTGAGAATGGTAAGGTGATGTATATGAAGTTTTGTACTTGAGGATATTTTAAAGCAAGATATGATGTAATATTGATTATGTATAAATGAAATCAATCAGTTTCCATTGTTGTCTTTTGATTATTTCTATGTTGTTCTTATGTTGTCTGTGTTGTCTGTTTGGTTGGAGCATTGTCTATACTTTCCAGCACATACATAGTGGCCTTTTGAGTTTTCTGTTCCGAGCAGTACTTCTCTTCTCTCTCCTCGTTTTTCTTCTTCACACCCGTAGTTTCGGAAATACCTGATATAGATTCGTACTTATCGGGTATCCTGAGGAACCGGTCGTGACAGAATTATGAAAGAAATGAGAAATTGTGAATGCGGTATTGGAGACCGCCAAAATAAGTAACAAGAAATTGATTCATAAATTGAGAGTGAGGAAGAGTGATAAGAATCTGGAGTCTTCAGTCCAATCTAAAATGGGTGAAGCTTTAGATGTGGGTTTTTGGGGGGGACATGTGTAAAGAGTAGATCTTAAGGAGCGGACATATGATAGATTTCTCACTCGCTTGTCACTCCCGTTAGGGAGAGTCGACTAGAGTTAGAGAGGCCGGTGGTGTACTCGTGATGCACCATGCGATTTTTGATGGTTTGCTCTATTTGTCCCAATAACAACCGAGATGATAGATGGTCTCATTCCCGTACCTTGTCCCGTTTGAATAGGGAGTTACGGGAGGCCCCTCCAATGCTCGTGTCGATGGTTGAGGTACCACTTTTCAACTGCCATGGGTAAAGTCATGCTCCTTAAGTTTCCTATTATTTACACGGGTTCCCAAACATGTGAATTGATAACTTAAAGTTATTGTCTTATAAATTATAAATTTTGTTAACTTATGTCTATTTGTTCTTCTGTTTACTGTGATGTTGTTATCTCATGTTGATATGCACATCTTTTCATTTTAATGCCACTACCCTAAGTTAACATATTCATATGGTTCCTTTCTGCACTTGCATGTCATATTATGGCTACTTATGTGTATCCTTCAAGTTCTCTTTTCAGTGCATGCATGTTAGGGTATAAATACTTTCATAAACTCTGTGACCGTACTGTTTGTAGACAACCCTTCTTAGATAGGTAGTACCCTTGTAGTGTTGAGCAACTCTGAAACTGGATCCTACTAGCGATGTTGGACTTCCTACTGGGTCATGCTGTGACGTGTCCCGCCTTGTGGTTTCAGGAATGATTTGATAGCAGGAGCTGTGTAAGGAGTTGGAGTAGTGAAGCTTATGTAAAGGTTGTGTACTTGAGAATGGGGTTGGTGAGTGAGATGAGAGTGAGAGTGCATTGTACATTTTGGGTTTTGTTTGGTGAGAGTGGTAAGGTGATGTATATGAGGTGTTGTACTTGAGGATATTATAAAAAAGATATGATGTAATATTGATGATGTATAAATGAAATCAATCAGTTTCCATTGTTGTCTTTTGATTATTTCTATGTTGTTCTTGTGTTGTCTATGTTGTCTGTTTGGTTGGAGCATTGTCTATACTTTTCAGCACTTGCGTAGTGGCCTGCAGAGTTTTTTGTTCCGAGCAGCACTACTCTTCTCTCTCCCGGTTTTTCTTCTTCATACCTGTAGTTTCGGAAATACCTGATACAGATTCGTACTTATCGGGTATCCTGAGAAACGGGTCGTGACAAGTTGAAACTGAGCCAAGAGGGCTACATCAAGAAGGTCCTAGTATGATATAGAATGGAGAAGGCAAAGCCTGTTACCACACTGATTATGTTTTTATTTTGTATATGTATACCAATCCTTTTCATGGCATTCCCATGCATTTTCATGTCTATACGAACCCTTTTATGTGCATTCCTGATCATTTGGTATATCGTAGAGTTCATTATATTTTAAGGGAATTTTATGGATTTTTCTAGATTTCTTGCATGAGCTAACTTGGATTTCATGTGTGATGCAGCACAGATGCTTGGAGGCCTCCAGACGTCTGGCATATCACACAAAAGTTTGGAAAAACATTGTAATGCGATAGACGTCTGAAGAGCACTTCTTAGACGTCGGATGCACTGTGCAGTCATCTGGGAAGAGTATTCTGAACAACTTAACAATATGGCACAGAGAAAAAAGAGAGTCAGGAAATGTAGAATCCACCCCACTAGACGTTCGAAGAAGGCGTCCCAGACGCCTGAAAGTCCACCAGACACATAGGGCCACAGTTGTAAACATCTGTACCATCAGATAAACCAAAACAGACCCAATCAACCAGACGCCTGAGTTCATAACTACAGATGTCTAGTCCACTTAGAAAATGAAAGCCAAATGACTGAGCAGCCAGATACCTGGGATCATAACACCAGACGTCTGGACGATGGCAAAAAGCATCATCGACAGCTCGTTTCGACCCGACCCGTCTCCACATCATCTCTAAAGCTTTAAGGATTATGACCATTGGTTTTTGATCATAAGGTCGAAATCAATGGAGTGTTTAGATGGTATTTAAGCTGAGTGATGTAAATAGGGGAAGAATAATCGCATTCCTGGCAGCAGCTTTTAGGTTTTGGCATTTCTGAGCTTGGATACGGCTGGAGTTCTGGGATTGTGAGAGTGTGGAGATGGAATTGGTGATAGATTTTCGTAATCTCTCTTAATCTGATTCATTAATCTCATCTATTATCTTGAACATTGAATTCTATTAATGAAGATTATTATTTATATGCCCATGGATAGCTAATCTTGTTGTGTGTGTGTTATGTAGTAACTAGGGGTATTGGGTATTGAATTATCATTCATCTATAGCACTAATTATTGCTGAAATTGTTGGATTAATTATTTTTTATATTTTCGTCATCAATGCACTACCCTTCGAGGGGTCCAAGGAGGATACGTGCCGCGAGGCATACTCTACGTGCATAAACCCATAAAGGGACCCAGGAGGGTGGTGAACTGCAAGGTTCATCTAATTATGTTTTAATTTCCAAAACCCAATTAATCCGATAATGAATTAGGATGCTAAATTAATTGCTATTAAATGTTGTAAGGGACCCTGCAGGGCTACACACACACTAGAGGAGGTGAATAGTGTAATGGCAAGCAAAGTGCTTAATTAAAAGTTACTGAATTTAAAGCACATTAAGCAGCGGAAAATAAACAGAGTGCTCAACAACAACAAACGCAAACACAAGGATTTTACCCTGGTTCTCCAAAAACTTAGGTACATCCAGCCACACCAGTATTCACTATATTCCCACACAGAGAAGTGAATACAATCTCATACAGAGATACCTCACACAGAGGATTTAGGATTTCCACAAAGAGATATCTTTACTTTCACACAGAGAGACCTCACACAGAGGATTTGTTCTTTCACACAGAAAGAACCAAACTCTCACAAAGAGAGTAACTAATTCCCACACAGAGAATTAGGGTTTCAAACAAAAAAAACGAAACAACACTTACCTGTGCCTTGATATGATCTTACCAATACGATGAAGAAGGCATGCAAGTGAATGACCAAGTGCTTGAGATTAGCTTTGATTGCACTCGATGATCTTTCTCTCTTCTAGGAATGAATCCTAACACTTCTCACTTGAGTGTATGAAAATAAAGAGAAGAAAGATGATCTCCAAGAAAGGAATGAGAATTAGATCCCTTGGAGAATTTCCGTATGAGCTAGCTTCAATCCATGAAGAGGAATGTGCTCATGAGAGGGAAATGGGAGAGATTAGGAGTGGCTATTGATTCTCAATATTAATCAAGAGTTCTAAATGAACTAAGCCAACTCCTATATATAGGAAGCCAATAAAAGCCCATAAAACCAGCCAAAACTCCAAAGGGAAGAAATCTGCAACGGCTAGATTTTGGCAGTTTACGGCACAGACAGTCGACTGATGAACAAATGGTCGACTATTCAACGGCTAGAAAAATCCCAACGGCTATAATCTGAGCCAATACAGTCGACCGTAGAAGACTACACAAGGCAACTGTAAAACAGACAGTCGACTGTATATCCTTCATCAGGCGACTGCTGCAGGGATGTAATATAAAACAGAGAGAGATGCATTTTTTGCACTTACGCCTTTCAGACGACTGAAGACCATTTCACAGGCGACTATAAATATACAGGCGACTGTAAATACTTCATCAGTCGACTGTCTTGCAAATTGGGATGAAGACTAGAAAATGCAAGATGCGCACAGTCGACTGTCGACCAATCCACAGGCAGCTGTAGAAACACAGGCGACTGTAAATTGAACATCAGTCGGCTGATGCGAAAAGCTCAAGAAGAGTCAATAAAAATGTTAACTTGAGCTATGCACCACAGTCGACTGTAGAAGGCTCGACAGGCGACTAGAATCACCCAGTCGACTGTAAAACCTTCATCAGGCGACTATAGGAGATCCAGAGACTCCAATTGATCTTTGGATTAGATGAACCTATTGGGTTAGATTCTATGATAATCCTAAGGCTCACTAAGATGGTTAAATGCATATGCATGAGAGTATGACCATCTAGCAAGGCATTACAATAATCTTAGAATCAAAAAGAGAAATACAAGTAATAGAAATTACATGGATTATAATGCTTTCCTTAAAGTCTATGGCTTCAATCTTGATACCTTGATGCTCCCCATTATCTCCAAGCTTTGGCACCCATTGATCAGCTTCCCTTCATCAAGCTCCAAGCTTTGGCAATGCTTCTCTAGATGTCCATCCATCATCACGCTCCAAGCTTTGGCTTCATTAGATGATCTTCATGACTTCATCCAAGCTTGAGCACTCCATCACTCTTGGAGGTCTATAAGATATCCTTTGTAATATCCTCCCAGCATTATGCTTTGTCTCATCAACATATAATCATAAGATAAACTGAGACTAAAACATAAGATTGATTAGCACACTAACATAATGTATTAATCATCATCAAAACAACGTTAGTCTTGAACCCAAGAACTAACAAATGTTAGATCATCTGATCTCCATGCATTGGCCTGGATGTGAGATCTAGTTATCTAGAATGAATGTTTGATTCACTACCCTACAACCCTAATGAAAACACAACACACACATGCCTCATATATCATTGAATTCTCGCTTTAATCTCTCTCGTATAATTTTAGCACAGTTCATTGCTCACACTTTAAATCAATAATTCACTCCCAAGTCTGTTGTAACATTGTCAACCACAAAGGTAGAACTAATAACTATAGTTGAGGCGATGAAGGAAGGTTAATACCTGCGAAGTCTACTGAGCGACTTGGTTATTTCGCAAGAGGTGATGAAGCTATATTATGATAGTCAGATCGACATCCACTTGCCAGAGCATCAGGCCTATAGTACGATGACTAAGCATATTGAGGTGTGATACTTCTTTCTACAAGAAGAGAAGAAGATCATAGCATTGGGGAAGGTCTCAATGGATCACAATCCTATAGATATGCTTACAAAGACAGTTGCTACAGTCAAGCTAATGCATTACTTGAGCTTGATATACACTTGATGAGTGGTTTGACTGATTCCTATGGTCATTTGTGTTTCATAAGTTATAGATCTGATAGAGAAGTTTGGAATTTGGGTAGATCCGACATGGAGATTCTGAAGATGCCATGGTAATAGACAGAGCAGTGCTCGTGTGATGAAGGAAGTTTGAAGCATGGTAGAGTGTTGAAGATTATGCTTCAAATTCCTTAATCTGTGCATGACATGATCATGTCATACGACACTGATAAGGAGCACGGTCATCAGACATGGTAGAGTAGTGCTGGGCATGTGACACAACCATGTCAAATTTCCACTATATATGGCACGATCATGTGAGGTTGCCATAGAATCACATAGTTTTGGGTAGCACAGATGACATGATCATGCCAAATATGACACGATCGTGTCGATACCCAGTCGGGTTTATTTCATTCTGTTGCGGGTTTTGTTTTGCGGGTTTTGTTTTGATCTATTGATTTGATACTTGATCAAGTCGAATGTCCATGGCTCAAAATGGCCTCTATAACCTTAAGGGAGGATTCATTTCTGGAATACATTGGAGACACACGGTGTTTTGCACGACAAAAGCTTTGGTGACGACTACGAGCTTTGGGAGATGAAATAGTCATTGTTCTAGTGTTTTCTGATAAGATCTTTCCATTGTTGAGCATGCACGAGACTTTGCATTTGCTAGAGTGCTAGATTTACATTGTCAGGAGGGTTTGCTTTTTGTTAGAGGAGACTTGGTAGTTGGTTTATTCTCTTATTCTACATCTCTGATCTAGTGAAAACCGTAACAACGGACGATTGAACGTAGGTGCCACATTAGGCCTAACTAGTAAAAAAATCATATGCCTCTCTGTGTAATTGCTTGATCTTGCATGTGGTGGTTTATCTTTGTTATTTCTATTATTTCTTTAATATCCTACCATATTTTTTAAAGTTGGTGATAGATTATCATATTATATAAATATTATTCCGCTGCATCCAACCGCAACACTTCATACCCATCTTAAATCAAATCACATACATCTTGTAAGAGAATCAAAGTTCTCATCTTCACCATCCAAAAATGGTAGTTTGGCTTTGTTTTTTTATTGGATAGGATTGGGAGGTTTGTGACTAATATGGTTATATCTTGTGACTCCAAGGGAAAGATTGAAGATGGCTTGCAGTAGCTCTGATACCATTTTGTTAAGAAAATATCATAGATCAAAGTCTAGAGATGTGACTCATACATTGATTGTTGTATCAAAATACATAGAAGATAAAGTTGCTAAAGGGGTACATCCAAGAGAGAGAAAAAGAATCTGTTAGGATTTAGATTCTTAGCTGATTATTTGCATAACTACAATTTAAATTTGAAAAAAAATTACCAAAGATAAAATAATCTTAATAACACAAACTAATTTACCTAACAAATGACACAAAAATTTATGCTGGTTTCACTAAATTCTATTGGAAAATTGAGACCAGCCCCAGTGGATTTTGATGATGTGCATAAGTGATATGAGTACTAACATATTTATTTCAAGTGTGTATAGGATTATTTTATAGCTATGAAGCTTTTAAGCGTATTGTGAAGAAAAATCAAAGAACTTAGAGCCAAGATCAAAAGTCTACTATTGAGCCATGAATTGAAGAATATGAAGGCTCCGACATATAAAGCTTACGAAGACTTAAGATCAAAGAGAAACGGCTCAAGACGAAGAATGAAGGACAAAGGCTAGTGAAGTGTGTTTGTGTAAGTTATAGTACAAAATGTTAAAGCCAATATATATTTGTTACACACACACAAAAATTTTTGAAATATAGTTTTTAAATATGTTAAACCTTTTAGTATTTTCAAATATTTTTTATAAAATATTTTCAAGTGTTTTTGAGTATAAAATCATATATCAAGAAATAGCCGACTATCCTCACCAGATAGCCGACTACTGGCATGAAGATTTCATTCGAAACTCTTTGTCAAAATAAGGGCCGACTATTTTCAAAAATAGCAGACTACCTGGGTAAATTATGGCAGTTTTGGCAGTTTTATTTGAAATTAAACTAGCTGTTTCCTAGCCGTTAGAGTAGACACTTTGAGCAGATTTCAGGCTAATTTTAAGCTGATTTTGTGCTAATAATTATATATAAATATCTATGATTCAGAGTTTTAAAAAAGAACAATTTTTTATTTGAAAAGAAATCTCTCTATTGCTCAAAAGTTCTCAAAGCTCTTTTTATGTTCTTCATTATATCTAAGGCTACTGATTTTAATTCTCTTATGCAAATATTTTAAGATTATTTTCAGTTTTTATTTGGCCTCTCAATAGTACTTGTTATATTTGATCTCGAAGCTTAAAGGTTTCTTCGTTGAGATTCAAAATACAAGACTATTGTTTTAATCTTTGTGTTTTAAATTCGTATTCTTTTTCAAAGATTAAAATCTTGAATATTTGATCTCTAAAAGCTCAAGTGCATCATTTTTGAAGATCAATTTTCAAGATAACTATTTGATCAAATCGAATTTTATTCATATCATTTATTAGATCAAATGTTTCAGATTTTCTAAAGCCAGATCTCACACTTAGATACTAGTGGCTTATAGGAAATCTTGTACTCATTTTTATATCTTTTGTAAAATCTTTGGAGTAGACTTGATTATAGTAATTCCCGAGTTATAAGGGAAGTTTATGTTGGAAATCCTAGTTGGTCGTAACTAGGTGCGTGCATTGGAAATTCCTAGCGAGGAAATCTAGGTGCTTGTAGCATGTTGCTATAATGGATTAAATCTCGAAGGGAATCGGAGAATGGATGTTGGCCAAGGTTGGGCCGAACCAGGATAAAGTCTTTGTGTCTGTGCTGTGATCATTTCTCTCTTTATTTATTATCTCTTAAATCTTTTTATTTCCACTGTTACTAACATTTTTACAAGCATATAATTTTGTGTTAATTAACTACATTTGCGGTAACTCTCATATGAGACTTAGGCAACTTTTAGAATGGTTTATTTTACGCGAGAATTTTATTGCTTTGTATACAACATTATTCAACCACCCTTTTAGTGTTGTCTGCCATCCACATGGATCCAACACTTTGGTATATATCAAGTAGGAGAGATCACTAATGTTTTGATCAATCTTGGATTATAATATTTGGTTCAAGGAAAAAAACAAGCACGATAAGAATTAGAAGGAGAAACCCAAAAGAAAACTAACTTTGGCTTTCAAATAATCCTCAACTCACTTTATTTATACCATATGTAGATGTTAATAGATATGCAAAAATAGCCTCTAGGGATTAGCTCTCGAATTTTTGAAAAACCTTAGCAGAAATTATTCACAAATAGCTTTTAAAGTGAACCCGAAACACACGCTAATGCAAACAGATCCAGATCGGATTTGGATTCTTGTGGACTTTCGTCTACCACTTCTACTCCGTGTTAACCACAGCCATTCGATCTGCATCGGAATTTTCTAAGCACACACCACATGTCGCCATCTGCACACACCGCTTCTCGTACCATTGAGTGATAACATGCCACATGGCACCCACACAATGCTCACATCACACACTAAGCATGTGAGTATGTTGCATGCTCGCGGGCCACATACTGACATGCCATCATTTGGACTTTCACATGATTGGGCCACTTAAAAAACCAACTTCTAGCCTTTACCGTTCATCTAATTTGGGCTTCAAAAAATCGGTGTTTTGGACTCCAAAAAATCTGAATAAATCATGAGTTTATCTTTAGTTATTTTAGATATTTTATATCACATATTTCAATATTTACCTTGATACAAACACACCACAAGCCCCAAGCTAAACCAACTCTTCAAAAACTTCACCTTCAAAATTAAACACCTCACCATCAGGTTATGGAACTTAGCTTGCAAGCTTCACACTAAGCATCTTTAACTTACCAAGTGTTTAACGAACCCCTTGCAAATCCAAAATTTTCGCATCTTATGAATCCATAAACTTAAAGCAATTGCTGGTATCTCTTCATGCCAACTTGTGGCACTCGACCATCTTTTCAAATAAAATAATTTGAGCTATGCTCAAACTTCACCGCCTACCTATTCATCGCTAGATTATCCTTCTTGTGATTTTCCTTAGGATCACCAACTTATTGACATCTTCCTTAGCACACCTCCTTCCTGAATTTTCATTCAAAATCAACACGTTCACAGCACCTTATCAACACAAGGATCTTCATGCACATGCAATGCATATCCAAATTCACATAGTCATCGTAGTAAGCTGGGATCTTTACGGTGTTTCGCCCCCTCTACTAGCAATCGAGTTATGTATCCACAGTAGCTATATGATTTTTAACTCGATTAGAACTCACACTACCACATTTGCCATCATTGTTTGTAGTAGTAAATTTATATGGACTCTCCTCATTAATCGCCACTCATTTACCAATACATATATGTACAATTTGGAATAAGTACCACCATCTAATTCGGTGTTTCCTTATATTCACCTGTTTTGATACTTTCTAAAGCCTTCTTTTAGCACCACCAACTCATCAAAAATCACATATGAACTAACTAAGACCCTCTTCAATCTGGACTTCAAACTCTATAACATTTGACAACAACCATGTATCCCAACATGACACTTCTTTCTCGTAACGTTAAACTTCTAACCATCCTCATGAACATAAAATGAACATCCAAACATCTGAAGATAGCCTAGCTCCATTGGCTTACATGTCTAAACCTCTTCTGAATTTCTCATCGATGCTAATAATATATTTTTGTTCACCAAGTAAGCTACGATTGATATCACTTCTGTTTAAAATCCAAACACATCATATTATCTAGAAGTGTCATGGTTATCCTTTCTGCAACTCCATTCGATTGCAAAGTGGTATATGAAGTACCTTTTATTTCTTAGCTTTCACAGAATTCCTAAAACTCGGTAAAGATAAACTCACCACCATTGTTGGATCAAAGCATTTGCAGCTTATTTCATGTTTGATTCTCCACATGGATCTTCCACGCGTTGAACTTCTTAAATGTCTCTGACTTCTCTTTCATCATGTACACCCAAACTTTTCTAGAGAAATCATCAATAACGATATGAAATAATGAGATGTGCCTAGAATATAATCTATTGTAGATCCCAATTAATGATACTTAAGAATCACTCTAGTTTCATGCTTTCCCTCATCGAAATTAACCTTTGTCTGCTTCCTTGAAAAACTCCAACACCTTAAAATTCACTCTACTGATCAACCTACGCTTCTTCAAAGCTTCCATGCCCTTCTCTGTGACATATCCAAGTCTACAATGTCATAGCTGTTAGGATCCCTGAGATGGCAAGCAAAAAATTGGGGGGGTGAATAGTGGCTATGTTAATTACAAAATCTTCTTGAAAATTCTACCTAAGTAATTAACTTGAGTTACCAAATTAATACTTATTCAACAATATTAGTTCCAAGATAAGAATAATGCAGAAGCTTAAAATAACTGCAGGTACACAAACAAACACAGAGAGGGAGACAAGCGCAAACAATAAGATTTATCCTGGTTTAGGCTACACTTGCTCTACATCTAGCCATACATCTACATAGACAAAGGATCCACTAATTACATCTACAGCGAGATAAAGAGTACAACACAACTAAAGTAGACAAACAAATCTCCAATAAGACAAAGAAACACCACATGATACTCTGACATGTTACTAAAAACTTAGGTGATAACTTTTAAAACAATTTTAAAATATTTTTTGTATGTTCTGATTCGAGGTAAATATTGCATATTTATCCCCTCATTTGTTAGCATTTTGTGCATATATGGTATTTATTTGGCCTCTAAGACAAGCATTTTTAGAACATCATTGAATATTGAAGCAAAACCTATATTTATGTACAAAATTTCATTATTATGGCCTATCTTTGTCTTCTAATGATTTTTCATGTCAAAACAAAGCCAAACGATACAAAACGACGCTAAAAAGACAAACACTAGCCATTAGTCGATTAGGCATTGTCTAGAAAACTCTTTAGAAAAAGTCAGTCATAAATTAGTCGACTACAGCTTAGGCAATAGTCGACTAATAGGTTGATTAGTCGACTAGTCGACTACTCCCAAAGGTGTAGTCAACTAATCCATACAGAACCGACTGGGTCGAGTTACTAAGGGCATTTTGGTTATTTTTAGGGTTTAAACTCTATATAATGACAGGAGAGTACGGCCATTGGAGATATCAGATCTCTTCCTATCAATCTTAAACGTCCTTTAACACTTTTGAAGGCCTACTCCAAGGAGGAGGAGGAGGAGGAGCTAAAGAAGGAGATACTTTGTGAAGGAGATCTAGGATTCAATTGAAGTAAATTTGTGATAAAGTGTCTATCTTTTTGTATTGACTTTTCTTCATTGTATTAGGGATTAAAGATGATGTTTTTACTAATAAAGATTGAATCTTTTCTTTCAATGCTTGGCTAAATCTCTTATGAGTTGATTGTGATGTAGTTAGGGTTAAATGAGATATTTGCTATTAATGTCTTTTCACCCTACTTTCATGTTATATTGAGTATTTTATCGATTTATAAATATTATATTTGAGTGTGAGCATTGTTGATGTGAACATGTTTGAATCAAATATGACCCTAGCAGGCTATTTTAGATATGATCCTAGCAGATGTATCGTGACCCTAGCGGGCAACGATGCTTAGATTCTTCATGAAATTGATATTTCACTTGATTACATAAGGCATTATTTTATTGATCTTAATTTTTATATATTCCGACGTTTTCATGTCCTAATCAGATGAAACGTTGAGTTATCAAAAAGACATTAATATTCATCGATTGCAAACACCATAATGAAATCATAACCAACAGATGCTCTTCTGGTTGATACCCTATAATCAACTTCTCCGTAATTATTTTAGGGCAAATTTTTAGTATTTAAACCCTTTGAAACCAGTACTTCGCCTTTGAAAGGTGGTTGCTTTCTTATTGGATTATTACTCTTGATAATTGAAATTTGTGGTATTACAGGTCAGGTGTCCCGTGGATACAATCTTAATCTCACCGGGTATTACTTGTTTGATCTCATATACTTGGAAGTATTGCTCACATTTTTTGAGACGAGTCATGTCCCTAAGTGTGTGTCAGATTTAATCAACAAAGACCTTAACATGCTACCTGTTGGGAAATTTATGTCTTCGAGGCCAATTATTTGTAATTGGCGTTGGAAAATGTATGCCCCCGAGGCCAATTATTTATAATTGGGACATCTTGTTCAAATAATAGTATGCTATTTGGTAATGTTAATCTGAGTATAATTATAACTGTTTGTCTATATTTTATACTTAGATAAAGTCATGAGACTTAGTGCGAGGTCGAACATGTATCGAAATATGGATCACGATCGTGGAGAAGTGTTTCGACTGCTAATAGCATAAGTCTAAAATTATTTGTAGTTGTAGATGCATGGAGAAAGGACATTGATGCATCCAATAGACTATTGTGTGCTTTGTCTTCACCAAGTGTTGGTGGCGATGATCTCATGATCGTTTGATTTAGCGAAATCGGAGACACGACACATGTGTTCATTAGAGAATGAGTTCACTAAACGACCCAATGTGAGCTGCTACATGGATAGCACATACAAAATTGTCAGTGGTAGCTCTCAAGTGATGATTGGCAAGCTGGTCCTTTGACTTGAGGTTATTGTATGAGCTTATGCATGAACGGTCTCACTTAGATCTCTGACCTAGCTTTAAGGCAGTGCCTGCTGAAAGGTCTTAGGATGGATGGTGCTTGAAGCGTACGAGGGGAATAAGGGCCAAGAGACAATTCGTCACTCCAGTATGTGAGGAGTTAGTGTCACGGAATTAGTACGGTACTTAGCAAAAATCCTTGGCCGATGAGTATTGGATATGCCACAATAAAGACAAACTAAGACTGAATGATACTGATCAATCGCAAAGCTATTAGGAGTTGACAATCAACCATATCCTAGGCTTCATAGTGACATAGTCGTGATGAAGAGATTAAAACTGCAGAATTCATCACTGACATTGTCAAGTGTAGTCCCGACAATATTTATGTCAAGTGGCAGACCCGTAATGATGATACCGAACCAGGGACAACAACTGCTACTCGTGGTCACTATCATCGGGAGCTATGAGTCACACATATAGTAGGGTCGGGCTTAGGGTCTCACACAGGCTGAGATTCTCACCATAGTCATAAGAGAAAAATGCATATGATGCATATGAATTAACATAGTGGCAAATAGTTACGAAAAGGATTTCGGTCACATATGATGTGACGTGAATATTGAGCCTTGAAAAGCATAGAAAAACTCAGTTCCATATGCCATATAATGCCCTAGCCCGTGACCAGGCGCCGGTGCCCAAGCCCAGCTATGGTTTGGGCAACAGTGCCCAAGCCCAGGCCATAGAGATTATATGCTCTTTGGGACTTTCTCTCTACCAATTTACACCTCAGGCCATTCCTCCCATGGTCTGCTTCACTGTGCTTTATGAGCTTTGTGGGGGTTGACCATCCATTCAGTTGTTTAAGCACTTCTTCCGAGTAATAATCGACCCTGGCAAGGTGTGGTATCACATTATCGCTCGCCCTGCGAAGAGACTCATTTACAACCACCTGATCTCCGACCCTAAATAGGAAAACACTTTTGTGTTTGTTTTTCTCCCAGACATAGGACCAATACTTAATGGTTGGAGTTCTCCTAACCTTGATATCGCTGAAGAATTTAGGTTATTGCCAGGGGAGGTCGGAGCGGCTAAACTCCTTCTGAGCCGACCGAGGCAAGAGAGAATGACATCGTATTTGTTGGACAACCATCAGCTGAAGACCAATTTGTGGAGTCTGGGTAATACATATTGCTTCTGTGCTCCCATTGCAACCACTTACGATAATTATATTCGTTGTTTGCAGCTACGGATGGTGGAACTTACAGAAGCTTGAACCCTGAACTAGGTCAAATCTAAAGGGAGCAGCGCAAGAAGAAGAAAACAGTTGTGGGATCAAGTGATCAGTCTCCTCTTCACCTTAGTCATAGCTCCTCCTCTAAGGGAGGTGAAGCAATGGAGACCTCAAGGTCATCCTCCCGTGCCTCATCGAGAGAGATTTCGAGTCAAGCTATCGCTCGCTCAGTCCTGCCAATTGCTTTCATTATTGTCTCAGAGCCTCCAATTGTGGAGGGTGAAGACGATGTTGCGGCTCTCGAGCCTACCGAGTTCGTCAGTAAGAAGCGGGGTCCTCCCTCCCATGAAGGGGAAGACTCTGAAAAGAGAAGGATGGTCGTGGAACGGAACCCTTCCCTTTTGCTCATGGTGAAAGCTTGTGGCCCTTCGACCCAGGCTTTGGTGGGTCGATTGGTGGCCCCTCTCGATTCTCAGGGGACGGTTGAGCCCCCCGTGATTCCTCCTCTCAATAAATGGCCATGGAGTGGTATTGAGCCACCTACTCCCATGGTTGGCCACATCCCTTCAGAGTTCGATCAAGCTCTGATGCTGAATCAGCTCCCAACTGGTTCCTCGGGGTCTGTTCGAGGCAAACCTCATCAGCCTCGATTTATTGTTGGGAAGGAAGAGTCGGCCCTTTTGAACTTTGGGATGACTGCTCAACTGGTGGAAATCTTGTAGGATCCTGTCAAAACAAGGACGTTAGGGTCGAATAATGAAGTAGAGACTTACGCTTGCGTACGCGACACCGTAATCTCGGAACTTCGCCCTCGGATTTGCCACAACGGTCGATACTTTGTCACGGAGGATCGAAGCAGAGTTTCACCGTCTAAATCTCTATTTAGAAGAGGATTTTAATGGAAGGGAGAAGAAGAACATAAGATGCCTTTTGCAAACGTATGGCATGGAAAGTGTAGTATGAATGCCTTGCCCTTGGGTCCTATTTATAGGCTTTAGGGGTAGTTATTGTAGGAAATAACTAAATATAAGCTTATTAGCCTATATTAGCACATTCATTTATCCTCTTCTTCATTCACTTATCAAGTGCCTTTATGCACTTATAAAGTGACTTTTTCCACTTATCGAGTGGCTTTTTCCACTTATCGAGTGGTCCTTTTCACACGATAAAAGGTTCCCTCCGTGCACGCTTTCGTGCACGCGACATCTGAGGTCCGTATATCCTCATACATCCCCTCATGGGTGTATTCATGTCATCCATATCCAACATCTCCCACTCACACTTGAGGGGATTGTAAGGAAACATCTTTTCCTTTAACTCTTCTGTTTATCATACCGAGAAATAGACCGTGTGACCGTCATGCGCATAGAGTCCGCTGTTGTGCACTTGTTAGAGATACACAACACTCCTCGAGGTGCAAAGTTGAGTAGATCAACGCATGCTTTACCCTAGATTATTTCTTCACATTTCTTTTACTTTATATTCAACAATTGAATCCCATCTGGATTACAATTGGCTGGCCAGCTTTGAATCTTTAAAGTCCAAATGTGAATATGAAATTAATCTTCCTCTTCTTGTGATCCTTTCGATCTTGACTTGACTCTCTTTTCTAACATGCCCCGCCAGACCGAATTAACCATAGTCCATAAGCAACATGCTAAGATAGCAATCACCCAGTCAAATCTTAAGGAACCAATTAGAGTCCATAAGGGTAACGAGTTAAGATCCATGTGGTCTTTGGGTCTCACATAATAGTAAACACAATTACTATTCTAACCCAATGGTCAAAATGCATACGTAGTATGAATACGTATTACAACATCACTCCTTTCCCAGGGAGCGTATGTCTTAATGATGTTGTAAGGATGATGATCAGACACCACAATGTCTGATTTTGAGTCCCATTTACTACTCAAATAATCTTCTGGACCCACATCCCGCATAAGACAGATAGGATTTAAGAATCCTCTTAGATCTTTTGTAAGCATCCATATGATGCAGATCTTTCATACGACCATTTTTGTTTAAGTCATGACTCTAAATCATCCATCTGATGATTTTGACTTTAAACAGGTCTCATCTTTATTTTATCCGTCTGATATAATAAAGGCGGTTGCTCATGTGAGAGAGACAACCTCAATCTGTCCGACATACTAGAAAACCAGCTGAGAAAAAAATGTACACAAACATTTTCTTAAAAGAATTCATATGCAATGTTGAAAAGAACTTATTCTTTTATTGAATTTGATCATTTACAGACATGGGAATTTACATTGGTACAACTCAGCTCTTACGCAATCCTTGAGATGATAAGTGTTTGTAAAACACATCTCTGGGGATCGCCTTCGTAAGCGGATCTGCTATCATCTCATGCGTAGATATGTACCTTATGTCTACCTTCTTGGTCTTATCATAGTCTTTTGCAAATTTGTAGCGGATATCTATGTGTTTGGTCTTACAATGGAATTTAGGATCTTTGATATATGCTATAGATGCTTGACTGTCGCTGTGTATGGGAACAGCACCTGAGTCACTTGCATCAATTAGCCTGTCTAAGAATTTCCTAAGCCAAATAGCCTCTTGGACTGCCATGCTAAATGCTACAAACTCGGCTTCCATGGTTGAAAGTGCGATGCAGGATTGTTTCTTGCTACTCCAGGATATTGCACCAGATCCGAGTAGAAAAACATATCCTGAGGTCGATCGTCGCTCATCGAGATCACCCGCCCAATCAGCATCAGTGTAGCCTTCGAGCCTCAAGGCATCTCCTTGATAGCATAAAGCATAGTCTGCAGTTCCCTTAAGATACCGCATTATCCTCTTAACCGCTTTCCAGTGTACTTGCCATGGGTTGGATTGGTTACGACTTACCATTCCAACGGCAAAACAGATGTCCGGTCTTGTACACATCATAGCGTACATAAGACTACCAACTGCACTGGAATATGGAACTTTTTCCATAATTTCCCTTTCCTTTTGGTTCTTTGGACATGATTTCAGACATAAATTGTCGCACTTGCTTATAGGAGTATCAATGGACTTGCAGTACTGTATATTAAAACGTTCTAGAACCTTCTTTATATAAGTCTCTTGTGAAAGAGAAAGAAGTTTCTTCGAACGATTCCTTGAAATCTTAACTCCAAGTATATATACGGCTTCTCCCATGTCTTTCATCTCAAAAAATGATGAAAGTCAAGCCTTGATATCCATCACAAAGCCCTTGTCATTTCCGGCTATTAAAATGTCATCTACATATAGAGACATAATAACGTACTTGCTCTTAATCCTCTTGATATATACGCAGTTGTCTTCATCAAGCATGGAAAAACCATTTGATAAGACAACTTCTTGAAATCATATATACCATTGCCTCGAGGATTGTTTAAGACCATATATGGACTTACGAAGTTTACAAACCTTAAGTTCATTTCCTTCTTTTACAAACCCTGTTGGTTGTTCCATATAGATTTCCTCGTCCAATTCTCCATTGAGAAAGGCAGTCTTTACATCCATCTGATGTAATTCGAGGTCTAAGCAAGCTACCATAGCCAAAATCAGGCGAATCGAGGTAAAACGAACAACAGGTGAGAAGGTCTCTTCGTAGTCTATCCCTTTCTGTTGCGTAAAACCTTTTGCGACAAGGCGAGCTTTATATCTGTCTATAGAGCCATCAGCCTTATGCTTGATCTTGAGAACACATTTGTTCCCAATAGCTCTACGTCCTCTGGGTAAGTCAACTAAGTCCCAGACTTGGTTAACTTTCATGGATTCCAACTCTTCCTTCATCGCTTCCATCCATTTGTCTTTCGCAGGGCATGATACGGCCTGTTTGAAAGTAGCAGGCTCGTCATCATCTTGTAGTAAATTCATAAAGGTTTGCGGAAATTCATCCTCAAATCTTAGAGGAGCCAACCTTGTACGACTACTACGTCGTATTTGAGATTCTTCAAGTCCTTGTTGACTCGAATTTAGATCAATTCTAATATCACTCCCACTTGGAATGTCGTTAGAAATGCTCCCACTTGGATCATTATTCCCGTATGGAATAGGATTTGTGTCATTCGTATCATCCATTGGTGAAGTTTGAAACGTATTTTCGTCTTCACCAAGAATTCTCCCACTCGAATGAGGTAATCCTTCTTGATCATTAATCTCAAATAGAGATAAGTCCTGACTTATCTCGCCCTGTCTTGAAAACTCGTTTTCCAAGAAAGTGACAACCCTCTACTCAAATTCAATTAGACCTCCATTGTCTTCCTGACCAATGAAAACATAACCTTTGGAGTTTTCTGCGTATCGTATAAAGATACATTTCCTTCCCCGTGGCCCAAGTTTGCCATACTTATGGGAGGAAATATGTGCGTAGCTAGATGCACATCCCCAAGGTTTTAAAATGTTTAAGTCATGAGACCTTTGGTTCCACAACTCATAAGGAGTTGAGCTAACTGATTTCGAGGGTACGCGATTCAAGATGAAAGCGGCCGTCAATAATGCATCACCCCAAAAGGTGATTGGCAAGTTAGCTTGTGCCATCATTGAACGGACCATTTCCATTAAAGTCCTTTTTCTCCTTTCTGCAACACCATTTTGTTGCGGAGTATAAGGCATAGTTACATGATGTACTATGCCCTTTTCATCACAAAGTTCCTTAAAACTTGTTGATTGATATTCACCGCCCATATCGGTTCGCAAGACCTTAATCTTGCGATCTAATTGATTCTCCACTAAACTCATATAGTTTTTAAAGCAGGTTAATGCTTCACTTTTGTGGGATATCAAATAGATATGTCCGAATCGGGTGAAATCATCAATAAAAGTGATGAAATAGGACTTCCCGCACCTTGTCTTGACATTCATCGGACCACATATGTCCGAATGGATGAGCTATAATGGAACCTCGACCCTTGTGCCGGTTCCAAACGGCTTGCGACAAGATTTTCCTACAAGGCAATGTTCGCAGGTCGACATTTCAACCTTTGAAACATTGGATAGAAGGCCACGTTTGGCAAGTCTATCCATTCGTGTTGGTCCAATGTGACCAAGCCTTGCATGCCAACAAATTATATCAGACTCATAAGTCGAAGAATTTGTAACAAGGAAATTTTCATTACAAAATGAAGAGTCATACAGTGTATTTAATACAATAAATCCTTTGAATACATACCCAGTACCAATTAAGGAATTATTACAAAACAAGTCCACTTTACAATCATGAAAGAACCAGCTATAACCAAGACCCATTAACACGACCACAGATATAATATTCCTTCGAATATCTGGAGTGAAGAGGACATCATGAAGTAGGAGAGTGCGGCCGTTGTCCAAGACTAGCTTGCAAGTCCCAGCGCCTTTCACTTCAACACGTGTGTTGTTTCCTACATAGATCAACTTCGTTCCTTGGGGTATCCGGTGATACTCCACGAAGGACCGTCTGTCCCTTGCTATGTGGTCGGTGGCACCTGAATCAATTATCCAAAATGGATTAGATTCCACAAGAAATATTGAACTAGAAACACATATGTAACTAGTATAATTACAAGTTACCTCGTCGCTTCCACTCGTACACGAACGAGCATAGTGACCGAGCTTATTGCACTTGAAGCACTTGATCCTTTTCAAGTCTTTCTTCTTGTGCCATTTCTTGTGCCCACCCTTATGTTTAGGTTTCTTGGTAGACTCAGGTTGCTTATTACGTTCATTAGTGAACTTCGAACGATCTTTCCGTTTCTTTCCCCCGTGTGAGGAACTAGCAACCATGTGCACTTCTGCACTTGGCTTGGCGGCCGCAAGCCACTCTTCCTCTAACTCGAGGTGCTTAGAAACGTCGCTGAAGTTCTTGATGCTCTCATTGTGAGTGAGATGCATCTTCATTTGGTCCCACCCATTTGGTAGGGAACGTATGACTGCTTGGATTTGTTGCTCATCTGTGAGCACATGACCTGCATCCTTTAACTCAGAGATTAGATTCGCCATATGTCGCAGATGTTTCCCCATGGAATGATCTGGACGTTTCTTGTATGAATCGAATCTTATAGTTAAGGCGCGAAGTTTGGACACCGATACCGATGTGCCACCAAACTTCTCCTCTAGCTTGGACCATATGTCCATTGCTAAGTCATGCTCTCGGAAGATGCGCATTATGTCATCGGCCATACTGCTCAATAACGTAATGCGAGCTATCTTATTCTTCCGAGACCAAGCATCAAAAGCTTCCTTGTCTCGTCTGTGTTGGGCCGAAGTGCCCAACTCAGGTTCAATCATTACGTTCTTTAGAGTTTCGAGCACTTCTTGCTCCTCTAGAACGTATTGTATCTTGATGGACCAAAGTTTGTAATTATCGCCGTTGAGTTTTTCACCTCTGTTTAACTCAGCGACGATATTCTTTGAAGCGGAAGACATTTTACTTTTAAAATGCTGCAAAAGACATAAAACCGAAGGTTTGATCAAAAAACGTTGCATTAAAAATTCTTAAAATATAATTCCCACTTGAAATGATAATAGAATATCCCATTTGGATAGTTCTAATTTCAACTCCCACTTGGAATGATATTTATAATTTGATAAGTTACTTTCGAAAAATATTGAAGATGTTGTTATAGAATCGGAAAGGTTTCTACGATTCCAATCACCATCTAGAACAATCCTTCAATATTTCCCCCTCACTTATCAAACGATAGTACTCTTAAAGTACTTCGCAACGGAAAAGCGTTTTGAAAACGTATTTTTCAAAACGTGTATTTTAATCTAGTACCCTTATGATACTAGCGAAATATTCAGCAATCCCTAGCCATTGCCGGGGTTGAGCCGTAGCCGTGCCAAGGCCGGATCCCCCTTGAGGGGATTTTTCTGCAAGCCATTGTCGCCGGCTCCCGTATGGATCCAGGCGCTTCCCCCGTATAGGAGAATTTTGCCGCAGACGACTGTCGTCGGCCCCGTATGGGCTAGCCATGCATGTCACATTCATGCAAGCCCCCCCCCCAAAAAAACAGGGTCAACCGGGGCTCGGCACTGGCCGAGGCCGGCCAATGCCGGCCAAAAATCCCTCACTGGTCGGCCAGGGCCTCTGCCCTGGCCGGCCAGGGCCCTGGTCCCCCCGGCCAGGGCCGCTGCCCTGGCCGAGGCCGGCCAGGGCCGGCCAATGCCTGGCCCTGGCCTCTGCCAGGGCCGGCCCTGGCCCTGGCAGAGGCCAGGGTGCCGGCCCTGGCCTCTGCCAGGGCCGACAGGGCCCTGGCCCCTAGCCAGGGCCGGCTGGCCCTGGCAGAGGCCAGGGCGCCGGCCTGGCCGGCCCCTGGCTCTGGCCGAGGCCGGCCAGGGCCTCCTGGCCCTGGCCTGGCCTCGGCCAGGCCTAGCCCTGGCCCCGGCCAGGGCCCCTTGGCCCTGGCCGTGGCCGGCCAGTGCCGGCCTGGCCATGGCCGGCCATGGCCTAGCCATGGCCCTTTGGCCATGGCCTAGCCATGGCCCATATGGCCATGGCCTAGCCATGGCCCATATGGCCATGGCTGGCCACCCCCTTGCATGGGGTTGGCCGCACACCCCCGCCGGAGGGGTGGCCGTGGAAGTTATTGGCCGTAGCCAACCCCCTCCGCATGGGGAGGGGGGATGCATTGCCTCCATAGCCCATTTGGCCATGGTGATCATGCACCAAAAGTCATCTTCTCCGATGGGAATAACCACCATCTTCTTCTCCGATGAGACACCCGTTCGTCGAGAAAGTAGTTATTCTCTAATGGCCGTGTGCCAAAATGAAAAATAACATACTTTAAAATTCGTAAACTACGCGCTCCACATGAAGAGAGCGCCCATTCCCATTTGAATGGAGACTCAACATCCATGAAAAGAGCGAGTTTGGCGATATGAACGGTCGGTTCTTCCCGTCACGGAGAGTTCCTGCCATATCCGTAATGGTAGGAGACCCTAACGTGAAAAGAACAACCGCTGCGTTCTCTCCGTCACGAAGCGTTCCTACCATATCCATAATGGTAGGATACCCATTCGTGAAAAGACAACGCCTCGTTCATCAGTTCGACGGGGCGGCGGTTTGACCGGGGCGAACCCGTATGGCTCTGATACCAATGTAGGATCCTGTCAAAACAAGGATGTTAGGATCGAATAATGAAGTAGAGACTTACGCTTGCGTACGCGGCACCGTAATCTCGGAACTTCGCCCTCGGATTTGCCACAACGGTCGATACTTTGTCATGGAGGATCGAAGCATAGTTTCACCGTCTAAATCTCTATTTAGAAGAGGATTTTAATGGAAGGGAGAAGAAGAACATAAGATGCCTTTTGCAAACTTATGGCATGGAAAGTGGAGTATGAATGCATTACCCTTGGGTCCTATTTATAGGCTTTAGGGGTAGTTATTGTAGGAAATAACTAAATATAAGCTTATTAGCCTATATTAGCACATTCATTTATCCTCTTCTTCATTCACTTATCAAGTGCCTTTATGCACTTATAAAGGGACTTTTTCCACTTATTGAGTGGCTTTTTCCACTTATCGAGTGGTCCTTTTCACACGAGAAAAGGTTCCCTCCATGCACGCTTTCGTGCACGCGACATCTGAGGTTCGTATACCCTCATACATCCCCTCATGGGTGTATTCATGTCGTCCATATCCAACAAATCTCCATTCTTCCTCGAGATTTGGAGCTCATTCAAGGATTGGATATTGAGATGTTGGCAAACTTCTTTGTGGGTTGCAGCTATTAGGTCAGTTATTCGAAAATTGTCTCTTGACTTATGATTTTGAATTTTCCGACTGACGCTTTCCACATGTGTCCATTTTTGGTGCAGTTTTACGTCGCCAGACCGTCGATATAATCGAGGGGCGATGTAGGGTGGAGATCGCCGAACACAAAGCTTTCGAGCTCGAGGCCCAGATGATGAAGATGGAAGAGGACTTGGGAAGAGCGCTTGCGGCCAAGGCTGAGGCCGAGTGGGCAGCTTCAGAGGCCAAGACTAGCTTCGCGTCCATATATGTCGTCAGAAAATCGACAAAGGTCTAATGGGGAAGGGAAAGATTCCAGCTCCAGGCCGACTTAGAAGCCTCGAAGATGGAGATAGTCGATCTTCGAAACCAAAGCTACTAAATCGAAAAAGTTAGCTAAGGCTCACAAGGCGAAGCTTACGGAGAGGTTCACTGCGACGATGAAAGCATTCTAGAACGTCTTTATGCCAGGGAATGCCCCTCCCTCTTATGCTAGTAGATTTTTGAAGCAGGTTACATGTAACCATTTTGAATGAATGAAAAAAAAACTTTCGTGTTTCTTCTATCTTCATTTGAGTATGTGAATGTGCGTGTATGGCCCCTCAATGACTCAAAGTTTAATTTAAGAACCAATTGAAACTTGGGTCGTGGATGTGTTAGGCATTTTCACCTGATAAAGTTGATCCTAAGATCGTAATCCATGGGAGCCATTATTGAATGGTATCGTTCAGTTGTGAGGGGTACGGACTCTTCAGCTTACGGTCGACGATAATCAGGGGTCGTTCAGTGGCAAGGGTTTGTCCCTTGGCCTACGGCTGACGACGAGGGTCGTTCGGTAGTGATGGACAAGGCCCTTTTGTCTTACAGCTGACAACTGTCAAAGTTCATTCAGTGGCAAGGGTTGGCCCCTTGGCTTACGGCTGACGACGAGTGTCGTTCAGTAGTGAGGGACGAGGCCCCTTCGTCTTACGACCGACGACTATCGAGGGTCGTTCAATGGCAAGGGTAGGCACCTTGGCTTAGGGCTGACGACGAGGGTCGTATGGTACCGAGGGGCGAGGCCCCTTCCTCTTACAGCCGACAACTTTCGAGGGTCGTTCAGTGGAAAGGGTTAGCCCCTTGGCTTACGACTGACGACGAGGGTCATTCAAGGGGCGAGGCCCCTTCGAATTACGGCCGATGATGAGGGTCATTCGGTAGCGAGGACGAGGCCCCATCGACTTACAACAACTGACGATCAGGGGTCGTTCAGTGGCAACGGTTGGTCCCTTGGCTTACGGCTTACGACGAGGGTCGTCCGATAGTGAGGGGAGAGGCCCCTTCGTCTTACGGCTGACGACTATCGACGGTCGTTTAACGACAAGGGTTGGCCCATTGGCTTACAGCTGACGACGAGTTAGGGACTAAGTAGACAAGAACAATGATCGACCTTGTATTTATTAAGAATTTGCATTAATAAAGATAGGCAAATTTCGATCATCACAGTGCCTCCCCTCTTGTTGGTACAATCATTGATAGTACTTTCACAAATGCTCGACAGTCCAAGGATGATGAAGCTCCATATCCTCCATTGTGGCAAGTCGATGGTGATCGGGCCGAGGACATCAACCACCTTGTAGGGGCCCTCCCACTTCACAGCGATCTTTCCATGTTTAAGGATCTCGGAAGTGAAGATGGATTTCCGTAACACCGGGTCGCCTATACGGAAACTGCGCCCCTGAACTTTGGAGTTGAAATAACGAGCCATACATCCCTTTTGTTCAATAAGGGTCGTAAGGGCATATCATGAACCTCATCGAGCAACTGTAGGTTGAGCTCGAGTCCATCCTAGTTTCTCTCTTCATCGAAGTAACGGAGACAGAGTGGCCGCTTATTGACTTCCACTGGGATAACAGCTTCACAGCCATAGGCAAGCATGAAGGGTGTTTCACCTGTAGAGGCTTTATGGGTCGTTCTATACGACCATAGGATGCCAGGGATTTCTTCTGGCCATGTCCCCTCGAGTCCTACTATCCTCTTCCGCAGGGGTCCGAGGATGCACTTGTTTACAGCTTCTGCCAGACCATTGGATTGGAGTGGGTGACAAAGGCGAAATGCAACTTGATTTTCAACTCGGAACAGAAATCCCTGAAACCGACACTGTCGAATTACGTCCTATTATCTGTCATAATGGATTGAGGATATCAAATTGGCTGATAATGGATTTCCACACGAAGCTTCTGACTTCCTTCCACGTAATTCGGGCAAGGGGCTCTGCTTCAATCCACTTAGTGAAGTAGTCGATTGCCACTATCAGAAACTTTCATTGTCTGGTTGCTGGCTTGAACGTACCAAGGTTGTCTAATCCTTACTTAGCAAATGGCACGGGACTGACAATAAAAATCAGATTGGTTTGAGGGGCCGAACTGATCTTTGCAAACTTCTGGTAAGTCGTGCATTTTCGTACGTACTCAATCGCCTCCTTGAACATGTTGGACCAAAAGTAGCCTTGCCTCAGGGCTTTTAAGGCCAACGTCTTTCCTCTATAATGATTTCTGTAGTCTCCTTCATGGATTTCCTGGATCACATAAAGGGCATCCTGCGGGGTTAGCATTTGAAGTAAGGAAAAACATCATACTTGGTCCACCGTCTTTTGTACAATGAACCACCAAGCAAAACGAATTGGTATGCCTTTCGTTCCACCTTTCGTGCTTCTAACAGATAGTCAGTTTCTCCCCTATATTAAGATAATGGATTATGGGATCCATCCAAGTGACTCCCTTGTCGACGCTCAGCTGCTCCTGCTCCGGTACGCTAGGATGCGGTGGATGCTGCACATACACTGTAAGACTGAGTCCTGCAGGTGAGGATGAAGCAAGCTTCCAAAGGGCATCGGCTCGATGGTTCCTTGACCTCGACACATGACGGATTTCCACCTGTCTGAAGTTGACGAGCTCTGCTTTAGCAATTTGCATGTAGCTTTGCATCGTGTCTTCATGATCCTCGAAACCTCTATTCAGTTGGTGGACTACTAGATTGTACTCGCTGAGAAGCTGGACCACCTTCACTTCTAGGGCTCGAGCCAATCGGAGCCCGTTGATTGCAACTTCATACTCTGCCCCATTGTTTATGGTTTGGAAGTCAAAGCAATGAGCATATTCGAATATAATGCCCGCTGATGTTTGGACAATTATTCCTACCCCACTTCTGGTTTGAGTGGCCAAACCGTCCACTTGCACGATCCACGTCCCCCCATCCTCAATCGTGTCGATTGGAGAATTGAGATCTGTCGAGGGAGAAGATGAATTTTTGGTTTGTATGTTAGCAACATGTACCTCTTCTGGTGGGTTGTTGTGCATGTGAGTTCGACGATGAAGTCAGCTAGGGCTTGCCCTATGATGGTAGTCCTTGGCTTGTACTAGATGTCGAATTCACTTAGCTCGACTCCTCACTTTGTCATTCTTCTCAACTGATCCAGCCTCTTCAGAGTTTGCTCTAAGGGGGTATCGATGAGGACCAAGATGGTGTGCGCTTGGAAGTAAGGCCGTAACCTCCTCGCAGATTGGACAAGTGCAAATGTCATCTTCTCTATCCTCGATTAATTTATTTCTACACCCTGGAGGACTTGGCTGACGTAGTAGATAGGTCGTTGCACTCCCGAGTCTTCCTTGACGAGTGTCGAGCTCACGGCTTCAGTGGTAGCAGCCAAATAGATGATGAGTTGGTCATCCTTGTCCGGTTTAGTCAAGAGTAATAGGCTGCGGAGGTACTCCTTCAGCTCAGAGAAAGATTTCTTGCAGTCTACATCCCACTCGACGATCTTCTTGTCATTCGCGGTGGATGCTATTGCCTTCCTCGACACTTTGAAGAAAGGTAGAGATCTCTCGGCTGATTGGACAGGAATCGACCCATAACCGTTATTCTTCCGTTCAGTCTCTGAAGTTCTCTGATGGTTGAGGGATCCTTCATTGCCATGATTGCCGCGATTTTGTTGGGGTTAGCCTCGATTCCTCGATTCATTAGCATGAACCCGAGGAACTTCCCGGATCGAACCCCAAAGGTACACTTGGCGGGGTTCAGCTGAAGGTTGTAGTGTTGGATCTGTACAAATGTCTCTCGGAGATCTGCAATGTGATCCGATGCCTTCTTCGACTTGACTAGCATATCATCAACATAGACCTCCAAGTTTCGCCCAATTTGAGTCTCGAAGACCTTGTTCATCATATGCTGGTACGTGGCTCCTGTAATGCCCCGCTCCCCAAGATACCCTGGAAGTACGAATCCATCCCAGGTGATTCCAGAGCAGCGAGTGTTACTAAGGGAAATACAAAAAGAAAAACTCAAAGAAACCGACATGCCACTTCACACTGCTAGGGATATTACCTGCAATATTCCCAAAGCACAACCAAATAACCAACAACATAAACACAGAAAGAAACAACACAGAGGGAAACTGTACAACAACTAAACCCAGATAAAAGTCTGATTTCTATACATCATCCATCAGTACATACATCCATCATTATCATCTCTTCAATACCCAAACAAAACCCCAAAAGTACAAACACCCTCTCCTCTTCCCTCGCCACTCTAACCTAACTCATCCACAGAACTCCACTACTCCACCTCATAGCCACCAACCAGCTCCAACACCAACACTTGAAAAGTCAACGGTGGGGCACGTCAAAGCGTGACCCAGTAGGAATACCATACCCAACTAGCCCCTAACCTGATGCAATTACATATACACATACGTATGGTATGGCAGGAAGACTAAAGTGTGTAAATGGTGCACGTGAGCAGGCAGAGTGTATGACATGGCATAAACATCTACAGCAGTAAAGAAAGTAACAACTATAGTTATGAACATGTGGAAGCATGCACGAGTAACATGCAAGGTGTACATACTAGCATAATGTACAAGAGGCAACAAATAACAAGTACAACATTTATATTGAGCGACTAAGTGTTAATAGTAAAACAATAGAAACTAGTAACATGAAACTCATCTCACCCATTCATTTCTTACAACATCAAATAGCATTTTCAACCTCATTTCCATGGTGCCATCATAATTAAGGCAATAATAGCAAAACCTTCCATCACATTTCCACTTACTTAAGCTCCACAAATGAAAGCAAACAACCCCATTTTTCCAACATACAACCATTTCAAGCAACTTATGCATTCATGGCAACAATCATACATATAAGGGAACTATCATATCTATAACCACAAGTCACACATAATGCTCAAGGATGCCATGATGCATATGAAACACGATGCAATTGCTATGAGATGCAAGGCAATGCAATGCAATGCAATGGGATCTCATGAATGTGTCGGTGTCCAAGTGTATTGTGACTACTCCGAATCATGGGGAGCCACCCATGAATCGAGAAGTGACCAAGGCATTTTCCCCGCCTCCTACCGTGGCACAACCATCCAAGCCGATTCACTCTCCCCCCGTGTCCTTAGTTTGATCATATCCAAACTTGTTTTCTTTTTCCAACATCAATACCACTTGAAGGCCAACATTGTTATCAACAATAAAATCACTTAGACATTGAACATAAGTGAAAACTAACAACTTTATGAAACATGAGGTAGCCAAATAAACAACTTATGAATCATGTAACAATCATATATTGAAGCAACAAAACATGGAGATCCATATAATCGAAGAAAAAACAACACATTCATGCAACCCAGTTTCTGGAAATAACATGACATTCCCAAACAGAGGCATAATGCTCCAAATATTTGTAATAAACATCAATTTCACTTAAGAGTTGTAAACATATGTGTTGTGAATTCACTGATAAAATTTCAAGAGTAAATTCCTACTGTGTGATTTATGGTGAATTGTTTGGTGAGTCCTTTCAAAACTGTTTTTCAAGCAGATTCTAAGAGCTGTAAAGATTGTTAGTTTAAGTCATGTTGCAATTAGAATCTCAAAAATATGTTCTAAGAGAAATTTGTAGAAAAAGTTGTTATCTTTCCAACGAGACCAAGATCACCAGTTTTTATGGAGTGTTCAGTGACTGATCTAGGTTTTGCCAAACTGTGTCCATACCGGGTAAAAATTAGACGTACTGCAAAGACAGAATTTTTACCCCTAATTCCTATCCGAATTAACAAAATTTCTCAACATAGAAGTGGTAGATAAAAGTCCAGTACTTATGCCATAAAAATTCCAGAGCAAACTCAGTTCTATATTAGGAAAATAAGCAAATCAATGAGCAGGTAAATCTGTCCAGAATTTCAGCAACATCAAGAATGAAAACTAATGTCATTAAACTAAGATTAACTTAATTTCTCATGCTTAACATACACTAGCACTTAGTTGGAGACAGAATCCTACCACTTGGGTGATGAGAGACAAGGGGGTAGCTCTTGGCCCTATGGCTCCTCCTTCAAACCCTTCACCTTCTTTCTTCTCTTTCTCCTTGCCTTGGGGTTTTCCTTTCTTTTTCTTTTTCTCCCCCTCCCCCTCCCCCTCCCCCTTTTTGTTGGATGAAAGAAAGAGATAAAGGAAGAGAGAAAAAAGAAAAGAATGAGAGACGGAAGTAGAAGAATGTAGAAAAGATAAAGAAATAAATAATTAAAAATATCTCTTCTTCTAGAAGCCTATTTATTTACAAGTTTGCCATTCCTTAACTATGTCATCTTACTCTACACACACCTAAACTAATTACAAGGGTGCCATTACTTTACACACCCTTCTACCATGCACACACACTCCCCACTAATTACCAACAAGCCACTAATCCAACCCCCTTTCACACTAGCCTCATTCTTGCCCACATAACCCCTTTCACACTTGTCCTTCTACACTAACCATATCTTAATACTTACCCTCTTCTAAGTACTCAAGGAGCCATCATTCCACGCACCCCCCACTTTATATCCACACAACCAACTCATTGCAACCATACGCTCAAGCATAAACACCCAATTAATAACACTAACACTAATATTAATAATAATAGTAATTCTACTAATATTACTACTTCATAACCATACTAATAATAACAATAGCACACACACACACAAATATATACATCACAAATAACACATTAGTATTAACACTAATGTACCACAATTTACCCACAACACAATTAGTATAAGGCCATCACATAATACAATTAAAACTAATATAATAATTAAGGCTAATGCTAACACTTTAATATACACACATGTCAACTTACTAAATGCAAGTGTGCCATCACCTTGCACACCCACATTCTTACACATGCGCACACACACATCCAATTAAATACATCAATGACACACGTCAAGCATACATTCCTATACACATATACACTACATCATAAACACAAATACACCCACAATGCACTACCATATATATACATTCATTATCCACGATCACTTAGCACAACATATCGTATAAACACACTAACTCGATACTACTACATAAGTGCACTTATATCCAGTCAAATAACACTCCAATAGTACAATCGATTTACACACTAGATAAAACATTACACACACCACATAAACATATCACTGTACGGGTATACACACACAATAATCTACACAATACACAAAAAAACGTGCCCTACGTATATGGCATTAGGGCCATTGCAGCTCCTGCTACTTTTAACCAAATGTCATCTTTTTATAACAAAAAATACCTCGATCCATGATGAAGGAAGCCTTTTCTTCGTCTTCCGGCACCATTTAGATATGGTTGTAGCCTAAAAAATCGTCCATGAAGCTTAAGAGTTCATAGCCCGAGGCATTGTCGACCAAATGGTCGATTCAAGGCAAGGGGTAGCTATCTTTCGAACAAGCTTTGTTGAGATCGGTGAAGTCGATGCACATCCACCATTTGTCGTTCGCCTTTTTCACCATCACGACATTCAAGAGTCATTCGGGATATTGGACTTCTCGAATGAAGCCCGCCGCGAGAAGTCGATCCACCTCCTCGACTGCGGCCTTCATCTTTTCGCCCCCCATGTTCCTCTTCTTCTGCTTCATAGGTTTGGAAGTCGAGTCGACCTCCAGCTTGTTTGGAAGTCGAGTCGACCAGGCAAATACGTCAACATGCTCTCTTAGGAGAGCAATCAACTGTTCTTTTAGGTCGAAGGGGAGCATCGACCCAATGGAGACAGTCTTTCTGTCTTCTTCAGAGATCTGGATGCTCTCCGTCTCTTCAACTGGTGCGGGTCATTGCTCCATGTCTCTATCTTCGCCTTTGGGATCGACTGGGTTTGTCTACCGTACCTTTCTTAAAGCGGTGGATAGAAGATAATGTTGGATCTGGATCTAAGCCTAGAGGGATGGGTGAATAGGCTTTAAAAAATATTCGTGCAACCAACACGAAATCTCAGGCAGTTATAGCACAATCAATCAGACGCGGAGTATAGTAAAGCAGTCACAGCATGCACATACGATATACCCTGGTTCGGTCATCCCAACGACCTACGTCTATCCCAAAAAGCAATACTAGATTATTAAAGTTTATTGGTACAACCTGTAATTAGAGCACCAACTCTACACTCACCTGGCTCTCAGTACCTGCACTCACCAAAGTGCCCAAACAATAACAATCCTAGTAAAGCTCTCTCTTGGCTAGTCCCAACTAACCAAGTCCCCAAAAGATAATAAAAATAGTTCTATAAAGATTACAACGTCACAATCACAAATATAATAGAGTAAAGTTTGGAATAGCTCAGATGTGACAGCGTTGATGTCTCTGTCGTTCAGCGCGTGGTCAGGTCAATCTAACAAGTAGTCGTCCCTAATCCCCTCAATAGCATGGCATCCCTCTCTTGTTGGATCTCTGAAATTGCGGCAATGAATCATTGCTATCAGAAGCTTGCTGATGTGGCTGATTCTTCAAACCAGTCGGCTCTGGAGTTTGGGAACTGCGGCTAAAAATTTACGGCATGTGCTCTCTTGAATCTTGTGACTCCAACAAACAAAGGCAAAGCAAAGGGTTGCGGCAGACTTGATTTTGATTGGCTCTCCAACACAAACAAATTGCGGCTGTCAATGGGTTTTTCAAAATAAAAATCAATTCAGCCTTGTAGGGGTTGAAGATTGCGTCCCCTGTGCTCTTCGAGTTTTCCCAAGGAGAGAACAAAAAGTTACGGCAACCTTTATAAAAAAATTGTTTCCTCAAAAATGTGCGCATGTGATCTCTTGAGGGGTTTGCAAAAAGGGAAGGCCGAAAACAATTAAGGCCTCTTGGTTTTTGATGATTGGCTATGGACAAAAAAGGTGCGGCTCTTTGGGAAATTGATGGGAGAGAGAATTTCGGCTGCAACATAAATAAAATACTTGCGGCTGCCCCTTTAAATTTTTGATGATGAGCTCTTTTTGTTTTGGCTGCTTATGAATTGAATAAAAAGAGTTGTGCGTCCGCCCCTGGGGATTTTTAAAGGGTTAGGGTTTTTGAGATTAAGAGCTCTTTTGGACTTTTATTTTTTCGACCAGCTCCCTCTTTTTTTGGGGGTCTTCAATGAATATTGCAACTAGAGGAGTTGATCTACGGCTAGGATCAATTCGGTAATATGGTCCAATGGCTAGGGATGAGTTGCTTCATGAGGAATCCTAATGAAAGGATGATTTGCAATGGAGTTGGAAGTTTGGACTTGGTTTGGTTGAGATTAAGAATGGGCTCAAGTAGATATGGACCAAACCAAGTAAAGTATCTCCTTCTTCACATCATATTGGCCACGTCTCACAATGAGTCTCCCCATCATATTGGCCACGTCTCACAACGAGTCTCTCCTAGCTTTTCCTTTCTTGAAACACTTAACACACACGTTAAAAACGTTCACACATGTTTGTTATCATCAAACACAAAGTTCATAGATCGTTGCTACCAACAATCTTCCCCTTTTGATGATGACAAACTAAGTATAAGATTTGAGTAATAAATTTCTAAATGGTGTGTGTGAAAGTGTGACGATAGAGGGTGACATGCAATGATATATAATGATGTGCAAACAATAACGTGCAGAGTTAACAGCATGCATGCTTCTTCCCCTATATTCATGCTCCCCCTTAATCAAACAATTATATATTCATGAGCATTAATATCAGATACCAAATACCAAGTTAAAGCACACAATACCAATCATAGTACCAAATCTTCCCAATTTTTCTCTCCCTTTGTTATCATCAAAAGTCAAAACACGAAACATGCAAAAAGAGAGTATTATTAACCATTACCAACAATTGCATGCATACAATCATAGAATAATCAAGTCAAAATCCAATGAAATTAAACAACTAAGACTTGAAATTAAACAACTAAGACTTCAACACCAACGTGTACGTGTGAAGATTAGAATTGAAGCACACAGGGAGAATCATTTACGAAAGTCAACCAAAGACCAATCACAATTTTCCATATAACATTCTGTCACCTAGGATTGATTGTCCACATCTCATTAAAAATGAGTTCAAGATTTTACACTCCCAAAACATAGCCTATAAGGACTCTTAGATGTGAGGGTAGCATTGCTTGACAAGTAAATATACCAATGCTAAAGTTTTTTCATAAAGCTTATGTTGGATACTCGTAGGTAATACCGTTGCCAAGGATTGTATAAATTTTTCATACGGAGCAATTAACCTTATTTTTCATTTTTAAACTTGTAGTATCATTTTTAATTTTCAATTTTTATCCATGGCAGGGTATATCATATCCCTTAAATTTTCAGTTAAGTTTTCCTTCTACATTCACTTTCCATACTTCATAAACGATATCTCCAAATGTGCAACAATAATAATACATGTGGAAGTGAAATAGTAGGGGTAGAAATCAAGTTATTTTCAGTCATTGAACATGCCATGAATATTTAGAAAGATGAACATGCGCATGTAGCAAAAGCAATAATACACCAATTTCTACATAGATATGAAAATCATTCATGCATACTTCTTTAATGAATCAAAGAGAAAGATACACATTTAAGCACCAATTTTTTTTATTATTTTTCAGTTTTTTTATTTTTTATGCATGAAGTACTAAAGCAAACATGAGATATTATCCCACAAACCAAAGAATATCATGCACACAATATAATGCAACAACTAGCACACAAACAAGAAAAAGTTCAAGCACACAAGAAAGCATGAATTCTCGTTCTAAGTTTTATCAATAATATTAGGCTCTATTTTAGAAATAAAATCACCATAAATACATAGAGCGCAAAGGTTTCTAAAAGAAGAACGAGTGCATATACCTGCCGTAGGTTCACCTATAATCAAGTCTGATGGGTGGTTTGGATTGAACCTCAGCTCTCCACTGTTAACTCCTCCTTCTTGTATTTATGCCGCGCCAATTTCAGTTTCCTCTTCTCTTTCAGGTTGCTCCTCATTATTCCATGGAATGCTTTGTTGTTCTGCATTTTCCTCTTCTTCGTTATTCCTGTAAACCAAAGGAAGTATATCAGATTCATCAAATTTAACATGTATAGATTCAATAATAGTGAGAGTGCATTTATTATATATCATGTATGCTCTGCTCCTCGCTAAATAGCCCATGAACACTCCTTCATCTGATTTGAATTCAAATGTGCCAAGTTGATCTCCTGTATTTAATATATAGCACCTGCATCCAAAAACTCTAAAGTAAGAAATATTCGGAGTGTTGTCATGCAATAGTTCATAAGTAGTTTTATTTAATAAAGGTCGAAGCATAACTCTATTGCATACATGACATGCAGTATTAATGGCCTCAGCCCAAAAATACATAGGCAAACTATATTCACTTAGCATACTCCTAGCCATCTCTTTTAATGTACGATTCTTTCTTTCGACCACCCCATCTTGTTGAGGTGTTCTAGGAGAAGAGAATTCATGTAAGATTCCTTTTTCAAGACAAAAATTTCAATCATAGCATTTTCAAACTCACCTCCATGATCACTTCTAATTTTTATAATGGAAGAATATTTCTCATTAGAAACTTGTATGTAAAAGTTTTGAAAATTATAAAATGAGTCTGATTTGTTGGCTAGGAAGTAAACCCATGTGTATCTAGAGTAATCATCAACCAATACTAAACAATACTTTTTACTTCCTAGGCTAGCAATGTCTGTGTGACCAAATAAATCTATGTGCACTAATTCCAAAATGCGTGTGATTGCAACTTCATTAATGCTAGAAAAAGTAGATCTAGTTTGCTTACCTTTTGTGCATACCACGCACAACTTACCATTTACATATGTTTGATGCGGGAGTCCTCTTACCAGATTTTTGCTTTCCAGCTTCTTTAGCAATCCCATGCTTGAATGTGCTAATCGTCTATGCCATAGTGTGGCCTCTTCTTCACCTACAAGCAAGCATTTAGAAACAGTCAGTTCTTCAAGCATAAGAGTATAAACATTATCTCTTCTATTAACAGTAATAATAGTGTCACCTGTGGAGCCATCAATAATTCTACAAAAATTTGCATCAAATTCTACTTTCATACCTTTGTCGCACAGCTGACTAACAGAAATGAGGTTGTGTTTAAGCTTTTCAACCCATAGGACGTCTGAAAGCTGAAATATGTCGTTACCTACAACACATTTACTAATTACCTTGCATTTTCCACTGTCCCCTAAAGTAACACTTCCTCCTTCACGCTTTACAAGGCTAAGGAACTTTTCACTATCACATGTCATGTGTCTTGAGCAGCCAGAGTCTAAGTACCACTCGCACTGTTGTCCCTTAGCCGTGCCATGTACATACACATAGGAAGAATATGATATGTGTGACCAAGGAATTCAAATAGGTCCACTGGTGTTAGTCACTTTACTTTGGGAACCCAAATTTGCTTAAATTTAATGTTGTTGTTCCTATACTTGCAATTATAATAAGCATGACCAACACCACCATATGTATAACATTTAGCAAACACACTTCTTACTACACCATTTTCTTTTTGATACTTTCTATTAATTCTATGCCTTTCATCAATTCTATTTCCATAGCCCAAACCATGCCTATTATTTCCATGTATCTGATTTCCTAGAATAATGTCTAATGAATGCTTTCCAACACCAAAATTTTTAATAGACAATTCAAGATTAGATATTTTAGATTTTAAGAACATGTTCTCATTAACAAGCATGGTACATTTACTAATAAAGGCCTTTTTGTTCTCTTCCTCACTCTTTTTCAGATTAACCATCTTCTTTCTAGCTCCTTGTTTTCATTGATTAGCATGCAAATCTTCTTATTTAGCAATTCATTTTCAACTTCTAGCTTGATCATATTTTGTTTAAACATGCTAATATCTTTAAGCAGAGTAGAGCAATTAAGGCATTCAGTTTCAGCAGGCATGCTAGACTTTCCCTTTTTCAAAGAGCTAATAGTAGAGTTACATGCAACATGCTTTTCTTTTATTTCATCAACTTCTAATGACATATTATAATTGTCATGTTGCAATTCAAAATTAGCACATTTAAACTTTTCTACATGAGATTCAAGTAACTCTACATTTGATTCCAAGCTTTGAATTTCCTTTTCCATTTCTTTACAAATAGTCATAAGTTCAGCTTTGGTGCAAGTTTGTACCTCATCGAGTTCTCCCATCAAGCAAACGAAGGAGTGCACAACTTCCTCTAGAGATTCATCCTCGTTGTCCATATCCCATGTGAGCACTAGAGATTTCCCTTTTTGATCCGCATCGTTGTTCTTTGATTAAGGGCTTGCTTCAAGAAGTGTCCCTGCTTTTTACATTTAAAACATATAACAGGATCAATAGCAGTCTGCTCAGAAAATTTATTTGCAGAATTAAACTTGTTAGAGCGATTAAACCTTTTTAGCATCTCTGATCTCCTATTGCTTGTTCTGATATATTTCTTGAAGCTTCTCACCAAAAAGGCTTCCTCCTCATCCTTAGTTTCATCTTCATTAGCCTGAAGGGCTGGTACCTTTGAAGTCTTGATTTCATCTTTCCCTCTAAGTTCAATGCTCTGTAGCTCCAGCTCATAGGACATCAGGTTCCCTATCAAGTCTTCCACTTTCATCTGCGATAAATCCTTCGCTTCCTGAATAGCTGTAATCTTGGAACGGAAGTGCTAGGCAGCGCTCTTAATATCTTTCTGATTTGCTCCGGACTCGAGTACGGCTTTCCAAGAGAGGTAGATTTGTAGACGATGTCTGTGAACCGAGCAAACATCTCCTTAATTGACTCTGATGGAAGCATGCAGAAGCTTTCATATTCAGTGCTGAGTAGTGCAAGTCTGGACTTCTTTACCTGTGATGTACCTTCATAAGTCACCTCCAGAGTATGCCAAATTTCCTGCGCAGTTTGACATTGAGATACATGGTTAAACTCAGCTTTATCTAAAGAACAAATCAGAGTGTTCATAGCGTTATTATTCAAGGAAAAACGCTTCTTATCAAAAATCATCCCACTTATCTTATGGTTTTAGCATTTCATTATCTGCAACTTTAATGGTGGGATGTTTATAGCCTTTTTCTACAATGCTCCATACATCATAGTCAACATCAGCTAAGTATATCATCATCCTAATTTTACAATATGCAAAATCAACACCGTTAAACTTAGGGGACGGGAAATAGATTGGCCCTCAGCAAAAGCAGAATCAGACATATTCATAGACATAGTCAACTAGGCTAGATCCTCTAAACTAGCTCTGATACCACTTGTTGGATCTGGATCTAAGCCTAGAGGGGGGTGAATAGGCTTAAAAATGTTCGTGCAACCCACACGAAATCTCAGGCAGTGAGAGCACAATCAATCAGACGCAGAGTATAATAAAGCAGTCATAGGATGCACATGCGATATACCCTAGTTCGGTCGTCCCAACGACCTACATCCAGCCCAAAAAGCAATACTAGATTATTAAAGTTAGCTGGTACAACCTGTAGTTAGATCACCAACTCTACACTCACCTGGCTCTCAGCACCTGCACTCACCAAAGTGTCCAAACAATAACAATCCTAGTAAAGCTCTCTCTTAGCTAGTCCCAACTAGCCAAGTCCCCAAAAGATAATAAATATAGTTCTACAAAGATCACAACATCACAATCACAAATATAATGGAGTAAAGTTTAGAATAACTCAGATGTGATGGCGTTGATGTCTCTGTCGTTCAGCGTATGGTCAGATCAATCTAACAAATAGTAGTCCCTAGTCCCCTCAATAGCTTGGCCTCCCTCTCTTGTTGGGTCTCTGAAATTGCGGCAATGAATCCTTGCTATCAAAAGCTTGCTGATGTGGATGATTCTTCAAACCTGGCGGCTCTGGAGTTTGAGAACCGCAGCTAAAAATTTACGGCATGTGCTCTCTTGAATCTTGCGGCTCCCAACAAACAACGGCAAAGCAAAAATTTGCGGCAGACTTGATTTTGATTAGCTATCCAACACAAACAAATTGCGGCTGTCAATGGGGTTTTTAAAATAAAAATCAATTCGGCCTTTTGGAGGTTGAAGATTGCGGCACCTGTGCTCTTCGAGTTTTCCCAAGGAGAGAACAAAAAGTTGCGGCAGCCTTTAAAAAAAATTTTTCCTCAAAAATGTGCGTTTGTGATCTCCTGAGGGGTTTTCAAAAGGGGAAGGCTGAAAACAATTAAGGCCTCTTGGTTTTTGATGATTGGCTATGGACAAAAAAGGTGCAGCTCTTTAGGAAATTGATGGGCAAGATAATTTCGGCTGCCAACAAATATAAAATCAAATGAACTTGCGGCTGCCCCCTTTAAATTTTTGATGATGAGCTCTTTTTTCTTTGGCTGCTTATGAATTGAATAAAAAGAGTTGTGCGTCAGCCACTGGGGATTTTCAATGGGTTAGGGTTTTTGAGATTAAGAGTTCTTTTGGACTTCTATTTTTTCGGCCAGCTCCCTCTTTTCTTTTTGGTGGTCTTCAAGGAATATTGCGGCTAGAGGAGTTGATCTAGGGCTAGGATCAATTTGGTAATATGGTCCAATGGCTATGGATGAAAGGATGATTTGCAATGGAGTTGGAAGTTTGGACTTGGTTTCGTTGAGATTAAGAATGGGCTCAAGTAGTTATGGACCAAACCAAGTACAGTATCTCCTTCTTCCCATCATATTGGCCACGTCTCACAATGAGTCTCCCCATCATATGGGCCACGTCTCACAACGAGTCTCTCTAAGCTTTCCCTTTCCTGAAACACTTAACACATACGTAACAAATGTCCACACATGTTTGTTATCATCAAACACGAAGTTCATAGATCATTGCTACCAATAGATAACATGACCGATCTTTCTTCTGATTCCCTCTCGCCTTCCCAACTCCCTCAGGAGTTTGAAATTTGATCATTTGATGGAAGGTTGAGACCACCGCCTCCACTGCATTGAGCAGCGGTCTACCGATGATTCTGTTGTATGCTGAGTTGATTTTCACAACCATAAAGTTGGTTAGGCTAGTAACCTGTCGTAGATACATACCAAGGGTCACTGGCAGGGTAATGATGCCTACCACTGGTGCAGAATGCCCGGTGAATCCTACGAGAGACCTGTAATGCCCTACCAGCTACTGCACAAGTACTAGAGGGGGGGTGAATAGTACTTTAAAATAATAAGGCGTATAATTCCAAATTAAATTGCACACAACTACCAAATCAATTTGCGGAAGCTTAAATTGAATGACGACAACGAAATTAACAATGCTAACAAACGATGTTAATGGGTTCGGATCCACCCAAGTCTCCCCGACTTGTTCCCGGTGATCCTACGTCCCAACCACCCGGATCCCTTCCGGATACTTGAGATAGAAACCCTAACTCAAGATTTCCACTATGAATATCTTGTGAAAAACCTTCACAAGATCAAATCATACATGCAATAGCAAACGTGAATCCCACAACCCGGGATCACAACCTTCTCTCACAACCGAGAGAATCACAAAGCAATATTAAAGAGTTTAATATGAAATAAATACTCTTACCACAAAATCCTATACCTTGAGTTTTTCTTACCCAATAGGTGGAATGAAGGATTTGAGGAAGATGAAGTTACCAAACCCTAGCACCAAGGAAATGAGCAGCAATGGGTGCCTAGGGAAGATTTGGAAACTTGAATCAAGCAATAGCTTGAAGAGCTCACCAAGAACAAGCTTCTATCTAGATCTAGAAATGAGAGAGAATGGGTTTCTTGTGAGGAAGAGAGCTTTAGATTTGAGGGAGAATAGCTATCTCTTTAGAACTCAATGAATCTCTTAATGGCAGCTCTATTGAAGATAGAAATGACCTAGGTTCGTATTTATAGGGTCCCATAAAAACAAGTTAGGTCAATCTCCAACGGAAAGAAATCTGTGAGAATTAGTCGGTCAAAGAACACTCACTGACCGACTAGTTCATCAACTAGTCGGTCAGTCACAAAGCATGGACCGACTAAGAGCAGATCTGAGAAGAGATAGAATTTCAGACCTAGAAAACTAGTCGGTCCAAGAACACTGTCTGACCGACTAGTTTCACAGCTAGTCGGTCATCCAATGAACGTAGACCGACTAAGAGGCAAAACAACATAGTCTGAAGGCAAGTTGACTTAGTCGGTCCAAGAACAAAAGTTGACCGACTAGATTGTCAACTAGTCGGTCATCAAACGTTCTTAGACCGACTAACGGTAAACAGTAGCTTAGGAGAATTTTAGAGTGAACAGTAAGTCTCAACTAGTCGGTCAAAGAAGCATCACTGACCGACTAGTTCACAAACTAGTCGGTCAGTGAGTCAACGTAGACCGACTAACTGTAAACAGTAAAGTCCAAGAATTTAAGGAATCAAACTAGTCGGTCCAAGAACAGTTGCCGACCGACTAGATCACCATCTAGTCGGTCAGTACTTGTTCTTGTACCAACTAACATGCACAACAAAGTCCGAATCGAAGCGCGACGCTTCGAGGAAGTTAGAATGAACTTGTGCAAGGATCCTAGAGCTACGAAATGAGCGTAATGAAGATATAGACGTAAGATATACTCAAGGCTTAACATTCTATATATCGAAGCTAAAAGACTATAAATAAAACCTTAATAAACGGTCTTCGATAGCTTCGATTGAATCCTCATATTTTCCAAAGCGTCGCAAGAGCTTCAACGAAGCTTTAGGCATGAAAATGAGCTTTGGAAAGTGTTGAGATGTCGCTTTGAATGTTCACGTGAAATTGGCGACGATCTCCAATACTGCGCTCACAAATTGTTAGTTCATGAATTATTTATGTTTGCTCATCATCCAAAACCAAATCCGGGGAGTCCAATATTCAACATTCTCCCCCTTTTTGGTGATGACAAACCAATATAAATAATAATCAAAGATAATAATTCAAATGTAAAATACTTACTCCCCCTGCATTGATGACACGTTAATTCCAAAATGAATATAAATAAATTGCATCAAGCAGACGAGTAAGATAAATAAAATGAATTGATTTTTGAAATATCGGATTTTGAAAATCCTTATATGTATCTTAACTCCCCCTGAATCTAACATATCAAACTAGATTCTTGGAAATTGAGTTAAATTTTCATTTGCGCTATTTTATTATCATTATCTCTCCCCCTTTGGCATTATCCCAAAAATGGGGGGCATACAACGACAACAATTAGGAAATGTAAAATCCAACATCGGGAGTCGTAGACAAAGACAACGGACCAACTTGACACCAAGGGAAAAATGTGGAAATCAAAACAAGGTGTGCCAAATTTTCCATTATCAATAAAAATCAACGATAATCAAAATCATCAAAAATAATATTTGGTATTTTTTTTCATTTATTGAATAATGAAACATACTCTCCAATATTCAATATTTCTTGGTTAATTTTGTGCATGGAAAACAATTCTATATGAATATAGAAATATAATCTATTTAACCAAGTTTGCATGCTACGAGCGACGAATTCACATTTCATATACATTCAACGAATATTAAAATGTGCACGACGAAGTAAGATAAAGACAACGACGATGTATATATATAAATGATAACATCAAGAGTACATCCAAGAAGATATCAATAAATCAAAATACAACATACCCATCAAGAAGAAATACATCATCATCATCATCCTCATCAAAATAAATACTACAACAACGACACCATCCAAAATACATCAAAACATCACAACCCTCATACTCTATCCTAACCCAAAATACTCTCGCTAAGATATATCATCCAAAGCGTATATGGAGAGTCCTCGGAACAACGATCACGAGGAGGAGGCTGGATCTGCAGCATCCGTGGGTCCAGTCGACGGAGTGGACTCAGGATCTGCAGGGAGTAGAGGTGTCTCAACAGATGGAATCGTCGGGGCAGGAGTCGAGATCTCAGGAACAGGCTCTACAGCAGCATGGGTCTCGACAGCAGATGTGTCAGTAGGAATATCAGCAGGCTCAGCAACAGGGTCTACAGCAGGCTCAGAAGACTGAAGAGCTGAAGCAGAAGGCTCTGGAACACCGGAAGTGGTGCCAACTCCAGGAGCAGAAGTGGTAGCACCAGCAACAGCAGCAGCAGTGGCCTCATCGCCACGGGCAAAAGAAGTAGCAAGCTCGTCAAGCTCCTCATCGTCCATCTCCTCGGCCTCAGACACCGAAGGAGGAAGATCGATCCCCATCAGACGAGCCATACGACAAACGACCTCCTCGGTACGAGCCAAACGAGACTCGTGCCGACGAAGAAGGCGTACGACATCGTCCAATGTAGCAGGACGAGAGGGGGCTGCGGCAGCAGACGGAGAACCCTGAGAAGCAGATGCGGTAGACCTCTGCACGTGACGAAGAGCCGCTAGAGATTTCTTCACGGCCGTCGCGTTCAGAGGCGTACCCAAAGGACGCTCATCGTCAGGAGGGAGGGGAACTCGAAAATGACGAAATACGAGGGTCAACAAACAGGGGTATGGAATGTGCGCAGACTTATTGGTCTTGCGTATACACTCGAAAGAATCCATCTTATCGAGTATCACGCGAGCCCAATTTATCTCGCACCCCAAGAAAAGAGCGTATATGAGCTTCAAAAACGGCTGAGAGGGGAGTGAAGAGGATCCATACTTAGGGAGGAGACACGACTTCAAAATCAGGTTAAGAACCCACGCATTCGGCTTAAAGGATTTCGATGGAACACCAATGAATGCAGAGGGGATAACCTGGAAAATCTCAGAAAGAATAAACTGATCCAAGGAAGAAATGTCGTCTACTGAAATGTCCGAAGGGAGGAGACCACACGACGCACAACCAAGGATCTCCCCCAAGATTTCTGCCGTGAGAACTATAGGAGTTCCCAAGACAGTCGTCTCAATGGAGTGACTGGCGTCGTACTGGCCTCGAATACGGTTGGCATAGAACAATTTCACGAGGCGAGGGTACGGTTTGGGATTGGCCTTGGGGTCGTATCGGAGATAGTCTAGAAGGCCACTATAAGACAGAAGATCAGCAAGGCCGAGAAAATCAGAGAACTGAACGTAATGCTCCAACAACAGTGGACAGTGTTCTATACGGTTGTACGCGGCGAGACACTGAGGGTCATCGCAGCACAACGATATGTCTACACCGCCAACTGGCATAGGAGCTTTACCCTTGGCCTTACGGGTCTTCGGAGGTGGGGTAGGTTCCCTAGTAGGCTCATCCTCTGGAATAAAATCAGTATCGGAATCGGGAGGAGTTGCCGGAGTGTGAAGAATAGGCTTTTTGGTCTTGGATTTACGGGGTTTAATTATGGCAGTCCTAGGCTTCTTAGGAGGAGAAGAAGATGGAGAGCCTTGGGTAGACTTGGCACGACGCTTAGGCTTCGGGGGATTCCTAGGGTCGGAAGGCCCTACGGTCATAGGAGAAGCCCCAGAAGAGGCGATCGGAATACGAGTCTTAGCCATAGCACTACGAGCACAAGCAATCGAAGACTAGGTCACTAACAACCTAGAGATCACAAGCTAACAACCCTAGAGATCAAGAAAATTCGAAAATCACAAACCCTATGTTAGAAATTGAAAACCTAGGATCTAGAGCTTGAAAACAAGGAGAGACAACCCTAGAATAGGAAATCGACCTAGGAGAGGGAGGGAGATACTTAGGGGGTGGAGTCGACGGCGGCGGACGGCGGCGATCGACGGAGAAACGGCCGGAAGACGAAGGGTTTCGAGAGGGGGTTTGGGGTTTTCGAGTTAGAGCTGAGAGGATAACCGACTAAAAATGAAATTAGTCGGATAAAAATGAGTATAAGTCGGTTGGAAGACGAAAAGACTCAACTGCCCTAACCCACTTAGTCGGTCACAGTTCAAGTACTGACCGACTAGATTACGATCTAGTCGGTCGGTCAATGAGCTTGAACCGACTAAGTCGAAACAGTAGCTCAGAGTGATTTTTAGGGCTGGATTTAGTCGGTCGCAGTATACTTACTGACCGACTAGTTTTCAATCTAGTCGGTCGGAAAGTGTACTATGACCGACTAACGAAAGAAAAAGATAGGAGATGGATATTTGCTTGATCTAGTCGGTCTGAGTTCATGTGCTGACCGACTAGATGAGCATCTAGTCGGTTGACAAGTGAACTGAAACCGACTAGAAGAGTCCAAAAACTGAAATTTGATTTCTCTTCACAAACCACTTGGATGAAACATCCTAACTCACTCATTAGTCATCTAAATTACCCCATAAAACGTCGAAATCTTAAATACGACATTGAAATACGAATTCGAGCAATAAATTCGAATAAATCACATCAAATTCCCAAAAATTCAATTAATCTAGCATGAATGAAATATCGCGAAATATATTAGCATGCAAGATGATTGAATTGAAATATGAATCCTATATCTCGGATTCACCCATAATCCCCAATTCTCGACGCAACCGCACAAAGGAGTCCTCCTTTAGGGGTTTCGTGAAAATATCGGCGATTTGCTTTTGGGTTTCAATGTACACTAAAATGATGTCCTTTTTAGCAACATGATCATCTAAGAAATGGTGTCGGACATCTATGTGTTTCGATCGGGAATGGTGCACCGGATTCTTTGAAAGACAAATAGCACTTTGGTTATCCACCATGATAGGGCTAGTATCACAATGAATACCAAAATCCTTCAATGTGTGTCTCATCCAAAGAACCTGGGCACAAGCGGCACCGGCGGCAATATATTCCGCCTCGGTGGTTGAAAGTGATACCGAATTTTGCTTCTTGGAAAACCAAGAGACAAGAGAATTTCCTAGAAAATGGCAAGTGCCACTAGTACTTTTCCTGTCGGATTTGCATCCCGCATAATCAGCGTCACTATATGAGACTAACTCATATGTGCTAGATCTCGGATAAAGTAATCCAAAATCTAATGTGTAACTTAGATAGCGAAAAATACGCTTTACCGCTACTAAGTGAGACTCCTTAGGTTGAGACTGATAACGAGCACATATACATACGGTAAACATAATATCGGGCCTACTTGCGGTAAGATAAAGCAAACTACCTATCATACCTCGATATCGACGAATGTCTACATCCTTACCGCCCGTATCCTTGTCAAGATGCGTAGTCGTGCTCATTGGAGTCTTTTTCCCGGAGGCATTCTCCATTCCAAATCGCTTTAGCAACTCCACCGTGTACTTCGTTTGGTGGATGAAGATTGCATCATTCATTTGGCGAATTTGGAGACCTAAGAAATATTTGAGTTCGCCCATGTGGCTCATCTCAAATTGTTCCTTCATCACATTAGAAAACTCTTCGCAAAGAGCGAAGTTAGTAGCACCGAAAATGATATCATCAACATAAATTTGAACTAATAAAATATCATTATTCGCATGCTTAATAAAAAGTGTTGAATCGGCTTCGCCCATTTTAAAATTCAAATCCAAAAGAAAATTCTTTAGGCGATCATACCAAGCTCGAGGAGCTTGTCTCAAACCATAAAGAGCTTTCTTTAGTTTAAAAACGTGATTTAGAAATTTTTCATTTACGAAGCCCGGAGGTTGAGAAACGTAAACTTCCTCAACGACATCTCCGTTTAAAAATGCACTTTTAACATCCATTTGAAATAATTTAAAATTCTTATGGCATGCAAAAGACAAAAGTAATCTAATTGATTCTAATCTAGCTACCGGAGCGAAAGATTCTTCGAAATCGATACTTTCCTCTTGACGATAGCCTTGAGCTACTAACCGAGCTTTGTTCCGGACGACGACTTGGTTTTCGTCGGTTTTGTTCTTGAAGATCCACTTTGTCCCTATGACGGTGTGGTTCTTCGATGGCAATGGAACAAGCTCCCAAACTTCATTCCTCTCGAATTGAATGAGCTCCTCCTCCATGGCTAAGATCCAAGCGCTATCTTCGCATGCTTCATTAATATTCTTTGGCTCTATCGATGAGGCAAAGGCACAATTTGCGAAGTGGTGAACTTGCGATCTCGTCTTGACACTATCATAGATATTGCCAATGACTTGCTCATGGGGATGGTCACGAACCGAATGAAGCCGTTTGGGAATACCTTGATCACTTGGAACATTCTCAACAACTTCATTAGTTGGGTTAGTCTCAATAGAATCAATAGAATCATTAGACTTAGAATTATCAAACGAATCACATAAAACATCCATAGAATCATTATCATTTGAAATTCTAGTTGGAACAAATCCTTCATTAAATGAGACATGAAGCGATTCCTCGATCGTTGAGGTTCGTTTGTTGAATATCCGGTAGGCTTTGCTACGCGTAGAATATCCAACAAAAATCCCCTCATCGGATCTCGGATCGAATTTGTCCAAACTACCATATGTGTTCTTAATAAAACATTTCGAACCAAAAACACGAAATTGTTTAACTTGAGGCAACCTACCAAACAACAATTCATAACAAGTTTGTTTAGTGCCGGGCCTCAAAAGTATTCTATTAAACACATAGCAAGCGGTGTGTACCGCTTCCGCCCAAAATTGATGGCCAAGTTGGCTATCATCAAGCATAGTGCGAGCACACTCCACTAGCGTCCTATTCTTTCTCTCAACTACACCATTTTGAGGAGGTGCACGAGGGACAGAGAAGGTGTGAGTAATACCAACTTCATCACAAAATGTCTCAAAAGACTCATTCTCAAATTCACCTCCATGATCACTACGAATAGTGACAATGGTGGTTCCTAAGAGATTTTGTACTTTCTTAACAAAAATTGTGAAGTTTTCAAAAGCTTCATTTTTATTACACAATGAAAATACCCAAGTAAATCTTGAATAGTCATCTACGATGACAAGTCCATACCTTGCATTTCCTAAGGAAGCTACTCTAGTTGGCCCAAATAAATCTAGATGTAATAGCTCTAGTGGCCGTTTAGTAGAGATGCTTTTCTTAGGTTTAAATGAAGATTTAGGAAGCTTGCCGCGTTGACAACAATCACAAAAACTTTTCTTTTCAAAAACAAGCTTCGGAAAACCTTTAATAGAATTCAATTTTGAAAGCTTATATAGTGTTCCAAAGTTCACATGTCCAAAGCGTCGATGCCATAAGTGTTGTTCACTTGTGTTGGCAACGAGACATTGTTCATATGACTTAGGAAGATCCAAAATATAAATGTCTTTACGACGAGTTCCGGAAAATAATAATTTTTCATTATCCTTTCTTAAAATATGACACAATCCTTTCGCAAAGCTAACTTTGTAACCTTTGTCACAAAGTTGACTTATTGAAATAAGATTATGATTTAAACCACTAACAAGATAAACATCACTAATTAATGGTTTAGAAGGGTTACCGACTTTACCAACACCTATGATGGTTCCGCTCTCGTTGCCTCCAAATACGACGCGGTTTCCATTCGCAATGGGAACCACTCCGGAGAGCAAACGAGCGTCACCCGTCATGTGTTTGGAGCACCCGCTATCGAGTATCCAACTCCCTTTGGAGCTAAATTTAAATTTGATGCTCCTTTTCTTTTTCTTTTCCTTGAGTACCTAAAGATAGACACTTTCATATCATGGTACCCAAGGTCATTGGGTCCAAGGGATTAGACCTTTGGAAGCCAAGTCCAAGTGGACTTAGACTTCCCCACATAATTCTTACTATGCACAACATCCGAAAAATAAGCATTCATGTACATTTGTTTTTCGTCCATGCTTGTGTCCTTTGGGCTCCAAATAGTGAATATTTTGGGAGCCATCATCCTATTGGGTGCATGCATGCTACGTTGATTTCTACGTGATGCATGTTGTGGATAGGCATACGGGACATGATGGAATGATGCACGACGAGAATTATTCATATGATGAGGTGGGTGTACATATGCATGTGTGGGAACACGTGCGTGAGGGTGTCTCACTTGGTGTGCATGTGCCCGAGAATGTGTTGCATAAAAATCATCATATGTGTGAGATGGTGGAGTAGGACGTGTGTTCCTACGTGGCATGGTATTTGTGTACATATAAGCATGGCCCTTCTTTGGAGGTCCACCCATAGTGGGTTTCTTTCCAAAAGAGGGTGTGGACGAGGTGGAAGCACCATTGGTAGATGAACTACCAATAGAGTGTTTGATCCCACTCGTTGATGCTTCGGAAGTTGGCCTAACAAAAGTAGTGACCGACTTGGATGAATTTCCCATCATATACCCCAAGCCAATGTGGTGTTTGGCCGAGAGTAAATCTTTTAGGATATTATCCAAATGGCCCTTACCCTTGTTGAATTTGTTGATTCGGCCCAATGTGTCCTCATATTTCTCTTTGAGAGAACGCAAAGAAGTATCCAAAGCGGATATTTGCGATGTGAGCACATAAACACGTGATTTAAGATTCTCGTTCTCAATACTCAAAGTCGAGTTTTGAGAAGTTAAATCCGCTATCTCATGTTCTTCCGCATCCTCAATGCTAACATGTTCAAGTTTAGATTTGAGATTCACAATCTCATTTCTTAACTCTTCAACAACGGTGTCGTTGTTGGTGATGATATTCTTAGGCGATGTTTGAATGCTAGCTAGGTCATCTTTTACCTTAGTATATCTATTTACTAACTTAGTGTATTTTGACCAAAGTTGAGAGTTAGCATTTCTAAGATCATCCATCGTTACCTCATCGCTTTCGTCATTACTATCATCGGAAGAGGAGGATCCTTGATCGTTCTCCTCTCTTGCCATGAAGCACATATGTGCTTGCTCCACTTTCTCATCATCCGACTCTCCGCTTGAGGAATCCTCGGAGTCGGTGAATGTTGCTCCGACAAGTCCTTTCTTGTACCCCTTTTTGTATTTCTTGGACTTATCGAATTTTGGCGCCTTCCACTTCTCCTTTTGTTTGTTGAGAGGACACTCCGCTTTTATGTGTCCTGGCTTATTGCACTTGAAACACAAAGGAGAGGAAGATGCGTTAGAAGAACCAAATTTACCTTTGGTCTTGAAGTTACCTTTCCGGAAGAAACGGTTGAACTTCTTGGCCATGAGTGCCATGGACTCCAAGTCCAACTCGTTTTCCGAGTCTTCATCATCGGAAGATGTGGATGAAGCCGCCTTGAATGCAATCGCCTTTTTCTTAGGCGCATCTAGGTTCAAATATGACTTCATCTTTTCTTGTAGCTTCACCTTGCTATCTTTGCGTACCTCGTATGACATCAAAGTACCCATTAGTTGAACTACGGTATATTTGTTCATGTCATTACCTTCCTCGATGGCGAAGGTACGTTTTTCCCAAGAAGAGGGAAGTCCTTCAATAAGCTTTAAGCACTTCTCCTTTTGAGTGTAGATCTTGCCGAGGGCCTCTAACTCGTTTATTATGTCAACGAAGCGAGCGTAATATTCTTTCATCTTCTCGCCCTGTTGCATATGAAACATTTCGTAATCTTTGGTTACGACTACGAGTTTAGAGTCTCTTACCCGACTCGTCCCTTCATGTAGTATGAGGAGAGAGTTCCAAATTTGATATGCACTCTTACATTTGCATATCTTATTGAAGTCCTCGGGCTCCAATGCGCATTGCAAGGCGTTCATTGCCTTGGCATTGCTTACCTCCGCGGCGACCTCCGCGGTAGTCCATTTCTCAAAATCTTCTTCTTCGGGCTCGATGTACTCCTTCATTGTAGTCCTCCATAAAGATGCACTTCGGAGGAAGGTTTCCATTCGACATTTCCAGTACCCGTAGTTGGTACCGTTGAAGAATGGAGGCCTTGTAGAGGAATGTCCTTCCATCACCGATGACGCTCCTTCACGGTTCCTGAAGGTGTCGTAGTTGGAAGGTGGAGGCACGGTCTTGTTGTCGTTGGCAGACATAGCTGAGTATCTGGCTCTGATACCAAATGTAATGCCCTACCAGCTACTGCACAAGTACTAGAGGGGGGGTGAATAGTACTTTAAAATAATAAGGCGTATAATTCCAAATTAAATTTCACACAACTACCAAATCAATTTGCGGAAGCTTAAATTGAATGACGACAACGAAATTAACAATGCTAACAAATGATGTTAATGGGTTCGGATCCACCCAAGTCTCCCCGACTTGTTCCCGGTGATCCTACGTCCCAACCACCCGGATCCCTTCCGGATACTTGAGATAGAAACCCTAACTCAAGATTTCCACTATGAATATCTTGTGAAAAACCTTCACAAGATCAAATCATACATGCAATAGCAAACGTGAATCCCACAACCTGGGATCACAACCTTCTCTCACAACCGAGAGAATCACAAAGCAATATTAAAGAGTTTAATATGAAATAAATACTCTTACCACAAAATCCTATACCTTGAGTTTTTCTTACCCAATAGGTGGAATGAAGGATTTGAGGAAGATGAAGTTACCAAACCCTAGCACCAAGGAAATAAGCAGCAATGGGTGCCTATGGAAGATTTGGAAACTTGAATCAAGCAATAGCTTGAAGAGCTCACCAAGAACAAGCTTCTATCTAGATCTAGAAATGAGAGAGAATGGGTTTCTTGTGAGGAAGAGAGCTTTAGATTTGAGGGAGAATAGCTATCTCTTTAGAACTCAATGAATCTCTTAATGGCAGCTCTATTGAAGATAGAAATGACCTAGGTTCGTATTTATAGGGTCCCATAAAAACAAGTTAGGTCAATCTCCAACGGAAAGAAATCTGTGAGAATTAGTCGGTCAAAGAACACTCACTGACCGACTAGTTCATCAACTAGTCGGTCAGTCACAAAGCATGGACCGACTAAGAGCAGATCTGAGAAGAGATAGAATTTCAGACCTAAAAAACTAGTCGGTCCAAGAACACTGTCTGACCGACTAGTTTCACAGCTAGTCGGTCATCCAATGAACGTAGACCGACTAAGAGGCAAAACAACATAGTCTGAAGGCAAGTTGACTTAGTCGGTCCAAGAACAAAAGTTGACCGACTAGATTGTCAACTAGTCGGTCATCAAACGTTCTTAGACCGACTAACGGTAAACAGTAGCTTAGGAGAATTTTAGAGTGAACAGTAAGTCTCAACTAGTCGGTCAAAGAAGCATCACTGACCGACTAGTTCACAAACTAGTCGGTCGGTGAGTCAATGTAGACCGACTAACTGTAAACAGTAAAGTCCAAGAATTTAAGGAATCAAACTAGTCGGTCCAAGAACAGTTGCCGACCGACTAGATCACCATCTAGTCGGTCAGTACTTGTTCTTGTACCAACTAACATGCACAACAAAGTCCGAATCGAAGCGCGACGCTTCGAGGAAGTTAGAATGAACTTGTGCAAGGATCCTAGAGCTACGAAATGAGCGTAATGAAGATATAGACGTAAGATATACTCAAGGCTTAACATTCTATATATCGAAGCTAAAAGACTATAAATAAAACCTTAATAAACGGTCTTCGATAGCTTCGATTGAATCCTCATATTTTCCAAAGCGTCGCAAGAGCTTCAACGAAGCTTTAGGCATGAAAATGAGCTTTGGAAAGTGTTGAGATGTCGCTTTGAATGTTCACGTGAAATTGGCGACGATCTCCAATACTGCGCTCACAAATTGTTAGTTCATGAATTATTTATGTTTGCTCATCATCCAAAACCAAATCCGGGGAGTCCAATATTCAACAAGACCCAGACATACTCTCAACTCTGATGAAGACAGCCTCATCCTTTCCAACGTGGTGAAAAAAAGCACGTCATATGAACTCCCCATGTCCACGAGTATCCTCTTCATAGCTACCTCCTTAATGGTGGTGGTGATGACGACGACGTCGTCATGCAACAGCTCCACACCTTCCAGGTCCTTCTAGATATTCATCCGAAAAAGATATTAGAGGCGTATAGTCTCTCGGGTGCTTTCTCCAACTGAGATGGACATCAACCTCCCAACGTAAGAGCTTTGGAGTGAGGTTGATAGCTCTGGTTGTGGTGGGCCTCCCATTATCATGGTAAAGGTATCGATGCTGGGAGACGCCACGGTATCTTCGGAGAGTGTTGATGGGTGAGTCGACATGGTCAGAGAATTTGGTTGATGGGGATGTCGACTCAGATTTCCCACAGACATCGTCAACGGTTAAGGCCAAAAATGACCGAAACAATATTGATGCTGACGTGGAATCTTCTGCCGAGCTAGAGCCTCGTCAGCCGGTAGGATGGGACCCTAGATTAATGGAACCTAGGTCGTTAGCGGTTGGAAATAAGCTTTATGATGTCTGTTCGACCCTCAGAGTGAGTCGAGCCTTGGACGATTACTGGTTGGGAATGGTCTAACGACCTTCTCGCTGAATGGAATTCGACCTTCCTACACCACAAAGGAGCATCAGGGGGATCGGAGCTGGGTTCCGACCCAAATCCCCTTCGATGCTTAAATTAGACAGGAACTTATGGAAAGGCTTGGAGCCATTGAGATCGACCCAATGAGACACGTCTTAAGTCGGTATGCGCAATCTATTTGGAGGAATAAGTATAAAGTGAAAGACAGAATTAAGGGTGTAAGGTCCTTCGTACCTTGGGAATCTGATCCCCTCTTACATTGTCCTTACATGTATTTATGGATGATGATCTGCTGATAGCGAATAACCGTCCCGCATTGATTTGGACGTGATCTTCTTTGGGATCGATGATAACGGCTGACCCTTTACTCGGTCCCCATTAACTCCTCCCCGAATATCAGCGGAAGTCCAATGGTCGAACGTGTCATTTCTTTGACTGAGTATTATTCAGCTTACTGATGGGTTTCAGGTTATGGGGCTGAGGTTGTAGACTCTAATTGGGTCGTGGTACATTGACACTGCTTCGTGGGCCGCACCCGTGCACCAACATATACATATAGACATACATGCCTATGAAAATAATATTTGATAAACAAAGTAATAAATAAAAATTCTTTTTTTACATTAATATATATACAAACACATGCATAGGAAAATAATAATTGATATAGTATTTTTACATTAATTTAGATATAGAGGAGAGTGAGAGATAGAGAGAAAAGAGTTGGAGAAGTGAGAGATAATGTGATATTGAGATAGCGAGAAAGAAGAAAGTCAGAGAGAGATGTTGATTATACATAATAAAAAATTTCTTTTTTTCTTGCCCTGAGCTGCCCAATGCAAGTTGTATATAGTTCTGCCGATGCGTGTTGTAATAGCATATGAATCAAAATCAAAATAAAAGAAAGGGAAAAAAAGTAACACCATTAGGAGACGAAATAGAAAGTTCACTTTAAAATACAAATTATAATAAGTAACAAAAAACATGTAAAAAATAATACACAACATACAAAAAATGATAACAAGTAATAAATAAAAATGATTTCAATGGGAATCGACCCCAAGAACTTATTGTTGGTAAACCAATGCCTTATCCATTAGGAGATAAAGGGCTAGTGATGACATATGATTTTCTTTTTTTCCTAAAAATATAAAGAATTTAGAATGAAATCCAAAAATTGTAGAAGCAACACATTAAAAAAGATATCGCTGGGAATCGAATCCATGAACTCGATTTTGGTAAAACAATACTCGACGCAATGCGCCACAAAGAAAAGCTGATTATAAGTTATAATAATATTAATTTTATTTTCTTGCCCTTGGCAGTTGCCCATGGGCAAATTCAATATAGTTCTGCCCCTGGTGGGGATACTTAGCACTAACATCTTCTCTTATTGATAAACTCTTAGTTAAATTCTCATCTCCCGATCAAAAATTGCGAGCTAACTATTGTCTAGAATGTTGGAAATCTGACATTATATCAATCAACACCAATGTCTGCACAGCGGAATAATATATGATAAAGTATCGCCAACTTATACAGTGCCGAGTTAGGATCTTGAAAGATCATAAAAACACAAGAAACACCACAATATCAAGACCAAGCAATCATACAGAGATGCAAGGATTTATACTGGTTCGGCACAATCTATGGCATATGTCTAGTCTTCCGTTGTCAAGGTCTCCACTAGATCAGAGATGATAATTCAGATAATAAACCGACTACTCAAGATCTCCTCCAAACAATATGTAAACCCTCTTGATAACATAATTCTAGCACCATAGCAATTATAAAGTCTTATGCACACAAAACAATTGGATAGATCTTGCCAGAAACTCTATAACAAAGAATACCTCCTCTCACAAAGCTCATAGTCGCCCACAAAGCTCTTTCATCGTCACTAGCTGCCAAAAGATCAACCTTCTCTCAAAAAATCTCTAGGAATTTCTCGTCAATTCTCTTCGTTTCGTCGAAGGATGTATCTACTAGGTATTTATATCATATAAGTCCTCCCCAAGTAGAAAAGAGCGTATTAAATCGTGTCCATCCGATTTAATCCCAAAACAAATCAACAAACCAGATTGAAAGTCGAATTCTGGTTAAATTGGGCTTTCTACACATCGACACAGCCGTGCAAGATCTAGAATGGCCATGCCACAGTCTGCGTAGCTAACTACGCATGCTCTGTTGATATTGCATGGTTGTGACAAATCCGGCACGGCCATGCCATGCCCAGAATTGAAATTTGAAGAACTTTTCAACAAACTCTACATTGCTTCAAACTTCATACATCAAACCATGTCATGTCCAGGCTCTCCATAGCAACTCTACACAAATACCAAATATCTCTACCTAGATCTAGAATTTATGAAACTCTCATGACAACGTGAATTTGTCAAACCCCTCACCAAATGTATATCAAGCTCAAGCAATGCTTGAGCTTAACTGCAGCAACTGTCTTCGTAAGCATATCTGTAGGATTATGATCCATCGAGACCTTTTCCAGTACTATGACCTTCTTCTTTTCATGTGGAAAGAAGTCTCACACGTCAATATGCTTGGTCCTCAAACTGTAGGCCTGATGCTCTGCCAAGTGGATGGCGTGCTGGCTATCGCAATAGGCCTTTGTCACCTCTTGCAGAATCCTCAAGTCTCCTAGTAGGCTTTGTAGATGTTGAGGGATGTATGCCCTCAGATCATTTGTATTTGATGCAAATGATAATTTAAGCTTAGATATGAGACTATTTTGCATATGATGCAAACTTGGTTAAATGTGTCGTAAATTATTTATGACCATATTTAATAAGATTAACGCAAGGAAAAGGTTACATGTATGACGGGATCGTTCCGCTCTAGACGCAGGTTCAAACAGCGTCAAAAACGGAGTCCAAACAAGCCCAATAAGTCTATTTAAAGTTGTTTAAATAGAAGGCCCAAAATTTGATAGCAGCCCAAAGTTTTTCTCTTTGTTTGAGAAACAAAATAAAACAAAAAAAAGTTTTTTTTAACACTGGGTGGGACCCGGCCCAAAAGGGACAGGGGACCATGCTGTACAAGCGCCCCCAAAAGGGGGCGCGCCTGGAAATTAACGGTGCCCGCAGGGCGCCTTGCGCCCTACCAGGCGCGTGCCTGGCACGCGCCGTAGGGTGCCAGGTGCCCTACAGAGGCGCGTGCTAGGCACGCGCCCCTGTGGGCTGCGCGTGCAAAAAACGCGTGGGGCCCACGTGGCCCCACGTTCTAGGTTTTCGTGCCTTGCATTTTGGCGGCTGTAGTTTGTGAAACTGAGTGGCTTTTGGGGTATGTTTAGACCCTTGTTTGAAGGGTCAAACGGACTCCGATTGACATACCATTTTTTCCTACGCGTTCACTGTTCAACGCCATTCGATTTGATAGGTTGTATCAATCGTGAAGCTCAACGGTGAGGGAGTTAAAACTCATGGAAATTGGCCTTTTGTTAAGGCAAACTAACTTGAATTATTAAACTCCAAAAGTTCAATCCCATATAGGAAGTTGAGTAAAGGGGAGTGGTCAGCCGCCTTTATAAATAGGGGTCTGCTCCCCTCCTCAAAACTCGTCCCAAGCCCTAGACCTGAGCGGCTCCCAAAAATGTTGGAGCACGCTCGGATCTAGACTTAAATTAAATATTCTCTTCTCCCTATAATTTCATCCTTACTCCTGAAGGGCTCTAGCAAAGCCATGAAGGGGTTCGGATTCTATCCGAAATCTTGGGGAAGGATCGCGCTCGGGTGAAACTTTCTTCGGCGCGTGGTTGGCTCTGAGATAAGAGGATTGCTCTCCTCGGGACGCGGAGCGGTTCGAGGAGCGGTACACCTTGCCTCTACCAAGGCAAGGTTCCGGGTATGTGAATTTAATTAGCTTTCCTTTAATTTAATCGCAGTAGTTTAGATCCTTCTTGGGGTGGTCAGATCCACCCCAAGTCAGCAAAGATCCTGACTAATGGTCTTAAACCTTAGGGCTTCGTTAAAATAGTTTACCGAATCAAATTTTTCCGCTGCATTCTTTTCTCTCTATAATCCGGCTGACTTAGGACGGGCATAGATTTGTGCCCTGAGGGTACATAAAACCCAACAGTATGTACTTTCCTTTTTTGATTGCCTCAACTACAGCTATCAGTTCTACCTCTGTGGTTGACAATGCTACAATAGACTGAAGGACTGATCTTCAGAACATCGTAGCAGTGCATAACATAAATACGTATCTGGTCGTTGATCTCCTCCTATCTTTGTTACCCGCATAATCAAAATCGTAGAATCTAGATATCGCCAACTCGTCCCCCTTTCCATAACACAAACCAATGCCAGATGTTCCTTTCAGATATCTTAGTATCTGCTTCATAGCCTACCAGTGGTCCTTTCCAGGGTTCGCATGTACCTGGTGACGACTTCAACTGCATTGGCCAAGTCTGGATGTGTGCATACCATCGCGTACATAAGACTTCCCATGGCACTCGCATAGGGGACTGTAGACATGTAGTGTTTCTCTTCATTGGTGCTCGGTGACTGTCTTGCAGAAAGTTGGAAGTGTGCTCCTAGCGGTGTGGTGACAGACTTCGCCTTCTTCATTCCATAATGTGATATGACCTTCTTGATGCAGCCTTCCTGGCTCAATCTTAGCCCCCCTTCTTTCAGTCCCTGTTGATTTCCATTCCAAGAATCTTCTTTACAGGCCACAGATCCTTCATGTCAAACTCTTCTACAAGCCTCCTCTTCAGGTATTGATGTTTCCCTTACTCAGTGATGCAATCAACATATCGTCCATGTATAAGAGCAAGTAGATCCTTGATCCATCATCTAGTGTGTGTGAACATAAACACACTGATCCTTTATACTTCTCTCGAAACCAGTACTCAGCATGAAGGAATCAAATCTCATACACCATTGCCTTGGACTTTGTTTTAAACCGTATAAAGATTTTAGTAACTTGCATACCATCTGTTCTTTGCCCTCCATCATGAATCCATCGAGCTGGTACATGCAGATCTCTTCATCAAGCTCTCCATGTAAGAATATCGTCTTCACATCCTGCTGCTCTAGCTCTAAGTCCTGAGCTGTGCTACCAAGGCCAACAATACACGTATGGACATGTGTCTCACTACAGTCAAGAAGATCTCATTATAGTATTTCCATTTCCTCTGCACAAATCCATTGGCCATCAGCCAAGCTTTATATCTTACATCGACAACATCGCCTTCCTTGACTTTGTATTCCCATTTGCATCCAATGACCTTTCGATCCTTGGGCAACTCTACCAGTTTCCAAGTGACATTCTTGTAGAAAGAATACATCTCCTCTTCCATCACTAGTCGTCACTCTACAACTACGCTTGATGTCTGGACCTCATCAAATGCCAATGGCTCGTCATGCTCTATATTAAAGGCATATGCTTGCATATCGGCAAACGTAGAAGCATAATAGTTCCACTCTCCCATTTTATCCGATGATCTCCTAGTCCTCATTAACTATCGCACCTCCTCCTGACCCTGGGTATGAAGCTCATCATGAGTCTAAACCTGATCTGTCTGTGTAGTCTGCTCTTCTTCATCAATCGGGTTCTAGCATGTCTCAGCATCTCGTGTCTCGATCTCAAGGGAAGGTAGCTCGACCTCAATGTCGGGCTCCTCAGAACTATGTCCATCATTTGGCTGAGTCATCTCCGGCCTAACCATCGACAACTCATCAAATGTGACATGTCTACTGGTGAACGTCTTCTTGGACACATGATCTAGCAACCTGTATCCCTTTACTTCTTCGGAGTATCCAAGAAAATGACCTTCCTGGCACTCAAATCAAGCTTGTCCTCCTTGTGCAAAGCATTGGTAGGACATCCAAACACACACAAGTATGAGTAATTTCCAGTTTTTTCTATCCACTCCTCCTCAGGAATTTTGAAACTGATCGCCGACAATGGTAGTCTGTTTACAAGATGCACGACGGTAGTCATAGCTTTACCCTAATAATCTTTCGGGAGTCCAGTAGTCAGCCTTAAGCAACGTCACTTCTCCATTAGTGTACGGTTTAGTCTTTCTGCAATACCATTAGATTGTGGATCCCCAGGTGTAGTGTATTACCTCAAAATACTCTGTGATTTGTAGAATTCTTTGAACACCCTTGACGTATATTCCCCACCATTATCTGATCTCAATACATTGATGGCTCTCCCAGACTGCTTTTCAGCCTAATGGTGAATGCCTTTTTTAAATACTAGATTCTCACATTATCCCTTGTTCGTAGTCTCCGAAAACACCTGATAAATCACAACATCTAGTTGATTAAGTTGGATAGTCATCATAACTGAATCATCCATCTCCAACATGTCCCTCTCCGAGATATCCACAGGTACATCATCAAATTAATTGCACCTCCAGTTACACAACTTTTTGAAGAACTCTCTGCCAATGCATTGATCTTGATTTACGAGACTTGCTCCGATACCACTTGTTGAGAACTTGAATGAATCCGTATAAAATAAACAAGAGTAAATTGCATAAAAATACCCTCACGTTTGGGTCATTTTCACGTAAATACCCTCAGGTTCATTTTGTGACAAATTGATACCCTGTAACGGAAAATGGGCAAATGTGTTAAATTGGACCATTTTGCCCCTCTCTCTCACGTTTGGGTAAATACTCTCACGTTTGGGCCATTTTTACATAAATACCCTGAGATCTCTTCTCTCTCTCCACCGAATCTCTCTCTCTACCGATTCTCTCTCTATCTCTCTATCTCTCTCTACCGATTCTCTCCCCTCCCTCTACAAATTCTCTATCTTTCTCTCTATATACCGAATCTCTCTCTACCGATTCTCTCTCTCCCCCAACTCTCTCCCTCTCTCTCTCCCTATCTCTCTCTCTCTCTCTCTCTCTCTCTCTCTCTCTCTCTCTCTCTCTCTCTACCGATTCTCTATATATATCTCTCTTTCTACCGATTCTCTCTCTATCTCTCTATCTCTTTCTACTGATTCTCTCTCTCCTCTCTCTCTCTCTCTCTATACTGATTCTCTCTCTTTCTCTCTCTACACCGAATCTCTCTCTACAGATTCTCTCTCTCCCCCCCCAATTCTCTCTCCCTCGGGTGGGATGGTGCATGGGGTGGGTGAGTGGGTGAGTGTGCGTTCATGCGTGGGGTGGGTGGGTTGTGTGTGTGTCATGCCCTATTTTGCACTATACGTGTATTCTACTGAACACACGTGATATTTCTACTTACGGAGCATGGGTATGCATGAAATAAGCGTAGATATCGATGTATGTGACGTAGTGCAAGGGGGATTGTGCCGTAATACGTGGCTAAGGGTAGGAAATGCGAAATGTGAATGCGGGAGAAGTGCGAATGACATCGTGGGTGTAAACATCGGGAATGTACTAGACGTGTGTGTGTGTGATGCATGTACGCATGCATGGTTGTGCGTGGATGTGTGTAGGAAGAGCCATGCTAGTTTGAAAGTGGTTAGGGGTCAATGGCAACCCCCGTAAAATTTTTGGAAAGGCTAGGGGCAAAACGGTCATTTGGACTAAAGCTGCTGTGCATACATCCTAAAGTGGTCGGTGCCTAAAGTAATGGCAAACTTGTAAATACTTGGAAGGTGAAGGGGTATTTAAGTCATTGCCTCATGGAATATTCCCTTGAAATATTCCATTCTTGCATGAGAAGGAACTACACTTATAATTAATCTTCTTTTCCACTCTTCTTTCTACTTCTAATTCTTTCTTCTCTTTTCTCCTTTCTCTCCTCCACCCCCTAGCCATGGCCGGCCACCATGCCTCCATTTTCCCCTCATTCCTCAATTCAAAACCCCTAATTTCTAATCTCAATTAGAAGGGTTTCAAGTCTCCTTGAAGAGGGAAGAAGATGGAGAAGAAAGAAGAGAAGGAGAAGAGGAAAATGAAGATTTTGAGGTAGGAATTTACTTGTACTTGGAATTCCATCAATTTATTCTTGCTCTCATGTTTTTATATCATTATTCACTTAATATGTGATAGGGATAATCAAAAATCTATGTATCATGTTCAATTTCACAATTTCCCCTTGAAATTCTTAGCAAACCCATCTCCTTTAAAATTCAGAAACTTTGATGTCTGATTTTGCCTTGATTGTGGTTACTGTAGCTGGAATTAGGGTTCGAAAAAATATGAGCTTTTAGATCTTGAAGTTTTACCCCAAAATCATATAAAGTTTGATATATGTTCAATTCAAAAATTAGGAGAAATAAATCCATCTTTACAACATGTCTGTTTGATTTTCAGTGTTGACACAGTTTAGCAAATTTGGCCTATAGACCTACACACACAATGTAATTTTGTGTTCTTGGTCTTGTTGGAAATTTAACACGTTTCTATAAATGTTCATCAGAGTGCTTATATGTCGAAATTCTGGCTACAACATGTCCAAAAACAGCAATATTTATAAGCTCTGAAATCTGTCTGAAAAACAGATTTGGCACACTTCACCAACTAATTCTCCATAAATCACCTACCTAATATTTTTGTATGAAATTTTATCTGTGAATCCAGAACTAGTATATCTATAACTTTCATTTGAGAAGTTTTGTCAAATTCTCCCTGAAAACTGATCATATATGGACATTTCTTATGACTGTTTACAAATTTCTGCAAGTTGAGCAAATTCTAAGGGATGTTAACATATATGTAGTTGCCAATTGTACTCCTATTGTCCATACTTGTTGTTATTACATCACGGAAAGTTTGATTGGTGTGGTATACTATTACATTGCTAATGTGATTGAGATGTGGAACATGATGCATGTCACATGTTCGGTAAAATGCCTCAATGAAGGCAATATTCGGTAATTTGAGAAACGTGAAAGTGTTAGTGTTGGCCTTGAGCCACATCGATAATTAGTGAAGTTAGAGGCTTGAATGGCATGTATATATTGTAATTGTGAATGTGTGATGTGTTGTGATAGAGGGCATGTCACGTGAGTGCATGACCCTATGTTTAATGATGGACAGCTGAGGTGATATGTGCATACCCATGCCATCAAGACCCCAAACATGTCACTTATGATGTTAACTTATAAAATTGAATGAATCTCAATCCTCTCTAATGAGGGTGAGTTAGCGAAACCCGGGGGTTTAGGTGGGATTTGAGTAAATTGTGGATATGAGGCCTGGACTGTGAAGTTGGGAGATGATTATGTGATGTGTGGAGTTTATACCCACTCGCTTTTACCGGGAGTGGAGGGGATTTTTATACCTACTCGCCTTTACCGGGAGTGGAGGGGTAAGGAGGTGGAGAGCCTCACTCCTGCCAGGGACGGGGGAGCTGAGAGGCCCGGCGTACAGTGCCCGTGTCCACTGCGTCGTGTGCTATATTCACCCCAAATTTGGGGTGAAGTCCAGGTCCTGGTATCACACAGTTTACCCAAGTTCCAATTAATTCAATTATAAGATAATAAAATAAGAACTTGCGTGTTACTCCTTTTGCTGGCAGCACTTCCCCTTCCCTTTGCCTGCTTCTTGGTGACTCTGTGTTGTGCCTCAGACAGTTGTACTCTTCTTATTAGATAATGTTTGCTTGAACACTTGTGTTATTATTATTATTATTATTATTATTATTATTATTATTATTATTATTCGTGCTAACCCCTTTCTTGCAGTAACTCGACAGCGGACCGCAGGTATGATTCCCTTGTTTAGCTATTCATTCTTCATTATATTACTTTGTTACATGTCTTATTTTCTCTTGCCTTGCCTCGTGGGTTGATAACCTTAAAATGGTGTTCCAAATCCAAGTTAGCTCCTATTGGGGCACACATTGACGTGCTCCTCCTCATTTTTCAGGTAGCAGGGTCAGCTTGGTTGGAGGTGACTTGGAGTTGGGTTTCAGGAGTAGATTCTGGTGTGAGCTGTAGCTATATGGTGTGACCTGGTTGGCTTGGGAGATGAAGAGTGGCGGTGTATGTGTAGTGGTGTACTTGGAGTATGTATATTAATGGAAGATGTTATATGTATGATATGTTGTTGTTGATCTATGTTATTCATGAGGTTGTTTTGATGTTACTGTGAAGCTTCACTTGTACTATCCCAGCATGTGCGCAGTGGCCTGCTTGTTCAGTTTCTTCTTTCTCTTTCTTTTCCTCTCTCATCATCCTCACTCTTCAGGATACTTGAAAAAACAAAAATTTTATAAGTGCCGGGTATTCTAGGGAGAGGGGCATGACAGTTTTTGGCGACCCATGCAGGTCACCGCACTGCGATGTGCGTAAGGATAGTTCATGTGATGCTTCAGTAGGTGATCGGGATACATTAGCCTTAAGGTGGGTAGAGACCTTAGAGCCTTAAGTAATCCACCCTTAAACCCCGAACTTAGGAAGTCAGAGGATGAACTTCCTACAGTATAGTATACTATAAATGTATATTAGTTGGTATCGGTGTATATATACTAATGAGAATTCGTGTGTATAAATGCAGTTGTTGTACTTGGATATTTGAATTACATGCGCTGCATGTATACTTGTACTCAGTATATATGCATATTTGTATTGAATAGCATGAAAGTTGCAAGTATGGATAGACGTGGGAGTATATACTAGGTGGGTGAATACTTGAGTGTATGTATCCTACGTCCCTATAAAAGTACATGATACGGATATGTGAGACTGGTATGTGGTATACTTGTGTGACTCCGAGACATATGTGATGTATACAGGTTTGCTCATGGATGGATATTGGTGGGTACCTATAAACTAGTGGGAGTATGCTTTGTAGGTGTGTGAGTGAAGATGTGTTCATGCGAGATATGAGCGCATGTAAGCATTTTCCTATCTATTACCTTATGTTTGTGTCCCTTGTGGGGAGCGTACCAAGGTGTGTATATCTATCCTTGTGTGGATAGATCAGCGTAGTGTCCATATTGTCTTGTGGATATATAGGGAGAAAGTGTATGTGTGTGAATATACGTGTATTTGTATGGGCAGGTGGTATAGCCATAGGTATGGAGTACTGGTGTGTATATATATATAATAATGGCTATCATACGACATATGAGAGCCTCTCTCATACGCCATCTCACATAAAGCACTCAAGTACAACCAAGTACAAGCCCATGTAGGCTTGTACTTGAATGCTTTATGTGAGAGGGCGTATGAGACACCCTCCCAAAAGGGGGCAAGTACAAGCTCACATGGGCTTGTACTTGTTCTACTTGCCCCCTTTATGTGAGAGGGAATATGAGAGACCCTCTCATATGGCGTATGATACCCATTATTTTATATATGTATGTATGTATGTATGTATGTATGTATGTATGTATATATCGCTAGTGTTGCATTGCTAGTATATGAATTCCTCATGCGTTAGATTTGAATAACTGTAAGTATGTGTATATGCTACCTATGTGCCGATATGAACCGGTATATTGTCCTACTTTGGTATATGGTTGTGGGTTGTTTTACTGCGTGGAGATAGGTGTTGTGTTTTGGCCATATATATAGCGTGTATGTAGCGATATAGATAAGTGGTGAATGCACGGGTAGTAGGAGTAATACTCCAGAGTGTTTGGAGTAAATGTATCCTAAGGTGGGTAAGGATAATTTAGACCCATCCACTTAAGTGGAGGCCCTTGTCTCTATACCGTGCATATTATGGGATAGGGATATATGTATGACGTGTAACGCATGTAGGATGTGATGGATATAAGGATTTGAGATCATAAATTGCAAGTATATATGGATAGATCGTGGGTTTGCGTGGTTAAGTGGAGTTATGGATGTGTGTGTGTGTGTGTGTGTGCGCGTGCCACATTCTATGGCCTCTATTGGACTATCTGGATATATATATATATATATATATATATATATATATATATATATATATATATATATATGTATGTATGTATGTAGTGTATGTATTCTTTTCTATATGGTGGCATGAAGGGGTGATTGTGCATTGGTATATGAGATACTTATATATATATATGTAGGTGTGTTGGCAAGCATGGTGTGATTGTGTATATATGTTGTTATAGTTGAATGCGTATTGGTGTATGTCTTATGAGAGGTTATACGTATATATGTATGTGAATGATCCCTATTTGGATATGCAAGTATCAGTATATGAATGTGTACGTATATGGGATGTGACTATCTATTGAATGTGTATGAATATTGAAATACATTTACTTGTGTATATACTAGTATACTAATAAATGTGTGGATATATTGGATGTTATGTATATAAGAGTATGAATAGCTACCGACTACCTGCTAGTGTGGTTGAGTAGCTTGACTGTATGAGTGTATAATAGCAGGATATGTATAGAATGTGTGTATTGGTGTGTGCCCATGCATGGGAATGTATGTGCATGGTTGCATGGATCCTAATAAACATATATGCATGTCTGTGTGCATACCTGCTATTAGAATAATAATCTGGCGTGTATAAGCCAACGTGTATTTGGCTATATGTAGGCTTAGATATCTATATAAGGAATTAATGTGTATACTTCTGCGTGAACATAATAAGTATGTGCATATAATTGGGTTATATAGAGTATCTGTGTGGTGTATTGGTTGATGTGTATATGTGAATATTTATATGGTTGTATGGATTTCTATTATATGTGTCATAGTGGAGTATCGGAATGTAAAGATGTATGTGCAGTGTGCAGTAGAAGCATATGTGGTTGTGTATATATTGGTTGAAAAGGTATATGCTTATAAATACCATTGTTTGTTTGTCTGTGAATTTTTCCAGCATGGTTGCCTATCTAGGTGTATCATAGATAAGTGTATTCCTGTGTGTATGCATGTATGTGTAAGTATGTAACAGAGCGTGTGTGTATGTATATACATATGATGTGGGGATATGAATGTGATGAGTATGAAACATAGGTGTGTGTGTATATATATATATATCTATTATATAAAAGAGTGATGTTATCAAGAGAAAATGGATAAGAGAATTTGAACATGAGAAATTGGATAAGAGAATTCGGATATCAATTATATAAAAGAGGGATGTTATCATGAGAAATTGGATAAGAGAATTTGGACATGAGAAATTGGATAAGAGAATTTGGATATCTATTATATAAAAGAGGGATGTTATCAAGAGAAAATGGATAAGAGAATTTGGACATGAGAAATTGGATAAGAGAATTCGGATATCTATTATATAAAAGAGGGATGTTATCATGAGAAATTGGATAAGAGAATTTGGACATGAGAATTTGGATAAGAGAATTTGGATATCTATTATATAAAAGAGGGATGTTATCATGAGAAATTGGATAAGAGAATTTGGACATGAGAAATTGGATAAGAGAATTTGGATATCTATTATATAAAAGAGGGATGTTATCAAGAGAAATTGGATAAGAGAATTTGGACATGAGAATTTGAATAAGAGAATTTGGATATCTATTATATAAAAGAGGGATGTTATCAAGAGAAATTGGATAAGAGAATTTGGACATAAGAAATTGGATAAGAGAATTTGGATATCTATTATATAAAAGAGGGATGTTATCAAGAGAAATTGGATAAGAGAATTTGGACATGAGAAATTGGATAAGAGAATTTGGATATCTATTATATAAAAGAGGGAAATTGGATAAGAGAAAATATAAGAGATGATATTTTGAGGGATACGAGAGTAGGTGGGGAATTTTGCACATACAACCCCGGTTTTTGCATTTTTGCCCCCGGACCCTCCCCACACACCCACCCACACTTTTTATTCTCCCCCCTTCCGACCATTTTTCCAGTCCTTTGAAGATTTTAAATCTTATCCTACTATGACAAAGCTTTGTCCTACGTGGCAAGTTTGTCCTAGATGGCAATGACAATTTTGGGGGACTTAAATTTTGGCGAAAAACTTAAATTGGGGGGAAAACTTGAAATTTTATGGGAAAACTTGAAATTTGTTGGAACTTGAAATTTGTGAGGGGGAAAAACTCAGCCATTAAATAAACTGTGCCATATGGGCACATGTAATAACTTGTACATTTATACATATACATATATACATATACATACTTACATATACATACATATATTCTATAAAATAGGGAGCACCCGTGTCGCTAAATATTTTTACGCTAATGTGTTTCGCACAATTTTGGCTGTAGAAAGAATTTTTTGGGGAACAAAAATTTCGCGAGGAAAATCTTAAATGAACCATGCCCGTGGGCACGGGTTATGACTAGTATATATATATATGAGGTGGGATCAAATGACCCCCAAAAATAACCCCCAAAAATGACCCCCTATCAAAAATCATATGCCCCCCATTTTTTCGAAAGATCCGAACCGTTCATCTTGATCTCCATCCTCTAAATACACGACCCACCAATTTTCAACCCGATCCCATGTGTTTTACCCGTTCATCAACCATTCGCAAAAGTTCTGTTCATGCGAAACCGTTAAATTTCGGTCGGATGGATGAACAGGCAAAACACATGGGATCGGGTTGAAAATTGGTTGGTCAGGTATTTAGAGGGTGCAGATCAAGATGAACGGTTCGGATCTTCCGAAAAAATGGGGGCATATGATTTTTGATAGGGTGTCATTTTTGGGGGTTATTTGATCCCTCCTATATATATATATCTATCTATTATATAAATGAGGGATGTTATCAAGAGAAGTTGGATAAGAGAATTTGGACATGAGAAATTGGATAAGAGAATTTGGATATCTATTATATAAAAAGATGGATGTTATCAAGACAAATTGGATAAGATAATTTGGACATGAGAAATTGGATAAGAGAACTTGGATAAGAGAAATTATAAGAGATGGGATTTTGAGGGATAAGAGCGGAGGTGTGGAATTTTGCACATACAACCCCAGTTTTTGTATTTTTGCCCCAGGACCCTCCCCACACACCACCCACACTTTTTATTCTCCCCCCCTTTCCGACCATTTTTTTCGAGTCCTTTGAAGATTTTGAATCTTATCCTACTAGGACAAAGCTTTGTCCTACGTGGCAAGTTTGTCCTAGGAGGCAATGACAATTTTGGGGGGGGGGACTTAAATTTTGGGAGAAAACTTAAATTTGGGGGGAAACTTGAAATTTTGTTGGAAAACTTGAAATTTTGTTGGAAAACTTGAAATTTGGGGGAACTTGATATTTGTAGGGGGGAAAACTCAGCCATTAATTAAACCGTACCATATGGGCACGGGTAATGACTAGAGAATTTGGATAAGAGAATTTGGATATCTATTATATAAAAGAGGGATGTTATCAAGAGAAATTGGATAACAGAATTTGGACATAAGAAATTGGATATGAGAATTTGGTTATCTATTATATAAAAGAGGGAAATTGGATAAGAGAAAATATAAGAGATGTTTTGAGGGATAAGAGAGGAGGTGGGGACTTTTGCACATAAAACCCCGGTTTTTGCATTTTTGCCTCTGGACCCTCCACACACACACACCTCCACACTTTTTATTCTCCCCCCTTCCGACCTTTTTTTAGTCCTTTGAAGATTTTGAATCTTATCCTTCTAGGACAAAGCTTTGTCCTACGTGGCAAGTTTGTCCTAGGTGACAATGACAATTTTGGGGGAACTTAAATTTTGGGGGAAACTTAAATTTGGGGGAAAACTTAAAATTTTGTGGGAAAACCTGAAAATTGGGAGAACTTGAAATTTGTGGGGGGGGGGGGGGGGGGGACTCAGCCATTAAATAAACCGTGCACTATGGGCACGGGTAATGACTAGTGTATATATATATATAGTGAATGTAAGTGAATGAAACTATTTGATAAGTGGATGTTGGAATGTGTGTATTTGTTTGTATATTTATGTTTATACGTGTATATGGAGTGTAGATGGATGTTTATAATCATTTGGCTATTACGACAGAGTATGCGTGGGATGTGCAAAAGTAGTTATATGTATATATATCATATGACGGGGAACGTATTATGTTATGTACTCTTGTGTGTATTGTGTGCGGTATATGTGCCTATCTGTGTGAGGCAGTAGGTGCACTGCTATGGATGTGAGGTTATGTATGTATTTATTTATAGTATGATTGTGACCCTTATGTGACTTGATCATGTATGTGTTAGTACGTGCAAGTGAATGTATGTGTGGATGTGACTAAATATTGTGTGTATATGGATATGTATGTGCCTATGAATGTAAGTGAACTCATATGACTAAGTATTGGGTGTATAGAGATCCAGTGTACATACGTGTGACACCGTGATAGTGACCCTGTTTATAAAGTAATGGCGTGTAGATTAATGTGTATTGTTGTGTGGTTGTGCATGGATATAGACGTGTATGTAAATATATAAGCAGGTAGAATATAAGTCGTTATACTTGGAGGTATCGTGATATGGATACAATGTGACGTCATATGCACATCGACATGAGTAGTGATCTAAATACATATAATAATACGTATAGAGACTGATTTGTGGTGTGTGAATATGTGTGCCTAGATGTTTATATGAAAGACATGTGTGTATGAATATGTAGTTATGCTTATAATGATATGGATGTGTTACTAAACGAGTAATAGGATGTATCTGTGATATGTGTGTGATGCGGATGTGTATGGATGATAGTGAAGCATATAGTGTATATAAGTGTGATATAGATACGTAATCTTGTTTGTACTTCATGGGTAGTGAGACCATCATCCCTAGCTGACCTCGACAAGGTTCACACCCTAGGAAGTCCGAGGACGGACTATATTTTAAGGTGGGTAGGATGTCATGCCCTATTTTGCACTATACGTGTATTCTACTGAACACACGTAGTATTTCTACTTACGGAGCATGGATATGCATGAAATAAGCGTAGATATCGATGTATGTGACGTAGTACAAGGGGGATTGGGCCATAATACGTGGCTAATGGTAGGAAATGCGAAATGTGAATGTGGGAGAAGTGTGAATGACGTCGTGGGTGTAAACAGCAGGAATGTACTAGACGTGTGTGTGTGATGCATGTACGCATGCATGGTTGTGCGTGGATGTGTGTAGGGAGAGCCATGCTAGTGTGAAAGTGGTTAGGGGTCAATGGCAACCCCCGTAAATTTTTGGAAAGGCTAGGGCAAAACGGTCATTTGGACTAAAGCTGCTGTGTGTACATCCTAAAGTGGTCGGTGCCTAAAGTAATGGCAAACTTGTAAATACTTGGAAGGCGAAGGGATATTTTAGTCATTGCCTCATGGAATATTCCCTTGGAATATTCCATTCTTGCATGAGAAGGAACTACACTTATAATTAATCTTCTTTTCCACACTCTTCTTTCTACTTCTAATTCTTTCTTCTCTTTTCTCCTTTCTCTCCTCCACCCCCTAGCCATGGCCGGCCACCATGCCTCCCTTTTCCCCTCATTCCTCAATTCAAAAACCCTAATTTCTAATCTCAATTAGAAGGGTTTCAAGTTTCCTTGAAGAGGGAAGAAGATGGAGAAGAAAGAAGAGAAGGAGAAGAGGAAAATGAAGCTTTTCAGGTAGGAATTTACTTGGATTTGGTATTCCATCAATTTATTCTTGCTCTCATGTTTTTATAGCATTATGCAATTAATATGTGATAGGGATAATCAAAAATCTATGTATCATGTTCAATTTCACAATTTTTCCCTTAAAATTCTTAGCAAACACATCTCCTTTAAAATTCAGAAACTTTGATGTCTGCTTTAACCTTGATTGTGGTTATTGTAGCTCGAATTAGGATTCAAAAAAAATATGAGCTTGTAGATCTTGAAGTTCTACCCCAACATCATATAAATTTTGATATATGTTCAATTCAGAAATTAGGAGAAATAAATCTATATTTACAACATGTCTGTTTGATTTTCAGTGTTGACACAGTTTAGCAAAATTGGCCTATAGATAGGCACACACAATGGAATTTTGTGTTCTTGGTCTTGTTGGAAATTTAACACGTTTCTCTAAATGTTCATCAGAGTGCTTATATGTCGAAATTATGGCTACAACATGTCCAAAAACAGTAATCTTTATAAGCTCTGAAATTTGTCTGAAAAACAGATTTGGCACACTTCACCAAATAATTCCCCATAAATCACCTACCTAATGTTTTTGCATGAAATTTTATATGTGAATCCAGGACTAGTATATATATAACTTTCATTTGAGAAGTTTTGTCAAATTCTTCCTGAAAACTGATCATATATGGACATTTCTTGTGACTGTTTACAAATTTCTGCAAGTTGAGCAAATTCTAAGGGATGTTAACTTATATGTAGTTGCCAATTGTACTCCTATTGTCCATACTTGTTGTTAGTACATCAAGGAAAGTTTGATTGGTGTGATATACTATTACATTGCTAATGTGATTGAGATGTGGAACATGATGTATGTCATGTGTTCGGTGAAATGCCTCAATGAAGGCAATATTCGGTAATTTGAGAAACGTGAATGTGTTAGTGTTGGCCTTGAGCCACATTGATAATTAGTGAAGTTAGAGGCTTGAATGACATGTATATATTGTAATTGTGAATGGGTGATGTGTTGTGATAGAGGGCATGTCACGTGAGTACATGACCCTATGTTTAATGATGGACAGCTGAGATGATATGTGCATACCCATGTCATCAAGACCACAAACGTGTCACTTATGATGTTAACTTATAAAATTGAATGAATCTCAATCCTCTCTAATGAGGGTGAGTTAGCGAAACCTGGGGTTTTAGGTGGGATTTGAGTAAATTATGGATATGAGGCATTGACTGTGAAGTTGGGAGATGATTATGTGATGTGTGGAGTTTATACCCACTCGTCTTTACCGGGAGTGGAGGGGATTTTTATACCCACTCGCCTTTACCGAGAGTGGAGGGGTAAGGAGGTGGAGAGCCTCACTCCTGCCAGGGACGGGGGAGCTGAGAGGCCCGGCGTACAGTGCCCGTGTCCACTGCGTCGTGTGCTATATTCACCCCAAATTTGGGGTGAAGTCCAGGTCCTGGTATCACACAGTTTACCCAAGTTCCAATTAATTCAATTATAAGATAATAAAATAAGAACTTGCGTGTTACTCCTTCTGCTGGCAGCACTTCCCCTTCCCTTTGCCTGCTTCTTGGTGACTCTGTGTTGTGCCTCAGACAGTTGTACTCTTCTTATTAGATAATGTTTGCTTGAACACTTGTGTTATTATTATTATTATTATTATTATTATTCGTGCTAACCCCTTTCTTGCAGTAACTCGACAGCGGACCGCATGTATGATTCCCTTGTTTAGCTATTCATTTTTCATTATATTACTTAGTAACATGTCTTATTTCTATTGCCTTGCCTCGTGGGTTGATAACCTTAAAATGGTGTTCCAAATCCAAGTTAGTTCCTACTGGGGCACGCATTGACGTGCTCCTCCCCATTTTTCAGGTAGCAGGGTCAGCTTGGTTGGAGGTGACTTGGAGTTGAGTTTCAGGAGTAGAGTCTGGTGTGAGCTGTAGCTATATAGTATGACTTGGTTGGCTTGGGAGGTGAAGAGTGGCGGTGTATGTGTAGTGGTGTACTTGGAGTATGTATATTAATAGAAGATGTTATATGTATGATATGTTATTGTTGATCTATGTTATTCTTGGGGTTGTTTTGATGTTACTGTGAAGCTTCACTTGTACTATCCCAACATGTGCGCAGTGGCCTGCTTGTTCAGTTTCTTCTTTCTCTTTATTTTCCTCTCTCATCGCCCTCACTCTTCAGGATACTTGAAAAAAAATTTATAAGTGCCGGGTATTCTAGTGAGATGGGTGTGACAGTGTGTGGTGTGTGCATTGGGGGGGCTGGGGTGGGGTGTGTGCATGGGGTGTGTGCGCGTGGGTGGTGGGTTGTGTGCGTGGGTGTTTGTGCTTGGGGGTGGGTGTGTGCATGGGTGGGTGGGTGTGCGTGGGGTGAGTGGGGGTGGGTATGCGTGGGGGTGGGTGTGCGTGGGGTGGGTGGGGGTGGGTATGCATGGGGGTGGGTGTGCGTGGGGTGGGTGTGTGTGTGTATGGGGGGTGTGTGCTTGTGGTGGGGGTGTGTGTGCATGGGTGTGTGGGTGTGTTTATGGGTGTGGGTGGGTGGGTGCACGGGGGGTGGGTGGGTTGTGTGCATGGGGTGTGCGTGTGCATGGGGTGTGTGTGGGTGTGGTTGGAGGGTGTGTGCATAGGGTGGGTGTGTGCGCGTGGGGTGGGTGGGGTGTGTGTGCTTAAGGGGCATATTTTTGTGTGTGGGCATGGGTGGGTGGGTGTAGGCATTGGGTGTGTGTGTGTGTGTGTGTGTGTGTGTGTGTGTGTGTGTGTGTGTGCGCGTGGGGTGTGTATGTCATCGTGGATTGGTGGGTTGTGTGCATGGGGTTTGTGCGCATATGTGGTGTGTGCTTAGGGTGAGTGTGTGCCTGGGTTGGCGGTGGGGTTGTGTGGGGTCGGCGTGTGTGCGTGGGTGTGTGGGTTGTGTGCATGGGGTGGGTGTGCGTGCATGGGTGGGTTGTGTGCATGGGGTGTGTGTGCTTGGGGTGGGTGGGTGCATGGGCGTGTATGACCTGTTGAAGTATTGGCTCAATCTGGGCACTATAAGGTAGACGATCACACATACACTAATCCACCCCAATGCACATGCCCACCCAATACACACACCCACCCCATGCCCACACCCACCCCCATGCACCAACCCACCCTAATGCACACACCCACACACCCATGCACACACACGCACCCACACACCCACCCACCCCATGCACACACACCAAATGCACACACCCACCCCATGCACACACACCCATGCCCACACCCACCCCATGCACACACACCCATGCCCACACCCACCCCATGCACACACACCCATGCCCACACCCACACCCCATGCATGCACACACACACACAAACCCATGCATAAACCCACCCTAATGCACACACACCCACCACATGCACACATCCACACATGCATATACTCACCCACCCCATGCACACACACACACACACACACACACACACAATGCACACACCCACCCACCCATGGACACATACCCTCCCCATGCACGCACGCACACCCACCCCCCATGCACACACCCCTCACCCCAATGCGTGCGCACACACACCCCGCCACACCCATGCACCCACCCACCCCAATGGACACACACCCCCCCAATTCAGGGTATTAACTTATAAAAGGTCCAAACGTGAGGGTATTAACTTATAAAAGGAACATTCAGGGGTAAATTTGTCCAAATTTTTGTCTTTTGGACGGAAAATTAAAAAAGTGTATCAACTTAAAAGAGTCGAAAAACGTTTGGGTATATATTTTGATGAAAATAAATGTCAGGGTATTTACGTGAAAATGGCCCGAACGTGAGGGTATTTTTCTGCAATTTACCCAATAAACAATCACCTCACGAAAATCCAAGAATCATGTAACCAATTGGGCAAAGCAAATGATAGTCTCTACAAGACCCGCACGACAAGCAATATAAGAAAATAAACGTAAAACAAAAGAAAATCATGCACCAAATACTAAGATTTATACTGATTCCATCAAATTCATCCAATTAGATAGATCACTAATAGGCAATCATCTTGATTATAAATTATGGCACTTGGTCCAATGGAAAACCAAGCTCGCTAAGAATTTGGGAAAGAAAATCTAAGGAGAAAACTAACTTTTCCTCTCAAACAACCCTAAAACCTCTTTTTTTTAACCTTCTGTAGATGTTACAAGATCCGACAAAATAACATACATGGATCAGCTCTTGAAGTTATGAAAAACCCTAACCGAAAACACCTTTAAATAGCATTCAATGCCGACCCGAAAACCACGCTACAGAAAACGGATCCGGATCAGATTCCGATTCTCACCCGCTTTCATCAGCCGCCTTCACCCCCTTTCAACACTAGCCATTCAATTTGTGACGGGATTTGCTGAGCACCCATTACGTGTCAATATCTAAATATATGCAGGTGGCACTTCACACGTGATCGAGTGGCAACACGTCGTGTGGCGCCCACAAGACGCCCATGTCACGCACCACGCGCATGCGTGCGTTGTGCGCTCACGAGCTACACGTTCGTGAGCCGTCTGGTTGGACCACATTATTTACACGATTGGGCTGCTTATAAAATCAACTTTCTACGCGTTACTGATTGTCATGTCCCCATCTCTGGGATACCCAGAAAGTCAAGGTATATGACGAGAACTAAAACGCATATGCATGTCCACTACGCGCTTCTGGGAATAGTACTTGTATTGTTCTACAACAAACACCAACCACAATGACAAAGAACCACAGACACGCGAAGGCCAACACAGAGCAACAAAAGAAACAACCCAAACAACTCAACATGGGACAAAAACTGAAACATCAGATCAATTTATACAATATGAAGAGTCCAAGTCCTTTCTATACATCAATATCATCATCCTAGCAACCCTAAGTACAAGGATCTAACCCAACCCAAGAAACCCAGAAGTACAAGCCCTCACCTCACCCCTCGCCACCCCAAACTATAGCTACATCTCTGAACACCAACTCCAGCTGCAACATCTACTCCAACTCTCACATCCAACTCCAACACCTGAAAAGTCAACGGTGGGGCACGTCAGAACGTGACCCAGTAAGATATCCCAACTTCCACTAGTATGCTATTATGAAAATGCAACTATTTTACATGCATCCATAGCAAGGTGCAAATGAAGCATGGAATGAGCTAAAGGAAACATGTGTATGATATAAAGCATTGAATGCATAACATAAACAGAGGTACAACAACAAGAGAGTGAGACAACAGAAGTAAAATAAATGTAAGCGACAATAACTACAATACGCGATATATATAACAAGGGTATACAACATGGAAGGGCTACAAGTAAAAAACGTACAAGCAAGCAACATTTAATAATGCTACAAAAGTAATGAAAGTTATCTAGTTGTGATTTGGACCCTAAGTAGTGGGTAGACCCTCTTGGGACTGATCACCCCCAGGTGGGGTGGAACAGGCAAACTCCACGAGACACGCTCTTACTAAAGGAGCCCTGTTTTCTCCTTATTTCCCCTTCACATTTTCTCCAATTCTCCTCATTTCCGCCACTCCTCGCCACTCGGGCAGGACAGGTGGACACCAACCACCATAACTGTCCAGCCCCTTATGTTTTTCCCACTACATAGTGTCCCCCAATCCCCGTGTCACCCTCATTTAAGAGGACAGAGTCATTTTCATGAATTTGTAAAGAAGAACATAAAGAAACATAAGGACGCAATGCTTTCATGTAAAAGATAATTCACATTTCCAACATCATATCGAGGTGTCATGCACATCGTGACATGCCCACCATACCACCACAAATCCAACCTCATTACCACGCATGCCATGTCCACTACATTCTTTCCACCATGTGTAAGCAACCATGACCAAAAGCATGTTACGAAACATAAAGGCTAAAATCCTTAATTCATAAAAGAAAGACAAGTACTTCACTTCCACCTTCTCATCTTCCATATACCAACCAAACAACATCAAGCCCCCAACAAAGCCATGGAAAATAACCACAAATAAAAAGTAATATCAACATATAATGATTCAGCTTCCTGAAAATTGCACAATAGTCAGGTTGAATGGTATTTTACTCCATATTTTTGTATGGAACATAACAATGCAATGTAAATGAAAGTTGTAGGTATGGTAGTTTTGGATTCACAGATAAAAATGTCATGCAAAAATATGAATTATATGATTTATGGTCAATTATTTTGTGAAGCCTGTCAGATCTGTTTTTCAGACAGATTACAGGGTCTGTCTTGATTGCTGATTTTGGGCATGTTACAGTCAGAATTTCGAAAAATATGCAATGAGATGAAATTTTAGAAAAAACTTGTTAGCATTGCAACAAGACCAAGAACATGAAATTCCATTGTGTGTGCAGGTACTGAGCTTCGTTTTACTAAACTGTGTCCAGTTTGACAGAACTTCAGACATGTTGTAAAGATTGAATTTTTACTCCTACTTATTGAATTGAACCTATGTCAAATTTTATATTATTTTGGGGTAGGATTTCGTGAACTACATGAATATATATTTTTCAACTTCTATTCTGATCTAGGTTAGGAGATATGCACGCTTTAACAAAGGATTAAACTTCTGGAATTTTCAGAATAGCTCCATGAACACAAAAGCTAAGTTAATTCACAAGGAAGCATGCATGCAAATGAAATACAAGGTGGAGTTGGGAATCCTACCTTAATCCTACTTTATGCATAATTCATTAATCAAAGACAACATTAGCTTGCATATTTCATAAAGATCAGACATTATGCATAAGCCTTTAGTAAAGATCCTAACTTGCATGTGAAAGGAGACAACTTGCATGCAATTCCATAAAGATTACAACTTTGTGTTAAAATGATATCTTTGTTTAAGGACAAACAATCTAGTAACTTTTACAACTATCAATAACTCAAGGAACACTTCCATACAATAAAGTCACTAACTTTTTCATGGTAACACAAACATGAGAGCAATTAGAACATGGAAGTATAAAAAGAAACTAACTTACTTATAAACTTGCAAGTTTTTATGGCATGCACCTAACATACTAGAAAGAGTTGGAATCCTACCTTAAGTTGCTTCATTTTCTTATCAAAATCCAAACTTTGGCCTCATGAAAACTTCTTTTCCAAACTCCATCACAAAAGCTCCAATTTGCATGCACAATCTCCTCTTTTAAGCTCCAATCAACTCCTACTTGTTAGCACTTAAGATTAGGGCTTAAAAGGAGGGAAAAGATGAGATTTTCCCCATGAAAAATTGAGGCAAAAAGTGAGGGGAAAGGGGAAATCCGAAAATAACAAGAAAATATGAGAAAATGAAGGAAAAGGGGAGGAAAGAGAAAGGGAAATGAATGGTTCTAGATTTCTCTTATTTCTTTCATCTCCTTTTCTTTTCTAGACTTTTCTTTTTCCTTTTCCTTTTCCTCTTCTTTGTCTCTTTCCTTCAAATCTCTTATTCTTTTATTTTGTTTCATGGTTGAAAAGTCAAGATGAGAGAGAAGGGTGGAAAAGTCAAAGGGATGAAATCTCTACATGACTTAACACACATCCCTCTTTTATATTACTAAAAAGCCACTTCTCCTCTCACTCTTCTATATGCACACATGCATTAATCACAACAATGCCATACATAGATAATAAACACAAATACTTAATATAAATAACATGCCACTAGGATTAATACACTAATACACAAATATTAATACCACACTACTATGTGCACTACATGATGTTGCTATATATACTACACTTCAAAACGCACTAATATTAATAAGCCCATACAATTATAATTAAAGCATTGATCAAATAATTACATCACTTACTACACACATACACCCCCACTTATAACCATTGACAAACCTGACATTCATACAAGAGGGTCACCCATCATTAATAATACTATCCTACTAATAATCATATACAAAGAGTACTAGTACACACATACATTACATACCAACAACATTTACTATAAGACATACAACCATAGCACTAATTTACTATACGCACAACTACACATATTATCAACCACATATACACCCAAGACATCATCATTCAAGCAACCATATATATCCTGATGACACATGCATATAGGCACACATCCATCCATATAGGCATACACGTAAGCAACCAATAGATAATTACTATACACACTACATATTTACTATTTACACCACATATATACACACATGTATATACCCATACACACATCCTGGAGCACAAACATATACACCATACTGTATATGGCACCAAGGCCATTACATTGATCATCCGATTTTGGTTTCAACAAAATCGGTGTTTTGAATTCAAAAAAAAAAATCTTCAAAAAATTCTAAATAAACTATTGGTTTATCGCAAGTTATTTTGAGTGTTTTATATCACATTTTTCAACAACACACGGTGCAATTGGACAATATCATGCAGTAAACTAGCGCTCGGGCTCCCGCCAAACCTCCCGAGTAATTATGACAGATGTTAGGCGCCAAGGAAAAATGCATACATAGACTAGACTATTGCAAGTAGACAATATGAGATACATTTTGCAACCCAAATGTAGAAAATTAGGCAACCAACTTAGAGGAGTGTTGGTTAAGATTCAAGGGAGATTCAGCTTTCTTGCATGCCAAGGTAACTTAGGGGATGACTAACTAAGATCAAGCAAGCTCACAACCAAAAAGACAAACATGTTGACGTGGGGAATCTGTTGAAAATTGTGACACAAGGTTACCACGATGGAGACAAATTGAACATCAGGTGATTGAAATGTCGATCCTGCCCCATGCATTTTATGGTCGGCAGCACGTCTACCCCATGCCCGTTTGAGGGTAGTTTGGTCATTCCGTCGCGCCCCCGGCAGTGCAGGCCCAGGGTGCATGCCATCGGTGCTGCACTCGATCGACACGGCAGCCTCGAAGGGGTGGCCAAATCCCAATCAAGGTGGAGCAGAAAAGACGGTAGTGCCCTCGCCGAATGGGAGGCCACGTGACGGTAAATAGTTAAGTTTGCTCAAAACTCATGTAAAAAATTACAGATTTTAACGAGTGACTTGCTGAAAATAAGGATTAATTGATCAAAATCCGTTTGGCCGAATTGGTTCAATTGATCCGTGAATTATTCGTATATTGTACAAAAATTCGGCGAGTTTTGTTATCACGGGCCATGAAGAGAGGACCACACGGCTGTGAGGGGCATCGTCGGAAAGCCAGTCTGCAGCGGACCTCGACACCTTTGTCATCTTTCTTGGGCGAGCAATTCTTTTTCCCATTTCATCATCTAACAGTTCAAATATCCTTCAACAACGAGTGTTGGTGCTAGCTTTGACGCAAAGATTTCAATTCCCAGCTTCTTAGAGGCACATGAAGATAAGGCAGTAGTTTCTTGGTTTGAAAAGTATGTAACCGAAACCGCGTATGGCTGCAACCAGAGGAGAAGCACATCAACATCAAGCGAAGAGATAATCATAATATGCAGGTACGAAAAGTTGCAAGTGGAGCTGTGATCGAATCAGACAACAGTCGCTACCGGAAAAAGACTTAGTCGCAAACAATGCACCTTTGGTATCCGAAAAGACACCACCCAGCCTATTATTAGCCGGATTCGTTATGCAAATGCTCTCCCATTAGACCGTCCCCTCCACGATTGATTCCCCAACAAGCCCGAGGCTGGCCATGGAAGAAGAAGCCGACGCTTTCGCTGAAGGGCGGGGCCCACAAACGGCGCTGTCGTGGGTGCAATAATGGGTGCAACCAGCAAGGGTGAATTGGGTCCTTCTCATCGTCTCCAATTATTGAACTCCATGATTGGAAAGCTTGAGGGGGGCTCTCTCTCTCTCTCTAGCGCGAGTGAGGGATCGTTGTGGAAAGGGTGACGGAGTCATCCCCTTAAAGAAAACTTTCCCAACGCCGTGACACTTGTCACAAAGGAGACCATGCCAAGTAATCAATGGAAGCATCAAATGAGGATCATTTCAATCATTTGCGGCTCATATCTTTAAAGAAAAAACTAACGAGTTTTTTTAATGAGTAAACTGGATATATCCTGTCAGCTTAAGAAATTCACCCTTCCACCAGCTAGCAAAACGACCAATGATCCAATAAATTTAGATTTACTATCCATAATGTGTAGATCAATTTCGAAAAAATTAAAAAAAAAATAAAAAATAAAAACAACACACATGCTTCGGCGCAAGAATATTTCTCATGCTGACAACACATATATTTCTATCAAATCGTTTGTCTTTCAATAATATTCCCTCAATTATATGTTCTATAAAAAAAGCTATTGTAGTGTAAATTAAAATAATTGAGAGACTGTTTAAAAAATAGTTAAGTCATAAATGTAAACCAGAAATACTAGATGTAAACGAAAAACATCTGGTGAACTCAAAACTTTGAGGGCCATGCCGGGCCCAAAAACTCCACGCCGCAGTGTGCCATGCTGGGCCGATTGGTTCTCAATTTGTACAGTAGGGGCCCAGTCATGGATATACCCTCACACTCTGGCACCCGCCGCACTTTTCTCATAAGATAAGTGAATATGCATCAAAAATCAAGGACACATCAAAAATACGGTGTCGGCAACTTCATACATATTTAAAAAAATCAAAATAATTCCCACGACTATTTAAGAGGATGACGTATTTTAATTTCTCAAATTCCGTCATCGATCCTCAAAGCATGTGTCAACAGTACCACATAAATTCTATTAGATTCGATCAAAAATTTAACCGTAAGTAATTATAGATTTGGACCCTGCAACCCCGTTGATTCGACAATATTGCTTTCGAGAAGATAGCCCCATATGGTTTGGTTTTCCAATTGAAACCCCAACTTTAATCTAATTAATAAAGGTATCACAAAAAACATCCCAACACACGGCCTCAACTCATAGACACGAGTTCCAATAATTTGTATCATTTGATACCTAAGAGATATTTCATATGAGAACGACTATATACACCTTTCCGTTCGGTGCGGAGAGTGACAGTTTTAAGAGAGAGAGAGAGAGGGAAGTGACCTGTAAAATTTTTTTTTGCAATTTTTGGAACATTGTCACCTCCATACACCCCGAATATAATCGTTGTATGGAGCAATTACCTTTCATATTTATGATAACATCAAATCATTGTGTACGTGTAATGAGATTGAGGTACAGTGGGGTGATACTGTAAAAGCCCGTAATTGTGGCATGGATCCTCGGATGGGGAAAATAGATAGGGCTTAGCTTTTTCATCTCTTGCATGCTTATTTTAGCTCAATAAGCAGCCACTTTGTGCAAATTAAATCCATATACAATATATGATACAAACTACACAGTATGGATGATTCAAACTAATTAAAGACACTTAAACGCAAGCGTCTTTGTTTCATTTCTCTTTCCCAAATGAATAAAACCACACGCAAACTGATTAAGCATTGGAACTAAAATTCTGCGAGCCAAATGTAAACATGAAGATAGCATAAGCTAAGCTATCTACGAAATGTAAACACGAAGGTATCATAAACCAATGTATCTAAAACACGGCACCTGAGAAAATATCTACTCAAACTGAAGCTTATTATACGTGCTTTTTGAATCTCAAGTCCACGATTAATTTATGTCCAGTAATTTCAGTAGCAAGTGGAAGCAAATAATGCCAGGGTACGCCGAATTACTAATTTTTAACCTCACAATATGTTCATGAATGTCGTATCTTAACCTTTTGAAGGATGGACACGGGCACAAAATGCATGAGCTTATAAATGGTGGCAAAATAGCCAAGAAAATAGTAAAACTAAGGGAAAATAGGGACATACTACCGAAGGGGAAGAAAAAAAGGCAAGTTAATAACTGCAGTCCTGCATATAATAAAGTGTAAATTGTACACATTCACCAAATTATGTGAGATACATGTAATTATGTAAACAAACGCACCCAATTTTTCGTAACACTGCTGCGATTTCCTGAATGGACTGTGACTAATAAAGGATAAGTTGCACTTGACCCCTTCAAACTAGAATTTTAGGGCAATTCAGTGGGTATCAGTGTTAGTATCAAAGATGGGTGTGTGTTGTCACAGGTAGCATATAAAACAAGGGGGTCTGAGTGCAAAATAAGCATTATAACGATATTGATATCTGAACGGCTCTTCCTAAGTGTCTGTGGAGACACGTGTACGCCAAAAATCCCATACACCGATATGGCAAAAAAAGGGGAAACCCAGACCAATTCAATATGAACAACTGACGAAGCAGAAATGGTTGATGTTTAGATAGATGACCGCCAGCCTGCCACCATTATTTTTGCGAGGGCTGGAATATATCAGCGGCTCTCCGGCCATCTGCTATCATTCTCGTAGAGAAAGAGACATATCACAGTATCTACATACTAATAGGATAATCCTCCGGCATCCCCTGGCTCATTAGGGACTTGTTTGTATTAGAAATCGACGACGACGACGGTTATCATCGGTGGCTTGGGAAGGTGGGCAATGTTTGTCTACAAGCATTACGTAAGCTGATGCTGACAACATTCTTGAAAGTGAAACATGGCCATAGGTTTTGCTCCAATAATGAGAGATGGGGGGCACTAATTAACTGGATAATTAACCAAAAATTAGGGGAGCTGAACCCGAGGCTTGGCTTACCACTCAGGACGGCAGCGGACCCATTTTAGTGTTGAGGTCAGGGGACCAATCCCCTCATCAAATTGGCAAGAAGCGACATGCCCGTCCCTGGACACAATATTAGAGTACACAATCATTAGATCGTGAGGCAATAAACAAAGGGCATAGGGGAGTATAACAGAGATAAAGCTCATGTGACCATACATATCTTATTAAACAGTCCTACAGAAACTAATCCGAGGATTAACAGGACAAAACCGAGGATACAAAGTCCAGATCGGACAGATTAAGTGCAGAGGAAGATAAAGGGATTACAAATGCAAACTGGATTAAGATGGGGCATGCAATAATAACAATAATGAACAAAGCTCAACTTTGAAATTTTGGAAATTGAACAAGAACTTGATATGTACAGCCATCAAATTGCAAGCTCGCGAGGTATGGATCAACATGGCTCACACGCCCCCCACAAGCAACAGGCTGTTCTGATCCTGCTGACGTAGGGTTTGGCCATGAAGTTTACGGCAATGTCTTAACACTGACACCTGCATCGTCTAAAAGAATGATTGAGCAGTCAAGCAATCACAATATTCCAAAATCTCAATCCCATCAGCATGCAGATGCACAGGGTGTCAAATAATCGATCACACGAAGTCGGTGGACGATGAGCAATCAGGTTAAAGCTGTGAGAATGATAAACATAAAGTTGCTCACATTTTAACAGTCTAGGTTTTAGAAAGTCTAGCAACAAAAAAGAAAGAATAAATTATAACTCTTCACAGTTCAAGAAAAAGCTTTGATTATTGATAAATGTTGGTATATCTCAAGAAACATTTTTAACCTTTTCCACCCCGTGTATATATGTCAGTGTACAGGTGGTTCCCCTGCTTTCTTGTATTAATTATAGTTTGTTGCCAAACAACCGGAAGAGTGAACTGTCAAAGAACTAGGGGTGTGGGAGAAAGATCACTACAGCATGCAAGCATCATGATAATCCATGAGACAGAATTACCCAAAAAAAAAAATCATGAATGGACATAAAATTATAAAAATAAAGGTTCAGAGTGCTGAGTGAAAAACTCAAACAGCCAGCACATAAAATTCTCAAGAAGAAGCCAGTAACATTAAGGTTGACCGAGATAGTTGCGCTTCTAATGATGATCCATGAGACGGCATCACGAAAAGGATGGATGTGTTGATAATTATAAGAGAAGGTTCAGAATGCTGAGTGAAATACTAACATCCGGTATAATAAAATTCTTTGAAAGAAACCAGGACAATAACATTGAAGTTGATAGATAAAGGAAATTCCAGTTTCGAATGATTGATAAATAAAGCAAAAAAACAAACAGATAAAAAAAGTAAAGATGTCTTTTCTTGATTATGTGCCATCCATAGATTCCACTTATTTACTTTACAGTAACTGTCCTCGTGAAAAGAAAAGAAAAGACATCTTTGCTGTTCACTATTAGGGGAAAAATCATTGACGATCACCAATATGAATTTATCATACGATGATTGCGGCCCAAGAGATAGTGTATTATGGATTTGGGTTGCTGCTACCATGTGTCTCAATAGGAACTGGTTATCCAGTTGAAGGTAGCACCGTTTCCATGGGCAACAATGATTGTTGCAAAGTTACCTGGAAATACAACAATTTCAATAAAGATGTGTGATGGTGTTGTCTAAACATTATCGAATATTAAGCATGTTCCTGACTTGAAAAAGCATCTTCCTCGGCTCTCTTGATAAATTTGGATGCAAGAATTCTGACAATATTAGATTCATGAAAGTCAGTATGTGTGCTCGTGTACCAATGAAAAGCAAATTTCTTGGAAGCTTAGATGTGTTGTAACTTCTACCATCATACGTTCAGCTGCAGTTTCATCACATTCGTGTTAGATTCAGATACCACCAAGCTATGGTATATCTGATTTGGTCATATGAATGATAATTGACTGAGTTGAGTAGTGGATATCTTTTGTGTGGCCAAAGTACTAAAAAACATATCAAAAGACTCAACAGATAATTGCTTGCAATTTTGTTCATGAGTAATGAATTTTGCAAAATAGGATTGTCGCATGGTTGTTTGAACACTATAACAAAACATGGTTAAGTGAACGCATGAACAGAACTTTGATGGAGAAGGCTCGGTGCATGCTCTTCAATGCATGATTAGGCAATGAGTATTGTGCGGAGCAATATCTACGGCATGCTACTTGGTGAATCGATCACCGTCCACCATTGTTGATTGTAAAACACAATCCATCACTATTGATAGCATAACTTTAGAGGATGTACGATCGGATAAACATGCAAATTATTCAATTCTTAGAATATTTGGTCGTATGCTTACGTACATATTAATAAGGGCAAGTTAGAGTCAAGAGCAAAGAAGTGTAGGTTTCTTGGTAACACATCTAGCGTGAAAGGATACATGTAGTGGTGTCATGATCCAAAGCCCACCATGTTTCTGTTAGGAACTAATAAAGATGGAATTTTTATTGAAAATTAACAAGCAAAATAGAAGATATTTGGACACAAAAGAGGTGTGCCCTCCTCCCAAGACGCCTAGAGGACGTCCGCACTCGTCTACCTATGAGATCACACAATGAGAATTATCAAAAATAGCATGCCAAACCATAGAAGACTACCCCTATATATAATAAAAACTAGGGCATGCACAAGGCGGGTGCGGCTAGGATTAGTCGGCCAAGGGGGGTGCGGCGGCTGGCCTGGGCCGGCGGGTGTAAACCCGCATGGGTTTGGGCCCAGGTCCATCAATACTCCACATCAAAGAGCCACCTTGTCCTCAAGGTGGAAATCTGGGAAACGCAACACCATATCAGCAATGTCCTCCCAAGTGCTGTCGTGCTCTGGTAGACCCCTCCACTGTAACAAGACCTGTCGCGCGCCTGTGTCGCTCCGCCGAACCCCCTTCAGTAGCTCTGGCTCTAGCCCAACCTCCATATCAGCAGTAAGTGACTCAGGCAATGTCGGAGAAGAAGTGTGGGTGCCAATAGCCTGGCGTAACTGTGAAACATGGAATACCGGGTGAATGGTCTATCCTGACGGCAAGCGCAACCTGTAAGCTACCGATCCAACCCGTGCCTCAACCTCAAAAGGCCCAAAAAATCTTGGTGACAGCTTTTCATTCCTCCTATGGGCTACCGACCTCTGCCGGTAGGGCCTCAACTTCAAATATACCATGTCGCCCACCTCAAAGTGTACATCTCGACGGTGGAGGTCTGCCCGAGCCTTCATCACCTGCTGCGCTCTCGCCAAATGGAGCTTCAGCTCCTCTAGAACCCGGTCCCGCTCAGCTAAGTACTGCTCCACATCAGAAACCGGGGTCGTCTCCTGCCCATAATGAAGTAAGTGTGGAGGGTCTCTGCCATATAAAATCCTAAAGGGAGTCGTCTGGGCTGCCGTGTAGTATGAAGTATTCTGCCCATGGTAACCAGCGAACCCACTCCTTAGGATTCTCCGAGATGAAGCACCGCAGATACGTCTCCACACTTCGGTTGACCACCTCTGTCTGACCATCTGTCTGGGGGTGATAAGCAGTGCTCTTCTTCAATGATGTCCCATGTAGGCGAAAGAGCTCCTGCCAAAACTTACTCTGGAACACCTTATCCCTATCAGAAATAATGGACTTTGGGGGTCCATGTAGACGGATAACCTCTCGCACAAAAGTGTCGGCCACTGACACGGCGCTGTAGGGATGCTTAAGTGGGATAAAATGTGTATATTTGCTTAGGCGGTCTACCACAACAAAATGACGCTGAACCCCCCCCCCCCGACTTAGGCAACCCATCAATAAAATCCATAGAAAGGTCCTCCCACACTCTGTCTGGTAGGGATAGTGGCTGTAATAATCCTCCTGGAGACATAGCCTGATATTTGTGATGCTGACACACGTCACACTCCGCCACCATCCTAGCCACATCCTTCTTCTGCCCCTTCCAGTAAACTTCCCGTGATAGCCGCTGGTAGGTCTTGAGGACCCCAGAATGTCCTCCAATAGCACTGCCGTGGGACTCTCTGAAGATGGTCGGTAAGAAAGTAGAAGTCCGCGGTATCACAAGCCTGCCCCAGTACAGTAACCGCCCCTCCTGCAATGAATACCCCGGGTACTCAGTCGACCCCCTGTAAAAGAGCCTCTCGTATAGCCGCCAAATCCGGGTCCGCCTCAACCTCCCGCTGCAGTGGGCCCCAATCTTCCAGAATGGATACGGTGAGTGCTGCTAACTCTGTCTCCTCCTCCCGCCGGGATAAAGCATCAGCTGCCTTGTTCTCCAGTCCCGGGCGGTACTCTATCTCAAATTTGTACCCCATCAGCTTGCGCAGCCACTTCTGATGTTCTTCTGCTACCATCCGCTGCTCAAGCAGGTACTTCAGGCTCCGCTGATCAGTGCGAACGATGAAGCTCCGTCCCAACAAATAAGGTCTCCACTTCTGAATGGACAAGACTATCGCCATCAGCTCCCGCTCATAGACTGACCGCAATCGGGCCCTGGTGGTCAATACCTGGCTGTAATATGCAATAGGACGATGGTCCTGCATCAGTACTGCGCCCAGCCCATGTCCTGATGCGTCTGCCTCTACCACGAAAGGTCGGGTGAAATCGGGCAACGCTAAGACCGACACCGTGGTCATTGCCCTTTTCAGGGCCTCAAAAGCTACCGTCGCCTCGTCGCCCTAATGGAACTGATCCTTCTTTAGCAATTCTGTCAATGGCCAGGCGATCGTCCCATATCCCTCTACGAAGCGGCGGTAGTAACCGGTAAGACCCAAGAAGCCCCGCAGCCTTCTGAGAGTAGTATGTCGTGGCCAATCCAGCAAGACCGCTATCTTAGCCATATCGGCGGCTACCCCTCCTGCTGACACCACATGTCCCAGGTACTCCACCTGTGGCTGCCCGAAGAGGCACTTCTTCCTGTTTAAATAAAGCTGGTGGTACTGCAGCTTCTGAAAAACTACCTGCAGGTGGTCCAAGTGCTCCTCCAGCGAACGACTGTACATCAAGATATCGTCGAAAAAGACCAAAACGAACCGCCTGAGAAAGGGCCGGAATACCTTATTCATGAGAGCCTGAAAGGTGGCCGGGGCATTGGTCAACCCAAAGGGCATGACCAGGGACTCGTAGTGGCCCTCATGCGTCCTGAACGCCGTCTTGGGCACATCCCCCTGTCGCATCCGAATCTGGTGATAGCCCGACTTCAGATCTAGCTTGCTGAACCAAGCCGCCCCATGTAGCTCGTCTAGGAGCTCATCAATCACTGGTATAGGGAACTTATCCGGAACCGTCTCCTTGTTCAGTGCCTTGTAGTCCACACAAAACCGCCAACTACCATCCTTCTTCTTGACCAATAGAACAGGGCTGGAAAACGGGCTAACGCTCGGCTGGATCACCCCGGCCTGTACCATCTCTGAAACCATCCGCTCGATCTCATCTTTCTGGTGCTGAGGGTATCGGTAGGGTCGCACGCTAATGGGGGAAACCCCCTCTCGCAGAACAATGGCGTGCTCGTGGTCCCGTGGCGGTGGAAGTCCTCGAGGCTCCTGAAATATCTCCTCAAACTGGCCCATCAACTGCTGAACCTCTCCTGGAATGGGCTGCTCGGAACTGGCCTCGCTTCCCCCGCTCCGGTCAGCGAGTACAGCTCTACTAAATACCGCCACCCGCTGTCTGGATGGTCCTAACCATGGTCTTCAAGGAGACTGATGCGTTTCGCTAGGGATTTGATGATAAAAAGGGGATTTTTATTAGAATTTCAGATCTAGTACCAAAAAGAAACCCTAATACAATAAATCTACTCGCTAACTAAGACTAGGAAATAATTCTTAACCTAGGGGGAAAAGCTGAATCCTAATACAATTAATCTAAGGGGACAATTAAAATAACTCTCTCAATTTTCGCATAAGAATTAGGGCCGGCTCAACCCCCTTAAATAGCAAAACACCCTTTAAATGTCATTTTACCCAAATGCCCCTGTTCCAATTACCGGCCGCAACATTACTCCGCCCCGGAAAAACCACCTTGTCCTCAAGGTGGTGCGTGAAGGGTATGGTCAGCTACTCCACGTGCAGGTGCTCCTAGTCATCGTCCATGCCGGCTTCCAGCATTATCACACTCTCGTCTCCCTCTTCTTCGTCATTCACTATCAGGATCTGAAGAGTACGATTCCCGCACCGGTGCCCAGGAGTAAACTTCTCGTCGCATTTGAAACACAGGCCCTTGGTCCGTTTGTCACGAATCTCTGCCTCGGTCATTCTTCGTGTATGTCCCCCAGGTCGTAGTTCCATTCCCGTCTCCTTGGTAACCACTGTGCCGTCAGTGGATGTTGCCCCTCCTGCGGCCCCCTTTTGTCCCCCTCCAGGATCCGGACCTCGAAAGGTAGAGCCTCCCCACGTCCCCCGGGCTCTTCTCTCTGTCTCCTGATGATCCTCCACCTTCCTGGCCAGCATCATCATCCCGCGCAACCCAACGGGCTCGAACTGCCTCAGCCCCGACCTCACCGTGGGCTTCGGCCCCTTCATGAAACAGTCCTCCAAAGACTCCTCAGATACTCCCCGAACTCGATGGCAGAGCGACTCAAATTTCTTGATATAATCCCCCACGCTCCCCTCCTGCTTCAGCGAGTACAGTCTCTCGAACACGCCACCAGCCTGTCCTCCTCCAAACCGCTCGGTCAAAAGCGTCGTAAACTCAGCCCAGGTCTGAAAAGGCTGATGCTGATCTGTCCAGCAAAACCAGCCCAAAGCCTCTCCCTCCAAGCAAACCCCGATCGCTCGAAGCCACTCCTCTCCTGGAACAGCGGACACCTCCAAGTATCTCTCCACCAGGTACAGCCAGTCATCTGGGTCTCCCCCTCAAAAACAGGCACCTCCAGCTTCCTCAGACGTCTCTCGCCCGCGAATCCACCTCTCCTGTGGTTGGAAACCTCCCCTGTGCTGGTATCCCTGTCGCCTGTCTGGAACATAAGCCTCAGCTCGATCACGGTAGCCTTCACCTGCTCCATGCCCCTACTAGTCTCCCTGAAGGTGTACAAACTCCGCCTGGTGGCCTCCCGGGGGGTCCTGGTACGCTCTCTCCCGTAACTCCCCCAAAGGGTGGGGGCTGAGTCGACGGGCCTCCTGTGATCTGGTGGTGCCCTCCACCCTGCTGAAATTCTCCGCCCGGTCCCCCAAAAGGCTGAAAACCCCCAAACTGTGCTCCTCGGACCTCGGGCGGGGACGCTATGGGCCCGAAAATCCTCGAACTAGGCTGTCGGGCCTCCTGGGGGTCGATGGGCCCCCCAGAGGTCCGGCGGGCCTCGGGTCCCCCCTCTGGGGTCGGCCGAGGCCCCCCAGGCCGCCGCTGGGGTCGGCCGGCCCTGAAAATGGGCCGGCGGGCCCCAGGTGGCGGCGCCTGGGCCTGCCGAGGCCGCCGGGGGGCGGCGGGTGCGGCCGCCCCTCCCAGGGGCCTGGCGGCCCCCCGCCGCCCCTCTGGGGGTTCGTCGGGCCCCCCAGAGGCCCCGGGGGGGGGGGGGGGTCGGTGGCCACCCCCCGGGCTGCCGGCTTGCTAGGGTTCCTCCTCCGGTCCCCTTGTCGTCGTGGCGTGGCGACGCGTGATCTTGGTAAGTCCCCCACGCATGGCCTCCTTGATCGAAGCCCCCGTCTTCGTCTAGATCCGGATCATCTTCAAGAAAAATTGCCTTTTTCCCCTTGTCCTTCGCCAAAGGTGGCTCCTTTTTGCTTGGATCCGCTTTTGGCACAAGATGAGCGGTCAACGCCGCTATAGCCTCCGTCAATTCCGATAATTTAGCCTCCGTTTTCCCTTGATTTTCTTTCATCTTGGCCTCCGTTTTCTCTTGATTTTCTTTCATCTCCTTCCGGATCTCCGCGGCCATCTCCGCATCTTCTTTCCTCAAATCGATGAAACCCTTGCTGATTTGGGCTTCAATCCTCTCAACTTTTCCTTCCAAGACTTCAATCCGCTCCGTGGCTCGCGTGCTCGCCATGGATCAACCGCTCTGATACCAATTGATGCGTTTCGCTAGGGATTTGATGATAAAAAAGGGATTTTTATTAGAATTTCAGATCTAGTACCACAAAGAAACCCTAATACAATAAATCTACTCGCTAACTAAGACTATGAAATAATTCTTAACCTAGGGGGAAAAGCCGAATCCTAATACAATTAATCTAAGGGGACAATTAAAATAACTCTCTCAATTTTCGCATAAGAATTAGGGCCGGCTCAACCCCCTTAAATAGCAAAACACCCCTTAAATGTCATTTTACCCAAATGCCCCTGTTCCAATTACCGGCCGCAACAGAGACCAATGCCCTGTAGAGGCTGGGGTCTCTCTGTAGTATCACCGCTCGCCCGGCCTCCTGAAACTTCATCCGCAGTAGTTTCCAGTTAATGGTCATCTCCCCCGGGGTCTGGAGCCAAGTCATGCCGAGGATGACGTCGGTGCTCCCAAGGTCCAGTGGTAAAAAGTCTGCAATAATCTGCATCCCCTGCATGGTCAGAACCAAACCCCGACAAACTCCACGGCTGCTCTGTTGGATCTGGATCCTATCCTAGAGGGGGGGTGAATAGGCTAATAAAAAATTCTCGTGCAACCCACGAGAAATCACACGCAGTTAAAAGCACAACCAGAGTAATGAAAAGCAGACACAGAGTACACAGCAGATTTACCCTGGTTCGGTCGTCCCAACGACCTACTCCAGCCCCCAAAGCTAATACTAGATTGAATAGCGCAATAGGTACAAAGTCACAAGTTAGAGCACGCTCAGAGCACCCTCTACGTCTCTACACTCGCCAGACTCTCAGTACCACACACACAGTGTTTCCTCTCACTATCAATCCTAGCAAAGCTTTCTACCAGCTAGTCCCAAACTAGCTGGGTCCCGCTTGTCTAGTCCCAACTAGACAAGTCCCAAAATAGTCCCCAAAAATAGGTAAAGTTTCCCCTACAGAGAACGTTACACTAAGACACAAATAAAGGAGTTTAGGGTTTAGAAATGCTCAGTTTGTGTCTGTGTAGGCGTCTCTGTCAATCAGCACATCGTCAGCTCCAATCTGACGCAAACGGTGTCTCGATCTGACTCCTGGATGTCAAGTTATGCACTGGTCTGTGCACAAAGCAATTTCAGTTCAATCCCTTATAATTGGGCAGTCTGTGTGCTCAGCAATTCCCTTTAAATAACTCGGTCGGTGCGCAAAGAAACTGCAGCTCAAATCAATTTGTAGGAGGTCGGTACGCACAGCAATTCCTTAATAACTCCTCAGCCACGTCAGCCTGTAAAAGTCGTGCTTCAGCCTTTTATTGCGTTGTTTTCGTTAATCACGTGATCTAGTAAGTATTGAATCTCAGCCGTTGAATCCCAATCCTGCGGTCTTCATTTTCTCTTCTCCCTCGATGGCTTTTGTTTCTCCTAGGGTATGCATCGGCGAAGTCATTTAATTCCGTCGGCGATTGGGTTTCAGCAACGGCCACGAGGCTTCAACGATGGTGTGAACTTCGACGTCGACTCCTCCGGCGACGGGCACTCAGCGGTGGAGATCTCGTCCTCGTCTTCAACAGCGACGAACGACAGCTTCACGATGATGGCAAATGTACAGACGGCAGCGACGATGACGAGCAGCACCGGCGGCGAGTTCTTCGTTGAGCATGAGCTTCGACGACGGAAACTCCAAGCGACTGCAACGACGGTGCTGGCTTCGACAGCGACAACTTTTTCGGGGAACGGCGACGGCGGGCACAGGAACTTCGGCAGCTTTTGTACGTCTTCGTCGTTCGAGTAGCGGCTGTGATCTTCTCCGACTGTCGCTCTGCTTCGATCAACGGCGACGGTTACTTCAACCTCGACGACGGTAGCAGTGCTCCACGGATGAGACCTTCACGAGAGCAGCAGCTCGTCTCCGCACAGCTTCGATGACGGGCTTTGGTGGCAGATGACGCGACGGTGGCTTCTCCGATGAAGTCTCTCAGCGCATGCAGCAGCGCTCCTCGATTTACCTGCGTGCTTCGAACAGTGCTGTCGACAACTCGAGCGTAATTGGCTTCGACTCCGGGCAACGAGGATTGCGAGGATGGTGTGATTACTGGGTACTTGAAGATCGCGAAGGTGATGATCAATGCTTGAGTTCTATGGGTTTTGGAGATGGAGGCTCTTACGGCAACGGGTGGAAGATTGGCTCTGAGGGAGATGATTATAGGGCATGCGGCTTAGGATTTATAACTAGGTTTTTATATGAATTTGGCCGTACCCCTCCTTTTGTAGCCATCCCTTCAATGTTTTGATTGCCGTAGGTTGAAGAAAAAAGATTTTGTATATGGCCGAGCACTACCTCTCTTTTAGTTGAGGGCTTTCATAATAAATGGGCTAGGGTTTTAAACAAGTAGTTGGGTAAGATTTGATTTCATCTATTTGGTGGTTGGCAATAGATATGATATTTGAATTGAAAGATGGCTAGGAATAAGTTTGGCTCGGATGAGGACACTACTAACTAGGAAATTTGTAATTGGCTATGGATTGGGTTGAATCAATCAATTTGATTTGATGTGTAGTTCAAAAAGAGTTGAATTGATCCAATCACCAATTTGACCAAGTCCAACTTTGCTCTCCATTGACCAAGTCCAACTTCTGTGTGCACACACTCCCTTTCTCCCAATATGCTATACGAATAGCAATTCCGCCAAATAGTGAAAGTATATTGTTTCGCCAAGCCTGAAACACACTAATCACACACGTTAGATATAACGACACGTTTGTCATCATCAAACCAAGGTCCTAGATCGTTTCTCCCAACAATCTCCCCCTTTTGGTGATGACAAACCCATAAAAGATTTGAGCAATGAGTATGGGTGTGTGAAGTGTGTTGAAGGGTACATGCAATATGATGTATGGATGAGTCATTCAAACATTACAAAGCATGCACAACAAATAGTAAATATAAAAGCATGCTCCCCCTTCTCTCAAGCCCCCCCTTCAACAAGTATTCAAGTATGCTCCCCCTTCAACAAATAATATCAACATCAAAGCACATCAAAGCACATCACATCGAAGCACATCAAGATCAAAATCTTTTCTTTCTCCCCCTTTGTAATCACCAAAAGTGGATTAATGAAGGCACAAAAATAGCCCATGCAAAAATAAACCATTATTAGATGTAGCGTGTAATTTGCAAGAGCATTCCAAATAATAGACAAGTCAAGTTCATAGAATTTCATACCAAGACTTCTCCACCTCTGTGTAAGTGAAAAGATATAGACAATAAAGTGCAAGAGGAGATTCAATATCAGAAAATCAACCAAAACAATCCACATTTTCCATTTTTCATGAATATCACTAGGATTGACTTTTCCCACCTCATCAAAGATGAGTTCAAGTTACCGAACCCCGAAACATAGCCTAAAAGGACTTTTAAATGTGGGGTGGCATTGCTTGACGAGTTATATACACCAACACTAATGATTACCCATTTAGCACAAGTTGGATACTCGTGGGTTGTGTATTAGCCATGAAGTGTATCCATTTTTCATACGGAGCAATTTTCATTTTTTTTTTTATTTGCAATTCTTTTGTGCTCAATTTTTATTCATGGCTAAACACTTCATATCCCTTAGAAATTTCAGAAATTAATCATTCCTACATTCACTTTCCATTATTATTCAAAAGAATCTCCAAAAGTACTTAAAAGTCAAATATCGTGAAAGTGCAAATGTAGGTGTAGAAGTCAAGTATAAAACTTATAAGACATGTCATGGCTACTAAAAAGAATAACATCATGTTCATGTAGCTACAACAATAATGAATTGACTTCTACACGGGATAGATTGATCATTCATACAATACCACTTAAGAGATTCATAAGAGGATAATCAATAAGCACAATTTTTTTTCGATTTTTTTTGATTTTTTTTTTTGATTTTTTTTTCAGAAATAAAAACATTTAAAAAATCATGCATGCAAGCACACAAATCAAAATAAATCAGGCACACAAACAAATCTATGAAGGTATGCAATGAAATGCAAAGAGGGATAAAAATTATACCTTCTTGTCGCTTTTTGACGAAGGAGCTAAAAAGAATGAGACATTGAATTTAACGCTCCTCGCCAAAACTCCATCACACCTACATGAAATGTGTTAAGTGTGACCTTGGAATCCAACAAGGTCCACTAGTGTTAGCCAATATTGTTTTAGGAACCCACACTTGTTTAAACTTGATGTTTGTGTTCCTAAATTTACAATAATATGAAGTGTGGCCTAAACTATCACAAGTAAAGCACTTTGCATATAAGTTCTTTGCAATAGAAGGTGCATTGTGGAATTTCTTGAATTTTGGCTTTTCGGCATTTCTCAAACCAAATCCAAGTCCTCTTCTATTATTGCCATATAATTGATTCTCTAAAATATTATCCAACGATTGTTTTCCCATAGAGAATTTCTTAATGGCCAATTCAAGATTAGAGACTTTGGATTTCAACAATTTATTTTCTTCCACAAGCAATGTGCATTTACTTATAAAAGCTCTCTTGTTTTCCTCTTCCTTCTTTTCAAATTCAACCATTTTTCTTTTAAAATCATTATCCAACATGCAGAATTTATCATTAAGCTCTCTAATAACATAGTCTTTTTCAGTTTCGAGCTTAATCAAATCAAGTTTAAGCATGCTAATATTATTCATCAAGGAAGGGCAAGAGAGACAAGGTGCTTCATCATTAAAACTGGACTTTTCCTTTTTCAGAGCGTCAATAGTAGAGTCGCGAGCAACAATATAAATTTTGAGTTTTTCAATCTCTTTAGACATTTCATATTCAGATTGTTGCATTTCAAAGTTCTCATTTTGATAATCATCTATAGTGGATTCAAGCTCTACTATTTTATCTTGCATTTCTTTACAAAGAGTAAGGAGTTCAGTTTTACTACCAGAAGTTACCTCATTATGTATTCCCATCAATGCCATGCATGAATGGGCTTCGTGTTCCTCCTCCTCGCTCTCAGCTTCGCTATCCATGTCCCAAGTAAGCACCTTGGATTTTCCCTTTTCTTTAGCTACCTGAGCTGTCTCATGTGGGCAATCCCTCATTCGATGTCCTCTTTTCTTGCATTTAAAACAAGTCATTCTATTAGTAGTATTCTGATCATAATTTTGCTTAGAAGACTGAAAAAAGTTAGAGCGATTAAACCTGGGTGCCATTTCTGTTCTTCCTTGCTTGGTCTGAACAAACTTTCTGAAATTTCTGACCATTAGCGCTATGTCATCATCATCATCTTCACTTTCGTCAGCTTTCAGAGCAAGTGGCTTGGTAGCTTTCTCTTTTTCCTCAGGTTTCTCCCTTTCATCAATCTTTTGAAATTCAAGCTCGTGGGACATTAAATTACCTATTAAGTCCTCCACCCTCATCTGTGACAAATCTTTCGCTTCTTGGATGGCAGTGACTTTAGGCCTGAAAGAGCTTGGCAGAGCTCTTAATATCTTCCTCACCTGCTCAAGGCTAGAATATGGCTTACCGAGCGAACTAGACTTGTAGACAATGTTGGTGAACCTCGCAAACATTTCTGATATCGTCTCTGATGGTAGCATGCGAAATCCATCGTATTCCGTGCTCAGAAGTGCAAGTCTAGACTCCTTCACCTGTGACGTTCCCTCGTGCGTCACCTCCAAAGTATGCCATATTTCCTGCGCAGTTAGACAATGTGAGATACGATTGAATTCAGATTTATCTAATGCACAAATAAGAGCATTCATAGCTTTAGCATTTAAAGAATAAAGCTTTCAATCATTATCATCCCACTTATCATCAGGTTTAGGCATCTCAGTATTTTCAATTTTGATAACAGGTGATTTATATCCTTTTTCAACAATTTGCCAAGCTTTATAATCAATAGAAATAAGATAGATTTTCATACGATTTTTCCAGTAAGCATAATCTCCTCCATTAAATCTAGGTGGTCGGGAAATAGACTGACCCTCAGCAAAAGCACTATCAATGTGGTCCATGGTCAAACTAGGCTAGATCTACTAAACTGGCTCTGATACCACTTGTTGGATCTGGATCCTAGCCTAGAGGGGGGGTGAATAGGCTAATAAAAAATTCTCGTGCAACCCACGAGAAATCACACGCAGTTAAAAGCACAACCAGAGTAATGAAAAGCAGACACAGAGTACACAGCAGATTTACCCTGGTTCGGTCGTCCCAACGACCTACTCCAGCCCCCAAAGCTAATACTAGATTGAATAGCGCAATAGGTACAAAGTCACAAGTTAGAGCACGCTCAGAACACCCTCTACGTCTCTACACTCGCCAGACTCTCAGTACCCCACACACAGTGTTTCCTCTCACTATCAATCCTAGCAAAGCTTTCTACCAGCTAGTCCCAAACTAGCTGGGTCCCGCTTGTCTAGTCCCAACTAGACAAGTCCCAAAATAGTCCCCAAAAATAGGTAAAGTTTCCCCTACAGAGAACGTTACACTAAGACACAAATAAAAGAGTTTAGGGTTTAGAAATGCTCAGTTTGTGTCTGTGTAGGCGTCTCTGTCAATCAGCACATCGTCAGCTCCAATCTGACGCAAACGGTGTCTCGATCTGACTCCTGGATGTCAAGTTATGCACTGGTCTGTGCACAAAGCAATTTCAGTTCAATCCCTTATAATTGGGCAGTCTGTGTGCTCAGCAATTCCCTTTAAATAACTCGGTCGGTGCGCAAAGAAACTGCAGCTCAAATCAATTTGTAGGAGGTCGGTACGCACAGCAATTCCTTAATAACTCCTCAGCCACGTCAGCCTGTAAAAGTCGTGCTTCAGCCTTTTATTGCGTTGTTTTCGTTAATCACGTGATCTAGTAAGTATTGAATCTCAGCCGTTGAATCCCAATCCTGCGGTCTTCATTTTCTCTTCTCCCTCGATGGCTTTTGTTTCTCCTAGGGTATGCATCGGCGAAGTCATTTAATTCCGTCGGCGATTGGGTTTCAGCAACGGCCACGAGGCTTCAACGATGGTGTGAACTTCGACGTCGACTCCTCCGGCGACGGGCACTCAGCGGTGGAGATCTCGTCCTCGTCTTCAACAGCGACGAACGACAGCTTCACGATGATGGCAAATGTACAGACGGCAGCGACGATGACGAGCAGCACCGGCGGCGAGTTCTTCGTTGAGCATGAGCTTCGACGACGGAAACTCCAAGCGACTGCAACGACGGTGCTGGCTTCGACAGCGACAACTTTTTCGGGGAACGGCGACGGCGGGCACAGGAACTTCGGCAGCTTTTGTACGTCTTCGTCGTTCGAGTAGCGGCTGTGATCTTCTCCGACTGTCGCTCTGCTTCGATCAACGGCGACGGTTACTTCAACCTCGACGACGGTAGCAGTGCTCCACGGATGAGACCTTCACGAGAGCAGCAGCTCGTCTCCGCACAGCTTCGATGACGGGCTTTGGTGGCAGATGACGCGACGGTGGCTTCTCCGATGAAGTCTCTCAGCGCATGCAGCAGCGCTCCTCGATTTACCTGCGTGCTTCGAACAGTGCTGTCGACAACTCGAGCGTAATTGGCTTCGACTCCGGGCAACGAGGATTGCGAGGATGGTGTGATTACTGGGTACTTGAAGATCGCGAAGGTGATGATCAATGCTTGAGTTCTATGGGTTTTGGAGATGGAGGCTCTTAAGGCAACGGGTGGAAGATTGGCTCTGAGGGAGATGATTATAGGGCATGCGGCTTAGGATTTATAACTAGGTTTTTATATGAATTTGGCCGTACCCCTCCTTTTGTAGCCATCCCTTCAATGTTTTGATTGCCGTAGGTTGAAGAAAAAAGATTTTGTATATGGCCGAGCACTACCTCTCTTTTAGTTGAGGGCTTTTATAATAAATGGGCTAGGGTTTTAAACAAGTAGTTGGGTAAGATTTGATTTCATCTATTTGGTGGTTGGCAATAGATATGATATTTGAATTGAAAGATGGCTAGGAATAAGTTTGGCTCGGATGAGGACACTACTAACTAGGAAATTTGTAATTGGCTATGGATTGGGTTGAATCAATCAATTTGATTTGATGTGTAGTTCAAAAAGAGTTGAATTGATCCAATCACCAATTTGACCAAGTCCAACTTTGCTCTCCATTGACCAAGTCCAACTTCTGTGTGCACACACTCCCTTTCTCCCAATATGCTATACGAATAGCAATTCCGCCAAATAGTGAAAGTATATTGTTTCGCCAAGCCTGAAACACACTAATCACACACGTTAGATATAACGACACGTTTGTCATCATCAAACCAAGGTCCTAGATCGTTTCTCCCAACATGCTCTCCTTCTTCACTGTCCCCATCATCACGCTAAAGCTGCCACAATCTGTCAGCTGAAGTCCCAGCTGTGTCACCACCCTCCTGAAAATAAAATTGTGGGTGGCCCCACTATCGATCAGCACCGTCACCTCCTGGTCTCCGACCTATCCCCTCAGCTTCATAGTATGGTTCGGTGTGAACCCCACCACGGAATTGAGGGACACCTCCGCCACGTCCAACTGCTGGCCCTCAAGCTCATCCTCTGCCGCAGCGGTCTCCTCCTCGATATCAGACTCGTCCTCGTCGTCCTCCAGCAGGATCACCTGGAGTTTGCGCCCTGCGCATCTATGGCCTGGCGAGAACCTCTCATCGCACCGGAAGCATAAGCCCTTCTGTCTCTTGTCCCTCATCTCCGCGTCCTTCATGCGCCTGAATTGCCCCCCGGGACTGGTGTGCTACTCTTCTCCCCCACCTTCTCCCGGCTCGCCTGCCCCACCCCTGCCGGGGTGCCAGCTCCTCCCGTCCCCGACGTACCGCCTCTCGCTGTCTGACCACTGAAACTGCTCCGGACACGCCTCTCCTCGGTCTGTGCATCCTCCACCATCTGTGCCATCTCTATGACCTCCGAAAGCCCCTTGCGCATGTAGGGTCTCACTGCTGCGCGCAGGCTGGGGCGCAGCCCTTTCAGAAAGGTTCCCTCCAGTGAATCGTCTGACACGCCATGCACTCGACCCGCCAGTGTCTCGAACCTCTCGATGTAATCCCGTACCGACCCCTCCTGCCTGAGGGCGTACATCTGCTCGTGCAAGTTCCCCAGCTGGGGGTCTCTAAACTTCTCCAGCACCATATCCTTCAGCTCCTCCCAGCTCCTCACCGGCTGTCGCCTCTCCCGCCACTGGAACCATCCCAAAGCACGCCCCTCCATGCAGATCGCCGCCGCCTCCAGCTTCTGGGCCTCGGTCATGTGGTGGGCCGTGAAATATCTCTCTACGGTGAATAACCAGGCATGCGGGTCCTCTCCGGAAAACAGCGGCATCTTCAGCTTCCGGACACGACAATCTCCTCCAAAACGCCCCTGCTCGGGTCTCCCCTCCTGTCTGGGCGGCGGACGGTAGTGCTGACGCCTCTCCTCCAGTGTCTCGTAGTGCCTGGGTGGTCCGCCTCCGTGACCCCCGTAGTCTCCCTGGTGACCTCCGCGACGCCCCTCAAAGTCGTCCCATCCTGCGTCATCGCCGAACTCCGCCTCATATCCGCTCCTTCCGTCGGAATAATAGTCTCTCCCGCGTCCATGGCCGTAGAAGGGATCATCAAATGCTGGTCGGTGCCCTGGAGGATCACAAAAGTCTCCCGAAATCTGCCCGCGGCCTCCCGTAGCCGCGGTCCGCTGCCCTGGGGGTTCGAAACCCCCTTTAGCCCGCTGTCCGAGGCCCTCGCCCCCCCTGCGGCTGCCAGGGGGGTCTCTGTGCTGTCGCGGCCCGATAGGGGCCTACCGGCCTTCGGCCAGGCCCGGCGGGCCCCTAGGCCCTCCTGGGAAGGTCGGCAGACCCTGCCGGCCTTCCGGCAGGGCCGACGGGCCCTGCCGGAGGTCCGGTAGGGTCGCCGGAGCCTGGCGGGCCCATGCAGGGTCCCGTCGCCCCTGCCTGAGCCCGCAGGTGGCGGCGGGGGGGGGGGGGGGAAGGGTCCTCCTCCGCTGTCGGCCGACCCCCCCACACGCTGTGGGGGGTTGAACGCGCCTCTTGGGGCCCCTTTGTTGCGCGGCTAGGTCTTCCGACCTCTCTTTGGCCTTGTACCGCCCTCCGCCGCACCTCCTCACGGTAGTCGTCCCTACACGGCTCCTCGGCGTCTTCCCCGTCCATCTCCTCCACGAAGTAGGGTTGATTTTGGGGAAAGACCTCCTCTTTCTCCTTCTCTCTCTTCAAAGGAGCCGCCTTTGGTGAAGAATTAGGGTTCCCTTCGCCCTTAGGGTTTGCCGCCAATTGGTTGAGGGCGCCCATCAATTGCGCGAATTGTTCGTCGTTCCGTGCTTGATTTGACGTCAATTGCGATATGGAGGTGGTTAATTTTGCCATCTCGCCGGTGAATTTTGCCATGGAATCGTTGTTCCCCGCCAACGACTTTTTGATTGCCTCGATCTCGCCGGTGAACTTCGCCTCCAATGCCTCAAATTTGTCTTGCGACCTAGTTGAAGCCGTCATGGATCGTCACGAGCTCTGATACCAAATTATTAGGAACTAACAAAGATGGAATTTTTATTGAAAATTAACAAGCAAAATAGAAGATATTTGGACACAAAAGAGGTGTGCCCTCCTCCCAAGACGCCTAGAGGACGTCCGCACTCGTCTACCTATGAGATCACACAATGAGAATTATCAAAAATAGCATGCCAAACCATAGAAGACTACCCCCTATATATAATAAAAACTAGGACATGCACAAGGGGGGTGCGGCTAGGGTTACTCGGCCAAGGGGGGTGCGGCGGCTGGCCTGGGCCGGCGGGTGTAAACCCGCATGGGTTTGGGCCCAGGCCCATCAGTTTCTTACTAGCAGAGGTGTCACTTTTGTTAAGTCTGTCCTAGTTCATCCAAAGGTGGAGTGCTTAATTATGTGATGCAAATAGGATGAAGGAATAGATTATTGGACAAAAGGCGGAGTTAAAGATTAGCAGTTCAGCACGTCATCAGTTTACTCATAAAATCAGGCGGTTTGTTGCAAAGGTGGATAAAATCAAGCATGTTTATTTGGTCTGGTAGTTCCTCTTTTAGTAGGGTGAAATGTTTGTGTAATTAGAAGAATATCTGTAAATCTCCGATATGGCTTAGGTGTTCTTGATCTTAAGGGACAAAAATGGCCTTTGTTGGTAAATCGCTTTGTAAAGTTCTATCTAGTCCTAATAAACACTTGATTTCTCTTATTAAATCTCCTTATTTAGATTATATAGACTTGAAACATTACTACAAAACCTAATACTGCATTTGAAAGATTGAATGGAAGGTCATTGGTTGAAGCCTCTACTTTTTAACAATGCATTTGCAAATGCAGCATTAGGTTTTGTAGTAATGTCAAGTTTTGTTGTGAGGATGGTCAGACAGTTAGATTTTGGTTAGACATTTGGATAGGTGATGTTCCTCTTGCTGCTGGAAATCCTCAATTTACTTTAGCTCGAGGCATTAACGCTTCTTTCTTTTCTCAAATAGTATGATAAAAGATAGTAGAGATTAGAATATTCATTTTACCAGACCCTTTGATATCAGTTTAGTTCTTAATTATGTTCATATGATTTGCTTTTTAAATTCTTATGATTGGTATCAATTGGCATGATACCGATGCTTTTACTTGGTATGGACTTCTAATGGTCAATTTATGTTAATCATTATGTAAGTCTCTGAATAATAGTGATGTTTGTTATAAATGGAGCCTGGTGATATGGAAGAATATTGCTCCTCTAAAGATCATAATTATAGTTTGGCTAGTTGTTCAAAATAAACTTCTTACTGTTAATATTTTAGGTAAAAGAAATAATAGTACTCTTCCTCCTCGTGTTTTTTGCTATTCTTGTAGTGAGTCTGGTCACAATTTATTTATTAGGTGTTTGGTTATATCTACTATTAGGGATTCGTTCGTTCTTGTTTTTCTCTTAGAATGAGATCTGACTCTCTTCATTCTTGGTTGACATCTTGGAGATCTAAATTTTTTAGACGCCGTGTTAGTCTCTTGTGGTATATGCATATGATGGCTTATGTTTTGATGACTTGAAATGAGCGTAATAATAGTCTTTAATAATAAGTTTATGTCTTTGGCAGACATTGGATTCTATTTTTTATTTTGGTTTTAGGCATGTTCCTTGTCTTCGCCTCGAAAGAGGAAGGTTGATAATACCATTCTCAGTTCTAGACGCAAGCATTTTAATACTTATCTGTTGCTTTTTCTGTGGTTACTTCTGGTCGCCACCCCTGAATCTGATGCTGCTGTTGTTTCTGTTGGGCATGGTGTTGCAGTAGCTCTATGATGCTGCTGATAGTAGATTGGCTTCTTCTTGGTCTTTTGGACTTGTATTTTTGGTTTAGGCTTCTAGTTGCACTGTTTGGAACTTGTCATTTTGGTCTAAGTTGTTTTTATACTTCTACTTAGGCTACTGGTTTGTAGTTTGTTGATACTTTTATCCGGGCTCTAGTCTTCTAATTTTTTTGCTGAATGGGGCCATATGGCCTGCTATTCTGTACTTGCTATTGCTGGAAATTTTGTAATTTCACATTCTATTCTAGCTTTATAATAATTGATTGATGGGAATCTCAATAAAGATTTTACAGTCATAGCTTGTGTAGATTTGATCTTGTTTCAATCCATTACTTAAACTTTGATGCCCCAAATCTTTTTTCATTAGGCTGTTTAGATGCTCAGATTGTTGGCTGACTAGAAGTTGTAGCTCTGTGTGTGTGCGCGCGCGCACGCGGTCTTCTGGGGCGAAAATTTCACACCAGAAGACCGCAGAAAGTTTTTTATTGAATTTTTTTCAAAAAAATTATAATAGAAAAAATATGAGTAAATTGTTAAGGCATTTGGAACTTGATCAAGCCATGATAAATTCAACAGTTTCAAAACAATAACGTTTGTAATGGTCCGATCAAAGGGCAAATATGGGCAATTAACTTGATTTTTGGTGTGAGTGTGTATTAGCATATGTAGATAATATCAAATGGTTTGAATCGAAAAAAAATTTAATACTTTTCGTACACCTTTCGCACGGGACACTTTTTGCAAAATAAGATTTCCCTGTGTGTGTGTGTAGGTGTGGGTGGCTTTTTGGTCCATAAAGTTATTTAAAAAACGTGTAATCTCCAAACCTGTTGCCGGCATTTTTTTTCTAATCAAGACTGTAGGAGTTTGCACTAATAAGCACAGTCAATTGCTTTCGATGCTGGGTGTGCCTGTAATCATGAAAATGATGCAATATGATACACCTACACAACAAATACTAAAACGTGCACTCTAAATATTAGTATCGTGTACAATACATGTGTCCAACATGTAGGACAGGATATGACTTCCTAATTAAACCGTCCATGCTACATAGATTGCTTTCCAACAATAATAAGCTGGCAACCTAGCCCAAATTCACTACTTAATTGCAGCCTTAACCTTGACGGCTAGCACCCCAAATGTTATCCCTGGCACTATTTAATCAGGTCATCCACATTCTTTTCTTCCCCTGGAATAATATCAAGACATTACAAGAGTAAACTAGTTCAAAATTCAACTTGGAGCCATTTCTAGCCATCCGAGAATTTAGCATTAACTATAAAGTTCTGAAGGCACGTGGAAACAAGTGAATAAAACTGTGGCATAACAAGAACTTTTGGAAGCTGTAGATGAATGATTATATTGTGAATGTGTTCTATGTTGTTCCTTGGCTTTATTCGTGCACAGAGACGTTACTCTTGACAAAAATCTCACATCCTTCCCCTTATTCAACATTGTTTGGGAGTCTTGAAGAACTTTAGAGTGCTGATCGTGGCTTGCATGAGCTGTCAACTGACAACTAACATTCAGGATTTGTGAAAGCTCCTTTTTTATACATAGCATCCTTGCACGAAAATTTTGGTGCTTGGTTAGAGGGTTGAATTCATGTTGACCGCCAGTTGTAAATTTCTGTCAAATCATTCATAGGCCATAGCCAATGGCATTTGACTAGAAAAGACTTAGATTTACAATTATGATTGTCATTGGTACGAAAATGATGTGTGTTTTTCGGTCACATATGATTAGTATCCTCTGCAGAAATGTGAAAAGAATAAAAATGTATAGTGATATATAAAATGAACCACAATACATGAATATGCCCATCATAGAATTTTAAGCATAGCTGAATACCTTCAATAGAATACTAACATGGTGAGAAAGACGATTATAATATAGAACCCAGTAATGAAGAAAAGGAGTGAAAGAAGTCGTATACATCATTCCTCAAAATTTAATTTTGAATAAAATCCTACAAAAATCAGCAATTTAAATGTCCAACTAGAGAGAAATTAAGAATTTAAAGGATCTACATTCCATAAGCAATAAGAATGCAACAGTGATCTATACAGTTTACCTATAGAGTACTTCAAAAATATAATAGCACAATGAAGCTTTTAATGTATATTTGAAGGAACTCTTGATGACAAGTCACAAGAAACTTGTTTCAGCGTTGACATAAAGGTGAAACAATACAAGAACTAAAAGAAGAAATGATGGATATGCATAATTATGAAGTTTGAAAAAATTGGTTAAATATCTATTAGATAGAACTTTAATAATTTTTGTAATAAGATGCATGTTTGTGCAACTTACAAATGAAAAATCAGAAATTATAACATAAATTTAACGACCTTACAGAATTCTAGAAAGATAAATGGCGGTCTTGCACAACTCACTTCAAAATACTTACATAACAAAAAATCAGTTGGGAGTAAACTTGTCTCAACCATTTCAAAATAAATGGGGAAGGCAAGCTATTATCTGCACAACTGGCAACGGCACCTATTTCTGAAGAGATGGTAAATTAAGTTAGATTCAAATAAGAGAATCGTATGCAAAGCTCTATTCACCTGAATGGGTCCGACATAATAAACATATATCTGTCTATCCTTATGAAGTTAAAAACTCAATTAGCGGTAAATTTCAAATATTCCAAACAAAGGAGTCTAAAAACCACAGTTTTCTATAAATCTGAGAAGATAAATTTAGGGTTAAATAAAAAAACAGATAAACTAATAGATTAATGCTTGTGGCGATGTACAGACATGATTATTACTACAGAATGTGTGTTAGATAAGAAATCTTTGCATCTTGCATGCTCCCATATGTAAGATTGTTAAACTTGACAGTAAAACAAAGGCACAAATACTCAAACCATAACCCCTACTGTCGACCACAGGCCGACCCAGCTATTAGACAAGTATAATAATTTAAATTAAATTGGCCGAGTAAATGAATTAAATATGATGATATAGTTAGTGTTAAGTCACTAAGTAACATGTAAAAATATGACTTCTGTGAAAACTAGGCAATATTTCATAACTAATATTATAATTAGTACCTAGAGTTTGAGTAGGGGTAATCAGTTTGAGAATGAATTAGAATAAGAGTTGTAATCGTATTGTATTCAACTAAATATACAGCATCATACCCTAGTTTTAGGGATATGGTCTAACCTCTATTTCAACAAGGTACCGGAGCCAATCTCAACTAACCTTTTGATTTCTCTTTCCTCGGAAAAAAAATAAACAAAATGTTCATGTACATCAAACCTTAACACTATTTTTTAAGAGTTCTTCCATACCTCAAAAAAGTAAATTGATAGTGCAATGGTGCCGCCAATAACACCAAAATAGAAAAGGAAAAAGGGCACAGATGTCTTATGTTAGTATTTTTTTTGGGTCTTTCATTGAATTTGATTCGAAGGAAGAATGTTTAGTGGTTATTGTTGGAGTGTAATATTATATAATATCGGGAATCTGATGAAAAGTTGCATATATATAGCCATGATCCTGTGAAATTTTCGCACAGGATCATGGTGCGAGGAAAAAATTAAATTTTTTAAAATTTTTGTTTGATGTCAATTATATACCACTGGAAAAATAATGTGTGAACCCTAGAGGGATTTGACCATCGATCCATCCATTACAAAATTTAACGGTTTAAGAATAATAAAACTTTTTGTAATGCCTTGATCGAGGGTCAAATCCCATTATTTTTCACTCGTTATTTTTCTAGGGGTGTATAAATGTATGGAGAGGAGGAAAAAATTTGAAGAAAAATTATAAAGAAATAAAAACATTTTCGCACAAAAAATTTCGGGAGAAATGTTTGCACATAAATAAATAAATAAATATATATAGTAGTTTTCGGGTGCGAAAATTATGGTGCAACCCGTGCAAAAACATTTTAAACTTTTTTTAGAAATTTTTATGCTGTTTAATCCATACAACTATATACCCGAGGAAAAATAATGGGTGAATCCTATGGGATTTGATCAACAATCCACCCGTTACAAAATTTAACGGTTTCAAAACAATAAAACTTTTTGCAAGACCTTGAGCGAAGGCCAAATCACATTATCTTTCAACCATTATTTAGGGGTATATAACAACATAAAGTGAAGGAGGATAAACAAATTTTGAAAAAAAAATTCAAAAAAAATAAAAACTTTTTCGCACGGAAAATTCCATGTGAAATGTTTGCATTTGAATATTTTCATATATATATATATGAAAATAATGGGAAATATATGACATATGTGACTAAGCCACATATGCACCTCAAAAATTCTATCCTTCACTATTTTTTCAGAAGATCAAACTTCATATTCTAAAACCCAAAAACACTAACTGGCAGGTGAACCCAAAGAGTTTTGTCTGTCCATCCAATCATCACACATTTAATGGTTTGGTATGAATAGAACTTTTTCCTACGGATGGATGAATGTGCAAAACCCCTTGGATTCACCCAATATTTGGTGTTTTGAGGTTTATGTAGAACAAAATAAACCTCTCAAAACACCTAATGATATGTTGTATTTACTTAATGATATTTTTATCATCTATGCTATGTAAAAGATGATAAATAGCGTTGATCTTAAAAATGGTGGAAGTTGAAGTATATGAGGGCCAGTGTAAGAAATTTTCTACAACGGCTGCTCATATTCCTTTACATACATAGATATATATGTAAAGAAATGTGAGCAGTTAGTGTAAGAAATTTCATACACCGTTCATCAAAAACAGCACATTCCAGAAAAAATTTCAATTTTTAGGATTGTTGTACACATTCTAAAACCAAAAAACCCCCAAATAAGAGTGAACCCTAGGGGATTTGGCTCTCGATCAGCTCGTTACAAAAATTGTATTCTTCTGAAACCATTGAATTTGTAACAATCGGATTGAGAGTCAAATAGCATTGGACTTACTACTTTAATATGTTCATCATCAGGATTTGTATATTAAGATGAATGGTGTTGATCATTAAAAAAAGATTATATATTAAAGTTTTATAGGGCTGGTGTAAGAAATTGATATGATGCGACGGCTTGGGGAGACAGGCCGCACGGTTCACGAGGGGGCTCCCCTTTGGGTCTATCAACGAAGGAGGCGACTTGGGTCCACCACGGACCCGGTCCCAAAATTGTAATTCCGCATCCGGAGGGGAGGGTTGATCAGTAATTGGACATTTATTAATCCCTCCCCTAATAAGGGGCTGGCCGGTCCTAGCGAGAGTTTTTATCGAAGAATTGAGAGGTATTTTATTTTCCCTTAGAACCCTAGATTATTTCTATTGTTAATTATTTGTTCGTGACTTTAGATCTATTATTCTAGGATTTAATTCGTATTTTCAGATCAGTTCTTCGTCGCTAAACCCTAGATTAGGAAGTCCAAAACTATAAAAATCCCACCTTTGATCCCCACAAAAGCCCTAATCGTATCAAATTGGTATCAGAGCGGTTGATCCATGGCGAGCACGTGATCTATGGAATGAGTTGAAGTATTGTAAGAGAAGGTTGAACGGATGGAAGCCCAAATCAGCAAGGGGTTCATAGACGTGAGAAAGGAAGATGCCGAGATAGCCGCAGAGATCCGGGGAGAGATGAAAGAGAACCAAAAGAGAACGGAGGCGAAATTGGCGGAAATAACGTAGGCTATAGCGGCGTTGACCGAAGGTGGATCCAAGCAAAAAGGAGCCACCTTTGGCGAAGGACAAGGGTAAAAAGACAATTTTTTTCGAAGGAGAACCGGAACGAGATGAAGACGGAGGCTTCAATCCACGTGACAAGGAGAGGGGGGTTATTATGACCCCCACGCCGCCGCGCGCAGAAGAAGACCCACCGGAGGGGGGTTCCCGCCCCTCCGGTGGGACGGGGGCTGGCCGCAGCACCCCCACAGGTCTCTGGGGGGGCCGGCGAACCCCCAGAGAGCCACGGGGGGCCCGCCAGGCCCCCAGGAGGAGCGGCCGCACCCGCCGCCCCTCCCTGCTGGGTCGGCGAACCCAGGCGGGCCCGCCTGGGGGCCACCGGCTCAAAATCAGGACCGGCCGCCCCAGGCGAACCCCGGGGGGGCTTCGCCCGACTCCAGGGGTGGCTTCCGAGCACCGGCGGACCCCCCGAGGGGCCCCGCCTGCCTTCCAGGACGTCCGACAGACATTTCTGAGCGCATCCGGGCTTCCAGAGGCCCAGTCCGAGGTCCGAGAAGCACAATTTCCAGATTTTCAGCCATTTGGGGGACCCGGAGGAGGATTTCAGCAGCCTGAAGGGCACCACCAGTTCACAGGTGGCCCATCGACCAAGTCCCCACCCTTCGAGGGAGTGACGGGTGATTGGAGAGCATACCAAGGCGCACCATGAGGCCACCAGACAGAGTATGGACATCCACAGGGTGACTGGCAGGGATATGGAGCAGAGGGAGGAGTCCGAGATCGAGCCGAGGCATATTTTTCAGACAGACGACAGGGGTACCAGCAGAGGGGAGGATTCCATCAACAGGAGAGAGGTGGATTCGCTGGGCGAGACGTCTGAGGAAGCTCGAGGTGCCCATTTTTGAGGGGGGAGATCCTGATGACTGGCTGTACCGAGTGGAGCGATACTTTGAGGTGTCAGCAGTCCCAGGAGAGGAGTAGTTTCGGGCGATAGGTGTTTGTTTGGAGGGGAGGCTTTATGCTGGTTTCGGTGGACTGATCAGCAGCAGCCATTTCAGACGTGGGAGGAGTTTACCTCGCTTCTAATGGAGCGTTTTGGTGCAGGACAGTCTGGCGGAGTGTTCGAGAGGCTTTACTCACTGAAGCAGGAGGGGAGCGTAGGAGATTATATCAGGAAGTTTGAGTCGCTCTGCCACCGAGTTCAGGGAGTATCTGAGGAATCATTGGAGGGTTACTTCATGAAGGGGCTGAAGCCTACGGTGAGATCAGGACTGAGACAGTTCGAGCCAGTGGGTCTGCACGGGATGATGACATTAGCTAGGAAGGTGGAAGACCATCAGGAGACGGAGCGGAGAGCCCGCGGGACGTGGGAGGTACAACGTTCAGGGGACAGGCGGCTGCTATAGGACAGAGGACTGCACCTACTTCAGGGACCACGCCTGGCCAGGGAGCTACAGCCATTGATGGGGGCGGCAGAGACAGGAGACAGGAGCCCCGAGCAGGGGGCAGGTGCGGAGGATGACAGATGCAGAGATACGGGAGAATCAAGTGAAGGGATTGTGCTTCAGATGTGATGAGAAATTCACTCCAGGACACCGATGCGCTGATCGGACTCTCCAGATACTGATAGCAGACGATGAGGAGGGAGAGGACGAGGTTGTCATCCTAGAGGCAGGGGAAGATGAGGAGGAGCCAGAGCACCAACACTTGGACTTTGCGGAGGTGTCCTTCAATTCCGTGGTAGGGTTCACACCGAACCATACCATAAAATTGGTGGGCAGATGGGCAGTCAGGAGGCGATCATGTTGGTAGACAGTGGGGCCACCCACAACTTCATTTCTAGCAGGTTGGTGGGAGCACAGGAACTGCAGCTGAGTGGCACAGGGAGGTATGGAGTGATGTTGGGTACTGAACAGATGACACACAGCACATGTGTCTGCCGCGGGGTGATCGTGACAATACAGAGAGTGCAGATTGTCACAGATTTTCTTCCCTTAGAGCTATGGAGTACCGATGTATCCTGAGGATGAAGTGGCTGCAAACACTAAAGGAGACCAGTACGAACTGGAAGATGTCGAGGAAGGAGTACCAGGATGGAGGGAAGACAGTAGTATTGCAGGGGGATCCCAGCCTCTGTCGTTCGTTAATGTCCTATAAGGCCATGTCCAGAGCAATCCACACAGCAGGAGGAGGTTTCTTGGTTGAGCTACAGGCCGTGGCAGCATCAGTGCAGAGCGAGGACCAGACACAGGTGGTGGCACCGGAGATTGAGCAGCTGCTGGTTCAGTATGAGGCGGTTTTCCAGACACCACAGGAGCTGCCACCACACAGAGATCACGAGCACGCCATCGTCTTACAGGAGGGCGTGTCTCCCATCAATGTGCGACCCTACAGGTACCCACAGGTACAGAAGGACGAGATAGAAAGGCTGGTGGAGGACATGCTGCAGGCAGGGGTGATTCAGCCGAGTACTAACCCGTTCTTCAGCCCAGTTTTATTAGTTAAAAGAAGGATGGCAGTTGGAGATTTTGTGTGGACTACAGGGCCCTGAATAAGGAGAATGTTGCAAATAAATTCCACATCCCAGTGATTGATGAGCTGCTGGATGAGCTCCACGAGGCAGCTTGTTTTTCAAATATCGATCTCAAGTCAGGGTACCATCAGATACGGATGAGGGTGGCTGACATGCCCAAGACTGCTTTCAGGACTCATGAGCGGCACTATGAGTTTCTGGTCATGCCCTTTGGCCTGACAAATGCCCCTGCGACGTTTCAGGCCCTGATGAACAAGGTATTCCGACCTTACCTCCGGAGATTTGTGCTGGTATTTTTTGACGACATCCTGGTGTACAGTCGCAGTGTGAAGGAGCATGTGGGGCACCTGCGAGCAGTGCTGCATGAGTTACAGGAGCAGCAGATGTGTGCTAATAAGAAGAAGTGTTTGTTTGGGCAGCTGCAGGTGGAATACTTGGGACACGTGGTGTCAGCGGAGGGGGGTGGCGGCTGATAGGGCCAAGATTGCAGCCATGTTGGACTGGCCGATACCTACAACCTTACGGGGCTTGCGAGGCTTCTTGGGCCTGACAGAATACTACAGGAAGTTTGTCCAGGGGTCAGTTCGATTGCTTGGCCACTTAACAAGCAGCTCAATAAGGACAGCTTCCACTGGGGCGAGGAGGCAACCAAGGCGTTTGAGGCCTTGAAGCAGGCAATGACGACGGTGCCCGTTTTAGCACTTCCAGACTTCAGCAGACCATTTGTGATAGACACCAACGCGTCGGGATATGGGTTGGGTACCGTGTTGATGCAAGACCATCGGCCTATCGCTTTCTTTAGCCAGACTCTGTCAGCACGAGCGCGGCTGAAGTCAGTTTATGAGCGGGAGTTGATGGTGATTGTCATGTCCATACAGAAATGGCGGCCCTACTTATTGGGAAGGAAGTTCATAGTGAGGACCGACCAGTAGAGCTTGAAATATCTACTGGAGCAGCGCATGGTTACCGAGTAGCATCAGAAATGGCTCTCCAAGTTGGTCCACTTCACCTTCGAGATACAGTACCGACCAGGCCTGGAGAACAAGGCGGCAGACGCATTGTCTTGTCGTGAGGAGCTTGCAGAGGTGGCAGCCATTTCAGCACCCATCCTTCTAGACTGGGAGCCGTTGAGCAGGGAGATTGAGGCTGACGAGGACCTGGCAAAGATACGGTAGGCACTGCAGCAGGGGTCCGCAGATTTTCCAGGATACACCTTGAGCGAACAGAGACTTCTATACCACGGCAAACTGGTGATTCCCAGAGGCTCCGCCCACATTCCGATGATTTTTCAGGAGTTCCACGGCAGTGCCATCGGAGGGCATTCCGGTATACAGCAGACTTACAGGAGGATGGCGAGAGAGATATACTGGCTAGGAATGAAGAAAGACATTGCCCAGCGGATAGCGGAGTGTGACGTGTGTCAGCGTCACAAGTATATGGCAATGGCACCAGCAAGGCTTTTACAGCCGTTGGCCTACCGGAGAGAGTCTGGGAGGAGATCAGCATGGATTTTATCGAGGGGTTGCCGCGATCAGAGGGCTACAATTCTATACTGGTGGTAATTGATCGGCTCGGCAAATATGCCCATTTCATACCCCTCAGGCACCCGTACACCGCAGTCACAGTGGCAGCAGCTTTTATGAGGGAGGTGGTTCGTTTGCACGGTTTTCCCGCCTCCATAGTGTCAGACCGCGATAAGGTGTTCATTAGCAGTTTCTGGCAGGAGCTATTCAAGGTGCAGGGGACCAAGATGCGAAGGAGCACCTCCTATCACCCACAGACGGATGGACAGACAGATTTGGTGAATATGAGTGTGGAAACCTACTTGAGGTGTTTTACGTCAGATGCAACAAAACAGTGGGCCAGATGATTAGCATAGGCGGAATATTGGTACAACACCTCGTACAACTCGGCAGCACAGAGCACCCCTTTTCGGATCTTATATGATCGGGAACCCCCCATTTGATACACTACAGCAGAGGATTTTGGATAGTGTTCAAGAGAATTTTGGAGTCAAATATAAAGAGATTGATTGTTATTATGTTCAAGAGAATTTTGGATGATGTAATTCAAATGATACATGTTAAATCGATGCTCAACCGGCTGACTTAGTTACCAAGCCTATAGATGGTTCTCATGTATAGAAATTATACCAAGCTAGGGGCATATGATGTATGCGCTCCAGCTTAAGGACAACATTATTGATAAGATAGTTTTTTAATTTCAAAATAAGAGTCAAGTAAGGAGTCAAATATGAATTGTAATCATAGTTGTAATTGATTTGTATTTTCAACTATATAAACAACATCAATACATGATTTTAAGTTGAGAGTTTCTTCTTTTGTTTTGTTAACTCAGTCTTGTGATTTGGTTATGACTTTAGAAGCAAGATTCAACTCCAGTGTGATCCCAAATCTAAGGTGTGAGGCCCCTCAATCAAAAGTGTGAGGTCTTAATCTTTCTTTTCTTATAGTATTCTTATATTCTTTTTGTTGCAAATCCCTAATGGACCAAGACATATGAACCTAGACTCTTTGAAAAATAAAGCCTAAATCATGTGTTCCATTCATATTCCAATTTGTCCAGATCTGAAATCTGAACTGAACGAAAACAGCCCCCTTTTAAACTATTTGAATAATTTTCTTTCATGGATCAACTCCGCCATCAATTGCCTAACCCTCCGCCACATCAAAGCACCCTTCTGACTCAATTCTTTGTGGAAACATGCCTTTGAAGACCCTAAAGTTTGAAGGAAAACAGATCTGATGAAAAGAAAATTTCAGGTCAGTTCCAGTTCCTCCTGAGCACAAATCACTTTTAGAGTTTAAATCAATTTCAGAGTTTTTGAGCCGTTTAACTGGCATAAATTTTTTATTAAATACAAGTACTAGTGAATGCCTGTGCCCGGGGGCACGGTGAAGGTCGTCTCCCGGGTGCGAAACCGACATGGACAGCCGGCTCACGGGCGAAATGCCGACGGGTGTAGTCATCTCCCAGGCACAAGGACGACGGGGACAGTCGTCTCCCGGGATGCAATATTGACAGCAAAAAGAAACCTCGGCAGAGACTAAAGCGCAAAAATACACGGAGTGCGAAGTGGAAAAAGAGCGATGGCAACCCCGTAAATAGGAGGAAGATGAGTGGTCGTTGGGTTTAATAAAAAAGCAATGGCAAGCTAGCAAATAAGGGGAATGTGGTAGGCTTTTGTTTGGGGGTTCCATCAAAACAACCAACTCCACACCAAACCACTCACCCACACCACATTGGGACCACCACTCTCCCAAACACTTTGTCCTAGTAGGACAAAGGGGTGCCACATGGGACAACATTTGTCCCAGTAGGACAAAATTCAAAATTTCCACTCAAATTTGAAATTTTTAAAATTGCCTCGCATACAAGCCCCCCTTCCAAAGATTCAAATCCTTCCCCCAAATACAAATCAAACACTTCTCTTAACCCTTGTACTAGTCGGCATAAAATAGATTGAAGCTTTGTCCTAGTCATCAACAAAGTTTGTCCTAGTCATATTTGGGTGTCTGTATGACAAAGATTCAAAAAAAATCATCAAATGTATAATAGATTACCTACTATGTTGCAAAAATAGACTAAGAGGACATGCCCTTACCAGATCCTTGGAAAATCAGATACTCTTTTGACATATCACAAAATTAACAATGCATCCGGTCATATAAGATCTATATCCAACAATCCAGTCGTTTGAAATTACCAAATTAATTCCCAAAAGATTATTTCATAATTCCAATTTACTTTTGTGTGCGTTGATATAATTTTGTTTACTTTTTTATGAAATTTAAGATGCTAATAACTTTAGTATAAATTGAGAAGATTTAGCATTATCTGACTTAATGTGCTTTCCTAACAATATTGCTTACAAACCCATGATACCGAAAAGAACAGCATCACTCACTCAATGTAATTTTACTATTTGTTTGCAATTTGTGTATCCAAGGCACATCTGCAGGATGCATTTCCGGATTGTCATATCAACCCATTCATATCGTGCTTTATTATGTATCCACTTCAGTGATATATGACTTACTAAAATGAAAATCAATATGTGAAACAATCTTACTTTTTTACAAGATTATTAGTAATTATAGTGGATATTAACGTCTTATTTTGACCAAACAGCAATTGAAAATAGTTTTTAAAGCCTAGAACATAGGACTCGTAGGATTTTTAAACTTGGGGGATGAAAATTAGCAGTTTGTTTGGACATCCTAGAGGATATAAAAAACAAATATCAATAATGAAAAATAAAATAGCATATCAGGACCAACAAATTAAAAAAAGCAAGAATTAAAACTTTGCTTCATGCCAATGAATTAACTTTGTTGCTTAGATACTAGCAAATGTAAACTTCATGACGTATATGCATATTGAAAGGTTAAAAAAATATAGGTCTACACTGAACAATCAAATGTAAAAGATAATGATATAAACTTAAAGAATATTGGAAATTTGGAAACTGTTATATGCAGATTTAGACTTGTGACTGCTGTCAGACATCTCATAAATTTCTACAGAGAAATTGTACCAGTATTCGCTGCAACTATTTAAGCAGACACATAAAAGTTATATGGATTCCCAAAAAAAGACAGACTGAAAATTATTGATAGTCCGTCAGATACACAAATAACTTTGAACTGGAATAAATGAATCTAATCAAGGCTATCCTGCATTAAATGATCATGTACAGCCTTTTCACTGGTCTGAAATTAGTGTCATTGTTCAGTGAAATCTTTAAGATTTGTTCTCATTTCTTTTTTCTTTTCTTGTTTAGGCGTGTGTTCTTTTTTGTAGGCTTTTCTTTTCTTTTCTTTTTTTCCGCGGTTTGGGGGGGGGGGGGGGGGGGGGGTGTGTGTGTGTGTGTGTGTGTGTGTGTTGGGGGTGCTCGTGCAATCATTTGGATATTTTGTGGCATGCTAATTAGTGTTGGAGCAGTGACCTCCGAAAAGTTAGGACCGCAGTTATAGATATCAATGAATCATATAGGTTACCTAATCTGCACTTATCAGGTAGCTTTCAAAAGGCTCATTCTTTACTCTGAGAAGTTAACACAACACCCAATTGAACTTGGATTCAATCAACATTATATATTGGATTCAAGCACCCTCTAATTGCAACAACATTTTAGACCTGAATGTCATATTAATTAATGAAAAGCATTAGCAAGAAGGATCACATGATTATTCATTAAAGTATCCAACTGTGGATTATTCCATACCTGATATTCATTCTTTTGACACCCGTACAAGTATTCCACTTGGTGTTTGCACAGTTCTCAAGTGGCCCGACCCAATTAGATCTCGCAAATGGAAACGCATATCGAATGGTGATAGCCGCAAGTGCTTCTTTTCTAGAGTAGCCAGAAGCATATCTTTATATTTTCTCCGATTTAGAAATGACATGAGTTCCTTTCTCCCCTGAGAAATAAAATTGATCACTTGTCATAAAGGATGAAAAGTTCTTACAATAACAAGATTGCTTAACATGGCGATATTTGGATATGCACACATGTTATAACATTTGTATGAAATATGTTAGGAAGTCAGTGGTCCAAGTTGATCAACTGAGGAGTTGTAGCTCAGTTCAAAGTAATTTCAAGCTTATTCTATGCTCATGCAGCTACTGTTTGTAGCCAGTCTCTCACAATTCAGCTCAGCTAGATTAACATCCAGCTGAACATAAGCAGATACACATACAGATCATATAATAATTGTCTTAATTTATGGTGCCTCCTCAACCTAAATATTGTTACTTCTTAAGTAAATAATGAAATCAGGCTCGGTCTAACCCATAATAAAAAGGGTCAACCTGGTCATCCATTTAAGCTTAATTGCACAGTCTTGGGGCTAATTAACCCTGACTATACTTCACAGTCGTTCACAGCAGCAGTAAGATATGTTTAGCCAGATAACTGTGGCAAACATGTATACCTGCGGCAAGCGCTGAAAGCAGAAGCAAGCCAAGAAAGCATTGGTGGACATGTGCAGTGTCGGCATTTATTCATTCTCTTGAATGCCTACTCCAACTGCCCATATCAAAAATTAGGGTCAGGTCTCTTAAAGCTTGATATAGTTGAAGTGTCAAGGCATGAGCATGACATATTGTTAGATCCGGAATATGAAGGCGGGCCGCGAGTAGGCGCGCACGCAAGGCCGCCTCACCCTAGGGGAATTTTCGACTCCTCTTTGATTTATTATAATTGAGTGGCAAACTTGAAATTGGAATGAGGGGTTTTATTCTTAAGCTGGGGCTAGCCGTCATTTTATTTTCATGCTTGATTATCGAATTGTTTTGAGAGAGTTTTTAGGTAGATATTAGGAGAGTGCGGACATCCTCGCTTTAGGCGTTTTGGGAGGGTGGTTGCCCCTATCAATTGTTAGCCAATTTATCATTTTTCTTCTATTTTATCTATAAAGTTCAGATTTTGCCTTCGGATCTATCACATATCTGCCATTAACCAAGCTCTTCTAGCACCATTAGTACACAATCCAATTGTCACAGAGTCTTTAAAAGGATATGTCATTATGATTTTAATGTTACCTCAGATAAATGTGCAAATCAGATTCATTAGAATTCTTTTAGGGAAAATATGCAAAATGAAGGCTGCATAGACAAAATACAAAATGGACAGATAAAACTTCATATGTGATTTGGGTGGGGTATGGTGGTTGGAGAGTTGGGTGTGATTTTTATTCTGCTAAGAAAAGCATGTGTAGGAGATGCAGAGGAGAAAACGTCAGATCTAGGGTTTGTGGTAGGAAATATGGAAGAACTAAACTAAAATTTTCTAAACTAAAGGATAAAAGATAGGGTTTTGAGCCCTCGCCATGTAGATCAGATCGATCGCCGACTTCAACAACGTGTGGAAGATTTCTTCAGATCTCGTGTCCTTGTAATTGCTCGTCAACTCAAAACCACATTGTATCGTAAAGATATTTACAAGAAACTAAATTGTATTTTATTAATCGACTTCATTCACCGGCCCCTTCCAAAAAAGGCATAAATGATTTTTACAGCGAACCAAAATTTTAAGCCTAAGAAAGCTAATCCTAATTAGAATTCTAAAATTTGGCTTTGATAAATAAGGCTAAAATGATATTTTATCACTTTACCAATGAAAAACTGATATGTGATCCTACTAAATATTTAAGGCTAAACTTCACAAAACCACCTTTATATTTCATATATTTTCTAGAAAACTACCTTTTAACTTTTAAGTTACAAAAAACTACCTTGAACATTTTTCAAATAACTGCCTTAGTTAATTCATCGTTAAAAGTTAACATGTGATAATCATATGCTTAAGAATGATAAAAATGCCCTGTGATAAAATATAAATAAAAATACCTAAACTTCGTAAGTAACCCACAGTTCTTGGATTCTTTTCTTTACATTTTTTCCGAACCCACAGCATAGATTCCAGAGCTGATTGGCTAATAAGATGTGGTGGTGATAAGTATCTCTGACTAAGATCTTGCTTGCCGTAATTAGTGAGGACTACATTATCTACCTTGTTCACCTTCTCACCTCCTCTGTTGACTTCAGCGCGCATGAGATCCCTAATTGAAGCATGACTGTGAAGAAGAGTGGAGGAGGGAAAGGAAATTGGAGAATGAGAAGAAGAGAGGAACAAGATGGTGGAGAAAAGAGGAGAAATTGAATGTTTTTGACCTAAACATGATGCAACAATAAAATACTTTTGGATTTTTGATATTTTGTTGAATTCAAATCAATTTTTTGTTGGATTTTTAACCTGAACATGAACAATGAAATGTTCAATGCAATGAACTACTTCATTCTGATCTAAACTTGATCCAATTATGAATTTTTATTTATTTTTTATTTTTTAGCTATTTCTATTATGTTTTAAATTTTTTTAAACAAATATCTTAGTAACCAAAATGTCGGTCCCTCATAGGTAAAGGAGCAAAAAAGTACTTTTACAAATCATATTAATGCACCATTAGGGGATCTGATTGGAAAATAAATTGTTTGAGTTAGGTTTCTATAATTTATTAAGTTAAATGTATTCTCTAGGAATCATACGAAAGTAAAAGGTATTTTTGTTAAAATTTCCCTTTTCTATTTTATATTGAAGGAATTTTTTGTCATTTTAGACATGTGATTATCACATGCTAACTTTTTAACAATGAACCAACAGAAAGTAGTTATTTTAACAAGTTTAAGGTAGTTTTTTAATTTACAAAGTTTACTGGAAAAGGCATGGAAGTTAAAGGCAGTTTTGTGAAATTTAACAAAACACTTTAAAATTAATAAAACTCTAAAATTAATAATACTGGAACCTCCTAGAAGGCACCATATTTTTTGCCCCAAAATAAAGTAATAGTCAACCCCTTGTTTGTATCACATCAGCATGCATAGGATTTGTCAATTTGTATTACAGGTATTAACAGGATCAAGGTATCAACAGCATTCATGGAACATAAAGGAAGAATAAAATCAAATTAGATAATAATCATCATCAAAATCATGACGTAAGGTTTCACCACGAGGTTAGCTATGGAGTATCACGAGTTGAGCAAGCTCTGTGAAATAAATCAGATATGCATTCAAATGAACAATTCCCCAAGTAATTTCTCAAAAAAGCTTATGATGCTTTCTATTCAGATTTGTGCAATTGAATAAGATTTATTCCATTTTGAGCTTAAAAGGAGGTGCCCTGAACCAGACGTCAACCATCTATAAGTCGGATGCAAATCCATATCAAAAGTAACAATGAGCAAGAGGTGCCACACAGAACCTTAATAACCAGATGATGGTAGGTTATAGGAAGTTAAACAAATCTTTTCTTTTTGGCCATGCAGTTTAAGCTCCATAGAAGAAAGAGAAATCCTACAAATTACCAAGAGAAGGAATGGGCCTAACAAAGAGGTAATACAATATAATTAACCGTGGGGAATCCATTCATCTCTCAGGCATAATATCAACCAAAGAGCTAAATTGCACCACATTCCTATTGCAATAGTATTCAACTTTAATTAAGTTCAGCAGCTTATCAACATTCAACATAAAGAAGAACATATTATTTTTCTCAAAGTCTTAGCTTCATAGTTTCCTAGGGGGGAAATACCTGAGAAAGTCCCTTCAATATTGATCCAATATTTGGAATTGCAAACCAGTACTTGTTTGGATCAATTAGCTGGCGAGTCTGAAAAAAATGTAAGAATCTGAGAAAAAGTAGTCTATAAATGAAAATATGACAATAAAATAACAGACAAATAGATGTACTGATTGAAGTAAAATACAAAATGGATGGCAGCATCTAGAGTTAATCGGTAATTTCAACAAATGACAATAGATTATCTAAACAATATCAATAACTCACAACTTAATTTGCAGTAAGAATACATAGAAGCAAAGCAGATAGTTGTGACACAGGCGTCGACTATCCAAGCAATGAGAGAGAGAAAATCCAATATGGAACTGATGCGGGTGCGGCTGTGCGGCAAGAGGAGGGGCCGGCTATTCGGGTCTACCATCGGAGGCGGCGACTTGGGTCAACCACGGACCCGGTCCCAAACTTGTGATTAGTCATAAGTGGGGAGGGTAAGAGGGTAATTAGACATTTATTAACACCTCCCCCACTAAAGGGGCCGGCCGGCCCTAGGAGGCGCATCATCGAAGAATTGAGAAAAGGTAATTAGTTCTAGTTTAATTCTTTAGATTAATTATTATCTAGCTTAGATCTATTTTGCTCTAGGGATTATTTAGCGTTATTTCTCGGTTTTTCGCATTATAAACCCTAGCGTAGGAAGTCCACAATCCACAAAAATCCTACCTTTAATCCCCACAAAAAGCCCTAATCGCATCACATTGGTATCAGAGCGGTTGATCCATGGCGAACACGCGAGCCACGGAGCGGATTGAAGTCTTGGAAGGAAAAATTGAGAGGATTGAAGCCCAAATTAGCAAGGGTTTCATCGATCTAAGAAAAGAAGATGCGGAGATGGCCGCGGAGATCCGGAAGGAGATGAAAGAAAATCAAGAGAAAACGGAGGCCAAGATGAAAGAAAATCAAGGGAAAACGGAGGCCAAACTTGCGGAATTGACAGAGGCTATAGCGGCGTTGACCGCTCACCTTGTACCAAAGGCGGATCCAAGCAAAAAGGAGCCACCTTTGGCGAAGGACAAGGGGAAAAAAGCAATTTTTTTGAAGATGATCCGGATCTAGACGAAGACGGGGGCTTCGATCAAGGAGAACATGCTTGGGGAACTCACCAAAATCACGCGCCGCCACACCACGACGACAAGGGGACCGGGGGGAGACCCCAGCCAACCGGCAGCCTGGGGGGTGGCCGCCGACCCCCCAGGGACCTCTGGGGGGCTCGGCGAACCCCCAGAGGAGCGGCGGGGGGCCGCCAGGCCCCTGGGAGGGGCGGCCGCACCCGCCGCCCCCTGCGGCCTCGGCGGGCCCAGGCGCCGCCGCCTGGGGCCCGTCGGCCCATTTTCAGGGCCGGCCGCCCCCGGCGGCGGCCTGGGGGGCCTCGGCCGACCCCAGATGGGGGACCCGAGGCCCGCCGGACCTCTGGGGGGCCCACCGACCCCCCAGGAGGCCCGACAGCCTAGTTCGAGGATTTTCGGGCCCACAGGGGCCCCGCCCGAGGTCCGAGGAGCACAGTTTGGGAGTTTTCAGCCTTTTGGGGGACCGGGCGGAGAATTTCAGCAGGGTGGAGGGCACCACCAGGTCACAGGGGGCCCGTCGACTCAGCCCCCACCCTTTGGGGGAGTTACGGGAGATTGGAGAGCATATCAGGACCCCCGGGAGGCCACCAGGCGGAGTTTGGACACCCTCAGGGAGACTGGCAGGGGCATGGAGCAGGGGCAGTCTACCGTGATCAAGCTGAGGCTTATGTTCCCGACAGGCGACCGGGATACCAGCATAGGGGAGGTTTCCAGCCACAGGAGAGAGGTGGATTCGCTGGCGAAAGGCGTCTGAGGAAGCTGGAGGTGCCAGTTTTTGAGGGAGGAGACCCAGATGACTGGCTGTACCGGGTGGAGAGGTACTTGGAGGTGTCCGCTGTCCCAGGAGAGGATTGGCTTCGGGCGATAGGGGTTTGCTTGGAGGGAGAGGCTTTGGGCTGGTTCCGCTGGACAGATCAGCAGCAACCTTTTCAGACCTGAGCTGAGTTTACGACGCTCTTGACGGAGCGGTTTGGAGGCGGACAGGCTGGTGGCGTGTTCGAGAGACTGTACTCGCTGAAGCAGGAGGGGAGCGTGTGTGATTATATCAAGAAATTCGAGTCGCTCTGCCACCGAGTTCGGGGAGTTTCTGAGGAATCTCTGGAGGGATGTTTCATGAAGGGGCTGAAGCCCACGGTGAGGTCGGGGCTGAGGCAGTTCGAGCCCGTTGGTTTGCGCGGGATGATGACGCTGGCCAGGAAGGTGGAGGATCACCAGGAGACAGAGCGGAGAGTCTGCGGGGCGTGGGGAGGTGCCAGCTTTAGGAGTCAGGCGGCTACTGCAGGGCAGAGGACGGCACCTACTACAGGGACCACACCGGGCCAGGGGGTGACAGCCGCAGCTGGGAGCGGCACCGATAGGAGACAGTAGCCCCGCGGTGGGGGGCAGGTGCGGAGGATGACCGATACGGAGATACGGGAGAAGCGGTTGAAGGGGCTGTGCTTCAGATGTGATGAGAAGTTCACCCACGGACACCGATGCGCTGCTCGGACTCTCCAGATACTGATAGCTGGCGAGGAGGAGGGAGAGGACGAGGTTATCACCCTAGAGGCAGGGTAGGATGAGGAGGAGATGGAGCACCAGCACTTGGACATTGCAGAGGTGTCCCTCAATTCCGTGGTGGGGTTCACACCGAACCACACCATGAAATTGGTGGGACAGGTAGGTAGCCAGGAGGTGATAGTATTGATCGACAGTGGGGCCACCCACAACTTCATTTCCAGCAGACTGGCGGAGGCACAGGGCTTACAGATGAGTGGAACTGGGCGGTATGGAGTGATGCTAGGCACGGGACAGGTGACACATAGCACTGGTGTTTGTCGCGGGGTGGTTGTGGCGATTCAGGGAGAGCAGATCGTCGCCGATTTCCTTCCCTTGGAGCTGGGGAGTACAGATGTCATCCTAGGGATGAAATGGCTGCAGACTCTCGGGGAGACCAGAACGAATTGGAAGATGCTGAGGATGGAGTATCAACATGGGGGAGGACAGTGGCATTGCAGGGGGACCCCAGTCTCTGCCGTTCCTTGGTGTCTTATAAGGCCATGTCCAGGACGATCCACACTGCAGGGGAGGCTTCTTGGTGGAGCTACAGGCTGTGACAGCGACAGTACAGAGTGAGGACCCTACGCCGGCGGTGGCACCGGAGGTAGAGCAGCTATTGGCCCAGTTTGAGGAGGTCTTCCAGACACCGCAGGGGCTACCACCACACAGAGATCATGAGCATGCCATCGTTTTGAGGGAGGGCGTGTCCCCCATCAGTGTGCGACCCTACAGGTACCCCAGGTACAGAAGGATGAGATAGAGAGGCTAGTGGAGGAGATGTTGCAGGCAGGGGTTATTCAGCCGAGCACTAGCCCTTTCTCTAGCCCGGTGTTGTTGGTGAAGAAGAAGGACGGTAGCTGAAGATTTTGCGTGGATTACAGGGCCCTGAATAAGGAGACGGTGTCAGATAAATTTCCTATCCCAGTGATTGATGAGCTATTGGATACTTCACGGGGCAGCATATTTCTCCAAGATTGATCTTAAATCTGGTTACCATCAGATACGGATGAGGGCGGCCGACGTGCCAAAGACTGCCTTCAGGACTCACGAGGGGCATTATGAGTTCCTAGTCATGTCCTTCGGCCTGACTAATGCACCGACGACATTCCATGCCTTGATGAACAAGGTCTTCCGACCTTTTCTGAGGATATTTGTGCTGGTCTTCTTTGATGACATTCTGGTGTACAGCCGCAGTATGGAGGAGCATGTGGGGCATCTGCGGGCGGTGTTACATGAGCTACAGGAGCAACAGCTCTGTGCGAACACGAAGAAGTGTCTGTTTGGCCAGCCACATGTGGAGTACTTAGGACACGTGGTGTCAGCAGAGGGAGTTGCAGCCGACAGGACCAAGATTGCAGCCATGCTAGACTGGCCGGTGCCTTCCACTTTACGGGGACTGCGAGGCTTCTTGGGCTTGACAGGATATTACAGGAAATTTGTCCAAGGGTATAGCACGATTGCTTGGTCTCTCACCGAGCAACTAAAGAAGGACAATTTCCACTGGAGCGAGGAGGCTACCAGGGCATTCGAGGCCCCGAAGCAGGCGATGACGTCGGTGCCAGTTCTAGCACTCCCAGATTTCAGCAGACCATTTGTGATAGACACCGACGCATCAGGGCATGGCTTGGGGGCAGTGTTGATGCAGGACCAGAGACCGATTGCTTACTTTAGCCAGACTCTGTCAGCACGGGCGAGGCTGAAGTCAGTTTATGAGAGTGAGTTGATGGTGATTGTACTAGCCATTCAGAAGTGGCGGCCCTACTTGTTGGGTAGGAAGTTCATAGTGCGGACCGACCAGCGTAGTCTGAGATATTTATTGGAGCAGCGCATGGTCACCGAGGAGCACCAGAGGTGGCTCTCCAAGCTGGTGCATTTTACATTCGAGATACAGTACCGCCCAGGCCTGGAGAACAAGGCGGCTGACGCCTTGTCACGCCGCGAGGAGATTGTAGAGGTAGCAGCCATCTCAGCATCAGTCCTCTTGGATTGGGAGCCCTTGAGTAGAGAGATTGAGGCTGATGCAGAACTGGCGAGGATCCGTGAGGCACTGCAGCAGGGGTCCGCAGACTTTCCGGGATACAGCATGGAGGGACAGAGGCTGCTATACCACGGCAGGCTGGTTATTCCCAGGGGGTCCGCCCACATTCCCATGATATTTCAGGAGTTCCACGGCAGCGCCATCGGGGGACACTCCGGGGTACAGCAGACTTATAGGAGGATGGCGAGGGAGCTATACTGGCCCGGGATGAAGAAAGACATTGCCCAGCGGATAGCGGAGTGTGACGTGTGCCAGCGTCACAAATATATGGCAATGGCACCAGCGGGTCTTTTACAGCCATTAGCCTTGCCAGAGAGAGTCTGGGAGGATATTAGTATGGATTTCATTGAGGGGTTGTCGCGATCAGAGTGTTACAGTTCTATACTAGTGGTGGTCGATCGGCTCAGCAAGTACGCCCATTTCATACCCCTCAAACACCCATACACTGTAGTTACGGTGGCAGCAGCTTTCATGAGGGAAGTGGTTCGCCTGCACGGGTTTCCAGGCTCCATAGTGTCAGATCGGGATAAAGTATTCATTAGCAGCTTCTGGAAGGAGTTATTTAAGGTGCAGGGGACCAAGTTACGGAGGAGCACTGCCTATCACCCCCAGACAGATGGACAGACGGAGGTGGTGAATAGGAGTGTGGAGACATATCTGCGGTGCTTCGCTTCAGAGTCACCGAAGCAGTGGGCCAGGTGGTTGGCATGGGCAGAATATTGGTACAACACCTCGTACCACTCGGCAGCACAGAGCACCCCTTTTCGGATCCTATATGGCCGAGACCCGCCACAGTTGATACATTACAGCAGAGGAGCCACGCCGGTGTCCCAGGTGGAGGAGCATTTGACTGAGAGGGATAGATACCTGGAGGATTTGATGAAACACCTGTTGAGGGCCCAGCAGATCATAAAGACCAATGCTGATGCACACCGACGAGATGAGCACTTTGAGGTCGGGGACCGTGTGTATCTGAAGCTTCGACCTTACAGGCAGAGGACCTTGGCCCATCGGAGCAATGAGAAGCTAGCAGCCCGCTACTATGTACCTTTCGAGGTGACCGCTCAGATCGGGAAGGTGTCCTATAGACTGCAGTTGCCCGCCACTTCGACCATTCATCCAGTGTTCCACATTTCGTAGTTACGACGGGCCATCGGGAATCACACTCTGTCATCCACTCTCCCACCCACTCTGACAGATGACATGAAGGTGCTTCTAAAGCCTCAGGAGTTGACGGGGATTCGGCAGACCGTCGGCGGGACTCAGGAGGTGAGGATTCGTTGGCGGGGCCTTCCCGACCACGATGCTACTTGGGAGGCCGCTTCAGTGATCCGCAACCAGTTTCCAGACTTCCACCTTGAGGACAAGGTGGCACTTTGGGGGGAGTAATAATGCGGGTGCGGCTGTGCGGCAAAAGGAGGGGCCGGCTATTCGGGTCTACCATCGGAGGCGGCGACTTGGGTCCACCACGGACCCGGTCCCAAACTTGTGATTAGTCATAAGTGGGGAGGGTAAGAGGGTAATTAGACATTTATTAACCCCTCCCCCACTAAAGGGGCCAGCCGGCCCTAGGAGGCGCATCATCGAAGAATTGAGAAAAGGTAATTAGTTCTAGTTTAATTCTTTAGATTAATTATTATCTAGCTTAGATCTATTTTGCTCTAGGGATTATTTAGCGTTATTTCTCGGTTCTTCGCATTATAAACCCTAGCGTAGGAAGTCCACAATCCACAAAAATCCTACCTTTAATCCCCACAAAAAGCCCTAATCGCATCAGGAACATTTGGATATAAGTTTATCCCATTTATGTATGTACTATGAATTATATGTAGAAATATGTATACAATCAATAAGCAGGTGTACTCAATGTTGCCAGCAACGTAGATTGCTTCGGTACAGGAAACGAAAACGGGTGTGTAGAACATTATTAGTCCAAAACAAGGAAAGTTTAGCAAGCATAGTTAGATGGCTTAATAGAAAAAAATACATTTATAGGAAGGAAAAATAAACTTTTACAACATTGTTAATTGTTCTTGTTTTTTTATACACATCTCTACGGGATGTATGTGTTCATAAAAATTTTTGTATTATAAGATCTAGCACATATGCACCTCATTTTGGTAAAAATCTAAAAAGTTACTAAAAATCCGGAATGTTGATTTAACAATTCCAAATTGCTAATGCTCCAAAATTCCAAACGTGTGATCTGGATCGCAAATCATGGGAGGTTTAGCATTTTTCGGGTAACATTGGATGTACACATACTTTTGCTATCCAGTTGAGGTGATTATAGATTTACCTATTTGCATTCTAGACTAGTGCAAATTTTATACATAAGAATCCTGCAGCATTGACGAAGTATACTGCTATGTCCAGTTATTCCACAAGTCAGCAGCCTAAGGCACGAAGAGTTGGCAACCAAAACATCAAATAAACTACAGTTTGAATAATAGGGTGGGTGGAAACACAAACTCCTCCACCATAAAAGAAGATTAAATGTTTTGATAAGCCCTCAGAAAGTCTTACACATTATACCATAAAACTTGAGCAGAAACTTTGAAAGAGCAAAGCATGATCATGTTGGATAAAAAGCAAGAGTGCACATTTAAGTGGTAGAAATTTTTTAAATCCTTATAAAAACCGCTGAACAATAAATGTGTTATAAAAAAACATATGCACATAAATCACCCACAAATGTCTTCTTAAACAGTATCGCATAAAAGGTAAAACAAGACCTCACTGCTTCTCTTTAAATATCACCCAGCAAAACAAAGCATCTTTTTCAATTCAACACCTTTTACATATAGCACCACTACCAGGCTCCCACGCCAATATGTAGCTTAGCTCCATGCTCTCCCTGGATTTCTCATATATTAACATATATTTTTGTCACATAAAATTGTATAGTTATGAAGATTCAATTTCCTTTTATAGAAGGGGTGGCAATCAACCCCAATTCACTATACGCAAACATGAATTTGACCCGCATATGACCCAACATGTTTACATGTTTATCTAACCAGATCAAGCACCAGGTTAATCCTCCCCTTATGTTTACCCATACGTCGCCCAATTAGACTTAAGGGATTTTTACACCCCCCCCCCCACCCCCCCCCCCACCCCCCCACCCCCCGGGCCAACCAAAAAAAACCAACAAATTTCTCTATTTTTACTTTCTAAACTCCAAATATAGTCGGGTTGTGTCTGACACCAATTTTTGGCATCCTGATTAATATATTACTTTCTTCGTTAAATTTAAGCCCTTAAAATAGAGCATACTTTTTTGATTAGGTCTATTGTTCTTTGGATACATGTATAGAACCTGTAAGCAATGTCAATGTTCTCTTAATTCATTATAGTTATTTTGCAAAAGTAAAACCAGATTGCAAAACATATTGTTAGGGACTTCAATAGTTTTTACACAATGTATTGGTTTATGGCAGTGATTTGAAACTGCAATAATTCATTAATGATCTGTAAAAGCTCGAATTCTGGCTTATATATATTTTAATCCATGGGCGAAGTATGCATAAGATTAGACTGGGTTGATAATGAGTTATGGTCGGGCCTAGCCTAAGGTGAACTGTGGCCCAAACCCCAAAACTTTTTGGGGCCTTAAATTGAGGCATGTGCCCAACCCCTAGGTTTACACCAATAGGCCCAACCTGGCCTTCAAGCTGACCCTGGGGATTTCCGAGTCAGCCCAAATCAAACCTTTTTTACACACATTTCGGAATAGTTAAAAAGATTAATTTTCCTGAACTAATAAAAAGTAGTTATCAAATTTCAAATCTTTTGAATTGAGGAGAACAAATTTAGACAATCAATTTGAAATATTAATACTAATAATTAGTTAGTTAAAAACCTAAATACGTGAGTTTCTTCGTCAAATATGGTTATCAAGTGATTTGGGCAAACGTAAAGACTTGTAAAATAATTTCTTCATAGATTATTTGGCCTGAATATATCGAATTGGAGCCTTAGACGATAGCGTAAGCCTCCAATATGCTAACGTTAGGTTAGGCCCAAGCCTCAAAATTATATGGGCCTACCTTCAAGCAGTAATCCCTACCCATTGTTTGATAGAGTTAGGACCAACGCTGGTTTTGGGGACCCTTAGCCCAACCCCGGCCCATTACCATCCCTAGCCATTGGGCTAGGTCAGATTGGCCCATCCCAAGATCCAATTATAATTGAATCAAGCATGGGCTACGAGTCCCTAACCCACGAACTAGCTTGTCAAACGGAACATATGACCTGTTCTATATCTGACCTAACATATTTGACGCCATCAAATAAATCCTATATTGATGTGATATTCACCCTAACACCCTGCCCTATATTTTTGTGCATATTCGACTTCCAGTCCTTTTCTTCCTGCTATTAGTGTATATGTTTCTATGACAAGCAAATCATGATGGAATAGTTTTAAAATTCATGGCAAGTATATGTCTAGTGTTAATCTAAGAATATTAAGGGCCTAATATACATCTTGCACTACCACCAAACATAGATACATAAGAACAAATGTCGCCCCTCCCACCAATGACCGGTTAGCCCCTTCATCTCCCAACCAATGACGTTGTACACGTTATAAAGGTGTTTTTAGCTCTGAATGTCATCTCAGCTTATTGATGAGAGAAGCAAGCGATGGGCTTTATGGGAAGGTTCATTCGTCATCCAATCTCATTTTAGAAGATTCACAAGATGTATCATTTCTCTGACTACCTTAATCTAAGTGGAAAACACATTCTCATGACATTAATTCTTTTTTGTTTTACCTCATTAGGGGGCAAGATCGAATCCTTGGCCCATTGACCCATTGCAAAACAACACCCTTGATTGCAAGCCTTATAGAACTGTAGATTTCTTCCATCTCCCATCAATCATATTGATTAGAATCCACCTTGGGTTTGAAGCATCTCTTCTAGTCAAGCTTGATGAGGTCTTCATGCTTCTGTCCAAAGGGAGCCTTGTGTGCATCGCTGTTGAGATCAATATGTCTAAGAAGTTGACCTTGGGAACCAATTGAACCATCACAAAGTCTCAAACGACCATTTCTATTGGATATTCACTTTTAACCCACATGCATTACTACAAGAAGGATCATGCTAAGCATCAAAGCCCTGCTTGCATGTTCTCTCCAACCAGATGTCACTGCCAGCACCCATAGCCATGTTATGTACTCATGCAACCAATGTGATAGTAGGCACTAATAGCATGCCCCAACCACCGATGATGATGCATGACCCTTGGATCTATCTAAGGAGATATTGTTAATGGCTTCTCGCCATCCATGAATGATAATGCAACGCATATTCATCTCTCCATATACGTAAGGAGACGATGTCAGACCTCTAATTCAGAACTGGCAACATCTATGAGGTTGAATCAATCTACTTCTCCCACCACTTCTAGATCTTGAATAATCCATGACCTCCAGCATATATGCACATACGTGAGTCGATCATTCCCTTTCTATTTGATATGATTAGAGATGTGTTTTGGGAAAAAGTTAGGATTTTTAAGGCAAAAAATGGGATTTTAGATATAACGAATGGATTTGGGGAAGAAAGTCGGTATTTTGATTAATAATAAGTGGAAATACAATGGTTTGGCCTCAATTCAAGAGGAGGCTCACTCTCCAAATGGCCTCAATTTGATATGAAGGCCACTCTCCAATAAACTAATTTAAACTAACTTACTAATAATCTTTCTCACAACATTCTTCCATGATCCTCCCCTAATCTTCTTCCTTATATATAATAGAACACTCCCTAATGAGCTGACATCCCATAATCATAAAAATGTCACTGATATAGGGTTTTCTACCCTGAAATTACAATTCTGCCATTATGCCTAGAAATTATGAGACTGCCAATGTGCCCAGAAATTACAATTCTACCACCACGTCCTAAAATTATGAAACTGTCACTGCACCTTGTAATTACAAAACTGCCACTCCCCTCTAGGGTTCTGTCATCACTGCTCCTTGACTTTCCTTTTGCCACCACTGCTTGCATGCGATTATATCATTGCTTCGCTTCCAAAAAAGACATCTAGTCCTTAAGATAGAATTCTGAAAAGATGCACTAGATTTTTTCCACTCTCGTCAAAGCATCAGAAGCCCCCATCGCTATCGCCGATGTCCCCAAAGGGGCCGCTGCCCCATGTGGTCTACCATTAATGCCATATAGGGCATCTCTACTGCTTCAATAGCCGCCACCCCACGGCGGGACCTATGTCAGCCCCGCAAGGCATCTGCCAACCCATGTGGGGCATCCGACTCATCCTGCGGAGCCGCATGCCCTTGTCGACAGTCGATGGGCCCCAGAGGGTAGTGAGCAGTTTTCCAAGCCATTCCATGGACCGCCCCCTTTTCAGTCGCACCCCCCAAAGCTTGGGAAAGATATTGGCCTCACGCACGCAAATTGTCGTCATTTGGTCGAAGATATTGCTCAAAGTTCACGACTTTCTCATTGCCCTTATCCAAAGATCTCGTCTATCGCCTCAGTTCTTTGTCGTTGTCTTCCTCTTCGACCAAATCTGTCTTTGTTGATCACCAATCTCAGGCAGAGGATGGATATTCATCTCTGAAATTTGTTTCAGTAGGGTTTCCATCGTTGATTTCATCAACGATTCCATCAACGATTCCATCTGAGGTGATATCCAACGATTCCATCAACGATTTCATCTGGGGTGATATCCTTTTCTCCATCGAAGAGATCCTTTCCTCTATCGTCTGATGTCGTTCATCCATCATTTTCTTGAGCACCTCCATCTTTTTCGTCAGTTTTCCTCCAAAGCATCCATCTTTTTAGCCATAGTCGCCATTGATTCAAATATCGAACGCTCTAATACCAATTTGATAGGATTTGCAAGAGATGGATTTTGGAGTAAAGATAGGATTTTTAAGGCAAAAGATGGGCTTTTAGAGCAAACGAAGGGATTTGGAGAAAAAGTCGGTATTTTTATTAATAATAATTGAAAATACAATGGGTTGGCCTCAATTCGAGAGAAAGACTGCTCTTTCAATGGCATCAATTCGAGAGGAATGACACTAATAATCTCTCACAACGATATTCTTTTATGATCCTTCCCTAATCTTTTTCATTATTTATAATAAAACTCACACTAATGAGCCGTCGTACCGTATTTACAAAAAATGTCCCTAACCATGGGGTTTTTGTCCAAAAAATTACGAGACTGCCGATGCGCCCAAAAAAGTACGAGACTACCACTGCATCCAAAAATTATAATTCTGTCTACACAAATTATGAAACTGCCACTGTGCCCTGTAATTGCAACTGTCATGTAATTACAAAACTACAACTTCCCTCTATGGTTTTGCCATCGTCGCTCCTCGACTCCCCGTTTGATGCCACCTCTTGCAAGCGATCATATCACTATCCTTGTACAAATTCTTCTGGGCCTTTGGTTTCGAACTGAATTAATTGACATAACTCATTTTTCAAACTAAATCAAATTTGGTCCAGTCAGTTCATGGCCTAAAAATTTCAGTTCAATACAAACATTTGGTTAGGGTAAGGGACTCAACATGAACCAATTGTTATATTATATATTATACTAATACTAATTATGAATACATCCAAGTTAATTTAGTCTATGTACTACTAATACACATCTAATTAGATGATCTACCTGCTAATACGAAATTACTAATACATATTAAAAGTCAAAAGAAAGAAACCATAGCTAGTTATGCATTCAATTTGTCTCCCTTTCAAAATCAACCCCTCCCTGCTGTCTTCTCCCATCTCTTATTCCCACAATTCTTTTGCAATCCTCTCAACTCAACAAGCTAAAAATCTCCAAAAAGAGCTCTCCAAGCATCGTTGAACATAGATAGTTTGCAACCCACACAACACATCCCACACCCACACACATCCTCTCCTCTTGCAGTATAGACTGTCCCATGTTTCTTCAACTAAGTCAAAATCTGATGTCTCAGCTTCTCTCTTCTTAGTCGATGTTGGGAAGCGGGAGACATGTGTCCTAACAAGGTTGATTCCGCATATCTTGGCCGACTGATAATGCTACATGTGCAGTGCTTGAACCCTCTAACCAAAGCAATTATTGGACTTTTGGCTCAACTTAACCAACTGACCGAACCAAACATGTTTGGTTGTATGTCACGTCCCGCAATCTGTGAATGCTGATGTTTTTCTCAAGAAGTGATAGGTCCTGCAATTAACCAGCGAAAACAATCGAGGCCGCAAACAGAGATGTATCAAAATGCTTAAGATTTCCATTGATACATGTGAATTTACAAAGTTGGTTATATCATACTATATACGCTCAAAATATAAGAAAAAGTGATACATGGATACACTCATAGGCTCAAACTCAAAAATCTGCAGACTCCACAGCAAAGTTCGTGTCGTCAAACACTAGGGCATCCTCTGTCTCCATCTCTGCACCTGACAGTGCAACCAAAACGAAGAGCCGCCAGCGTATCAGTGGTAAATCACAATAATTCTAAAACTTAGGAATTTGAACAGTTATGCGAGCAAAAATAAAACTAACTTAATAAACATGAACTGAAAACAAGTAGGAAGCATACGTAAAATTAACTAACAAGTCATACCAGGCATGTAACCTAGTTTACAATTTAGAGTGGTATTATTATTGTTCTAGTTTATACCAATCCTAAGTCGTGAATCATATTGGAGAGTACAGTAGGCAAGCAGAAGTCCACCTTATACCCCAAGGGCACTCACACGAGCCGAGCCCAACATTAAAAACATGAAGGAGATGACTCGACTCATTTGTCCAACAATAACAGGAAGGGACAGGCTTGACTCGTTTGCCTAACAATAACAGGAACAAGTAATAACAGGCATGTAACATAGTTTACAATTTAGATTGGTATTATTATTGTTCTAGTTTATACTAATCATAGGTCGTGAATCATTTTAGAGAGTACTGTAAGTAGAAGTCCATCTTGTACCATATGGACACTTACCCGGGCCGAGCCCAACATTAAAAACAGGAAGGGGATGACTCGACTCATTTTTCCAACAATAACAGGAAGGGACAGACTTGACTCGTTTTCCTAACAATAAAAGGAAGGAGCAAACACATGTAACCAGAAGCATAGCTCCAGTCATTCTCGTACTCTCATTAATAGGATTTACCCCCAAAATCCAGTGAGTCTGAAAGTGCCCAGTGCATGTCAAGTGTACATCTTTTAGTATATTAGTGATGTGGTACATGTGTTGTTCTAAGTTGATAAAATTTATTTGGATTACAAACGATTATGAAATAAGTTTATTAAGAAGTTTCAGAGTCACATCGAAACTGGATAATATGTTGGTATGCTATGTGATTCATTCCAGTTAAGTTTTCATGATTTTACTAAGATATTCCATCAAGATAATTCAACGGAATATTCCAACAAGATATTCCAACAGGAATTTCTAGTACTATTTGTTCTTCATAGCACACGTAACATATTACTACTTCCAATGTCATGGAATAGGGTGCAACAGGCAATATAACTATTGATACAGAAAACGTGTATCATGGAACATGTAGCATGCAGCAGGTAATATATCAAGTTAAACATGTAACAGGTAGCATGTGGATGACAGGTAGCAAGTGAAATATACGAAGCATATAGCACATGCTAAAATAGTCTAACCTTGAGTGGCATACAATAATAGTAAAGTAAATAACCTGAATAGCATGCAGCAAACGATGTAGCAATTATAAACATGGAGGGATTGACAATGGGGATGAGGGACAACTGCAATCTCAGAAAGTTCTCATCATTGATCACTCTCAAGGTCATAACCTTATGTTTATGGTCATTATATGATCCAACAGACAGTAAACCTATAATCCGTCAGGCAGTGAACCAATGATCTGTCAGGTAGTGAACCATATGATCTAACGGCCTCAAATGGTCAACCCCTTATTAACAATCATAGTGTAACCAACATGGAAGGATTGACAATGGGATGAGCGACAACTGCGATCTCAGAAAATTCTCATCATCGATCACTCTCAAGGTCGTAACCTTATGTTTATGGTTTTTATATGATCCAACAGACAGTAATCCTATAATCCGACAGGTAGTGAACCAATGTTCCGTCAGGTAGTGAACCGTATGAACTAATGGCCCCAAAATGCGAACCCATTATTATCAATCATAGTGTAACCCAAGTCTAATACTTCGGGCAAGGCCCAATATCAACTTTAACACCAACCTCACGACCGCCACCAAGCCTCAACGTCGGTCAAAACGTCGCCAAGACAACAACCCAGCAACACAGCACAAGCCTCCAGCCAACATCCAACAAAACCAATCCAACATCACCAAAAACAACACCATTCAACACCAACTCGGCCAAGACAGTCACAGAAGGGGGGCCACCCCAAAATAGGTCACGATTATGGGCAAGAGAGCCCAAACAGTCACGGTATGGGCTAGGAAAGTCACGACGGTGGAGTAGAAACCCACGACAAGTCACAGCAAAGGACGGGATGCCTAATAGTGCTCGAGGCAAAGGGTGATACCCTAGAACAATCACGGCCAATGTTATCAATGGCGAATGGCGGCCTATAGCGGTGAGCCAAAAATCCGCCATAAAGGGGCCATGCCATTCCGCCATGGCGGCGCCATTTGCGATTAGGCCAAAAGGGGCCACGCCATTCCGTCATGGCGGCGCCATTTGATAACACTGGTCACGGCCAAGGAATGTCTCCCATCAAGGGGTAGAAAACCATAGACATCCAAAATAATCTACAGGACAGTTACGACAGATGCGAAGTGCAGCAGCGGGGGTCGCCGACAAGCCCTGGAGATACCTAAGACTCGCTCAGAATCATCATCGCAAGTAATTTAAAACATTTAAAAACAAAATTCGAAAATTAAATTGATTTACCGAAAATTGAAGACCGATGGAGGAATTTGAGCCCCGTCGCCTCGTCGGGGGGCAGTTGTAATTGCTCGACAAGTGGGATAAGAGAAAAACCGAACACCAAACCCCACCTCAAAGAGAGAAATTTGAAATTTCCGTTAAAAGTTTATTTTTTTCTTAAAAACCAAAACCATGGACTTACATAGGCTTTTATAGAGGAAGAGAGTGACCCTTTGAGCTCGAAAAAGGAGCATAAGGATAGTGGTTCTGCCACGAAGAAGCCCAGCGTCGTAATCGTGGAGAAATCACACAATTTTAGGTCGTGGTGGGTTCGTGAGGCCGTGACACGTGCCTGTAAGTTGGAACGAATGAGAGGGGCTTGGGTTTTGGCTGCTATTGGGGTTCCTTTCTGCTGAAGTAAGAGGAGAGTGAGAACAAGAGTGACTCGATTATCGAGGGTTTCGTCGTCGCTGAGAGAATTCGCAAAAGAGAAAAAGAGGGCGGGTATGTGAGGTCATGTGAGCGGGAGGGTGTGGGGTTAGGTAGGGTTAGGTAAGGGTGTTTGCGGGTAGGGCTCGGGTTTGTGCCTGGGGGAATAAAGGAAAATAAAAAGAGAAAATAAAAAGAGAGAGATGAAAGGGTTGTGGGCTGTAGGTTTCGGGATTGGGCATTAGGGAAAATAAAACGAAAAGAAAAATAAAGAAGGAAATAGAGAAAAAGAAAGAGGAGAAGGAGAAAATATTTATAGAAGGTACATATATATAGAGAAAAAGAAAGAAGAGAAGGAGAAAATATTTATAGAAGATATATATAGAAATCCTTCAAAATTTTGGGGCCATTATATTCTAGCTCGGTTTGGAATCCAAGTTCTGTTTGATCCGGCCTCACTTTGTAATTATGTTCGCTTTGGTTCTGCAAAAAACCTGCATAACCTACCAAACCGAACCGATGCCCACCAACTTAGGCTCAAGTAAGAAAGCCGAGGCTTCAGTCTTCAAAACGGGGCCTTTTAGGGGTTAGTGGTCACCATCTCCATCATGTACTTTTGATTGATCCCCATCTTTATCATATCAGGACCTAGGCCAATGTTTGGTCTTCTCTTATTAAGAAAGATAGGCTTAAAAGTTGAGGCTTTCCCCGATTGTAATTGAACATCTATAAGAAAAGGCATCGGTTGTCGTGATGTTTTGCCAAATGCATGTGGCCACTGTCTCATGTCAAGGCTGAGGCCGTTGCACAAGTCCCAATCAGCGCTTGCTACTCTGGCCCACTTCGTCAACCAATGACACCGACCTCCACGCCCCAATCAAGAAGCTCACAAAAAAAGAATACAGATGGGTAGATCATCTCCATTACCAAGGAAACACCAGTTCAAAGGATACAAAATTGTCCAAAAAAAAGTTAGGGGAGGCCACACAGTGAAGCTTGCGCCTCTCCCTAAATTCTCACCAACAAGTTATCCACAGACATGCTTCATGAGCTCAAGCTACTCAATAGGCAGACTTGACTCTACCTTCTTCTTTTTTGTTTATATCTCATTTTTTGTTTTTATAGATATTCCTAGCAAAAAGAACAATTAGTTCTTCGTTAAAACTAGCAATTTTGTCGATTCTATATATTCCTATGAATTAAATATCATGTATGCTAAACACGTCACCCCTGCTTTGGAGACACGAACAATAATAAAGTGCACACAAGATTTGCAATGCAGCAAGCTAATGATGGTTCCTATCTTGCAGTACTCAAAAGACATGCAATACATGAATTTCTCATTTATGAAAACAGATATCACTTCCATTCAATAAATAGTGAAATGGAAAATTAAGACCACACTTACAAGAAGACCAGCACTGATTAGAAGAGTAACATCTGTATCTTTGACCTTGCCACCAAAAGATAAAAGCGACAACTGCAATCAACCAAAGACCAATTCTGTGTCAAATGTTCAAACTATTTCCACTACCAATTTAGATTAATTGACATATGACAAAAATGTATTCACAAATAAAAACACACATAAAATTCAGAACATCCATAAGCATACAATTAGCATGTCAAATCCAAAAGCAAAGACTAAGTGAAAGTCCCAAAGCATAATGAGAACATGAGATTTTCATATCTAAGGATTTTCCAGGTAGCACGGACAAGGACATGACATGGATACAACACGACATGGGCATGGAGGCAAACGAAATTCTTAAAAATAGGATACGGGGACATGTCGATATGACCATGGGTGTTCTTGGGTATGTATGTATAATACATAGCATAATCCATGGTGATTAGAATGTGTTCGGTAAAAAATAAAAAGAAAAACAACACAAATTTTCACGATTAAATCCGTACATTTTAATCAAGTATCAAAATCAAGAAGAAGAAAAATTAATCGATACCTAACCTAATAAAGGTGATGATAAAGTTTTGATGTTATAGTATCTACTTAATTAAGGAGTTCCTTTTTATGTTTGTTCAAGCAGCATGTGGCTTTGAAATGTCAGACATGTAATCCTTAGATTTTATTTTAAGTTGGCACTGCTCTAACATGGAGCTTTTTAGAATTTTAAAATCCACCACAGGACCAGAGTATTTGATTCATGTCGGACAAGTGTCAAACACGGACATAGCACTCACTCTGAAGCGTTTGTGATTAACAAATGATTTCTAAACAGTAAATCATGTTTGTGAACAAAATCCATGGTCAAGCTCGGCTCAAGCTCGTTTAGAAATCAGGGTTTGTGTTCAAAATCGTTCTTTAGCATATGATGTTGTTCAAGTTCGTTGATTTATTGTTCACGAACAAGCTCGTTTATTATTCATGAACAAGATCATCGAACATGTTTGGAGGAACTTGTTAATGAACATATTCGTGAACTTGTACATGAACACATAATCAATCAAATCCATGAACATATTTTCGATCGATCGATCGAACAATGCCCTGTCAATTTTTTTAATCGGGAATAATAATACTTAAGCAATTATAGCAATGACTAAATCAATCAAAATTAATAAGAGTATATTTAATCTTCTGTTCTTATTAATAATAATATATATAATAAATATTTATATAAATACATTATATTATATATATATATATATGGGAATCAGGTGGCCAAGGAGGGGATCTCCTCCTTGGTCTACCACCAACCAAGCCCCGCTCATATATTTTTTGAATTTTTTTCCAATATGCTCTACACCTCATTGATGACCACCACACCAAAAATCAAGTGATTCCAACACTCTTTTTCCATCAATCAACCCATTGCAAAAATCAACGGCAGACTAATATAGAACTTTTTGCAATAGATGGATCGATAGGGAAAAAAGTATTGGAATCACTTGATTTTTGGTGTGGTGATCATCCATGAGGTGTAGAGCATATTGGAAAAAAAATCAACAAAAATACGGGAGGTGCTTGGCCGTGGGTGTCCACCTGACGGTTGTCCTCCTTGGCCACCTGACCCCATTAACCTCTTATATATATTAATATAAAATATAATATAAGTTAATAAGAGCCCGTTTAATCTTTTGTTTTTATTAATAATAATATGTATAATATATATGTTATATAAATATATATATTATATATTATATAAATATATATAATATATATAAATACTAAACGAACATTCGAGCTCTTAATAAAACGAACACTTAACGAGCTTGTTCATGAAGATAAAGGAACGAACATGGCTATATTTAAGCTCTGTTCGTTTACTAACCGAGCTCTAAAAATCTGTTCAAGCTTGTTCGTTAAGCTTTCCGAATGAACGTAAATGAACATGTACTGAGCTTGTTCATGAGTAATTCGTTGAACGTTCTGTTTGTCAACAGCTCATCCATAATGTCTGATGACAGCTGTCAAAGCATGTCAACTAGCAGAATAATTTATACTTACGACGAATAGTATTGTATTTCATGCAATGCTAATAATTTCTCCCTTCGGCCATTGTGCAAAGTTATAATCCAATTGAAGGTTACATTATCCTACAGCAATAGTTAGCATCTTTCAACAACGCAGTTCGGTAGTTTTAGAATGTGATATATTGCATGCAAACAAGTGATATGTATTAAGCACGAGCATTTTTTTGTCAAGCCTCAAAACGATCAAAATAATAATATTGATTCGGGGACCGATTTCAGTCGACCACAAATCTATCTTTTATACATAAGAAGAGTGAAGCCTATATATTGCCTTTAATCATATGGAGATCTTATAACAATATAACACCAATGATCATATCTAATTAAATCATGTATGACATCCTTACATTCACCATTCATGGTTGTATGATACAAAGTCTATTATTAAGTTCCAAATCTAAAGATTAAATATAACACTAGAAGATCAACTTCTTGACAAGCTCCTAACTTATAGATATCTAAATCAGCTAGCCACGTAGTATGTATACCACATAAATCAGTAAAATAATAAGACATCTAATTGCTCAATAAGAGACTGATATATCTGCAATTTTGGTCCATTTGGGACGTTTTCGTAATTTTTGGTTTTCTAGGGGCTTTTTTCGTAATTTTCAATTTCCATTTATTAGAGACTCAGCACATACCAGGCCTTTAACGTACCATTTGTTAGAGACCCGGTCCATACTAGGCCCTTAACACTAGGCTCACACCCCAATTGTTAAGTATTAATTAGCATTCAACCCAAAACCAATTGGTATTAGGTTGAAATGCACTTTAATATTTAAACATTTCATTTCTTTTGTTATTGTCTGATGGGGACTAAGTGGGATCGTAACATATCATCACGCTTCCGACAACCGCCGAATTATCGCCACTTAGTCCCCATCGGAAGCATGGTGGTAAGTTAAGCTTTTATGATTAACCAAGGTACGAAATTTTCCTATGCTAACAGCACATATACATTATTCTGAAACTATAAAATATGCATTCATCACTTATTAAGTAATTGATGACAACTTCTTTTGTAATTCTCCTTGTTTTTCACCTTATCATGCAATTCCCTTTCTCACTCTTAGCATGGGGTTTGCTTTTGGATGAAAAGACATTAGATCTATTTATAAGAGTTCGACACTAAAACATTAAGAAAAGGTAACTTAACCCTTACATCTCAAAGTCTAGATATTTCTTAAAAGTACAACCTAAAATGTCTCTACATAGACGCTTCTTCAAGAACTTGAAAAATAAAATATCTTCACCAACCATCATTTACAATGAATGGCAGAAATTGATTTTCTAGAGTATTCCATTAATGAATGATCATGGATTATACTCCAATTTTTCTTCTTACAACAATCTACAAGTAACCCCAATATATCTTGTTAATAGAATAATAACCATGACAGTTCCAGAACACTCTATGAATGAGCTTTATCATTAAAAATATTATATGAAAACCAAAAGTCACACGCAAACCAAAAGTCACACTTTATATTATATGAAAACCATATTTAACGTTGCATCCATTTATACACATGCCAAGTCATTCATCATGAACTAGAATACTTGTAGCCAACAAAAGTCTATTACATTGATAAATATATATACATTCATCCTCTTCCCTTTATCCAAGAAAATCATATTCGCAATTACACCAAATTCCAAACAAAATATATTCATGCATGTAAAATATGTTCTTCCCTCTATATAAGTGCAACTTCATTGTCATTTACTACTCATTTTTTATTCTATAAGTTCTGTATCATTCGAACCTATCAACTCCTTTACTTTTACCCCTTCCCTTCATTAATTTATCCATAATCCATAAATACCACATGACATGAATCACTATCAACACTTCGACGTACTCAAACAAGAACTATTCTAGTATCCTACTCTCGTGACCAAGTTGGGATGACTGAGTATATCAATAGCTCGTTACGGATTTTCATCACACTGTAATATACAGAAATCTCATACCTACTGTAAATTTGTTGATAGATAAATGTATGTGCACACAACTTAGAAGCTTAGCTTAATAACATGCATCCTTAACTTGATCACCTCATCACACTCTAACTTTGACGACTTATGGTATTCTAGCATTGCGGCACCCACTTAAGCTTTGATACCAACTTTACTGTCGCGTCCTAAAATTATTAAAATAACAACATCAATTAGGGGACTGATGACGGTTATAATTCCCATATACATGAGAACTGCAAAGCACATATATCATATTTAATGACATGAACATCTTATAATACCAATTATCATATCTAATTAAATCATGTACAACATTCTTACCTTCATCATTCATAGGTGTATTAAACAAAATCCAATATCAAGTTCATAATCTAAAGATTAACATCTAATACTAGAAGATCCAATTGTCGATGAGCTCCTAACTTATAGATATGTAAATCAGCTAGCCATATAATACCTAAACAATACAAATCTTAAAATAATAGGTAACCTAACTACTAAATAAGTAAAGATTAACATCTAATGCTAGAAGATCCAATTGTCGATGAGCTCCTAACTTATAGATAAGTAAATCAGCTAGCCATTTAATACATAAACAATACAAATCTTAAAATAATAGGTAAACTAACTACTAAATAAGTAAATGAAGCATGTTACGCAGCTTAAGTGTGCAAAGTGAATACGAACAACTAAATACAACTGACGTGAATACTTCATGCTAAACAAAGATGACGTGTCATGAAGAGATTCTTCTAAAATAATGAATACGCAATGATTAGAGGCAAGCTATGTTCCAATATGATCAACACTTCATAACCCGATTGATTTAAGTACCATCACTATTAACACGTAACCAATACACCTTGCCCAAGGCATGTGTAGAAAACAACTAATGAAGAGGATACATTATGATCCGGTATAGCTTACTTAGCTTTAATGAATATCGGTATAACTAACCAGAAGTATATAAATGTATGGATAAGAGATATCTATGGAATTTTCAATAAAAATAGTGTACTCAACATATTTCAAATTTGCACATTGATATGTAACCAGAAACCAATAATACTGCAATGCATATGTATCTTCGTCTATTTTTAACAAAAAAGCTATATTCATTCTCATAAAACCCATGTGTATGTTAGTAAACATGCATGTGACACATGAAATAATCATCAGTTGCTAACATGCATGTTACACATGAAATAGTCATCGGTTGTGCACAAAGTCTTAGTAAATGAAAATACATGCATATAGTAACATAGAAAATATAAACATGGCATGCATGTATCGAATTATCATAAGCATATGTAAACTATAATACATGCATTCATTGCATACTGAGTAATTAATGACACCTTCTTTCTTTATAATTCTTACTACTTTCTCTTCTTTATTGCATTATTACTTAATTCATTTTCTGATGTGGTTTGCATTTAGGCCCAGTAGGGGCATTTTCGGAATTTTCATATCTTAGGAGGGTATTTTTGTAATTTTCAGTATTAGGGTTTTCCGTAAAAATTGCAATTTCTGTAATTTTTCCTTTGTAAAGCTAGGGCCGGCTAGGAGGAGGGGATGCTTGATTATTTTGTGAAAACTATTGCTCTAAGTGTCTACGAACCCTAGTCGGGAGATCTTAGTCTTTCATCTCGAATATAAAGCTAGGAGAGAAACCTCCTCTCGAATACTCGAATAGAGGTCAATTAGATTGTTATTTCAGATTTCCACTTTATGAAAATCCCATCTTTTCCTTTTTCCACTCATAAAAACCCTATTTTTATTCCTCAAGAGCGCTATTATCTTGTTATTTCAGATTTCCACTTTATAAAAATCTCATTTTTCCCTTTTCCACTCATAAAAACCATATTTTTACCTCAAGAGCCCTAGCCGTATCAAATTGGTATCAGAGCACGACGATCCATGGCGATGAAGAGATCCAAGGGATCAAGAAGCATATAGATGATCAAAGTGTAAGATGGATCGGAGGTTCTCGCAAATCATGGAAGCCCTAAATCAAACAAATCAGGGTGTTGTGGCGCTTTTCAAGACGATAAAATCAGATTTGACCGAAACCCTAGATCCAGAACAAAAGGCGAAGACTTTAGCGAAGGGGAAGGACAAAGTTGATTCCTTTCACGAATGGCTTCTTTAAGATGCAGATCTGGTCTCGGATGATGAAGAACTCAACTTCAACACAGGCGAAGAGGCGCGACAACATAGCAAGAGACTCAAGGATTTTCGGGGGTGGCGAACTGGAGGTCGAAGCACCCCCGACGAAGCACCCAAGGCCCTCGCGAGACCCTGGCGACCCGCTAGGGCAACAGCGGCCCCCTGGCGGTTAGCCAGAGGCCTAGTGAGCTCCCGGCAGGCCGCCAAGGCTTTGTCGAGCCCTGGTGAACCTACCAGAGCCCTCGCGGGTCCCTGGTGGCTCGCCAGGGCCCCACGGAGCCCCAGCAAAGCGGACAGGGCCCCGTTGGGCCACTGGCGGCCCACCAGGGCCGCGGATTGCAGCTGCAAGTCCACCGGGCTCACTTTAAGCCCCAGCAACCCCGAGGTGGAGGACTAGACAGCGAGATGGATTCGACGAGGGGTTTGAGGGCCTCGTGAGAATTTTGGCACCGATTTCTATAGCGATAGACCCCCAAGACTTGATGCAGAATTTGAAAACTACCATTGATACCACAAGGATGATCGTGAGGACTTCGTTGATGAAGGAGGAGCTGATTGGGCAGAAGCTGATTGGGAGGGTGCTGATGGAGAGAATCGGGTCATGAGACTTTTATGAAGCAAACGATCCTCTAGCGCCATGACCATCGTCATGGGAGAGGTACGCTTGGGGGTTCACAGCGGAGAGCAGGGTCAGAAAGTTGAAGATGCATATTTTTGAGGGAGACCCAGAAGGGTGGATCTACAGAGCGAATGATACTTCGAGGTGTCGCAAGTGAAGGAGACTGAGTGGCTGAGGGCCGTTGAGCTATGCCTGGAGGAAGAGGCAATATCATGGTACAGGTGGACGCAGCAGCGACGGTATTTTCACTCATGGAAAGAGTTCATGCACTGCCTCCTGGACCGGTTAGGGGAGATTCGGGGGGGCGACGTCTATGAGCAGCTGTATGCCTTGAGGCAAGAGGAGACGGACAGGGAGTATATAAAGAAGTTCGAGATGTTGGCAGACTGTGTCCGTGGGGTTTCAGGAGAGTCCCTAGAGGGGTGCTTCATGAAAGGGGCCAAAGCCCACCATCAGGACAAAGCTGCGGATTCATAGGCCCAGAGACTTGTTAGCTCGGATGCGCCTGACGAGGAAGGTTGAGGGCAGGGTAACAAAGGAGAAGCTAGCCCGAGAAGCATGGAGCGGGTCCATTTCTCGAAGCCAGGTAACGACGGAAGAAGAGAAGGCGTCATTAGGAGTGCTCCAATCCAGCCATAAGAGGAACACCGAGTTTCAACCGAACGGTTGGCGTAAGTGGCTCATAGAGGCGGAAATCCAGGAAAGGTGCACCAAGTGTCTCTGTTTTCGCTGCGGTGAAAAGTATGGACCAAGACGTCTTTGCAAGGATCCGGCTCTCCAGATGTTGATCATTGAAAATGAAGGAGGCCAGCTGGTAGATCAGGAAGAGCCGAAAAGGGACGAGAACCTCCATCTGCATTAGTGAGCCCATGGTTTTCACGACACCACCTTGAGTACAAGGTGGTTCTTCGGGAGCGGAGTAATGATGTGTATTGAATTTAGGCACAGCAGTGGCATGTTCGAAATTTTCAAATCTTAGGAGTGTATTTTTTGTAATTTTCAGCATTATGGGGTTTTACGTAAAACTGCAATTTCTGTAATTTTTCCTTTATTTAGGCTAGCGCCGGCTAGGAGGAGGGGATGCTTAATTATTTTGTGAAAACTATTGATCTAGGTGTCTACGAACTCTAGCCGGAAGATCTTAGGCATTCATCTCGAATAGAAAGCTAGGAGAGAGACCTCCTCTCGAATAGAGGTTAATTATATTGTTATTTCATATTTCCACTTTATGAAAATCCCATCTTTTCCCTTTTCCACTCAAAAAACCCCTATTTTTATTCCTCAAGAGCCCTATTATCTTGTTATTTCAGATTTCCACTTTATAAAAACCGCATCTTTTCCCTTTTCCACTCATAAAAACCCTATTTTTATTCCTCAAGAGCCCTAGCGGTATCATTTTCTTACTCTTAGCATGGGGTTTGCTTTTGAATAAGAAGACATTAAGCTCAAGTTACAAGAGTTCGAAAATTAAGTCCTACGTAAAGGTAACTTAACCCTTAAGTTTTAAAGTCTAGATATTTTTTAAAAGTAGAACCTAAAATGCATTTTAAATGTAGAACCTAAAATGCATCTGGCTAGAAGCTTCTTCAAAAAACAGACACTAAAATCTTTATCAAACCTCCTCTATAATAAATGGCTAGAATTGATTTTCTAGAATATTCCATAAATAAATGGTCATAGTTTACACTCCTGAACTTTCTTCCTACAAATATCTTTAAGTAATCTAAAATATGTTGTTACCAGAATATCCATGATAGATGCTTTATCATTATAATTATTTAGAATAACACATCACTTCTTGGTTAGTTCCACTTCATCGCCACTTCATCCCAAGATGCCATATCATCGTCACATCATCCCAAGATGCCACAGTATTTACCATGTCATCACCACATCATCGTCATGTTAGGTACATGTATGCTAAGACTAGAATTAAGCACATGTATGCTAAGACTAGAATTATCATCCTGACACTTTAGACTGTACGCTTCTTCAAGAGTCTTTGATCAAGTGACACTTTAGACTGTACGCTTCTTCAAGAGTCTTTGATCAAGTCCGTTACTTAAAGTAAAGGTATATGTTATTATCAGTTTATTTCTTTTCAAACAAATCTAACTAGGTGATAATTGCATATGACCCATTCATGTTTAATAATTGCATATCACACATTCATGTTTGATTAGCTAGCAACTAACAATATGCATAAGAATTAATAGAATTAGGGCAATACATCTTTAGACCCACATTTGACAAATCAATTCCTACGGCATAATTAAATAACATCTACGATGATAGATTGATGCATATTTATATGGTATTTGAATATTTTTATGGAAAATATAAAATAAGGAACTTGGCATTTCCATCTTGAGAAGAAAAACTTGACCCACTGTATATGAACTTTGGATTTCCATATCGCAGAATTTCCAAGTTAATATAATGCTCATGCTGCGACTGTATGCTTTTACGCGACAAGACTGGTGCCGGTTTTTTAAATAATTAATTATAAAAAGGAGGTGCACCATGCAAATGTTGACGGGCAAAAACTCATATTCATACTCCTACAAAATAGCGAATTATATGAAATCACACAGACTTTTACAACAATGTATATAAATAAGTGATTTATATAGATGAACCAGCCATATTAATTACTTCTCTGGTAAATATAAAAACTGTACATTTGATTATATTAGGCTAATATGATATAACATTTTCTGATCCACAAAACGTAATTAAGAAAATCGTTGCAATGCGAATGTTAACTGTAAAAAAGCCACAAATATGCAAACATTAACCATAAGGTTTATTCTCCATGGCAATGCGAATGGCTCACCAACTCCAGGTGGTCTATGCTGACATCCAATCTGGATTCAATAACATGTCTCTTAAACCAAACAAATACTGGAATATCTTGCTGATTTCTTCCTAACCTCTTCACAGCAAAGTCTACCTAAACAAAGCAAGCAATGAAACAATAAGAGAAGCTTTAGATAATTAAAATAGAATCAAAAAATCTTACAGAACCAAGAAACTTATATTCAGAATTAAAATTTTGAAACAGAGCATTAGACAATACTTGATTGTCAATTACTGTTTTAGGATGAGAAAAATATTCAGTCTCATGCCACCCCTAAAAATTCCCATGTAAGACTATCAGCTTTGCAGCAATCTTCTACTGTAGCAGCAGAGGCGGTTGCTGAAGAAAAAATGGAAGTTTCTATAGGACATTTCTAATAACAAGAATGAGTGAACATCCTGACTCTAATAATATCTTGGGAGCTTGATTTCTCATCTTTGACAGAGAAGAATTTTCAGGGAGGACATTAAACTATTTGTACTTTAACTGAGGCGAGTATGTTAGACAGCAAGAGAAGGTTGTGCTAGAACTGATAGAAGATATTAGACAATAGAAATAACAATGTTAAAGAAAATATTTATCAGAGACATTATTCATATGAAAAGGGTAAGCATGATGCTCTGAGATATACTTGAGAACCTAGCATTCTTAAATCATGCATTGTGATCAAAGGCAGAGGTAAAAGGGGCAGTGGCCGGTCATCCCAACACACCCCATTTGAACATCCGTTAATAGGGAGACAGAATGGGCCTAGGAGTTTAACGACAACCTCTCGAAATGGCGTTAAACTCAGACACATTCTCTTTCACAATGGACACGGATGGTTAAAAAAAGTACACCGCATGTGACCACTGATACTAGGTGAAGGAATATGTGCCACGTCATTGTATATGAGTGATCTACCATGTCATATAACTAGAAATAACACATGCACAGAAGGCATGGCGCAGAAAAAAAACCCACACGAAGGATGTGATGCACGGACACAACCGACAAAAGAGTGAGAAGAGTGTGTGTGTGTGTGTGGGCATCGTCGGGGGTAAAAGGAAGAGAAACACGGGGATAAAGTGCAAAAAACACCTGGGGATAAGTGGGAAAAAAAGTGCAAGAAACCCATGGGCAAACAATGAAAAGCGGGGGGGGGGGGGGGGGGGGGGGGGGGGGGGGGGGCTAAATCAGAAAACCCCCAGTGGCCTAGTGCAAAAGTTTTTTGGGGGGGGGGGGGGGGGTAAATTGGAAAACCCCTGGGGTGGGGGCCATTTGGGGGGAGCATGTGGCACCATCTCCCCTTGCCACATGAGACAAAGGGTGCCACATGGGACGATACATTTGTCCCATGTGGACAAGGGTGGGGCCCACATCCCCCATTTGTAATATAGATACTCGTTATTCTTATATATGTATATGTGTGTGTGTGTATCACACTCATATAAGAATAATAGGTACCATATGACATGAGAGATCCTTCATATACGATGACGTGTTACATTCTCATTCATATAATACAAATTTCCAAAAATATTAAGGGAAGAAATCCCATCAGAGAGCAGACATGGCAAAATTACACAATTTCCCATAAAGAAATATTAGATATCTTCAATACAAATACATATACCAAAAGCCTATTATGGCAATATAACCTTCTCAAACAAGTTAATAACATAAACAAGTTTTTCTAGAGTTACTTTTAATTATCGATGTGTAACATAAACTCAGGGCAGTGATCTTTACAAAAAGTATCTGCTACCTTTTGACCTACTTTTACAGTACATTCAAATCATGTTTTGTTGCTTAAAACCCATCTTCTGTGTTTGCAATATCAGAAAGCAGTAACATCTAAATATAAGGAGGTAAATTTGTATGCCCATCAAAAAATTTGAATAGTTGTCAATGGTAGTAATATTCAGTGCCATTTATGTTAATTATAATTTTTCAATAACACATTGTTTTGAACTCAATGTCATTCCGCATGGAAACATAACATAAAAGGACAATCTGACCATCATGTAAATGGTTTTCACTAGTTCCATAAAGAAAAGGTATCTCCGAAGATATTACAATAGCAGCATAAATTATTTTTCTCCTCCTTGCCCACAATGGAGTCTCAGGGCTCTTACAAGGGTTTTGTTGTCCTCCCTCATGCACATCTCAATTACTGCTGACATTCCTATGGTGACGAATCTGCTGGCAAGGGGTCATTTAAACTCAGGCCCATTTTTTTCGATATGACCTAGCCATCTCATACATCTCCCAACTATTAGTTACATATAGTTAGTAGCAATTATACTATTTGACATAATGTATTGCACTCTATCTTTCCAGATGCAACAATCATACGAGGTTTTAAACTTTAGACAACCGACATGCCTATGCAGTTAAGATGCTCATTACATTTGCAATTTAGGTCATATCATCTGTTTCATAGCATGTGACCTTCTCATATCATCTAGTCTATATCAACAATGCATCTGATTTGGTTAATGGGACTAACCTGTTTTAAATAATCATCCATGAACATTATGGCATGATCATCCTGCCCAGTGTTTAGTTTGAAAAGGCGCAGAACTTTTTCTTTCTTTAGTGACTGTAGGAAAAAAAATGAAAAGGAAATATGTTAAGCTGATATAAAAGCAAAAGATCTCGCAAAAAGACAACTGCAGTAATGAAAATATGTGAACACTTAAACTTAAATCAGTAAAGAACTGATTGATCGATTGGCCTTCCCCTTATTCTAATTATCTTCATCTTTGCCATTTCTAAAACTCCTAAATGATAACAGAGTAAGTTTACTCCCAACACCTTTCTTCTGTTGACAACTTAAGATTGTTTGCTTGAAATTTGGATAGATTTAATGGACAAGGCTTGACGAAATAACATTAAGCCGGATAAGACAAGGATGAGGCAGATTTGATGTTCATGCATTGGATTGGGAAACCAAAAGAAATCTTCTGGACTACAGAATGAATTTCACAAATCGAACAAATTATACACCGTCCTAATAAGTTTTAAGAAAAAGCATAGCAATACTGATAATGTATTTAAAACGCGATAACCAGAGGAAAAGAAATTTTTCAATATGCTTACGCATAAAAATTCATCTACTCTACAGACACATGGGAATCATAAATTTGCTAGCATAACACAATGTCAGCAAATAGTGCATAACATATTAATATGTCACTTGCTTCCTACTTGGTTGGAACATATTCCAATATGAAATTAATTTTTCATCTGAAACGAAAGCCATGTTGTATGGGTGAGAATATGATATGACATTATTATTTTAGTTTTATGATTTCATCTTCCTTTGCATATTGTTGCATGGGTGACAATATGAAGGTTATTAACAAGTGACCAATTAAATGACTGCATTTTGAAGTGCTCAACTTAATAACATAGACAATAAAGCCTTTTGACCATGAAAAGATTGGTACAGCGGTAAAGGGGGTGACGGAAAATAGCAAATCGACTGCTCGATCACACTTTTTTTTCAAAAACATAGATGTTTAAAAAGAACATATATGGTATTTCCGGCAAATTTAGCTGTTCATTAGGCAAAAGAAGTAAATATTTCAAGGCATATGGCTTTTAAAAAGACAGAAAACAAACCTCCAAGTCTCTGTCCACTTGTGTCCTATCCTTTACACTACTATATAACTGTGATTGCAAGATGAAAGGCTGTACGGAAACCTGGAAGCAATTACCGCCAATTATTAAAATGAAGCCCAAGATATTACCACAGAAAGTGATGATAACAAATATCATTAAATTATATCTAACTATGCCTGATTTTGCATAACCAAGAACCAGGATAACAAACAGAAAGAATTCAAAAGGAAAGATCAATTGAATTGAAGTGTGTGATTCACGTAGTAAATTTGAAGTTAATGAACAATAAAATTCTAGATATCTGACCAAAATGTGTAGGACCGAAAAGTACACCCTAGAGGGGGTGAATAGGGTGTTCGCCAAATTAAAAAAATACGTGTACCACACAGACATATAAAATCACAAATGTCACAGATAACACTAGAAGTACCCTGGTTCGGTCGAACCTTGACCTACTCCAGCAACCTCCAAAGTCCACTAATAGATCAATCAGTCTCAACACGCCTACAGACACTCAGAACTCGCAAATCACATGCTCCACGCTCACAAGCTTTATAGATTAACAAATCACATGCTCGACTGAACTAACCTAACAAGCTAGACCCTGCCTTACTCTACGCCCTGTGAATTAAGAATTCCACAACTACGCCACGTAGCTCTCACCACAAAAATAATGTAAAATAAAAATACAAGAAACAAAGAGTAATACACCACAAAATATTAATAAAAATATCAATAAAAAGTTCAGAATGCTAAGTTTGTGGCGTCGATGTGTCCTCGTCGTTCTGCTCGTAGACTACTCAACAATGGTTCTGACTGTTAAACACTCGAAGGTCTATGCTGAAAGATATGGCTTCTCAATCTTGCAGGTGCCTTTTTGTAATTATCTGCTTTCTGCGGTACTGTTATGCAAAAAGTGCGTCTGTTCCCTCCAGTGTTCTAAATATCGGATCCATTTCCGATATATCGACCGTAATATCGGTTTTATCACTATGCCGATACAATATGAGCTTATATATTGCGGTTTCCGATATTTGAAGAAATATCGCCGCAATATTGGGTTGTGGCCGATATTGCGGCCGATATATCCCTTTGAAATATCGGCCGCAATTCACAGTTTTTTAAAAACAAAGTTAGCGGGTCGATCCACTTAAAAGTTTGCGGATCATTTTTTTTAGTTTTTTTTATTTTTCATCTTCATACTGTTAATATTGATCCACATGAATAATATGGAAAATTGCTTATTTGAGCTATCATTATGTGTCCATTTGTATAATATTGATCCTCATGACCACTTAAAGAAATATTCCACCAAGTTGATGGTCGGTATTCACGTTCAATGAGGTAAATATATCCAAAACATACTTTTATTTGAGTTTCTATAGTTTATATTTTTAGACACGTCAATACATTTATTTGACATCATATTTTAGGCTTTGATATGACACTCTGATATTAAGTCAATATCCATGTTATTCATGTTTAACGAGAGAAGTATAACCAAAACATACTTTTAATTGAGTTAGTATAGTTTATATCTTCGTAGTTACATCTATGCTTGCATATGTCATCATTTTAAGCCTCTGATAAGACGCTCTGATATTTAGTCAATATCCCGATATTTGCAATCCGATATCAAATTTCATAGGCTGATACGCGACCAATATCTGATAGAACACGGGTTCCCTCTGTTCTCGGCTCTGGTGCGGATCCTTTACTGCCCCGTGAGTCTTGACTCGTGCTTCAAAAATACGTGCACACAAGAAACAAAAAACAAGTGAAAAAAGGCTCTAATTACTCTCCAATGCATGTATCCCATGCATAGAAAACAATGCTCTGCTTTCTGCTTTTGGCCCTCTTTAATCGCACCAGGTTGTATGTCCCCCAGCAAAAACAAGGTTAAAAACAATTAACTTTAAACAAGTTTAGAGTGCTCTCCATGTCATCTTCCACAAAAGTTTAGTTTGCAGTGGAGTGCTCTGATTTGTTTCCTTGGAATCAACTTGCCTTATCTACAGACCAAGCAAACATTAGCAACTCTTAGGTATCCATGCCAATTTTCCCAATTCGGAGGTTTTTGCATGAACATGACGGTTGATGATGATAGTTGCCATTAGTAGACCGAGATGCGTCATCTTGTTTTTGGATGCATTGCCCCCTCTTTTTTCTCCGACCGCCACCAATTTTTCTGGTGTGTAGGTCAGATCCCATCGGGTATTTATAGTGTACATAGAATTAAAACCTAGTCAACTTATTTAAAGATTGCCCCCAAGCTTCTGTATCGCATAATTTAGTCGTTTTGGGATCCGAAAATTTCTGTGACTTCTTCGTTGTCTCTTCCATAATCCATGGTCATAGTTGATATTTTATAACGTCGTGGAAATGACCAAACTGCCCTTTTATGCCCAAATTGCCTTTTATCTCCAAAATGACCAAATTGCCCCTGGATCAAGATGAACTCTTTTTTACCAGAAATCACTTAATAAACACATCAAAATAACTCATGAAAGAAATCCTACACCATTGTTTCTAGCAATCTCCTCATTTTGATAATGAAAAACGCAATTAAGATTTGATCAATAAAAGCTCAAAAACATATCATCGTGTATTGTGTTTGTGAAGTGTGATCATGCATGTCAACGAGATAGTCATATTGTGCAAATAGCTCCCCCTATTGACATGCTCCCCCAATCAATAAGCTCACCCTATCGAAATGCATCATCATGAAATCGTAACACATTAAATCTTCAATTTTCTCTCCCCTTTGTTATCATCAAAAGAACACACAAGATAAAAATGACATATGCCATATAGAAAAAAAGCATTAATAAACAAGACATATGATTACATTATGACAATCACGAATAGCCAATCGATATCCAATAATTCATAACTATGATTAAAACATCTTCGTACTCGTGTGATGATCAAAAGTTAAGATCATATGGAAAAGTAATCATGAAATTCAACCCTTCAAGCAAACTAATCAAATTTGTATATACTTTTACAAGGATTGCATTTTCCCACTTCATGAGACATGAGTTCAAGATACCAATACTCATACATAGCCTAGAAGGACTCTTAGACGATGGGTGGCATTATTTGACAGACATAACACCAACACTAAAAGACTTGAATATATAGCATAAGTTGAATGCACGTGGATCATATCATAGCAATGGACCGTATCCATTCTTCATACGAAGCTCGTTTCTTTTTCTTTTCATAAGATTTTTCTTTTTTCTTTTCTACATATTTTTTCATGAGCTTTGTTTTTCACTCAAGGCATGACACTACATATCCCATCAAGTAACATACTTTGCATTTTTAATCCACCTTCACCCACTTTCCAATATTCATGAAAACAACACCATATAACAATAACAACTGATAACGTGAAAGTGTAAGGTGAAGATGTAGAAATCTAGTTATTCGTTATCGATCACGTCTTAACTATTCATAAAGTCAATCATGCAAACATAGTCAAGAAAATAATACTATATTTCTATACATAATATGATTTTTCATCCAAAGTGGCTTTTTTCAAATGAACAAAAGAAAGATATCCATTTAGCTCACTTTTTATTATCTCTCGTTTCATTTTTTTATTTCACCTTTACTTTTTTTCTATTTTTTTAATACACCAAAAAAATCACACCCAAAGAAAAAAGAAAAAACACACCAAAAAATGAAAAACACACAAAATGAAAGGCACACCAAAATATTCTATGAAGGTAAATAATAAGCTCAAACAAGAAATCATACATTCATATCACCGTTTAAGCAAGGAACTCTATTGATATCCAATGTCAAACCAATGTTCCTTGTCCATCCATTTTATGTACCTACACGAAATATGTTATGTGTGACCTATTAACCCATATATGTCCACTAATGTTAGTAAAAGTGCATTTAGGAACCCAAATCTGTTTAAACTTTTTGTTCTTGTTCATATTCCAACAATGATTAAAAGTATGTCCAATTTTACCACATCCAAAGTATTTAGTTAAGACACTTTTTCCCGTCCCAAAAAGATTGTTCTCATGTTTAATTTTTCCAAAACCAAGTCCTTTTCTATTGTTTGCAAAGAGTTGATTATTAAGAAGCATCTTTAATGACTTATCACTAATTGCAAATTTTTTCATGCATGTTTCAAGCTCTTGTACTTTAGATTTTAAGAATAAATTCGCATTCACAAGCACAGAACACCGGGTTACAAAACTATCATCTTTTTTTATATCTTTACTTAAGGCATCACAATCTTTTTCAAGCTTTTCTTTTTCAATTTTTAGACCATGCACTTCTTTTTCTAAAATCAATCAATTATCACAAGTCTTTTTAAGAAATTGTTTCTTCTCTGTTTTTAATGTCTTAATTTTAACTTCTAAATTTTCAATTTCTTCAGACATGTAATCGCATAGTCTAGCTAAATATTTATAGAATAGTTCAGGTAGCTCGTCGCTTGAATCGTCGGTGCTACAATCTGTGTGCCATTAAACAAAGTCCTGCTACATGGTTTTCGTCATGCTCACTATCATCATCACACACGTAGTCACCAAAGACTTCTTCTTTTCCTTTGCTTTCTCCTTCAACAATGGACATTCTGGTTTAATATGCCCCGCTTTCTGCAATTGTAGCAAATCACCTCATCATCTGATTCGCCATCATTAGAAGAGGACGTACCCTTTTTCTTTTCATCCTTCGTACGTGTGCAATAAGCTTTGATATGTCCAGTTTTCCTGCAATTATGACAAATAATTTTATCATCCGAATAATTGGAAATATTTTTAGACATAGAAGCATGATGTTTATTTAAAAGATATTGTCTTCCCTGTCTGATCTTCGGATATTTTTAAAGCCTTTTACCACAAATGACACATCATCATCGCTATCAAGTGAACTCATTAATGTGATGGACTTCTTCTTCGGTTTTATGTCATCTTTAGCATCTCTTTCTTCCGTAGCTTTAAGCTCAAGCTCATCTGTCATCAAGTTTTCGATGAGCTCCTCCATGCTATATGTGCTAAAATCTTTAGACTCCTGGATCACAGTGACTTTGGCCTCAAAGATCTTTGGTAGTATACCCAAAATTTTCCTCAATAAATTTTTACTTGAATAGACTTTTCCAAGAACAATGGAGTTGTAGATGAGGGCGTTGAACCTCGTGTACATCTCCTTCATCGTCTCATTGTTCCCCATCCTGAAGCTCTCTTACTCATGGTTCAGGAAAGTGAGTCGAGTTTCTTTCACTTGCGATGTTCTTTCGTGTGTAACCTCCAGACTATGCCAGATCTCCTTTTCTGTAGAACAATGAGAAACATAATTATATTCAGCTTTATCCAAAGCACAAATAAGAGCATTCATAACTTTAGCATTCACAATATATAATTTTTTGTCATTGGCATCCCACTTGTCTCTAGGCTTAGGAACATCTACTCCCTCTATTTTAACTGGAAGATGTGAATCCAAATTCTACCATATCCCAGACATCGTACTCAACACAACTCAGATAAATTTTCATACGAGCTTTCCAATAAGCATAATTAGTCCCATTAAATAGTGGTGGCCTAACAACGGATTGCCCTCAGCAAAAGCCCCATCTGAAACACACATGCATGCGTGTGTGTGCAGCCCTAACCTTTAGGTCTAAAACTGGCCAATTTGTGCTCGGATACTACTTGTAGGATCGAAAAGTACACACTAGAGGAGGTTGAATAGGATGTTTGCCAAATTAAAAAAATACGTGCAACACACAGGCAGATAAAATCACAAATATCACAGTTAGTCACAGATAACATCATATGTACCATGGTTCAGTCGAACCTCGACCTACTCCAGCAGCCCCCAAAGTCCACTAATAGATCAATCAGTCGCAGCATGCATACAGACACTCAGAACTCGCAAATCACATTCTCCATGCGCACAAGTTCTATAGACTTGCAAATCACATGCTCGACTGAACTAACTTAACTACCTAGACTCTGCCTTAATCCATGCCAAGTGAATTAAGAATACCAGAACTATGCCCCGTAGCTCTCTCACTACAAAAATAATATAAAATAAAAATACAAGGACCAAATCGTAATACACCACAAATATTAATAAAAAGTTCAGAGTGCTCAGTTTGTGACGTCGATGTGTCCTCGTCGTTCTGCTCGTAGACTGCTCTGCAATGATTCTGATTGTTCGACAATCGAATGTCTATGCCGAAAGATATGTCTTCTCAATCTTGCATGGGTCTTTTTGTAATTATACACTTTCTGTGGTACTGTTGTGCAAAAAGTGCGGCTGTTCCCTCTGTTCTCGACTCTGGTGCGGATCCTTTGCTGCCGCCCCCGTGAGTATTGACTCCTGCTTCAAAAATACTTGCACACAAGAAACAAAAAACAAGTGGAAAAAGCTTTAATTACTCTCTAATGCATGCATCCCATGCATAAAAAACAATGATTTGCTTTTTGCTTTTGGCCCTCTTTAATCGCACCAGGTTGTATGCCCTCCTGTAAAAACAAGATTAAAAAACAATTAACTTTAAACAAGTTTAGGCTCTCCCTGTCATCTTCCACAGAAGTTTAGTTTGCAGTGGAGTGCTCTGATTTGTTTCCTCGAAATCAAATTGCCTTGTCTGCAGACGAAGTAAACATTGGCAACTCTTAGGTAACCAAGCCAATTTTCTCAATTCGGAGGTTTTTGCATGAACATGACTGTTGATGATGATAGTTGCCATTGGTAGACCGAGATGTGTCATCTTGTTTTTAGATGCATTGCCCCCTCTCTTTTTTTCTCCTGCCGCCACCAATTTTCAGAGTCTCTGGTGCGTAGGTCAGATCGCATGGGGTATTTATAATGTATATAGAATTAAAACCTAGCCAACTTATTTACAAGGTTGCCCACCAAGCTTCTGTATCGCACAATTTAGATGTTTTAGACCCGCTTTCAGATCCGAAAATTTTTGTGACTTCCTCATTGTCTCCCACATAATCCATCATCATAGTTGATATTTTATAACGTCGTGGAAATAACCAAACTGCCCTTTTCTGCCCAAATTGTCTTTTATCTCCAAAATGACCAAATTGCCCTTGGTTCAAGATGAACACTTTTTAACTGAAATCACTTAACAAACACATCAAAATAATTCATGAATGTTTGTTATCATCAAATAAGAAATCATATACCGTTGTTTCCAACAAAATGAACTTCACATTGCATGGGAACACCAAGCAAGGGAATATGGCTTCATGACCAGCATGATCAAATATTTGACAACTAAAATAAGGCACAACAGTAATATAAATATGACTCATAATATCCTCTTATAAATTCACCTACGATAGCCTTTACTCCCGGCTTTCAGTTAGTTATCTACAAAAACTAAAATTAATATGACTTCCTACAGACCAAGGTTTAAGGTTTCGGCCAATACCCATGAGTATCGCCTGTATCGTATCGGTATCGGTGGGTAACGATACCGAAACTAGGGGTTAGTTTCGGTATCGACCGATACTGAATGGTACCGTTCAGTTTCGGCCGATACTGACCTATACCGTTCAGTTTCGACCGAAACAGACCGGTACCGTTCAATATCGGATGAAGACAGAGGAAGAAGAATGTGTACTTAAATAAAAATTCTCTAAAAAACCAAAAAATTTCGTGAATCAAGAGGTGACAAAGAAAACTCGGTTAAAAGAGAGGAGAAACCCCTAGGGTTTCGACTTGAAAATAATGAAGAATTAGACGAAGAAGAGGCAAAACCAAGAACAAATTGCTGAAAAAAGAAGAAAAAGGAAAAAAGGAGGATGAAAAAATTGAACTCGCCGCATCGCGTCGTCGCCTCGCCGAACCCGCCTCCTGCATCGTCGAACACGCCTCTTGCCTCGCCGCCCCACTTTGACCATCTAGCGTGAGAGAGACAGAGAGCAAAGAGAGAGAGATAGAAAGAGAGGCCCAAGTCGCCTTTCAGGATAGGCTGCGTTTTTAAAAGGCAAACTTGTAAATAAGTGGTATGTGCGTAGAGTAAAACAGTCGGTGCACATAGAAAGCGGATTTTTTGTGGCAACCCTGTAAATAAGTGGTATGTGTGCAAAGCAAAATGGTGGGTGCACAAAGCAATGCCCAACGATTTTTTTGGCAAACTTGTAAATAAGTGGTTTATGCGCAAGGTAAAACGGTGGGTGCGCAAGGCAAGCTTTAGGATTTATTCACTTTTCTAATATTTAGTATTTAAGTACCAAACTTTAGGTATTAGTATTTGATATGATTACGAACTCAAATTTAGTTTATCTATTTAGTATGTAGTATTTGATAGTATATGATTAATATTTTAGTTTGTTAAGTATTTAATAGTATTTGATAGGTTTAGATTTAAGAATCTCCAAAATCATCACTATATCTATATATTATATACATATTTAAAGTATCTCCGAAACCGAAACCGATACCCGAAATGAAACTGCCGAAACTGGCGATACGGACGAAACCGAAACTTGCTTCCGAAACAGCCGAAACGGGCAATACCGATACCGAAACCTAAATTTTGGAAAGAACGATACCGAGACCGAAACCGAGACCTAAAACCTTGCTACAGACCATGATTTTTTTCTTTGCACGTGCACGTGTGTTAAAATTTTCATACATATGCGGCCATAAAATTGTGGTGAAGTCCAGTAATTTGTTAAGATATACGTGAGATTTAGTACATGTGTAATATTACCTTGGCACTATGTTATTATTTTTTCCAATATTGAACTCGCGTAATATTACCTTGGCACTATGTTATTATTTTTTCCAATATTGAACTCGCTACTATTATAAAGGAAAGGGTTGGTGTAGCCCAATTGTAGCTGGACTATTTCAGCACAGTCAATTGGTTTCTTTATTTTTTAACACCATGTGGACCCCACATTCTCCCATGTTCTCCCAACAAAGTCGTGAAAAATCTCGAACAGAAACTACACCTTCTTCCAAGATATCCCGACTATCCTTGATGTCTCAAAATTCAAAACCAATGCAAGCATCTACTTCTAAACAAACCACCAACCTTATCACCAATCATATCCCTTTATTAAAATCCAAAAACAAAACAACATATCTATATCTTTATTCATACTCTTATCAATATCCTTCCAAAGAGTTAGATTGTAGCTCTTCACCCAAACAACAGGAAAGATGGAAATAGACGTGGTGTTTAAAAAAGGCACCTCATTTAATCCAAAAACAAATAAATAAGTCTACATCTTTTCAATTGAGAAAAAAAATCAAAGTATATCTTTTTTCATATTCTTAACAATTTCCTTCATAAGAAAGGAGTACCATTTCTCATCTAGATGCAGCATGAGACCAACAACCATGCTTGTTTCTTGTTGATTGTTTAATTGGCATTTGTTTTTATGTAAATAATGATAGATTTCATTGTGCCGGCAGTTTTCATGCCAATTCCGAGGTAAAGATGTGATTGTTTGGGACCACTGAGAGGATGTGCCTCCTTTTAAGGATAGGTTTAAGATTGATAAACAATTAGAAAGAATCAAGAAAGCTCGAAGGATGTTTGACATAGACATCATGATGGTGACAAAAGATAAAAAAACAACCTGATAATAAATTAATAATAATTTGACTTTATAAATTAAAAAATTATATAACATTGTCATTGTTTTCGCATATATCTTGCATTTGTTAATATTTTTATTAGTTATTTGGTGGAAAATTTATGGTGAAGAATGCAAGAAGCTTCAAAGGTTTACAATTTGTGTTTAAAGCGTCACGTGTTGCCGGGTGTGAGATGAATTAGAGAGTGCTTAAGTTAATCCATTCCAAGACGAGAAATAAAATAGAGCAACTAAAGCCCAAAGCCCAATGCATTGCTTTTTATCACGTTCAACCTTCAATTAGAGGGAAAAGAGAAGAGACTGAAGATGTCTTTAATCCTACTTGTTTGTCAAATATGGAATTCAATGATGAGTAGACAATAAAGAAAGAAGTACCTTGTCTCCTAGAAAATACTACTTGGATGGATATTCATGAGTATTTTGAGGTCAAAAGAGGATCAAGTGATGCTAAGCAAAAGAAAATAAGAAAAAAAAAGACGTATATTGGCTAGCTATATTTCTAATTTCTAATCTTCGCATTTCGAATTTCAAGACATTGCAATTTTTTCCAATGCTATTAGGGCCATGAAATTCGAATAAATGATGAAAAGAAAAGGGAACAATCATGTAAAGAAAAGGGAAGAAGCAAGTGCTAGAAGCAGACACATAGGAGTTTTTGAAGAGTGAAGAAGAGGATGAAGACATGGAAAACAAAACTTAGTTCTTGTAGAAGATGATGATGTTAGCGATGGATCAATTAAGAATAATTGATGCATGCCTTAATATAGCTATTCTCTTGTGTTTTTGGGAGTCGTTTGATAAATGTTAGTGATTTAACACTTGACACACTTTATGCATAAGACTTGTTTAAGTATTATGCATGTGTTTGTATCCATGTATAACTATGAACTTTAGAATAATTGAACTTGAACTGTCAAGTACTCATGCGCATTCAAGTTTACAATGATTAAGATTGAAAATGACATCTTTATGTTGGAATGCCCTTACAGAGTTGCATATAGTATTGAATTTTGTTATATTGCATTTTTCGCACTTTCTACTATATCTCTATGTTTATAACTTGTTTATGATCAAATCTTTCAATGTTTTGGTGATGTTTATGGTTATTTGTGTGATAATGTGATTTGCTTAACTTTTGCACTTGGTACATTTATCTTACAATACAATAAACAACAAAAACGATTGGCGTTATATATACGCACATACATGATATGACAGTTGATACTTTGAAGTAGACCTCGATACCCATAAATGTATATTTATGATATGGTTCATTAATCGAAACTCGATTGACGAAAAATAGTTACATAAGTTAAGATTTTAGTAAAAAATTTCGATGAATTCTTAATTCATATAATCCATATATCTATGTACTTCATTGTTTTTCACAACACCCAAATTTAAACAAGTGCAAGCTCATTATCAAGTAAGAAGTATCAAACGACGGTCAATACAATTTGTTTACAGCTTCACAAGTTGCAACAATATAAATGCCAAGGAATAATCCTTATGAGTGTCAGGAAAGAGAAATTAAAGTTGAGACTTATTTTGACTATCTTATCAATGTTCCTAATATCACTTTTTATTATGATCCTCTCTAATATCCTCTTCTATTACCAAACGGGAGCCGTCGTTAGGATATCCAGTATATGATAATCATAAGCAACGAATCTCAGATAAAGAATACAACATGCTTCGACTTAAGGTAAGAATACTCAGTGTAGGAGACAACTATGTTAAAATTGTAGCTCAGAAACTATTTTGGATGATCAAATCAAGATGATATTAATGCCGAATTGTACCAATGATTCCAGGTTGGACTAAATTCAAAAGAAGCATATACATGCATTCATCTGTTCTATAAATGTTTTTATTATATCGTAAATAGGGCACTAACAAGGCCAGACTTTTGTTCTATAAATTTTAAAATTAATTTTTTAATTGGGCATTGACAAGGCTAACCTTCAATTTTTTGTTTAATAGAAAATGTCAGTCGAAGAACAGTCATACATGCATAATATGTGGGAAGCCATCGGGATATGTATTAAAGATACCAAAAGATAATGGCTTTGATTTAAAAAAATATGGCAATCTAGACTCATTATCATGATGACAAACAATTCATCATGGAAAGAGGTTACAAATAAGTTGTTCCAAGGTCCATAGCATGACAAGGATTTTTCATGCTAAACTAGAACTTAAAATAGATATATTTAAAAAGATGATTCTTGGAAGAGTCGTCACACATGTTCGTGTCTAATTTCAAAAGCCTGGTTTGCCTAATGCTACATTTTAGGTATTCTTGATGAAAGAAATAATCTAACTTCTCTTGATGGCTATCATAATATTTTTAGAGTGGAAATATCTTACCATCATGTAGATCCCGAACATCATGAAATTGTGTTGAGACCAATGTTTCCAAGAATGCAGATCGCTTCAATACATGGAATGAATATGAATACGTAAAATGCTACTAGGTCAATTCAATATATGGTGCATTGAAGATAGGTTATATTAGATGCGTACTACGAACGACATGCCTTTGGTAGGAATAAAAAATAAAATTTTAACAAAATTATTAAAGAGTTATTGGATTTCTATAGGCATATTACAAGTATGTATTATAAAATTGAGCAAATGTGCACCTCATCTTAGTAATAATGATTTTTTGTTTAAGTCTAAAAAGTTATTAAAAATCTAAAATCTTGATAGCGTTTTAACTTGCTTGTGTACCGTAATTTGAAACGTACAATCCAGATCGCAGATCATGCAAGGCATAGCATTTTCTCAGGTAACATTGGTTGAGATAAAATACCAATGCCCTATGGATATTTCAATCTAAACTTGTCGTGCATAAAAGGAGGAAAGTGCAAAAATGTCATCCCAATCAATTTGCATCTTATGTTCTACAAGGGGCAAACTCATATCCTATGTATCAAAAGTGAGACATTGATCTGTCCAAACATAAATTTGATCAATAGATCGATACTAAATAAGTTGTCCCTTACAACCCATGACTTCTTATGTTCAACTATAGTATTACTGTTGAAATTTGATTGAGTATAAATTTTGTTAAATATCTCTATGAATATGTCTATAAAGGACCAAATTGTGTGTCCACTCAGGTGGGTCATGCAAATATAAATTTCTCAATTTGTTGATGCTCATTGGGTGTGTTATTAAGAGGTTGTCAGTAAGATATTTGAATTTCATATGACTAGAATGTATACATCTGTAGTCCTTGTTCAAATTCATTTGCATAATAGGCAACATGGTTTCTACAAATTACCATGCATATAAAACAATTGAGTGCATCCATAATGACCAACGCACATAAAGGGCAATGATAAGTGAGTCTTTTAGGCCAAATAATGATGACCCACAGGGAAAGACTATATTTATATCATGAATTTTCATAACACCAAAGATGGTTAAGCACTAAGAAAATATGGACTAAAAGGCAACATAGTGTGCAAGTGGTTGGAAGAGTGTATGTTGTTTCTCCTCAAGAAAGTGATTGGTATTATTTATGACTATTGCTTAATCGCATCAAAGGACCATTAACATTTGATCTCTTATAGTTAATGAGGTTATATATCCGACTTTCAAACAAGTGGCTAAGGTTTTGGGTCTGTTATAAAGTGACAATAGTGTTTGTTATTGCATACATGAAGCATGCATGGCTTATATGTTAGCGGCTATTAATATACTCTTTGCAATAGTTCTTGTTCATCATGAACCAGTGGGAGTAATTCAACTTTGAGATGAGTAAAAGAGTTAAATACTAGAAGATTATGCCTTTTCAAGCAAGTCAAGTGCATCCCACAAGAGTTGATTGTTAAAGGAGCTTAATTGTCTTTTGAGGCAACGTAGCAACAGCGTTAATGGCTACAATGTTCCAAGAGTTGAATGGAGACATATGATTTGCACATATGATAAAGGATGAGAGATTAATACGATATCTAAAAAAGACCCATCATCACTTGAATGCCTGACGATGCCTTAATGCATATCAAAAGATGGTGTTTGGCGTGATTACATAAGCAGATATTAGTGGAGAAAGCAACATTTTTTTGTTGAGGAACCTGAAAGAACTGGTAAGACTTATACATCACTATATCTTGGCATTTCTAAGGTTACATTGTATTGGCTATAGCATTATTAGAAATAGCTTAAATAACCATGTTTGAAGCAAGCATAGCACATTTAAGACTTAAAATCCTAAAAAGTTTGGAATCTATGTTATTATGCATGATCAAAAATGGTCACATTTAGTCAAATTACCGTGGTTATCTGCTGCATTTATTTGGGATGTAGTGATGATAGCTCAACATAAGTTTTAGACAAAACACTAACAGACACTACAGACAATAACTTACCATTCGGAGATAAAGTTATGATTTTAGACATATTATTGGCAAGCACTTCTGTTAGGAACTAACCAAGATACGATTTTTATAGCAAACTAATAATGAAGAACAAGATAATTGAACGCAAAAGAGGTGTGCTCTCCTCCCAAGACGCCGAAGAGGACGTTCGCACTCGTCTACCTATGGAATCACACAATATCAATAATCAAAAGCATAGTAAAAACAAGTGACGGCTCCCCCCCCATTTATAATAGAAAGTATGGTTTCAAGGGGGGAGGCGCGCGGCCAAAGCTACGGGGCGGCGGCTTGGGCCTTGGGCCCGTGCGTGTGCCTGCGGGTATAAACCCGCAGGGATGGTTTAGGCGGAGGCCCATCAATACTCCCCCCAAAGAGCCACATTGTCCTCAAGGTGGAAGTCTAGAAAACGCGCCGCCATCTCGTCTATGTCCTCACATGTACTATCGTGCTCTGGTAAGCCCCTCCACTGCAACAAAACCTGTCGCCCTCCCGTATCGCTCCGCCGAACCCCCTTCAGAACCTCAGGCTCCAGTCTCACCTCCATATCAGCAGTAAGAGTCTCGGGTAATGAAGGAGAAGATGTGTGGTCGTCAATGGCCCGCCGCAACTGCAAAACGTGGAAGACTGGGTGAATGGCAGATCCTGGTGGTAAGCTCAATCTGTAGGCCACTGGCCCTACTCTCGCCTCGACCTCGAAAGGTCCAAAATACCGTGGTGCCAGCTTTTCATTCTTCCTCTGAGCCACCGATTTTTGCATGTAGGGCCTCAGCTTCAGATACACCATGTCTCCTACCTCAAACTGTATGTCACGACGGTGTAAGTCTGCTTGAGCCTTCATCACCTGCTGGGCCCTCGTCAAATGAAGCTTCAGCTCCTCCAAAATCCGGTCCCTCTTTGCCAGGTACTGCTCCACATCCGACACGAGTGTCGTCTCCTGCCCATAATGTAGTAAGTGCGGGGGATCTCTACCATATAAAATCCTGAAGGGTGTAGTCTGCGCCGCCGTGTGATAAGAAGTGTTATACCAATATTCCGCCCAGGCTAGCCAACGCGTCCACTCCTTAGGATTCTCTGAAATGAAGCATCGCAAATAAGTCTCCACGCTCCTATTCACCACCTCTGTCTGATCATCAGTCTGGGGATGGTAGGCAGTACTCCGCTTCAATGTCGTCCCCTGCAACTTGTAAAGCTCTTGCCAAAACCTGCTCTGGAACACCTTGTCTCGATCCGAGACTATGGACTTTGGAGGTCCATGAAGGCGAATGACCACCCTCACAAACACTTCAGCAACGGTGACAGCGCTGTAAGGATGCCGAAGCGGGACAAAGTGTGCATATTTGCTGAGGCAGTCGACCACAACAAGAATGACAGTGTATCCTCCCGACTTCGGTAACCCATCAATGAAATCCATGGAAAGGTCCTTCCATACTCGCTCAGGTAAGGATAGTGGCTGTAGTAGTCCTCCTGGAGATATAGCCTGGTACTTCTGACGCTGGCACACGTCACACTCCGCCACAAACCTTGCCACTTCCTTCTTCATCCTCTTCCAGTAGACCTCCCTAGCCAGTCGCTGATAGGTCTTGAGGACCCCAGAATGTCCTCCAATGGCACTGTCGTGAAACTCCTGTAGTATGGCCGGTATATGTGTGGAAGTACTCGGTATCGCCAGCCTCCCCCAGCATAGCAACCGTCCCTCATGTAGAGAATACCCTGGAAACTCCGTAGACCCCTGCAGAAGAGCCTCCCGTATACCTGCTAGCTCCGAATCATGCTCCACCTCCTGCTGTAACGGTCCCAAATACTGAAGAACGGATACGGCTAATGCTGCCAACTCCACCTCCTCCTCTCGTCGGGATAATGCATCTGCAGCCTTATTTTCCAGCCCCGGGCGATACTCAATCTCGAATCTGTATCTCATCAGCTTCCGCAGCCATTTCTGATGCTCCTCCGCTATCATCCGCTGCTCCAACAGGTACTTCAGGCTCTACTGATCTGTGTGTACTATGAAGCTTCGTCCCAACAAGTATGGCCTCCACTTCTGTATGGAGAACACTATGGCCATCAGCTCTCTCTCGTAAACCGACCGCAATCGGGCCCTTGTGGTCAACACCTGGCTGTAGTACATTATGGGCCGCTGCTCCTGCATCAATACTGCTCCCAGCCCATGTCCTGATGCGTCTGCCTCTACCACGAAAGGTCTGAAAAAGTCAGGCAATGCCAATACTGGCACGGTGGTCATTGCCCTTTTTAGGGCCTCAAATACTGTCGCCGCCTCCTCTCCCCAATGAAACTGGTCCTTCTTCAATAACTCCGTCAGCGGCCAGGCAGTCGTCCCATACCCCTCCACGAACCTGCGATAGTATCCTGTCAGCCCCAGGAAACCCCGTAGCCCTCTGAGCGTGGTGGGGCGCGACCAGTCTAGCATGGCCGCTATCTTTGCCATATCTACTGCCACCCCTCCTGCCGATACGACATGCCCCAAATACTCCACATGTGGCTGTCCGAAGAGACACTTCTTTCTGTTTAAATATAGTTGGTGGTAATGCAGCTCCTGAAACACCACCTGCAGGTGGTTCAAATGCTCCTTCAGAGTACGACTGTACACCAAAATATCATCGAAGAGAACTAGTACAAATCGCCTGAGATAAGGTCCGAATACCTTATTCATGATAGCCTGAAAGGTGGCAGGTGCGTTTACCAAACCGAAGGGCATGACAAGAAACTCATAGTGACCCTCATGCGTCCTGAACGCCGTCTTGGGCACATCCTCCCGTCGCATCCTGATCTGGTGGTAGCTGGACTTAAGATCTAACTTGCTGAACCAGGCGGCCCCATGTAGCTCGTCTAGGAGCTCATCAATCACCAGTATAGGGAATTTGTCTGGGACCGTCTCTTTATTCAGCGCCCTGTAGTCCACGAAAAACCGCCAACTACCATACCTCTTCTTTACTAACAATACTGGGCTAGAGAACGGGCTCACACTCGGCCGGATCATCCCTGCCTGCACCATCTCTGAAACCATCCTCTCAATCTCGTCCTTCTGATGTTGGGGGTAGCAGTAGGGCCGCACGCTAATGGGGAACACACCCTCTCGTAGAACAATGACGTGCTCGTGGTCCCGCGGTGGTGGGAGACCCCGAGGCTCCTGGAAGATCTCGCATACTGCTCCATCAGCTGCTGCACCTCTCTGGAAATGGGCTGCTCTGTACTGGCCTCTTCGCCTCCCTCTCCTGTCAATGAGTACAACTCCACTAAATATCCTTCTCCCTCTGTCTGAATAGTCCTAACCATGGTCTTCAGAGAGACCAAAACTCTGCAGAGGCTGGGGTCCTCCTGGAGTATCACTGCTCTCCCAGCCTCCTGAAACTCCATCCGTAGCACTTCCAATTTATGTCATCTCTCCTAACGTCTGTAGCCAGGTCATGCCTAAAATAACGTCGGTACTTCCCAGGTCCAGAGGTAAAAAATCTGCAATAACCTGTATCCCCTGCATGGTCAGTACCAGTCCCCTGCAAACTCCCCGGCTGCTCTCCTTCTTCCCTGTCTCCATCATCACACTGAAGCTGCCACAATCTGTCAGCTGGAGTCCCTGCTGTGCCACCACCCTCCTGGAGATAAAATTGTGGGTAGCCACACTGTCAATGAGCACGGTCACCTCCTGGTCGCCTATCTCTCCCCTCAGCTTCATGGTATGGTTCGGTGTGAACCCTACCACGGAGTTGAGGGACACCTCTGCCACGTCCAACTGTTGGCCCTCTAGCTCCTCCTCTGCCTCAGCTGCCTCCTCCTCGATGTCAGCCTCGTCGTCATCGTCCTCCAACAAAATCACCTGGAGCTTACGCCCCGCACACCGATGGCCTGGTGAGAATCGTTCATCGCACCTAAAACACAAGCCCTTCTGCCTCTTCTCTCTCATCTCAGCGTCTGTCATGCGTCTGAACTGCCCCCCAGGCTGTGGTGCACTCCCTTCTCTGCAGTCTTCTCCCTGACCCCTGAATCCGCCCCCGTAGTGGCCTTTTGCTGTCCTCCTGTCACAGGCTGACTACGACACGTCGATCCACTCCAACCACCCCGGGCCCTCCTATCCTCCAGCTGAAAGTCCTCTGCCATCTGAGCGTATTCCATGGCCTCCATCAAACTCTGTGGCTTATGCATGCGAACGGCAGCTCGGATAGTGGCCTTCAGCCCCTTCATGAAGGTGCTCTCCATCGTCTCGTCAGTCACCCCGTGCACCTGTCCTGAAAGGGCCTCGAACCTCTCTAAGTAGTCCCTCACCGTTCCCTCCTGTCGAAGAGAAAGCAGCTGCTCCCATACGTTCCCCACGTGGGGGTCTCTGAACCGCTCTACCATCTGGTCCCTGATCTCCTCCCACGAGCGGAAAGGGCGCCTCGCGTCCTTCCACTGAAACCACATCAGGGCCTTTCCATCCAAGCAAATGCCCGCAGCCTCCAACTTCTGCTCCTCCGCCATACGAGAGACTCTAAAAATCTCTTCGCCCTATAGACCCACGAGACCGGGTCCCCTCCATCGAATATAGGCATCTTCGGCTTCCTTAGGCGGTCCATATTGAATCCTCCTGGGTCCACGCGACCTACCCCCTGTCTGGGCTGATGGTAGTGCTGATACCTCTCCTGGCGCCGCTCGAAGCCCCCATAGGGCCCTCCCCCTCGGTCTTCGTACCCCTCGTCGCCTCCTCATCTGCCCTCTGGCCTCTCCTGAAAGTCTCTGGGTCCCCCACCTGCGCCTGCCGTGCGTCCCTCTGGGTGATGGGAGGTGGCTGCCACCTACCGTCGCCAAATCAAGGGTCGGACGGGTCCCGATAACCCTCGCCGTAGTAGACGTGCCCCTGAAGTCCCCTGAGTCCCATCTCCTCCTCAAAGTCGCGCGCCGGTAACTCCCGATGCGGCTATCCGTCGTAAAAAGGCTGAAAATCACCGCTTGAAGCCTGAAAATCAGTGCGCGGGGGTCTGCGCCTGTCCGCGGGGCCGCGGCCTGCATGGGGCAGAGCCGCCGGCCCCGCCCGAGCATCTTGCGGGGCCCAGCGGCTCCCCGAGGGTCGGCAGGGGTCATCGGCCCCCTAGGGGCTTCACCGCCCCCGGCAGAAGCCAGGAGGGGCCGCCACCTCCCTGGCGGCCCTCCTGGGGGCGGTGAAGGCCTGGGAGGGGCCGCCGCCTCCCTGGCGGCCCTCCTGGGGGGCCAAAGCCCAGGGAGGGCTGTCGTGCCCCCTCTATGAGTCGCGCGCCTGTCGGTGGGGAGGGGTGTGGCCGCCGGCACATCCTTGCGCTTCCGCCGCCTTTCGCCTCACCTCTTCACGGTAGTCGCCTCTCCATGGTTCCTCTTCCTCATCTTCAGCAAATTCCTCCACCAAAAAATCGTTTTTCGGGTCGAAGTCTTCAACTTTCCCTTCCCTTTGCCCAAAGGTGCCGCCTTTTCCACTGACTTAGGGTTTCCCTCCCCTTTGTTGTTTGTCGCCAATTGATTTAGGGCGCCCATCAATTGCGCGAATTGATCGTCGTGCTTCGCTTGATTTGACGCCAATTGGGAGATGGAAATAGTTAATTTTGCCATAGACTCATCGTTCCCCGCCAACGACTTCTTGATAGCCTCGATTTCGCTCGTGAACTTTGCCTCCAAAGCCTCAATTTTGTTTTGCGATCTTGTCGAAGCCGTCATGGATCGTCACGTGCTCCGATACCAAATTGTTAGGAACTAACCAAGATACGATTTTTATAGCAAACTAATAATGAAGAACAAGATAACTGAACGCAAAAGAGGTGCGCTCTCCTCCCAAGACGCCGAAGAGGACGTCCGTACTCGTCTACCTATGGAACACACAATATCAATAATCAAAAGCATATGAAAAACAAGTGACGGCTCCCACTATTAATAATAGAAAGTAGTGTTTCAAGGGGGGAGGCACGCAGCCAAAGCTAAGGGCGGCGGCTTGGGCCTTGGGCCCGATGCCTGCGGGTATAAACCCGCAGGGGTGGTTTGGGCGGAGGCCCATCAACTTCCTGCTATTTTATATGGCATGAAAGCATAAAACTATAAATGCACTTATCATTAAATTTGCACTATGGATACTTGTCGTTTGCTAACTTTCTTTTGTGAATGGTACTAGAACGGAGCCATATGATGAAAATAATATGATCAGATTCCTAATGAAATGGTTGTTCTATGGGAAGATGAGCACTCTTAAACTTCTTCAATGTTATCTTTCCTTTCTTAAGTTGAAGTTTGTATAGCGTAAGATGTATTACAGCACTGCATTGGTGACACCGAGGAATGATTAGGTGTCGATACACTTAATAATTGAATCATCTAAGGGTGAGCACGTCCGGGTACCTTATTTTTTGGTACCCGAACCCTATCATGTAAGAGACTAGTTCCTAAATTTTGAAATTGGAACCTATTTTGTTGAACCCTATACCTGTTATCCTTTTAAAAACTTGATTTTTTTGCATGTATAAAAAAATTCATAACAATTGCTTTAAATACATTGATATCTTCAAGAACTAAACATATTAATCCATGTTGCAGAAACTTAAAATTGGAGCTTGGTTGAGCATAAGAGTTCAGAGTTGAGAAATGATAAGCAAACCAAATAAATAAAACCCTAAAACTATCAGTAAAGCCTTTTAATTTTTTAGTTTATTAATTTAAAATGATATATATTAGGATGAGGAAATGAGGAAGTGTGTCATGTATATACTATCAAATAACTAATATAAATACTATTTATTAAAAATAATATAATATATAATTGGTGATCGGTTCCGAGTACTAGTTCCAAGTACGAGTATTGGTTCCCTATACATGAGAACTGGAACCGAAACTGGTTGACACATGTTCTTAATTTTTCTCCCCAGAACCTACCCGAAACTAAGTATCTACCAAAAACATACCCATTCTAGTAGGTTCCAATTGGGTATCTGGATACCATGTACCCGTGCAAACCCCTAGAATCATCAATACTTTTCCTTCAGATGAAATCACATTTTTTCATTCGATTCCGTCAAAAATGACAGGTATAACTTATCTCTGTATAACTTATCTCTGCAAAAAATTCTTTATTTTTGTTGCACACTGGAGTTTCCTATGGCATAACCTAACGTTGAAAATGGGTGCACCAGTCATGCTTCTTAGAAATTATGATCAAAGAATTGGTCATTGGAATGATATAAGACTGATTTGCAGAAACTTTTGCAAGTATTTGATTGATGCAGAAAATGGCATTGGCCATTTCTCTGGTACATTGAGTATTTACACCTCAAATTTCACTAAATCCTTGCCATCACAATTATGAGGAAGCAATTTCCTATGCTTGAATTTTGCACTGCCATTAACATATCAAGGACAAACAATTTATTATATTGGTGTCTACCTTTCAAGCATGTCTTTAGTCATAAACAACTTTATGTTGCTCTTTTTTGGGGGCGTTTCCATGTCTTAAACAAAAGTAGTAGTTAAAAGTGGATGTCTTGCAAATAGATCCGGCATGTACATGAAGAATGTCGCATACAAGGCTGTTTTAATGATTTGTCACTCACTATAACCTCAAATAACATGTTTAAGGAAATGTCACTGTCAATATACCCTTGAAGTTAACATGACAAAATTTTATATAGGTTTAAATATATTCCTCATTATTTTGATGTTCAAAATTTTCTTTACTCCCAATATTCTACATAACATTCTCTCGCTGTGTCCTTTCTTATTGGGAATTTACCCTTTCATATTGGGAATTTACAAAACCCAATGACCTATAAGAAGAAAAGGATAAGAAAATTTCATATATTACCCGTTAACATAGTTGTTACTTCTTAGTAATTCGTTAAATTTTAAGAAATTTACTGCATTAGAATGAATTTCTATATATTAAGTTTTGATAATCCAAATGTCATATTATTTCTTTGTATGTCAAAAATATTAATGTTTTCTCTCTTGCCTTTGCATGTAGATACCAGAAGAGGATTGTTTGAAAATTAGAAGAAAGAATATCAAACAAAAACTTTTAAAAGGAATGAATTGGGTCATCGCAAGCTTATTCAAGAGTTAGAGACTTTGCAAAGAATTAGATAAGTGCAGGAAGTCATTAAAGAACACATTGTTCTTGAAATAAATTTGCACAACAATCGTTTGTAACTTTGTATGACCATACACAATAATCGTTTGTATGAACTATAATAGTTTTGATGGATGGATTCAACATTATTGTGAGAATGGATTCCTTATAATTTTGAACTATTGCTGCTAAAAGGTAAATGATTACAAAATTTAACATGAATTCAATTATTTCAATAATCTTATTATTTATTTCTAATTCTTTTTATTTGTTTTTTAGTTGAAGGAAATGGTGTTAGAAGGTGTAGTTCTAGATCCACGTAGTGTTTTTGCCATGGTTCATTGTATCCCATCAATTCTCATTCATTTTAACTAAATGATACAATCATTTTAATGATAATTAACCAAAAAAAATTCTTGTACATTTCAATTAGGTACAAAAGTTCCCCTCAAAACAAAATTAGGTACTAAAGGGAATGTGGATGTTCTACGTATAAAGTAATTCTCTAACTTTAGATGGATGGTTAACATGTACACAAGTTAGATATTAAAGAATTCCATTATATTAGAGAAGTCGATGATTCAATCTTGAATTTGTTTTTGCTAAATAAGTCTTAGTTTGTTATTTGACCTTGATGTAATTGGATAGTACCTGTTTAGTAAACTTCTTCATCAATTTCATTTAACATATCAATGTCTTAATAGTTATGAATCTTGTTTCATCATCCATGTATTTGGTAGATAATAAAAGCTATACATGAATTTGTGATTTATCTTGTCTAGGCACTAGAAGCATTTATCATCATTGCAAGAAAAAACAAATCCTCAGCCATTCATTTTACGACTTAAAGAACATACATTTGATAAAATATCTTGCTGCTTTCACTAAGTCTCCCATCATGATTTTTTACATGAAGCCAAATATTTAACATTATGTTGTTCTATCCTTTTTTGGGAACAAAACTATAGAGTCTTGATCGAAAAGGTAATAATGAACAAAGAAAATGATGGGTATGTATTATTGTTTAATTGTTTGAAACTTGTGTTCTTTTAGTACTGGTCTAGAGTGATGTTAAGATGTTGCTTGCATTTTGTTTTGGCATATGTTTGTGTCATTGATGTTGATAATGTTTAAGGCTCGAAGAGAATATTTTGTGGTAAAGATTGATGATGGATGAAAAGTTTGGTCATGGTTTTTTAGTTTCAACGAGCATACTTGTCAGAAATTATCCTTGGGATTTTGTTCTTATTATCCAAAGAATAGAAATGAATGTGGCATCGCGATTATTATTTGTGTGTATAAATCGTTTTGGATTTGGAATCATATTGTCCATATATTATCCATTCGTATGTACGGTTGCAAGTGTATTGGGTTGAAGTTGCTTCTTATTCATTTTTGCTATCATTTATATGCTAAAGAGTTTTGGGTTATCAAAAAAAATTTATAGGGTTATAATGTTGACAAAAACAAATGATTGACTCCTATACTTCATGTTTTTTCATATAGTGTTGAAGGGGTAAATGCCCAAATTGTACATATATGCATTGCGCGTGCTATAATACTAGTTAAATTAGATACATATGGATAATCTACTCAATCTACCATTGAGCATCCATTAAACTATGAGAGTAAGCAAAGTGAAACTTCTATTCTGGCTCCCTCTTTGTTTCATTTCAAATCCCTCCTATTTGTTCTACTAAGGAGGAGTTGTTGGATACAACACGTAATTGGATACAACGATCTATGATTTATTGTTTGATGATAACAAACATGCATAAATATTTTTGATGTGTTTGTTAAGTGTTTTCAGGTGGAAATAAACATGAAGTAAATAGTTGAAAATTTGTGGATATTGATAAATGGCAATCTTGCAAATTGGGAGATTTGGCAACGACGTAAATTCAAGCAAAATATGGGAAGATGGCAATTACGTGATTAAGAGAATTGTCCTTGGTCAATATGATATGACATGAATGGATAATAAGCTATATTCAAAAAGAGAATCAAATCAAGTCCAAATCAATTTGGGTTAAGGGGATTTGACTTGGTCATATTATGGTTTAATTTGGATTCAAATTAGATCTCATTTGAATACAAAAGGAATTCTATTTGAATAGAATATTGACCAAGGTCATTAGACCAAAGAGATGAGATGAGAGCAAATCAATTTGGAGATATCAAATCAATTTCAAGGAGTTTTGATTCAATCCAATTACTTGGGTCCAAGCACTATAAATACAATCCTTACTTCTACAAGGAAACCCTCCAAGGAGAGAGAACAAGCAAACAAGGCCAGTCCTATACATATTTTCCTTCATCTTGGCCGAATTCTTATCTTCAAGCTTCAAAGAGATCATCAAATTCGCAGGAAGAAGAAGGTGCACAACGGACGACGCTGAAAAGTGCATAACTCTCTCCACAGAGCTCGGATCGATGAACCGTTTGCGCCGGGACGATCACAACTCAACGCTCTACATTATGGTGATATTTTTTGATTTTAATCTCTGTATTATATCAGTGATTTTTATTTTAGCGTGAGTTGTATTCTGAATAAGTTTATAGCTCGCATTATCTTCAAAGAAGAAAAGGCTCCAAGTGCTTCTCCTTGCCGCACGACTACTTCATCAAGCATCAAAAACCAAGGGTACAAAACCACGCCGTCTTCAATCAACCAGGCAAGGGGATCTACAAAGTACAAGGGAAAAGTTCTACATCAAATTCAAAGCTCAACGACGCACTCCAAAGATCTTAAAATTCCTCTCAACAAAAGTAATCAAATCTGTCCTTTAGTATTTTTCTGTCGAAGAGGACGAGCCCACGATTTCAACGAGTATTTATTCGGATTTTTCTGAGCTCAGGGCGATTTACTGCATTTTCTGGAAGACGTGTATCTGATTACTTTGCGCACAGACTGTTGCTGATTCTGCAGAACAGAGAATTGATTTACACACAGACCAAATTTGGACAGATTTGCGCAGCGAACTTCGGAGGGCTATACCTTGAGATCCAGACATCGGATTGAGACACCGTTTACGCTAGCACGAAGCTGACGACGAGCTTATCGACAGGGACTATTCAATCATCACAAACTGAGCGCTCTAAACTCTTCATCTTATTATTATTTGTGATTTAGTTGATATATCTTTGTATTATTTTACACTTTTCGTTTGGGGTTTTGGGCTCTTGATTAGTTGGGGCTTGTCAAGAGAAAGCTTTTACTAGATTTGTAATGTTTGACACGTTGGTGAATGGGGTGCAATACTTGGTGAGCGTAGAGTTGGGGCTCGTAGCTCTTTATAGTTTGTATCTTGATACTATTAATCTATTATTTGCTTTGGGGCTTGAGTAGGTCATTGGGGCGACCTAACCAGGTTAAATCTCATGTGCACTCTGTGATTTCTTACTTGCACATTATTTGCTCTGAGATTAATTGTTTGAGTATGTCATTATTTTTGTATTCGCGAAAACATTTTATAAGTCTATTCACCCTTCCTCTAGGCTTAGATCCCGATCCAACAGGAGCAACCCGAACTCTCGATGAAATAGAAATGAGGGCCGTAAGATGAAATAGAAATGAGGGCCGTAAGCATGAAGACAGTTCAATGAACTCGTGTAGGCACTCGTCAACACAAAGACAATCTCTCAAGTACTACTTAATTAAACCCGAGTTTTCATTTATTTTGTTGATTCCTCTCAATGAAATTTGCAATGTACTGCTGCAAGAGCATGGGGTTGAAGTTGCTTCTACTCTCTCTATTCATTTTTGTTATCATGTAAATTCCTATGAGTGGTGGATTATCAAACAGATCTACATATGGTTATGATGTTCACAAAAACAAATAGGGTAATTTTTAGATTTAGGATAAATTTTAGAAATAATATCAATTTTCGACCCCAAAAAAATTTATTCTCAAAAATCGACCAAGTTTCGCCACGTCAGCGGCGAGGAGCCGCAGATTGGACAATACCGCACTTGGCAAGTGCGGCATTTTTGGCCGCACTTGCCAAGTGCGGCCAAAACCAGGCCGCACTTGGCAAGTGCGGCCAAAAAAAGCGCTTCCACTGCCTTAGTGCTTTAGTTGGCATATTTTGGCAAGTATAGGCCTCAGCATTTTGGCCGCACTTGGCAAGTGCGGCCAAAAATACCGCACTTGCCAAGTGCGGCCAAAAATGCCGCACTTGCCAAGTGCGGTATTATCCACACTAGCCGCTGACGTGTCGAAACTTGGTCGATTTTTGAGAATAATTTTTTTTTTGGTCGAAATTTGATATTATTTCTAAAAAATACCCTAAATCTAAAAATTACCCAAACAAATAATGGACTCTTATACTCCATGTTTTTGTCATATAGTGTAAAAATGCTAAATGCCCAAACTGTGATGCACATGCCAAATAGTAGTAAATAAAACACAGATGGATACTTACAAATATAAGCATGGATTGAAGAAGGGTGGTAAAGAACACTAATTAAATACCTTCTCACTGTTCGGAAATTGTCCGTGCATCATTTGAAGTGCTACCATTGTATCAGTGAACGTTAGAGTCTTCTCTGCATTTATACAAGCATAAAATGATTAAGACACAAATATAATGGATAAATCGGTCAAGGTGTCACCGTTTGATACAATACCATGGAACAAGTAAACGAAGTCTAACTAGAGAAAATAAATAAAATAAAATAAAATAGTATTAGATATTTTGGGATATATAAAAATTTAGGTGCATGAAAAGCGAAATCTCTCTCTCAAAAAATCAATAAAATATAGTAGTAATAGTAAAATCAGACATAACAGATAAAATTAGAAATTCGGTAAAACACTAAAACGAGGGAAAAAAGATTGAACGAGAAACAATTTGTCAAACGAAGTAGCTTCCTCATGGAAAATATTCTCAAATTTAAACCAATCGACAGCAATCGCACTATAATTTACATGCTAAAGTGCAAAATCAACCTAAATTTAATCCTGGCAATAGCTTAATCGAATCGGGAGTTCTAAACTTGCCGACATTGACCAATGTCATTGGAGAAGTCAACAATCCATGAATTAAACTTAATTTCGAGAATAATCGGGCAATAGCTATACTAAAAAAAGTACCTAGACTGTGGATTTCTTCGTTCTCTCCCTTATCGAGCTCGTCCCCATCGTCTCTCGCCCGCTTCTTGCCTACCGACCGAGACGTTTCCGCCATGACGATCTTCGAGATGGAAGTCGTATAATCTGGCAATAAATCCCTATATGTTTCTCGCTAACAACTAAACTCTAGGGCTTACTTTCCATTATCGGTGATGAAAGTGAGAATACAGAAATGGATAGCTCTGGCGTTTTCTCAGCCCGCCTCCTTTCGCTTCGTCTTCTTCTTCGGCTCTTTGAACCGTTTGGTTCTTCCCTGATTTGGGCTTTTAGATTAGGCTCTATCTGGATACTAAGAACCCCAACAATGATTCTAACCCACTTAGTGGGCCGGCCAGTTTCAGAATGGTCTCCTAGCCCGCTACAAATAGATAATGACCAAGAAAATAAAATAAAGTAAATGCTAAAAGTGCGCCAAAAAATGCAAATTTTCAATTTATATTGTGGACTTCCCTGCATGATCCGGCGTAGGAAAAATAACGATGAACGCAGGAATCTGATATATGCATCACACGTTTTGAGTTGTATTAAAAAAAATTTGTCAAAAGCGTCCAATTTGTTACATCAGTTGTCACATTAGTATTAACTGATATGACAGATTTGTCAACTTTAACCAAAAATCCCATAAAACGCAAGGTTTGCGGTGTATATAACCAAAGCCTGAAGATATTGGGGATACAAAATTGCATAAAAACATAGAAAACCTCATTGCATTTTTGCAATCGGACAATTTTCTACTGTGGACATCAGGACCCTGACCCAAAACCCGCAACCACCCACTTTTAGATCCACATCCGAACTATATCCCCCACCCGCTATCAATTCCCCATCCCTACTCCTCGCCTTCCAAGCACTGTTCTCGATAATTTCCCCAATATCACGAACCCTAACATTACCCCCAAAGAACCCTCATTTACGACAAGATGTCGTCCGATCCTGCTTCAGCGTCGAATTCGATGCCCTCGACCTCGTTGCAGTACTCATCGTATCCTCCTCCTGCTGCCCCCAATTCGAGTTCCTACTTCCCTTTGCCCTTTCATCTCCAGCAGAACCCCGATCCCCAGCAGCAGTACCCTAATCCGTACATACAGCCTGTGCCGGCGGTGAAGTTACCGCCGCAGGCCTACGCTCCCGCGTACACCACCGCCGGCTCCGGCGTTTATTCGCTGCCTCAGTTCCAGCAGGTAACCTCACCCCCCTCTCTTGTTTTATGTAATTAATGGTATTTGATGAAATTAATTGCATAACATGGTTTATGGAAGTAAAAAATTCCGATTTTGTTTGCTTCTGTTGATTTTCTATACCTTGCCATATGTTTTAATTGGTATTATCTTGTCAAGTTACATATTTGCGTTATGTTTATTTTAATAGGCGCAACAATTGTTTCAAAGGGATGCACAAACTATTACACCTGAGGCTTTAGAAAGCGTGAAAGCTGCGCTTGCCAGTAGTGAAATTGAGCACAAGGCGGAAACTAAGAAGAAGGCGATACCACGCAAAGCTGCCGGACAGGCTTGGGAGGACCCAACACTGGCAGAGTGGCCGGAGAGTAAGTTTAGAGATATCCTTCATTATTTGTATTGATCATATAGTTTAAGATCATTGATACAGGCTGTATAACATGTAGAGACATTAAGATTACGCTAGACATGAGAAAATACTTGAACGACATTGATTCGGTAACTTGTAGAGTCATATCATTCAAACTTTCACTTAAGTTTACAAGGTTAATCCAAGTGTTGCACTACAGAACCTAGATTGAGAAAAAAACGCTTAAGATTTTCCATGTCAATGAGTTTTTATTAAAGATGCTTAAAATGTTCTTTATGAACTGCATGTTTTTGCTCGATGCATGTTTATCAATGGGTCTGTTGCCACATTCAGTTGGAGACAAGACGATCATAAGCAATGCTTTTCTTGTATTGTCTAGTCAATGTGCTATTAGGTTAGGTAATTATCATAGCATGCTTGTCCCTTTGGTTGGCACTAGTTCTTGTTTTGTAAAAGTAATTTTTATAATGAATATATCACAATTGTACAAATACAACAAAAAACATTGTCCAGTATTTACGTGTTTCATTCAGTAAGAAATAGAATCCCATGAAACAAGTGATATAGTAAACCTCAAAAACTATGATCTGTTGACATGGACGTGGGTGTGGGGCATGGCAATCCTCCAAATCGTTGCCATGAGAGCTTGGTTTTATTTGCATATTTTGTCCACACAAACATATATTTAACTCATAGAGATACATGCATTGGGTTGTTTATATAAGCAGCTAATAGCAAAATGATCAATAAATCTTCATTTCCCTTTCTCAAAAGGGGGCACAATAACTTCATATTAACGGAATATTAAGGTGGATAAAGCGATGCACTTGTGAAAGAGTCCGGCATAGAGAGACATGCATATCGCATCCAAAAGTGTTGGTGTAATGACCCGTTTTTCGGTGGTCATTACTAATGTCAAGAATATGTAGGTCATATTGTTTACCAGTAAAAACAATATAGGTGAAATAGAAATACCGTAAAACATACCTGAACAAGTAGTCTCAAAAACTATGTGCACAGCTCAAAAAGATGGAAGCTAGTCCTAGAATTCTGAAGCTTTCTAGAAAACATGTTCAACACCTAAGAGATGTACAATTGGATTAAAAGTATATTATATCTAAACCAAGCAAACGGTTTATGTATAAAGCAAAGTAATAGTGCAAGCATGTAAAAGTGAACTACGGAACAAAGTGTAACATGTCACATGAGTATTAGATTACGAACAATAGAATCATTTAAAGATGCATGTAAGTTAAACTATTAAATGCAACATGTTATGAATGTTTCATATGTTTAGATTAAACTCAAAAGCTTGGTTAACAGTATCTAAGCTGTAATTCGTAAGAGGATAGAATTATAGAGTAGCAATACTACAATATTAAAGGTCAATCGTGCCAGACATTAACATTAATTAATAGAGCATCAGGAGTGTTACCTGGGCCAAAGGAGTGTTACCCGGGCCTTGGATCCATCCAACATTATAGTACTGGTCGTATAGAAATACTAACCATGTCGATTAAAGTACAATAGTGGGATCCATCAAGTTCAGTCAAAAGCATTGCTCAAGTTGCTCCTGCACTCTCTCTAATATGAGTTACCACAATTTCAGTGAATCTGTGTACTAAGTACGATGTTGGTAATACATGTCAAGTTTAATGTCATGTCTGACAATATTGTATCTGGTATTGTGACGGTTTTTTATAAACTGTAGAAGGGATTCTAGCGGTGACTCACATGGGATCAAGAGGTGGCCCCAGTGTACCATGGCACTTTTTCCCATGTGGCACTTAGTTTCCAATAACATATACAATACCAAGTCTCTAATCAATTTGTAATAACCACTGATCAGATACAATATCAAAAGCATGCATTTAGTGTATGATATTCAAGTCAGTGATTCATACGCTATTCATTGTGATTATGTCATGTGTTTGGATCATGTCAATTGTTATCAGGTAATGAACAGATTAAATGTGAACATTGTAGCAAGAGCTTTTCAATGTAATGTCAATCTGAAACAAGAATCATGTAAATGGAACATTAAGGCACTAATATGTGACTATATGGTAGCAGTGTCGATTGTGTCAAGTGTAACATCAAGATACAGTGATCGTTTTCTAGTTAATTGTTTCAAGTTTTGCATGTCAATTGTGTCAATATTCGGTATTTATTATAGTTCTCGTGTTGTCTATAAATTATGTAGGTATTGCTCTATGTATCAAGTCTATGTTTCAATTTATGCTCTTATAATAGTTACATAGAATTTATTCATTCTCAGAAAATATCTATGTTGTCTATAAATTACGTAGGTATGGCTCTATGTATCAAGTCTGTGTTTCAATTCATTTAATCTATGTATCAAGTCTATGTATCAAATAAGTGATTCATACACTATTCATTGTAATCTTGTCATGTGTTTGGATCATTTTAACTGTTATCAGGTAATGAACAGATTAAATGTGAACATTGTAGCAAGAGCTTTTCAATGTAATGTCAATCTGTAACAAGAATTATGTAAATGGAACATTAAGGCACTAATATGTGACTATATGGTAGCAGTGTCGATTGTGTCAAGTGTAACATCAAGATACGGTGATCGTTTTCTAGTTGTCTAATTGTTTCAAGTTTTGCATGTCAACTGTGTCAATATCCGGTATTTATTATAGTTCTCAGAAATTATCTATGTTGTCTATAAATTACGTAGGTATGGCTCTATGTATCAAGTCTATGTTTCATTTCATGCTCTTAGAAATTTATAGTTGTTCTGTGTTTAAGTTCCACTATGAAGTCACTAAAATCAATCTGTCTCAGTGTCTGTTATGCACAACCAAGTTAAAGAATTCAACTAAGCAAGTGAAACAATTCAGAATTTATTTTTAAACTAAAACTTAAATAAATTCAAGAGAAGAATATAGGATCAGATTCATGCTTTGACAATTCAACTATTTTCTATAGTCTACCGGCCCGAGAAGCTCTGCCGCAATTTAATCGGAATTCAGTATCAATTCTAACAGTCACCTAAAACCAAAAATATCAGCAGCAAGGCATGCGGCATGTGCACAGTCAACAAGGCAAAAAGCCCGTGAGGAATACACTCTACTTTATGTCTACAACAAAGCCCGAGGCCCTAAGTGGTTGTAAGACTGAAAAGCCCAAGTAAAGAAAGTCATCTGTAAAACAACACCAAGCCTAGCAACCCAAAGGCATCGTTCATTCAATGGAGCCCAATTAGCCAATGACCGATCAAAACCAAAAATCCACCGCATGCAAAAGAAGCCCAAGACAACTCTGCCAATCCTAACACCCCGAATACCCTCGCAGTTGCAAAACCCAACTCCGACGGTCGACCTCAGCAAGGATTAACTGAAAGTAATATATATCTGAAGCAACGGCGAGAGTCGTCAAAACCCAACGAAAGGGGGTTGCTGAGTCGAAATCGCAAGGTGAAGAATTCTGTCGATTAAGATCATGACTCATCATCTCCAACCAAATCAAAAATTCCACAAGTTCCAAATAACAATTCTTCAAGCACGTCAACAATTTAATTTCAAAAATTAAGCAAGAAATTAACTAAAACTTGGAGAAGATAAAAATCTACCGTGCACTGTTGTACGATCAAGAAATCCGTGGAATCCCGATAGCTCCAAAGAAAACCAACCCTTTAATATCAAAAGAAATTTTAAAGCAGAAGAGGAAAAGTTTTTGTATGTATAAAACCCCTAGAAATTGTAAAATATAAATAGAAGAGGAAAAACTCATAAATAGATAGGCAGAGGAGTTAAGCTTTGAATCGGATTTCTCTCGAAGGATGAGGCAAAACACTTGAGGGTTAGGGTTGTGTTTCTCGTTTGAAAGGGGCGGTGAGTTGCTACTTTATCTCGTTTCCGTTGGGAGAGAGGGGAACCAGGCGAAGTGACGGAGGGTTCGGGTTTTGGTGGTGGATAGAGTTTAGTTGGGCATTTAAAGAATTTGGGTCGGCCTGCTAAGGAAGGAAAAAGAAAAGATGGAAGAAAGTGAGGCTGGTCCGGTGGTGAGATGGCCTTCGGGCTTTTTAAATTGGATGAGGGAAAAGGCTATGGGCTCTACTCTGAATTGAAGGAAATGAGAAATTTTAAGTGGGCTGATGTGCTTGGATGCGGGCTAGAAGGAAAAATAAGAGAAAAGAAATGATGAAAGAAACTAAAAGAAAAGAGAAAAATAAATTGGGAAAAATTTTTGATAAAATTCCGAAAATTTCATTAGAATTTTCGGGATGTTACATTCTGACCACCTTTAAGAAAATTCGCTCTCGGAATTTCTAAAAGTGAGAAATGGCTTGGAATTTCTAAAGTGAGAGAATGGGATTGATAAAGAGAGTCAAACAAAAGCTACTGTGAGTATCGAATGGATGATAACAAGATCATCACAAGCTGAAGAGGATGCAATGAAAGTTGTTACGAGTATGTTTTACTGACATCCTACTTAACATATACTGTTCACGAGGTTGTCAGCGCGGGGCCATTACTTGTAACGACCCGCTTTCTGGAGGTTATTGCTCATTTCAAGAATCTGCAAGTCTTGTTGTTTACCGATGAAAATAATATATGCAAAATAGAAATACCTTAAAATATATCTGGACGAGTAGTCTCAGAAACTCTGTGTAGAGCTGAAAGAGATGGAAGCTAGTCCGAGAATTCTGAAGCTCTCTAGAAAACCTATTCAACACCTGAGAGATGTATGATTGGATTAAAAGTAGATTATAAATAGAATAGGAAAATGCATAAATAGATATGCAAAGGAGTTTAGATTCGAATCGGATTTCTCTCTAAGGAGGCGGTGAAACACGTGAGGGTTAGGGTTTTGTTTCTCATGTGAGAGGGGTGGTGAGCTGTTGCTTCATCTCATTTCCATTAGGAGAGAGTGGAACCAGGCCAAGTGAAGGAGGGTTGGGTTTTGGTGGTGGAAAGAGTTTAGTTGGGCATTTAAAGAATTTGGGCCGGCCTGCTAAGGAAAGAAAAAGAAAAGAGAGAAGAAAGGGAGGTTTGGCTGATGGTGAGATGGCCTTCGGGCTTTTTAAATTGGATGAGGAAAAAGGACGTGGGCTCTACTCTAAATTGTAGTGAAGGAGAAAAGCTAAGTGGGCCGATGTGCTTGGGTGCGGGCTAGAAGGAAAATAAGAGAAAAGAAACGATGAAAGAAATTAAGGAAAAGGCTGGAAAAAATTGGGGAAATTTCGGAGAAAATTCCTAAAATCTCATTAGAATTTTCGGGACATTACAGCTGGACACGTCAAATTTTGGGTGGAAAAAGTGTCATGCATATTATAGTTTACAAGTCTGAAGTGTGCACAACATTTAAACTGACCATGAAGACAAATATTTTAGCAGATTCACTACATTAAGATTTAACAATGAAACAATAAGAAAAATCTTTTAATGCATGTCTTGGGGTTTGGATAAATGACTTTTTTTAAGCTATAGTCCTGACTATTTAATTTGTTCAAATCTCAAATATTTCTTTTGGTTTAATCTTCTAACCATAATAAGATGTGCACTAACACAAAGAATTAGCATGGTTATTACTTCTTATGATGAATTCTTTTCGCTGACCATATGTATTTCTCGTATATACACTTCATTATCATTTTTTAAAATACATTTTTTGCATATTTTATGGCAAGATATAAAATGCTCATTTATGCTTTCTGCAGATGATTATCGTTTGTTTTGTGGAGATCTAGGCAATGAAGTTAATGATGATGTTCTTTCGAAAGCATTTTCGAGGTTCCCTTCATTCAACATGGCCCGAGTAAGTCATTTCTGTGATTCTACTAGTCTTTTTGTAATATATGTTGTCGGTTTCATATGTTATTCAATTCTCTCATGTTGCCTTTGTGTTCTTGATGTTTGAAGGCTGTTATACTCGGCTTTCTATCTGGTTCAGTATATGTGTATGTTGTGTTTTTCGAAGTCCTTGGTCTTCTTTTCTTATACAATCAGTATGCTTAGGATTGCGTGCGAAGTTTCCCATGCCAGTCTTCCTATAACTTGGCGTGTGTGCATTTGAGCATGTGGTGTGCAAGAGTGCACGTGCATGTCTAAGTCTTTATTCAGAATTGCAGTGAGCACTGACCCGTACATGGTTTCCTCTATTACAGTTTACATTGATCTTGTTTTAAATTATACTAATATGTATATACTTTTATTTTTGACTTGAGATGCACTTTTTTTTGGTTGGGATAGTCAGGGCTAACTAGTGTTTCCTGAAATTAACTACTTACAGACACGGGTGGAGAAAAGGTGAGAAGTCAGTGTACTTGCCCCCATACTCTGTGAAACCTCATTATCACATAGGTCCATATGTGTATTCATGTATGTTTTAGGCCGCCCCCCCCCCCCCCCCAACCCCCCCCCCCCCCCCCCCCCCCCCCCCGAAAAAAAAACACAAACCAAAACAAAAACAAAAACAAAAACAAAACAAAACAAAACAAAAGGACCTGATCCCACACTTCCCCTCAAGGTACACAATCACATAAAAGAAGATTGTTTTCATGTCATTATTCTCTAATAATGTAATGACAAACTGTTCTTTCACTCAATTCCAACTGGTTTAAGTCCAAGTGTTAAAGGTGCACGGCAACTTATTTAGGTCCCAAGAATAGTCCAAATTAGACTGTCTAAAAAGACACATGAATTGTTGCACCAACGCTAACCAGGAAAACATAATGTAATCAGGACAACATGTAGTTCCAACTATTTGAAAATGCAAGACATGGATGTATCCCCAACTTGCAGTTCCCACAGCGTAATTGGTTGCAAAAGCTTGTATTAACGCATACACAAGGCAACTCAAGCCGTTACCTGCAACTACAAGCAACCAAGCACATGCTCCGCTGAAAGCAATTGTTGAGGTGCAATTCAAGATAACAATAAAATACAGTTTCAACTTTCAACTATGAAAATTGGAGGTGCATGTAGTTGGAAAAGCAATGTTGATCCAATTGCATCCAATCTGAATGCAAAGTTAATCATTGGAATGTGGTAGTGTTTTTTGAGTTTATGATGGTGCATGAATTTTACAGAGAGATACATTAGGTCCATTAGTAAAACTTAAGCTTAGCCATAGATGTTAACTGCCTTCTTTTAACTAAGAAAATGGTTTCTTGAAGCAAATTTCTCATGTAATACTCAACAGAAATCTAATTAATTACAAATGTAGTAGGCTTGCTCAATTGTTCACAATCTTTATTACAAATAGAGGACAGGACTAGCTTTGTAGCTTATACTTACCACATGCTACAATTGTTTTAGCAATCGACCTGCTTTTTCTAAAGAAAATGAAAGTAACCATTCTTTTCCATCATGCAATTTTTCCTGAATTAAAAAACAAATTTGTATTGATGCCTCACACTCCCTCAACACACACATGCACGATGAGGCGGAGACTTTCAACTTTTGACATTCCTCCTCTGGCCATCCATTCTTCCTTAGCGAGATTTTGGCACTATGTTACTTACAAACCTTCCATTATTAGACTAGATTATTGTTTCCAACTTGAATAAACTGCATTGATTTTGATTGATACCTGTCCAGGTTGTTAGAGACAAGAGAACAGGAAAAACGAGGGGTTATGGATTTGTTAGCTTTGCAAACCCTTCAGATTTGGCAGCAGCCATGAAGGAAATGAATGGTACGTATTTCTGAACTGATGAACTGATGCATTGTAACGTTTTAAATTTAACTTAAAACTAACATGTGTAAGCATTTTTTGTAATATGGTTTTGACATGTTTATCAATCTTGTTAAGAATAGTAGTTTCACATCAGATAAAATTGAAAAATGTAATGTCTATAAATTAGTAGTTATAGTTGTGTCTCTACCCATTGTCGTAATGTTTTAGATTAGAATCATTAGATATTGTGTCAACTATTGGTTTGTATCTTCATCATTATGAAATAATTGTGAGCCCTTGTGGCTTTTCTAATTCTAACATGGTATCAGAGTCATGAAAATTACTGGTGGGGCTATTGTTGACTCGAAAAATAATGGTAGGCCTATTGTGTACTGCTACTATGCTACAGCACAACTGTTTCTCTAGTATTGCCGCTCTGTTACAATACTACTTTATAAATTCAAAACTAAATGCATCTTAAGTTTGAGGTGGAGACGTGGAGTATTAAGAATAATAGCCTTACATGGGATAAAATAGAAAATTGTGAGTGTTATAAATTAGCAAATGGGCATCTACCTATTCTACATATTAGTTTAGGCTTTTGGGTTAGATATGATTTTAATTATCGGTTTGTAATTTCACCAATACAAAATAATAGTGGACCCCATTCCTATTCTAATTCTTACAAATCTAATGTTTCTTGTCACAACTATGTCAGGAAAATACGTTGGAAATAGGCCAATCAAGTTGAGAAAGAGTAATTGGAAGGACAGGACAGATATGGAGGCTATGCAAAGACAGAAGGTTAGCATTAATTTGCCACCAAAGCACTCAATTTATTTTTATTATCTCAGCTGATGGTTGTGCCTACTGTTACTTTCTTGTGATCATTTTAGAATCATGCTCAGAAGAAGCCAAAACTGGCCAAGAAAGGTATTCTGCATAAGTGAAAACTTGCATGTTCTCAGAACACGGATTGCAGCGTAACTGTAAGTATCTTCTCTACCCCTCTAGGCCATTACAGCCATTGGTAGTGTGATTCATCATGCTCATGAATTTTGTGTCACTGTCACCTTTCTGAAAATCTCCTTATATATGCATCCCATTGGCGTGCGGAACATAAACTGGATCATAAGACAATCATGGAGAGATCAGAACTCATATTGGGAGCAGGTTTTTAAGGTTCATAAGGAACAAATTACACCATGTGTATATATATATATATGACTGCCCTAATCAGATAAGTCATTGGCTCAGTCTCAAAAGGGTTCTTTTGATTCTAAACACCAATTAACCTTTGCGATTCGTTTTAAAAAATATCTAAAACAAAGCTGCAAGACAGATGCAACCCACTTGCATAGGTTTTGATTGAAGAAGTCAAACGACTCACCAATTGTATCCGGTGCATCACGATAGGGTAGCACTGCATTTGAGTTATTGTGCGTCAACGGGCCCTTTTGGTTTTGGTGTAGGGATGCATGGTGGGTGATAATTAGCCGAAGCTTTGGATAAATGTAATCTAAATGTAATAGGCGACCATTATCTGAACGTCTTATTTTGATCGCAGAGGTGGAACACGTGCACCGATGTTACTCATTATATTTTCTTCTCTTATTTTTCTCAGCACCAAATATCGTCTAGTAGCAACAAAATTCTCCAAGACTGGAAGCTCTGGCATTCATCAAAGAGTAGTTTTCTGCACTGATCATCCTGCTGGCACCAATCAAGCAGAAGCTCAGTTTGTTGCAGTCGCATCATCCTTGGTGACATTATATGTTGTTGAGTTATGTGTTATGATATTTGAAATTTTTGGCTTTCAAGAGCCCGTGTTGCCAAGATGTTCAAATTTGTCAAGCTGGACGCAAGAGATTGCAATCTATACCGTAATCTTCTGTGTTCCATTGTTTTTTGTTTTTGTTTTGAGCTGTAATAATTTTACTCAGGAGACAAATCTTTTTTTTTCGGTTCCCCCATTGCTGAGCTCTCTAAAAGCGGAATTACATAATTTTAAGGCATTAAGGATTGCGACATAGATATAAAACAAGTCATATGATAAGCATGAGATTGTTCAACATAGATATAAAGCAGCTTTTTGGCTTGTTATGAATTGTTAAATCATATTCATCCGAAGAAAATACGAACATGGTGAGAGTCATACCCACTCCTTTGCACCCTCTTCAAAAACATAGGGCAGTTTGCCATTGATCAACACATCAATTTTTCTTATTACTCACATATAATAATATTTTAAAAAGAATATTTAGGCTTCAAGGTGTAAGAACTACATACCAATATTAGACATTTGTATCATAATCTAGCAAACAACTTTAAGCTGAGAGGGAAAATGTGTTTTTTTCCTTAAAAATATTTTGAGAACCAAACTGCAGAACAAAAAAGAATCAGCTTCAGGAGGCCATCCAGTTAAAAACCAACTTAAGCTGAATCCTTGAGGTCATCTACAAGCCACATCTTCTTCTGAAGCACAAGCACCGTGTCGCCATCTCGCGGATCGGAGTTGGGCTCGGCATCCGTCTGCGCCACCGTCTCCCAGTGCAGGGCCGCCAAGTGCTTCTTGACGAACTCGACAACGGCCTGCGTGTCACGGACAATTACGAAACCCGTTGGCCTGAGAATTCGGTCCATCTCTATGAGCAGATCTTCGGCGCTGCATCCTCTCTTCTCGATGCCAGAAAACACGTTCCAGGCATGGAGGAGATCATATGTTCGAGGATACGTAGAGTAAGCTTCACACCTGCCAAGAGTTAATAGCAACAGCTGTGAAAACAGGACCATGCTTAGCTTACAACCAAGAACCACTTTTTGATCTGAAACTTGATGTGTTCTATATTAGTTCTTGCATTGTCTTGTTTCCGATTGCTCTTCCTATTTTTTACTAGGAAGCATCTACATGGATCACGCCGAGGCATTATCGCAATAAACAAGAATATCAACATATGGGGCTTAATTTACGAAAAATACCCGAAAAAATATGTGGTTTAAAAAATACCATCCTTAACTATAGAAATTCACTATAACCTGTCTAAACTTTAAGGCAGTTTCTACAAACAATTATAGAATTCATGTTAGTGTCGGTGATCAAGGTAAAGTTTAAGATAGTTTAGATTGATGATTTTGATGAATTTATTTTTAAAAACTGTGAAAAGTTCATTGTAGTTTTGTAAATTAAGCCAACATAGGGATACAGCATAACCAATGGTTGATGGGAAATTGAGCTGCAAGAAATAACTGTTCTAGACCAAAAACAGACTGACCGAAGTCTTGGCTAACAAAATAAAAGGCATCTGGGTGCATATTTACATCTTAAATCATTCTTGATTAGACTTGGGAGATTGAGTGTATCCAGAAAAACCGGTTTCCTACACTTTAAAAGTGGCGTGTACATTCTTTCTTTTTGAATGGTGTTTTTGTGGTGGTAGTGGTGGGCGGCGGTTCATCCTCTCTCATAGAATTTGAAGCTTCCAAGATTACATGAATATAATGATTTACCCAAAAAAAAACTACACGTTTTAATAAGAAACAGTATCATCTAGAAAATTATTGTGATATATTATCTTTGATTAGGCATAATAAAGCAGTTATCCGGTCACTAGGAAACGATTCAAGACATCTTTATTTTCGAAAAAAAATGTTTGAATCCAGTAGCAGGCATGAGTGATTTGTGTGTTTGTTAAGTAATTGGTTAGAAAATTCTTGAAAGTAGTATCTCCGCATGGATTTGGCTGACCAGTTTGGGAAATTAATCATTCTATATTTCCTTAGTATCAGGCACAAAAACGACTGTCAAACAAAATCACATATGGGTTCATAACTTGACATGCACCAACAGATCAAAAGAGGAAAATCTAGTGTTGACAAGGCAAGTAGAGAGACATCCACAGGGGAAAGATTGAAGCAAACATTGCATATTGATGAAATTGTCTGAACTTGATAGTGGATAAAAACTACATGATAGAAGCTTACCAGTCGTGCATGCTACCAATTAGCCCCCTGTCATAGATTATCTTGAGAGTGTTTGGTCCATCTTCTGGAACAACATTCATCACCCACACATCCTTGTCTCTGAGAGCAGCTGCAAATGCTCCCAGGTGGGCCCTCATGTCCATTATGTTCCTTATAGTGTTCGGTCTGATTTTGGGACTCAATAGCTTCCAGTAATTCTCAACTCTCTGATGCCAAATTTCCTGCAAACATGCGAGGAATGATCAGCGTTGGATTCCTGTTATATCAATGATCGATTTCATTGTTCAAGTATACTGTCGTGTGAAGCACGCTGAAGATAAATTATACATTACCGTGTCCTTTTCAAACGTCTCGGTTGTGAAATCAAAATCATTCAGTCGGGGCGGAGGGGATGTCAAGCGAGCCGGCCATGGAGCCAATCCACTACCCTGATCTCTGTCGGTCTCTGGAAAACACAACCAATTCTCCGATTGACAAAATTTCGACTTGAAAGACACATACATAAAGGAAAACTGCAGCATACTCCACCGAACCAGAAATGGCATTAAAGGATCTACTTTCAGAATGTAATAACTTCCGTAATAGATTTTTTCATATAGGTCTTAACATCAGTGGATAGGTTCCTTCGCATGGAAAATAAATATTCGTACTTCAAACATATCATGAGCTTGAATCCTTCACACATATTGAAGTTCAACCTTAAAATGGATAATTCTATATTGCTGTATTAAATAGTTGAAGAAGCCACAATATGGTGTCCATGAATACTAATGTTCCATTTCGTGTACGTTTTGATGTATACGGTTCAAAATTTGGTTAGACAATGAGAATGGAAACTATAACTTTTCAGGAAATGAGAGAGATTCTGGTTTCAGGTTAAACAACTTGCGGCAGCTTTGAATAATCTTATGAGCATGCTTCATAGGTTCCTTTTGGAATTAGCTGAGCATTCAGCAGGACCTGACTAAAGCTGGTGAGAATTTGTTCTTCCTATGAGATGATCTCTTACACGGGACATAGAAAACCTACAATGCTACAAACAATAAAAAGGTTGGTAGATTTTCCAGCACAACAATCATGATTATGCAGATTATCCAACAAAATCATGACTATGGACATCCATATTTCATTTTAAGATATCAAGTTGAATACATTGACCAAACAGTAAAGATATTCAAGATGATAAAAGCGTGTTTCCTTTTTTGTTTAAAAAAACTTGATTATATACTCGGGGTTTCTTGAGAAGATACTATTAGCACAGAAATAGAGTACTCACGTTCTGAGTACGGAGTAATGCATGTTTTCATCGGGACACCCCATGCTGCATCTGGATCTTCATCAGTTCTGCACAAGAGAGGCTTAGTGCCAGGTTTCCTATTATGGTAACACTCATTGGTCAAAGGTTTGACCCAAATAACAGTTTGATCTCTTTTTGCTGCGATTCTCCAGCACATCCGTTCAACAAGGGCACTCATCTCCCTCCATATTCTAAGATCTTCTTCATCTTGCGCATATGCTTCAGGAGATGAATAAGCAAAGTAGCCTCCTGGCCTAAGCAATCTATCTAGCTCAAGCAAAAGGATTCCATCTCTCTGAAGCCAATCAATTCTACAACGAGAACAATGAGCGAGTTCAAAGGATCTACTGGGGTAAGGAAGCCTCTTAGTCCCCAAGACACCAAGATAAGCAGGGATTCCTCTCTCCAACGCAAACTGAATCTGGTTCTGGTGAACATCATTGGGTGCTAACGACATAGCAATAATATCAGAAGAAAGGAGATATCCTCCAAAACTTGCAACTCCACAGCCAACATCAAGAACAGTCCGGATACGTCCCTCATTGTTTAGTTTATTATTTGAAAAGTTCAGCATCTGCCAATCCAGAGGAGTGAACAAAATCATTCAGCAATAAATCCACTTAAAACGTGAAGCAAATGAGTAAAACGTCATTAAATGAACATATCAGTAAATAGAAGTAAGAAGCGCTTCATGATAGCTGGAAATTGAAATGGATGCCAGGTTATCTTAAATTTAGGTTGCCTTTTGAAGAGTTGAAACTGAATTGTACTTACATTTGCAAGTGAAGCTATGTATTTATCAGCTCCATAGTGAAAATGAGTGCCACCCCCAGGAAATTCAATCTTGTCACCTTTTACAACCATCCAGTTCTGGTCAGACTTCTCATGCGCAAGGTGAGTGTGTGGTATGTTTGCTTGCCATACTTCATCTCTGCTCTTTGGCCACTTTATCGGAACCTGTAAAACAGAATTAGAACGTTCAACAAAAGCAAAGACAATGGGGCATTTCGGTAGAAAGATCATCCTATAATACCTTGTAGCCAGGAGGTGGAGGAATCAAGCAATTATAGCGTCTCTCAGGCGGAGGGCAATGTCTTTCATAGTGCTCCATCAAAGACAAATCTAGCTTCAAGCGCAACTGATAGATTAGATGCCGGTCAAGGCAAGGAATCAATTCCGAGTGACGGTCATCACACACCTTCGTGAAAAAAAAGAGAATACTAATCATGATATTGAACACTATAAAAGGTAACTAACAAAATCAGCTGGTTAAAAATGAATACTCACAGGAATGCTCTTGAGCCTGACATCATCACCCTCTTCTCCAAAAATGGATTCACTAGATTGAGCAATGTCTCCATCATCATCGGTACTGAAACCAAGAGATCTAGAGAATCTACTACCGTACTCTAAGGCAGAGCTAGCATGCTCCCCTCGAGGGTCAAAGAAAGAGCCATAATATATAAATAGGAAAACTATAAAGAGCACTGCTGCACAAATCCACGGTACCAAGTTCCTCTTTTGACCTCCATCTGCTCTCCCCCTCATCTTTGTGGAAATCAACCAACAAACTTCTAAGGGACGTTCTGCTACAACCACATTCAAAAAATCTGATCGCAGGATCTCAAAACTATTAAACAAAAACAAATCCCTTCGCCGACAATCACGCTACGATGAAGCTCTCCTGCCTATCTCTCCCAACAGTCAAGTAAAAACAAATAACAAAATCTAATTAAGTCCAAAATATAGCACCTATTATGAAGAAGATTCCTGCAAGTAAACAAACCCATGAACCATTACATTAGTCTTCAACTCATGCCAGTTACACAAATAACATGCTTAAAATTAGACATTCACACACACGGAATAATGTACATGTGCAATCAGCGCGCGAAAATTTCACGTGCTGGCACACATATTCACCATTTCTTTTTTTTTAAACATTCAAATGTGTTATAAACATCATGAATGATCAACATACAAAAAATCAAGTAAATCCAACGCTACTTGACACTCGATCTAAATCAACAATTTCAAAATAATAAAAAAATTTGTAAAGTGATGATCGAATGTCAAATCCCCCTATGGTTCATCTACATTTGAGATTTTTAATGAGATAAATAAACTTAAATTTTTTTAAAAATCACTCAGGTTATGAGCTTCTTATACGGTTAGTGCAGGAAATTTCATACGCTGGCAACACATACACATGAATCTTATGTATGTATGAGAATAATAGGTATCATATGACATATGAGCTAAGGCCTCATACGCGGTCTTGAACCCTCCACTCTCTCATATTTTTTAGATGATAGGAACAATTCATTTCGATCTTCATATTCTAAAATCTTAAAACATTAAAGATCATGTGAACCCAATGGGTTTTACTCATTCATCCACATGTCGCAAAAAAATTCTATTTTTACAGAACTGTTAAATTTGAGATAGGTGGATTAATAAGTAACAACACTTAGGTTCACTCGATATTTAATGTTTTAACATTTTAAAGTATAAAGATCAAAATGTATCATTTCGAACGTCTAAAAACTGAAAGGTGGAGTTTTCAAGGCCGCATATGAAAATGTGGCTCGTATGTCATATGATACTCGTTATTCTCTATATATACCCATTATTCTTATATACATAATAGAATATCAGGTATCATATGACACGCATTAAGACCATATGCGGTCTCGAAAATTTCACCATCTACTATTTTTCTAGACGATCGGAACTATTCATTTTGTTCTCTAAATTCTAAAACCTTAAAACACCAAATATCAGTTAAACTTAAGGGATTTTGCTAAAATGAGCATTCATACTAAAAAAATTTATTCATGCGGAATTGTTAAATTTGCAATTGATGGATGAACGAGACATTTGGTGATTTGAAATTTTAGAATATAAAGATGAACATGAACGATTCCAATCGTCTAAAAGACATAAAGGATGAAATTTTTAAGGCCGCATACGAGGCAGGCCTTAAATGTGGCCTTATATGTCATATGATACACATTATTCACATATATATGTGTGTGTGCGCGCGCATGGTTTTAGATGCGAACATTTCGCACCAACCACATATGAATACAATTTTTCTTTCAGATTTAGATTTTTCTTCCAAAAAATTTAGGATGTAATCCATAAATATATATACTCCTAGAAAAATAACGAGTGGACCATATATCGATTTGAACATCAATCAAACTGTTACAAATTCATCAGTTTCAGAACAATATAATAACTTCTACCAGTCAGATCGAGGAGCAAGGGATATTTTTTTATTTTTGGTGTGTGAAAGAATTATGATGAGTAGATCACGATTTCAACGGTTTAGATATATATATATATAAATATAGTGTTCTCATGGTATTTGCACGGAAAATATTTGCAATGGAAAATTTTTATATATATAGAATGAGAAATATTGACAGCTAGCTAATGAGGAAACCACTCATTAGCTCTTGTTAAAAAGTTTATTTTTCATTATTTTTAGTTGATCAGAACCATTTACTTTGATCTTCATATTCTAAAATCCCAACATACCAAATACCTAATAAACATGTTGGGTTGATACGATCTAGAGGATCGATCAATTAATTTCAGATTTAAAGTGGAAAGAATATGAAAAAGGTGGAATTTTTATGGAACTTATATTGCGAAAAACGAAGATTTGATTGATAAATGAGCCTCTTTCGAGAGGAGACTCGCTCTCCTAACTTTTGATGCACGGAACAAAAGCCTAAAATCTCTCACAAAAGATGCCTACAAGTTCTTCACAAAATAATCATAAGAAAATAAGAAAGACGGCTAGCCCTAATAAATAGAAAAGAGGTGATTTACTAATCTAGTCTGAAAAGACTAGAATACCCCTAGACCCACTAACCCACTACGCGGTTCCACACCTACGCCGCACGTACGTCACCAAGGGTGGGCCCGCCCCTTCATGATGGGCGGAGGATGCTTCCGCATCAATACCCCCCCTAAAAGAGCCACCTTGTCCTCAAGGTGGAAGTCTGAAAACTGCTCCTGAATCACGTTGTACGCCTCCCATGTAGCATCGCAATCTGGCAACCCCGCCCAATGTATCAACACCTCCCTGCGCCCGCTCGGTCCCTGGCGAACGGCCCGAACCTCCAGTGGCTCCAACATCACCTCCATATCCTCAGTAAGGGTGGGCGGCAGCGTAGACGACACCGCCTGCTCTCCAATGGCACAGCGAAGCTGCGACACATGAAAGACTGGATGTATCGTAGCCGTCGAGGGCAGCGTCAACCTGTAAGCCACTTGGACAATCTTGGCCGAAATCTCAAAGGGCACATAGAATCTAGCAGACAGCTTCTCGTTCCGTCTCCTCGCTAGCGATCTCTGTCTGTAGGGTTTCAGCTTCAGATATACCATATCTCCCTCCTGAAAGTGTACATCACGACAATGTCCATCTGCTCTAGTTTTCATCACCTGCTGAGCCCGTAACAAGTGCTTCTTCGGCTCCTCCAGCATACTCTCCCTCTCCTTCATGTAATTCTCCACCTGCGATACTGGTGTCTGTCTCTCCCCAAATCGAAGCAACTCTGGTGGATCCCTCCCATACAACACCCAAAAGGGTGTTGTCTCTGCTGCTGAGTGGTACGAAGTATTGTACCAATACTCCGCCTACGCCAACCACTGATACCACTGCCGGGGTGTCTCCGACGCAAAGCACCGCAGATACGTCGCAATGCTGCGGTTCACTACCTCCGTCTGCCCGTCTGTCTGAGGGTGATAGGCGGTACTCCTCTTTAACACCGTCCCCTGGACACGGAATATCTCCCGCCAAAACCCACTCAAGAACACCTGGTCCCTGTCTGATACTATGTAAGCTGGAATCACATGCAGTCGTATCACCTCTCGAGTAAAAGCTGTAGCCACTGAAACGGCCGTGTACGGGTGTTTCAGCGGTATGAAGTGAGCGTACTTACTCAATCTATCCACCACCACGAATATCACGGTATACCCCTCCGATCTGGGTAGCCCATCGATGAAGTCCATTGTCACCTCCTCCCAGACCCGCTCAGACAACACTAAAGGCTGCAGCAACCCGGCCGGCGCCATGACCATATACTTGTGACGCTGGCAGACGTCACAAAGCGGCAACCAAGCGGGCTATCGTCTTCCTCATACCGGGCCAGTAAACCTCTCAGAACATTCTCATATATGTCTGATGTACCCCGGAGTGTCCCCCAACCACCGAACTGTAGAACTCCTGAAATAGTACTAGTATGAAAGCTGACGTCTGTGGTAATACTAACCGCCCTTGGTACAGAAGCCTCCGTCCCTCTAGAGAGTACCCCTTCGGCTCATCTCCGCCTCCCTGTAGCCGCTCACGGATCTGCCTTGACTCTGGATCGGCCTCTGCCTCCTGCAGTATGGGCTCCCCATCTAACCACATCGATAACGAAAGCGCTCGCAAGTGCACCCCCTCCTCTCTGCGCGATAAGGCGTCAGCCGCCTTATTCTCCAACCCTGGTCTGTACTCGATGTCGAACTGGTATCCCACCAGCTTGGATAGCCAACGCTGATGCTCCTCAGTCACCAACCTCTGCTCCAGTAAATACTTCAGGCTGCGCTGATCTGTCCTGACCACAAACTCACTTCCCATCAGATAGGGCCGCCACTTCTGCACCGCTAACACGATGGCCATCGGCTCCCTCTCATACACAGACTTCAGCCGTGCTCTAGCTGAAAGCACCTGGCTGAAGTAGGCTATCGGTCGACCCAACTGCATCAAAACTGCCCCCAAACTAACGCCTGATGCATCAGTCTCCACTACAAATGCGATACTGAAGTCAGGTAGCACCAACACCGGGGATGTCGTCATCGCCACCTTCAAGGCCTCAAATGCCTTGGTCGCCTCTTCTCCCCACTGGAACCCATCCTTCTTCAGCTGATCAGTCAGTGGTCGTGCAATGGTGTTGTACCCCCTCACGAATTTCCGGTAGTAGCCTGTCAGCCCGAGAAATCCCTGCAACGCCCTCAGAGAGGTAGGTACCAACCAGTCCAACATCGCATCTATCTTCGCCCCGTCTGCTGCTACCCCTGCGGCCGACACCACATGCCCCAAATACTCTATCTGTCTCTGGCCAAAGCTACACTTCTTCCGGTTTGCATACAGCTGGTGCACCAATAATTCCCGAAAAACCACCTCCAAATGGCCCACATGCTCCTCCATGGTCTTGTTGTAGACCAGAATGTCGTCAAAGAAGACAAGTATGAACCTCCTCAGGAACGGCCGGAAGACATTGTTCATCAATGTTGAAATGTGGAAGGAGCATTCGTCAAGCCAAAAGGCATGACGAGAAACTCGTAGTGCCCCTCGTGAGTGCGAAATGTTGTCTTCGGCACGTCCTCTGGTCTCATCATGATCTGGTGATACCCCGCCTTCAGGTCAACTTCGAGAAAACAACTGCACCATGCAGCTCATCCAGTAGCTCGTCGATCACTGGGATAGGAAACTTATCAGCCACCGTCTCCTTATTCAGCGCTCGGTAGTCTACGCAGAAGCGCCAACTCTCGTCCTTCTTTACCAACAGTACCAGGCTAGAGAACGGGCTAACACTGGGCTGGATTACCCCAGCCTGCAACATCTCACCGATCATCATCTCTATCTCATCCTTCTGCACGTAGGGATAACGGTAAGGTCGCACACTCACCGGTGCTGCGCCCTCCAGCAGAACTATCGCATGCTCGTGCCCCCTCACTGGCGGTAGCCCATGTGGGTCCTGAAAGACCTCCTGGAACTGCCCCAACACCTGCTCGACCTCCTCGGGACCCCTGCCTGTGGCTCCGGCTCCACTCCAGTTACACGGCACTCCACCAAGTATCCCTCTCTCTCTCCGTAAGGCCCGAGTAATGGCCTTGAATGCCACCTTCCATCTGTACCATGCCAACGCCTTGTCCTCGAAATAGATCCCGATGGCCCTCAGAATCTTCTCCTCCGTCAACCTCATCACCTAGAAGTAGCGCTCCACCGATAGATCCACCCGTCAGGATCCGTGCCGTCAAAAATCGGCATCTTCAGCTTCATCAGTCGGCGGTCCGCATTGATGTCCCTCTGTTGTCCCACATCTCTGCCACGGTCACCTCCCCGGCCAAATCATCCGCCGAACGCCTCAACTGGTCCTCCCCCGTCAACTCCGTACAACTCCTCAGGCCAACCGGGTCTCTCCCACGCCTCAGGCTGGTAGTGGTACCCTGAAAACTCCAGTTGTCGTGCAAATACGGGTCCTCCTGCTCCTCTGTGCTGCTGTGTAGGCGCTGTCCGTCCTCCAAACCCCGGGCCTTGCCCACGCCTCGGGAAGCCCTCAAAAACCTGTCTGGGGTCAACCGCTGGCCTCGGTACCTGTGGAAAAGCATCTGGTCTCCAAAATTGGGCTGCATGGGCCCCGATGGTCGTGTCTCGGGCCCATCCTCCTCCGTCGTGCCCCCAAGGGGCTGCCTGAACTGCTGCGGGCCCCCAGGGGGGCTGTCTGCGCTGCCGCGGGCCCCCAGGGGCATGTAGGGATTGCGACAGGCCCAGTTGGGCCTGTTGTGGTCGCTGCAGGCCCGTTTGGGCCTGCTGTGGTCGCTGCAGGCCCGATTGGGCCTGCAGTCGCCGTGATAAGCCTGTTGGGCCTTACAGTGGCTACGACAGGCCCAGTTGGGCCTGTCGGGGCTGCGGCAGGCCCAGTTGGGCCTGCCGGTGGGCCTGCAGGCCCCAGAGGGCCTGCCGAGGCTCCTGCAGGCCCGGCTGGGCCTGCTGCCCACTGTCGGGGCCCACCGGGTTCTGTTTGGTGCTGGACAGACCCGGTTGGGTCTGTATTGGCTGCGGCCAGACCTAGGGGGGCTGTCGCAGCCGTCGCCACCTCCGATTGCCCTCGATTTGCCGATTCAAGCGTGGATTCGTCCTGATTTTCCTCTCCTTGGATCCTCTTGCCCCGATCTCCTCCTTTCTCCATCGTTAGGGCTTGAAGCATCGTCAATATCGACGGAATCGACGACGTGGTTTCTCTCAAAAAATTTAGATCTGAAGTCGCCTCCTTCAATCCTTGGAGATCGCGTCCCGTCTGCGCGGCTTCCCTTCTCATGGCCCGGAGTTCGGTTTGGATGTACTCTTGTGAATGAGAGTGATCTTTGATTGACTCCTCTAGGGTTTTCTTCAACCCCTCGATCTCCCGGTTGAACTCTTCTCGAAGCCCTTGAACTTTCTCATCCACGATATCCGTCTTCGATCTCGTGCTCGTCGCCATCGGATTGCACCGCTCTGATACCAATTTGATACGATCTAGAGGATCGATCAATTAATTTCAGATTTAAAGTGGAAAAAATATGAAAAAGGTGGAATTTTTATGGAACTTATATTGCGAAGAACGAAGATTTGATTGATAAATGAGCCTCTTTCGAGAGGAGACTCGCTCTCCTAACTTTTGATGCACGGAACAAAAGCCTAAAATCCCTCACAAAAGATGCCTACAAGTTCTTCACAAAATAAGCATAAGAAAATAAGAAAGGCGGCTAGCCCTAATAAATAGAAAAGAGGGGATTTACTAAGCTAGTCTGAAAAGACTAGAATACCCCTAGACCCACTAACCCACTACGCGGTTCCACGCCTCATACGCCGCACATACGTCACCAAGGGTGGGCCCGCCCCTTCATGATGGGCGGAGAATGCGTCCGCATCAGTTTTGCACATTTATCTAGATGTTGCAAAAAGTTCTATTATTGTGAAAATCATTAAATTTATGACGAGTAGATGAACGAAAAAAACCACTCGAGTTCAATGGATATTTGGTGTTTTAGGATACAAAGATAAAAATAAATGGTTAGATTGTCAAAAAGATAATGACGTGTGCACATTTTGACCGAGCCAAGGAGGAATTCCTCTTTAGCTCGCCGATGCCAATATTTCTCGTATAAAACAATGGGAAACATGTGACATATATAGATAAGCCACACACGACGTCTAAAAAGCCCACTCCATTATTGTTTTAAGGATTTGCTCTGTTCTAAAACCCCAAACACCAAATATTGGATGAACCCAAGCTTTTTTTATTGTCAATCTAGTGGTGACAAAAGTTGTAAAATCATTAATGTTCCAACAAAGAGATCGGTGAATAAGAAACTTTAGGCTCATCCAACCTTTGGTGTTGTGAGATTTTATTAGAATATGAAGATCAAAATAAATGATGCTAATCCACTAAAAATTATGGAGGGTAGACTTCTCGATGTCGTGCATGTGGCTAGCCATATATGCCGTATGTTTCACATTATTCTTATATATATGAGGTTAATGGATATGTGTTGTTAGTATAGGAAATTTCCTACAGTGACGATACAAAAACCACATTTTCCCGATTTTTTTAAAAAAAATTATTTGATGTTGTTGTACATATTCTAAAACCCTAAATATATGGGAACTCTAGAAGACTCGACCATCGATCGGTTTGATATAAAAAGTTCCATTGTTCTAAAGTTGTTAAATTTGTAGCAATCAAATCAAAGTCAAATAGCATTGGATTCACTTGCTTTTTGATATGTTGATCATCGATGATGTGTATAATATATCTAAAAATTTCAAAATAAAAGATCATAGTGTACATGTGCATCAGCGTATAAAAATTTCATAGGCTAACAGTACTTAATTGTATATCATCATCATCTTAGCTTTTATCCTAAAAATTAAGATCATCTTCATGAACTCAATGGAAAGAAATACATATCATGATGGTAGATACTCGTTTTCTATGCATTATGATATAAAGCTTTCTATTCTGTCAAATCAAGATCTTTCATATCCATTCTTATTAACTTTTATTCATGTCTTCTTCGATCTATCTTTGTATCTCTTGATATCAATAGTTATATGTTCTTTCTTTCTGATGGATGCATCAATAGGTCTTCGATATATATGGCCAACCCATCACAAGAGATGTTCTCTCATCTTATTCTCAATAAGGACAACGACTGTCTGCACTCAAATATCCATGTTTCTTGCCTTATCTTTTCTAATGTTTTAACACATTCATCACAACCTTTGTATCACTGACAAATCTAAACTATGCTCATGCTTCTTGATAATAACTTAACACTGTATCATATTACAAAGCTGGTCTAATTACCGTCATATAAAATTTATCATTTAACTGTAATGTTATATTTTGATCAAACAACACTCATGTAGCAGCTCTCAACTTCAACTATACAGCTTCAATTTTATAATCAACATCTTTTTTAAACCATGCATCCTCTTGAATAACTGACATAAGATACTTATACTACTTATCGATATACCTTTTCCATCTAGGTTCACCAAGCTATGATCTTCATATCTCACTCTACTAAACTTACATTACATATAATATTTCTTATTCATATTAAGTCTGAAACCTTGTCTCCAACATCTACCTCCCCAATCTAATTTGCATTTACATCATGTTTGATCTCATATATCAAAATATTCTTTTTTTACAAATAACATACACCACCAAGTTGTCTCATATTGAATATGCCTAGTAAGTTGATCCATCATTATAGCAAAGAGAAAGGGACCCAGAGCCAAGCCTTGACATAACGCAATGATGATTAAAAAGTTAAATGTTATTCCTCCATAAATCTTCACATTAATGACTACTCCTTGATACATATCACAAACTAGAGTAACATATTTATTTCAAAGTAACTCTTTTCTTCAGTAAGGCCCACCATAAAATCTCTCAGAAACTCTATCATAAGCTTTATTTGAATCAATAAAGACCATATATAAATCTCTCTACGTTGCTCTATATTGCTATATAATCTATCTGATGAAATGATTTGCATCTGTTATTGAATGTCCTGACACAAAACCAAATTGATTTTGTAATATGATAATATTTTCTCAATCTAAACTCGATCACGCTCTCCCACAGTTTCATATTATAACATATTAACTTAATTTCACAATAGTTAGAGCAACTTTGTATATCACCTTTATTTTTATACAAAAGTCCTAAAGTGTTACTCCACTCCTTTGATATCTAAAATTTGTTAAACAAGTCATTAATGGCTACATCTCCTATGTATTCCATACTCAACTGGAATCTTATCTGATCCATAGGCTTTTCTTGGTTTCATTCACTTTAAAATTTCTCACATCTTCCATATTCAGATTCTTTGCATAAAATAATGATTCCGCACTTCCAAGAGAACTTTATTATCTCTTGTATCATGAGAATGACTTCCATCTAAGAGTTTGTCAAAGTACTATTCATATATATCTCTCAGCTCCTTATCTTTAACCCAAAAAAATATTTTAATTTTTGATGTATTTAAATGCGCATAAGTCACTTTGCTTTTTCTTCCTCGTTCGCAACAGTCGATATATGTTCTTCCCTCCCTTAACTATATCTAACTTCTTATAAGCATCGACATATATCCTGAATCTAGTCTTTTAGATAATTCATTCGGCATCCTTCTTCTTGAACGCATCATCGTCCCTACATCTTTCATGGTTTGTATAATTGTAGTGTTGAGCTCTAATAGCAACATTCATTTTATCGTTCCATCAAGATGTCGTCTTACTTGGTGAACAATTCTCTTAAATACACCAAGTTCTTTTGTGGCTATTATTCTAATGCAATCCACCATCTTATTCCACATAACACTCGTATTCTCTTTGAACTCAAAATTAGTCTCTTTTAGTACCCTACTAATGTATCATGCTTTAATTTTGATCACTTACTCATAGTATCTATTTTAACTTTATGACTCTTTGCTGCTTCGTAAGATGCACATCTAAAATCAAAATTTTATGTTATGTAGTTACACTCTCCCCTGATACTATCTTACAATCTTTGCAATATTTTTTATCTATCTTTCTAGCAAAAAAATATTTAACTAGCATTCATTTCGCTTCTAAAGATTATCAGTGTGAATCTCTTTTGTGAAACCAAGTGTTGGTTAACATTAAATCATATGCAATGGAGAAGTCCAAAATAGATTCTCTAGTTGTATTTCTATTCTTAAAACTAAAGCATCCATGCACTCTCATAATCCATCATGTTTGAGCATACATGACCATTACGGCCATTCCTAATAAAAAAATTTCTTCAACATGTATTTTTTTACATTCCATCCTCTAAACTTATCTAAAATTATTGTTTATTTGAATCATCCAATTCAATTTGTGATACATATGCATTAACTAATTCATCACATCCTCCTCTATCACCAATTTAATGTACATGATACTCTCGCTTTTTTCTTATATCCACTACATTCCTTTGTAATTCTTTATTAATTATTATTTTAACTCCATTACGATTTCTCTGCTTACTGATGTAACAAAGCTTATGATCATATGATCCAGCTACTTTAGCCTTCTTGTATATTCACTTAGTTTCTTAAATGCATAAAATATTAATCCTTCTCTTAAATAAGAAGTCAAGAAATTCTCCTAACTTTCCAGTTAGAGATCGTATGTTTCAATTTACATATATTATTATATGTATGAGAAATAACATATAACTTTTCAATCATCATTGGACTATATCAAGGCTCAGCTCTGAGTCACCTTCTCCTTGCTATAGTAATGGATCAGCTTACTAGGTATATTCAATATGAGATACCTTCATGTATGTTATTTGCAAAAGAAATTGTTTTTATATATGAGGGATAATGCATTACATCACCATATATGACATAGAGATCTCTCGTGTCATTATATCTATTATCATATGTGTATTTGAATAATGGAAAAGATATGACATGTGGCTAAACCACATATATGACCTCAAAATATCTACTTTATATTATTTTCGGAAGATCCAGTTCATTTTAATTTTCATATTCTAAAACCTCAATACATCAATCGAGTGAACCTAATGCTTTTTGATAAGCACTATATTCGTTGAAAATTTAACGATTTTACATCAATAGCAATTTTGTCACCCCCTAAATCAAAAATCAAAAAGCTTTATGTTCATCCACCATTTGATATATTGGGATTTTAGAATATGAAAATCAAATTTAATAGAGCCGATCTTTTGATCTTGTAAAAACAGACTTTTCAAGCCGTATATATGGCTTAACCACATATGTCATATGTTTCCCATTGTTATACACACTCAGACACAACTTCTTCTTCTTCTTCTTCTTCTTCCTCCTCCTCCTCCTCCTCCTCCTCCTCCGATCTTCTGATCTTGTAAAAACAGACTTTTCAAGCTGTATATATGGCTTAACCATAAATGTTATATGTTTCCCATTGTTATACACCCACAGCTAGTACTACTGCTACTACTTCAAGTCATTCAACAATCTCAGCATATAAACACCACAATGAAATATAAAAGATTTGGGGAGTCAAAATTCAATTATTGGATTGAAACAATATAAAATCTACACCAGCTATCTCAAATTAAGATGACCATCAACCAATTATTATAAAGCTAGAAGAGAATGTGAAATTACAAATTTTCCCGCAATAGCAAGTACAGAATATCAGACCATATGGCCCAATTCAGCACACACAAAATTACAGCTACCGCCGACAAAAAAATAAACAATAAATTCGCTATACAATAAGGAGAAAGAAATCGTAAAGAAAAAGAACCAGTATCGGTGGAAATTCAAGGTTGGAATTTTTCACAAACTAACCCAAAATAAACCAACTTTTTTCTTAAATTCCGATTCAACTCTATTCAAATCCAAATTGAAAACAAACGGCATTACAAACATCAAATCTGGTTCTACGTTTAGTGAAGCATGATTGAAGTTAGCAGTCAAATCCATTGAATTAATAAAGATGAGATTTTGATTGGATTGGGTGGTGAGAAACTTACGATCGATTGATGGGTCGGATCTGGATTGGATCTGTAGAGCGCGAGAGCGTCAAGATTTACAGACCCAACAAAAAAGAATAATATAAACAAATAATTAAGAAATAATTAAGAAATATGAGATGAACCACAATGAGATTGATAGTTTGTGTGGGGGTGGGGGAGTGAGAGAAGTGCAGATCTGAGGAGACAATCGGAGAGAGGGAGGGAGGGAGAGAAAGATCTTTTTCTATTCTGGGTTGAGATTAGAGAGAGAAAAGGGGCATTTATTTATTGGTGACAATTAGTTTTTGTGAAATAAATGGATTATAATAATAAATGGGATTAACTTAACTAATGGGGTTAAGGCAAGTGGGAATTAATTATCATTGATTACCATTAGGTTCTGCTTGATTTCCTAAAGCTTTATGTTTCTTTTTTGTTTTCTTTGTAAAAAAAGACTTTTGTTGTGAGTTGAAGGAGCCCTCTGGCCTCCCTTCCCTCATCATCTCTATTAACTTAGTGGGGAGTCCCTTGGACTTCTAAAGTAAATGAATATATAGAGAGCCATGACTTATACCATGGCTACTCCTAATTGAGATAATTTTACTCTCCAAAATCCTTTACCACGTTATCAGCATTTGGCTCTCGTTCTTGAGCTTCTCCTTTTATCCCCTCAAATCACCTTCACCGCGTTTAGGAATCTTATTTGCTGCGATCCGTTGCGTCGATTTCTGCGTGTTGAAGCTCGATCCCTTGGAATCTTTGGTTGCAGCGATCCGTTGCGGCGATTTCCACGGTGCATGAGAGCGGGTATTCATTCTACGGATCTAATCTTTTTCGACGATCGTCCCTAGATCTAACGGATCTAGTGGTAAACTATACAAATCCCTAGATCGAACTTTTTGCGTACGCGTGCTAAATCTGTGACTATGTTTTTCTAAGAGATCTACAGCCAGAAAATCATATTTCAACCACACAGATTTACAGACTTCTGTTTTGAATAGATTAAATATATTTATTAAAAAAATCATCAAAAACATATGAAATTGGAGTAATTAATGTTAACAGATTCTGGAATGAGAAAATGGGTTGTTTGGGCTCAGAACGAGGCATTTGATCGACTTTATTTAATCTGAGTATATAATCAACATCTTACGACCATGAATTAAAGTGATTGGACTGTGATTTCATTTCGTCGTACTAATCGCTATGGTCCAGTAAAATTTGGTCATCGAATGGGAATTCCGCCTCTCATTGATCATCAAATCACATATCATCTAATCACTAATTTTTCCTAACATAATAACAAAGTTTGCCTGTTTTAGGGGCTATTCGCCGGCGCCCCCCCGGTCGGGGGGCTCCTCCGTCACGTGTACCACCGCCCCCCTGTCGGTGGAGGGCTCGCCCGCCGCGCCACCCCCCAGTCGGGGGTGGCTCTCCGCTGCGCCTCCCCCCTTTGTCGGGGGGCTCGGGGTTTTTCTTTTTGCCGCCGCTCCGATCTTCGGGGCGCCGCTGCAACCGATGCGCCGCTCTGCTCGTTGGGGGAACGCTGCACCCTAGGCGCCGCTCCGATCTTCCGTTGAGGTGGCCTTTTTCCTCTCGCCGCTCGGCATTCTAATCATATAGTTTCTGCAAAGTTTTGTATAGGACATAGTCTTTATACTTGTGGGCTAGTGTGTATTATTTCGATTGGCCCAACTTACTTATAAATCAAACTTCATTTGAGTGAGTGGGGTATTTTGCCTGTCCCATGCCTCTCGGCCTTTTTAGCCCATGCTATCAAACAAAATATATATATATATATATATATTTCAGAGTTATGACATGGATTGAGGGTTATGACAGTTTGCATATGGTTAGATTAAGTTTTAATCATAGAAGATTTAAGTCATCTTAATTTTCAAAATGGTTACCAAATTCTTCTGTTTCTTTCATTAGATAGCCTGTTTGTTGGGCCTGCAGCCCACTTGTAACCATGATAATAGATTCTATGGGCCTGCAGCCCCATTTAGCTTAATCATTATTTTTGCCTACCAAAATTGGGCCTGAAGCCCAGTAAATCCAATTGCAATTTTAAATGTATCAATTAGAATTTTGAAACTGTGCCTGAAGCCCAAATACTAATAACATTTTAATTTGACTTATTGGGCCTGAAGCCAAGTTAATTCAATGGCAATAATTAATTTGTTAATTTTTGGCAAATGGACCTGCAGCCCAAATATTAATAATATATTAAACTAATATATTAAAATGATTAATATTTATGGGCCTGCAGCCCCATTCAAAATATTAATTTATCTTAATTCCTTGTTATGGGCCTGTCGCCCAGTCCGTCATATTATAACACTCTTGCATTATTATTTATTTATGGAATATTAGGATTTTTCAAAATATAATTATCTTAAGGATCCGGCGACCGCTCTGCCGTTAGTCAACTAACCTAACGGTGTATGACGTCTCCCCGTGGTCCGAGAGATTATTATATTTTATAGTCTCTATTTCCATATTTTATATGCTTGTGTTATATACATGCATGGATGTTTCTTTTGTGCCTGTAGCATATTATAAACTACGTGGATGTTTATATAAGCTAAAATGTGATTTTTGGTATCGGCCAGTTTGATACCTTTTATATTCCTTGCAATTTTATTTTTTTTTTGAGAGAATTTTTAAGTGAGGATTAAATGTATTAATGCCAAAGACCGGTGTAGCGACAAATGAAGACGGAGATGAAATTTGTAAAATATTGGGACCCATTCTAGGTTTCCAACTTGTATTTTTCTTTTCTTTATGAACTGTATATCGGACTATGGACTTTTGAACGTTTTTGGGTATCTGGCCGATCCCCACATTTTCCTTATTTTTATTCTTTTTGCATGAATTTACATTTTAATTAATTAATGCTTATTTTAAATTGCATAGATAAATGGCAAAATTGGCATATGTCGATTTCGAAGTTCTTGATGCTGCAGAAAAATATTATCTGGGTTGGCGAGTGGACCTGAAGTTCCACTTGCGTTCGATGGCCCTCCTTGGCTCAATTTTGGCTCCTTCATCGGCCCCAGCAGCGGCCGATGCTTCTGCTACATCTAGCAGCACTTCTACCACTGTCTCCGATGTGGATAAGGTGAAAGTCATTACTATATTAGGAGACATATAGATCGGACCTTAAAGGCTGAATACCTTACGGTAGAGGACCCCAATTGAATTGTGGACAGCGCTGGAGGCACGGTAAAAACATTAAATTGATGTAATATTAACACGTTGTAACGGCCTGTATTTTTCCAATACTGTCAAATTAAGTATTTAAAGAAAATTCAATTTTAATTGTATTTTATAATGGTTTGTTAGGAGTCTTAAACTGATTTCAAAAATTTCCTATAAAAATATTTTGGAGTACCAGACTAGTTATGGAGTATTTTAGTAAAATCAGATTTCATCAGATACCTCTAAAAGATTTGACGAAAATTCATTTTCAGATATTGCTGTTTTGGGTCAATGAATTTATTTTCTATACAAACGTTTTCAAAATGATTCCAAACTTCTGCAGTAGCATCCTATGATCATTTAGGGCTCCCCACATTAATTTCGTATTTTTCTGATATCGTTTCAATAGAGAACCCGCAAACCCGCTTTCTAAATGTTTTGGCCAAAAACTAGTATCCCCGTAGCTCAAACCCTGGAACGGTCTTCGTATTCACGATCCTCGTGACGATACGATCCCGTGGGTATGTTTTCGTAATTTTTTGGACACGTTTACTAGTAGGGGCATTTTCGTAATTTTCGCTTTTTGTATTTTCACTAATGACCTTTCGTTAATTGGGTTTTATCTTGCTAATTACCTACTTAATCCCATTACCTAACCCAGCCCGTATCTACCCTACCACTCTCTCTCAGCTAACCCACACACCCCCCTCATCTACCCTCTCATCTACCCCCTCTCAATCTCTCTCTCTCCCTATATAATTAAACCTCTCCCCCTAGTTTACACACAAGCAAACTCTCTCTCTTCTCTCTCAGATCTCTCTCTCCCTCTTCTTCACGCAAGGCCAAGACCCCGCTTTCCCCCCTTTCTTCTCCGATCATCTCAACCCATGCCCCTCATTTCTTCTCCGAGCTCGACCCACGCCGGACCCAGCTCCGCCTCACGACACCCGCAGCGCCGCCGACGACAGGCCGCACCGAGCGCCGTCCCCCACCCTCTCGAGCCTCGTCGGAGATCCCCCTTCGCCTCGACACCACTGCAGCGCCTTCCGCCGCTGCTCGAAGCAACACCCGCACGCATCGCCGCCCTCCGAGCTGTCGGAGCTCCGGCCGACGTCGCCCAAGACCGCCCCAAGCCCACTCCCTCCGACAGCTCGCCACGGCCACGTCGCTCCGCCACCGTCTTCCCATGCCTCGCCTCGCTCGACCAACGCCACGGCCACCACTGCACCGCTCCGCCCTCGCCCTCGCCGCCGCCGCCTGCCCTCGCTCCGCCGCCGTCGGACCGCACGCACAGCTCCCCCCTCAGCGTAACGACGGAGAACGGAACGAAGCAGCGTAAGTCGATGGCAAACTTGTAAATATAACGTATTTTCGTATATTTCGTATTTTAAATTAATTAATAAATGAATTTTAAGGTTTTAAATCCATAAGTAATTATATAGGGCCCAGAAAAATGTGTGTCTACCTCTAGAAAATCAGAAATGACATTCTGGACCCAATGGCGCTAATTTCATCTCAATCCGCCGCTTAGTTTTTCCAGAATTAATTTTTAAGCCTATAAGTTAAATCCGTTATTTTCGTCCAAAAATCCGTATCTTCTTATTTTCACGTAAACTAATACTTGAGAAAAATATATGTCTTAATACTCTTTGAGACGGTCGTTTTGACACCTCATTTGCAACTTTCCGATGTAGATTGCACCCAGAATAAATTCCTGAATAAATACGTCACTAATTGAAAAATAGTTTTTAAATAGTTTTTGAGCTTTTAAAAATCCTAAAAATTACTATAATCTTCAGAAAAATATTCTATCTTGCAGTAAAACTATTTTTATCATATGTAGGCTATTTAAAATTTTAGAACCGTTTTCGACACCGTTTCAATCAGTTTTAAAAATCAAAACGATCAGATTATATAAATAGAAAATAGGGTACGCTTTAACCAATTGTTCTTGTGATTTCAGGTACCAATCTTCGTTCACCAGCTCTTTCAGCTCCAACCTCGTCTTGCCACGACGAGCTCTAAAATCGTAAGTCACGACATATTCTAAGTTTAGAAAACTAGTCTACTGTGCTTGCATGAACTTGTGACACTTCACTTATAGCCTCAGAACGGCTATTCAAGTTAAACCAAACTAGAGAACTAAAATGAAAGTAATCTACCAAAGATTACTTTGCCAACTTTCAACTTGGGTAAATTGTGTGCTAGCCACACTACCACGTGCTCAAAGCACGGAAGTAACAGTTTTTGGTGTTGAACTTGTCTTTATCCTACTTGCTGGTTTTCAATGAGGAAGTCAACCAGTTGACCTGGTGTGACTAACATGTGGAACATCCTGTGGAACAATCTTGTGAAGAACTTGTACTTGACACGTCACTGGGGTTTCGGGGTAACTCACAGTTGCGAGAGTACGGGAGTGACTAGAGTTCGATCTACATGTCAAGCTGCCTGTTCGGCCTCCTGTCTAGCTGCCTGTGTTTCGGCAAACCATCCTGCTGCCTGGGTACCGGCATTCGTCTGGGTAGCACCCAGGCAAGAGACGAACTGAACGGTCACATATTGTACTCTCCGACTTGAGTCACGTAGTTCTAGTGTAACTTGCACAGTTACTTTCTTTACAGTACATGCACTTTACTTTCCTTGCCAGTACAGTCACCGCACTTTACTTGCCGTACTTTTACTTTCTACACTTGTACAGACACTGCACCGTACTTTACTTTTACTTTACTTCCGCTTTGTCATACGTGTACAATACCTCTCTGTCTTTATTTAGAATTGTTGTGACTTACCTACGGTTCCATCTCCGTGGCACCGCAGACGACGTACATATGGATGCAGATGCTCTTGGGTTGATAGTGCCAGAGTTCGACCATGAGACCGCAGCTTTCAGAGCTATTTTCAGTTGTGTACTTTTCTTCTTTCATGTATATCTGTTGGGACATCTTGTATTGTAATAATTGGACACTATTTGTGTATTTTTGTACATCTCTGCATCGTGGCTATTTTGGTTTCACTGGTTAACTGCAGGACCTGCGCAAATATCAAATAAGTAACGGGCCCCCGAGAGCGGGTCGTTACAAGTTTGGTGGCCCATGCAGGTCCTTGCTAACTACCTCGTGAACAATATAGCAAGATCAGGATGTTCAATATAAAATACTCAAATTGAACTCTCGAGTACGAGATGTCTCGAGTGTTCACCTGTATTGGATATACGGGTGAAGTGTCCTTATTGCCATCTTCATTAGGTCTTCCTTGATCCTCATCACTTCTTTTGAACTCTTAACCCTTGCTTAGGAACTCGTGTCCCATTCTTGGTTATACCCTCCATAGTAACCTCTTTTGCTAGCAGTTATAGTGATTTTCCATAGGTTGAACTATCTACCCACTTCATCACCTTCCTTCAGTTGATGATGGCACGCATTTAAATGATCATCTTCCTTCAATGGACCATGATACCGGTCAATGTGCTTGACTAAAGTCTGTTGGATCGACCTAGCTAGTCTGGGCATAAGTGATCCTGGCTTAGTCACTTCCCTGGCCGTGTCCGCTGGACCGCAAGGACGTAAATCATGATTATGTAACGCCATCGATCTTCATCACTAGCACCCCTTTCTTTAGTTAGTGATGGCCTTCTGATCATTCTACTAATTCTTTTAATTCTTCCTAATCGCTTTTAGTTCATCTAAACTTTAGCTACGTTTATTCTAAGGAGGGTAGCATTCGGTTATCGATCACCAGAAGTTCGAGTTCGACAACGGAAGCGAATCGAAGGACGCTCAGAAGTATTGGAGGATGGTGCTAGAGATTTTGAGACGAGCCAAACCTGACGTGTAAGTGTAGACTGTTTGCGTCTTTTCATTCTTTTGAGCTAGTGTTTCTCTTCTAGCCCCTACTTCTATCTTGTACTCGTCTTTTTCTCTCCAAGGGTTTAAATTCATGTCCCACCGACCACCTTCCCCCCTATTTAATTCTTTTGTCCGTTTCCCCCCTCGAGATACGTGCCCGCCGAACCCTACCCTACCTAACCCCGACTTCGGTGCCCCCCTTTTCTCTCTTTTTAACCCACCTCCTTCCTCCGCAAGCCACCCGTGGCTTCCCTCAGACATCACCCCCCTCCTCCTCCCGGCCTCTCTCCCAAGCGAGCTCGATCGGACCCCGCATCGCCACTCCGATCTTCGATCCGCCAGCTTCCGCTTCGCTCCATTCCGTAGGCCCTAGCTCCCCGCCATGGATCGCCAGCCCGTCGGAGCCCTCGCCGTCGCAGATCGCCAGCCGCCGATGGCCCGACGACGACCTTGGGGTCTGTTGGGCTTAGCAGCAACCCTCGCCGCCACCCATGCTTTGGCCGTGTGGTCGGGATATTGGGAACCCGCCGCCATTGGTATCATTGGGAGCTCCTTTTTCTGGTTCTTCCCCCTTGAGCTGCCCAGCTTCGAGTGCTTCTTAGGGGTGCTCCTTAGTGCTTGTAGGTTCCTGAGTTTTTGGTCGTTGAACTGTTTAGGGCTGATGGTGTTTACCGTAGATGTCGACCTATGGTATTGGCAAGCAGTATCCTTAGGATTGGGTATTGGCATACTTTTGGGCTTAGGCGTTGAAGTTGGATGTCGGTCTTGTGCTCGGATTTGGGAGACGGCTAGGATGTTGGTTTCTTGTTGGATGTTATGGAGACTGCTGGGACAAGTGGTAGCGATGATCTTGACCCTCGAGAGTTGGCCTTATACTTGCCTGTATGTGTTGATCTGGGTAATGGCTTGTAATCTGGTAGCGTGGCAGATGAAGTCCTTTGTGTCCGGTTGGTTAAGTTGTAACCGTAAGGACGCACTAGGTTTATCCCTTACGTTTATGTATGCTATGGCGATAATTTACATGATTGAGACCATGTAATCATCGTTTATATATTCTAGACGTTCTGCCCTTCTCTTTGGTGTGCTTGCTTCTGACTTGTCACCTTATGTCCCAAGTTCGATCAGATGTCATCATCATCCTCATTATCATTTCCGAGTAATGCCATTATTTTATGTTTTGCCTACTTGGTAAATCGGAAGTAGCTATGGTGATAATATATATTAGTCACATCCCTTATTTTCTTACCACATTTCATGTTATTTACAACCTGATTTACTAGGTTACTTGTTTGAGCTTCTTCATAAAATCAATTATTTTCAAAAGAGATTTTTAAATTCCGAGGACGTAATTATTTTTAAGGAGGGTAGAATGTAACGGCCTGTATTTTTCCAATACTGTCAAATTAAGTATTTAAAGAAAATTCAATTTTAATTGTATTTTATAATGGTTTGTTAGGAGTCTTAAACTGATTTCAAAAATTTCCTATAATTCCTAGTACAAGTTTTCTAAAGGTACTGCGAGGCAAAGCTTTAGTGAATAGGTCAGCCAGGTTGTTGCAGGACTGGATCTGCTGGATGTCGATCTGGTTGTCTACTTGCTGTTCATGCGTCCAGAAGAGCTTGGGGGAAATGTGCTTCGTCCTGTCACCTTTGATGTAGCCACCTCGTAGTTGAGCGATGCATGCAGCATTGTCTTCGTACATGGTAGTAGGCCCAAGATCTCCCGTCTTCAGGCCGGTGGTCTTGAGGATGTGGTTGATGACTGATCGAAGCCAGAAGCATTCTCTGCTAGCTTCGTGGATCGCGATGAGCTCAGAGTGGTTGGACGAGGTCGCTGTGGATGTCTGCTTCACGGATCTCCATGAGATGGCCGTCCCACCGTATGTGAATACGAAACCGGTCTGGGACTTTGCGGTATGTGGGTCGGACCTGTATCCCGCATCTGCGTAACCGACCAGGTCGGCGGATACACCTTTCTTGAAGTATAGTCCCATGTCTACAGACCCTTGGAGGTAGCGCAGAAGTTGTTTCACTCCGTTCCAGTGGCGCTTTGAGGGCGCTGAACTGTATCTGGCTAGTAGATTTACTGCGAACGCTATATCGGGACGCGTGCAGTTTGCCAGGTATAGGAGTGCTCCAATTGCACTTAAGTAGGGTACTTCAGGACCCAGTGTTTCCTCCCCCTCTTCCAGCGGTCGGAAGGGGTCTGTTTCAACATCCAATGATCTGACAACCATTGGTGTGCTAAGCGGATGACATTTGTCCATAAGAAAGTTCTTCAGCACTTTCTTTGTATATGTCGATTGGTGTAACAGGATTCCTCCGCTTAAATGTTCAATTTGTAGCCCTAGGCAAAACTTCGTTTTGCCGAGGTCTTTCATCTCAAAAGTCTGTGTGAGACTTTTGGATATCTCATCTATCTCTGCAGGAGATCCGATGATGTTCAAGTCGTCTACGTAGACGGCGATAATTACGAATCCTGTTCCCTTTGCTCGTATGAAGATGCAAGGGCAGACTTCATTTGTTGTGAATCCTTGTTGCACTAGGAATTCACTCAGCCTGTTGTACCACATTCTACCTGACTGTTTGAGACCATACAGTGATCTCTGGAGTTTGACAGAATAGACGTCCCGAGGTCTTTCTGTCATTTTTGTCGGTAGTTTGTATCCGTCTGGGATTTTCATGTAGATGTCCTTATCTATATTTCCGTATAGGTATGCAGTCACAACGTCCATGAGCTGCATATCCAGACCTTCCTTCGTGGATAGGCCTATGATGAAACGGAAGGTGATCGCGTCCATGACCGGAGAATAGGTATCGTCATAGTCTATTCCTGGTCGTTGGGAAAAACCTTGTGCAACAAGGCGCGCTTTATAGCGCACGATCTCATTATTCTCATTTCTTTTTCTCACGAATACCCATTTATATCCCACAGGTTTAACACCTTTTGGTGTTAGGACTACAGGTCCAAAGACTTGGCGCTTCGAGAGTGAGTCCAGCTCTACTCCTATTGCCTCGTTCCACTTTGGCCAATCCTCTCTGCGTTTACATTCTGCTAGAGAGCGTGGATCGGTCTCATCGTCGTATTCAGTGACGTGAGTGGCAATAATGAGCGCGAAGTTATCATCGATGATTGTGCTTTTTCTGTCCAGTACCTCCCCGGTACGTACATAGTTTAATGAAATTTCTCCTATATTTTCCTCTTCAGGGGTTGTTAGGAGTGGAGAGGTAGCTGGGCTGAGCTCAGCATCCTGTGGTGGTATCGTTATTGTTGCTCCAGGATTTTTCCTCTTTCGAGGATTCTTATCTTTGGAGCCTGGGGGTCGTCCTCTTTTTTGTTGAGGTACGACCGCTTCTGCTGCAGGTGGATTGCATCCATCTTTGGGTATGTCAATCCTAGCTGGCGTATTTGCAGCAGGGACGTGTGATCTGACAATCTTCTGGTTGTCAGTGAATTTATCCGGTAAAATGTGAACTGTGTTCTGAATTTGAAGGATCTTCAGGATCTCTTCTTCACATTGATTTGTGCGCGGATCAAAATGGGATAAGGTCTTTGTGTCCCATGTAATGGTCTTTGAAGCTTCTGGCTTCTGTGTGTTAATGCCTAGTTTTGGAAAAATGCTTTCATCAAACTCACAATCTGCTAGACGCGCTTTAAAGGCGTCCCCTGTAAGGGGTTCGAGGTATCTAATGATCGATGGTGAGTCGAAACCAATATAGATACCAAGACGCCGTTGAGGACCCATCTTGGTCCTCTGCGGTGGTGCTATGGGGACATAGACAGCACATCCGAATATCCTCAAGTGAGAGATATCGGGCGGGTTCCCATATGCAAGTTGCATCGGAGAATAAGATTGACTACCTGACGGTCGTAATCTTATCAGCGATGCAGCGTGCAGTATGGCATGTCCCCATGCACATACCGGCAACTGGCATTGCATTAACAATGGTCTAGCGATCCATTGTAGTCTCTTTATGAGAGATTCGGCCAACCCGTTCTGGGTGTGAACATGAGCTACAGGATGTTCAACTTCTATGCCGGTTGCTTGGCAGTAGTCTAGGAAGACTTGTGAGGTGAATTCCCCAGCATTGTCCAGACGCAATTTCTTGATCTGGTTGTCTGGGAAATGTGCCCGCAATTTTATAATTTGTGCAAGTAGCTTTGCAAAGGCTACGTTGCGGGTGGACAAGAGGCACACATATGACCATTTTGAAGATGCGTCGATTAGTACCATGTAGTACCTGAATGGTCCACTTGCGGGGTGAATAGGCCCGCAAATGTCACCATGTATTCTCTCTAGGAAGCTTGGAGACTCAGAGTCCACCTTCAGGGTGGATGGTCTCGTAATCAATTTCCCTTTGTAACAAGGGGGGCAAGGATTTGCACCCTTTCGAAGTAGCGTCAGGCTTTTCGGATTAATTCCACGGGATTGGGATATGATGCGACGCATCATATTCCTTCCAGGGTGTCCTAGTCTATCGTGCCAGAGTTTGAATTCTGGTTGATTTTGGCACTTCTGGTGCTCCAAAGTGTTTGCTTCCATTGCTCTGATCCTTGTGTGGTAGAGACCCGACGGGAGTCCCTCGAAACGTTCGACGGTGTTTTTAGCACCGTTTTTATGGAACGTTACATCAAGGTATTCACTGTTTCCTTTGCTCACCGTTTCTAGGTGGTATCCGTTTAAGCGGATATCTTTAAAGCTCAACAGGTTCCTATGTGAGCTAGGGGAGAGAAGGGCATCTTTTATGAGTAGTTTTGTACTATTGGGGAGCATAAAATGTGCTTCCCCTGATCCTTCAATGATACTTGATGGACCGGAAATCGTATTTACGGTGCCATCGTATTTATTAATGCTTTGAAAAAAGCAGATGTCTTGGAGGATCGTGTGCGTAGAGGCACTGTCCACTAGGCATTTAAAGTCCATCTATTTTAAAGAAAAGTCGCAGTATAAGGAAAAAACACAAAGGTATATACTACGAAAATTAAATTGATGTCTGAAAAAGTACTTAAAACATGCCAGAGATAAGCAGATAAATTGTTTCTCAAAAGGAAAAACTACAATGCATATAAAGTAGATAAATGTCCTCAGTCGAGCTGGTCATCGTTGGAGAAGTCCTCGGCGATGAACCTGATTGGTGCCAGGTTTTCTTGAACCGCCAGGTTTGTCTCAGCTTGCTTCTGGCTTGCTTTGTACAACTCCTGAAGGTGGCGTGGAGTACGACAATTTCTGGACCAGTGTCCAGTCATGCCACACCTGTGGCATTTATCTTCCCAGTCCTTTCTGGGGGCAGAAGTCTGGCCGTCGTCTTTTCTCTTCCACACATTTTTCTTCTTCCCCTCTTGGTTGTTTCTTGGAGGGGGTCCTCGAGCCTGCTTCTTCATGGTCTTGCCCTTCTGGGGTTTGCCTTTGAAGTTGCCCCTTTTCTTCTGGAAGGAGCTGTGGTGCGCTTCAGGCGCAGGAGCAGTGCCGGTAGGGCGTGAGTTGTGGGTGGCCAGAAGGAGGTCACGATTCTGCTCTGCCATCAGAAGGCATGAGAGAAGCTCAGAGTATTTTGTGAACTTTCGTTCACGATACTGTTGCATCAGTATGACATCCTTCTCATGGAAGGATGTATACGTCTTCTCTAACATGCGTTCCTCCGTCACCTTTTCACCACACAACTTCAGGCGTGAGGTGATGCTAAAGAGTGCCGAGTTGTACTCGGCAATAGACTTGAAGTCTTGGAGACGGAGGTTCTCCCATTCATATCGCGCTCGAGGTAGGATAACATCCCTTTGATGTTTATACCTGTCCTCGAGGGCGGTCCACAACTCATACGAGTCCTCCACCGTTAGGTACTCGGCCTTCAGGGTCCGATCGATATGGCGTCTGATATAGATAATTGCTTTCGCTTTATCTATGTCAGAAACCTTATCGCCTAAGGCGATGGCGTGACTCAATCCCTGTGCTCGCAGATGGAATTTTATATCCAGCTGCCAGCTTAAGTAATTCTTTCCTGAAGCATCCAAAACGTCGAAATCGACGCTCGCAATTTTGGCCATTTATTACTCTAGCATGTAAAAAGATAGCATTAATTAGATATTTTGCGCAAAAATAAATAATCAAGCACATCAGACATAAATATTTGCTGCGTGGATCGGCTAATCACCATAAATAATTACAGTCCATTACAGTCCCAAAAAGAAAGAAAGTACAACTCGGGAACCCCCGTGGGGCCCCTATTCTTCTGGAATAGTCCTTCATCTTCTTGAAGCGTCCGCCGGGCTTGTAATTTTACAAAATTATCCTCACTACATTTTTCTCTCAAAAGGAAAATAATGCATGAAAAATAAAAATGGTGATAAACTAGCCGATCCAAAACCACAGCAAATATTAACCATTCATCGCAGGCAGTTATAATGCAGCAGGCATTATCACAGGCAGTTTATACATCGCAGGCAATTTTATTTATTCATCACAGGCAGTTTATAATGGAAAATGAAATCTACCGTTTAAAAATTATTGGACCACTAGGCAACGTCATGCACCGTTAGGTTAGTTGACTAACGGCAGAGCGGTCGCAGGATCTTCTTAATTTTTAAACGTTTTTTAAAGAAAATCATAAATCCAAATATAATTTGCGATGAGTAAAAATCACATGCATTTTGGTCCAGATTTTAACGAGAAAAAAATCGCAATAAATCTGAAAAAATTTTGAAAATTCGAAAAAATTTTCTGGGTCAGAAACCCTAGTTAGGGTTTTGGGGTACTCACGCCGGGCCCGTACCCGCTACTGGCGGGCGGGCCCGTTTGCCGCAGCAGGCGGCGGGGAGGGGGGGGGGCCGCCGCTGCAGGCGGCGGGGAGGAGGGGGGGGGGGGCCCCGCCGCGGCAGGCGACGGGGGTTGCCCGCCGCTGCAGGCGGCGGGGAGCCCCCGCCTGCGGCGGCGGGGGTTGCCCCCGTCGCTGCAGGCGGCGGGGGGTTGCCCCCGGCGCTGCAGGCGGCGGGGGTTGCCCCCGCCTGCGGCGGCGGGGGTTGCCCCCGCCGCTGGCGGCGGGGGTGCCCTGCCGCTGCAGGCGGCGGGGTTGCCCCCGCCGTTGGCGGCGGGGTTGCCCCGCCGCAGCAGGCGACGGGGAGCCCCCGTCTGCCGCGGCGGGGGTTGCCCCCGCCGATGGCGGCGGGGGTTGCCCCCGCCGATGGCGGCGGGGTTGCCCCGCCGCAGCAGGCGGCGGGGGGGGGCCCCCGCCTGCCGCGGCGGGGGTTGCCCCCGCCGATGGCGGCGGGGGTGCCCCGCCGCTGTAGGCGGCGGGGTTGCCCCCGCCGTTGGCGGCGGGGTTGCCCCGCCGCAGCAGGCGGCGGGGAGCCCCCGCCTGCCGCGGCGGGGGTTGCCCCCGCCGGCGGCGGCGGGGGTGCCCCGCCGCTGCAGGCGGCGGGGAGCCCCCGCCTGCCGCGGCGGGGGTTGCCCCCGCCGGCGGCGGCGGGGGATGCCCGCCGCTGCAGGCGGCGGGGAAATCCCCGCCTGTAGTGGCGGGGGGGTTCCCGCCGCCGCAGCGACGGCGGGAAGGCCCCCGCCGCTGCCGGCGACGGGGGGGGGGGGTCGGTGAACCCTATTTCGGGTTTGGGTGATTTTTGGGGAAAAACAACGGGTAAAAATCCGATTTTTAGTGGAAAAAACCCAATTTTTTCTTCCAAAAATACGTTTTTTAATTGAAAAAGGGTGATTTTTAGCGATAAAAACGGTGTTTTTAATCGATTGAGCCAAAAAGAATTAAATCACCACATATGCGCATATACAAAATTTAGATCTAGAGAGAAAGTTACCTCTAGATCCTACCCGCCGGATCTAGCGACGTTCGGTGAAGGAAGCCCGTTCGCGTCGCGTCCGTTCGTCGCGTCCGTCCGTCGGCAGGGGTTCGGCTTAGCTTTGAGCGTGCTGATAACGTGTTGTAAACTTGGCGGCTATGGAGACCATAGCCCTATATTTATAGTGGTAGGGTTACATAATGGGTGGATACCCACTAACGGGTAGGCCCACCAAGAAGCCCGTTTATAACACTATAAAAATATTTTGGAGTACCAGACTAGTTATGGAGTATTTTAGTAAAATCGGATTTCATCAGATACCTCTAAAAGATTTGACGAAAATTCATTTTCAGATATTGCTGTTTTGGGTCAATGAATTTATTTTCTATATAAACGTTTTCAAAATGATTCCAAACTTCTGCAGTAGCATCCTATGATCATTTAGGGCTCTCCACATTAATTTCGTATTTTTCTGATATCGTTTCAATAGAGAACCCGCAAACCCGCTTTCTAAACGTTTTGGCCAAAAACTAGTATCCCCGTAGCTCAAACCCTGGAACGGTCTTCGTATTCACGATCCTCGTGACTATACGATCCCGTGGGTATGTTTTCGTAATTTTTCGGACACGTTTACTAGTAGGGGCATTTTCGTAATTTTCGCTTTTTGTATTTTCACTAATGACCTTTCGTTAATTGGGTTTTATCTTGCTAATTACCTACTTAATCCCATTACCTAACCCAGCCCGTATCTACCCTACCCACTCTCTCTCAGCTAACCCACACACCCCCCTCATCTACCCTCTCATCTACCCCCTCTCAATCTCTCTCTCTCCCTATATAATTAAACCCCTCCCCCTAGTTTACACACAGGCAAACTCTCTCTCTTCTCTCTCAGATCTCTCTCTCCCTCTTCTTCACGCAAGGCCAAGACCCCGCTTTCCCCCCTTTCTTCTCCGATCATCTCAACCCATGCCCCTCATTTCTTCTCCGAGCTCGACCCACGCCGGACCCAGCTCCGCCTCACGACACCCGCAGCGCCGCCGACGACAGGCCGCACCGAGCGCCGTCCCCCACCCTCTCGAGCCTCGTCGGAGATCCCCCTTCGCCTCGACACCACTGCAGCGCCTTCCGCCGCTGCTCGAAGCAACACCCGCACGCATCGCCGCCCTCCGAGCTGTCGGAGCTCCGGCCGACGTCGCCCAAGACCGCCCCAAGCCCACTCCCTCCGACAGCTCGCCACGGCCACGTCGCTCCGCCACCGTCTTCCCATGCCTCGCCGCGCTCGACCAACGCCACGGCCACCACTGCACCGCTCCGCCCTCGCCCTCGCCGCCGCCGCCTGCCCTCGCTCCGCCGCCGTCGGACCGCACGCACAGCTCCCCCCTCAGCGTAACGACGGAGAACGGAACGAAGCAGCGTAAGTCGATGGCAAACTTGTAAATATAACGTATTTTCGTATATTTCGTATTTTAAATTAATTAATAAATGAATTTTAAGGTTTTAAATCCATAAGTAATTATATAGGGCCCAGAAAAATGTGTGTCTACCTCTAGAAAATCAGAAATGACATTCTGGACCCAATGGCGCTAATTTCATCTCAATCCGCCGCTTAGTTTTTCCAGAATTAATTTTTAAGCCTATAAGTTAAATCCGTTATTTTCGTCCAAAAATCCGTATCTTCTTATTTTCACGTAAACTAATACTTGAGAAAAATATATGTCTTAATACTCTTTGAGACGGTCGTTTTGACACCTCATTTGCAACTTTCCGATGTAGATTGCACCCAGAATAAATTCCTGAATAAATACGTCACTAATTGAAAAATAGTTTTTAAATAGTTTTTGAGCTTTTAAAAATCCTAAAAATTACTATAATCTTCAGAAAAATATTCTATCTTGCAGTAAAACTATTTTTATCATATGTAGGCTATTTAAAATTTTAGAACCGTTTTCGACACCGTTTCAATCAGTTTTAAAAATCAAAACGATCAGATTATATAAATAGAAAATAGGGTACGCTTTAACCAATTGTTCTTGTGATTTCAGGTACCAATCTTCGTTCACCAGCTCTTTCAGCTCCAACCTCGTCTTGCCACGACGAGCTCTAAAATCGTAAGTCACGACATATTCTAAGTTTAGAAAACTAGTCTACTGTGCTTGCATGAACTTGTGACACTTCACTTATAGCCTCAGAACGGCTATTCAAGTTAAACCAAACTAGAGAACTAAAATGAAAGTAATCTACCAAAGATTACTTTGCCAACTTTCAACTTGGGTAAATTGTGTGCTAGCCACACTACCACGTGCTCAAAGCACGGAAGTAACAGTTTTTGGTGTTGAACTTGTCTTTATCCTACTTGCTGGTTTTCAATGAGGAAGTCAACCAGTTGACCTGGTGTGACTAACATGTGGAACATCCTGTGGAACAATCTTGTGAAGAACTTGTACTTGACACGTCACTGGGGTTTCGGGGTAACTCACAGTTGCGAGAGTACGGGAGTGACTAGAGTTCGATCTACATGTCAAGCTGCCTGTTCGGCCTCCTGTCTAGCTGCCTGTGTTTCGGCAAACCATCCTGCTGCCTGGGTACCGGCATTCGTCTGGGTAGCACCCAGGCAAGAGACGAACTGAACGGTCACATATTGTACTCTCCGACTTGAGTCACGTAGTTCTAGTGTAACTTGCACAGTTACTTTCTTTACAGTACATGCACTTTACTTTCCTTGCCAGTACAGTCACCGCACTTTACTTGCCGTACTTTTACTTTCTACACTTGTACAGACACTGCACCGTACTTTACTTTTACTTTACTTCCGCTTTGTCATACGTGTACAGTACCTCTCTGTCTTTATTTAGAATTGTTGTGACTTACCTACGGTTCCATCTCCGTGGCACCGCAGACGACGTACATATGGATGCAGATGCTCTTGGGTTGATAGTGCCAGAGTTCGACCATGAGACCGCAGCTTTCAGAGCTATTTTCAGTTGTGTACTTTTCTTCTTTCATGTATATCTGTTGGGACATCTTGTATTGTAATAATTGGACACTATTTGTGTATTTTTGTACATCTCTGCATCGTGGCTATTTTGGTTTCACTGGTTAACTGCAGGACCTGCGCAAATATCAAATAAGTAACGGGCCCCCGAGAGCGGGTCGTTACAAGTTTGGTGGCCCATGCAGGTCCTTGCTAACTACCTCGTGAACAATATAGCAAGATCAGGATGTTCAATATAAAATACTCAAATTGAACTCTCGAGTACGAGATGTCTCGAGTGTTCACCTGTATTGGATATACGGGTGAAGTGTCCTTATTGCCATCTTCATTAGGTCTTCCTTGATCCTCATCACTTCTTTTGAACTCTTAACCCTTGCTTAGGAACTCGTGTCCCATTCTTGGTTATACCCTCCATAGTAACCTCTTTTGCTAGCAGTTATAGTGATTTTCCATAGGTTGAACTATCTACCCACTTCATCACCTTCCTTCAGTTGATGATGGCACGCATTTAAATGATCATCTTCCTTCAATGGACCATGATACCGGTCAATGTGCTTGACTAAAGTCTGTTGGATCGACCTAGCTAGTCTGGGCATAAGTGATCCTGGCTTAGTCACTTCCCTGGCCGTGTCCGCTGGACCGCAAGGACGTAAATCATGATTATGTAACGCCATCGATCTTCATCACTAGCACCCCTTTCTTTAGTTAGTGATGGCCTTCTGATCATTCTACTAATTCTTTTAATTCTTCCTAATCGCTTTTAGTTCATCTAAACTTTAGCTACGTTTATTCTAAGGAGGGTAGCATTCGGTTATCGATCACCAGAAGTTCGAGTTCGACAACGGAAGCGAATCGAAGGACGCTCAGAAGTATTGGAGGATGGTGCTAGAGATTTTGAGACGAGCCAAACCTGACGTGTAAGTGTAGACTGTTTGCGTCTTTTCATTCTTTTGAGCTAGTGTTTCTCTTCTAGCCCCTACTTCTATCTTGTACTCGTCTTTTTCTCTCCAAGGGTTTAAATTCATGTCCCACCGACCACCTTCCCCCCTATTTAATTCTTTTGTCCGTTTCCCCCCTCGAGATACGTGCCCGCCGAACCCTACCCTACCTAACCCCGACTTCGGTGCCCCCCTTTTCTCTCTTTTTAACCCACCTCCTTCCTCCGCAAGCCACCCGTGGCTTCCCTCAGACATCACCCCCCTCCTCCTCCCGGCCTCTCTCCCAAGCGAGCTCGATCGGACCCCGCATCGCCACTCCGATCTTCGATCCGCCAGCTTCCGCTTCGCTCCATTCCGTAGGCCCTAGCTCCCCGCCATGGATCGCCAGCCCGTCGGAGCCCTCGCCGTCGCAGATCGCCAGCCGCCGATGGCCCGACGACGACCTTGGGGTCTGTTGGGCTTAGCAGCAACCCTCGCCGCCACCCATGCTTTGGCCGTGTGGTCGGGATATTGGGAACCCGCCGCCATTGGTATCATTGGGAGCTCCTTTTTCTGGTTCTTCCCCCTTGAGCTGCCCAGCTTCGAGTGCTTCTTAGGGGTGCTCCTTAGTGCTTGTAGGTTCCTGAGTTTTTGGTCGTTGAACTGTTTAGGGCTGATGGTGTTTACCGTAGATGTCGACCTATGGTATTGGCAAGCAGTATCCTTAGGATTGGGTATTGGCATACTTTTGGGCTTAGGCGTTGAAGTTGGATGTCGGTTTTGTGCTCGGATTTGGGAGACGGCTAGGATGTTGGTTTCTTGTTGGATGTTATGGAGACTGCTGGGACAAGTGGTAGCGATGATCTTGACCCTCGAGAGTTGGCCTTATACTTGCCTGTATGTGTTGATCTGGGTAATGGCTTGTAATCTGGTAGCGTGGCAGATGAAGTCCTTTGTGTCCGGTTGGTTAAGTTGTAACCGTAAGGACGCACTAGGTTTATCCCTTACGTTTATGTATGCTATGGCGATAATTTACATGATTGAGACCATGTAATCATCGTTTATATATTCTAGACGTTCTGCCCTTCTCTTTGGTGTGCTTGCTTCTGACTTGTCACCTTATGTCCCAAGTTCGATCAGATGTCATCATCATCCTCATTATCATTTCCGAGTAATGCCATTATTTTATGTTTTGCCTACTTGGTAAATCGGAAGTAGCTATGGTGATAATATATATTAGTCACATCCCTTATTTTCTTACCACATTTCATGTTATTTACAACCTGATTTACTAGGTTACTTGTTTGAGCTTCTTCATAAAATCAATTATTTTCAAAAGAGATTTTTAAATTCCGAGGACGGAATTATTTTTAAGGAGGGTAGAATGTAACGGCCTGTATTTTTCCAATACTGTCAAATTAAGTATTTAAAGAAAATTCAATTTTAATTGTATTTTATAATGGTTTGTTAGGAGTCTTAAACTGATTTCAAAAATTTCCTATAAAAATATTTTGGAGTACCAGACTAGTTATGGAGTATTTTAGTAAAATCGGATTTCATCAGATACCTCTAAAAGATTTGACGAAAATTCATTTTCAGATATTGCTGTTTTGGGTCAATGAATTTATTTTCTATATAAACGTTTTCAAAATGATTCCAAACTTCTGCAGTAGCATCCTATGATCATTTAGGGCTCTCCACATTAATTTCGTATTTTTCTGATATCGTTTCAATAGAGAACCCGCAAACCCGCTTTCTAAACGTTTTGGCCAAAAACTAGTATCCCCGTAGCTCAAACCCTGGAACGGTCTTCGTATTCACGATCCTCGTGACTATACGATCCCGTGGGTATGTTTTCGTAATTTTTCGGACACGTTTACTAGTAGGGGCATTTTCGTAATTTTCGCTTTTTGTATTTTCACTAATGACCTTTCGTTAATTGGGTTTTATCTTGCTAATTACCTACTTAATCCCATTACCTAACCCAGCCCGTATCTACCCTACCCACTCTCTCTCAGCTAACCCACACACCCCCCTCATCTACCCTCTCATCTACCCCCTCTCAATCTCTCTCTCTCCCTATATAATTAAACCCCTCCCCCTAGTTTACACACAGGCAAACTCTCTCTCTTCTCTCTCAGATCTCTCTCTCCCTCTTCTTCACGCAAGGCCAAGACCCCGCTTTCCCCCCTTTCTTCTCCGATCATCTCAACCCATGCCCCTCATTTCTTCTCCGAGCTCGACCCACGCCGGACCCAGCTCCGCCTCACGACACCCGCAGCGCCGCCGACGACAGGCCGCACCGAGCGCCGTCCCCCACCCTCTCGAGCCTCGTCGGAGATCCCCCTTCGCCTCGACACCACTGCAGCGCCTTCCGCCGCTGCTCGAAGCAACACCCGCACGCATCGCCGCCCTCCGAGCTGTCGGAGCTCCGGCCGACGTCGCCCAAGACCGCCCCAAGCCCACTCCCTCCGACAGCTCGCCACGGCCACGTCGCTCCGCCACCGTCTTCCCATGCCTCGCCGCGCTCGACCAACGCCACGGCCACCACTGCACCGCTCCGCCCTCGCCCTCGCCGCCGCCGCCTGCCCTCGCTCCGCCGCCGTCGGACCGCACGCACAGCTCCCCCCTCAGCGTAACGACGGAGAACGGAACGAAGCAGCGTAATTCGATGGCAAACTTGTAAATATAACGTATTTTCGTATATTTCGTATTTTAAATTAATTAATAAATGAATTTTAAGGTTTTAAATCCATAAGTAATTATATAGGGCCCAGAAAAATGTGTGTCTACCTCTAGAAAATCAGAAATGACATTCTGGACCCAATGGCGCTAATTTCATCTCAATCCGCCGCTTAGTTTTTCCAGAATTAATTTTTAAGCCTATAAGTTAAATCCGTTATTTTCGTCCAAAAATCCGTATCTTCTTATTTTCACGTAAACTAATACTTGAGAAAAATATATGTCTTAATACTCTTTGAGACGGTCGTTTTGACACCTCATTTGCAACTTTCCGATGTAGATTGCACCCAGAATAAATTCCTGAATAAATACGTCACTAATTGAAAAATAGTTTTTAAATAGTTTTTGAGCTTTTAAAAATCCTAAAAATTACTATAATCTTCAGAAAAATATTCTATCTTGCAGTAAAACTATTTTTATCATATGTAGGCTATTTAAAATTTTAGAACCGTTTTCGACACCGTTTCAATCAGTTTTAAAAATCAAAACGATCAGATTATATAAATAGAAAATAGGGTACGCTTTAACCAATTGTTCTTGTGATTTCAGGTACCAATCTTCGTTCACCAGCTCTTTCAGCTCCAACCTCGTCTTGCCACGACGAGCTCTAAAATCGTAAGTCACGACATATTCTAAGTTTAGAAAACTAGTCTACTGTGCTTGCATGAACTTGTGACACTTCACTTATAGCCTCAGAACGGCTATTCAAGTTAAACCAAACTAGAGAACTAAAATGAAAGTAATCTACCAAAGATTACTTTGCCAACTTTCAACTTGGGTAAATTGTGTGCTAGCCACACTACCACGTGCTCAAAGCACGGAAGTAACAGTTTTTGGTGTTGAACTTGTCTTTATCCTACTTGCTGGTTTTCAATGAGGAAGTCAACCAGTTGACCTGGTGTGACTAACATGTGGAACATCCTGTGGAACAATCTTGTGAAGAACTTGTACTTGACACGTCACTGGGGTTTCGGGGTAACTCACAGTTGCGAGAGTACGGGAGTGACTAGAGTTCGATCTACATGTCAAGCTGCCTGTTCGGCCTCCTGTCTAGCTGCCTGTGTTTCGGCAAACCATCCTGCTGCCTGGGTACCGGCATTCGTCTGGGTAGCACCCAGGCAAGAGACGAACTGAACGGTCACATATTGTACTCTCCGACTTGAGTCACGTAGTTCTAGTGTAACTTGCACAGTTACTTTCTTTACAGTACATGCACTTTACTTTCCTTGCCAGTACAGTCACCGCACTTTACTTGCCGTACTTTTACTTTCTACACTTGTACAGACACTGCACCGTACTTTACTTTTACTTTACTTCCGCTTTGTCATACGTGTACAGTACCTCTCTGTCTTTATTTAGAATTGTTGTGACTTACCTACGGTTCCATCTCCGTGGCACCGCAGACGACGTACATATGGATGCAGATGCTCTTGGGTTGATAGTGCCAGAGTTCGACCATGAGACCGCAGCTTTCAGAGCTATTTTCAGTTGTGTACTTTTCTTCTTTCATGTATATCTGTTGGGACATCTTGTATTGTAATAATTGGACACTATTTGTGTATTTTTGTACATCTCTGCATCGTGGCTATTTTGGTTTCACTGGTTAACTGCAGGACCTGCGCAAATATCAAATAAGTAACGGGCCCCCGAGAGCGGGTCGTTACACACGTGCCAGTTATGAGTGGGAAAACCTCGGACTTCAGGACTATAAGTCCGTTGCTGAGTATAACTCTGCACTTCATAATATCACCTCACGCCTGAAGTTGTGTGGTGAAGAAGTGACTGAGCAACGCATGTTGGAAAAGACATTTACCTCGTTTCACGAGAAAAATGCAATCCTCTTGCAGCAGTATCGTGAACGCAACTTCACGAAATTCTCTGAATTGATCTCTTGCCTCCTTAGGGCATAGCAGAATAGAGAATTACTGCTTGCTACTCATAATCTACGACCAGCTGGTACTGCCCATATCCCTGAAGCCCGCCACGTTTCTCCCCAGAAGTGGAAAAACAATAAGAAGGCTAGAAAGAATAAAGGGAAGGCTGTAATGCAGCCAGCACGAGGAGAAGCAACCCAGACCAACAACAACAGAGAAATGAGAAACCTCACATGGAATCGTAACAACACTGACCAAGTGTCAATTCCTAACAAGAACTGGGAGGATAAATGCCGTCGATGTGGCATGACTGGACATTGGTCCAGAAACTGCCGCACTCCTCGCCACCTTCAGGAACTGTATCAGGCGAGCCAGAAGTCTCTGCCTGAAACAAACTTGGCAGCTGTTCAGCCGCCAACGAATTTCACTGCAAATGACTTCGAGAATGAAGACCTGCTCGATTGAGCCCTATCTATATGTCTATGCATTTTAAATTACAAATAGCTTCATCTTTAGTTTGCTTTTGTACGAAGTTTTATTTGAATGTCATTTTACATTTACTTAAACAAAATTTCGTTTTGCTTATAGATGAAGTATGAAATATTGTGGACAGTGTCTCGGTGCACTGGTGTAGCATTTATATTGCTCCCACATAAAACGAGACTATAAGATGCAAACTTCTCACCTTAAACATATAGGAATTTTTCACGTTTCAAGGATATTTCGTTTAAACGAACATAACTTGAAAACTATGGATAATAAATATTGAATATCAATATGTAACTCGTCAAGAGGATGGCCAGAAGCCCATATACTTACGATTCATTGGACCCCCGTCGGGCCCCTATAATTACAGATATTCATCATATAGAAAGCCAACTTGACTGAGCACCAGGAGTGCCTTTCATTGCCATAGTTTTTAACTCTGGCAGAATGGACTTGGTCATCCTGGATCAGCGATGATGGACGCATCATCAAATGAATCCATTGGAGAACCTGAAGATTCTTCAAAAGATTAGTTTCCTTGTCCCCCTTATCTAATGGCATACTTTTAGAGAGACCTTCCCCCCTGAAAGTGGGATGAGAGTCTCCTGGCTACATTGAGAGAATACATGGTGTCCTTTGCGGGCCTATTCACCCCGCAAGTGGCCCATTTTTGGTACTTCATTGTACTGACTGATGCATCTACTAGATGGTCTTATGTGTGCCTTTATATTCACCTGCAACATAGCTTTCTCAAAGCTAATAGTGTGGATGAATTCACTACACATATCATTCAAGACTTCTACCAAGCAATTGGCATTGAAATTGAACATCCTGTAGCATGTTCATACTCATAATGGGTTACCAGAGTCTCTGGTAAAGAGACTCCAATGGATTTCACGTCCATTGTTAAATCCCAGTTGCCCGTTGTATTTAGGGACCAACACAATGCATTCCGCATCGCTTATCACGATACGACCCTCTTGTGGCCATATCTTATTGCTGATGCCGATTGCTTATGGTTTACCACCAAGTCTTGATAACTGTGTATTTGATGAGCAAAATCTCATTGAAATAGACACGCGGTCTAAAGAAGCCTGAAATATCTGAGACCATATCATGGGACACAAAAGTCCTAATCTCGTTATGATCCGCATACTTTTTCTGCGTGAAGATGAGATTCAGAAGTTCATTCACATTCAAACTAAAGTGCATCAATTGCCGGATAAATTTACGGACAACCAGAAGATTGTTCGTTCACACGTCCCTGCTGCCAACACGCCAGCTAGGATTGACATTCCCAAAGATGGATGCAATCCACCGGCAGCAGAATTGGATGTACCTTAATTGAAAAGAGGACGCCTGCCAGGTTCAAAATATAAACTTCCTCAAAAGAGGAAGATTCCTGGATATATTAAAATGATCCATCTAGAGGATGCTGAGCTCAGACCAGCAACCTCCCCCCTCCTAATTTTCCTTGCAGATGAAACAACAGGAGAAAAATCAGTAAATTGTGTACGTACTGGAGAGGTACTGGACAGATATAGCACAGTCGTCGTCGACGGTTTTGCTTTCGCTATTGCCGTTTACGTCGCTGAATACGACGATGACGTCAACCCACTTTTCTATAGCATGAACGCATAGATTGGCCAAAGTGGGACGAGGCAATAAGAGTAGAGCTGGACTCACTCTTGAAAAGCAAAATCTTTGGACCAGTAGTCCATACACCTGAATGTGTAAAACCTGTGGAATATAAGTTGGATTTCATAAGAAATTGAAATGAAGGAAATGTGATCATTTTCCTACTAAGCCTAAACTTCTCTGAAAAAGCCAATAAATGCAGCTCATGGACGTTGTAACTGCATACATATATGGCAATAGATATAGAGATCTATATTAAACTCACAGAAGGGTATACTCTACCCCCCAGAGATGAAAGAGAGACATAGAAACGTCTTCTCCATAAAGGCTACAAAGATCATTAGTTGATCTTAAGCAATATTCTGCCCATATATCTTTTTCGAAAGATCATTGACAGGATTTGTGATATTCGCCGTACATGTGGTCGACTTAAAGCAAATAGGATCTCCTGCAGAGACCATTGAGATATCAGATAGCTTTAAGCGTACCTTGGAAATGAAAAACCTAGGTATAACAAGGTATTGTCTCGGCTTACATATTGAACACCTTCGTGGTGGAACCCCTTAATATCCTTCATACACCTGGAGTTTATGAAGAATGATGTCCATTTGCATCCTATTACAAATGGATGCTTATTTATGACACCTTCCAGTCGCTGGAAGAGGTGGAGGACATCTTAGGTCCCGAAGAGCCTAGCTTTAGTGTACTTGTTACACTTCTTTATCTGGCCAACTGCACGTATCTTTGATAGAACGTCTGCAGTAAAGTTGTTAACCAGATACAGTGTTGTCCTGGAGAACACCACTAGACCAAGGATAAGCTGCTTCTGTGCAACTTCCAAGGGTCAATGAATATATATCGCATATGCAGGTTTAAAGATCATCGCGATGACTAAAACACAAAAGGCGGTCCACTTCCTAACTACACATCATCCTCCAAAGTCTACATCTTCTGAGAAGCTCAGCATCCAAGAAACAAGTATTGAAAATGCTCAGCCAGGTCCAGCAGTACCTTGCAGACACACTGAAGACTGATTCAAAGAATACTTTAGTGGAGTCATCTACCAATTTCGAAGAGCATTCCACTCCAGAGCGCCACTGCTTTCCAAAAGCCACTAGATGAGTGAAACTTGTATAGATGAGTGATGATTGTATTTTCTTTCAGAACATGATGGATGTATAGACGAATAGGAGATGATTGTATAGATACATAGGAGATCTGTAAGCCTGAAGCTTGTACAGATCAGGGGGAGTCCCTCGATAGTTGTACTCTTTTCCCTTAAGCTGCTGGTTTTTCCCACTGGGTTTTCCACAGCTAAGGTTTTAACGAGGCAACCACAGTGACTCTGGATCCAGAAGTATCCACCCCATTAGCATACTGAATCCTGAAGTATTCATATGCTTAAACCAAGGTAATAGAGAGATGAGGGAGAGTGTTGTGAGTTGAGGGAGGCCTTTGGCCTCCCTTCCCTCATCATCTCACCATTTACTCCCCACTAACTTAGTGGGGAGTTCCTTGGACTTCTAAAGTGAATGAATATATAGAGAGCCATGGCTACTCCTAATTGAGATAATTTTACTTTCCAAAATCCTTTAACAACTTTTGAATTGTGTGGGGCAGAAATATGTTCAGGTTGTGATAATCAAAGATTTAATTACTTTAGTATTGGCCTAGTATGGCCACTAATGCAAAGATGCAATTGGACTGAAAAAATCTTGTTACAGGAGTAAACCTTTCCCATCTCTCCCTACATTGTATACATTAGTAAGGGAATCGTGTAGATCAGGTGCAAGACACAAAAAGGCGGACCCCATGAAAATTACAAGCACATTTGTGACGTGTATACTCCAGCTTTATGTGTCTTGCCACATGATCTATTAGATCACCTTTTCTATATTATTCTCTATTGGTAAACTGTGTTGAAGCATAAAACCAATTAGTTAAATATCTAAAAGGTATGGTTTTAACCTAATGAATACATAATCAAGGGTTATGCATAGTGCTTAAGAAAATTGTTTGCTAATTAAGCCTTGATAATGCCTTGATAATGCCTTGATAATGATGTCTTAAAATGACGGGGAGATAGTTAGAGTAATGTTTATGTAAGATTTCATGTTTAAAAAAATATTTATGGAATTACGTTGGTTTTCTACCTAGTCACGTGGATGATGATGCTTATGGATTTTGTGTTGGCATTCTACCTTGATGATACTATTTTATGGAATTATGTTGGTTTTCTACCTAATCGGTGATTATGGCAATATTTGTGGGATTATGTTGGCTTCTACCTAGTCAAGACATGTATGACTCACGATGGTTCAGTTTTCTGCCTAGTTGATGTATGTACGAATGATGGTGGTTTTCTTAAAGTCCGAGTAACGTATTTTCATGATTGAAGATGACTAATAACCCATTTAAAGATTTTCTCCTTTTGTGATATTTTCATGAATTTTGGTAGGAAAAACGCTTTGTTATGAATTAATGACACGTCTTTAAAAGAACATGGTTTTATCCTCATTTGCCCACCGATCCTTCTTTTACCCTCATTTGCCCACACATGCGCGAGAGGAATCCACTAAAGTTTGGTATGTGCAGTGAAGAAGAGGGAGAAGTGCCCACACACCCACACCCACACACACACACACACACACGAGGAATCCACTAAAGTTTGGTATGTGCAATGGAGAAGAGGCGAGGAATCCACTAAAGTTTGGTATGTACAGTGGAGAAGAGGGAGAAGTGGGCTGGGTAGGTCGGAAGAGGGTGAGGGTGCTAGAGAGGGTCCGAAGAGGGGGTAATGCAAGATGGATAAGGGGGCTAGGGAGGTCAAAGGAGAGGAGCTGGGGAGGTCAAAGGAGGGGATGACGTCGCCGCCCACTGCTGTTCGCCCTTCGAGGGGAAGAGGGAGAGGGAGGATGGGGAGGTCGAAAGAGGGGGGAAGGGAGGACTGTGGAAGTCAGAGGATGGGGCGGTTGAGGGGGCTGGGAAGGGTGAGGGAGGGGCTGGGGAGGTCGGAGGTGGGGGAGGTGGGGCTATGTAGGTCGGAGGAGGGAGCCGCACCGCCGCCTGCCGCTGCTCGCCCTTCGAGCGGCCATTTTACTCATCGCGCACACCCAGTGACATTTTTGGAAATTTGGCTCTGGGAGTGTGTAATAATTTCAATGGCAAACTCGTAAATAAGTTGTATGTGCGTTGAAGTAATGGCAAACTTGTAAATAAGTGTTATGCGGGCAAAATAGTGGGTGTGCAAATCAATTCACTTACAAGTTTGCCATTCAATTTTATTATGTGCACATACCATTTATTCCTCTTTTATCCTCGTCTGCCCCTTGACATCGCCCCTCACCACCATCGACTAGAACTCCGATAACTATTTGCTAGGGTTTGAAATGGACGGTGAGGAAGAGGGAGAAGGCGTCTGTGGATGTCAGAGGAGGGAGATGGATTTGTAAGTTTGATCCATCCGAATAGAGCCTAAACTTTTAATAAAGTTGGAAGAGTCGAAGCTCATATATATAGCATTGGAGTCATCGGATCGGGTGCCTCCAAGCAACTTCAAAAGTGAAGGTTTTATCGTTTCTCGTGTAAAAAAAACACATTTGAGGCATTGCATGACTTTTCATACAAAATTAATCAAAAAGATTTGAGTCTCTTGTGGTAATCCAAAGATTTGAGATGTGTGCACTCTCAAAAAAAAATTAATAATTAGTGCTGCCTGAAATAAACCTTGGTAAGAACCCTGTTAGACGCTATGTTGCAGACACATCAAAATCATGTAGAATCAAAATAGACAAATATCCTCTAATATGGTATCAATAAGAAGTGTGGTAGAAGATTAAGAAAAGACAACAGTGCTGGGCTCAAACATTGAAGAGACTCCGAGAAACAATTTATTCCGCTGATTCAGTTTATGTCAAGGGCTTGCAATTAGCCACGCAGAAGACAGAACAAGAAGAAGCACAGCCACGGTCAGGCGAACCGCTTGTATCACCACACGTCAGGGCGAAGCTCGCCGGTAGCCGGAGGCATCCATCTCCCAGAGTGGTAGACGCTCTCGCCGACTTTCCACCCCGGAACGTCCTTCATGATCCTGGCCTCCTCTTCCAAGTACTTGTTCCACTCTTTGACAAACCTAAAAGATGCACTGGTGAAGTAAGGATGCTGCAGCGAGACAATGAGTGAGCGGAAGGGGAAATTTCTAGGGTTTTTTTTTTTTGGGTTTTTCTGATATTAGTCCCTTAAATTATGCGTAATTTGATATTAGTCCATTAATTCTTCGTATTTTGAGTCTAATCCCTCAAATCTTACGCCGTTAACCTAAATAGTCCCCCCATCCTATATTCTGTTAAATAGTTAGATTAATTAACGATTAATTAACAATTAGTGTTAATTAACACGTCGGCACTAACAGCCACGTCAGCGCTAACGGAGCTTTTTAACGGAAAATTAGAGTGGGGGACTATTTTGATTATAGTTAATGATTTGAGGGATTAAATTCAAAATTCGAAGATTTAAGGGACTAATATCAAATTATGCAAGATTTAAGGGACTAATATGAGAAAGCCCCTTTTTTCACCTTTCATCTTCTTCAGCTTGAAGCATGGGGAGTATTGCCCCTCGAGCAGCATACTTCTCTTCCTTCAGTGCCCTGCACATTTGAGAACAATAGCATTGGCATGTTTGACTTATGAATCATAGAGGATACTAAAGGTAATGTATTGCCAATTAAATGCACGATAAACCGTAATAATAAAGGAACATATCATAATCGGAAGGGAGAAAAAATAAAGCAAAATTAAGAAACTGCCCATAGGTGCATTCCATGCTGGAAAGAGGTATCAAATCCACGATTTGAGGAGCAATCTATTAGACCAAGGTAATCAACTCCCTATTAGTTGCATTCCTCCATAGCAAAACAAATTGCTTATTGGCATCGGTTCACTGGATGCTAGATGCCCGTGCTTGTGTTGCACCTGAAATAGCATGATCTCCCCCACCCCCAGACAGTCGTTTATCCATGCTCAGAAGCTGAGTCATACATATAATACGTATGGAATATAGCTCAATGTAGTCAATCCACATTTTATCCCATGTATCCTTGTATAGCTAGGAGTTTATGTATGATGGACTAGAGAAGATGCTCAAACATTGTGGACCAATGCTAAGGGTGAAGCGGAAACTCTGGTGTTTGCCAAACTGCTAGCTTTTTTACAAGTCAATTTTTGGGAAAGAATGGACGGAGAAAAACCTAGAATATTTGATGAAGATCATCAAAAGGAAATGAACTACTAATATATCACCAAACTTGGAACATATCTTGACACAAGAAAGTATAAACATAAAGCATAAAAGATTTTAATCTACCACCACCATCACTGTCAAGCAAGCATGTACTCACCGACATTCACCAACAATGGCATGTATATGGGCAAGAAAGTTGTTATAAATCACACTTCCTCCAAGTAGGTTTCTGAACAGGCTTAGCTTTGTAATCAAATCTGTATCTTTTGACCAAGCTGTTAAGGCCTAATTTGCCAACAGAGAATATAAAACTGGGAATCCATGTACGTTAAAAGGAACCACCATTTGTATTCATACAGACCTCAGATTCTGAAATGGGGGTTAGATTAAGTGAGTGTTTGACAATATAGTGTCAATTTATACGCCTGTCACAGTTTGTGATAATTCAGTCAGACCGGATCCTTACAAACCCTAATTTCAAAAGCTTTCGGGGCCTTTAAACCCCAGTTCATGACACTGTACTTAGGCATCCAAACAATGGGGTGTGGGCCCCAAAGTCCACCAAATCATAGTTTTACAAACTAAACTGTGTTGCTAAATTAGGCCTAGACAAACATAATCAGACTTTGATTCTCCTTATCAACTTAAGCATCCAAACAATGGGTTTTGGGCCCCAAAGTCCACCAAATCATAGTTTCACAAACTAAGCTGTGTTGCTGAATGAGGCCTAGACAAACAGAATCAGACTTTGGTTCTCCTTGTCAACTTAGGCATCCAAACAATGGGTTTTGGGCCCCAAAGTCTACCATATCATAGTTTCACAAACTAAGCTGTGTTGCTGAATGAGGCCTAAACAAACAGAATCAGACTTTGGGTCTCCTTGTCAACTTAGGCATCCAAACAATGGGGTTTGGACCCCAAAGTCCACCATATCATGGTTTCACAAACTAAGCTGTGTTGCTAAATGAGGCCTAAACAAACAGAATCAGACTTTGGGTCTCCTTATCAACTTTGTCTAAAGTCTAAACTATTCGGGGTCAGGTCTGTGAATCCCACTCGGTGAATCCTCCTCAGCCATCCATTCCTCTTAGGACACAATTTGGTACCGCTGGTTTGTGCCATGATAATTATTTATGTTTTCTACTATATTTCTTTCAAATACCTTTCTAGAATATCCAAGTTAACTAATTCTTTACATCTTCTTACGTGAGCCTTATCAGCTCTTGGTCATACATGCATATATCAGTGATCTAATACACAATTGAAGCAACACCTACACTTTACATGTATGCCCATATTTGATAACTTCTGATCCTCAGAAGTATTTATCACACTCCAGAGCAGTGTTGTAAATACTCCAACCGCAGAACACTCAACAGCAATAAGTAATAATGGGGTTAAGCTGTCTTGTTAACATGTCAACTCTCGCCCACCCAAGCACAAAAAAGACATAAGTTGTAGTACTGCTTTGAAGATAACAGCATGATGGGGATGTTAGTAGGCTCGATGGCAGGATCCCAGATAAGGATTGTAATTTGACACCACATGCTACATGCAGTTAGCAGGTTTGGGTGTAATTTAAGTGGTTGGTTTAAGGTTTGACATCATGACTCGCCTTTTGCCAGAGTTAGTCGATATAATGGAGAACATGTTATGGAAGCTAGATCTAGTGTTCTATGACGGTGGAATTTGAAGAAGAATTAGAGATCTAATGGATTTAGGATTTGATCAAAAGGGACTAAATATCGGGATTTGGATAACTTTTGGACCTCGCACTCAAAAACCTCACACACCCACCACTCACACGCATCTTAGATGCATGTAGTTTCTAAGAAATCCAAGGTTCTTCACAAACCATCCAGGGTTTCTTTAAAAAAAAACTCAATTCAGTCTGTTCACTAACTTCCTGAATATTTCTAAGTAAATGAATGTTTACAGCCTTCTAGTACGTGCATGACAAATGCTATTAATATATTTAAAAAATAAAGAAAACAACAAAAGGCTCCAAAAAGCCCAATGGGCCAATGTGAACAACATGTGCTACTTATTTAAATAAAAAAATAAGCCTAAATGACTAAAAATAAGTCTCTTCGAAGAATCTTCAGTAATAGTATGAGTATCTTCGACTTCAAAACAAATGTAACTCTAGATGTAGACTTGTCCTACTTCAAAACTTCGATCTCGAGTTTTGAATAAGTGCAAAATCAAAAGGCTTGAGTGATCACCTTGGGAAGAATATTCCGACAGCAAGGTAAAACTAGATAGAAATAAATATAAAACATGATGGTGAGTAAGTGAAGGCGTATCAGGAATCCAAGAGTTGATCGGCCATGGTATTTGAATTAGAGTTTCAGGGTAGATTCAGCTCACGAAGCAACCCAGCATGCATCTCTTCGTCAAGCCCTAGCTCAAGATCAACAAGTAGCTTGTCCTTAAACTTAAGCTTGAGCTTGGGTTGAGGCTCTAACTTAGGCTCTAATTCTGATCCTGCAAGCTCTTCCTTTAACTCTAGCTTTGCAGTCTTTAACTCAAACTGTGTCATCATTCAGACTCAGGTTATGGCTCCAATTAAGGCTTTAGATCTGCTTGTTTCCTGTACAATTCTACAAAAGCATGAAAGGTACAAAGAAGTTTGTTGCACTTCGCAAATGGGTCTGTTCACGGTTCTTTCTTAGGCCTTTGAATGATGATGGTTGAGACGAACGATAAGCATTGAAAGTAGTAGATGTGGCATCAAAACATTTTACCGAACGGTGAACTCTTTGGGAGAACAAATTGTTGATTGTTAAGTACTCTCATATGTTTCCAAGAACGAATATCAGAATGATTACTTAACCATCATCTATCTGCTTCACCATTTAGCCTGATTATTGCATAAATATACATCTACACTACAATCAAATAATGATGCGAGAATAAATCATCCAAGCCATTCATTCAACCTTCAAATTCACTCAAATGGTGACAAAATCTTTCATCAAAATCCAAAAAATCATATACGTTGCCCAACTATGAGTATGGCGATATTTTTTAGACGACAAGTGGTATCTTACCATAAGAAAGCATATAGCGAGGATAATACAAAGAGAATAAAAAGCTATGCTTAAAGAAAATCTACATCAAAAAAGCCTAAAATACTTCACATTACCTTAGAATATAAAAATGACTCGATCTGGAACGAATCTGCTTGACAATCAACCCAAAATCAACCCAAAATATGCCCAAACGGCTGTTGCGGTTCAGGACTAAGTCAATATAAACAGTGTCATCTTGTTTCAAGCGGTGGAACAATAATGGTTCCAGCATGCGAGCTTGCTTGGGTTGGCTAGAGTCTGCTAGGCTTGAGTCGGTTTCAACAGCTCTTATCGACTCGGTTTGGAGTCGATGAACAGTATCATCTCGATTCGAGTTGATCCGAATAGTATTTAGCTTGATCAAGCTGTTAAATTAAAATGTCTTATTTTGATGCAGATCGTTGCAGATCTTAATTGGATGCCCGTGGGTTGCACCTCAGGCTCATTGACCATCGACATGTATGACAACAATGGCTGCTTCAGCCTTGATAGACAACGACGAGGGCGGGGTGAACGTTGAATAGGATGACGGTAATGGTGGAGAATGGAGGTGGCGAAAGGGTTGCGGACAACGTCGATGTTGATGAACGATAGTGACAACGTAGGAGGGCGATTTTGATGACGATGATGTTGCAATGACAAAGGCAACAACGGGAGCTCAGAATGACAGATAATGAAGACAATGAGAAGGTGACGGTAAGATACAGGCGGTAAGGCTTTGCTTATAACGATGACAAAGATTAAGGATGAAGGTAGGAAGGCAGTATTAGGCTGTCAGGATTATCGATTTGGCTATGGCTTGAAGGAGGAAGAAGGTTAACAGTGAAGTCGGATAGAATTAGGGGGTCAATTTAGGGTCATGGTAGAGAATGTGGTGATGAACAATATTTTTTTGTTGGAACTACTAAATCTAATGAAAAGATGGTATCTTTAGAATTGAAACTTTTGAATATATCTGCTCTGATACCAAGATGATGGGAAACAAGTAACGAAAGCTAGATGGTTTCTACGGGGAGAGGGAAAGAATTAGAGATTTAACGTATTAGTGGTGAAAAACATCCTAGAGGGGGGTGAATAGGGTGTGTGACACAAATTTAAAAACAATCACAATCACAGAGATAATCAGACGCAGATATTTTTTAACGGAGTGGCTCCCCGCCAAAACTCCGACCCCAATACCTATGAGGATTTCACTCAATAAACCTGATCACACTTACAGGTAGTGATCTCACCGTTCACAGATATAGTTTGACAAGACTAAGCACAGATATAGCTTCTGAGTAAAGCTATTCGCAATATTTTCTCACAACAAAGCAGTAATAATCAACTTAATACTTCAGTAAAAGTCTGGAAAAATATCACCGTGATGAAATTGATGAGATCATGGTCAAGTAGACTCAAACCGCTCGCAAATCCGATGTCTGGTTTAGAAGATATCCGCTGTTGAAGTTTGTATTGCAAAATGGTTTGCTGATGGACTGTGCGTAAAGTAAATTGATGTAGATCTGCTTGGGCTGCGGGCTGTGCGTAAAGTAATTTCGCAAGTTTACATCCAGGGTCACAGAACTCCAATTCTTGGTGCCAGCTTGCAAAATTTCCCGAGCTTATCCTTGTCGTGACTCGGAGGAAGCCGTGACTCCCCGTCGTTCGTCCCTGCCGTGAGAATCGTCGCCGCGAATCGTCGAACTTGGGTTGCCTGAGGAAGACGAAGCCGCCGGTTGATAGCTGCCGTGATTCGAAGCCTTGTATCGCTGCCGTGGAGTTCGCCGCTGTAGATCACTGAGTTGTCGAAGCGCTGGAGAATGCTGACGAAGCCCGGTGCCCTTGGATCGCCTGAGGAAGACGAAGCCGCTGGAGAATACTGACGAAGCCCTTGGAAATTGATCGAAGCCGAGGATGATCGCAGGGCGTACGAAGACGATCGCAGATCTTGGAGCCCCTGAGGACGACGCAGCCGTGGAGTCTCAGGAGAAGGGTGAAGTCGTCGTGATCTTGTCTGTGAACGAGGAAGGATGAAGTCGCCTATTGCTGGACGAAGTCGAGGCTGTCTCCGTCGTTAGGTCGCTGGAGGAAGTCACTGCCGAAGCCTTCAAGTCCTCAGAGAACACTGTCGACTTCGCCCCCGGGTCACCGGAGGACTTCGTCGCGCGTTCTCGGAGGCCGTGCGTCTCGAATTAGAAAAATCAGAGAGGGGGGCCGTTAATAATTCTCTCTACGCTGCGTGACCTTGTTAATTCTTTTCTCCTTTTTAATGGCCAGAGTTTTTCACTTTCGTTTTCTTTTGTTGTTGGATGATGTCATCTGTCAACTCGTTTTACATGATGAGCCCAAAAGAAAACAGTTTCAAAACAAACAACCATTCGAAAAAAATTGTTGTTATCCAATAAAGCGGTATCTATTAATGCCATGGAGCAATTCTTGACTTGTTGTTTTTCAATCAAAAAAATCAGTTGAAGAATCAGCCCCTACTCCAATCACAAAAGATTGTGATTTCTTTATGTTGAGAATCTGTCGCGCACTAACACTTCATGTTGTCTTTCTCTTGCAAATAGAATTTAATTTGCAGTTTGCTACCTGTAATCACTTAATGAAAGACATTAGTCACACGACGACTTGTTTGTCATCATCAAAATTAACTCGTATGACCTATTTGGTGAACAAAATAGGCCAACAATCTCCCCCTTTTGATGATGGCAAACAAGCCTAGAAAAAATATTTAGGAGCAATATTGAGGAGCAAGTTACATAAGCACAAGATAATAAACATAATATGCTCCCCCTCAAAATGTGCATCTCTCCCCCTTGATTATTTTTCTACTCTCCCCCTTTTGCCATTAATCGAAAAGATCACGAAAAAAAATTGAAGAGGTTAATAATGAGACATGAAACAAGTGAGGTAAGTCGAAGAAACAAGATATTGATGACGATGCTCATAGTAATGCTTTTTCCCCACGAGCTTAAAGTATAACAAATGTCATGAGCATTGAAAGCATACGGTAGTTGTAAGAATTCTAATAAGAAGAAGATGTATTATGAAACACTTTGACAACATGAAAGGTGCTTAAAAACTAAGAGATTAAACTAAAAGATTATCTAATACAAATTGTGAGCCGTCGTTGCTATGGAATAATCAATACGTAATGTGTAGGAAGACACCAATCAAGGGATACCATGGTGTTAAATTTCGGGTCCCTTGGAATTGAGGTGCGCTATGTGGTTACTTCATCTACCATATTTCATACGCATTGCTCAACAAACCCCCAAAATCCGGTTACTGGCCGCCAGTATCAAAGGTAATATATTTGAAGATGTTTTGCTATTCCCCCCCCCCCCCCACCTTTTTAAAAGCTCATTGCATTTTTTGTTTTAAATATTACAATGTTGGTGTCTCAGAATAGTGACGCATGAAGGCATCGAAATATTCGGCTCCTACTAAATAATTATCCATAGAGATTTAAGCGCACAAAATTGTAAGGATAAAATATAAATTCAAAAACTTTAGAATCTAAGCACATCCGATTGTCTCCATTGTTTATAAGACTCAATCAATCTATTTGAATCGTACAATTTGGCATGCTTACAAGTTTCACTTTTTCATTAATAATTCAAGTATTGGGATTTTACAAAAATATGGTGCATCATTATCAAAAACATTTTAATGTTTCTAAGATGTCTAACAAGGTTCATATCAAATTCTCAACCAAAATCAATAATAGTGATGACGATCATGCATGCACATACCAAGAATGACCAAATCCACATTAAGATGAAATAGTGTGTGGCTTAGGTACAATAAGTAAGCAAGTGTATGTGCATGGATATGCATGCTAATGCTCAATTAGTGACATAATCCCCAACTCCCTTCGAATGAAGCAAAATTGTTTTTGGTTTAAGGGTTTGGTGAAAATGTCCGCTAATTGTTTTTCTGTATCAATATATCCTAAAGAGATATCTTTCTTATCAACGTGATCTCTAAGGAAGTGGTGACGAATATCAATATGTTTTGTTCTAGAGTGTAGAATAGGATTTTTAGATAGATTTATAGCACTCTTGTTGTCACACCAAATGGTTGTAGGTTGGAAAGATCGTAGTCTCTGAGGGTTTGTCTCATCCATAGAATTTGAGCACAACAACAACCTGCTGAAACATATTCGGCTTCGGTTGTACTCAATGCTATGGAGTTTTGCGTCTTGGAAAACCATGAAACAAGAGACATATCTAGTAGTTGGCAAGTGCCCGTGGTACTCTTACGATTGGTTTTACTTCCCGCAAAATCCGCATCACAATATCCTACAAGCTCAAATGATGTGGAACAAGGATACCATAAACCAAAATCTAAGGTTCCTTTAACATATCGAATTATTCGTTTAACATAAGAAAGATGGGACTCTTTTGGACAAGATTGAAACCTTGCACATAAACATACACTGAACATTATATCAGGCCTACTAACTGTCAAGTATAATAGGCTACCAATCATACCTCGGTACAAGCGGTCATCTACTTTCTTTCCCTTTTCGTCTTTATCCATCGTTGCCGTCGTTGCCATGGGAGTAGAGCATTCCTTAGCATTTTCAAGTCCAAACTTCTTCACTAACTCCTTTGCATATTTTGCTTGATTGATGAAAATTCTGTCCTCACATTGTTTGATTTGCAAACCGAGCATGAATGTAAGTTCACCCATCAGGCTCATCTCAAATTCCCTAGACATACATGAAGCAAATTCCTCACACAGTAGATTGTTAGTAGCACCAAAAACGATATCATCAACATATATTTGTACTACAAGTAGATCTTTAGTTTGATGTTTAACAAATAGAGTTTTATCTGCCTTTCCCATGGAAAAATTATTTTCAAGCAAAAATTTACTAAGTCGCTCATACCAAGCTCTAGGAGCTTGTTTGAGCCCATATAAAGCACGTTTAAGCTTGAAAACATAGTCCGGGTGGATGGAGTCTTCAAACCCAGGAGGTTGTTTGACATAGACTTCCTCAGATAAAACTCCATTCAAAAAGGCACTCTTGACGTCCATTTGAAAGAGTTTGAATTTCATGAAACTAGCGAATGCTAAAAGCATTCTAATTGCTTCCAATCTTGCGACGGGAGCAAATGTTTCATCAAAATCAATCACTTCCTCTTGGTTATAACATTGTGCTACTAATCTAGCTTTATTACGCACAACATTTCCCATTTCGTCAAGTTTGTTTCTAAATACCCATTTAGTGCCTATAATTGTTTGATTTTTTGGTTTAGGAACAAGTTCCCAAACTTGATTCCTATCAAATTGTGACAATTCCTCCTGCATTGCCATAATCCAATAGGAATCTTCTAAAGCACTATCAACATTTTTAGGCTCCAAAATGGATATAAATGCAAAGTTAACCATCAAATTAAAGCTACTTCTAGTACGTATACCTTCCGTCGTGTCTCCAAGGATTTGATTCTTTGGATGATCCTTCTGAAAGTGCCAATCCTTAGGGAGATCTTGTGATGACGTAGTAGCTTCTGCTTCTTTTGATACACCATCATTGTTGTTCTCTTGCTCATTGGAATTGCTAGTGTTTGTCTCCAGTCCATCCAAGCCACATGTAATATCTGTAGAATCTGCAGCACTAGAAGATTCATTAATATCACTGTTCTCATCAAATTTCACATGCACAGTTTCTTGAATAGTAAGAGTTCTTTTGTTAAATACTCGGTAAGATTTGCTATGTGGTGAGTAGCCAACAAAAATACCCTCATCGGATTTAGCATCAAATTTATCCAGATTTACGCCTACTTTCAGAATATAGCATTTGCATCCAAATGGTTTTAAATGTGATAAGTTGGGAGTCAACTCTCTATAAAGCTCATAAGGTGTTTTCTTCAAAATGGGTCTAATGGACACACGATTTAAAATATAGCAAGAAGTATGTATAGCTTCAGCCCAAAAATATAAAGGCAAGTTGTAATCATGAATCATGGTCCTAGCCATTTCTTGCAAAGTACGGTTTTTCCTCTCAACCACCCCATTTTGTTGTGGTGTCCTCGGGGCGGAAAAATTATGTGAATAACCTTTTGAAATGCAAAAATCATCAAAGCTAGTATTAACAAATTCTCCTCCATGATCACTTCTAACTTTGATAATTGAAAAACCTTTTTCATTTTCAACCTTTTTACAAAACATTTTGAAAACATCAAAAGTTTCATGTTTATGTGTCAAAAAATAAACCCAGGTGAAACGTGAAAAGTCATCGACAATAACAAAGCAATAATGCATACCACCTAAACTAGCAACCTTTGTGGGTCCAAATAAATCCAAATGTATCAGTTGCAATGGCTTAGAAGTAGTTACAACGTTTTTAGGATTGAAACTACTTTTATGTTGTTTACCTAGTTGACATGCATCACAAAGCTTATCCCGATCAAAGCTAATTTGAGGTAAACCTCTCACTAGTTTCTTTCGAGCAAGCTTTGAGATTAGGTCCATACCGGCCAGGCCTAATCTTCGATGCCAAAGCCAACTAGTCTCATGTGATGCAACTAAACATTTTAGATTATTTGAATTACTAAGTTTGATAGTATAGATGTTATTATAAGATGTACCCTTGAAAAGAATATGATGCGATTCGCTAGGGATTTGACGATAAAAAGAGGATTTTTATTAGAATTTCAGATCTAGTACTAAAAAGAAACCCTACTACAATTAAACTACTCACTAATTAACGACTAGAAGACAATTCTTAACCTAGGGGGAAAAGCCAAAACCTAATACAATTAATCTAAGGGATAAATAAAATAACTCTCAACAATTTCCGCATACCCCATTAGGGCAGGCTCACCCCCCTTAAATAGAAAAAACTCCCCTATTTGTTGTTTTACCCAAATGCCCCTCTTGTTATTTCCAGCCGCATCACTACTCCGCTCCTGAAAAACCACCTTGTCCTCAAGGTGGTGCACAATGTCCGTGGGCCATCCGTTCCACCAGGTCGATTGCAAGCCTCCTCCCGAGTCAAATGGATGAGAGTGGTCCCCACCGCTTTCAACGAAGTCCGGAAAAGTATCGTCGAGCCAAGGCGGAATCCAAAAAGCGTCGTCGGGCCCGACAAATACTTAGGATCGTCGTCGTCATCGTTGCACTGCTGGAATCCTTCTGGGCGGGGCTTCCGGGGGCCCGGAAACGCTTGGAAAAGTCTGTCGGACGTTCTGGAAGGTCGGTGGGCCCCCCAGGGGTCCGTCAGACCTCGGGACCCCCCTCTGGGGTCGGCCGAGGCTCCCCAGGCCGTCGCCGGGGGCGGCCGGCCCTGAAATTGGGCCGGCGGCCCCCAGGCGGCGGCGCCTGGGCCCGCCGAAGCCGCAGGGGGGCGGCAGGTGCGGACGCCCCTCCCAGGGGCCTGGCGGCCCCCCGCCGCCCCTCTGGGGGTTCGCCGGCCCCCCCAGAGATCCCTGGGGGGTCGGCGGCCACCCAAGGGGCTACCGGGGTACCGGAGACCCCCCTCCGGCACCTTTGTCCTCGCGGCGTGGCGGCGCGTGGTCTTGGTGAGTCCCCCACACGTTGTCTCTTTGATCGAAGCCTCCGTTTTCTTCTAGATCCGGATCATCTTCAAAAGAAACCGTCTTTTTCGGATCTGGATCTGAAATTTCCAGATCTGGATCTGATAATTCCAGATCTGGATCTGATAACTTCAGATCTGGCTCCGGATCTGGTAGATCTGGATCTGATAATTCCAGATCTGGATCTGGCTCCGGATCTGGTAGATCTGGCTCCGGATCTGGTAGATCTGGACTTAGAATCTTCAGATCTAGCCCCGGATCTTTATTTGTTGTCAAAAGCGGCTCCTTTTTGCTTGGATCCCTCTTTAAGTTGAGTTTCATGGATAACGCCGCTATTGCCTCCGCTAACTCCGCCAATTTTGTTTCAGTTCTCGCTTGATTTTCTTTCATCTTTGCCTCCGTTTTCTCTTGGTTCTCTTTCATCTCTTTCCGGAGCTCCGCGGCCATCTCGGCATCTTCTTTCCTCAGATCGATGAAACCCTTGCTGATTTGGGCTTCTATCCGTTCAACCTTCTCTTCCAAAATTTCGACCCGCTCCTTGGATCGTGTGCTTGCCATGGATCGACGGCTCTGATACCAATTGATGCGATTCACTAGGGATTTGACGATAAAAAGAGGATTTTTATTAGAATTTCAGATCTAGTACTAAAAAGAAACCCTACTACAATTAAACTACTCACTAATTAACGACTAGAAGACAATTCTTAACCTAGGGGGAAAAGCCAAAACCTAATACAATTAATCTAAGGGATAAATAAAATAACTCTCAACAATTTCCGCATACACCATTAGGGCCGGCTCACCCCCCTTAAATAGAAAAAACTCCCCTATTTGTTGTTTTACCCAAATGCCCCTCTTGTTATTTCCAGCCGCATCAGAATATCATCACCTTTTAAAATATATACTTTGTCATTTTCGAAATGAACCTTAAGGCCTATAGAGCATAGCTGACTCACACTTAACAAGTTATGTGCTAAACCATCAACAAGATTAACATTTTCAATGACCACAAGAGGATGCTTACCAATATTACCTTTACCCAAGATTTTGCACTTCTTTCCATCCCCAAGAATAACCGTCCCTCCGTCTTTCCTTGATAGCATCGTGAAGAGGGATTCGTTGCCCGTCATGTGATTCGAGCAACCGCTATCAAGGTACCAAATGCTGTCATTTTCCACTTGAAGATGCACCTGCAAAAGAAGATGCACCCTTTGGTAACCAAATTTTGGATCCACAATTCTTAGTACGATGCTTTGGAACCCATATGAAATATGCAGGATAATATCTGGCCAAGCAATCATACATAACATGCCCATTTTTGTTGCAATAAAAACATGTAACATTGAAATGCTTATTAGTAGATGACATATGATTTTTGTGCATGCAATGTTCAAAACTCATGTCTCTTGCAAAATTCTTTTCAATGATCTTCCTAATTTCTTTCTTAGGTTGTTTTTTCTGAAAGCCAAGACCATGTTTACTAGATTGTTCATTAAGCCCATTTATCATCTTATTAAAGCTTTCTTGGCTATTTGTGAATTTCTTTAATGTCAAGCTAAGATTTTGATTTTCATTCTCAAGTTCACTAATCTTAGTCTCATATCTTTTTTCTTTTTCACTAGTTTCAGAATCGATGGCTATGTGTTTTCCTTTTATTAAATTAGATTTTTCTTTTTCAAGCTCTTCCAATTTTTCTTCATAGTTAGCCACTTTTAGGTTCAATAATTTTATTTCAGAATCTTTAGAACTAAGAATACTAATTTTCTCTTTTAATTCTTTAGCGAGATTAACATGGTCAAACTCTAACGTAGCCAATTTTTTATTAGTATTTTCTAGCTCTAAGGTTTTTGTTTCTAGTTGGGTTTCATCAAAATTATATATTATTTCCTTTTGTTCTTTCCACTTAACGAATAGCTCATCTCTCTCTCTTGTCATGCTCCCTAGTTCATCTTTTAATGAATCACGAACTTTTTTTAATTTAAGGAATTTAGGACCCATTTCTTGAAGGAGTTCTACAAGAAATTCATAAGCTTCCTCCATGCTAGAAAACATATCATCGCTAATATTCATTTCATCGTCAAAGCTTTGAACAAGAGAGCTAATTTTTACCTTTTCGCTTCCAGCCATAAAGCAAGTTCCAGTGTTGTCGTTCCAGTCATCATCTGAGGAGAGCTCTTCTGCGTCACTTTCTCGTAGCCACCATTCCTCGCTTTGATGTTCTCTTTTCTCCATCACCAGTCTTTTCCTTTCCTTTTCCTTTCAGAAGTGGACATTCTGCTTTCATGTGCCCTCTCTTATTACATCTGAAACACTGAGGTGCAGAATTTTCTCCATCATTTTCTTCATTTTTCTTGGTTCCCCAAATGCTTCCCGTCCTTCTTTTGTTGTTTTTTATGAATTTCACAAATTTCCTTGTAACAAGAGCCATGCTTTCATCATCTTATTCATTCATCTCCTCCTTGAGCATTTTGGAGATTTGAAAAGCTAAGTTCTTTTCCTTTGTTTCCTCCTTCTTAGGTTTCTCTTCCATCTTTGGTGTGATGTCATTGGCCGTCTTCAATTGAACCTCATAAGCCATTAATTTTCCCATTAGCTTCTCGAAACTGATATCTGCCAAATCATGTGCTTCTTCGATCGCCGTCCTCTTTTGAATCCAATCACCAGATAAGGAGTATAAAATCTTTCCGACCAGATCTTCCTCTGGGATGTCCTTCCCTAAGGATTTCAGTGGATTGACGATATCTGCAAAACGAGAAAACATAGCATCAATAGACTCATTAGGCATCATAGCAAAATTTTCATATTTCTGTAATAACATTCTAATACGAGTTTTCTTAACTTCACTAGTTTCCTCATGAGTAACTTCAAGTCTCGTCCAAATATCCTTAGCAGTAGAACAAGAACTAATGCGGTTAAATTTAGTTTTACTAAGACCACAATACAAGATGCTCATGTCATTAAAGTTTAGATTTTCTAACCGATCATTTTCTTTTTACTGCTCAGGAGTGGGTTTATCAAATAGTGTAAATCCTTCACTGATTATTTTTCATAATGCCATATCGATACCTTTGATGTGTATGGACATACGTTGTTTCCAGTAACTATAGTCCGTACCATCAAATAGAGGAGATCTGAGATATGACTGACCTTCTCTTTGATTGTGCGTGTCATATGAGTATATGTGCGGAATTTGTGCCATAAGATCGAAATTCCACTAGACTTTGAGTCTAAAAGGAATCCCGCTCTGATACCAATTGAAAAACACCCTAGAGGGGGGTGAATAGGGTGTGTGGCACAAATTTAAAAACAATCACAATCACAGAGATAATCAGACGCAGATATTTTTTAACGGAGTGGCTCCCCGCCAAAACTCCGACCCCAAGACCTATGAGGATTTCACTCAATAAACCTGATCACACTTACGGGTAGTGATCTCACCGTTCACAGATATAGTTTGACAAGACTAAGCACAGATATAGCTTCTGAGTAAAGCTATTCGCAATTATTTCTCACAACAAAGCAGTAATAATCAACTTAATACTTCAGTAAAAGTCTGGAAAAATATCACCGTGATGAAATTGATGAGATCGTGGTCAAGTAGACTCAAACCGCTCGCAAATCCGATGTCTGGTTTAGAAGATATCCGCTGTTGAAGTTTGTATTGCAAAATGGTTTGCTGGTGGATTGTGCGTAAAGTAAATTGATGTAGAACTGCTTGGGCTGCGGGTTGTGCGTAAAGTAATTTCGCAAGTTTACATCCAGGGTCACAGAACTCCAATTCTTGGTGCCAGCTTGCAAAATTTCCCGAGCTTATCCTTGCCGTGACTCGGAGGAAGCCGTGACTCCCCGCCGTTCGTCCCTGCCGTGAGAATCGTCGCCGCGAATCGTCGAACTTGGGTTGCCTGAGGAAGACGAAGCCGCCGGTTGATAGCTGCCGTGATTCAAAGCCTTGTATCGCTGCCGTGGAGTTCGCTGCCGTAGATCACTGAGTTGTCGAAGCGCTGGAGAATGCTGACGAAGCCCGGTGCCCTTGGATCGCCTGAGGAAGACGAAGCCGCTGGAGAATACTGACGAAGCCCTTGGAAATTGATCGAAGCCGAGGATGATCGCAGGGCGTACGAAGACGATCGCAGATCTTGGAGCCCCTGAGGATGACGCAGCCGTGGAGTCTCGGGAGAAGGGTGAAGTCGTCGTGATCTTGTCTGTGAACGAGGAAGGATGAAGTCGCCTATTGCTAGACGAAGTCGAGGCTGTCTCCGTCGTTAGGTCGCTGGAGGAAGTCACTGCCGAAGCCTTCAAGTCCTCAGAGAACACTGTCGACTTCGCCCTCGGGTCACCGGAGGACTTCGTCGCGCGTTCTCGGAGGCCGTGCGTCTCGAATTAGAAAAATCGGAGAGGGGGGCCGTTGATAATTCTCTCTACGCTGCGTGACCTTGTTAATTCTTTTCTCCTTTTTAATGTCCAGAGTTTTTCACTTTCGTTTTCTTTTGTTGTTGGATGATGTCATCTGTAAACTCGTTTTACATGATGAGCCCAAAAGAAAACAGTTTCAAAACAAACAACCATTCGAAAAAAATTGTTGTTATCCAATAAAGTCGTATCTATTAATGCCATGGAGCAATTCTTGACTTGTTTTTCAATCAAAAAAATCAGTTGAAGAATCAGCCCCCTACTCCAATCACAAAAGATTGTGATTTCTTTATGTTGAGAATCTGTCGTGCACTAACACTTCATGTTGTCTTTCTCTTGCAAATAGAATTTAATTTGCGGTTTGCTACCTGTAATCACTTAATGAAAGACATTAGTCACACGACGACTTGTTTGTCATCATCAAAATTAACTCGTATGACCTATTTGGTGAACAAAATAGGCCAACAAGTGGAAAAACGGATGTAGGGTTTAATAGAAATGTAACAAATATAGGATTTGAGAGAACGGAGATAAAATTGTACCGATCATTCATGCATTCACTAATACTTTCTTAACCTCATACACATCTTTGAGGTCTTATACATCAAGTTCCTGCATCAGTCAAGTTGTGCAATATCTCAAATTATCAAGTATTATGCATTTTTTTTCAAATTAAATATCTTCGTTAAGTGAACAATCCTTCACCATCAATTCCCTATTAAGAAAGTGGACAAATAAGATAAATGTAACACATCTACAAATCAAATAAAATTGTAAAGCCAAACTTCCTACATCTGATTTAAATTTGTTAATCTCGAGAACATCTCTCACCACTTCAGTAAATCTAGGCAGTGTTTTTGAAGGCACTCACCTAGGCGCATTGAAATGCCTAGGACACTTGGAGACAGACCGCTTAGGCACCCATGTAAACGCACTCCATATTTCATTTTCTGTGCTCTTGTACATAGTGCAAATGGTACATATTACTTTGCTGCTTTAAATCAGAGTATGAATAATGTATGAAATAACACTCCCATATAACACATAAGTTTAAGTGGTATATATGTACATCTACTTCTTTATTTTGACGGTGGAGAATAGCATGTTCACAAACTTTTATCTTTCTTTACATCAAGCCATAGTATCAGATGTTGGAATTGTCGTCTTACAGAGTAGAATCAAAATCACAACAAGAAAACAAAATGTTGCCAGTGTAATTATCAGTTATGATCCCAAATCAACGACTGGAAATTTGGTTGTAAAGAAACCCTGGAAATTTGGTTGTAAAGAAACCCTGATATGGATCCAATTTAAAATTAAGATAGAATCCTTTTTTTTTTAATTTTACTTTAGATTTTTATATTCGAGATGGAGGTAGAGTTTGGGTTTTTTTGAGTCTTCTAGTTATTTTGAGTCTTTGGTTATACTGGTTACTTTATAGAGTTTGATTTCTTTGAGTCTTTGAGTTGTTTTGATTCTTTTATTTATTTTGAGTGTTTTAATTATTCTAGAGTTCAAGTCCTATATTAAATTGGATATTTGAGAGTCGAGTTGTAAGCCTATTTAAAGGCCACAAATTTATTTGTTTTTTGGTAAAATATCAATGAATAGAAATTTTGATGTAAACTTTCAATTTCTTCACAAAATCTTTTGTATTGGTGTGCGAGAGTGTGCTTAGCTGCCTAGGCGCAAGATCTAAAGAATCTTCATGTGTGAGGCGTGCAAGTCGGTGATCATACGATTTTCAGGGTGCGAGATCCGAAATAGTTATCAATTTTTGTGTATTATTCTTCTCTGAATTCCAACCATCTACAATCCCGATTCCGTTCTGCGTCAAATTGGTATCAGAGTAAAAATTGGTTTGTCCTTTTCTTTTCCTTTTATTTTTCTCGTAAAAAATCTTTTATCTTCTAGTTAGGTTTTAGATCAAAGATAATAAACTCTTTTATCCTTTTTTTCATTTGAAAACTTTTTTCTTTTTCCTTTCAGTTAGATTTTATATCAAAAAAAATCTTGCATTTTCTTTTCTTTCATCATCATCTTAGCTTTAAGATTCAAAACCCCCTAACTTTTCTTCATCTTTTTTCCTCGTCAAGACGACATCCTTTTCTTTTTCTTTTCCTTTCTTCCACTTGGATTTGGATTTTTTTTAAATTGAGATCAAAAAATAAAAGGAGAGAGATAAAAAATAAAATAGAGAGATAAAATCAAAAAATGATCGATAAAAAATCAAAATGAGAAAAAACATCATAAAGAGAGAAAAATCAGAAAATAGAGAGATCAACAAAAAGGGAAGAATCGAAAGAGAGATAAAAAAATCAAGAAAAGAGATACAAAAATCAAGAAAAAAATAGAAAAAAGAGAGAAAGGAAAAAACAAAAAAAATTTACCATCCATGCTACCCCAGACCCTAGCTCCGACACTGCCTACATGTGTCCATCTTCCATACGGTATAATCTGAAGAAATGATTGAATAAGTTTATGCAACTAAAAGTTCATCTGATGAAGATCTATGTGAATCTGGTGCTCATGTCAATTTCAATAGACGGCTTCCTACAACACTTAAAGATGAAGAAGATTGACGAATGACGAGTATTTTGCATACATACATCAATGTACATGATAAGTCATATAACTTAATAATTGATGGGGGTATTTGTTTTAATGTTATTGTCAAGTCGGTATTAAAAAGAATAGGCCTAGCTACTGAGCCTCACCCCCAGCCATATAATGTCAATTGGATTGATAAGACTGCTCATTTAATTCCACAGTGATGTTTAGTGCATCTCCAGCTTGCGAGTGAGCATGGTCATATTTGGTGTGATGCCATACTCATGTACGCAGCACATGTTTTGGTAGGAAGACATTGGTTATATGACCTAGATGTGACGAGTGACGAGTTCTGAAAGGTCAAATATACACATATTCGTATTTAATGGAAAAAGAATTGTGCAGAAACATATCAACGTAAGGTTCGAGCTGCTTAGCAAAATGTGTTAAACTCCAATGATCCAAGCATGAAGAGTCCTTTGTAAGTCGAACAAGAGCAAGGACTAGATGCTGAGTCCAAAATCAAATTGGACTCTACGTCTACATCTATAAAAAAAATTAAGTTTGAGCCAGAACTTGAGATGAATCTCCTAATAGAGATAAAGTCCAAGCCACATATCGATTATATGCAGGCACTTAGCTTGGAGACAGTGCTTGAGGTAATTGAGCACATCGAATTTGTCATCACAGATCATCTACATCCTACCAACAAGCATGGTCTATATGATTTCCTTTCTTTTGTGATTTGGGAGAAATTTTCGAATGACATTCATCTGTATATTTACATCCTGCTACACTTTAAATTTCGTGAACGGATCTCCTCTGATTACAAAGGACTATTGATTTCTGTCCAATTGTGCTACTCTTGTTGTCATTAACCAGGTGGTGGTGAAGTTCTCAAAACGAAAAGAATGACATGGATTCAATTTAAAATTGAGATAGAATCATTTTTATTGTTATTTTATTTTAGATTTATATATTTGAGATGAAAATATAGTTTGAGTCTTTTGAGTCTTCTAGTTATTTTGAGTCTTTTGGTTATTTTGGTTAAATTATAACGTTTGAGTTCTTTGAGTCGTTTAGTTGCTTTGAGTCTTTTATTTATGTTGAGAATTTTATTTATTCTAGAGTTCTAGTCCAATATTAGATTGGATTTTTAAGAGTCAAGTTGTACGCCTATTTAAAGGCCACAAATTTATTTGTTTTTGATAGAATATAAATGAATAGAAATTTTGGTGTAAATTTTCAGTTTCCCCACAAAATCTACTCTTTTTCATTGGTGTGAGAGTGGATTTGGTTGCCTGAGCGAGAAATACAAAGAATTTCACTGCGAGACGTGCAAGTTGGTGATCGTAAGATTTTGAGGGTGCAAGATCCAAAAGTTATCAATTTCCATATATTCTTCTTCTCTGAATTCCTACCACATCCCTTCCCGCTTTCGTTCTACGTCAAACCCCCTCGAATAATTTGGGTTACAGTTGTGATTCTGTTCGTATTGACACAACTCTGTTCGTATTGACTGCATCTTTTGGTGTAACAAGGTATTCCTTACGTCATGACCAAATTTGGTTACTGAGCAGTAAAAATCATGACATGATGTATAGCATTTTTCCCACCATAATGTGGCACGCTTGACACTATTGGGCACAACATGAATGTCTATCCATGTTGGATACTACTAAAAATAAAATCTGTGTCTACCTGAACAAAATGTTAATATGAAGCATTATGCCTTCTTGTGATGAGTTCAAATGGTGTATAGATCTTTTTACTGTGAGATGCTAATGTAAACAGAAAAATGCTTACACTTATTTGAGTTAAATACACATCCGTGCAATACACATATGCATACATAACCGTGTTCTTGTGTTTACAATTGAAATATTGTGGTGTTCAACACCACATGTCTGTGTCTATGTCTCAGATTATCATATTAAAAAAATTGGAACTTGGTAAACTGAAAAAGCATCATTACGCTTCTGCCACACTCTCACAACTGTAAAAGACAAAACAAATAGAGGGAGAAACACTAAAGTTGCCAACGAAGTTGAGAAGTCGATTTTCCACTTGAGAAAACCTAGGTCCAAGCAGGAAAAAAGGAAAAAAAATACAAAAACCCTTTACGGTCATCTTTCGTTACTCCAAAAAATAAATAGAATTCTGATGCGACTCGCTAGGGATTTGACGATAAAAAGAGGATTTTTACACAAAAATTTTCTTCAGCATCGAAGCCCATATTTTAAACCCAAACAACACAAGATCAAGAATAAAAAATAAAATAGAGACCCAAAGATTATTCTAAGGTCTAGTTGTTCTTGCCAACCTGATATATGCCAAAGAGAAAGTGCCCAGAGCAGTTATAAGATGAAATCAGCACAAAAACCCTCCATTGGGATCATATTAGCATACTGAACAACCGTGAAACTGCCTAGAGGCAGTCCATTCCTTAGGAACATATCCTTCATATGCATCACCCGTTCTTCATTATGAGCTATCACAACCACCAATTTCAATCAGTTCGTTTATAGACAAATCTGAATCAGCCGGATATGTCTGTATAAACTTTGTCCATTTTGCATTTCAATCTTCTCATGTTTATTTGTTTGTCTAGTGCATTTTGAAACAAAATAGGAGACAATGGGAACATAAAGTCATGAATGCAATAAAATGAAAGGGAGGAGTCAAAATGGTTGGTTAAGATGGCGAGAAGGTCAAAAGGACTTCATCACATCAATTCAACGTGCAAAATTGACAGGAAATTAATAATATACATATCTTTGTATTAGACTTTGAAGACTGATTTCTTAACGAACAGATGGAGTTTGTAAGATCCCATGCTTAACTGAAACATTACTGTTGCGTATGGATCCTTCATGTGAATGGTCTTTAAAGAACTACAACTTGATGCTTCAACTCCTATTTTTCATACATCCACAAGACTGCCATGACTAGCTTCTGAATTAGTCCTGAATGGGCTCGACAACATCCACAATAGTACTGATTGAATATGAACTTGCGCTACTCCAAAAAGATAATTCCATTATATGCCATCAAACCAAACCCCCTTTCTACAGTGCATGGAACCTGCAGTAGCTTACTAAGTCATAAATGTTTCCCATCAACTTAGATGCAGCTCAATTCTATGAAAACAACTAGTGATGCACCCTTCTGTTATTTCCTCCGAACTTGAATGATGATGCCACTTAAATTTGGTCCAATGTCTACCTGATCAATGACCAATATGGGCTACAGAAGTTGATCTCCATTCCTTTTAAGAAATAAAAGAAACAAAAATGATATCCTTATGAAGCTCCAAGCCTCCTACTGGTCGTCAAGTGCATTAGGGTTGAAGGGGCAATAGAAAGATAGGCCGCCTAGTACCTCTGTTACTAATTACCTCTTCGAATTAAATACCAACTCGAGTATCACAACTATTCACCTCTTGTATTGGGCATTGTCTCCTCCCACAGATACCATTATTTCTATACTTCCATCATCTTCTGTTTTCCCGTCTGCCTACAACTAATTCACTTTAAATGATAAAAGATAAAGTTAGACATTAGCTTGAGCCAAATGTTCTCACAAATAGCTCATATCCAACGTTGGGTTGACTCATTTTCAAACATCTTCAACATTCGCTTCTTGCAACGTACCGATGCTGATGTGTTCACATCTCCAATAAATCAAACATTCCCATGTTCTTTTTTTAAAACTTCCAGCAATACTCTTTGCTTGCTGCCTTCCAGTTTTGCAGCAAATTCATTCCTGTTTCATTTCTTAGACATATAGGCTATAACATTTCCAAATATGTTGTATCTCAAAGGTTCCTACTCTTCAATATTGCTTGTAACTGCTTCTCCCTATATCATATACCAAAACTCATAAAATTTCCACCACAAGCACTCGATGGCAAGGTCCTAACCCAATAAAACAACCCCTGCATTTCCATTTCACAAATTGATAATGCCCACGTTTAAACCAAAATAAACACCAAATCAAAACCATATCCTCAATCTAACCACTATAGGTTACAAATCCAAAAGGTCTATTAAACTACAACCATACTACATAAAGCTTATTGTGCGGACAACGATCCATTCTCAAGCGTCAAAATCCCACATTTCGACTCAAACCCACTTGAAATCGAGAAAACACAAGAAATTAAAATTTTGCCCCCGAAAAAAACTAACATTCATCTACCGGTTTATCCCCCTAAAACCGCTACTAGCTGACTCTCAACCCTTAATCAAGCATCAAACCACTAATTTCAAGCCCACGTCAACAAACAAAATCGAAACTCTAAAAAATTTCAGCACCAACCCAGAAATGAATTTACCTCCGGATCTTGTTGCCCTTGCCGACCTGATACATGCCCCAAGAGAAAGCCCCGAACGCCGTCAGAAATATGGCGACGGCGCTAGGCCCCTTCGTCGGGATCCGGCGAGCGTATCTCACCGGCGGAAAACCGCCTGGCGGCGGCCCGTCCTGCAGGACCGGCATCTCCTTAACGCTCACCATCCCCGGCTTTTTCCGAATCGCCGCCTCCGTCATCTTCGATCGCCCCGGGTTACTCCGTTCCTGTCCGGCCTTGGCTTTCGGTTCGATTAGGGTTCTTGAATAGAGTCTGAAAATGTGAAGCCTTGGGGAAGACGAAGGCAACCCTGCTGGTATCTACCGAGCGTCGCTGGTTGCGTTAGGATGGCGCTGCGGAACATGGGTTTGGGTTTAACGTGTTCTGATGAGGTGTCGAGTCTGTTGGAAATGGGCCAACCCGTGTTGTAGGCCTTACATTTTAAGGCATATTCAGTTTTAAGACCCATGCAAACCTGGATGGCCCTTGAAAATGGCCCATTCCGTTTTAAAGATTCTTGGTAAGTTTGGGTAGGGATGAAAACGGGTCAGGTCGGACCGGGCCGAGACTACGTTCTGACACCGCCCCAATGTACTTCAGGCCTAAATCCGTGTTTGGCCACAGACTTGTGCATTTAAAATGGCAACCCTAATAGTAACATACAAGCTTTCGGGTCAGCTCCTGGGCTTTTGGATCAGATCATTACTTTTTTCAATTGCAATTCTAATCTATGATTATTAATAATAACGTATCAAACCAAAAAATTAAATGTGTAACATATCATTTTCTTCAACCACTTTTAAGTTCTCATTTTCAAGATTCCCAATTAAAGAATTATCTTTGGAGCATTGTTTATCTATTCTTTTAAGTTTTGAATGCTCAACTAATAGTTTCTCATGCTTATTATACAAACTTTGAAAAACTGCTTCTAACTTTCTATCATTATCTTCATCATCAAGTGAAGCTGAGTCGGAATCATTTAACTCGTCATCAAGATATGCCACCAAGCGCACTTCAATGTTGTCCTCTTGGTTGACAACCACGGGTGGACGAATCCCATTTGCTTGCTCCACATACTTAGTCTCCAAATTTGTTTGGCAGATGTAGCATCTAAAATATCACTCAAAACATCATCAGTAATACCAGAATATAGGATGTTTGTTACTTTGAGGTTGATTGAGTTAACTTCCCTTTGCTTAGTGGTCCGAGTCTGTTTTGGTGTTGTTGGATGTTTATATAGTTGTTGCAGGAATATTCCATAGTAGTAGTGTTTGGATTCTAGGAAGACCAACATTCTCCTCTTCCAATATCCACAGTTTGTACCATTGAAGGCGGGTGGAGTGATCTCTTCTTGTTGATGTCATCTTTAGAGTCTTTGCTCCGGTATCAAATTTGTATGTTGTAAACGACAAATAGAACACTATATGTGTGCATAGTGTTTATCAAGTAAAATTTAAACTTAAAGAAAATCCCTCTAATATTCAACCCAAAAAGTCAATTAAAGTTGCATAATTGATTATTAATCAACTACCTACTAACTTGCAAAATATAAGAAGAGGAATGAAAAGAATAATTGCAAGTATAGAGAAATAACACACACTATGAACAATGTTAACACAAGAGATTTATCTCAGTTCACCCCCCTCCGGACTACATCCACTCCTAAGGCATCCTTGGATTAAATCCACTAATCACTCTCTGTCACGCCCCGCTTCCCATTATGCTTGAGGGCGAGGACGCGAGCGGGTCCGCATGTGTAAGTAAGAAGGAGTTACTTTTGCTTTTCTTTCCTCATTGACTTAACACAGTAAGCGTCTGTATGAAATTCGCATGTTCTTGCATGCATACTCAAAACAACGCAGATAATTATTATTATTACAATCTCAATCGTCTCAGAAATGAAATACAACAATAAGGAAAGGAAGAGAGGCTTTATGACTCTTACAACACATAATACATAAATTTAATACAATGGAACTGCAAGGAAATGCATCCTAAGAATATCTTCCTGGACGAGTCCTGCATCTAGTGGATCACGCTAGCTGGAACTAGGATCTGCAAAAATGCCCTCAGAACCTAACAGACATTGCATTAAAACACAAATACAATGCCCGTCAGTGAAGGTTACTCCTGTAGGTTCCCAAGCATCAATCTCATTTAGACAATTAAAAGAATATAGCAGGAAATGGCATTATCTACTAACAGAATAAAAACATGTGAGCATAGTAGGGTGTAGTGCACAAAGTAAAGCGTGGTGAGCATCATAATTACACATAAGAATGGTAAGAGAGAAGCTAGCATGTTACACAATTTATGATGTCACTCAGCAGAAGTGAAATGGTGTGTCATTCGATCTCTTAATCTAGTGACAAGCCCAATGTCTGAGGGGGGAAGAGACTACAATTTCACCAAACCTTTGGAAGCTACCTATGGGTTCTGTTGCGGGGTAGAACTCGCGTACAATGAATTTATATTATGGGGAACCAAGGGCACGGTGGTTATGCTAAAGACAAGATTAGGGTAGGCTATTAGACAGGTGATTAGGGGGTGATGAGGCTAAACTTGTTGCGGAAGCTGACCACGGTGCCGAATCCGGGAGGATGCAGTGAAGGGGCCGAACTGCCCAAATTGATGGCGTGCACGACCGGTGACGACGAGCTGACCTGTGCAAGGAGCAACTCGTCAGAAAGGCCGGGTTGGGGTCCAACCCTTAGCCTCTCCGATGCCTAAGTCAGTAACATGACTTAAAGCGGGGGCTAGGCACGCAGGTCAGACTGAGGGTGAGTCGACCGTACGTGATGAGCTATGAGTGGAAGAACAAAGATATGTGCGACCTTTGCTCTTGTGTGTGAGTAATAAGATTGAGAGTAAATTTACCAACCTCTTCACCGTTGGAAGCGAAGGGGTATTTATACCTGACGGGAAACGGTTAGGTAGGGCTGACCTGGCATGCTGACTCGGCGTGCTGAGCTGGCCCTGCTCTCAGCGGAAGCTTCGGACGAGGATGTCAGGAACGGAGTGTCAGCCATGCTTTTGTCAGACGGCGTAGCGGCCAGGGGCGCTTTTGTCAGAATGTCAGGGCCGAAAGCATTAAGTGTCAGGGGGCGCAGCGGCCAGGGGGTGCTTTGTCAGATGGTCGGGCGGTGTAAGTGTCAGTTGTGTCCTTGTACTAGGTTGTTTGTCGTGTCCGATGAGCCAAGGATCTGGCGGATCTCCTCCCAGTGGCAGGGCCCCTGACGAGCCTCCGGGCCGGCCTGGGCAGTGGACGTGCGGCCCGGCCGCACATTTTTGGGTGTGGATCCTGGATCACCGGGGGAGAACGGGTGCGCCCCCGTCAACGTCCGAGGCTGCGTTGTCCGGGCGCGCCTTGTGCGCGCTGTTCCTGGCGGATCGAGGGAGAGCGGGTAAGCGCCTCTGCCAGGGGGCGAGGCGGGGTGCGCCCGTCTCCCTTTCGTGTAGGACTTTCGGATCGACTGGCGCCCTGCGGGCCTCTGAAGTTCGGGCGAGGAGCGCCCCGTCACTGGGTTGGCCGCTCGTTCGGGAGGGGCGAGCCAACGGGGCACTTCAGTGGCTTAGGGCGGAAGGTCGAACTATCGCGATCTTCTGGTCGTATCAATTGCCCCCGGCATTCGAGTTCGAGGCGGGAGCCCGATTCGGCTCGGATGACGTAATGCTTCTCCACTTCGAGATGGCGGTTCGGATTTTGGTCCGTGCGCGGGAGTGGCGGTGCAGGTCTGGGAATTCCCGCCAAGTTGGTCATTATTGCGATTTGAAAGTGCCTGGGGAAATCGAAGCGCCTCCGCCAGTGGTCACGCGACGCGTGGATGAAGGCATATTTTCATGCCAGTTGAGACGTCAGGGATGCTCGGATGAGCACCGCGTGGCGGCGCATCGACGGTCGAGATGACCTGTTGTCTTCTATAAGTATTGGGGGAGGGGGACGGCGGAAGCTTTCTTCCGGCTTCGATTTTTTTTCGTTGAGATGCTGGTCGACGCGGTGCTGATGTCGAACTGGGGGCGCTGAACCCTCTGGTGAACGAGAGGGTGAAGCTAGCCGGGGAGGACCTGGCGAAGGCGTGGATCTTGGCGGGGCTGCCCGAGGCGCACCGCCGGTTGGAGAACTTGACGCTGGTCCGTCGGCTTGCCCAGGATTTTTGGTCCCAAGGTAGTCTGAGTCGGGCGTGGGTTTATCCGCCGTTACCGTGATGAGCATGTCGTCCAAAGGGGATATTTCTTCTTTTTGCACGGTCGGCCGATGTAATGTTGTATTCCCGGCGTTCTCCATGAATAGCCTCGCTATTTGAAATAAACTGGTTGGATTGATCTTGCCTTTATTTCGTCTTCTCCTTATTGAGTGTGTGGACCGCTTGCTTTCTTGCGAGGGTATAATTGCCCCCAACATTCCTCTGTCCATGAGCGCTAGGTCAGGGGGAGGGGGATGTTGACACAATATGTTGATGGCATACACGTGAGCTCTGGGCGGACCGGCGAACCATTGGTTCGGGTCGAGGTGAGGCATTCCGCCCTGTCAGGCCCTGTCAGGTTGTGGGGGGGGTCATTGTCGCAGTCCGAACCGAGCAGGTGACGCCCAATGACCCTGGCAGCCGTAAAGATGGCGGGGTCCTTCTTGGAGCCGGGTGTGGAACGAGGCTGGGTTTGAAGTTGGTTTGTCTTGGCGCGATCATTTCGATGAGAGGGCGGTAGTCGAAGCGTGTCGGGGTCCGTTGCATGGATAGGGGCTATCGATAGTGAGGTTGACCCCTCGGTTATCGCACCGAGCGGCGACGCTTCAGGCGACAGTGGCCTGAAAGGATAGGTCTTGTTTCGCCCTTTTCCCCCCTTTTTTGTTTAAAGGGAACGGCGGGTTTGGTCCGAGGGAGGTCTCGTTTCGTTATGTCGGCCCCCGCTACTATCGTAAGGTTCGGACTATATATATGCAATTTCTGTTAGCTTCGCCATCTTTTGTTTGGCGAAGCCCCGAGTTATACATGTGGTGGGAGTGCGCAGCTCGGCCCCTCTTCTCTCCGCCGTGATGGGTGGCCCAGTTTCGTGAGCTCGCCTCGCAATTTGACGGGGGGTCGTTCCCAAGTTAGAGCATGCTCGGATAGTGATTAGGGATTCGCTTGGAATAGTCTTTTTCATTAAAATTTACAAGAATTCATCCTTAGTTTTTACATGAGGTCTTGGCAAGGTCTTCGGTAGTTAGGTGAGTACGACCCGATCCATTGGCGGGCTGGGGAGTTGTTCCATCCCGCTGTAAACTGCATCAGGATGGGCGGACTCTTCTCTATAGGGCGGGGCTCTTTTTCTTCCATTGCTCGTCGCGTTCCTCTGCGTGTCCCCCATGCTGAAGGGTTGCAAGGTCTCCTCGGTTGCTTGGATTCACCAGGAAAGCTGTCTTGCTGTTGTCCTCCATCAGACCGCTCTTACAGAGTTTTCTCGGAAGGAGGTAGGAGGCAAACCCTGGGAGATGAGGAGCACGAGGTGGCGGTGGCGCGCTGCCTTGTCTTTCGCCTTCTTGCCCATGACTGGTTGTAAGGTCTCTTTGGGGAGTCATTGTTTCGAAGGGAAACCCTGGACGAGGTGGAGGGCGGTGTGTCGGAGGTGGAGAACGAGGCAGTGGAGGTGGCGTCGTCTCCCTAGGAGGGTCTCCGGCGGCCCGGCCTCGATGGGAAGACAGAGGCAAGGGAGGTGGGTCGTTAGGAGGCGCGTCGGTGGGGGCTGGTGAGCAGGGTAGGGCTTTTGCCTTTCCTGTCGGCGGGTCTCGGGGTGGGGCGGAGGCTGGTCGGGGGGAGCGAACCACCGCAAGTCCTCCGATTCGACTGTTTCATCTGGTTCAGAGCCGACGGAGGAGTAGAAGGCGGTGCCCCTTATGTAAGAGGAGTAGCCCATCGGCGATCCGTTTGTAAGAGGAGTAGCCTATCAGTGGCCGTCGTGTGGGATCTACCGCCCATTGGGGTGGTGTGGTCCTTTGCTCCTTCTCGGCCTTTATGGAAGGGATTGGGACTGACTGGCCCTCATATTATCTTTCTTTTTCTCTCCTTCGAAGGGGTGAGGGGAGTATTTATAGAGGGAAGTTTGCTAACTGTTCCCCCGAAGTTAAGGCGATTAGCTGGCATCATTAATGGGCTTCTCGAAATTACACCCTTCGGGGACCGCTTTTGCCAGCTGGCGCTGGACGCGATTCGTCAGTCCCTGCCTCTCGGAGGATGTGTTGTCATTTGTGGCGCGTTTCCCGAGCGTCCTTTCATTTCAACGAGTCGTTTCGGGGGCCTCCTTTATCAGGACCTGTCGTTGCCCCGCGGTCCTTGGAGTGCTCGAGGCCTGCCTCGGTCCGCGAGCCCTTGTCCTTTCCCCAAGGTTCGTGTTTTCGAGGATCGCGATTCTGCTTGGGAGGATGGTGAGCGGGTGGGTATCTTAGCTTGCGCTCCTCCCCGGCTCGGGTGGTCGGAGCTTGTCAGACCTGCCCGGCCATTCAATGGGGAGGGGGGCGCGTGGCTCGGCCCATGCCCTTCTCTGGTTTGGGTGGCGAGAGTTGGCCCCGCCTTAAAGTTCTGGAGGGGGGAGAGAGCGCATAGCTCGGCCCGTGCCCTTCTCTGGTTTGGGTGGCAGGAGTTGGCCCTGCCCCAGAGTTCTGGAGCGGGGAAGCGAGCGCGTAGCTCGGCCCGTGCCCTTCTCTGGTTTGGGTGGCGAGGGTTGGCCCTGCCCCAGAGTTCTTGCGGGGGGGCGAGCGCGTAGCTCGGCCCGTGCCCTTCTCTGGTTTGGGTGGCGAGGGATGGCCCTGCCCCAAAGTTCTTGAGGGGGTGAGCGAGCATGTAGCTCGGCCCGTGCCCTTCTCTGGTTTGGGTGGCGAGGGCTGGCCCTGCCCCAGAGTTCTTGAGGGGCGAAGCAAGCGTGTAGCTCGGCCCTTGCCCTTCTCTGATTTGGGTGGCGAGGGTTGGCACTGCCCCAGGGTTCTTGAGGGGGGAGCGAGCGTGTAGCTCGGCCCGTGCCCTTCTCTGGTTTGGGTGGCGAGGGTTGGCCCTGCCCCAGAGTTCTTGAGGGGGAGCGAGCTCGTAACTCGGCCCGTGTCCTTCTCTGGTTTGGGTGGCGAGGGTTGGCCCTACCCCAGGGTTCTTGAGGGGGTGAGCGAGCGCGTAGCTCGGCCCGTGCCCTTCTCTGGTTTGGGTGGCGAGGGTTGGCCCTGCCCCAGGGTTCTTGAGGGGGTGAGCGAGCGCGTAGCTCGGCCCGTGCCCTTCTCTGGTTTGGGTGGCGAGGGTTGGCCCTGCCCCAGAGTTCTTGAGGGGGGGAGAGAGCGCGTAGCTCGGCCCGTGCCCTTCTCTGGTTTGGGTGGCGAGGGTAGGCCCTGCCCCAGAGTTCTTGAGGGGGGGAGCGAGCACGTAGCTCGGCCCGTGCCCTTCTCTGGTTTGGGTGGCGAGGGTTGGCCCTGCCCCAGAGTTCTTGAGGGGGGAAGCGAGCGCGTAGCTCGGCCCGTGCCCTTCTCTGGTTTGGGTGGCGAGGATTGGCACTGTCCCAGAGTTCTTGAGGGGGGAGCGAGCGTGTAGCTCGGCCCGTGCCCTTCTCTGGTTTGGGTGGCGAGGGTTGGCCCTGCCCCAGAGTTCTTGAGGGGGGAGCGAGCGAGAGCTCGGCCCGTGCCCTTCTCTGGTTTGGGTGGCGATGGTTGGCCCTGCCCCAGAGTTCTTGAGGGGGGAGCGAGCGCGTAGCTCGGTCCGTGCCCTTCTCTGGTTTGGGTGGCGAGGGTTGGCCTTGCCCCCAGAGTTCTTGAAGGGGAGCGAGCGCGTAGCTCGGCCCGTGCCCTTCTCTGGTTTGGGTGACGAGGGTTGGCCCTGCCCCATAGTTCTTGAGGGGGGAGCGAGCGCGTAGCTCGGTCCATGCCCTTCTCTGGTTTGGGTGGCGAGGGTTGGCCTTGCCCCCAGAGTTCTTGAAGGGGAGCGAGCGCGTAGCTCGGCCCGTGCCCTTCTCTGGTTTGGGTGACGAGGGTTGGCACTGCCCCATAGTTCTTGAGGGGGGAGCGAGCACGTAGCTCGACACGTGCCCTTATCTGGTTTGGGTGGCGAGGGTTGGCCCTGCCCCAGAGTTCTTGAGGGAGGAGCGAGCGCGTAGCTCGGCCCGTGCCCTTCTCTGGTTTGGGTGGCGAGGGTTGGCCCTGCCCCAGAGTTCTTGAGGGGGGAGCGAGCGCGTAGCTCGGCCCGTGCCCTTCTCTGGTTTGGGTGGCGAGGGTTGGCCCTGCCCCAGAGTTCTTGAGGGGGGAGCGAGCGCGTAGCTCGGCCCGTGCCCTTCTCTGGTTTGGGTGGCGAGGGTTGGCACTGCCCCAGAGTTCTTGAGGGGGGAGCGAGCGTGTAGCTCGGCCCGTGCCCTTCTCTTTTTTGGGTGGTGAGGGTTGGCCCTGCCCCAGAGTTCTTGAGGGGGGGAGCGAGTGCGTAGCTCGGCCCGTGCCCTTCTCTGGTTTGGGTGGCGAGGGTTGGCCCTGCCCCAGAGTTCTTGAGGGGGGGAGCGAGCGCGTAGCTCGGCTCGTGCACTTCTCTGGTTTAGGTGGCGAGGGTTGGCCCTGCCCCAGAGTTCTTGAGGGGGGGAGCGAGCGCGTAGCTCGGCTCGTGCCCTTCTCTGGTTTGGGTGGCGAGGGTTGGCCTTGCCCCAGAGTCTTGTGTGTTCGGTCTGAAATACTCAGGTGGAGACAGCAGGGTTTGGGAAAGTGCGGAAATAACGATATTTTATTAAAAAAGACTCACAATTATTGGTAAATTTAGCAGGTGCCCCGCGTTCCAGGGGTGAGCTAGTTCGCTCCCTTCCAGGGTCGCCAGGATGTACATGGCTAGTCCGACGATGTCGACGATCTCGTAGGGTCCTTCCCATTTGGCGGCCAATTTCCCTCGGCGAGCGGTCTCGGGTTTGAAGGTGGTGTCTCTGAGGACCAAGTCGCCGATTCGGAAGGTCCGCTTCTTCACCCTGGAGTTGTAGTGCCGGGCCATCCTCTGGCTGTACCGAACGAGGTTCGTCAGGGCTCTGTCCCTTACTTCGTCCACCAGTTCGAGACTGAGGCCGAGGCCCTCCCCATTGATGTCCTCATCGAAGAATTTCAGCCTGAGTGTCTCCTCACCGATCTCCACAGGAACGACCGCTTCCGACCCATATGCCAGCATGAATGGGCTCTCTCCAGTTGAGGCCTTGTGGGTGGTACTGTAGGACCAGAGGATGCCCGGTAGCTCGTCCACCCATGCCCCAAGAGTGACGTCTATCTTCTTCTTCATGGGGCCCAAGATGCATTTGTTGGCGGCCTCCGCCATCCCGTTGCACTGCGGGTGGGCGACCGATGCGAAATGGAGCTTGATTCCCCAGCCCGAACAGAAGTCACGAAAGCCTTCGCAATCGAATTGTCTCCCATTGTCCGTTACTATAGAGCAGGGTATCCCAAAGCGACATATCACGGACTGCCAAATAAAGCCTTTCATATCCGTCCACGTGATGCGCGCCAACGGCTCAGCTTCAACCCATTTTGTGAAGTAGTCCACGGCGACGACCAGATACTTCCTTCCCCCCAGAGGCCTTTGGGAAAGGCCCGAGGATATCAAGCCCCCATTTGGCGAACGGAATCGGGCTTACGATGGGCACCAAGTCGGTCGGAGGCGCTGCCGTGTGTCGGCCGAATTTTTGGCATGTCTCGCATTTCTTGACGTATTGTGCCGCGTCATGGATCATAGTCGGCCAATAATACCACAGGCGCATTATTTTGTGGGCGATAGTGCGACCGCCATGGTGGTTCCCGCAGAAGCCTTCGTGCACTTTGCGGACGACCTGCTCAGCCTGCTCTGGCCCCAAGCACTTCAGAAACGGCAGGACGTCAAAGTTGGCGCGGCGCCGGTGGTATAATACTCCGTCGAGAAGTACGAATGATAGGGCCCGTCTCTCTACCTTCTTGGCCTGCAACCGCTCCTCGGGCAGGGCCCCTGTCTCTAGGTACTTCACTATTGGGGTCATCCACGTCGTCATCGAGCCGACACACATTAGTTCTTCTTCGCCAATGGAGAGCACCAGCAGGCTTTCGACGTAGATGGCCTTTCCGATCTCGGCCACGGAGGAGGAGACCAGCTTGGACAGGGCGTCCGCCCGGAGGTTGTTGGAACGGGGTAAGTACCGGACCTCCGCCCTCTTGAACTTCTGGAGCTCGGCATGGATGCGCTTAAGGTAGCACTTCATCGTCTCTTCTCGGGCCTCGAAGCTCCCTTGGATCTGTTGGACGACGAGCCATGAGTCACTAAGCAGCAGCACGTTCGTCGCCCCCACCGCCCTACAAAGCCTCAGCACGTTGACCGCGGCCTCATATTCCGCAACGTTATTGGTCGCCGAGAAGTTGAAGCGCAGGGCGTACTCCAGCAGGCATCCGTCGGGGGTTTGGATGACAATTCCTGCCCTCGTCCCGGATCCCGTCGCCGAGCCATCGACGTGAACGGTCCATAGTTCACCCATGCCTCCCTGGGCGGGCTCCGAGGGTCCAGCCACCCCCATCGCTTGTGGGGATGCATTCCCTGATGGTGTGTCCTGTTGGTTCCCCGGTGGGTCCTCGGCAGTGCATTCCACCACGAAGTCTGCCAATGCCTGGCCCTTGATTGTCGTCCGGGCCTTGTATGTTATGTCGAACTCGCTGAGCTCGACGCTCCAATTGAGCATCCTGCCCGATCGCTCCAACCTCTTCAGGTTCTTCTCGAGGGGCAGGTTGGTGTGGACGGCGATGGGATGGGCCTGGAAGTACGGTCGGAGCTTCCTCGCCGTGGTTACCAAGCAGTAGGTGGCCTTCTCGATGGGACTGTAGTGAATCTCTGCCTCTCGGAGAATCTGGCTTGCGTAGTATACGGGCCGCTGCACGCCCCCTTCCTCTTTGATAGGACTGAGCTGACGGCCTCTTCATTGGTCGCCAGGTATAATCCCAGCGGTTATCCTTCTTCCGGCTTGGCGAGGAGCGACGGGCTTTGCAGGTAGGCCCTCAGCTCCGCAAATGCTCGAACGCAGTCGTCGTCCCACGGGATCACTTTTCTTTTGTCCTTGGCTTCCCCGAAGGCCGTGCGCAGGACCTTGAAGAAAGGGAGCGACCTCTCCGTGGATTTCGACAAAAATCGACCTAGAGCCGCGATCCGGCCATTCAGGCGTTGCAAGTCCCGGATCGTCCGCGGTTCTGCCATATTGACGAGGGTCGTCACCTTATCAGGGTTCGCCTCAATCCCTCGCTTCGTTATCCTGAAGTCTAGGAATTTTCCCGACTGCACGCTGAAGACGCACTTCGCCGGGTTCAGCCTCAAGCCGTATTGGAGAACCCTTCGGAACGTCTCCCGCAAGTCGACAAGGTTGTCCGGGGCTTTCTTACTCTTCACCAGCATGTCGTCGATGTAGACTTCCAGGTTTCACCCGACCTGCGAGCTGAATATCATGTCCACCATCTGCTGGTAAGTTGCCCCGGCGTTCTTCAGCCCGAAGGGCATCTTCGTGTAACAGAAGGTGCCCCTATCGGTGACGAAGGATGTTTTCTCTTCGTCTTCCCTTACCATCGGTATCTGGTTCTAGCCCGAGAAGGCGTCCATGAAGCTTAACAATTCGTACCCGGACGCCTAATCGACCAAGTGGTCGATCCGAGGGAGGGGGAAGCTGTCCTTCGGACATACTTGTTGAGGTCCGTGAAGTCGACGCACATGCGCCACTTCCCGCTGGCCTTCTTCACCAAGACGACATTGGCAAGCCAGTCCGGATAGTCCACCGGCCTGATAAACTTGGCCTGGAGAAGCCGCTCCACTTCTTCCTCGGCTGCCCTTTTCTTTTCGCCTCCGGTGCTCCTTTTCTGCTGTCGGACTGGTCGAGATCCTGGGTCCGCATTCAACCTGTGGGAGATTACCGTTGGGTCGACCCCTGGCATGTCTGCGGGCGACCAGGTGAATATGTCCACGTTCTCTCGGAGCAGGCTAATGAGGGCCGCCCTCAGAGAGGCCGGGAGTTTCGTCCTGATGGAGACAGTCTTGTCCTCCTCCGCGGCCACGGGCACCTCCTCGACCTCTTCGGCAGGAGTCGGTTGTTAGTCGCAAAAGTCTTCCCTTTCGTCGAGAAGGTCAACCGACAGTGCCTGTTCCGGGCTCTGGTGCTTGGTCGACCCTAAATAGCAGCTCCGGGATAGTTTTTGGTTCCCCCGCACTAGCCCCACCCTTCGTGGAGTTCGGAATTTCACCATCTGGTGGAGCAGGCTGGGGAGCGCCTCAATGGCCGTCATGTACGGCCGCCCAACGATCCCGTTGTATGCCGACGTAAGGTCGACGACAACAAATTGCGTCATGCGGGTGACGACCCTCGGTTCCTCCCCAAGTGACACCAGCAGGGTGATCACCCCCACAATGGGGACCGCGTGGCTGGTGAAGCCGACGATGGGCCCCGTGCAAGGCCTCAGATCTGCCTGCTTCAACCCTATCTTCTCAACTGTCGACATAAACAGGATGTCGCATGAGCTCCCAGTGTCGATCAGGAGTCGGCTGATGATGGCCGTCCCGACCTGAGCCTCGATGACGATGGCGTCGTCATGCGGAAGCTCGACTCCCTCCAAGTCTTCATCAGTAAAAGTGATGGGGGGTCGAGCCACCCTTCTCTGCTTCGCCTCGCTGCCGATGCCCGCCGCCATCACCCGCCGGGCAAATGCCTTCTTGCTTGAGGACGATGCCCCCCAAAGGATGCCCCCCCCACAGATCACGTCTATACGCATGATAGCCCTGGGGGGCGTGGCTCCTTGATTCGGGGTATAAATTGCTTATTTCTCCCCCTATTTCTGGGTATTTTATGTGTATATCGTATTAATTTTGGCGTTGATACGTGCGTTTTCGTGATTTTGTGGATTATTAACGCCTAATATATTTTATACATAAAATACAATTTCTATGGACTAATTTTAGCTCATCTTATTTTTCAGGTACTCCTGGAAATTTTCCAGATTTTCTGGAATTTTTCCAGAATTATTTGGTGATTGGGGCTATTTTTGGTGAATTTTTGGAGCTACAAGGGAATTTCTGGGCATTAAAACAAAGAAAAAAGGGCTTACTGGGCCTTGGGGCCCGCGGCCCGCTTCTGAGCGGGCCGCAGAGAAGTTATTTAAAAAAAATATTTTAAAAAAATATTTTTTTCGCCCAGCGGGCCGGCCCGCCTGGCGAACGGGCCATCCCCGCTCGTAAGAGCGGGGAACGAATCAGCACGGGGGGGCCCGCGCCCCCCCCAATTACGGCAAATCGCAGGGGGCCACGTGCCCCCCGCAAACTTCTTTTACGCGCAGCGGCTGCTGCGTATGTGGGGGGCGGAAAATTTAATCCCGCCCCCCAGGTCGCCAAAATATTATTTTTGAGCCCAATTTTGTTGGGCGGATTTAAAAACAGAAAATGAGCTTGGGCCTGTAACGAAATTTGGTTCTGTTTTTTTCCTGGGCTGAACACGTTTTTGGGAGTTAGTTTTTTTGGAGCAGTTTTTTTGGGTTTTCTCTTGGGTTTTCTCCTCTAAAAGAAATCTATGGTTTGGGAAAGCTTGGAGAAGGAAAAGAGCTCAAGAGAGAAGACAAAGGGGGAAGCTATCTTCTCAAAAGGGGGTGTCTTTGCCTTAAGCTTGTATTTTCTTCATTTCTCTTGTTGAACTTTGTTGCTTGTAAAAACATTTGGATGTTGATTTTGAAATCAAATATAGTGTTCTTGTGCATAATGAGTGTCTAGTCTTATTGTGTGTGTTTATGGTGGATGGTTGTATGTTGGGCTTGTAGATTTCATTTCCAACTTGATTTTAACCTCTTGTATGTGGATGAAACATTGAGTTAGGGTTGTCTATTGGAACCCTAGTGGGAAATCCAAAGAGAGGTTCATCCTAGTGGACCCTCTCTATTGTGTTTATTGTAAAATTTTCTCAATGTTTCATTCACTATCTTTGCGCACCCAACGTGTTCGATGAAATGCCAAACTATCCGATCACACTCTCCTTAGCCGGATGAGGGATCGTAGTGATTCGAAATGAAGTTTGAAGCCCGACTACACCATGAAACCATGAACACTCACATTTCTCATATTTGTTTGCTATCCTACATATTTCGTTGTTTACATGCTTAACGGAAGTTCGTTCTAAAAATTCACTCAACCGGTCCTCTCCCCCAAAGGGTGGTATTTCTCACACCGCATAAGCTAATTGTGTCCGTTGTTGATTGTAAGCGAGTTGTCCCCGTGTTCGACCCTAGGCTCACTAAGATTTTTACTACTTGGCGACCTCCTACACTTGGGAGTTAGCACGTGCAATCTTTTGTTCACGCCAAGTTTTTGGCGCCGTTGCCGGGGACAACGGTTTTACCATCGACAATTACACTACTTTTAGCTTTACTTTGTGATTATATCATCTTTTCATACATAAACGTATATAAACTTCACTTTGTTTGTTTTCGTTTTCTTTACATACCATCGATTGCTTGGTTAGTTTATGTGGCTTCGAACACCTCGAACACATAGATTAACACGCACACACGTCATGGCGGAAGACAACATGAACAATGATAATATTAGTAACCATGACACTAATTCTCAAGCCGACACCCCTAGGTCTTTGAGGGATCTTTTGAGACCCACGAGGTCTAGCTCGGCTTCATGCTTTGTGTTACCTACGGATGCGAACTCCTTTAATTTTAAACCCGGGGTAATTCAACTCCTACCCACTTTCCATGGGTTGGAGAGGGAAAACCCATATCTTCACATAAAGGAGTTTGAAGACGTATGTTCCACATGTTTTGATGGGAAAACAAGTGCCGACACGATATATTTGAAATTATTTCCGTTTTCTCTCAAAGATAAAGCCAAGAATTGGCTTAATGCTTTACCACCATGCTCAATTTCTTCATGGTTGCAATTTCAAGCAGAGTTTCTAAAGAAATTTTTTCCTTTGCACAGGACGCAAGGATTGAAGAAGCAAATCATGAGTTTTGCCCAACGCAACAATGAGACATTCTACCAAACTTGGGAGAGACTAAAGGAACTTCTACTTTAATGTCCACACCACGGATTCGAGAAATGCCGAGTCATTGGGTTTTTCTACGAAGGACTCCTACCGACATCAAAGCAATTTTTGGAAACAATGTGCAATGGTGAATTTTTTGATAAGGAGCCGGATGAGGCGTGGGAGTATTTGGAAATGGTGGCGGAAAATGCACAAACATGGGACACAACTTCGGATTTTGATAGAGGCGACTCCTCTTCATCACAACCGACTCGTGGTGGCTTGCACACTTTGAAAACCGATGATGCTATGGAAGCCCGGTTAGAAGCTATGCAAAAGAAGATCCAAGCCATGGAGTTGAGAGCGGTGAAGAGTGTAGCCATGGAGAAGAGTTGTGCTATTTGCGAGACTACGGGGCACGATACATCAAATTGCCCCACCATTCCCACATTGAAGGAGGTTTTGAGAGAGCCTAATGCGGAGGCAAATCAAGTGTTTGGACAAAACTTCAACTCCAACACATACAACCAAAGTTGGAAAAACCATCCCAACTTGAGTTGGAGGCCACAACAACCGCAACATCAAGGGCCACCACAACAAACTCATCAACCGTACAAGGCTCCTCCTTTCAACAATAATTACCAAGGAGGCGGTTTCCAAAGAAAGAGAGAGGAAGGGAGTGAGATCCAAATGAACACCATGAATGAGACTTTGCAACAACTCATCCAAGTGCAACAAGCTCAAAGCCAACAATTCCAACAATTCCAACAACTCCAACAAACTCAAAATCAACAAATGGCGGAGCACTTGGCGAAGTTGACCGCAAGTCTAGAGAAGGGGAAGCTTCCATCTCAACCATTGCCCAACCCCAATATGAACTCTTCTTCATCATCGGGGGGGTTCAATGAAGCAATGCCAAGCGGTGACGACATTGAGAAGTGGGAAAATTTTTGAAAATGTGGAGCCACCTAAAAATCCACAAGTGGAGGAAGTGGGAGAGAAGGAACAAATACCAGATTTGGTGCTAGAGGAGGATCAAGGTGAAGGCACAACAATGAAGAATCCATCCAAGGAGCCCGAGCCTTATTCCACTCCGGTACCTTTCCCTCAAAGGCTCTCCCCGCCATCCAAGGACAAGTATCAAGCGGAAATCAGGGAGATTTTTCAACGATGTCAAATTAATATCCCTTTACTTGATGCTATTAACCAAATTCCAACATATGCTAAGTTTCTAAAAGATTTGTGCACGGTGAAGAGGAATTTGAATGTGAAGAAAAAGGCTTTCTTGACGGAGCAAGTGAGCTCCATTGTGCAACACAACACTCCCCAAAAATGTAGAGACCCGGGATCCCCTACAATTGAATGCACCATAGGCACAAAGAGGATAGGTCAAGCACTTTTGGATTTGGGGTCGAGTGTTAACATATTGCCTTACCCGGTCTTTCTTCAACTAGGATTGGGTGAATTGAAAAGTACGCCGGTTGTTTTACAACTAGCGGATAGGAGCGTGAAGATTCCACGGGGTTGTGTGGAAGATGTGCTTGTCCAAGTGGACAAATTTTATTACCCCGTTGACTTCATTGTCCTTGACATTCAAGGACCCACATCGGGGAATCCCACCCCGATAATCCTAGGAAGACCATTTTTGGCCACTTGCAACGCCTTGATAAATTGTAGGCGTGGCCAATTAAAAATTTCTTTTGGAAACATGACACTTGAACATAATATTTTCAATGCATGCAAATTGCCACCCCGAGAGGAGGAATACGATGCAGTTAACATGGTTGACTTTTTGGCTTCGGAACCTATAGACTCATGTGTTGAAGATCATTTCGGTTCCGAATTTGATAATGCTTTGAATTTTCTTGACTCTTTTTGTGAGCACATTGATGAATCTTTTCTTGTGCAGGAAACGCATGCGGGACCAAGCACCAAATGGGTTCCGAGGTTCGAGACATTGCCTACGGACTCCCCGCCTCAAATGCCATCATCTTCGGAGCACCCCAAATTGGATCTAAAGCCACTACCGGAATATTTGAAGTATGCATACCTTGGAGAGGGCGAGACATTCCCGGTGGTAATAAATTCTAACCTCACATCTAAGCAAGAACACGATTTGTTGGATGTGTTGAGAACACACAAAAAGGCTATAGGTTGGACACTAGCGGATATCACGGGAATTAGCCCTTTAGTGTGCTCACATCACATTTATTTGGAAGAGGACTCAAAACCATCGAGGGAGTCACAACGTCGGCTTAACCCGACGTTGAAAGAGGTTGTAAAAAATGAACTTTTAAAATTGTTGGATGCGGGTATCATTTACCCGATTTCGGATAGTAGGTGGGTGAGTCCCATCCAAATCGTGCCCAAAAAGTCCGGAATCACCGTCATTAGGGACAAGAATGATGAATTGATTCCTACGCGAACCACCACCGGTTGGCGTATGTGTGTAGATTACCGGAAACTTAATGCCATGACCCGTAAGGACCATTTTCCTTTGCCATTTCTTGACCAAATTGTAGAAAGGGTTGCGGGTCATGAATTTTATTGCTTTTTGGACGGGTATTCGGGCTATTATCAAATAGAAATTGCCCCGGAGGACCAAGAGAAAACCACTTTCACTTGTCCCTTCGGCACATTTGCCTTTCGTAGGATGCCCTTCGGGTTGTGTAATGCACCCGCCACATTTCAACGATGCGTTCTAAGTATTTTTAGTGATATGGTTGAAATTGTGGAGATTTTTATGGATGACTTTTCGGTTTTTGGAGTCTCATTTGAAAGTTGTTTATCTAACCTTTCTTTGGTTTTGAGTAGATGCATTGAGAAGAACCTCCTCCTAAATTGGGAGAAATGCCACTTCATGGCTACGGAGGGGATGGTTCTTGGACATAAAGTCTCAAAGCGAGGAATGGAGGTAGACCGAGCCAAAGTTGAGATAATTGAAAAGTTACCGGCTCCAAAAACCGTGAGGGATGTGCGGTCATTTCTTGGGCATGCGGGATTCTATCATCGTTTCATCAAGGACTTTAGTGCCATCTCTCGACCTCTTTGCCATTTGCTAACTCTTAATGCCGAATTTATTTGGACACGTGAGTGTCAATCTTCATTTGAATTATTAAAATGCTCATTGACTACTTCTCCCATTTTGCAGGTGCCGGATTGGAGCCTCCCATTCGAGATCATGTGTGATGCAAGTGATTTCGCCGTGGGAGCGGTGCTTGGTCAAAAGAGGGAGAAAGTACCATGTGTAATCTACTACGCGAGCAAAACCCTCAATGAAGCCCAAAAGAACTACACAACAACGGAGAAAGAATTGCTCGCCGTAGTTTTTGCCTTGGAGAAGTTTAGGAGTTACATCTTAGGGTCACCTATTCTCATTTTTACGGATCATGCGGCCCTAAAATATTTGCTTTCAAAGAAAGATGCAAAACCAAGGCTTATTAGATGGATCTTACTTTTGCAGGAATTCCACGTTGTGATTAAGGATAAGAAGGACGTGGAAAACTTGGTGGCGGATCATTTGTCACGCCTTACTTTCGGGAACGAGCCCGCCACCGCACCAATTCATGATGCATTTCCGGATGAACAACTTTTCGCCGTGTCTTCCTTGCCGTGGTACGCCGATATTGCAAACTACTTGGTTTCCGGTAAGGTTCCTCACTTTTGGTCGATTCGAGATATAAGAAGATTTAAACACGAGGTAAAATCATTCTTTTTCGATGATCCATACTTGTATAAATATTGTTCCGACCAAATTGTTAGGAGGTGTGTGCCAAATGACGAGTTTGCTAGTGTATTACATTTTTGTCATTGTGGTGCATGTGGGGGACATTTTTCCGCACAAAAAACGGTGGCCAAAATTTTGCAATGTGGATTTTATTGGCCCACCATGTTTAAGGACACATACACATATTGTAAATCTTGTGTGCCATGTCAAAAGTTAGGGGGAATAACAAAAAGAAACATGATGCCCTTAAATCCGATATTAGAAATTGAAATCTTTGATTGTTGGGGCATAGATTTTATGGGGCCATTCCCCATTTCATTTGGGTACACATATATTTTAGTGGCCGTTGATTACGTATCCAAATGGGTGGAGGCCATTGCATGTAGAAATAATGAGGGTGTCACCGTGCTCAAATTTCTCAAAGAAAATATTTTTGCACGTTTTGGAATTCCTAAAGCTATTATTAGCGATGGTGGATCTCATTTTTGCAATAAACCATTCTCTAACTTGATGAAGAGGTTTGGGGTCACACACAAAATTTCCACACCTTACCACCCCCAAACCAATGGCCAAGCGGAATTGGCTAATAGAGAAATAAAAAACATCTTACAAAAAACAGTGAATCCTACACGGAAGGATTGGAGTGTCCGATTGCCGGAAACACTTTGGGCATATCGGACCGCTTACAAAACAATTTTAGGAATGTCGCCGTATAGGATTGTTTATGGAAAACATTGCCATTTGCCCGTGGAGTTAGAGCACAAATCATTGTGGGCAATTAAACAATTTAATTCAATTTGTGACTCATCCAATAATTTTCGTAAATTGCAGATTTGTGAATTGGAGGAGTTGCGGCGGGATGCATATGACAATGCCAAATTAGCCAAGGAGCGCATGAAATTTGAGCATGACAAAATGATTTTGAGGAGGGAATTTTTTTCGGGCCAAAGCGTGCTATTATACAACTCCCGGCTCCATCTCTTTCCGGGAAAATTGAGATCTAGATGGTCCGGGCCGTTTGTGGTGAAACATGTCTACAACCATGGAGCGGTGACCTTGGTGAACAACAAAGATGGGAGCGAGTTCAAGTTCAATGGACAACGTTTGAAGCCTTATTTTGATTCGTGGGCTAAGGAGCGAAACACCGAGGAGCTTGCGGACCCGCCTTCGGGCGGCGACTAAATAGGTGTGTTTGTTCCAACTTTTGCTTCTACTACCCTTTCATCCATTGAGGACAATGCATATATTTAGTTGGGGGGAGGGTTGTAGTTTGTTGTTTGGTTGTTTTAGGATGTTTAGGATGTATAGTTAGTTGTTTTGTAATATATATATATATATATATATATATAAATTGTGGAGACATCCCTTTGGTCACTTCTAATATCTTGCGAGCTTATCATGGACTATCCTTGCTCATTTGCTAGCTTTGTGCTTGATCCCTTTCATGCTACATCTTCATGCATACATATGGATTCAAATCCTATTTTGGTGTCAACTCATGAATATTTGCTTGGCGTGTTTTAACTTCTTTTCCAATTTGATTTCAAATGCTAATATACCATGAATGAGACTTGTTCATATGTTGTGATACTCTATTTGAAACAATTTGGGAAAAGTGTGGTGTAAGAAATTTCATGTTGGGATGAACGATGTAGTTTTGATTGGATAGGAGATGGCCAATTTGTTATGCATTGTTTTCCTCTTAGGAGTGGGTGGATGAATTGCTAATTCGTGAATGAGAATGAGAGTAATATAAGTGAATTGCCTTTCTAATCAAGTTTAGTAGCCGGTGCCCCACGAAACTTTGGGGAGGACGCCAAAAAACGAGATTTAGAAATCATTTCACCTTTTTGCCTATATTGCGTTATCGCGTGTATGCAAATAATAAAAACAAAAAAAAACAAAAAAAAGAGAAAAGAAAAGGTGCATCGTTCTTCTAGTCTTGTCAAGTAGTCGGTGCCCCACGAAACATTGGGGAGGACACGAAAGAGAAGATTTAGGGGAGTGCACAAAAACATAAACAAAGAAAAAAAAAGAGAAAAATGATGAAAAAAAGGGGTATGAATAATTGAGTGAATAACCTACATGAATTTTGCAAATCTCATTCCCCCACAACTTAGAGAAAAATTTCTTTTGTATTGGCCATTTTCCTTGAAGATTAGCATTTTTGACATCGTGATATCCCGACACATGTGATACGGGCTTATTGCCTCATTTTTCTTTGAATTGGATTGAAGAGAGTGTCACTTATTATTTACTTTCATACATTGGTTATATTGACTTTGAGATCACTTGGAAATAACTTTTGGAATATGCCATGAGAATTTTGTGAGTTTGATGCACGTTTCCATTTTAATCCGAATGTATCGCTTGATTTGCTAGGGACTAGCAAATAGCTAGTTGGGGGGTGTGATTCGGGGTATAAATTGCTTATTTCTCCCCCCATTTCTGGGTATTTTATATGTATATCGTATTAATTTTGGCGTTGATACGTGCGTTTTCGTGATTTTGTGGATTATTAACGCCTAATATATTTTTATACATAAAATACGATTTCTATGGACTAATTTTAGCTCATCTTATTTTTCAGGTACTCCTGGAAATTTTCCAGATTTTCTGGAATTTTTCCAGAATTATTTGATGATTGGGGCTATTTTTGGTGAATTTTTGGAGCTACAAGGGAATTTCTGGGCATTAAAACAAAGAAAAAAGGGCTTACTGGGCCTTGGGGCCCGCGGCCCGCTTCTGAGCGGGCCGCGGAGAAGTTATTAAAAAAAAAATATTTTAAAAAAATATTTTTTTCGCCCAGCGGGCGGGCCGGCCTGGCCGGCCCGCCAGGCGAACGGGCCATCCCCGCTCGTAAGAGCGGGGAACGAATCAGCACGGGGGGCCCCGCGCCCCCCCCCCCCAATTACGGCAAATCGCGGGGGGCCACGTGCCCCCCGCAAACTTCTTTTACGCGCAGCGGCTGCTGCGTATGTGGGGGGGGGGGGGGGGGGGCGGAAAATTTAATCCTGCCCCCCAGGTCGCCAAAATATTATTTTTGAGCCCAATTTTGTTGGGCGGATTTAAAAACAGAAAATGAGCTTGGGCCTGTAACGAAATTTGGTTCTGTTTTTTTCCTGGGCTGAACACGTTTTTGGGAGTTAGTTTTTTTGGAGCAGTTTTTTTTGGGTTTTCTCTTGGGTTTTCTCCTCTAAAAGAAATCTAGGGTTTGGGAAAGCTTGGAGAAGGAAAAGAGCTCAAGAGAGAAGACAAAGGGGGAAGCTATCTTCTCAAAAGGGGGTGTCTTTGCCTTAAGCTTGTATTTTCTTCATTTCTCTTGTTGAACTTTGTTGCTTGTAAAAACATTTGGATGTTGATTTTGAAATCAAATATAGTGTTCTTGTGCATAATGAGTGTCTAGTCTTATTGTGTGTGTTTATGATGGATGGTTGTATGTTGGGCTTGTAGATTTCATTTCCAACTTGATTTTAACCTCTTGTATGTGGATGAAACATTGAGTTAGGGTTGTCTATTGGAACCCTAGTGGGAAATCCAAAGAGAGGTTCATCCTAGTGGACCCTCTCTATTGTGTTTATTGTAAAATTTTCTCAATGTTTCATTCACTATCTTTGCGCACCCAACGTGTTCGATGAAATGCCAAACTATCCGATCACACTCTCCTTAGCCGGATGAGGGATCGTAGTGATTCGAAATGAAGTTTGAAGCCCGACTACACCATGAAACCATGAACACTCACATTTCTCATATTTGTTTGCTATCCTACATATTTCGTTGTTTGCATGCTTAACGGAAGTTCGTTCTAAAAATTCACTCAACCGGTCCTCTCCCCCAAAGGGTGGTATTTCTCACACCGCATAAGCTAATTGTGTCCGTTGTTGATTGTAAGCGAGTTGTCCCCGTGTTCGACCCTAGGCTCACTAGGATTTTTACTACTTGGCGACCTCCTACACTTGGGAGTTAGCACGTGCAATCTTTTGTTCACGCCACTCCTCCTGCGCATTGCCTGGCGGTGGATCTGGCCTCCGCGTTTCTCGCGGGGCCCTTCCCTCGGGGATCACCTTCCTGTTCTCTACGAAGCCTCCCAGGTGACCCGCTTGAATCAATTGCTCGATCTCCCTCTTGAGAATGTAGCAATTGTTGGTATCATGACCGTGGTCCCGGTGATACCGACAGTATTTCCGAAGATCTCGCCTCGCTGGGTCCGATCTCATCTCCCTGGGCGGCTCCGGCAGTAGTCTGGCCCTTGTCGCCGTGGCCAACATCTCTATCATGGGGGCATTGAGCTGCGTGTAATGGGCCCGCAGGGGTTCCTCTAGCCTCGGGATAGCTCGGGCAGGTTCCCTGGCCAGGGCAAACTCTCGCACCGGGCCTGGGCGATCCTGCGGGCGCCGCCCCGCCGGGTCGCGTCTCGGTTGTGCCAACTGGTCGCGTCCCCGAGACCCGTCTTCTTGCCTCGGCCTGGTATGCGATCGAGGTTCGCCTTGGGGCGGCCTCGACGGGAGGGACAGTTTCTTCGTGCCGAGAGTTTCATCGACCAGCGCATGCCTCTCTGCCTGAGCAACTAGCGCATCGTAGTCGGCCGACGGATCTCGGAGCAGGGATTTGTGGAGGCTCCGAGTCTGCAACCCCGTCTTGAAGGCTAGCATGATCACTTCATCGCCCCAGGCCACCACCGCCTGCCTCTCGTCCTGGAAGCGGCGCAGGTACTTCCCAGTCGTCTCTCCTTCCCCTTGGACTATCGTGCTGAGGTAGTCCAAGGGCTTCTTACTGGTACGCCCGGCCCGGAACTCCTGACAGAACTTGTGGGACAGCTCGCCAAAGCTTCCGATGGATCTCGCGGGTAGGCCGTAGTACCAATCCAACACCGTGTCCCTCAGACTTTGCGAGAAAAGCCGGCATAAGAACGCGTCATCCACATCCTGCGCCTCCATTGCCCCCTGGTATTGTTGCACGTGCGAGAGGGGGTCGCCTCTTCCGTTGTATGTGGCCAGGTGGGGGGCCTTGAATCTTACGGGTCTCGGGGCAGACGTGATCCACCGCGCTAACGAGGTGGCCTCCTCAGGGTAGGCGCCCTGGCGCGTGTCCTCTCCGCCATTCTGGGTTTGGCTTCGGTCCCGCCTTGGCTGTCGATGGTCGTCGCGCACCGGGGAATAGCGAAGCGGTCGCCTGGGCAGACTCCTTCCACATGTAGAGGATTCGACAGGCGGCGGGCTACGGTCATCCCAGTATCGCCGGCCCCCGGCCATCTCCTCCGGGACCTCTCTCCGCTCCTGATTCTCTCTCAGGAGCCTTTCGTGCTCTACGGCGAGGAAGCAGAGTTGTTGACGAACGGCTTCTTCGTCCAGACGATCGGGGGAGAGATGCCGACGGGGCGGACTTCACCCTTGAGGTGGAGACCTGGCGAGCGGCGGGCTGTGCTCGTTCATGCGTCGCCAGCCCGTCGCCGACACCTCTGGGATCTCCCAGTTCTCTTCGTTCTCCCTCCGGAGCCTTTCGCGTTCCGCGATAATGAAGCAAAGTTGGTGTCGGATGGTCTCGTCGTCTAGGAGGGCTTGCCAGGCAGTTTTGATTGCTTCACCCCGATGCCTCTGCGTGGCGGCCACCTCCTCCTGGTGCCTCCGCAGCCGCGCAATCTCCATTTCTTCCTCTAAGAGCTTCCGTTGGGCCGCAATCTCCTCGGCGAGCCCCCGGTCTCCCCCTCCTCCTCGAACTGAGGGTGAAGATTCCGTCTCATGTCCTCGACGAGCCCCCGGTCTCCCCCCCTCCTCCTCGAACTGAGGGTGAAGATTCCGTCTCACGTTCGGGGGCTCAGAGGGGCCGGGAGGTGCTTCCGTCCCTATTGTTGCGAAGCCCGCCATCACCTTAGTGAAGGCCTCGAAGCTCTGTTGTACCGCGCGGGCTGAGGCCTGGACTGTCTCGACCTCTACCCCGGGGGGGTGGGTCAGTCGCGGGAGTCATTGGTTGAGAGAGTGGCTCTTGATCCATGGGATCCTTGCCGTGGTCAGGGTTTCGGTTGATTGGTATGGGGTCTGACATGGGTGTGATCCTTCATTCCCACAGACAGCGCCAATTGTTGCGGGGTAGAACTCGCGTACAATGAATTTATATTATGGGGAACCAAGGGCACGATGGTTATGCTAATGACAGGATTAGAGTAGGCTATTAGACAGGTGATTAGGGGAGTGATGAGGCTAAACTTGTTGCGGAAGCTGACCACGGTGCCGAATCCGGAGGATGCAGTGAAGGGGCCGAACTGCCCAAATTGATGGCGTGCACAACCGGTGACGACGAGCTGACCTACGCAAGGAGCAACTCATCAAAAAGGCCGGGTTGAGGTCCAACCCTTAACCTCTCCGATGCCTAAGTCAGTAACAGGACTTAAAGCGGGGGCTAGGCACGCAGGTCAGACTGAGGGTGAGTCGACCGTACGTGACGAGCTATGAGTGGAAGAACAAAGATATGTACAACCTTTGCTCTTGTGTGAGAGTAATAAGATTGAGAGTAAATTTGCCAACCTCTTCACCGTTGGAAGCGAAGGGGTATTTATACCTGACGGGAGATGGTTAGGTAGGGCTGACATGGCATGCTGACTCGGCGTGCTGAGCTGGCCTTGCTCTCAGCGGAATCTTTGGACGAGGATGTTAGGAACGGAGTGTCAGCCATGCTTTTGTCAGACGGCGCAGCGGCCAGGGACGCTTTTGTCAGAATGTCAGGGCCGAAAGCATTAAGTGTCAGGGGGCGCAGCGGCCAGGGGGTGCTTTGTCAGATGGTCGGGCGGTGTAAGTGTCAGTTGTGTCCTTGTACTAGGTTGTTTGTCGTGTCCGATGAGCCAAGGATCTGGCGGAGCTCCTCCCAGTGGCAGGGCCCCTGACGAGCCTCCGGGCCGGCCTGGGCAGTGGACGTGCGGCCGACCGCACATTTTTGGGTGTGGATCCTGGATCACCAGGGGAGAACGGGTGCGTCCCCGTCAACGTCCGAGGCTGTGTTGTCCGGGCGCGCCTTGTGCGCGCTGTTCCTGGCGGATAGAGGGAGAGCGGGTAAGCGCCTCTGCCAGGGGGGAGAGGCGGGGTGCGCCCGTCTCCCTGTCGTGTCGGACTTTCAGATCGACTGGCACCCTGCAGGTCTCTGAAGTTCGGGCGATGAGCGCCCCGTCACTGGGTTGGCCGCTCGTTTGGGAGGGGCGAGCCAACGAGGCACTTCAGTGGCTTAGGGCGGAAGGTCGGACTATCACGATCTTCTGGTCGTAACATGTTCTATACTCACCGACCCCATCTCGGTGATAGTCAAGTTTACTAAATAGGGTGAAACCTAGCATTCCGGACTCTACTACAGGGGACTACCCCACCTATAAGTGTACTTTCTGGACCACGAGCCAGATGAGCCAAACAGGCTCTTTGTTGTTCTATGATTTAGCCAAATCTTGGCAAGCGATATCTGTGATTTAGCCAAATCTTGGCAAGCGATATCTGTGATTTAGCCAAACCGGCCTGAAGTCTATGAATAGCCAAACCGGCCTATAATGTTCTGTGAGTTTCAAATAGTTCAAGGTAACCATACATGTCCATAAATGTTTGCAATTTACAAGGCATATTCAATTAGCTTATTGAAATGTCCACACGCACACGCACACGGGTTTTTAATTTGCAATACACAAAAGTAAGCATATGCAGTTTTAAATGAAACGGTATTTAAAACGTGAGAAACATGCACACTTGCATTAAAACATATTAATTTATTTAGATGAAATAGATGTGGGGAACCTACTATACGATGCGTAGATCTGAAGAGGAGCTGGGTGTCGGGTGTCCAAGTGATTGTAGCGTAAGGCTCGTGTTATCTGCGTCATTTAGATTTTTAATATCAGGCTAAAAGATTCTTAACCAATTAAAATAATACTAAAGCTAACTTATATAACTGAAAATAAGTTATAATTAGTTAATGTAAAACTAACTAAATAAAACTTAATATAAAGCTAACATTTTGTATAATTATAATGTATGATTTAAAACACATAACTTAAAATGTTTTATTATAACATTATAACTTTAAATAATATAACTAACAAAAACTTAAATAACTTTATAACTTAATAATTCAAAAATTATAACTTAATAATTCCAAATAATCTAAATAACCAATTAACTCAATTAAACCCAATTTAAATTCATTTAAATACCAATAGGTTAATAATCCCATACCCAATAACTTAATAAACTACTTAAAAACCAATAAGTAATAACTTACACAATAACTTTAATAATTTTACAAACCCAAGTAAGCAATAACTTATATAAACCCAATACCCAATAGGGTAATAGCTCAATTACACTCATACCCAATAAGTTACTTAAACCCAAAAAAATTAATGGTTCAAATAAACCCAATACCCAATGGCTATAGTTCAAATACCCAATAATAACTAATACTTTCTTATACCTGATCCCTCTTCTTTCTTTCTATCTTCTTCCCTTTCTTTTCTATTCTTTTCCTTGCAGGAAGATAGGGCTCAGGGCACGGCAGGGCGGGGATGGCGCGCGGCGGTGCGGGGCAGCTGACGGCGGCCGGCAGCGGGGGCTGCAGGCGGAGCGGGGGCAACACAAGGCAGTCGATGGGGCTCTGCAGGCGGGCGAGGCCGATGGGCAGGCTGCAGGGGACGACAGCGACAGCCGGGGCGGGGGCGGCTTGCTGGGACGACGGGCTACGACAGTCGACGCGGCGGTAACGTGGCGTCGGCAGCAGCCGGGGCTAGGAGGAGGGAGGGGCAGCGAGAAAGGGGGAGGGTGTGAAATTGATGCCTTCGATCTCAATCTGAGATTCAATTTCTGATTCTGATCTTCCCCTCTTATTAATTTCAGTTCCAATTTCTGTTTTTGGGTTTGATTTTGGTTTGAATTTCAATTTGATTGGAATTGCAAGGAGAAGGAGATGTTGTCGTTGTTGTTTTAAGCAATGAATGTCATGCCCTGTTCCCCAGAATACCAGGTATCTATAATTTAATTTTTTTCTTCCAAGTATCCTGAAGAGTGAGGGTGATAAGAGAGGAAAAGAGAGAGAGAAAGAAGAAACTACATAAGCAGGCCACTGCGCACATACTGGGATAGTACAAGTGAAGCTCCGCAATAATATTAAAACAACCTCATGAATAATAAAGAACACCAACAACATAACATATAGATAACAACTTCTATTTATATACATAATCCAGGTACACCACTACATATACACAGTCATTCTCCACCTCCCAAACCAACCATATCACACCACAAATACAGTTCACACCAAGTGCTACCACTGAACCCAACTCCAAGTCACCACCAACCATGATAACTTTGCTACCTGAAAAATATAGAGGAGCACATCAATGAGTGCCCCGGTAGGAACCAACTTGGATTTGGAACACACTCTAAGGTTATTAATCCACAAGACAAGGCAAGCGAACTAAGACATGCAAACTAAGTACGTAATGAAAAGTACATAGCTAAGTAAGGGAATCATACCTACGGTCAAATGTCGAGCTGCTGCAAGAAAGGGGTTAGCACGAATAATAATAATAACACAAGTGTCCATGCAACCATTCTCTGATAAGGTAAGTGCAAATGTCTGAGGCATGTCCCAGATTCACAAAGAACATGCAAAGGGAAGAGAAAGTGCTGCCAGCAGAAGGAGTGACATGCCAATCCTCATTTCATTATTTTATAATTGAATTAATTTGGAACTTGGGTAAACTGTGTGATACTAGGACCTAGACTTCACCCCAAATTTGGGGCGAATATAGCACACGACGCAGTGGACACGTGCACTGTATAACATCGGGCCTCTCACCTCCCCCGTCCCTGGCAGGAGTGAGGCTATCCACATATAACCCAACCTCCGTATGACCTCTCCACTCCCGATAAAGGCGAGTGGGTATAAGTATCCCCTCCACTCCCGGTAAAGGCGAGTGGGTATAAGCTCCACACATCACACAACCATTTTCCCCCAACTCCTCAGTCCAGGCCTCATATCCACAACTTACTCAAATTCCACCTAAACCCGGGTTTTGCTAACTCACCCTTCTTAGAGAGGATTGAGACATTCAAGAGTTCCATTTCATCATTTTAGTAATGAAGGAGTCATGTAGCATGGTATCACATTCCATATTCACATTGACATGTGTCATGCACCGAAGTGTCATGCCCTCTATCGTATTCATATCAACCCATCATCACATCACATATGGTACCATGCATTACATGCTCCCAACATTACAAGTTCATATCAAATTTCATTTCATATCCATATGATTGAGCATTCCTCACATTTCTGGCATTTGCCTTCATTCAGGCATTTTCACAAACACGTGGTGAGCGCATATCCATAAGAACACTAGCAAATCAATTGACAAGACATATCATCAATCTAATTTACATGCAAGAACAATAACCATGTACCATAGTGGGTAGAATTACAGCAATACACAATTTTAACACATCACTTAACCATTCAGCATGCAGGAATTTACAGAACAGCCGTAAAGATCAACACATTATATTCATTTCTCTTGGAAATTGACAAAATAAGATAAATGAAAGTTGAATATATGGGAGTTTTAGATTCACAGATAAAATTTCATGTAAAAATATGAACTATATGATTTATGGTGAATTAATTGGTGAAGTGTGTTAAATCTGTTTTTCAGACAGATTTCATGGTCTGTATTGAAAGCCAATTTTGAGCATGTTGGAGGCAGAAATTCGACATATAAGCACTGATGATTTTTTATAAAAACTTGTTACTTTTCAACAAGACCAAAATCATAAAATTCCATGATGTGTGCAGGTGTCTAGACCAATTTTGCTAAACTGTGTCAACACTGAAAATCAAACAGACATGTTGTAAAGATGGATTTATTGCTCTCAATTTCTGAATTGAACATATATCAAAATTTATATGATTTTGGGGTAGAACTTAATATCTACAAGCTCATATTTTTTTCGAACCCTAATTCGAGCTACAGTAACCACAATCAAGGCAAAATCAGACATCAAGATTTCTGAATTTTAAAGGAGACGGGTTTGTTAAGAATTTCAAGGGGGAAATTGTGAAATTGAACATGATACATAGATTTTTGATTATCCCTATCACATATTAAGTGAATCATGCTATAAAAACATGAGAGCAAGAACAATTTAATGGAATTCCAAATCCAAGAGGATTCTTACCTCAAAAGCTTAATTTCCTCTTCTCTTCCTCTTTCTTTCTTCTCCATCTTCTTCTCTCTTCAAGCAAGCATGTGTTCCTTCTATTTGTTAATGGGAATTAGGGTTTTATTTTGAAGAAGGAGGGGGAAATGGGAGAGGGGGTGGCCGGCCATCCATGGGAGAGAAAGGGAAGGGAAAAGAAGAAAAGAGAAGATAGAAAAGTAAAGAAACTTAGAGATTTTAAAAGAAACTTCTCTAAAAAAAATCTCCACCTAGAAGCCTCTTTTAGATAAGCATGCAACAAGTTAAATGACCAAAATACCCCTCCATATTTTAGGTATTTACAACTTTGCCATTACTTTATGCACACACCACTTTAGGATGTACGCACAACAGCTTTAGTCCAAATGACCTTTTTGCCCCTCGCCTTTCTAAAAATTTACGGGGTTGCCATTGACCCCTAACCCCTTTCACACTTGCATAGCTCTCCCTACTCATGTCCATGCTCATCCTTACATGCATACATGCATCACACACACACGTCTAACACATTCCTGTTGTTTTGCACCCACGACGTTTTTCACACTTCTCTCGCATTCACACTTCACATTCACTTCCTTTAGCCACGTATTACGGCCTAATCCCTCTTGCACTACGTCACATATACCGATATCTACGCTTATTTCATACCCACGTATGCATCGTAGGTAGAAATACCACATGTGTTCAGTAGAATATACGTATAGTGCAAAATAGGGCATGACAATGAAATGGGGGCAGCTTTGATTAGATTGGTTGGATCCAACAACTCTTATCAATAGGGTGAGGTTCCTCTGCTAAGGGATGGAGAGCTAGCAGCCGTGGGTTGAATGAAGAAGAGAGAGGGAGATTAAGGGGTTCAGCTGCCTTTGTTGTGAGTGTGTTGTGTGTTGTGAATGAAATTAAAGGGGAGGTGAAACTAAATACTAAAGGGTTCTGTTGAACGAATAGGAGAGATGGTTGGATTTAACCACTCCCTTTAAGGTGTGGGGTTTCTCTGCAAGAGAGATAGAGATGGGTTTAATTAAAATAGAAATGGGTGTGTGTATGTGGGGTTAATAATACTGTGGATTTAATAGCTAGGGGGTGTGGGTGAGAATGTTCTGTGAATGGGAGTGGGGTGTAATGTGATGGCGGAATAGAGATGTAGGGGGAGAAATCAATTAAAATAATGGAGAGTTGGGTGTGTGTGCTGCCAAACAAAGAAGATGAATGGAGATAATAGGTGTGAGGGAACTTTTAGGTGGGATGTTGGATCTCACCTACTCCTTATGGTGAGATAATGGATGTAAAGAAATTAGGTTAGGGTAGATCCACATATGGTGGATCTTGTTGGCATGGGTTTGATGATGGGTAGATTATGGGGTCAATAGGTAGTTAGTAATTGGAGAGGTGGGGTTTTAATTAGTTGTAGATCAACAAAATATGGATCTACGTTGTTAAGTCATTGGGCCGGTATTCGAGGGACTTGGTCGACCAATGTCCAAGGCCCACCAGGCCCACCAGGCCCACCAAAGAAACCCGCTATCGACTCGGTCAAAGCCCGAATGGCCAGTCGACCGTCGGGTCCACTTCCCACGAACGTGGGATTAAAGGCGGGCTCTGAAACCTCAGGGACGTGGGTAACGTTTACTCCTATTAATGGGGGAGGATCGTGGCCCATTATGGGTGACCGTTATCTCCCCATTGTATCCAAGGGGACCCCGAACGTCTATAAATAGAGAGAATGGTTCCATCTTCAAGGTACGAGATCTAATACATAGAACGCTATCTTCTTACTCTCATCATTTTTATATTCGAGCTTGTGTCGTCAATCTAGAGAGGAACCTCCGAGGGTCGATCTTAGTTACACCAAGCTCCCTTTCTTCCTTAAGTTCCCTACTAACTTAAGCATCAGAGGGGATTTCGGTCGGAACCCAGATTTGACCCCCCTAACGACTCCCTGTGGTGCAGATCGACGATCGCCATCCAATATCGAAGGTCGACATTGGGCTCTTCACCCTACGATCGACCCAACGGCCGCTCGTAGGTCGATCGAAGGTCGTATCACCTCCAACTACCATCATCCGACCCTGGTTCTTCCATCACTAGGTCTTACATCAACTGCTGACAAGGCTCCAGCTCAGCGCTACGAGTCTCTGTCAGCCTGACAACTGTCCTGGTCAATCTTGGCCTTAACAGTTTGGCACCGTCTGCGGGATACGTTAACAAGCTTGACATCCCAAAGCAATCCATAAGCTGTGACAACTGGACCCAGCAACGCCGGACCGGTCGAAGGTCCGAAGGAGAAGCCAAAAGCAAACAGTGTCTTGTTGGAGGACGTCGCTGACTCCACAACGCCCCTGTCTCGACCAACGGAGGAGGCAAATGAGCCCGAGGTAACTCGAAGAGAATTCAACCAATTCACTGCACAGGTCGATAGGAGCTTAGGCGCATTGGCGGCTTTGGTATGCCAGAACATGGGGAGCCCATCCCTGTAAATGAACCGCCTCCTCCTCCGAATCCGTACCTGACGTCAACGAGGGGCTCCACATTCCTTCGGGGTCTGGGGGACCCAAGGGCAGAGATTAACCTCGATGGTTCGACCCCCCGGGCCCACCAATATAATGGAGCAGGGGTCGAAGATCGAGCTTTCGTACTCCAGCGGGAGCCCACCCACTCCAATTACCGGGCGACGACCCGCAACATCCTGAATAAGGTAATATACGGAGCTCCTCCAGGTTATAACCGACTAAACCCTGCAGGTGGATTCGCGAGAGGGGAAGAGATCCTTAATCGATCCCTCGGGGTCAACTTCTGGCAAACCGGAGCTGGAGGATCCGTGCTGATCCAATCTGCTATTCGGAAGACTCCCCTGAAGGAGAATATCCTCTCTGCTCCTTTTCTCCCCAAATTCAAGCTCCCGGCCCTACCAGCTTATGATGGCAGAGCCGACCCATGGTCACACATTCAAAAGTATTTGAATGTCATGCTACTCCACGGGGCCGACGAACCATACCTTTGTAGAGCTTTCAACGCCACCCTGACCAAAAGGGCGGAAAGCTGGTACGAAGGGCTACCCCACTGCTGCATCGGCTCATTCGACGAACTGGCATAAATATTCTGTAAGCAATTCGTCGCCGGACGACGACCCAAGAAGATGTCGTCCCACCTCTTCTCGCTCAAACAGAACGAGAATGAGTCAATCCGAGCCTTCGTCTCTAAATTCAACGACGAGAGGCTCGATGTAAAAGAGACACCGGACATGACCATCATAGCGGCGCTCACCCAGGCGGTTAGGAACAAGCACCTGAGGAGGGCTCTTCACCAGTTCCCCCTAATACCATCGCAGAAATGCTCAATATAACAGATCGGTTCACTTCCTCCGAGGAGGCAGAAGAGCCAGTCGGAGCCAATGCAAAGAGTACCCCCTCCCGCCGTGGAGACACGAGGCGAGAGAATCAAACTTGGAAACCCCTGCCAGGAGTCCCGAGACAAGAGGCCTAGGGAGAAGAGCCCTTGAAGTAAGGAGCGTTTTACCTACGCTAAGCCAGTCATCCATAAGATAGAAGCCCTCGCCTACGCCCCGAGAGAAGAGCTGATACAAGAGGCTACAAATAAAGGAAAATATGAGAAGAGTGACGACTTCAAATTTTGCAAGTACCACGGCAACTATGGGCACGGCACAAACGACCGTTGGACTCTCAAAAAGGAGATCGACGCCCTAGTCAAACGGGAATACCCCAAAGGCCCGGCGAGCGATCCACTCAGCAAGGAAGGATCCTTGAAGCAGAAGGGTAAGATAACGGGATCATCTGTCACCAAGGTGGTGGTCGACGGATGGACCACCCAAAACGCCTGACGAATAAAGATGAACGGCAACAGCTCCGACGTCGATCGGAAAACACATGTACGCCTTTTCCATTTTTTAATTTTTGTTAATAAAGCATGTTTCCTTTATCAAACAAATCTTCGCTTCTTTAAGCATTCATAAAGTTTGTAGAGATTACCCAATCAAGAACTCCCTTCGAAAAAGGACCCGATCCTCAAGAGGTGTTGGGAAAACCGAACTTGCGATAATATAAATGAGCATCAGCCATAAGTCGAAGGGGCCACCCCTTCGCTACTGAACGAATCTCGAACGAGCATCAGCCATAAGTCGAGAGCGCCACCCCTTCGCTACTGAACGACCCTCGAACGAGCTTCAGCCGTAAGTCGAAGGGGCCACCCCTTCGCTACTGAACGAGCGTCAGCCGTAAGTTGAAGGGGCCACCCCTTCGCTACTGAACGAGCGTCAGCCGTAAGTCGAAGGGGCTACCCCTTTGCTACTGAACGACCCTCGAACGAGCGTCAGCCGTAAGTCGAAGGGGCCACCCCTTCACCATTGAACGACCCTCGAACGAGCGTCAGCTGTAAGTCGAAGGGGCCACCCCTTCGCTACTGAACGACCCTCGAACGAGCATCAGTCGTAAGTCGAAGGGGCCACACCTTCGCTACTGAACGACTCTCGAAGGGTCGTCAGCCGTAAGTCGAAGGGGCCACTACTTCGCTACTGAACGACTCCCCTAAACGGTCGTCAGCCGTAAGTCGAAGGGGCCACGAATCGGGAAGGTCTCTCCTTCTCCATGGAACATGTTGGTCAAATCCTAAACGTGGTTCGATGGTTTACCCTTGATCATCCCGAAGTAGCGCCTAACCCATCGAAAGGGACCATTAGGCTTTGAGACCACCATGTTGGATATTGGACTCCCCGGATTTGGTTTTGGATGATGAACAAACATAAATATATCGTGAACTAACACTTTGTGAGCGCAGTTATGGAGATCGTCGCCAAATTCATATGAACATCCAAAGCGACGTCTCAAGACTTCTCAAAGCACGTGATCGTATGCCTAAAGCTTCATTGAAGCTTTTGGACCATTTTAGAAGTCATGAAGATTCGGATCGAAGCTTTCGAAGACGGTTCGTCAAGTTTTATTTATAGTCTTTTAGCTTCGTTCTGTAGAATATTAAGCCTTGAGTAGGTCTTACGTTTTAATATTCATAACGCTCCTATCTTAGACATAGGATCTTAGTAAAAGTCCATACTAACTTTCCTGAAGCATCGCGCTTCGATTTGCGACTTCTTGTACATGTTAGTTGGTTCAAGAAGAAGAACCAACCGACTAGATGGTGATCTAGTCGGTCGGCATAGCTTCTTGGACTGACTAGTTTGCCTTCTCAATTCTAAGCTCTTTACTGTTTACAGTTAGTCGGTCTACGTTGACTCACCGAGCGACTAGTTTGTGAACTAGTCGGCCAGTGATCCTTCTTAGACCGACTAGTTGAGCTTTCCCTGTACATGCCAAGTTATTGTTTATCGTTAGTCGGTCTATGTGCATTTGACGACCGACTAGTTGATGAACAAGTCGGTCAACATTTGTTCTTGGACCGACTAAATCAATTTGTGCTCAGACTTTTAGTTTTATCTCTTAGTCGGTCTGAGTTGAGTCACCGACCGACTAGTTGTGAAACTAGTCGGTCAGCAACTCTTCTTTGACCGACTAGTTCCCTTCAGTCTGAACTTATTCTTTTGGCTGTTCTACCTTTAGTCGGTTCATGTTGTTTGACCGACCGACTAGTTTGTGAACTAGTCGGTCGTCAACCTTCTTTGACCGACTAGTTTGGTTCAGAATAGAGCTGTTGGAGCTTTAATTGAAACGTTTTTCTCTCTCTCTCTTTCCTCTAACCTATATATATTTGGTGTGCTGCATTCATTGCACTCAAGGATGATTTAAGAGAAGTTTAGAGATCAAAGAGAAAGCATTCATTCTCATTTAAAGCTCATTCATTTCCATTCAAGAATCTCTCCCTCACTCTTATTCCAAAAGAGATATTCATTGATTGTGAGCCTTCCAAGCCAAGTTCTTGATCCTAGGTCACCAACTACCTCATAGCTCTCCATCGCTGATCTACATCTTGGAGCTAGGGTTTGGTGCCTCTTCATCTTCCCCCAAAATCCGTTTTGCCCTAAATCGTAAGTTTACTCAAGGCATAGGTATTTTGTGGAAAGAACTTTCATTTCATTTTACTTTGATATTGTAAGTGATTCACTCTCGGTTGTGAGAGTTTGTTTGTGATTCCGGGTTGTGGGAGTCACAATTTCCTTTGTGTATGATGTAAGGACCCTGTTTTCTGAGTCATAATTTCCTTTGTGATTCCGGGTTGTGGGAGTCCGCTGATATTGGAACACTGTCCGCTGCCAAGTCCAACTCGTTTTCCGAGTTTTCATCATCGGTCGATGTGGAAGTAGATGGAGCGGCCTTGAAAGCAATAGCCTTCTTCTTTGGCTCGTTTTGTTGTAGGTAGGACTTCATCTTTTCCTGCAACTTCAACTTGCTATCCTTGCGTACCTCATAAGACATCAAGGTACCCATTAGTTGAACGACGGTATAGGTTTTCATATCATTACCTTCCTCGATGGCGAAGGTACATTTCTCCCAACTAGAAGGAAGTCCATCGATAATTTTCGAGACTTTCTCCTTTTGGGTGTAGGTCTTACCGAGAGCTTCCAACTCGTTTGTGATGTCGACGAAGCGAGCGTAGTACTCCTTCATCTTCTCACCCTGTATCATATGAAATAACTCGAAATCTTTATTAACTACAACGAGTTTAGAGTCTCTTACCCTACTCGTTCCTTCATGCAAGATGAGGAGGGAGTTCCATATTTGATATGCACTCTTACATGTGCATATCTTGTTGAAATCCTCGGGCTCCAAAGCACATTGCAAGGCATTCATTGCCTTGGCATTGCTTACCTCCGCGGCGACCTCCGCGGGAGTCCATTTCTCGAAATCTTCTTCAGCGGGCTCGACATACTCCTTCATCGTGGCCCTCCATAGTGAAGCACTCCGGAGGAAAGTTTCCATCCGGCATTTTCAGTACCCGTAGTTGGTACCGTTGAAGAATGGAGGCCTCGTTAAGGAATGTCCTTCCATCACCGAAGACGCTCCTTCACGGTTCTTGAAGGTGCTATAGTCGGAAGGTGGACGAACGGTCTTGTTGTCATTGGCAGACATAGCTATAGACTTGGCTCTGATACCAAATGTAATGCCCTGCTAAGCTACTGCACAAGTACTAGAGGGGGGGTGAATAGTACTTTAAAATAATTAAGAGGCTAATTCCTAATTACCTTGCAAACTCTACCAATTAATGCGGAAATGCGGAATAGTAAATAATCGACAACAAATAAACAAACGCAAACAAATGATATTACTGGGTTCGGATCCACCCAAGTCTCCCCGACTTGTTCCCGGCGATCCTACGTCCCAACCACCCGGATCACTTCCGGATACTTGAGTTAGAAACCCTAACTCAAGATTTCCACTATGAAATACTTGTGAAAAACCTTCACAAGTCAAATCATACACAAATGAACTTGTGACTCCCACAACCCGGGATCACAAACACACTCTCACAACCGAGAGCGAATCACTTACAATATCAAAGTAAATTGAAATGAAATGCTTACCACAAAATACCTATGCCTTGAGTATACTTACGAATTAGGGAAAAGATGATTTTGGGGAAGATGAAGAGGCACCAAACCCTAGCTCCAAGATGAAGATCAGCGATGGAGAGCTATGAGGTTGATGGTGACCTAGGATCAAGCACTTGGCTGGGAAGGCTCACAATCAATGAATCTCTCTTTTGAAATAAGAGTGAAAAAAGATTCAAGATTGGAATGATTGAGCTTTGAATGAGAGGGAATGATTTCTCTTTGATCTCTAAACTTGTAATAATATCAGCCTTGAGTGCAATGAATGCAGCTCATCAAGTATTTATAGGAGAGAGGAGAGAGAGAGAAAAAAACGTTTCAATTAAAGCTCCAACGGCTCTATTCTGAACCAAACTAGTCGGTCAAAGAAGGTTGACTGACCGACTAGTTCACCAACTAGTCGGTCGGTCAAACAGCATGAACCGACTAATGGTAGAACAACCAAAAGAATAAGTTCAGACTGAAGGGAACTAGTCGGTCAAAGAAGAGTAGATGACCGACTAGTTTCACAACTAGTCGGTCGGTCACTCAACTCAGACCGACTAAGAGATAAAACTAAAGTCTGATAACAAATAGAATTAGTCGGTCCAAGAACAAAAGTTGACCGACTAGTTCATCAACTAGTCGGTCGCCAAATGTGCATAGACCGACTAACGATAAACAGTAACTTGGCATGTACAGTAGAAGCCCAACTAGTCGGTCTAAGAAGGATCACTGACCGACTAGTTCACAAACTAGTCGGTCGGTGAGTCAACGTAGACCGACTAACTGTAAACTGTAAAGAGCTTAGAATTGAGAAGGCAAACTAGTCGGTCCAAGAAGGATTGCCGACCGACTAGATCACCATCTAGTCGGTTGGTTCTTCTTCTTGAACCAACTAACATGCACAAGAAGTCGCGAATCGAAACGCGATGCTTCGGGAAAGTTTGTATGGACTTCTTACAAGTTCCTATGTCTAAGATAGGAGCGATATGAAGATTAAAACGTAAGACCTATTCAAGGCTTAACATTCTACGGAACGAAGCTAAAAGACTATAAGTAAAACTTGACGAACCGTCTTCGAAAGCTTCGATCCGAATCTTCATGACTTCTAAAATGGTCCAAAAGCTTCAACGAAGCTTTAGGCATACGATCACGTGCTTTGAGAAGTCTCGAGACGTCGCTTAGAATGTTCATATGAATTTGGCGACGATCTCCATAACTGCGCACACAAATTGTTAGTTCATAATATATTTATGTTTGTTCATCATCTAAAACCAAATCCGGGGAGTCCAATATCCAACATATACATCGATGTTGACATTTCATTACGTTGTGCACATTATATCTTATATGTCTCTGATGTTTGATTTCGTCGCTCGACGATAATACTTGGTTAAGTAGAATACATTTTATGAAAATATATAATTGTTTTCCATGCACTAAATTAACCAAGAATGTTGATATTGGAGAGTATATTCCATAACTCAATCCGTAAAATTGATTTGAGTTTTGATGATTTTATTTATCGATTTACGACTTTGGTCGCATTGACACGCTTTGATTTTCTTCGTATTTTTCTTTGGTGTCATTTGGACCGTGGTCGTATTCTACGACTCCCGTGCTATTATTTGAAGCCATTGTTGTTGTCGTTAATCACCTCCCACTCTTTTTGCTAATGCCAAAGGGGGAGAGATATAATAATGACGATGAGCTAAATGATAATTTAAAGCATTTTTCCAAGAATCTAATTTGATATGTTAGATTCAGGGGGAGTTAAGATATATAAATGGATTTCAAATCCTAAATTTCAATATTTGATTCTCATTTTATACTTTACTCGTCTGCTTGATGCATATGATTATTATTTAATTTTGGAATTAACGTGTCATCAATGCAGGGGGAGTAAGTAAATTTCATTTGAATCATTATTTTTTATTATTATTTATGTTGGTTTGTCATCACCAAAAAGGGGGAAAATGTTGGTTATTGGACTCCCCGGATTTGGTTTTGGATGATGAACAAACATAAATATATCGTGAACTAACACTTTGTGAGCGCAGTTATGGAGATCGTCGCCAAATTCATATGAACATCCAAAGCGACGTCTCAAGACTTCTCAAAGCATGTGATCGTATGCCTAAAGCTTCGTTGAAGCTTTTGGACCATTTTAGAAGTCATGAAGATTCGGATCGAAGCTTTCGAAGACGGTTCATCAAGTTTTATTTATAGTCTTTTAGCTTCGTTCTGTAGAATGTTAAGCCTTGAGTAGGTCTTACGTTTTAATCTTCATAACGCTCCTATCTTAGACATATGATCTTAGTAGAAGTCCATACTAACTTTTCCGAAGCATCGCGCTTCGATTCGCGACTTCTTGTGCATGTTAGTTGGTTCAAGAAGAAGAACCAACCGACTAGATGGTGATCTAGTCGGTCGACAAAGCTTCTTGGACCGACTAGTTTGCCTTCTCAATTCTAAGCTCTTTACAGTTTACAGTTAGTCGGTCTACGTTGACTCACCGACCGACTAGTTTGTGAACTAGTCGGTCAGTGATCCTTCTTAGACCGACTAGTTGAGCTTTCCCTGTACATGCCAAGTTATTGTTTATCGTTAGTCGGTCTATGTGCATTTGACGACCGACTAGTTGATGAACTAGTCGGTCAACATTTGTTCTTGGACCGACTAAATCAATTTGTGCTCAGACTTTTAGTTTTATCTCTTAGTCGGTCTGAGTTGAGTCACCGACCGACTAGTTGTGAAACTAGTCGGTCAGCAACTCTTCTTTGACCGACTAGTTCCCTTCAGTCTGAACTTATTCTTTTGGTTGTTCTACCATTAGTCGGTTCATGCTGTTTGACCGACCGACTAGTTGGTGAACTAGTCGGTCAGTCAACCTTCTTTGACCGACTAGTTTGGTTCAGAATAGAGCCGTTGGAGCTTTAATTGAAACGTTTTCTCTCTCTCTCTTTCCTCTAACCTATATATACTTGGTGTGCAGCATTCATTGCACTCAAGGCTGATTTTAAGAGAAGTTTAGAGATCAAAGAGAAAGCATTCATTCTCATTTAAAGCTCATTCATTTCCATTCAAGAATCTCTCCCTCACTCTTATTTCAAAAGAGATATTCATTGATTGTGAGCCTTCCAAGCCAAGTGCTTGATCCTAGGTCACCAACTACCTCATAGCTCTCCATCGCTGATCTACATCTTGGAGCTAGGGTTTGGTGCCTCTTCATCTTCCCCAAAATCTGTTTTCCCCTAAATCGTAAGTTTACTCAAGGCATATGTATTTTGTGGTAAGAACTTTCATTTCATTTTACTTTGATATTGTAAGTGATTCACTCTCGATTGTGAGAGTTTGTTTATGATCCCGGGTTGTGGGAGTCACAATTTCATTTGTGTATGATTTGACTTTGTGAATGTTCTTCACAAGTATTTCATAGTGCAAATCTTGAGTTAGGGTTTCTAACTCAAGTATCCGGAGGGGATCCGGGTGGTTGGGACGTAGGATCACCGGGAACAAGTCGGGAGACTTGGGTGGATCCGAACCCAGTAATATTGCTTGTTTGCGATTGTCTCTTTGTTGTCTAACATTCACATTTCCGCATTTCCGCATTGTTTGGCAGAGTTTGCAAGATAATTAGAAATTATCTTCTTAATTATTTTAAAGTACTATTCACCCCCTCTAGTACTTGTGCAGTAGCTTAGCATGAAATTACACACCACGGGGCGTGAGCGATATCAAACAAAAAGAAGCAATGGCATATGAGAATACATAGGCCAATTTTCCTGTCACTCGTCATTACAAAATATTGTTTTCATTTGCATTACCCCCTATACATTCAAAAATTTACATCAGGCATGCCAATTCTTACAATGGCCATTCAGACCCATGATCTCCCTCCAACACGGCCATGTGCTCTGGCTCCCCCGTAGCAACTGCTCTTGCTTCATCGTCGGTCGTGGCGGTATCCTCGTTTACAAGAGCGGCCTCCTCCATGCCTCGGCTCGACTCATCATCGCCTTGGCTAGACTCATCCTCATTGATATCTGGAAATATCACCGGGATCTCGTCGATCTCTGTGACGAGGCCAGGGAATCGGTTCTTCATCTCCAACCGGCATCGCTCGTATCCCTGCTTATGTAACTCATCAAAATCGGGAAACACGTCCGTGAAATCCTGGATCGCCTTCTCCGTAATGATGTCAGCTTCGACTCTCTCCTCCAGCAGAGCATCTTCTGCTCACTCCCTCAAGGCGATTTGCTCAGCCTCCCTCTTATGAGACTCGCTTAGCTCGTGCTCGAGTCTCTGAACGACTAACGACCTCGTCTCGGAGAGTTGGCCGATCTTTTCTAGCTCAGCCTAAGACTTCTCAATCCTCGACTTGACGGCCTCTAGGATGACACCATGGTTGGCCACCACCGAAGCTCGGCGACGCAACACCACGGTCGCCACAAGAGCCTGCATGCAAACGATCGATGGTCAGCTTGTATGCAGATGTTAACATCGATAGAGGCCCAGTTGATAATTACCTGGACGCACGCATGAACGGCTACCGACGCAAGCCACTCGTAGTCAACCCTTTCCACGACCACCCTGTCCCGTGGAAGGGTCGCATTCTCGGTGATGCGGGAAGCGGCCCCGCAATTGAGAAGGGCGGAATCCCCAAGTCTCAATGGGAATCTCGTCCTGACAAGATCCTCCTTGGAACAGTTGAAGGGGGGCCTGAGAAGATCGACACTCCAACAACATTGATTGGTAATCCCCAGGGATGTCTTCGGGCAACCCTACGGAAGGAGACAGACCCCCAAGGCGAGGAGTCCTGATGCATGCAGAGATCCGACAGAACCTGAGTCTCCCTCGAACTTTCCTCATGGAGTGCATCACGCCCTGGTCGGGATGCCTGCTCCGAGGTTGCGTTCGACCCCGACGGCTTCGAGTCGCTGAGAGGAATCCTCCGCCGTTTCTTGTCTCCCTCCAGTGCAACCACCTCAAACTCGAAGGAGGATTCTTTCTTCTTCTTCTGCGGGCGAGCCTCCTGGGCGATCCCCTCAACCACCATGGGCCAATCTCCGGACGACTGGGTCGAAGATCTTGATACGGTCGGCACCCGGGGCGACAACATTTTCGCCTTCGCCTCTCTGATGGAAGCCTCGATCGCATCCTTCAGTGCGGGATCTACCTGGTAATCTGCACTGGTCATCCCTGCTAGAGCAACAAACGAGTTAGTTCGAGTGACGAGGGTCGAATAGTTGGCGAGCACGGTCGAACCAACCTTTCGTCCACACGGTCCGACGCAACACATCGTCCGACCATAGCCACTCGACCACCTCATGCCCTCTGGCAGATTCTTAAGAGTGTCGGAGGCTTTCTTCTCCTCGACGGTCAGCGGCTTATCCTCGGCAGGCCCCGAAATGGTGGTGCCCCAACCGGTGCAGAAGCTTGCCTTCCCCTTAAAGACCACGAACACAAACTCATCCTTCCACTTGGGGTTGGAGGTAGGAAGAGCTTCCAGCAGCTTCCTCCCCCGACGGGCCATTATCGTATACCATCCTGGGGTCATAATGGGTGGGATCCAGAAGAAGTGGTTGAACAGACGCAAGGATGGCTCGATTCCCTTTGTCACGCATAAGACTATGAAGCCCATCAACATGCCAATACCGTTTGGCATCAGCTGGCAGAGGGAGATGTTCAGGGTACACAAGAAATACCGCAAGAAGGGATGCTTGGGAAATCGAAGACCCGCTCGAAGGCTTTGACATAGACCCCTACTTTCCGATCGTCGGGACGATGAGCCCTCTCGTCCCTCCCGGGCAATCTGATTTGATAATCAAGACGAACGAATTTCTTCTGAGCACGTCGATTTGGCTAGCCTTGACCTTGGGCCTCAAATTTGCCAGCAAGCCCGGCTCCATGACCCCTTCCGGATTCTTCTGAACGGCGGTGTCCATATTTTTTCCAGAGGTAGAGGACGAAGCCATTGCTTTTGAGAGAAGGAAAATCGGAATCGAAAGAATGAAGACAATACTCTCTCACTCATTCGCTGGAACCGTATTATAAGGGCAAGGCAACAACTGCATGATGGAACACGTGTTGAAGATCCAAGGACATGAATGTCTTGGATTTCGAACCGATAAATCATCCGAATCGACGAGGCGGGCGTTTTTGGCGCCTAGAACTCGAGTGCTATTTTCTCGACTGTCGCGCCCCATTAAATGCGATGTAACGTCGCTTGACCTCAGCGGATGGATCCTTCAAGGTCGTGCGACGGGGCCATTGTTAAGTCATTGGGCCGGTATTCGAGGGACTCGGTCGACCAATGTCCAAGGCCCACCAGGCCCACTAAAGAATCCCGCTATCGACTCGGTCAAATCCCGAATGGCCAATCGACTGTTGGGTCCAGTTCACACGAACGTGGGATTAAAGGCGGGCTCGAAAACCTCGGGAACGTGGTTAACGTTTACTCCTATTAATGGGGGAAGATCGTGGCCCATTATGGGTGACCGTTATCTCCCCAACGTATCCAATGGGACCCCAAACGTCTATAAATAGAGAGAAGGGTTTCATCTTCAAGGTACAAGATCTAATACATAGAACTCTATCTTCTTACTCTCATCATTTGTATATTCGAGCTTGTGTCGTCAGTCTAAAGACGAACCTTCGTGGGTCGATCTTAGCTACACCAAGCCCCCTCTCTTCCTTAAGTTCCCTACTAACTTAAGCATCGAAGGGGATTTGGGCCGGAACCCAGATCCGACCCCCCTAACGACTCCCTGTGGTGCAGATCGACGATCTCCATCCAACATCGAAGGTCGACGTTGGGCACTTCAGCCTCGAACGATCGACCCAACGGCCGCTCGTAGGTCGATCAAAGGTTGTATCACCTCTAACCACCAACATTCGACTCTGGTTCTTCCATCCCACGGTCTCACCTCAACTGCTGACAAGGCTCCAACTCAGCGCTACGAGTCTCCGTCAGTCTGACAACTGTACTGGTCAATTTTTGGCCTTAACATACGTAACTAAGGGGGTCCTAGAATTAATTGGGTGTAATTAGGGGTAAATGTAGATTAGTAAAAGTAAATGATGATTAGTTAAAGTAATTAGTTAAAAGTAATTAATAAGTATAAAAAGTAATTAGTAAAGATTACATAGTGAATGGTAAAAGTAATTGCTAAATGTAATTAGTAATTGGTAAACATAATTAGTGAATAGTAAAACTAATTAGTAAAACTAATTAGTAAATGTAATTATTAAAAATATTTAGTTGATGGTAGAAAGGTAAACATGATTAGTAAAAGTGATTAGTGAATATAAAAAGCTATTTTAATAATAGTATCTAAAAACTTAATTTGTTTAAAGATCTTATTATCAAAAAATGTTTTTGAAAGTATTTATACTAAAATATAGGTAGTAATGGATACGTGCCGTCACACTCTCTTTCAACTACATCTCTACAACTAGAGGATTTACAACACATCTCTGCACTAGGATTTACAACACATCTCACAAATGAGGATTTTCTCAATAACCAAGCACCTCACACAATTGAGGATTTCTCAAACTTATCAACACAATACTTTGTGGATTTACAAACCTTTCTTTGGAATTTTGAATTAAAATCTCTTATAGTCTTAGAAATAAAGCTTGAGCATAATAGTATGGCTAAGAAGGAATTTTTTGATCTCAAATGAAATAAGGATTAAAGCATTAGGAGATTAAAAAAAGAAAGGCCAAGAAATTAAAGAGCTTTTGAGAGTAAATGGCCTATAGAGAGATGTTTTAGCTTTTGAGAATTTTGAGCACAAGAGATCTTGAAAACTTGTTTTTCTTTGCAAATTTTTTCTAAAAAATGATACCAAAACCTTCAATCGAAACCCATATAAATAGCCCATAAAACTAGACAAAACATGCTACCCAAAATGCCCCCCATAATGGTCAAAATAGCTTTAAAAACTCATTTCATTATAGGCCAACGAGTAGTTACTAGTCGACTAAAGTTCATCTACTAGTCGACTAGCTGCCTAGTCGTTAGTCGACTAGTTCAATCATATCAGAAGAGTGATTTATGCTCTATAAAAACTAGACGACTATAGTTCCTTTCCTAGTGAACTAGTGAATACGTATTAGTCGACTAGTTCCAGAACTATACTCGACTAATTTTCTGATATGTAGCTAGCCTAGTTGCAGGCTTTGTAGCTAGTCGACTGGGTATCAGACCAGTCTACATATTAAACAAAGATTTGACCCAAAATATAGGAAATAATTTTTGAAAATTTTCAAAATATGTTAAAACATTCCCAGGCATATTTCTTAGTGTGTGTAAGATTCAATCTAAGACTTTAGCATTTTTAAAGACAAGTAGATAAAAATACATCAACTCACATAATTCTGAATCTTTTGATGTAGTCCCTTTGTTATACGACTTGTCACTTGAATTCTTGCACTTCTTGAGTCTTGGATAAGCTTCTTTATCTTCATAACTAACCTCCTCCTCCTTGACTCATCTTCATTTTATTTGGCTTTTGTTGTCTTCAGTGAATTTCTTCTTTTTGTTGACTTTATACCTTTTGGCTTGAACTCATTATAATTAGCCTTGTGTAACCCCCCCCCCAAAAAAAAAAAAAAACAAACAAACAAACAAACGGCTCAGCTAGCGCTCTTATAGTTTTAATGTGTTGGCTTGCAGAGAAGATTTCCTACTCAATACTTCCTCACTCAACGTGATCCAATGCCAAATGACCCACCAACCAGTTACTTGAACCAAACCAGGAGCTTACTTAAGGTGCAATAATACATATGACTACTTTCATATCTGTCCAGTTGGTAAAAATCAGAAGAATAAAAATGCCACTCCTTTTTGCAGGAACTTTTTTTTAACACAATGTTATTCGTATAACTGATGGCTTTGAGAAAGTTACCATGTGATGTATGTAGTGACCCTGTGCTATGAGGAACAAACACTAGAGGGGGGTGAATAGTGTTTTATAGAATTATAAGGAATTTACGCCAAATAAAACCCTAATTAACCAACAAATGCGGAATACAATAAGTGAACAACAATGCAAGGGATAATGCAATGCTAACAAGCAATCTACCCTGGTTCGGTGCCACCCAAGTCTTCCCGACTTGTTACCGGTGCCCTACTCTAGCAACACCCGAATCCCCTCCGGATACTCTAGCAAACCGCTAGAGATTTCCTTTAGCCCAATTGCGAAAACCCCACAAGTGCAATCGATCTACAATCGATGTCCGTGTATCCCACAACCCGGGAACACGCAAAACCTTAATCCCACAACCTGGGACTAAGCACACTCTCACAAACCGAAGCAAAACGAAATCTTGACTCCCACAACTTGGGATCAAGCCAATCCTCTCACCACCGTGAGTATACAACAAATATGAAGTATAAAAGAATGAAATATAAAACTTCTTACCATCAAAATCCTATGCCTTGAGAAATACTTACCAATTTAGGGCAAGAATGGATTTTGAGGAAGATGAGATCACCAAACCCTAGCTCCACCAAGATGAGCAGCAATAGATGGCTAGGGAGTAGATGGTGACTTGGATTCAAGCTATTAGCTTGAGAAGCTCAAGGAATGAGAATCTCTCTTGAGGAGTTAGGCTCAAAGAGTAAGAGAGAGATTCTTGTGAGATGAGAGAGCTTGGAATTGGAGTTGAATGGCTCTTCTCAAAGGTGTGAAAATGTCTCTAATTTCAGCCTTGGATCCTTGGTTTGAAGCACTCAAACTTATATAGGGAAGAGACAAAACGGTCATAAAAATCATGGCATTAAATGCCCAACGGATCTATTTCTGAAGCTGCTTAATCGGTCTAAGAAGGATCATCAACCGACTAGATTGACAACTAGTTGGTCAGTGAACCTTCTTGGATCGACTAGATGGTTGACAGAGAAGATGGTGAAATCATGGGTAAGCACTAGTCGGTCTAAGAAGGATCATCAACCGACTAGATTGACAACTAGTCGGTCAGTGAACCTTCTTGGACCGACTAGATTGACTTTTAATGCATTAACCATCCTTCTTGAACCAACTAACTGGTCAACAGTACAAAGGTCGAATTTCACAAGGAAAACTAGTCGGTCTGAGAAGAAACACCAACCGACTAGATCGTCATTTAGTCGGTCGGTGAGCCTTCTTGGACCGACTAATTGGTCAACAAATGGTCTTGAATTGATTAGGACAACTAGTCGGTCTGAGAAGGATTTCCAACCGACTAGATCGTCATCTAGTCGGTCGGTGAACCTTTTTGGACCGACTAATTGACCAACAGTGAATGGGCTGAATTTAACTATGATGTCTAGTCGGTTCAAGAAGAATTTCCAACCGATTAGATCGTCATCTAGTCGGTTGGTTCTTCTACTTGAACCAACTAAGATGCATTTGAAGCCAAGTAATGAAGCGATAAGCTACGGGAAAGTTTCTAATGGCTTCTAAGGCAATCCTATAGATAAGATATGAAAGTTATGAAGATTTCTAGGCAATTACTACTGAAGGCTTAACATTCTACTAAACCGAAGCTAGAAGACAATATAAATAACATGACGAACTGTCTTCGAAGCTCCAACATGGAGAATCCGAATCCATTGACTTCATGAATACTTCTTGAGCTTCAACGAAGCTACATGCACAACGATCACGTGTTCTGAGGAAGTCTTGGGACGTCGCTTGAGATGAACAAATTACTTTGGCGACGATCTCCATAATTCTTCATGGACTTGAGTCTTTTAGTTGAATGACTTGAATATCTTCAACGTCATGGTCTTCGAAGCTTTTGACTCATCCATTCCTTTCTTCTCTTTGGATTGAATCTCCATTCATTTGTTGATGCCATTGGCTTGAGGTTTGAGGTAGCCTTTGAGTTCTTCAAGCCAATGCTTCACCTTTGTTGATCTACCAAGTCCTCCACTTGAATCAACACGTGTAGTCACTTTTGATTTTCTTGAATCTAATTGGTGACTTTTCAGCTAATTGCAAACACAAGAGTTAGTCACAATGATTTGTGTTTGATCATCATCAAAATCAAGGTGGAGAGTCCAATACTGAACAATGTAGAAGTAATAGATACTGAAGTGTTCCAATAAACTATAGCATTTGCTTGTTTGCATATGCATGTAGTTGTTTAGCAGGCATGTTTAAATTTTGATAAATTTACGAAATCATTCAAACACTTCTGATTTTTATTATTTTGTTCGCGACATCATGCACGCGTTGATTCATCGCAAAAAAAGGATCTTAAGACTGCTATAAAATGCTGTTGAAGAGGGAGAGATAGCTCTGATAGTTGATCTAGGAAGGATCAGGCATGAGTTTCAGATATATCTTATATTAACAAAGCATCTTTCGACGTTGATGAATATTCTGTTGATTATATATAAATTACAGGTATGCATTGTGATATTGTCTGTGTATTGTCGACACAGGACAGATTATAGTGGAGAAAAAACAAGTAAATTATCAAAAAATAAGCTAAATAAATGACATAAAAGCAGTAAATATCCTCAGATTGCAAATATTGAAACATGCTAGAGACAGTGAAGAGGTATGTGAAAGGCAAGGGAGTGTATCTGATGTGAGCTTGCAGGTCCTTGAAGGAATCAGCTACGAGCCAGAAGCACAAGAATCAACATCAATCTCAGTAAGCTGGCTACAAGTTGAGCATCGGAAAGGTCTTGTTCATCGAGTCCTCCATGAAAACGTCCCTGGCGACGAGCGCCTTAGCCAATTCCATGGCCTCGGCTCCGTGCCCAGCATAAGCTATCCCTTCAACCAAAAGAATGTATTCTACTGTATTTTTGTAATAGATAAAATATTATGCTAGAAATTATAATGTAGTACATAGTATATTTTGTGTATAGATAAAAATTATGTTTTGTAGTATTTAATAGTTATTAGCATTTTTAGCGAAAACTTTCTATCTTCTAGGAATTATATAATTCTTATAAGTGTTTATGTAATATAAGGAATTAAGCAATTAGTATTTTCTACCAATAATTCCATATCTTTTTATTAATATTTATTAGTACTTTTATAGTATTTTTGTCATATAAATAATTAAGTATTTAGTATTTTCTACTAATAAGTTCTTAACTTTTGTTAGTATTTATTAGCATTTTATTAGTATTTCTTATACTAATCAATAGTATTTTCTACCGATCAATAACTTAGTGTTGATTAGTATTTTTTCTAATTTATAAATTTTAATTTCTAATCTTGTGCTATTCACCGTTAACATTTTCCGTTAACACATTCAACCGTCTATATAGCATGGCAAACTTGTAAATAAAATTCAACACGTTTAGCAAAATGGAGGATGTGAATAGCAGGACATACTCCTTTAGCTATTAACTAAACATATTACATTATTCCGTTAACACACTCAACCGTCTATATAGCATGGCAAACTTGTAAATAAAATTCAACACGTTTAGCAAAATGGAGGATGTGAATAGCAGGACATACTCCTTTAGCTATTAACTAAACATACTACATTATTTACAATTGTGCCATTCCATTTGATTTAACGTTAACAAGGGTTGGTAATCTTGTAAATAAATACAATACCTTCGGCATTAAGCTAATCGTGGAGGCTGAGTGGAGACCGCACGTAACCCACGTGCGGTCCACTGTAAAATTATTTTCATAATCATTGAGTTACATTTATTTACAAGTTTATCATCCCTTGTTTCAGCTTTAATAAAACTAATGGCAAACGTATAAATAACTTGATCTTAATGGGCAAATTTCTTTTAGTGATTTGAGCAGACAATTTAGGGCTCCTCTTCTCGAGTGTTTCAAGCAAAAAATTCAATTTTTCCTTTGCTTGTTTAAAAATTTAACGGAGGGACTTACCTCTTCTGCGCTGGCAAAAATCTAAGGCTCCTCTTCAAGCACCGTCGGTGATCGGAGGTCAGGGTAGTCGTTGACGGTCGATCTCCCTACTCGAAGTCGAAGACTCGAAGGTGCTTTGCTCCACTTGCTCTATCCTCGAAGTCGAAGGCGAATCGGTTTTTCTCTTCAAGCTGGGGACCTAGGGTTCGACGCTTTGCCACGTCATCAGTGTTCGATCATTAGGACAGTCGAGAGCAGCGAATCTCCTCTTCTCTTTAAGATAAGTTTTTTTTGAAAAATGTTCAATTGAAAAACCCTAAGTTTTTTTGATCTCCTATTCTAGTTTTATAGTCATTTTACTGCTCTATGTTCATTCACGAGGGTTTTACTATGCATTCACGAGGGTTTTACTATTTTCGCTATCGCTTTTAGCTCTCCCTTTCGCTTTTAGCTTTTGCTTTCGCTTTCGCTTTCGGCTTTCGCTTTCAAATTAGATACATCCAAGGTGTGTCACTCTTATATATTTTGATCATTAATATTATAATATATAAAAATTAAATATATAAAATATCGGTTCAGGTTCCGGGTACCCGTTCCCTATAAATGGGAACCGGAACCGGACCCGATACCCGTCGGTTCCTAATTTTCCTACCCGGAACCTACCCGGAACCAATAATTATCTATCCAGAACCTAACCGTTCAGGTAAGTTCCAATCGGGTATCTGGGTACCCTGTACCCATGCACACCCCTAGATTTGAGCAGACAATTTAGGGCTCCTCTTCTCGAGTGTTTCGAGCAAAAAATTCAATTTTTTCTTCGCTTGTTTAAAAATTTGACAGAGGGACTTACCTCTTCGGCGCTGGCAAAAATCTAGGGCTCCTCTTCAAGCGCCGTCGGTGATCGGAGGTCAGGGTAGCCGTCGACGGTCGATCTCCCTACTCGAAGTCGAAGACTCGAAGGTGCTTTGCTCCACTTGCTCTCTCCTCAAAGTCGAAGACTCGAAGGTGCTTCTCTCCTCGAAGTCGAAGGCGAATCGGCTCTTCTCTTCAAGCTGGGGACCTGGGGTTCGACGCTTTGCCACGTCGTCGGTGTTCAACCGTTAGGGCAGCCGAGAGCAGCGAATCTCTTCTCTTTAAGATAAGTTTTTTTTGAAAAATGTTCAATTGAAAAACCCCAAGTTTTTTGATCTCCTCTTCTAGTTTTATAGTCATTTTACTGCTCTCTGTTCATTCACGAGGGTTTTACTATGCATTCACGAGGGTTTTACTATTTTCGCTTTCGCTTTTAGCTTTTGCTTTCGCTTTCACTTCGGCTTTCGTTTTCGCTTTCGCTTTTAGCCTTCACGTGGATGCTCGCTTTTAGCTTTTCACTGTGGATTCACGGAGTGATGACCGGTATACTCACAATTGTTAATTTTCCTCCCTAATTTTCTTCATCTTCATCTGTTTCTTGCCAATGCCATTGGGTTTCGGCCAGTTTCGTCGTGTATCGGCCTGTTTCGGTCGATACCTACCGAAACTGGCCGAAACCCAATGGTATCGGGCAATACCGATTTTTTAGTGCAGTATCGGACCGGTACTGGGCGGCACCGGTCCGATACGCCCGATACCAAGAGGTATCGGGCGATACCTCAATCCATGACTCGTATAAATGATAGCTTGAGAAAGTTACCATGTGATGTAGAAGTGATAGATACTGAAGTGTTCCAAAAAAAGGATCTTAAGATTGCTATAAAATGCTGTTGAAGAGGGGGAGATAGCTCTGATAGTTGATCTAGGAAGGATCAGGCATGAGTTTCAGATATATCTTATATTAACAAAGCATGATGATAAATAAATTACAGGTACGCATTGTGATACTGTCTGTGTATTGTCGACACTGGACAGGTTATAGTGGAGAAAAAAACAAGTAAATTATCAAAAAAATAAGCTAAATAAGATGCCATAAAAGCAGTAAATATCCTCAGATTGCAAATACTGAAACATGCTAGAGACAGTGAAGAGGTAATGTGAAAGGCAAGGGAGTGTATCTGATGGTCAATTGCTTCGATCCTTCGGAATCAGCAGCATCAATCTCAGCAAGCTGGCTACAAGTTGAGCATCGGAAATGTCTTGTTCAGTCGTTTGATCGAGTCCTCCAAGAAAACGTCCCTGGCGACGAGCGCCTTGGCCAGTTCCATGGCCTCGGCTCTGTGCCCAGCATAGGCTATCCCTTCAACCAAGAGAATGTAGGTTGTCTCGTTAGGCCAGACCCCCTTCGCCACCATCTCCCCGAGCATGTCGATCCCCGCACCTATCCTGCGAGCCTTGCACAGCCCAAGAAGCAGGGCGTTGTAGGCGATGACGGTAGGCCGGAGCCCGCCGCCCTCCATGTCCCTCATCAGCCCCACGGCCTCGTCCACCATCCCGTCCCTGCACAGGCACGAGATGAGGACGTTGTAGGTGATCTCGTCCGGGTCGGTCCCCTTCTCCATCATCGTCGACACCAGCTCGAGAGCCTTCGACCGGCTCCCGCCGTTCCACAGCCCGCCGATCAGAGCGTTGTACGAGCTCGCGTTGGGGGGACAGCCCATCTCCTCGAGCTTGCCCAGCACCTCCAGGGCGTGGCCGGGGTTGCCGCCCCTGCAGAGGGCGGCCAGGACCGTGTTGTAGTTGATGATGTCGGGGACGCACCCGTTCGACATCATGTAGTCCATGAACTCGATCGCCAAGTCCAGCCTCCCTTCCTTGCAGTACGCCGAGATCAGCGGGTCGTAGTTGTACGTGTCCGGCCTCAGCCCCTTGTCGACCATGTCCTCCAGCAGCTCCCTGGCCCTGTCCACCATGCCTTCGTGGCACAGCGAGTTGATCAGGATGCTGTACGTGGCGTTGTTCAGCCTGCATCCCCGCGCCACCATCTCGCCGACGAGCCTCTGCCCGTCGTCCCACCTCTTTCGGCCGAGGTACCCCCGGAGCAGGATGTTGTAGGCCGCCACGTCCGGCTCGCACCCTCTCGACGGCAGGCCGTTCAAGAACTCGTGGGCCCGATCCACGAGCCCTTCCTTGCACATCCCTCTGATGATCGCGTTGTAGGTGCAGTTGTCCGGCTGAAGCCCTCTCGACGCCATCTCGTCCAAAAGCTTCGCGGCCTCGCCGACCCCGCCTTCCAGCATCGTTGCCTCGATCAGGATGGTGTAGGTGACGACCGTCGGCTGGCAGTTGTCGGCGAGCAGCTCGTCGAGAACCTCCAAGGCCAAGCCCAGCCTCCCCTTGCTGCAGAGGCTCCCAATGAGGATGTTGTAGGTGACGATGTCAGGGGGGCAGCCCCTGCCCCTCATCCTGCCCAGCACCTGGGTGGCCGAGTCGAACCGGCTGGCCTTGGCGAAGCCGCTGATGAGCGCGTTGTAGGCGAACACGTCCGGCTGGCCGTGGCTCTCGAGGATCTCCATGACGCGGACCGCCTTCTCGGCGTTCCTCGTGCCGAAGAAGCCTTTGATGAGCTTCGTGCACAGGATCACGTCGGGCTGGTAGCCTTTGCCGACCATGTACTCCAGGAAGTAGAGGGACTCGCTGTACTTGCTGGCCTTGCAGGAGCGGCTGAGGAGCTTCGCGTAGTGTGTTTCCTTGGAGTCGAGGCTCGGCTGGGGCTGCGGCGGTCTGGTTGAGGGAGAGGAGCATGGCTTGCTGCTTGTTTTCGGGTTCTTGAAAGTGAGGGCGGAGGCGTCCCGGGGTAGGGAGACGGCGGGTTTCTTGATGGAAGGGAAGGGGAGGGGATGGGGGAAGACGTCAGGCAAAGAGATGGTCATCTGGGGGTGATGGTGTTGTTGTCTTCCTCAGCCTCAGGTGCTCATGGAGAATGAAGTGAGCTAAGAAAAAGTGCAAGAGAGAAAGAGAGGTTACCTGAATGGCTGCAATGTGTTGTTGAGATGAAAGCAGCAGCTGGAGGGGTTTTGAGGACTTTGAATATGTGGTGAATAAAAGAAGGGGGGAGGCATTGAGATAAGGTGAGGGGGTTGAGAGTGTGATATGCTCATCTTCTTTTGTCTTTGGTGGGCCTGGAAGTGTGTGTTTCACTCACTGGCTCAGTGTTGGGTCTGAGATTCATAAATTGATGCAAAAATGATTCATCTCCAGAACTTGTTCACAATTGTAGCATAGAGATGCCAAAAAGAAAGTAAGCAAGTTGAACTACACTGTCAATTAAGCCAAATCTCTTCACAATTAGAGATCAGCTACAACAACTCGATTTCAGAGGAAATATTGCACAAATAGCAACAAATTCCTGGTGCTTGATAACTTGATTTCAGAGAAAACATTGCAAGTAACTAGCACCATACCAACTACTACATCTTACACACTGCTGACAAAAATCAGAGTTGCAAACGTCACGCTCTTTTGCAACCCTAGAGCTAACTGGCATTTTTCGGAGCTTCCAATCGATGGCAGATTCGTATATCAGACGGTTGATCTCAGTACTTCAGAGGTGGTTTCTGGGTTGGAAGCAACCCAAATCGTTTCTTCAGAAGAACACGCTGCCTAGAATACTTGTCATCTGGCGAGAAGCGAGCTGCACCAGAAGAAGAAAATGAAACAATTAGAAGATGTACTGTATGAAAAGGAGAACGATTAACAAGTTGTGCACATCAGCCAGTAGGGATGAGAATTGGGCTTCCAATTGGGCATGCCACGTCATCATCCCTTCAAACCCTTCGCTAATTCTAGAAAGAATTAGTGAAGGGTTTGAAGGGATGATGATGTGGCATGCCCATTCTCATCCCTAAATTCAGGACACGGAATCAAGACACTTGAGTATCGAAAAAAGTCGGGTGTTTCCAAGACAACTGAATCAATGACCGATAAGAAAACTACGAGAATTGTGGAGTATCCATTACTAAAAAATGGATGAAAGAAAAAGTCTAGGGATGCAAATTCTGTCAGCAACATGATTTTAGTATATATTTAAAATTATTTAACTAATGCACCCTTAACCTTGAAAATGTTGATTTACTTTTACACCTATGGATGTATTGCAGTTCTCCCTTCGTAACTATCACTCCACCTCAATTTCAAACCAAATCAAATGGGCAAAGGATTATAAAAAAGTTTCAATGGTTTAGATGATTTGAACAACACAATTGAAATGGCTTGATTATCATAGCAAGATGGTGAATAGAGACCATCATCATAGAGATTCTTGAAATGGCTTGTCATACCAAGATGGTGAATAGACCATCAACATAAAGATTTGAGGGTGGATTTTGAAGGTTGTAAAAAATTAGGTATCACAGAGAATTTCCAAAGAGAGAAAATGAATATTCCTACATATGAATAATCAGGAATATGGTACGTCTTGCAGTTAGCCTAGTTGACAATAAGCTCTTAACTGAAATTAATTGGGGATCATTGGGTAGACAAAGATGCACAGTGCAAGTTTTTTGAGAAAAGTTTGACCCAAATCAGTATGCTAGGATGAAATTATGGGCCGGAAAAATACTCATAAACACATTTGAAGGATATTCACAAAGAGACTGCGGAACTGGAACAGTTAATGAAGCTGTAAAGCACAATCCATTCACTCTGCACATTATATCAACACTCATATCCTTATGGAGACAAATATTGTGCACGTCTATGAAGCTTCTACTCTCTCATCAAAGAAATTGTTGCGATTCCAGCCAGATATATTAATGGATAGTGTTGTCAAGGCATTCTGATCAATCATATTTAATAAATGGAATCAGATGACCCCAGTTTCTCTGGTTGAGGATTAAACAGATAAATCACATAAATTAAATACAGACCCTCACACATGTTTCATTCTGCATTTGATTCCATGATTCGTTTTTAGTAACTTTATTATTATTATTCCATATGACTATTCAAAACTTAGTTTAAGCACCAAATCTATATCAATGTCATTTAAGAACTAGCACGATACATTAACTAATTTATTTCACTTTTCATAATCACGCAAATAAAAAGTTAAAGGACAAATTTTAAAAATAGGCTAAAATTTAGAAATAATTTTAAAAATCGATTAACTTTAAATTTAATTAAAAAAATTGATCACCATCTGGCCACGTGAGTTCCCCCGTAAAAATACAAAACTTCCTCAATAGATGTTACAATGAAATGTTTAACTTTAAATTTAATTACAGAAATTGATCACCTTCTGGCCACGTGAGTTCCCCCGTAAAAATACAAAACTTCCTCAATAGATGTTACAATGAAATGTCCGGGTTTGACAACCCTGTCCATTTAGAGGGTGCACAATTTGATCGGGATTGGTGGTGCACAATTTGATCAGAATTACCAATCCCGCTCGTTTTTAACGTAAATTCGTGTGGGGAATCTGACATGGCTAGAAGTTGATCAAGTTTTGTAATTACATTTAAACTTGATCAATTTTTAAAATTATTTCTAATTTTTGACCTAATTTAAAATTTTGTCCTAAGAGCATAGAAAAAGCATGAGTATTGTTAAGCCTCTATGTTTTTTTGAAAACACTTAGAGAGTTATAAAGCAAAATTAATATTTAACCTATCAAACAGAAGACAAGTTGCAAACATAAATGCAAATTGATGGGGAAACCCAAACAATGGAACGGGATCAACCTGGATGTGCGGATTGTGTTGCCAACCCAAGCGGCGATTCTTTCTGCAAACAAAAAAAATCAAATCTTTGTCATAAGAACAATATGTAAAATTCACTTCAAATAAAACTATTATGAATTGAACCACATATATATGCCGTCCAGAAAATCATACAACTTGTGAACTTGCACAACTATGTGTTATTTTCTTGTTACATCATTGGGCCGGCTTCTATTAGCGCCACTGGGCCGGCTCTGGTTAGCATCAATGGGCCGGCCCCATATACATATATGCGGGGTTTTAACACATACACAGACTAAAGCCCAATAAAAGAAGACAAAGCGTGCCATCAGGCCCATCGTATTCGCCGAGCCCACGTAAATACCAGGCCATTTACTTGGTCAAAGTCAGTTCAAATCATACCCATTAAGCCCCCACATCCCTGAGGAGAAGTGGGGAAATGTGGCCAATAATGGCGTAGCGGTCACTTGCCCACTACGCCCGAGATGCAGGCACACACGTGCCACGATTGGGATGAAGCAGTTATCCTACGACAGGAGTGAAGAGATGTGGCTCCTATAAAAGGACCAAACCTCGGAGGAACATAGAAGTCAACAAAGCTACTAATTGCTAGGTACTCTGACAACACTTGCCTTTTACTCTCATCACATATTTCTTCATCCTTAACTCAGTCGGCCAGTCTCACAGACGATCTCCCGCTAGATCGATCTCGCTGCCTCCGAGCCTTCCTTTAAGTTCCCTACTAACTTAGGCATCAGAGGGGATTTGTGTCTGAACCCCCTGACGTTTTCTTGTGGCGCAGATAGCTCGGCAGGTGACCCTCAACAAGCTCAGAGCTCCTCAGAGTTAGATCAGACATCGTCCTAGTAGCTCGGCCGCGACCTAGCAGACCCGAACTATCCAGCAGGCGAGTCCGATCACCCCGGCTAACGAGGACATGCGTTGACTCAATGTGTCAAAGTCAGCCCACATATTGTTGACCGAAACCTCACCATCAACAGTTGGCGCCGTCTGTGAGAAATAGTAGGTAATTTCTCACCTCAATTTAGTCAACATCCCAAGGCTACAACGAAGCCATGTCGACTGGACCCCCCAATGATGGACCGATCCTCGGTCCGAACTACGACGTACCGGAAGTCCCAGACGAGGTCGGTTCTTCTGCGGAGGTGCCAAGTGTACACATGGTCACACATGAACAATTCAATAAATTCAATAGGACGGTCAATACCAGCCTCGCTGCTTCGACCGCCGCCATCCAGCAAATCAGCCAGCAGCCGATCCAAGAGGTTGCGATGTAGCCACCACCGTTCCAACGTCTGCCCCGGCGGGGGACGCTCTGTGCCAGGAAGCCAAGGATACGCGTGATTCAACCCGAAGCTAAACCCTTCGCCCCACGCCATTCCCGTCGCCCAGCGATGGATTGAATCTAGGGATTGAAGCTGGCCACTACGACGGGGGCCACATGAATCGGGGGAAGCCAACAACAACCATTGTTAGGGGCACCCATTGTGACATGGGCCATCTTACAACAGGCGGGGCACTTGCAGCGGCGTGAAGCAGGCGAGAGATCGAGAGACCCAAGCTTATAGTCGCACTTCCACGCGACCTGCCACTGGGCGACACCACGAGAGGAGCCTGCTTTATCAGGGTTCTCCTTATCCCATGAGGGGAAGCCCTGCCAGGTCTTCCAGCGTCTCAACGTACCGACTGATCCACCGTCTGGAAGTAAAACAACCTCCAGTCACCTCAGCTCCTAGCAGGAAGACTCTTCTGAAGGAGAACATTACCTCCGCCCCCGACTAGCCAAATTCAAGATCCCGTCCCTGAGACTCTATGACGGTACAGGTGACCCAGGAGAGCACATCCGGAGGTATCAGAGTGTGATTGAGCTGCATGAAGCCGACGAGCCATACGTATGCCGGGCTTTCCACACTACTCTGACTAAGGCCGCAGATGAATGGTACAATGGAGCCTGCTTTATCAGGGTTTTCCTTATCCCATGAGGGGAAGCCCTGCTAGGTCTTCCAGTATCTCAACGTACCGACGGATCCATCGTCCGGAGGTAGAACAACTTCCAGTCACCTCAGCTCCTAGCAGGAAGACTCCTCTGAAGGAGAACATTACCTCCGCCCCCCGACTAGCCAAATTCAAGATCCCGTCCCTGAGACTCTACGACGGCACATGTGATTTAGGAGAGCACATCCGGAGGTATCAGAGTGTGATGGAGCTGTATAAAGCTGACGAGCCATACTTATGCCGGGCTTTCCACACTATTCTCATCAAGGCCACAGATGAATGGTATAATGGGCTACTCGACCGAAGCATAGGGTCTTTTGATGAATTGACACAACTCTTTGCAGGCAGTTCATAGTTGGGAAACGCCAGAAGAAGTCGGCTCACCTATTCTCTCTCGAATAGGGATATAGGTAACCACTGCGGGACTACCTCAGGCGTTTCAACAACGAAAGGCTTCAAGCCGAGGGTGCCTCCGATGACACGGTCATCGCTGCTGTCATCCGAGACATCCATAACAAAGACTTGCTGAAAGCAATCCATCAGTTCCTCCCAAGCAACCTTGAACACTTGCTCATAAGGGCGGAGCGCTTCATGCAACTGAAGAAGTACTTGCTACCAAGAAGAAGAGTTCCTTCAAGCACACTGGGGAGGCAAGGCGAGAGGCCTGCCCACGCGACAGGAGTCGACACAGGGACCCCAGGGAATAGAGGCAGTGTGACAGGAGCCCCCGGGGGTGCTTGCCCCTAAGGGACGAGAATTTCACTAAGCTGAACGTGAGCAGAGCTGAGGTTCTAGCTTACACAAAGGGCGAAGGATTCTTCAATTGTCCTCCGCCGAAGCACAATGGCAAGTACGAGAAAAGAGACGATCTAAAATTATGCCGGTACCATTATGAGTGCGGTCACGATACCGATGAGTGCCTTACTCTAAAGGACACCGAGGCTCTAGTCAAGCGGGGCCATCCGAATAGGTTCATCGACGACCCATCGCCGAAGGAAGGAACCTCAAGGCCGAAAGATAAGGGACACATGTCTAACTCCCCTGTGACGAAAGTCATCCCTTAAGCCGTCAACAGAATGTCGTAGTCAAAGCAGGCTGGAAGCATGAGATGATGTCTCACTTTCCTTTGAATCAAATGCATGTACGTCTTTATTTCACTTAGTTTGGAGTTTCCGTTTGAATCAATGCAATTATCTTTCGATCAAATTGCGTGTGAACGGAAGCATATCCTATGGCAGAAGAAATTTGATTCCCCTTAAGACTCATCAAATACCCACTCGCTCAGGGACAATTTTTTCTCCCCAGCTAGCTAACTAGGCTACGCGGTCGGAGACGACTCTACCCTCACGGGCGCTCGGCTATACAATCGGAGGGGGGCCTCTCCTTCGCGGGCCGTCCGAGATACACGATCGGTGTCAAATTCCCTCCTTCCCTAGCCAACCAGGCTACGCGGTCGGAAATGACTCTACCCTTGTGGGCCGCTCGGCTATCTGATCGGAGGGGGACTCTCCTGCGCGGGCCGACCGAGCTACACGATCAGAGGCAAAATTCCCTCATTCCCTGCCAACCAGGCTTTGCGGTTGGAGATGACTCAACCCTCGCGGGCCGCTCGGCTATACGATCGGAGGGAGACTCTCTTTCGTGGGCCGACCGAACTACACGATCGGGTGCAAATTTTTCTCCTTCCCTAGCCAACCAGGCTATGCAGCCAGAGATGACTCTATTCTCGCGGGCTGCTCGGCTACACGATCGGAGGGGCCACTACTTTGCGGGCCGACCGAGCTACACGAACGGGGGCAAACTTCCCTCCCCCGCTAGCCAACCAGGCTACGCGGCCGGAGATGACTCTACCTTCGTGAGCCGCTCAGCTATCCGATCGGAGAGGGCCTCTCCTTCGCGGTCCGACCGAGCTACATGATCGGGGGCAAGTTATCTCTCTCTCAAGAGCCACCCAAAGTTACAGAATTCTCTCTAACCTTGCGGGCCGCTCGCCTACACGTTCGGAGGGGTCACCCCTTTACGGGCCAATCGATCTACATGATGGGGGCAAACAACCTCTCTCAGGCCAACCCGGCTACGACACTCATTCTACCCTCGCGGGCCGCTCGGCTACACGATCGGAGGGGCCACCCCGTCGCGGGCGGACCGAGCTACACGATCAGAGGCAAATCCACCTCATTCGTGAGCCAACCACGTTGCACGGTCGGCTATATGTCCATCTATGTCGACTACTCAAGCTAAACCACCGAGGATGATTATATCCGAAATAAACAGTTTGAATTCTCAGCTGCATAACTCAAAGGGGCAGCCTCTTTTTGAACTACCATTACTCTATGTTCGGGGATGTTCATTGTTCAACAAGCCCACCTCTCGCATCTTCCAAATACGCGAGGTAGACCAGTTGAGGGGGAAGATAGGCATGTACTGCCACACCTATGGGAAGATAACTTGAACCCCAAAATACTCTATTATACATCTCAAAATGCGAGTCACACAACAGGAGATTAAACATTTCCATACCATTACATTCATAGGGCGTTGGGCTCTTGCAGACGATCTCCCAAGGGCGTCGACCCCTCATCTGTGGTAGGTACTTCCTCCTCAGCTGTGGTGTCATCATTCTTCCTCTCCGACTCTTCATTTGACCACATCGACAATTGGTCAAAATCAATCCCCGAAGAGGGATATTTGCGCTCAATCTGCAATCGGCAGCGTGTGAAGCCAGCCTCAAACAGTGTCAACACATTACTGAGGCTCGTTTTATATTATTATATGGCTTCCTGAGCTATCTTTGTTTTTATCTCCTCGGGAATCTGCGAGAATGATTCTAGAACATCTTTGGAAGAGTCGAGTTTGCCCAAGGCAATTAGCAGTTGGCCTTGAAGCTCCCCCTCTTTCGTTGCAAATTCCTCTTCTCTCTTTAACAGTCGCTCTTCGGCTTGTTTTCTCAAGGCGGACTTCTTGGCAAGCCGCATCTCTAAGGAACTCTTATGGGCCGCCTCATCCGCAGATGTTGCCTTTACCTCGGCCACCTCTTACTCGACCTCTTTTGTACGTGAGATGAGCTCTAAGATTGTATGTTTGGCTTTCTGAAGCTTCATTCTCGCCTCGTCGATGACCTTCTGGTTGGCGGCTATTTGCTCGTTTCTATAAGCTAAATAGGCTTCGCAATTAGCCACGGCCAATGAACGCCGCCGCAATTCGACAGTCGAAAATGCTGCCTGTGAGCAAAAGAGAGAGTCAGACTCAGCACTTCCTATAATTAATAAAGACTCAACCGAAATAACCTACCAGAAGGGCCTGCTGAGCCGTTAGTGTTGCCAGTCTCTCATGATCAACTCTGGCCATGGCGGCCCTATCTCGAGGAAGAGTCAAGTTTTCGATAAGCCAGGAGACGGTCCGGCAACTCAAGAAACCAGACTCCTCCCCCACCGAGTAGTGAGACCTCTCTCCGGGACATCCCTCCATATCTTGAGGAGACCTATCCTCCAAGAAGATCGCTCTGTACTCCGGGGGATATCCTCCGCTAATGGCTCCTGGGGAAGGAGTCTCCCAAATGGCCAAGTATCGACAGCCAAATAAGGCCCATGAGCTGACGACGAATCCTCAGAGGCCTCATGTGAAGGTGAAACTCGAGCCCATTCATGAATTGCTTTTGGGGCCACGATGTCATCTCCGCCGAAAGGATCTTTAGTTCGATCCTTCTTTTTATTACATCGGCCTCAACCAGAGACCGAAGCATTCTATTCTTCTGGCCTTGCCTTGATTGAGGAGGGCCAGGAACCGCCAAAGCTGGACGCTGGATCACGGCTTGCCCGTCGTTCTTCTTCCTTACAAGGGCCTCCCCGGCCCCCCACTAGAGGACTCGATTTCCTCTTCCCCTCCCTGAATTTTCTTGGAAAACCGCTGGGATCACCAAGGACGATCCTTCGACAACAATGGTCGCCCCATCGGGACTGACCGCGAAATGGGACGACCAGCCCCCTTTAACCTCTCGGAGGGAAGCATGAAAGGCAAACTGGAGCTCCTGATACTCCAGCCCTTTCATCCCTGCAATACGAAGGAGGAATAAGCGATATGGAAGGTAGGGTCAATTCAAAGGAAATTCCTTACCTCCCTCGCATGCGGTCGTCTTCAAAGTTTTTGAATCGAACAGAGATTCTATTTCCTGAAATCATCAGGGATGCTGAGCAACTTATCAACGGTCTTCAACTCGCCCTTTGTAAGAGGACGCTCTTCGGCTGCCACAAGAGAAGGCTCATCCCAATTGGTGATGAAAATCGCTGAGCCAGGCAAAGCCACAAACACATACCACTTTTTCCACCCCTTATTGGAAGTGGGAATATTCTTGATCAATTGCCGGTCTCTCTTGGTGGTAATATAATACCACTCGGAGCCCGGGTAAATCTTCACTTGAAAGAAGAAATTGAACCGTCTCAAGGTCAACTCCACCTCTATCATCATGCACAATACTATGAAGCTGACCAAATTGCCCACGGAATTCGGCATCAGTTGGTACATGGAGAGTCATATCGCATTCAGGACGTCCAAGATAAATGGGTGCAGTGGAAAACGAAGCCCAAGCTCAAAGGCTTTGGAATACACGCCCACCTCACATTTCCCAGGCAAACAGACTCTGTCATTCGGTAGAGGAATCCAAATCATATAGGGGTGTAGGACGAAACTCTTCTGAAAGAACGTCTAAAGGGCAACCGATACCTTGGAGGCAATAATGGTAACCGCCTGGGGTGCAGGCGTCTCCTCTTTGCCCTTACGGCACGATGAGGCCTTAACATTGACCTGTATTAACGCTGAGTCCCTTTCTTTTGCAAACGATGTCGGACGGGGCATATCAGTTGAAGTACCCCCCATGGCTGCCCACCTTTCCGCTTGATACATATCATCTTGAGCCCTCTCCATCTCATCCTAAAGTTCATCGGTTTTCGACGCCGATGATCGCCATGATGAATATCGAGCAAGGAAAGGAGAAAGAACAAGGGATTTCTTTTTATCGGAGGTTAAGCCTAAGAATTTGGCGTCACTCTCCCCCGATTTGTCACTTATAAAGGAGATGGTCGACCCTGATCGGGGCCGACCCTCCAATCTGAAGGCACGTGTCACCAATCAGTGACCGTCTGTATTCCGAACCTAAGGCAGTTGTAACAGCCAAATCAGTAGAAACAAAGCTTTGATCGACTGTGATTGAGTGCTTTTGCCTCGACTGTTGTCCCCAATCAATGAAGCATCGCATCACTCGACCTCAATCGAAGCACCGACTGAACTCAAGTGACGGTGGCCATTGTTACATCATTGGGCCGACTTCCATTAGCGCCACTGGGCCGACTCTGGTTAGCATCAATGGGCCGGCCCCATATACATATATGCAGAGTTTTAACGCCTACACAGACTAAAGCCCACTAAAAGAAGAGAAAGCAGGCCATCAGGCCCATCGTATTCGTCGAGCCCACGTAAATACCAGGCCGTTTACTTGGTCAAATGCGGTTCAAATCATAGACATTAAGCCCACACATCCCTGAGGAGAAGTGGGGAAATGGGCCCAATAATGGCGTAGTGGTCACTTGCCCACTACGCCTGAGATACAGGCACACGCGTGTCACAATCGGGATGAAGCAGTTGTCCTATGACATGACTGAAGAGATGTGGCTTCTATAAACGGAGCAAACCTCAGAGGAACAGAAAGGTCAATAGAGCTACTAATTGCTAGGTACTCTGACAACACTTGCCTTTTACTCTCCATCGCATATTTTTTCCTCCTTGACTCGGTCAACCAGCCTCGCAGACGATCTTCCGCTAGATCGATCTCGCTGCCTCCGAGCATTCCTTAAGTTTCATACTAACTTAAGTATCGGAGGGGATTTGGATCGGACCCAAATCCTACCTCCCTGACATTTTCTTGTGGTGCAGATAGCTTGACAGCTTGGCAGGTGATCCTCAACAAGCTCAGAGCTCATCTAAGCTAGATCAGATACCTTCCCCGTGACCTTGCAGACCCAAACTACCCAGCAAGCGAGTCTGATCACCCTGGCTGACGAGGACTAGTGGTGGGCATCGGGTAAAACCGATTTTTTTAGCAGATCCGGACCCGAATCCGAATTAATTCGGTCAGTGAAACGAAATCCGAAGCCCGATTCCGATTAATCGGGTCTGTACCGAAAAGGTCCAATTTTATAATTGGAAACACAATAAACGATCCGAAATCTGATTCCGATTGAAATTCGTCCTTGAAACGTCACTTGCTCAACCGGGACAAAGCACAATTGTGGTGGTTGCTGACCCAGCCTCTAACTTATAGAACACAAATCTCCCTACTTTGTCCGATGTGGGACTAAACAGTCTGCACGTAGCGTTCACTCTTTTGCTGTGAGCGCCCCTGTTCTCTCCAGTGTTTAGTCCCACGTCGTTGGGATTAAAGAGAGTCATAATCTTTAAATAGGTTATTTGGATTGTATAAATATACGAAGCCCTTGTCGCAATACAATGGCCAACGAGCTCAGGGCCAAGTACAAATTCGGAGGAACAGTCCCTCTCTCCCTCCAATTTATTGTACACAAACCTTTCTTCTTGTTTGCCTAAAGAGCTCAGTGTTAAATCCCAATTCAAAGGAACGGTCCCTCTCCCTCCAATTTATTATACACTAATCTTGATTGTTTGCCCGATGTGGGACATATCGATCAACATGCACGCAACTGTTTCTCTCTTCTCTGAGCTCCAACCTATGTTGGTGTTTAGTCCCACATCGGTGGGACTAAGAGACGCACAATGTGTTAAATATGCTATTTGGGCTACACAGTTCAAACAAAATAATCAGATTCGGATCGGTCTTGTATTTCGCGGGTGCGATCCGAATTCCGATTCCAAATTAATTCGGTTTGGATATTTCTACCCGAATCCGATTCCGCTTTTGTTTTGACCGAATGTTCGAAAACGGAATCGGGTACGGAACCAGGTTCGGAATCGGAACCGGGTTTTTTGCCCACACGTTGATTCAAGGCGTCAAAGTCAGCCCACTTATTGTTGACCGGAACCTCAACGTCAACATTTCTAATTTTCTACAAACTCAATAGCAATCCTATTCTCCAAATTCATCAAAATTCAACAAGCAACCATTAAACATTATGCGACAAATGAGACCAGAACCGACGCAATCGATCCAACTTCAAGCGACATCGAGAGAGACGAAAGTACCTTTGTGGTGTAAACCTTGTCACCGTTCTCGTTTATGTAACACTGAAGATACATGGTGCTAGATTCGCAAACAAAACACCAGACCCTGAAATTTTAAAAAGAACTTCATATCAGTAGAAAGATCGACAAGAAAATTTTAAGGACACATTTATCTTGGGTTGAATCGAAAACTCACAAGAGGACGAAAGAGAAACGAAACCCCAAGCCCTAATTTGGGATTGACAACCAATAGATCCCGCAACAACGACCCCTCTCGGCTCGGGTTTTAGCACCTGGGAAAGACTCGACTAGGGTTTCTGGATGCAATAATTACGTATTTATTTGGATATTTGCTCGTACACCCTTTATACATCTCTTATTTACTAGCTGTATAAATTAAGAACTACAAATTACACCCTCACATTAATATTAGTTGGGGGTTTTGGAAAAAATTTTGGAAGAAAGATTTTGATAAATTCATTCACATGAGTTGTAATATTGTATTACTAGTAAATGCTCGTGTACATGCGCACGGAGAAGAAAAAAATTAAAGATGCGGTTGCGGACAAAAAATTGACGTGTGCGGTTAGGGTGTTGTGCACAAAAATGAGATGTGAACAAAAAAGTGATTACCCCAAGGAGAAGGAGATGTGAAAAAAAATGAGATGTGCGGTTACCGGGATGAGCACAAAAATTGGTGTGCGGTTACGGGGATGTGTACAAAAACACTGTGCACAAAAATGAGATTAATGGGATGTGCATTGTAAAACCTTTGTTATGTTTCTGGTTTTATTAATTTGGAAAAGCACAGTCATCAATTTTTTTGTCCTAGTCATATTTTTCACGCCACGTAGAACAAAGTCGTGAATTGTATAATAGATTGCCTTCAAATTGCCAAATATATGCTTATTTTTGCAACCTTTTACCCGTTTGCATTTAGTTTATTGGTATAAGAACCATTGTTGAAGATGAAAGTTGTTTTATGAAAATTTTCAAGTTCCTCCAAAAATTTCAATATACTTCCCAACATGAAAGCAAAAATAATCAAATCTCTTGTTCTCACTCTAATGACCAGATAATGTAACGAATGTTGTGAGTTGAGGGAGGCCTTTGGCCTCCCTCCCCTCATCACTCTCCATTACTCCCCACTAAGTTAGTGGGGAGGCCCTTGGTCTCCCAACTTAACATGAGAGTTTTATAAATATAGTATCATGGCTATTTGCCATGGTTAATCCTCTTCTAACACGTTATCAGCACCTACGCTCTTATCTTTTTTGAGCTTCTCATCCAGTCTCCCCTCAAATTTAACCCCCTACGCGCTAAGGAATCTAATTGTTGCGGTGATCCGGCTTGCGGGGAACAGTTGTGGAGAACCGTTTCGGCGATCTTTTAGGCGTATCGGGAGTGAGATTTCGATCTACGACTTTTTCTTATTACGGTCGTCCCTAGATCTTTGATCTAGAGGTAAATCTTATCGATCCCGTAGAAAATTACAAACAAATAATTTGATATGATTTTTCACAGCCTTTCTTTCGGCTTGTTTAAATCTACTATATCATGTTTAATACTGATTAAAATAATAAATAAAAAAACCCCTGACAACCCCTTTGGCTCCCCCCGAAGGGGGGCCCTCTCTGTATACGGCACGTTGATCTTCGCAGAGATGATTTTAAACGCAGAGATGATTTTGATTTTGAAATACATGAATGATTTTAATAGGCACGTTATAATACATAATTTTGATTTTAAAGCATCTCTGTATTTTGAAGCATCTCTGTATTTCGGCATCTCTGGATTTTAACAGGGGCTCAGGTTCTTCAAATTAAAAGTATGATTAATTGCTTTTGGTATTACGTATCATGATTTATTAGCTTTTGGTTATATTTGAAGCTTCACCCAAGGCTCCTGGAACTTAGGCTTGTTTGGATGCCAAGATTTTAATGACCCCATACCTTGTGAAACATTCAGAAATAATTAAGCTCTACATGAATGCATGTTTTAATTGGTTTAATTTTAACTTAGAATGGAAGCTCAGATTCGGAAACTTCATTGCCAAATGAGTCATTGACAGTTTCAGTGTTAATTTGGACATCATTTTGAATATGAGAGGATTGAGCTGCTTGATGCATTATGAACAACTTGATGCAAGGATCCCACATGCATAGTTATATTGAATATATGAATAAATGAATCACATTAGGTGGGTTCAAAACACAGTAGCATTGGTACACAAGCCAACCTTCTTCTTTCATTTAAAGAGAGAACATCATCATGCTCCTGGTAATTGGATGAGTAAAAATAAGTAGCAAGAATGAAAAAAAATGAGAAGTTCAACGTATTGAAGGCAAAAACCATGCTAGTTTCCATAAAAGAACAACAAATTAAAACAATAAAGGAGTGGGCTTTGCCTACGCCATATGGGATGGATTGCTATAAGTTGATCTCTTGCGATTTTTGTTAACGTACAGACCCGAAGATGAGGGGACAAAATCTGTAAAATAAGGGGTTGAGGGGGGTTTTGTCATTAATTTTACAGTCCAAAACTGTTTACTGAATTTGTTGGGGTTTTTATTGGGCCTGAAGCCCAATACATAAAAAAGACAATTAAAATGTGCTTAAATTAACTTATGGGCATGCAGTCCATATTACACCAATAATTTATTTTGTCTGCTTATTTGGGCCAGAAGCCCAGATAATTTAAATTGCCAATTAAAATGATTTTCATTTGACTGATTGGGCCTGAAGCCAATTTAATTCAATGTCAATATTAATTGTTAATTTTTGGCAAATGGGCCTGCTGCCCAAATATTAATAATATATTAGAATGATTAATATTTATGGGCCTGCAGACCCATTCAAAATATTATTTTATTTTAATTCTTTGTTATGAGCCTATCGCGTCATATTGCTAAAATTATAACACCCTTGCATTATTATTAATCTATGGAATATTGGGATTTTTTTCAAAATATAATTATCTTAAGGATCCTGCGACCACTCTGCCGTTAGTCAACTAACCTAACGGTGTATGACGTCTCCCCGTGGTCCGAGAGATTATTATATTTTATAGTCTCTTTTTCCATATTATATATGCATGTGTTATATAAACTGCGTGGTTGTTTCTTTTGTGCCTGTAGCATATTATAAACTGCGTGGTTGTTTATATAAGCTAAAATGTGATTTTTGGGATCGGCCAGTTTGATACCTTTTAAATTCCTTGCAATTTTATTTTCCTTTTGAGAGAATTTGTAAGTGAGGATTAAATGTATTAATGCCAAAGACCGGTGTACCGAGATATGAAGACGGAGTTTATATTTTCAATTGACAGGGACCACTTCTTGGTTTCCAAATTGTATTTTTCTTCTCTTTATGAACTGTATATTCGGACTTTGGACTTTATACGTTTTTGGGTATCTGGCCGATCCCCACATTTTACTTATTTTAATTTTTACTGCGTGAATTTACATTAATTGGTGCTTGTTTTAAATTGCATGGATAAATGGCAAAATTGGCAAGCGTCGATTTCGAGGTCCTTGATGCTGTAGAAAAAAAATTACCTGAGTTGGCGACTGGACCTGAAGTTCCACTTGCGTTCAATGGCCCCCATTGGCTCAATTTTGGCTCCTTCATCGGCCCCAGCAGCGGCCGATGCTTCTGCTAGTAAAGCCCCAGAAGCGGCCCAATCGTCTAGCAGTACTCCTACCATTATCTCCGATGTGGATAAGGCGAAATCCATTATCTACATTAGGAAACATATAGATCGGACCTTAAAGGCCGAATACCTAACGGTAGAGGACCCAATGAAGTTTTGGACATCGATGGAGACACGGTATAAACATCAAATTGATGTAATATTACCGCGTGCCAGTTATGAGTGGGAAAACCTCAGACTTCAGGACTATAAGTCCGTCGCTGAGTATAATTCTGCACTTCATAATATCACCTCACGCATGAAGTTGTGTGGTGAAGAAGTGACAGAACAACGCATGTTTGAAAAGACGTTTAGCTCGTTTTACGAGGAAGATGCAATCCTCATGCAGCAGTATCGTGAACACAACTTCACTAAATTCTCTGATCTGGTCTCATGCCTACTTAGGGCAGAGCAGAATCGAGATTTACTGCTAGCCACTCATAATTTAAATCCAGCTGGCACTGCACCTATCCCTGAAGCCCACCACGTTTCTCCCCAGAAGTGGAAAAACAAGAAGAAGGCTAATAATAACAAAGGGAAAGCCGTGATGAAGAATGGACGAGGAGCAGCACCCTCGTCCAATAACAACAATATAGGAAAGAGTAACTTCATAAAGAAGCAAAAGAACACTGAACAAGTGTCACTTCCTAAGAAGAACTGGGAGGATAAATGCCATAGATGCGGCATGACTGACCATTGGTCCAGAATCTACCGCACTCCTCGCCACCTCCAGGTCCTATATAAAGCGAGCCAGAAGTCTCTGCCTGAAACAAACTTGGCGGCTGTTCAGCCACCAATGATGTTCACTGCAAATGACTTCGAGAACGACGACCTGCTCGATTAAGCTTCATCTTTTATCTATACATTTAAAATTCAATGTTGCTTCATCTTTAATTTGCTTAAGTACGAACTTTTATTTTGAATGTCTTTTTCATTGACTTAAATAAAATTTCGTTTTACTTATAGATGAAGTATGGAATATTGTAGACAGTGCCTCGTTGCACTGGTGTAGCATTGATATTGCTCCCACATACAACGAGACTATAAGATGCAAATTCTCCTTATAAACATATAGGAAATCTCCACTTTTCAAGGATATTTCTTTTATAGAAAATAACTTGAAAATTGTGGATAATATTTATTGAATATCAATATGTAACTCGTCAAGAAAATGTCCAGAAGACCATCTACTTACGATTTCATTGGACCCCCGTCGGGCCCCTATAATTACAGATATTCATCCTATAGAAAGCCAACTTGACTAAGCACCAGAAGTGCCTTTCATTGCCATAGTTTTTAACTCTGGCAAAAATGGACTTGGTCATCCTGGATCAGCGATGATGGACGCATCATCAAATGAATCCATTGGAGAACCTGAAGATTCTTCAAAAGGTTAAGTTTCCTTGTCCCCCTTTGTCATAAGGGAAAACTTGGAGAGAAACCTTCCCTTCTGAAAGTGGGTTTAGAGTCTCCTGGCTTCATTGAGAGAATACATGGTGACCTTTTTCGGGCCTATTCACCCCGCAAATGGACCATTTTCGGTACTTCATTACTGTACTGATATATGCATCTATTAGATGGTTTTCTGTGTACCTTCATATTCACTCGCAACATAGCTTTCTCAAAGCTAATAATAAGGGTGAATTCACCACTCATATCATTCAAGATTTCTGCCAAGCAACTGGCATTGAAATTGAACATCCTGTAGCATGTTCATACTCAGAATGGGTTATCAGAGTCTCTGGTAAAGAGACTCCAATGGATTTCACGTCCATTGTTAGATTCCAGTTGCCTGTTGATATTTAGGGACCAACAAGCTGCACTCCGCATCGCTTATCACGATACGGCCCGCTTGTGGCCATATCTTATTGCTGATGCCGCTTTCTTATGGTTTACCTCCAAGTCTTGATAAATGTGAATTTGATGAGTAAAGTCTCATTGTAATAGGCACACAGTCTAAAGAAGCCTGAAGCTTCTGAGACCATATCAGGGGACACATAAGTCCTCATCTCGTTATGATCCGCATACTTTTTCTGTGTGACGTTGAGATCCAGAAGATCCTTCACATTCAGACTAAAGTACATCAATTGACGGATAAAATTGCGGACAACCAGAAGATTGTTCGTTCACACGTCCCTGCTGCCAACACGCCAGCTAGGATTGACATTCCCAAAGATGGATGCAATCCACCGGCAGCAGAATTGGCTGTACCTCATTTGAAAAGAGGACGCCGGCCATGTTCAAAATAAAAATTTCCTCATAATATGAAGATTCCTGGATATATAAAAATGATCCAACCACAGGATAATGAGCTCAGACCAGCAACCTCTCCCCTCCTAATTTCCCCTGCAGAGGAAACAACAGGAGAAACATCATTATATTACGTACGTACTGGAGAGGTACTGGACATATATAGCACAGTCGTCGTCGACGGTTTTGCTTTCGCTATTGCCGTTCACGTCGCTGAATACGACGATGACATCTACCCACTTTTCTATAGCGTAAACGCATAGAATGGCCAAATTGGGATGAGGCAATAAGAGTAGAGCTGGACTCACTCTTGAAAAGCAAAGTCTTTGGACCAGTAGTCCATACACCTGAATGTGTAAAAACCTGTGGAATATAATTCGAATTTCATAAAGAAATTGAAATGAAGGAAATGTGATCATTTTCCTACTAAGCCTACACTTCTCTGCAAAAGCCAATACATGCAGCTCATGGACGTTGTGACTGCATATATATACGGCAATATAGATATAGAGATCTATATAAAACTTCCAGAAGGGTATACTCTACCTCCAGAGATGAAAGAGAAACGTAGAAACATTTTCTCCATAAAGGCTACAAAGATCATTAGTTGATCTTAAGCAATATTCTGCCCTTGTATCTTTTTCGAAAGATCGTTGACAGGATTCGTTATATTTGCCTTACATATGGTCGACTTAAAGCTAATAGGATCTCCAGCAGAGACCATTGAGTTTTCAGATAGCTTTAAAGCATACCTTGGAAATGAAAAACCTAGGTATAACGATCATCCTGATGATGACATTAATCATCCTGAAGATGACAATAATCATCCTGAAGATGAACTATCATCCTGAAGATGACATTAATCATCCTAAAGATGAACTATCATCCTGGAGATGAACCATCATCCTGAAGATGACATTAATCATCCTGGAGATGAACTATCATCCTGGAGATGAACCATCATCCTGGATATGAACCATCATCCTGGAGATGACATTAATCATCCTGAAGATGAACTATCATCCTGGAGATGAACTATCATCCTGAAGATGACATTAATCATCGTGAAGATGAACTATTATTAATCATGCCGAAGATGTCTCGGCTTACATATTAAACACCTTCGTGGTGGAACCCTTTCATATTCTTCATACACATGGAGTTTACGAAGAATGATGTCATTTTGCAACATATTAAAAATGGATGCTTATTTATGACACCTTCCAGTAGCTGAAAGAGGGGGAGGACATCCTAGATCCCGAAGAGCCTAGCTCTAGTGTATTATCTGGCCAACTGCACGTATCTTTGATAGAACGTCTCCAGTAAAGTTGTTAACCAGATACAGTGTTGTCCTGGAGAGCAACACTAGACCAAGGATAGGCTGCTTCTGCGCAACTTCCAAGTGTCAAGGAATATATATCGCATATGCAGGTTTAAAGATCATCGCGATGACTAAAACACAATAGGCCGGCCACCTCCTAAATATCTACACATCATCCTCCAATGTCTACATCTTCTGAGAAGCTCATCATCCAAGAAGCAAGTATTGAAAACGCTCAGCCAGGTCCAGCAGTACCTCGCAGACACATTGAAGACTGATTCAATGAATACTTTAGTGGCGTCATCTACCAAACTTCGAAGAGCATTCCACTCTAGAACGCTACTGCTTTACTATAGCCGCTAGATGAGTGAAACTTGTATAGATGAGTGATGATTGTATTTTCTTTCAGAACATGATGGATGTATAGATGAATAGGAGATGATTGTATAGATACATAGGAAATCTGCAAGCCTGAAGCTTGTACAGATCAGGGGGAGTCCCTCGATAGTTGTACTCTTTTCCCTTAAGCTGCTGGTTTTTCCAACTGGGTTTTCCACAGCTAAGGTTTTAACGAGGCAACCACAGTGGCTCTGGATCCAGACGTATCCACCCCATTGGCATACTGAATCTTGAAGTATTCATATGCTTAACCCAAGGTAATGGAGAGATGAGAGGGAGTGTTGTGAGTTGAGGGAGGCCTTTGGCCTCCCTCCCCTCATCACTCTCCATTACTCCCCACTAAGTTAGTGGGGAGGCCCTTGGGCTCCCAACTTAACATGAGAGTTTTATAAATATAGTATCATGACTATTTGCCATGGTTAATCCTCTTCTAACAACGAATAATTTTTCATTTTTAACAGAGTCATCGACAGTCGGAGGCAATGTAACCTAGAATTTTGTGTGTGCAAATTTAACGCGCTGGTGACGTGTTTTTTTGACATTTGACTTGAGCTTGTTAATGGCGTTTGAACCCCTTTAACTGTTAAAATTGATAAATAGCCCATTTCTTAATTCAAAATTAACGGAAAACAAATACAACTAAAAAGGGTTGTTTAAGAAAATCAATTGTTCTAATATGCAATAATCGAAAGTCTAAGAATCAACATGCAAAATAACCAAAGCATGAGGGGTCCACTGAGTTCATCTTCTTTCCTCTCTGTTCGGAAAAATTCCTCTTCGACGCCCACTCCTTTGATCTCCCGAATTCGATTGCTCTTCTACAGTCGGTATTCGCCTACAAATCCAAAACCCAAAATAATTATCAGGGTTTCAATATTTAAATTCGTTCCCGAATAAAAATTCTAAAAGGTCGTAGGGAGTATGATGGAAGAGTCGAGTTCAGAAGTAGGTTTGGATCTTCTTCAACAGTTGGAGCTCATCTTGGAACACGATAAACTTATGTAAGCTTTTGCGCCTGATCTTTTAAGATCACGTTGAACTCATCAAAATTACATCTTTGTTATCTGTTTTATTGGTTTGTAGATGATGCTTATAATGTAAAATCCCAAAAAGATGCAATTTTGAGTAGAGTTCAGTAGAGTGTAGCAATGCTAGTAACACGAGTAATGATTCGAAAACTTTCAACACGATCACCAAAGAGAAAGCTCAATGCTTTGCTCGCTTCATGCATGCTAAGATCCTCATTAGCACATCTCTCCTCTGAACCCCAATCTCCCTCTTCGGCCTCAACTAATCACAATTTTCCAGATATACCATCGGCTTGGACTCCCACCAATGCTCTTCTTGTCGTGGGCTCGAACCTTTTCTTGCCTATGCCATAGTCCTTTGCTTCATGTTTCTACTTTATTCTCTCCCAACATCGAATTCGCCTTTTCAATCTTCGCCATGATGGACACTCACAGTGTCTTCTCCTTCAATACGTTGATCAAATTCGACCCTCCTGCTGCCTTGACGCTCTATGCCAAAATGCTTGGAAGAGGAATACTTCTTGATAAGCACACCTTTCCCTTTTTTTGAAATCGATGAATTCGTTGGCTCCCAGTCATAATGTTGGAAAACTAGTCCATGCCAATGTGATTTTGTTTGGGTTTACTGTCGACCCATTGGTGCATACTGCACTCCTAAGCATGTACCTCACTTACTACGCTTTTGGCAATGTGTTATGTTTATTCAGTGGAATCCATCAAAGGGATGTGACTACTTGGATGTCAGTTATATCGGCTTTTGTCTCCCAGGATCACCATGCACAAGCACTGCATGTTTTCAATTCTACGAGGTCTCAGACTGCGGATTCAGATGTTAGTCTTGATGTTGCAATGGTGGTCACTGCCATGTCAGCGCGTGCTGGCTTAAGCTCGTTGGGTTTAGCAACAAGCTTGCATGCTTACATAGAGAAGGATATGGGAACATGTCGTTTTTGTTCAGAATTCATTGATTGATTCATATGCCAATTGTGGGAGCATTGCTCGTGCTTGAAAAGTTTTCTATTGCTTGAGTGACAAGGATGTCTATTCCTGGACATCAATGATCACAAGGCCTCACATGTGCTTGAAAAGGAGGCACTTGATTTGTTCTCTTGGATGAGACAAGCGTGTGTTGTGCCCGATTCCATTACGTTTGTTGCGTCCTTACTGCTTGTGGCCATGCGGGTTTAGTTGATGAATGCATCGAGTTTTTTGAGTTGATGGAAATGTTCAACTTGAAGCCAGATTCCAAGCATCATGGCTGCATGGTGGACTTTTTCAGTCAGGCCGGGCTTCTGGCATGTGTGTATGAGTTAGCGTCAAACATGTCAATGGGTCCTAACTTGATGATATTGGGTCTATGTTGCATTCAGGGTAACCTAGAGTTAGCCAAACTCATCCTATTGGAAATTGAAGCGGTCGCCTCTATCATGGAGGAGCACATGTGCTATTTTCTAACATGTATGCTGATCGAAACCAGTGGCATGAAGTAGTTTCTATTAGAGAAGCGACAAGGGGAATGAAAGTAAGCCTAAGGGCCAGAGTTGAAGTGATAGGCAATGTTCATGAGTTTGGGGTTGAGGCTTCATCTCACCCACTTGCAAGAGAGAGACCTTTGGTGCTGAATGGACTAGGGAAGTTGATTGAAGGAATTCTTGCTGATTTTGGATTTCTTTTGAAGAGTGTTTCTGCTATTATTTCTAAAATTTTCCAATAAATTTGTATTTATTCCATTGGAAAATAAATTCTAACCAAGAACATTGATAAATAATAATGTTGCTTCATCCAAGGTTGTTCTATGACTCTGCCAGAAATGCTAGCTGCTATAAATTCTTGAGTTCATAGGAATTCTTGTACATTATAGACTCACTTAGTACATGTTCAATATGATGCTCTCCATCATTACTTGAGATGATTCCCTGGTAGAAAAATGATATTGTGTTTAGAATGTCATGACCTCAAATGTGTCTGGAGCTCCATATCTTAGCATTCTTGGGCAAAAACAGTACTAGGATGGCTGAGCTCTTGGAAGTTCTTGCTTGGGTTGTGAAATAGGTTTTTCCTACTATTCAGATATCATATAATATGTAAACTAGATAGTTGGGTAGACACATCTGATCAGATAAAATCATTGGACCAATATTTGGGTTATTTTAAAACACAAAGTGTAGAGAAATGGATTCAGACAGCTGGTATTTTCTATTAGAGAAGTGGCATGAAGTAGTTTCTATTAGAGAAACAGCAAAAGGGGATGAAAGTAATCCTCGGCCAGAGTTGGACCGAAGTGAGAGGCGTTGTCACTGAGTTTAAGGTTGAGGATACATCTCACCCACTTGCAAGAGAGATAGTGTTAGATTGTAGGGAAGCTGATGGAATGAATTCGTGTTGATTTTAGATTTCCTTTTAAGAGTGTATCTGACGTTATTTATAAATATTTCCAATAAAATTGTATTTATTCTTTTGGTATATGAATTCTAACCAAGTACATTGATGCTATTTTTCTTTCGTCCCATTTTTTGGCCCTCAAAAGTCAAAACAATGCTAGCAACTATAAATTCTTATACACCAGTTACTCTCTTAGTCATATTATGTATTCGGTATGAAACTCTTCCCTCGTAATTTAATGTGTGAATCTCGGGTAGAAAAATGATATATTTTTTGCATGTCATCTCCCCAAAGGTGTATGAAACTTCATGCCTTGGCATTCGTTGGCAAGAGAAGTACTAGGCTGGTTGACAACCTGTGAAGTTCTCACTAGGGTCTCAGACAGGATGTTGTAATATCCAGATATCATATAATTGGAAAAACAGATATTTGGATGGTTACATCTGAGAAGAGAGAACCATTGGGCCGGATCTGGATTATTTTAAAGCATGAATGGATAGAGTTGCTAATTCAGATGGTTGGCTGTAATTTTGGATTCAGACTCTGGGTTAAAGGGTCATACCCACTCTGTTGGACACCTAATCTTTTTACATGTCTATATCTTCTTATTTGTTTTTCTACTTTTGACTACACTATGAATTGTATTGTTTGCACTCTGCAGATAAATTTAGTAATGGGTGTATAAGCCTTAATATTCATTCCTTATGTTGTAATCCTATTTCAATCCGTGCTGGACCGATCGATATACCAATAATAAAGTATCCAGTCAACTGGTGGAATACATCGCATCAGTAGATGAACTTTGAAACCACTTCCAGGGATAGAACAACGCATTTTAAACCTCATCATACTGAATGTAATGTCTGATTATGTTTTGCTTTTCAAATCAGTTTATGTAAAAGCTGAGCGATATTTATCATTCTTCGACTTGTCTGCAACTTTATGCTTTTGCTTTTCTGCTCATGCAGTGATGAAGTTGGCTTCATACATCCCTCCCAGTTTGTTGCACTGGATGAAGTTTCAGATTGTTCATTGCATCCAGCTTCCAATTGGGTTCAATCAGGGGATGTCATCCTCAACAAACAAATGGTAGAGTTGCATGTCATACACTATGACAAGACTGTGTTCTGGCTTAACAATCATAAGTTGGCCATCTCAGTTCATGCATTACCCCAGTTATATAATGCTGCTCTGCATGCATATAAGGCTGCGGACATGAGCTACAAGCAGTCAATCAGGTCTTCAATAAACAAAGATTTCTTTGATGTTGCAAGTTCTGGAGGTTATCATTTTCTTGAAAGTGACGTCCTAAAGCATAGTAGGGCACTTTTGATTCTGAGCTATGATTTTAGAAGCGCATGGAATTCCAGGTAACATGTTATTTTCCTTTTTATTTGCTACAGGATTTGATGTTTATTTTTCTAAATGCCCTTCATGATTACTTGAAGAGCTATAACCTTATCCCTCCTTCCCGCACCCTCTCCACTCCATATATTGATGTCTGGGTAAATAGGCTGGTAAATAGGCAATACCATGGAAAGACAGACTAGCCCACTTTGTCATCTTCTTGATTGACACAAGAAAATGAAGCTACCCGTTAAACAACCACTGTCTGTTTATAGAAAATAGAATTGCTTAGGAAACCATTTAGTTATTTTAAGGTAGAATGGAAACTAGCCCTTGTATTGAGCATTTCTGGATACTCGGAGTCTCTGACCTATCTCTTTATTCTTCATCAAACCTTTGAGACCAGCTGTTATGACCTGTGTTTACATTCCACAATTATGCTTGGTGATATGATGCTGAAGACCTGAAACAGCACATTGACTTCAAGTGCTTCTTGATGACTGACATCATATTCTGGATTTATGCTATGAGTTGCTGGGTTTTTATTGTATATCATTATGCTTCATTTATTTTTATTCAGAATTCAGAGAATGTCATATCAGTGCCTCATAAATGCTTTTCCAATTGGTATAGTTTGCCTTTACATGTGTAGTGCTGTTGCATTTTCTTTAACCTCAATTAAAGATGAATGCTTAATTTATGCTTCACGCCAGCCTTCATAGCTGCATTGGAGTTCCTTCTGTGGAAATCGTACACGGTGTCTTAAAGAGGTTCAATATATGAAATCTATCACTTGTAACTATCACCAGCAAATGCTTATGCGATCCCTTCTATTTTGGGGCTTCTCTAGGATATTTTACATAGATATGATGGTGTTGCGGTGCACAAAAGTTGGTGTTTCCGGGGTTCCTTAGATTCAAGGGCTTCTTTGTGAAATATTGCATATAATGGATTTATGTAGATGTATGGTTATGATGCAAGGTCTCATTCCATTTCTATATTAATAAGTAGTAATATTTATAACAGGAAAATTGCACATTTGCGTAGAAATGCTAAACATAATTTTATTCAATTTTTAACTATGCTCACTATGAATAATTGTAGCATTCTTCTGTTTTATAGGAAGCTAGTCCTATCAAGAAAGCAGGAGATATCATTGTTTATGGATGAATTCCAGTTATCTACACTAATTCTTTCATATGCACCAAAAAGTGAGAATGCTTGGGGTCAGAGGTAAGCTACCGAAGCCTGTATTTATTCGCATTTATACTTTCCATTCTCTAATGCTGGAGAAGTTTTTGTAGTTGCTTAAGGGACATATTCAATTTACTTCTCTGCTGATTAAAAGTTTGAATCTAGTTAGGAACTTCTGTTTAGGGGGATCAATTTAGATTTATTCTTAAATTTCTAGCATTTCAAGGACTAAATATACATCTGCTGAAGCCCAGGCAGACAGTGTGAAAGCAGTGAAAGAAATATGAGAAAAGATAATCAGATTCTGTAACCTTAAACTTCATCAGCTTGATCCTTTAGACAAACTGGTCTTGATATAGTATGAGAAGACCACATTTCAAGAGGTCCTAGGTCCATATCTCATCATTTGAAATTCAAAAATATATTTTCCCCATTTATTTTTGCCCTTTTAAGCGATTCATTTTTAGACTGGCGGCCTTTCATTGTGGCTCAGAGGCCCATTGCTTGAACATTATTAGCCCAATCGGTTTGAACATTTGGGTGAATCCAGACAACTTTGTTCAGAATATTTATTATTTTCTTTGCCAGACATTTGGATAAATGAATAGAATAATTGTGTAAATTGTAGATATAATCATAATTGAAGCCTTCTAGCAAAATATGGTCATGTCCTTGAAGGTTGTCACCAGCACTGCAGCTTCATTTTCCTAAGTGAGCCATTAGTTTGTTGGATCAATGGCTTTCTCACGACTAATGTAAGTGTACAACATTCTTGTTCAATACTAGCGCTGGGCCTCCTCCAGCTATTCATTGAGCTTATGTTTCATCTTTCTATAAGAAAGGAGTTACCATCTTCAGATATTGGTTTTGCTTGTTTATTTAAATTTTTTATTAACATTATTTTCATCATTGGTTGTTTCTACTTCCATTCCTTGTATGTTTATGTAGATGTCATTGGTGTGTGAGAACTTATTGACTGGACGCATCATTTCAGGCAGTGGACCATCAAGATAATTGCAAGAAAAATTTCCAACTTGCAGGGGCTTGTAGGAAAAGAATCTGTGTTGGTGAAGAATATTGCAGAGGTTTATTTCCTGTGCAGCATATGGATACATTGAGTGCTAAAGGTTTATTAAGTTGTTTCTTTATGAATACTGTAAATGAGCTCCATGCAATTTCCTGGTCTGAAATAGTTGATTATTGAGTAAAAATTGCAATATTTAGCAATATACGGGCCAAAGGAGTTTCACTCTAACTTGTGCCGTACTTCTGGTCAATGAGACAGGTTTTGATGAATTAAAAATGCATAGTTTTTCGTTTTTTCCATTGAATATACATCGTATCTGTAGAAATGGTATGGATGATGCTATTGCATGCAAGCAGCAGCAGCAAAAGGGGAGTCAAGGAGCGGCGACGGCGAAACTCTAGAATGGATCGACAAATCTGTAATTTCTAGGTGCAGTGGCAGACCTGTAACTTATGTGTGCTAATTTCTAGGTGCAGTGGCAGTTTTGTAATTATGGGATACAATGGCCGTTTCGTAGTAATGGGGCGGCGGCTATAAACCCTAGGTCAGGTGGTATTTTAGTAATTTCAGAGTGACGGCTCATTAGGAGAATTTATTATAAATAACAGGGGAGATTTCTTAAGAAGGGCATCGAAGAATATTGTTGAAGGAATTGATATTAGTTATTAAATTAGATTAGTGTATTGGAGAGTTAAGCATTCCTCTCGAATTAAAGGCCAGGAGAGTGGTCCTCTCGAAAGAGCCCAATTTTTTTATATTTCCATTCAATATCAATAAAATATCATCTTTCTTTTCCAAAATCACATCTTTAGCCATAAAAATCCCACCGTTGCCCTAAAAATTCCATCTTTCTATATTTTTATCCCTAAATCTATTGCAGGTTATATTAAATAAATTGGTATGAGAGCGTCCGATCCTGGAATCAAAGACGGTGAAAATGGTGGATGCTTGGTATTCCCTTATGAACACGATTGATAGATGCGAAGTCATGTAAAGGAACTTTTGGAAATGAATTGTCATTCTCGACCTAAGGTGATGGCTACGAGAACAGATCTGGACAAAGATGACGACACCGACATGAATCTGAGGCTCAAGGCAACGTCTTTGGACATGAGTAATGAAAACGACAACATTTTGAAGTGGAGATCAAATCAAATGATGGTGCACGCAAACATCGTGCGTGGATTGAGTTCATCCCCCCAATCCTTGGGAGAATGCAACGGAGCAAGGGGCGCTGCAGGCCCTACGGGTACCACCCACCACCCAGCAAGGGCCCATCAAGTGTCGGCAGGGGGCAGGCGGCCCCGCTGTGAGTACTGGAGGGCTCGCGGGGTTCGACGGATGGGATGTAGGGGCCAGCGGGGCCCGTTGTGGGGTGACGACTATTGAGGCAACAGAGGACCCGCAGGGGCTTGGTAGCAATCCACATGGGAGGCTGCACCTTTGGGGGCTACGTCGACGGTGGTAGAGGTTTTCGAGGCTTCGACAAGATCGGGGTAGTCCAACGCCTCTTTTCGAAAGTCCATCTTGAGGATAAAGTGATATTTAGGTAGCGGAGTAATGATGTAATCGCATGCCAGCGGCGGCAGCAAAAAGGGAACTAAGGAGCGACGATGACAAAACCATACAAGGGAGTGGTAGATCTGTAATTTCTGGGTGCATTGATAGGTACAGCGCCTCTACTCTCTTCCTTCCATTCGAAAAGAAGAAGGTGTCAGGGGGAAACCCTGAACTTTTAGATCTGTAATTTATGGGTGTAGTGTCAGATTCGTAATTTCTGGGCACAATGACAGATTCGTAATTATGGGGTACATTGGTAGTTTCGTAATTATAGGACACAATGACAGTTTTGTAATTATGGGACGACATTGAAAACCCTATGTTAGGGATATTTTGGTAATTTTGGTGTGGCGGCTCAATAAGAGAATTTATTATAAATAAGAGGGTACAGTTATTGAGGAGGGCATCAAAGAATATTGTTGAGGGATTTGATATTAGTTATGTAGACTAGATTAGTTTATTGGAGAGTTAAGACATCCTCTCGAATTAAAGGCTAGGAGAGTGGTTCTCTTTTCGAAAGAGGTCAACTATCTTGTATTTACATTCAATATCAGTAAAAATATCATCTTTCTTCCCTAAAATCCCATATTTAGCCATAAAAATCCCACCGTTATCATAAAAATCACATCTTTCCCTACTTTTATCTCCAAATCCATTGCGGGTTGTATCAAAATACAAGACATGGAATCTATATTCGGTCTATACGATATTTTTGCTTCAATTATTTATATCACTCTCCAGCTAATATAAGCATACATGTAATAAAATCCCTTTTAAGTTATGACGTTAATTCTGTAGTAAAAGTTGGCCTGTTTGTGTAGTTTAACCTGTGTAATATAGGAGCAAAAGGTGCACAGTGGTATATAATTGTTTTGATACGCTTACTTCCATCCATTTTCTTCTTTATGCAGAAATCAAAAATGAATTATCGTGCTTGGAACTATCGATGTTGGCTTGTACCTTACATGACAAAGTCACAGGTTAGATCAGAATATTGATAGTACTTGATGACTTGGATTTTTTTGGGCAACCTTACTGCATAGAAGTACATTGATTTAATAAGGTCATTATTGAGGTAGTTATTATAGTAGATATGATTGAACTTCTCAAATTCATATTGATGTATGATCAGTAAATTAAGTGATTGTTTATTATTTATTCTTCTACTTGGCAATTTATGCCCTATTACTTGCACCATAACACTTATTTAATTTTTGCCCATGTCTTTCATATGAACGATAATGGATTATTCCTCTTGGTGGTACCTAACTCTTTGACTTACCAATTCTTGAATGTCAAAACTATTCTTAGTGTATATGACAATTGTGTATATGATGTCACATATTATAGGTTCTTGATGAGTTGAATAAATCAAGGAAATGGGCTGAGTTGCATGTTGCTGATTACTGCTGCTTCCACTATCGTCAAGTGAGTTTTTTCATGCATTTCCTCCCATTTGTAAGAATTGCATCACTTTAGTGGATGTTGGATTATTTTCTCTGTAATATTTATCACAACATTGCTACTTTTTCCAAAATACTTCCATTCTTTGGTGCCTTGAATATTTGACTTTTGTTTCAAAGCATTTTACTGATTTAGATTATTTTTAATGGGGTACTCTCATATGTGTAGATCATGTTTAATGGCCTCTCTCTCTCTCTCTCTGTGTGTGTGTGTGTGTGTGTGTGTGTGTGTGTGTGTGTGTGTGTGTGTGTGTGTGTGTGTGTGTTTCTGCATGCTCGAGAGTGTGGAGGAGAGGCCAGGATGTTTTTTTGTTTTTGGTTTTTGGTTTTTGGTTTTTGTGGTTTTTGTTGTTGTTGGTGGGCAGCTAGCTTTAATATCATCATGGCATAGCCAGATATGCCCACTTACCAAGGTGCATGGTGTGCTATCGGATTGGGCGATCTGATCTTATCATTTTAATCTACGTAAGGGTAAAATGATATATAAGAAAAATCATTCAATTTGATGATTCCTTATCTAGGCATCATGTGGTTGCAAAATGAACAATTTTTAAAATAATATTTATGACTTAGAGGTCCTCAAATACATGGTTTTTTTTCACTTTAGATGTTTTAACTTTTAAGAGATGTAAATTGTGGTGAATGTAATGGATATTGGAATGGTTTGACTCGTGAACCATGAGACTTCTTTATTTATGTGGTTGAAAAATGAACAATTTTTCAACCACTTGATGCTAAGGATTCCCAAATGTCTCGATTTTTCCATTCAGTTATCATTTATGCATTGTAGGTCAAACTTCATGAGGTGAACCATCCAATTTGATAGCACATCGTGCACTTTTGGTATGTGGAAGTAACTAAGCAGTTTATAGGCTTATAACCTAGGAGTATTAAAGCCGCTCCCTGGCGCACATGTGCTTTGAGGTTTAATGGGGGAGATCATCATATTTAAACTTTTGGAGCGGCCTTCAAAATGATCTGTAAATAGTGTTTACTAATCATGCCTTTTTTGTGGGTGATATCTATTTCATGATATTTGGCATTTTCCTTGTATGCTCATCAAGGTACTGGTAGATTTTCCTTTATTTAAATGATATATAACCTAAAACATAATATGGTTAGGCAAATCACTACTTTATCCTGTCCTTTTCTTTCTTCATGCATCTGGTTATTTTCTTGAAAAACTTGCTGTAGGAGTTCCAATTGTTGGTCCATTAAATATTCTCTAGGGTAAATTGCACTCGAATACCTGAACTGTGGGTAGTGTATCACTAATCCATCCTAATATATGATATTAGTACTCAGAGCTCACTTAACAAAAAAACGTTAAAAATTTATGTTTTCTTTCAATTTTGTCGTTCTTACTCATTTAGTTGTACATTTGCCATCTATTTCCTCTCTCATTGCTCCTCAATCTTGTTGACCTCTCTCTTGTTTCACCTTCTCTCTCATGTGAGAGATGAGAGAGAGGGAGCATAAGAGAAAAGAGAGCAATGGTAGCGGCTAAGGAAGAAAGGCAAAATTGGAACAAAAAATTGCTTTTTAATGTTTTTCATCAAGTGAGGGGGCCTGAGAACTAATATCATGGATTATAAGGTATTAGTAATACACTGCTAATAGTTTAAGGAACCTGAGTGCAATTTACCCCGTTCTTTAACATGCTTTTCTGATTAACACTAGTATGTGCATCCAATGATTCTCAACTCACTCAAAAATGTGCAAGTTTAGACTGACAAAGACTTCCTTTAGATGTCTACGCTACTGTACAAACATTAAATTTAATTAAAAAATTGCATTTCTATCTTGGATGTGATATTTGGAATAGCTTCTTTCTTTATATTTGTTGTGTGTGAAGCTAAGGTGTATTCTTGACTCTTTTCATTGGCTTTGATTAACTGGCCAAATTCCATTTAGCTACTAAAACTCAAAATATGCATAGTTTTGAACGTAAACAATCATGTATTCTCGTTCCAACTTGTTCTTTTGTCTCATACAGTTTATTTATGAAGACGCCAGGTGGTATTTATGGGGCTTCTTATATAGTTGTGATAATCATAGACTGTTGTGGGGCCTTCAGTGTATTATTTTTCTATTGCATAGGCTTGTAACCTAATGTCAATGTGATATATGTCACTTGAGTATTTGATGTTGCAATGAATTATTCATTAGGCGTTTGTCCTTGCTTACCTTACTTTGCTTTCATATCCTTGATTACAGAGGTTAATGCTTAGAATTCTAGAGGACAACATAAAAGGTGGCGAGACCCTCTTCAATCACACATCCGATGTTTACATTATTTGGAAGGTTTGAATGCCATCTAAACTATCATTCTAATTGACTTGTTTGTGTTGGATGCTAGGAGTTTATCATCAATCATCATCATGATATCTACAAAGCCTTTTCCCATGAAATGGGGTTGACAACACGCACAATAAAAGATGACTGAACATCTAGAACGCTTCACACGAATTTACCAAGTTTTCTGTAGCCTGCTGGTAAGCTATCATCAATAGTATACAGGTTGCGCCAAAACCTTGGAGGCTAGCTGGCAGCCTCTACCATTTTAGCCATGCAATTTAAGCACATGCAACCATGGAACAACCCTCCGAAAACACAGGCTAGGAAAGAGTCTAAAGTAAGGATTCAAATATCAGATGATTCAAAAACGCATTGGGAATATCGTTTTGGTTTCCAGTGTACCTGAGATGATACTGTCTGACATGACTATATGTCATAATATCATTGATATTTTCATAAGTATCAGAAGGTATTGGTTGTTTTATTTATTTATTTTTGAGAAAGAGCGGTAAGCTTACAAAGCCGCCCAATGGGAAAAAGAAACCCTCTCATCCCCCTACCATGGTGGAGGAAGAAACTCCCATAGGTAGAATGTACTCATACAATTAACTCTTCTTCACCCGAATTACAATTAGCCTCCATGAACCACTTTAGCTTTCATGTTCACTCTGTACGGCATGAACCCGAGTCGTTGCGTAATGATTTTAGGCCCATACATCTTTAGTTCGAAAAATTCCCTGACACAATGCTGATGGACAACTCGAACACATAACCTCCCACAGATAAATAACATGTCTTTGCTGGTTGAGCTAAGCTTAGTTGGTAAGTTATTGGTCAATACGAATCTATACATATTAACCCAAATATTATTTTTCAATCTAAGTGGTTTCTCCAAACCTGAAAAGAAAAATTGAGGTAGTACTGTAGATAGATTCCCTCTATTTTCAGACCGTGACAATTACGGCAACTCTTGAAAGTCTACTTGTTTGTTTTGTGTTAAATAGTTAGACCATTAATTTTTGTCTCCCAGTGACTCAGAAATTAATATGAATTTATGTGGAATCCTAAGCTCTTCTAGCTATAAATCAATCCCAAAACCGAAAAGCCCTATGTATATATAGAATACTATTGCATTTGCTATTAAATTAAATTATATTTTGTTGAAATGATCAAAATTCCGAAAAGTATTTATAAACATGCTACATGTCGTTAATCTCTACTTAATTAATGTAAAATTAAGGGGATGGTTTAGTTTGACACCAAATTGACGGTGTCACGAACTTTGTCAACATTTAATTGCATTCGTAGGTAATAGCATACTTGCTTCATTTAATGAGTTTAATAATTAAAAAGTTATGTATTTTTTTTCCAACTTCTAACCCAAAGACAGGTCATTAATATTGTAAGTATTTATCGAGTTTTCAATAACAAAATTGCATGTTCATACAACATGTACAGAAGTCCCATGTGTTCTTTTATGTCCACCTGCAAGAGATCTGGTAAGTCATAATCTTAATTTTTTAAATAAATTTTTATTATTAATAAACTTTTTCTTAAAGCACTCGAAGCACCCAATATGCAATGACCAGTATTGGCTATTGAGATGATTCTGATGTCATAAACCTTTGTTAAGTACTAATATCAATGCCAGGATTTCAAACCTTAGTCTAGATTTTTAGACAAATACATAAGCTTTGCTCTAGGGAACTCAGTCATCTGAAAATTTATATAACGACCGAATGAAATTTGAAGTTCATACAAGGAGATAATTACTAGTTTACGTATTAGTGCCTTGTTGACGTCAGGTTGAAGATGTCATAACCCTTTAGGTTGAAAACTTGAAAGCAATAGGCCCGCCCTTTTTATTTTATTTATTATTATTATTATTATTATTATTATTATTATTATTTGTGGGGGGGTTTCTTTTATTTGGTGATAACTCTTGTTGCTTTTGCTTGTTATCATGAAAAATGATACAGTAATCATCATCTGAAATTATTGCCCTTGCAATTTTGACAGGAGGAGCTCCAGTGGAACAAGCAGCTTATTCAACGCTACATAGGGAGGGAGGTCTTTTAACTAAACTCACAAGAACAGTTTTTTTAAATATTATATTTGTTTGTCATACCACTTAAATTGCTGACGCATGATTATGAACCCTAGCTGGGAAAGGCCAGAGCCATGGTACATCGATACTGCTTGCTCTGGGATTCACGACAAAATACATACATATCATATGACTTGATTTAATGTTGAGCTTATCAAGAACCTAATGTATGTTTGTGTGCCTTATAATAAACATCCATAGACTTTCTTCGAAACTAATTTAACACCTCTTGTACCATCATTATCTAGAATAAACCTCCTGGGTGACGATTTTGTTATTTTTTCGGTAAATTTGGACCCCATGGAGCCCAAATCAACAGAAAAACTAGTAAAATTATCCGCCAATGGATGTTATTCTAGAAAATGATAGTAAATATGGTGTTAAACTAGTTTTGAAAAATATACATGTATTTTTAATTTAATCTACCCTTCCATTTATTGTGAAAAGCCAAGTGCTACCTCATCTAAACAGCGATGACAATAATCTCTGCCCCTTGCAGGCCGTGTGGATTCATAGACGGATCATCTCTCAGTGTTGGATAAATCACTTCATTATCAACCAATCAACAGCCAGTCTGCATTTTGAAGCTAGCCATTCCACAGAACCGGATTTGGATGATTTTCTAGGCGAAGAGTTGGAGCTCCTACGCGACTGCCTTGACATCTCAACCGATGAATTTGATGATAATCAATGCCAAGCTAAGCATGCTGCTTCATACATTCTGTGGATATTGAAGGTTCAATATTTTCTCCCCCGCAAATTGTCTTTTTAGTCTCTTTCATGATTGTTGAGTTTTTGCAAGATGCCCAGCTCTAACGTTGGCCACATCTCATTTTCTTTGATGCAGCAAATTCCTTCTCATCAAAGGGCTAAGCTGCATGAGAGGCTGAAAGAGGTGGTGGCCCTTGAGGATTTTTTGGCAAAGAAGTGCCCAGAAAAATTGTTGCTTTGGGAAAGATTGCTAGATTGACTGCCATTTTCAGAAAGCTGTAATCTATATTTGGACAGACACGGGCACGCCGGAGCGACACTTAAGCACATGGTAAAAATTATATTAAAAATATAAGTATCATGTCTAATATGATTCTCTAACATGTGTATCCGACACGTGATATTGCGTGATGATTGAGGTATCCATGCTTACTAGGCATATTTTCATACATATTGTTATCATAATTTTAGTATTTTTTCAGCAGTTACAAACTTACACATGAAATAAATGATGTGTGTTAGTCGTTAGTCGTTATAGTTCGTAGTTTTCTTAATTGTACCAAATTGTTTGATGATTTTTTTGTTAAAACATCCTAACCTTTAATAATTGAAGTTAACTATCAAATTTTTTTCTTGCTATGAATCATTTGTGGTAGTTTTTATGAACTTTTTAGAAGTTTAGTGTAGTTAAATTAACTAGTTTTAATGGTATACTGTAATATTAATGAAACTTTTAAAAGGAAACAGTTTTTGATAGTTTTGTATGATTTTGATGATTAATTTTAATTTTAAAAGGTTGGTGTCTTTTATTGGAAATCAAGCGAAGTATTTAGTACTTTTGATGAATTTAGCCTACAAATTTATGGAAAGTTGTTGGCTCCTTTTGGGGTATTTGAGGGTCAGTAGAAGTAGTTCAAATTTAGTGATGGGAGTAACATGATTGAAGATTCACGTGTGAGGATAATAATAAGGGATTATTATAGGATAAATGGCAACTGACCAACTTGGCTGACGTGACGGCCTCTCATTGATCGTCCAAAAAGCAAATATTTTTTGGTCGACCACTCATTGGCTACTAAGTCAAAGCACCTAACCCAAGTTGGTCAGATACCATCTTTTAACATTATTCTCTAATAATAAATAAGAAAATCAAGCAATCAACTTAAAATCAAGCAATCAACTTTGTTTTTAATTTCTCTTTTCTTGATCCATCACAACATCTACCAACTCAGGGATTCGGGATATGAATTGATGTCCGTTTCATTGGTCTGCCTAAGATTTTCGTTATTTTCTTCCAAAGATTTAATTTCAATTGGAATTAGGTTATCACAGTACCCATGGACTATAGGCCTTAAACATCCTTGATTGAACAGTTAAACTGCTCAATTTATAATGAGATTTATGTAAATCAGGTGGCACCTGATCTAATAGATGATCAGGTGCAAGACACAAAAAGGTGTGCCCCCAACAAGTACAAGCTCATGTGAGCCTTGTACTTTTTTTGTGTCTTGGCAACTGATCTATTAGATCAGGTAGTACCTGTTCTATATTAAATCCATTTATAATTGACAACTTTGTTGGCTCAATTCTTACCAGATGCATGGCAATAAGAACATTCAATACGGTCAATTTGTATTGGCTTTGTATCAATAGAATATTAGCATCCATACACAATTATCAAGATAATTGTTAAATACACCAAACTGTGTGTTTGGTGTTTTTAGGTTTTTTTTGGCAAAAAAGTCACATCATCTGTCACTCACTGATGTGACTATCAGTGACAGTGACAGTTGATGTGACTTTTTTTTCTAAGTCGTTAGGGGCCTGTTCTTTTGCGGGAATAGGAAAAATGGAATAGGGGAAAGTTTGTATTCCAAGGAGAGAGAAAATGAAGTTTTGTGTTCTTTTGGGTGGAATAGAGTATGGAAAGTGGGGTTTGGAATAGAAAGTGGGGTCCACATTCTATTCTTGTGTTCTTTTGGGATTGGAGAGTTGGAATGAAAAAGTGGAAAGGGGATGAGTTGGAGGAGAGAGATAGAGAGAGATGTGAGAGTGGGGCCCACCATTCCAAGAATTCCATTGTATTCCAAGCAAAAAGCTTGGAATACAAAAGTACACATCATTACCAAATTGGAATAGCCACGTAGGATTCTATTCCACGTCCAAAAGAACAACCGTTTGGAATACAAACTTGGAATAGTGTGAATAGTGCATGAATAGTGTTTCTATTCCTATTCCAACCCATATTCTTGGCAAAAGAACAGGCCCTAGAAGGCAAGTTTTTTCATACACCAAAATGTGTTCGGTGCATTAGTACTTGCCATTTGATGCCATTATCAAATGAGTGATTCTACTCTTGTCAACATGATTATTCCAAATCAATACCATTGAAATTCCATGCTAGGAAACATATATTTAACAAAAAAAAAATATTTCATAGATATTGATCTCATAATTTCAAGCGTTTAAACAAAGAGAAGCCAAAAGTGTACGAGGTCCAGCAAAACCCCATTTACAGCCCATATTTAAACATCAAACAAGACAGTGAACAAGGAAGAGAAGCCAAAAGTGCACGAAGTCCAACAAAACCCCCTTTCCAGCCCATGTTACATGCCCCACCCTACAGTGGGTCTTTATGTGGGTTCAGAATTTTGAGATTTTGTGAGTAGACGCATGTGTAGGTGTGATCTCAGATGTATTTAGCAAGATGGGATGTTGGACCCACTTGTTGAGGCGGCCAATTCATGGCCACTACTCCATCAAGACCGATGGTGATGGGACCCATGATGAGGCAACCACTTTTCATGATCACCACTCTATCAACCTCTTTGTTTCCTCAATTGTAATTACAGTGTGAAATATATATAAATATTAAATATTAAGACGGTAATGCAACTTTGACAACTACGTGTATCTCGAGTTAGGGTTAGAGGCTAAAGCCTGCTTTAACAATGAAATTTAAAATTTTATACATGCCAAACAATACTAAAAACAGCAATAAGTTATGGCTTGTAATACAGCTGATGCAGGCGGGCAAACTACTACTTTTGCTTGTATACCCTTTGACGAACAATGTTACTGGACAAAGGAGCGGCATAGCAGCAGCAAACAGATCTGAACACCGCTGGATCTTTTTTCTTTCCATAAACATATGGGACTCGTTGTCATCGCATGTCAACGAGGGAACCCTAATTAAATGATTCAACCGATTTTCAAAGATCCTTTTCATCTTCCCCGTGCACAAGAGATTCAATGGAATGCTGCTGTTTTTGGCAAAACGGTGCAAATATGCGTTGATCATCGACTGAGCTGGCTTTGCCACCGATTGGTGACAATGTCTATCCTCCAAGCAATTGCAGAAGAAAACCCGAAATCGTATTACATATGTACATCATGAACATGAAAACAGCACAAGATCATCGTCTACTGTCTCATCCTTGCATCTCTTCAGGAACTGGAGTTGCCTACGCAAGTGCAAAACCTGCAACGAATGTATTGAAAATTAATTTATAGGTTGAAAGGTGATCGACAACTATCAAAAAAAATATCACAATTTCAAACAAACAGTAACTTGCTATTTTTGTAAATAATTTTTAATCTTCTGTGAAGCATAATTGAGTTAACTGTTCACAAATTACTTCTCGTGTACTTAACCTTTGATCCGCGGTAACTTTTGAGCAGCCAGTATAATTAAAAAAACAAGCAGATTTTTTATTTCATCTTACCTAGTTACCAATGATTTTTATACCAACTTTTGTACCGTGCCCTTACCAATGATTTTCAGTGGAAACTAGGAAATTAGACTCTAGTCGAGAATAGATATTGCCATCTTTCATATAACCGCATCCAGATCTCATTAGGGCAATGTGTACATCTTGTGTCCATTCATCTTGTATGGCAATCATAGTATACAGAGCTAATAACTTGAACATTACAAAAAATTAGTATTCACTATTCACCAACTATCCTTGTTGCTCTGCTGGATTTGCTTACCCCTGTTCGGAATCATAGTTTTAGTTCGCTTGCCAGATTTCCATGTTTTTTTTATCTTTCAATTTCGATTTGTCTTTCATGTTTGCCGAATCTGAGAAACAATAATTTGATATATCAGTAGACAACCCTAAATGCTCAAATTCTGCTAGAATTATGTCAATTTCCTATATTCAATTGATGATGCTTCTTTACGAATGCTCAAAATGTGCTGCCACAGTTTGGCCGCACTTGGCAAGTACGGCCAAATTGTGCTCCGCACTTGGCAAATGCGGCCAAGTCATTAGGCTTTGGCTGAGCGTACAAATAAGTTTTTTGCATGTAAGCCTAACATATAGATTGTAGCCTAATGGTAAATACTTGCTGTTTGCGGGAGAGAGGTTCTGGGTTCGAGTCTTAACAAACGCAAATATAAATATATTTTTTGATAAAAATTTAACAAACAAGTATTTAAGCACATGGGGACAAGAAGAATCGAATCCTAGACCTTCAACTTCCCAACGACACAGCTAACCAGTAGGCCAGCAATTTAATCAGCAAGAGATATACAAATAACATATTTAAAGCTTAAAGGAAGCCCCTTGAGCCTCCTTAATGAATTTGTCGCACTTGGCAAGTGCGGCCAAAATGTGGCAGCACAATTTGGCCGCACTTGACAAGTGCGGCCAAGTCAGACCTGCCCAGTCAGCACACGGGCACACTCCTAACCGCTGACATTGACATGGCCAGTTTTGGTCGATTTTTGTAAATATTTATTTTTTTGATCGAATTTAAAATTATTTTTAATTTTTGTATTAAAACTAAAAATTACCCTTAAAAAATTTAATGCCACACGATTAGTGATAAGTAGGTTGAAAAGGGGGAAAAAGAAAGGCAGTGAAGAAATTCTAGTACTAACGAGGCTTGACAACTGCCCATAACTAAACAGGCACTAAGATTAAAAAAAGAAACGCATGCCAAGAAAAATCTTATATAGTGTGGCAAACTAGGAGTAATACTTGCACAACCACAAAGGAAGAAGGAAACATATCACAGGACGACTCTACTGCAAGCAAGTAAAACAGGAGGAGACGGGCCAAAAAACTGAAAACCAGTGGAGAATCATATTATCAAATTCATCATTAATATGGGGATGATTAAATCATACATGGCCTGACGATCTGCAGAGCCTTGTATCAAGAGCACTTCCACAAAACGACACATAAACTATATAATTGCACGACACAGTTTACAAACTTCTAAACAAACTAACAAAGAAATTGGCACTATGGTGATAAATCTTCAACAAGTCAGCCACCTGTATCTATATTATGTAAGTTATTCCCCGGCTGCCATAATCCGCTGATGATATGTGCCCTTAGTTATTGATAAGGAAATTGACCCAAAACAAATTAATTTGTCACTCTTTTGTGATATATCCTGATATTTTAGCAAATTCCACGGTAATAACGACTTAATTTATTTATGTTGAGTAAAAAGGGAAAGAGTTGTAAGTAGGTAGTGTGTATACTAATAAAACAGACTTAATATAATAATATTAATATTGTGAAAGCTCTCTCTGAAGGTTTCTGATGTGTTTTTGGATCTAGATCTGGAAATTCAGATCTGAAATTATATAATAAAGTCTACAAAATAGGCTACCCGCTAAATAACGGCTACAAATTGACGAAACAATTAACTAGAGATTAATATCAGAGAACTAGGGAAATTCCTAATACAATTAATCTAGAAAATAAAGAAATAAGCGAGAAGAAATCACTTAACAATTTTCGCATGCTTTTTAGGGCCGGCTCTAGCCCTTTAAATAGACAAGCTACATTATTGTTACTTTACGAAAATACTCCCCACCAAAATATCAGCCGCATCACTACTCCGCCCCTGAAAACCAACCTTGTCCTCAAGGTGGTGCATGACGTGTGGGGTCAGCTATTCCACGTGCACGTGCAGGTTAGGCGACCCTCGAAAGGGGGCGCGCTTACTGGGCGAAGCCCCCAAGGGGGCGACGGGACCTGCCGGCCCCAATTTTGGGCAAGCAGGCCTCCGTCGCTGCCGCAGGGGGCTGCCTCAGCCCCTGGAGGGGCGGGCGACACCTGCGGCCCCTCCTGGGGGTTCGCCGACGCCCCAAAATGCTACCGGAGGGGTGGCCGCCCCCCTCCGGTGGCCGGTGCACCTCCCTGTGGCGAGGAGGTAGCCGGGCACGCTCTCCAATCGTCTGGATCTGCGACGTTTCGTTGATCGGGGTATTGACCTTCATCTTCGTCATATTCGGTAACCCCTTCGTTAAAAATCACATATTTCCCTTTATTTGTTGCCAAAGGGGGTTCCTTTTTGCTTGGATCTAGCCTTGAAGTGAGATTCGCTATCATCGCCGCTAAATACTGCATCTGAGATCTATTTGCCGCCACAGCCTCCGTCAAATGCACGGCGCTCTCCGCCTCCTTTCTCACCTCGCTAAATCCCTCGCTAATTTTGCTCTCAAGCTTCTCCACATTCTCTTCCAACAAGTCGATCCGCTCCTTGGAACTGGCGTTCGCCATGGATAAACTGCTCTGATACCAAATGATGCGTTTCTGGATCTAGATCTGGAAATTCAGATCTGAAATTATATAATAAAGTCTACAAAATAGGCTACTCGCTAAATAACGACTACAAATTGATGAAACAATTAACTAGAGATTAATCTCAAAGAACTTGGAAAATTCCTAATACAATTAATCTAGTAAATAAAGAAATAAACTAAAAGAAATCACTCAACAATTTCCGCATGCTTTTTAGGGCCGGCTCTAGCCCTTTAAATAGACAAGCTACATTATTGTTACTTTACGGAAACCCCCCCGGGGGGGCAAAATATCAGCCTCACCAGTTTCCATATGTTACTTTTGCATAAGCAACTCTAATCACATGTCTCCAGTCGAACTGTTCATTAGAATTGGTGAAAACACACAAAAATGGACCAAAACATAATAATCAAGTGTGTGTGCGTGTGTTATTTTTTTTTTTGTTGGGGGGTGGGGGGGGTGTGGCCTCAACATAGTTTGATCCAGACCCAAAATAACTGTCATATTCAAAGGATTCGGTCTAAAACCCATGTGAGACGTAGCTCAAGGTAAGGTAATGTAGATTGTATCTACTTTTACCTATAAAGACTAAAATTCAGCCTTGACAGTTTTGACCCAATCCAGTCTTTGGTTTAATTTAATACGGCATAAGCAATAATCCCAAAGTACCTACAAGCATGGCGAACAGAACCCATATTTGGCCCATACATCCTTAGGGCTCTTTTATCTCATGATTTCGTCCTGTGGATCATGGGATCATCATGAACTTGACTATGCAAGGTATATTTGCATTCTTAAAGTTGAACCACTAAAATTGAGTTTTAAAAGAAAAGCATGAAAAAACCAGTATGAAAGGTGGAAGTCTAACCTCGTCCCGAAGAGCATCTGGAAGATTTTCCATGGAAACTAGACCAATAATTTCAGACAACAGATTTTCATCCTTAATACCTGCCCAGGTATTAGCAGGTAAGGCCAATAACAGAACCGTTAAAACGTCATCAGATCCAGGGTGAACAACAGCACAATTACTAAGGCATACACTACAACAGCTTGATTTTGATGAAGACATGTGAACCAACATTTCAACCCCTTGCTCACTGCCACCTGACACCACTGTTCCTGAAACTACTGTTATTGGATCATATCCATTTGAATCCAAACATTTGACGCATGTTGTTCTACAGCAGAACCTTCCGTTCTCTCCAAGACCGCCTGTTAATAGCACAGCCCCTTGACAACATACAGTAGCTGCAATCTCAGACAACGAATCTTTGTTGCATAGTGAAGTTGCATTAGCGCAACATGATCTCACAGAAGATGACCAATCTGTCACATATTTAAATAGTTTAGTTCCACGAACTTGTTGCAGTACAACTTCCTGAAATTTAGAAAACAAATGCCATGATATAGATGAGTTTTGAGAAATAACAAATAAATACAAAATTTATCGGACCTTCGCAGCAAGTCTTCCTTTCTCCTCTTCGCCTAAGCCTGAACCATCCTGTTCCTGCCGTCTAACTTCTGCAATCCATTTGATGAAATCTCCCGCATTGGCAAGTAGAGATTTGAAAATATGGGAAAGAACGTCTGGAACTTTGTTTAGGCACTCTGACCTCATGAGAATAGGAACATCATCAATCAAGTATCTTGCTGTACTCAGCCAGCTCTCGTGTCTGCAGCTCTACATAAATACCGAGAGTTCAAAGTTCAACTTTTCACTCATGCATGCAGCTACAACATGTGTAAATGGAAGCTATCAAAAGAAATATGGATATAATAAGTCCAATGTGGTAGCATGCATAATTTACAAAAGAAAGCTGATGATATCATAGGGCGAGGCCATCTGGCAGCTCTACATGCATATTTGTTCTAGTTATGAGATATATTTATGTGTAGGGAGGTATGCTTACCTCTTGGTGACCATAACATGTCTTATATATCATTGGGATGTTTTTGCCTGTTTCCAATGGAAAAAACTTTAGACCATTTCTCTCTTCTATCATGTTTCCTAACACTATCATGATTGACCATGATAAACAAAATAGATGCAAACTAATTTTTTAATTCAATTTGTACTAAATTTTATCTGCCTGTGGTCTAGAATAGTCTGTTTTCAGATTACGCGGGAACACAGAGTGTGGAAGTTCATTTGATGGTAGTTTACTGCATGCAAACATGTGACTGAATAAAATCAATACCAGGGTGTAAAGCAGAGATGGAGCTATCTGAAGTGTTGAAATAAGCATATACCTGCAAAGCGAAAGATCGTTAAAAATCAGTAAAGCAGTCCCTCGAGCACTCTGAGAGAGAAACCATCTCTCTCAAAAATCTTGGAGAACTATGAAACCATCGGAGCGGAAAACGGGTCAGGTCGGGTCGAGTTTAGGCCGGGTTCGGGTTTGACCCACCCAGATAGGGGTAAACCTGAACCCAACCCGGATTGTCCCAGTTCGGGTTCTTAAACCTGTATCCGATCCAGGTAAAATCTGGGTCACCCGAGCCCGACCCGGATTTCCTGACGGGCCGAGTTTGGGTTGATAAGTTCACTAAATTTCCATTAGTCAATAAGCAAAACGCATGTGTCGATTACTTAATTCTCTAAACCATATAATTCCAACCCAATGCTCTGTAATTGATGGAATTTATCGGTATTGATGCATCATAATCTTAGAAAATAGTTCTGTGTAAATAGGATGTTAAAGTCAAGATTATAAAATCAGCTATCTTTTGTCCTTCAGTTGTGTAAATAGAATAAAATAGTTGTCACGAGAGCCACAGAAATTTGACGGATCAATAAATCAAATACTTGGAGCTCGAGGAGGAGGCAGTTCATGTGATCATGTAAATTCTTTGAAATTTGGGTAATAATAATAATAATAATTGAATGGGGACCAAGATTAGTACCTGACGAGTATTGGAGGAGACGATGATGAATGATGGATGGGGGGAACAGCAGAGGACCAGCGAGGAACTAAAGATGAAGAGGAGTTCATCATCATCATCTCCCCTCAAACTCCAACTACCTTCCTGCTGTAGGGTGTGAGCTATTTATAATTCCCTTTTGTCTCTCTGTCTGATATGATTTTCTTTTGAAATTTTTCATCAAATCAAGACATATGAGATTTAGAAATCGAGATCGAGATATAGAGAAGGAGAAACTGAGAAGGAGAAATCGAGAGAAAAGAGTGGCGGTGCGCAGTGTGCCCGATGGCGGCTGATGGTTGAAGCCTTGAAGGCTGCAGCCTCGAGGGAGTAAAGGTGGCGGCCGCCTCTTGACTCTTGTTGTCTGCCGAGGTGCTGAGCAGTTATGGAATTAATTTGATTATTTGAGGTTGACAAGAAATAAAGAACCGACCTGGACCAACTCAAGGGGACCTAAGGTTTCTTGCGTATTCAGGAAACGAGTCAAACCGGGTTAATGGGTCAAATCCGTACCGTACCCGCTACGCCCGGTCCCAGATCTATCCGGGTTGAGCAGGTCAACCCGATTTCTACCCGACACGGTTAGGGTAGTACCCATACCCGGATTAGGAAGCCGGGTACGGGTCGGGTCGGGCTAATTTTGCCACCCCTATAAAAGGATGGGCAATCAACCCTTCAGTAATATTAATAACAAAGTAGAACACCACTCCCAAGTTCCAAGTTACAGGGGAGAAAACTGAAGTCAACAGAAGGCCCAGAAAAATTGAAATCATACACAAGAAACTATGCATAATGCATAAATTGATATTCTTCAAGTTCAAAAAAACAAAGGCGAAATCAGAAGTATCAACATTATCAAGGAGAGTAAAGAGAAGAAATTGCACAGCTCTAAATATTTGGAAATTTTGAGTTTGTAACATGCTGCATATTTAGTATGGTTGTCTCTTACCTTCATTTTAAGAATTTTCAACACCTCTGTGGCCACAATTCTCTGTATATGTATGCCTGTGTACTGTAAGTTCTTCTAAAAATATCTTCCGGATATACAAGAGGATACCACTGGAGGTTAATATTTATTTATGTGACCTGATGAAGCGAATTGTGGCCACATACAAAACAAGCCCAAGCTTACTTCCATGCTTATGTCCCTAAGACCAATAAGAATGTCACGTGGGCTAGTGTCCTAGTTCAGTCCTCCTCCCTTAAGTCAGCTGAGCCATCCCTGCCTACAAGCTTTTCCTTTTAAGGGGGTACCATCCCCTAATCAAAAACCCATACCAGCCACTTCCCCCTTTAAATGGATCCCAGTGTCATATAGAAAACAAAAGGCCAACAACCCACACATACAGATCCAGTCTGCAAGTTCCTTAGGTAAGCCTCCATAACTGAGTTTGTTTCTGCTACTTGGAGTGGCCCACATGGCCAGCCTTGTTGCAATCCACTACGGTGCTCGTATTGCCATCATGTTCGTAACCAATCCATCTCCTGCTACCGTCGGTGACGAGCGGAAGACCCCTATCATGCTAGCACACCGCCTCATTAGTCCACCCCTCATCAGTGCTACAAACTAGCCCCACCATCCATTGGCATCTTGCAGCTCACACTCGTTCTCTACTCCCCCTTCTCAGCAATCACCAATTGGCTTTGAGCAAGTCGAGTCTTCATCCCATCGCCCCCATCATCGCTACCTGCATGCTCCAGCCTCTAAATCGCATTCACACTCACATTCCTCCCCGCTCCACAGTGTCAGTCTTCTAAAGCTCCACCTGATACCTCCCTCCACCAACGCTCCTCACAATCGCCTCTAGCCATGTATCGCTCAAGCAATCATGGCTCTCGTCGATCACTTGCAACTTTCACGTCACTACCGACCACAATAGGGGTCAATCTCCAACTCATAGAAGAAGCCCACTATCAAAGATCCTATTCTTGATCACCTTCTGCTACGCATAGCTCTACCTACCATGGTGATTGGACTTCCTTTACTGACCTCGTGTCACTTGAGGTCGATCTCCAACTCACAACAAGAGCTCATCTTCTTGACACATGAACCAGCCCCCATCTCATCAAGCATAGCTTCACATCTAGCTTTTAATAGAACTATTCATCATTCTATAATTCACCCAGCCAGTTACTCGTGTTATTAACTTCTATGATGAAGTCACAGAAGAAGCTCAAAGACTTCCTAGTCCAGCAAGCATGGATTATTCTTGAGGGGTCCTGATACGATCTAGAGGATCGATCAATTAATTTCAGATTTAAAAGTGGGAAAAATATGAAAAGGTGGAATTTTTATATAAGAGAATAGCGAACAATGATAACTTGGGCTCTTTTCGAGACGAACCCTATCTCCTAGCTTTTAACTGAAAGGAATAAAAGCCTAAATCTCCTTCACGAGATGCCTAAGAAGTCCTTCACAATTCAAGCATAAAAACATAAGAAAGGCGGCTAGCCCTAATAAATAGAAAAGAGGGGATTTGCTAATCTAGTCTGAAAAGATTAGAATACCCCTAGACCACTAATCTCACTACGCGGTTCCTCCACGCCTCCTACGCCACACGTACGTCATCAAGGGTGGGTCCGCCCCACCATTGGGGACGGATGATGTGTCCGCATCAATACCCCACTAAAAGAGCCACCTTGTCCTCAAGGTGGAAGTCCGGGAACTGCTCCTGGATCACAATGTACGCCTTCCATGTAGCATCGCAATCTAGCAACCCCGCCCAATGTATCAGCACCTCCCTGCGCACGCTCGGTCCCTGGCGGACGGCCCGAACCTCCAATGGCTCCAACAGCACCTCCATATCCTCAGTAAGGGTGGGCGGTAGCGTAAACGACACCGTCTACTCTCCAATGGCACGACAAAGCTGCGACACATGAAATACTGGATGTATCGTAGCCGTCAGGGGCAACCTCAACATGTAAGCCACTTGGCCAATCTTGGCCGAAATCTCAAATGGCCCATAGAATCTAGCCGACAGCTTCTCGTTCCGTCTCCTCGCTAGTGATCTGTCGGTAGGGTCTCAGCTTCAGATATACCATATCTCCCTCCTGAAAGTGCACATCACGACAATGTCCATCTGCGCTAGTTTTCATCACCTACTGAGCCCGTAACAAGTGCTTCTTCAGCTCCTCCAGCATACCCTCCCTCTCCTCCATGTAATCCTCCACATGCGACACTCGTATCTGTTTGTCCCCAAACCGAAGCAACTCTGGTGGGTCCCTTCCGTACAACACTCGAAATGGTGTTGTTCCTGCTGCTGAATGGTTCGAAGTATTGTACCAATACTCCGTCCATGCCAACCACCGATACCACTACCGAGGTGTCTCCGACGCAAAACACCGCAGATACGTCTCAATGATGTGGTTCACTACCTCCGTCTGCCTGTCTGTCTGAGGGTGATAGGCGGTACTCCTCTTCAACACCGTCCACTGGACACGGAATATCTCCCGCCAAAACACACTCATGAACACCTGGTCCCGATCCGATACTATGGACGCTGGAATCACATGCAGTCGTATCACCTCTCGAGTAAAAGCTGTAACTACTGAAACTGTCGTGTACGGGTGTTTCAGCGGTATAAAGTGAGCGTACTTACTCAATCTATCCACCACCACGAATATCACCACGTACCCCTCCGATCTGGGTAGCCCATCGATAAAGTCCATCGTCGCCTCCTTCCAGACCCGCTCAGGCAACGCTAAAGGCTACATCAACCCGACCGGTGCCATGGCCATGTACTTGTGACGCTGGCAGACGTCACAAGTGGCAACCAAGCGGGCTATTGTCTTCCTCATACCGGTCCAGTAAACCTCTCGGGACATCCGCATGTATGTCTGTTGTACCCCGGAATGTCCCCCAACCACCGAACTGTGGAACTCCTGAAATAGTATTGGTATGAAGGCCGACGTCTGTGGTAATACTAACCGCCCGTGGTACAGCATCCTCCGCCCCTCTAAAGAGTACCCCTTCGGCTCCTCCCCGCCTCCCTGTAGCCGCTCACGGATCTGCCTCAACTCTGGATCGACCTCTGCCTCCTACAGCATGGGTTCCACATCTAACCACATCGGTAACGAAAGCGCCAGCAAGTGCACCCCCTCCTCTCTGCGGGATAAGGTGTCAGCAGCCTTATTCTCCAACCCTGGTCTATACTCAATGTCGAACTAGTCCCCCACCAGCTTGGATAGCTAACGCTGATGCTCCTCAGTGACCAACCTCTGCTCCAGTAAATACTTCAGGCTGCGCTGATCTGTCCTGACCACAAACTCCCTCCCCATCAGATAGGGCCGCCACTTCTGCACCGCTAACACGATAGCCATCAGCTCCCTCTCGTACACAGATTTCAGCCGTGCTCTAGCTGAAAGCACCTGTCTGAAGTAGGCTATCGGCCGTCCCAACTGCATCAAAACCGCCCTCAAACCAACGCCTGAGGCATCAATCTCCACTACAAATGCGATGCTGAAGTCAGGTAGCGCCAACACAGGAGCTGTCATCATCGCCACCTTCAAGGCCTCAAATGCCTTGGTTGCCTCCTCTCCCCACTGAAACCCATCCTTCTTCAACTGATCAGTCAGTGGTTGTGCAATGTTGTATCCCCTCACGAATTTCCGGTAGTAGCCTGTCAGTCCGAGAAATCCATGCAGCGCCCTCAGAGAGGTAGGTACCGGCCAGTCCAACATCGCCTCTATCTTCGCCCTGTCTGCCTCTACCCCTGCGGCCGACACCACATACCCCAAATACTCTATCTGTCTCTGGCCAAAGATGCACTTCTTCTGGTTTGCATATAGCTGATGCACCAATAACTCCCGGAAGATCACCTCCAAATGGCCCACATGCTCCTCCATGGTCTTGCTGTAGACCAGAATGCCGTCAAAGAAGACGAGTATGAACCTCCTCGGGAACGGCCGGAAGACATTGTTCATCAATGCCTGAAATGTGGAAGGAGCATTCGTCAAGCCAAAAGGCATGACGAGAAACTCGTAATACCCCTCGTGGGTGCGAAATGCTGTCTTCGGCACGTCCTCTGGTCTCATCAGGATCTGGTGATACCCCGCCTTCAGGTCAATCTTCGAGGAAACAACTGCACCATGAAGCTCATCCAATAGCTCGTCGATCACGGGGATAGGAAACTTGTCAGCCACTGTTTCCTTATTCAACGCTCGGTAGTTTACGCAGAAGCGCCAACTCCCGTCCTTCTTCACCAACAGCACCGGGCTAGAGAAAGGGCTAACATTGGGCTGGATTACCCCAGCCTGCAACATCTCACCGACCATCCTCTATATCTCATCCTTCTACACGTGGGGATAACGGTACGGTCGCACACTCACCGGTGCTGCTCCCTCCCGCAGAACTATCGCATGCTCATGCCCTCTCACCGGCGGTAGCCCCTGTGGTTCCTGAAAGACCTCCTGGAACTGCCCCAACACCTGCTCGACCTCCTCGGGAACCCATGCCTGTGGATCCTGCTCCACTCCAGCTACACGGCACTCCACCAAGTATCCATCTCCCTCTCCGTAAGGCCCGAGTAATGGCCTTGAATGCCACCAACAACAAACATAGGGTCGGATCCCCCATGAGCACCACCGTACGATCCCCCTCCTGAAACTCCATCCTGAGACGTTTCCAGTTCACCCGCATGTCCCCCTAACTTTTTCAGCCACTGTACGTCCAGAATGATGTCAACATTGTCCAGCTCCAAGGGCAAGAAATCCTCCATGATGTGCACTCCCTGCAAGGTCAGGCACAGGCCCTTGCAGAGCCCTTTGCTCTCATCCATCTTCCATGTCCCCGGTAACACAGTAAACTTCTCCAGCGCGCTCAACTGCAGCCTATGTCGCTCCACTACCCGGCTGGAGATGAAATTGTGGGTGGCCCCACTGTCGATCAGCACTGTCACCGCCGTATCTCCTAACTGTCATGATAACTTCATGGTATGGTTCGGAGTGAACCCCACCACAGAGTTTAGGGAAATCTCTGTGAAGTCTAGATGAGACTTCTCCTCCTCCACCGGTGACTCCTCCTCGTGCTCCTCCTCATCACCCACGTATCCCTCCTCGTCTGGTACCATGGTGATCTGTAGCAGGCGGCTCGCACATCTGTGTCCAAGGGTGAACTTCTCGTCGTAATGAAAACGCAACCCCTTGGCACGGTTCTTCCTCACCTCCGCCTCCGTCATCCATCGCCCAAGAGCAGCGGGGCGGGCCTCTCCTCTAGTCTCAGGCGCAGCGACGTGTGTCCTTGGTGCTGCTGCCGCAGGAGTGGAGCGGGAATTTTGGGTTCCCCAAGCTCCTCGTATCATCCTCTCCTCCGCATGCTTCTCCTCCGCCTTCTGGACCAGACGCAGTACATCCTCCAGAGTCACCAGGCTCTGCATCCGCAACTCTGCCCGTATAGAGGGCTTCAAGCCCCTCATGAAGTTCCCAATCATAACCTCATCCGTCACCCCCTTCACCCTGCTGTTCAGCATCTCAAACCTCTCCACATAATCGCTCATTGTCCCTTCCTGCCTCAGAGCAGACAGCTGCTCGTAGAAATCTCCCCCTAGTGTCTCCTGGAATCGATCAATGATCAGTGCTGACAGCTCCTCCCAAGTGCGAAAAGGGGTCCGTGCCACCTTCCATCTGTACCACGACAATGCCTTGCCCTCAAAATAGATCTCGATAGCCCTCATGATCTCCTCCTCCGTCAACCTCATCACCTGGAAGTAATGCTCCACCCGATAGATCTATCCGTCGGGATCCGTGCCATCAAAGATCGGCATCTTCAGCTTCATCAGTCAACGATCCGCATTGATGTCACCCTGTTGTCCCCCATCTCTGCCACGGTCACCTCCCCGGCCATATCCTCCGCCAAACGCCTCTACTAGTCCTCCTCCGTCAACTCCGTACAACTCCTCAGGCCAACCGGGCCTCTCCCACGCCTCAGGCTGGTAGTGGTACCCTGGAAACTCCAGTGGTCATGCAAAAATGGGTCCCCCAGCTCCTCCGTGCTGCTATGTAGGCGCTGACCGGCCTCCTACATAGCCCCCGGGCCTTGCCCCGCCCCAAGAAGCCCTCAAACGTCTCTCTAGGGTCGATCACGGGTCTCGGCCCCTGCGAAATAGTCTTCAGTCTCCAAAATTGGCCCGTTGGGGCCCCAATGGCGACTCCCGATGCCCATCCACCTCCACCGTCCCTCGAAACCCCACCAAGATGGGGCGCGAACCCCGCCACTCCCCCAAAGGGGGCTGGCGGTACCGCCGAACCCCCGGGAGGGGCGGCCCAGCTTACCGACCCCCTCGGCAGGGCGGCCTCCCAGCACCTTCGGTCGGGGGTGCCGACCCTCCCGCACCCCCGGCTGTGGGTGCCGCTTCAATCGCACCCCCGAAGGGGGCGCTGTCGCCTCCGGAGGAGGCGTTGGGCCTCGCCCAGGCCTCGGGAGGCCCGTGCGAGCCCGGCGTCCCCCTGACAGGCCCTAATGGGCCTGTCGATTGAAAAACGGGCCCTTGGGAGCCTGTCGCCTGCCGCACCAGCCCGGAAGGGGCCCCCGAGCCGCCGCTTTGCCCTATGGAACCCGCCGCCGTCGCCGCTTGATCTAGAGGGGCTGATTCGAGGGTGGATTCGCCTTGGATCTCCTCCTCTTGGATCCCCTTACCCCGATCTCCTCCTTTCTCCGTCGTTAGGGCTTGTAGGATCGCCATCATCGTCGGGATCGACGACGCTGCTTCCTTCAACCCTTGGAGATCGCGGCTTGTTTGTGCGGCCTCCCCCCTCATGGCCCGAAGTTCAATTTGGATGTCTTTCTGCGAGTGGGCGTGATCCTTGATCGAATCCCTCACCGTCTTCTTTAACCCTTCGAACCTTTCTTCAATCTCACGATTGAGATCCTCCCGAAGCGCTTGAATCTTCTCGTCCACGATATCCGCCTTCGATCTTGTGTCCGTCGCCATGAGATCTCACCGCTCTGATACCAATTTGATACGATCTAGAGGATCGATCAATTAATTTCAGATTTAAAAGTGGGAAAAATATGAAAAGGTGGAATTTTTATATAAGTGAATGGCGAAGAACAATGATAACTTGGGCTCTTTTCGAGACGAACCCTATCTCCTAGCTTTTAACTGAACGGAATAAAAGCCTAAATCTCCTTCACGGGATGCCTAAGAAGTTCTTCACAATTCAAGCATAAAAACATAAGAAAGGCGGCTAGCCCTAATAAATAGAAAAGATGGGATTTACTAATCTAGTCTGAAAAGACTAGAATACCCCTAGACCCACTAATCCCACTACGCGATTTCTCCACGCCTCATACGCCGCACGTACGTCATTAAGGGTGGGCCCGTCCCACCATTGGGGGTGGATGATGCGTCTGCATCAAGTCCCTTTTTTCCAAAAACTTGCCTTGGGCCTTTCCAAACTTTAGTCATAGAAATGGGAGTGGCAGCCAAAGAAAATTTCGGTGAACTCTTTCTTAGTAGAATTCTCAAGCTTAGAAAAGCTCTACCACGGCCTCTCCTCCTGTATCTCCTTTCACCTTTAAAATTTTGTCAAGATTGATCTCAACTATATCAGCCTCATGCATCCTACCGCCATTTGGCTGGAGCTCCTTGGCATTCTGCTTTGTTACAGCACAACTCAAACTCTGAGTAAAACCGTCTATGATTATACCTTGATTCTTCGCTTCACTTCTTCTTCACTTGACGACCCTTACCTCACTGCAATTACTCCTTGTGAAATGCCCACTCTCTTCACTGCTTGATTCTAATGATCTATTCGTGGATGATGCCATCAATCGTATTCACAATTTGTCCTATTTGATATAATGTTAGAGTTTGACCATCATTGATCTCCTTCAGTCATTTAACGGTCGGACTGTCGATAACCCCTTCAACATTTTTCTCATAAGCATCGCATCGTGAATCTTACTATAGATATCAAAGCAGAAGCCAACTCCATTGAATAATTCCTCCCAATGGAACCCCATCACAGATATACACCACTCAGGCAAATACTCGTCGGTTTAGCTCAGCTCCAATCTCAAGGATCGCTCATCAAAACCCCATGTATTTTGATTCCTGTCTTTGCTAAATAATAGAATTTAAATTCTCTAGCCTAATCCAATCACCGTCGATGTTGTGTTGATGTTGTAGCCTTCTTTCTCTCTTCTCCTTGCACTGATAAAGGAGGGTTTGGTCAACAACTGCATAAGAAATCTCCTTACCCTACTTCATTTAAGGGTGTAGGCCTATTTACGGTCCGGTCTTTAGCCCATGATCAAAGCCCATGATCAATTGGTTGAGTCTTCAGCCAAGGATCAATTTAATTCACGTTTGGCATCTCAATCTCATAGCCACTCCAAGCTTAATGTGTTCTCGGGGCAAATTTTGACCTAATCCTTGGCACATGAATCGGTTAATAGTATGCATAGTACAAGTCAGATCTTCATTAAAATTCCCAGACCCAGTAACTAAAGTCAACAGATCATGTCTACATTTGTTTCAATCCTAACTCCATTACCACCAACCAGTTGCCCATGAAAGACAACGCTCCCTTTGTCAAATAGATCAACACACCTCGATAGTGGCACGCTCCGATCACAAAGCCCGACATATAACTTCATCTACATCCTCTTTCGATATCACGAATACATTCCTTGGCTAAGGATCGCTCCAACAATAACGTCACCACTACTGAGCTGATATTCTCCCTCCAAAATCCCAATTGTACCTAATGGTTACTTTTCTGTTGTCAACTAAAGTGAGGTACGTTTGACTGCGAGCAAGACCATTATTACAGAATCATCAGCAAATCATACACATATCTATTTCCACTCGTATGCAATAGTTTGCTATCTCAACTTCTACAAGCAACCCCTTCTAATAGTACATCTGCCATATTGTTAACTTCACATGAAAAATTTATCCTTGACACCCAAGATGAATAGGACCTGAACTATGCTGACTCGTCAGATCTAAAGTTGCTCCGTCCATGCTTCCGAGCCAATGCCTGCCTGCCATCTCTAGCATCTCACCGAACAACACCATTCACAATTTTCCTCCAACTCCTCTATTTTCGCATCAGTGTAAGAAAAAGCTCCAAACACATCACCGATCAAGGATCCATGGACACTAACTCATTCAGAAGGCAACCATGATGTGTTCATTAAAGAGTCCATTGACAAATCATACTTTACTAACTACTATCTTGGGCATGATTGACATATCTTCTATAGAGATTACTAACGAGGAGATCAATATGATGACCATAACCACATGATACAAGATTTTTCCAAACGATGTGTTAGTGATATCCCAGATCAAGAAATGAGAGCGAGACCAGAAACTAACCCCATGGTTGTTTTTTCCTTTATGATATGTATTTCCTTTCTCATAATTGTCATCTACTGGAATATATACAAAGATGGTGATCTCCCTTTCAGAAATCTCGTGTTAGAACCTATTTTATCTCTCTAACTATGGCATTGTATTGTTGCAAGATTCCAAACTTTAACGGCCCCTTCATTTTATTCCCAAGTCTATTAAAGATAATCATATTTTTGGTTGGTCCTTCCTTAATGCTGATGGGGCCGCTGGTGGCCAACTGATTGGATGAAATGATAATCTTTTTGAGTGTGGTGCTAAACTAGTGGAAGTGCATGTCATTTCTATTTGTCTCAAGAATCGTAGCATGGGTCACACATTTAACACATCCACTATCTCCAACACATGTGATGATGCAAGCAACCCATCTTTCTAGCAAAAACTTAGATGCGTCAACAATTGATTGTCAGGCTTATGGCTCCTCAGGTGAGCTTTCAATATCAACAGATACTATGGCAAGCGATGAGGTGCTGACCTATATGTTTATGTTTGATACATTGCTACTTAACAAACTTATCAAAGATCTCTTGTTGAATGACTTGTTGATATCTGGTAGATAGTATAGACCAATGGTTGTCAACCATTCCAGTGCAAAGCTTGATCATTCTCTTTTTGATTGGGAAGACCAATTTTCCTGTAGTTCAATTAGAACCCCCCTTCCCCCCCTGCCCACTTTTTGATTACCCTTGACATAAATAATGTGCCTACCATCTCTTTTGTTTCGAGAAAATGACTTTAATTGACCCAACATTTTAACAATTTTGGGCATGTTGCGTCTGTCATCACCTAGATGCACGTGCCTACTTTAACACAAACTTATGGTTCTATAATCCTTTCTCAAGAAATGACGTCACGATCACTTTAGGAGTGTCATCAAAAACAAACTCTACATCTTTAAGGAAATTCATAAATTTGATGTCATTAGGTATTAAAGACGGCTAAGTATCTATTATCTTATAGATACCGTAGCTAGAGCACTTCTTACCAAACTCCACTATATTCAATTGCGCGAAGAAACCGTATGGTCACAATGTGCAAAACTATCTTAGCTCAAAAAGAGAGATTCCAATACCAGGTATTTCCATTCATAAGGCCAATCACAGGAGACTTGTTAAGAATATTTCTCAACTTCAATATCGTCAGAGTTTGCTCACTTTCCCTCATGATATCTCCATCACCTTTACCGAATACTTTTGTTACCATTTGGGCTTGTGATATACATCAAGTGTAATTAGCAAACACTACTCCCACGGTATTATTTCACTTGATGATATATATCCCTTTTTCAGGAAGACGAAATCAAATGGATAGTTTCAGCCTCGTAAGTGACAAATTATCGGGTCAGATGATTTTCTAATCATGTTCTGCCAGTATTTTTGAGAGATTATTTGTCAAGATCTTATCGACATCTTCCATGATCTCTATATTGGCACTCTTGACATCCAACACCTCGCCATGATTTTCATCATGATTATTTCTAAAATTGAGAGTGCCTCCTCTCCAACGACTTTTGCCTAAGTCTCTTTATCAGAGTGTACAAAATCATCACCAAAGTGCAAGCAACCCGTCTTTGCCTGCTTATTGAAGAGCTTTTTAACTCAATCGTCATTCATCCATAGGCACTTTACCCATGACAGTGTGACTGCAGCCCATCCCAGTAGGTTATCTTGGCACGTCACCAATATCAATGGACAGCTATCTTCCTTAAAATCAACTTTTAAAAGACATTCGATACCCTAGAAAAGTCATTTATCCTTTCCATCCTTTCGGCCCGTGATTTTGGTCCCAGTTAGATACATGGATTCGTTCATGTATCTTAAATGGCAATTCCTCTGTTTTGGTTAATAATCAACCTGACAATCATATTAAATGGAGGAGGGGACTACATCAAAAATCCCAACCTCCCCTACTTGTTCATTCCTGTGGTTGATGCTCTTGCTAAAATCTTACAAAACCCCCATCGTAACTTCATTTAGAAAGTTATGACCTTTTTATCTAGCCGTAACATCATGTCTCCAATATACTGATGATGCCCTCCTTGTCCTCGCAAATGACCACTCCATCTGAAACCTCAAGATCATGATATATTACTTTAAGATTCTCTTGGGACTGAAATTAAATTTCTCTAAATCGGATATCTACAATGTTGGCTCAACTATGAAGAAACAAATGCATTCATATCTCTTATACTTAATTGTACCATCAGATCGTTCTCCTTTTTCTATCTCATAATACATCTCAAACCCACCATTCACTCACGTGCGGATTGACTCCCCTTACATATTGTATTGAAAGGCAGTTTGATTTTTAAATGGTCAGTGTTTGTCTCACGAAGGTCGCTTCATTCTCATCAACTCGGTTCTTGCAACTCTTTTACTACACTGGAAGTCATTCTTCATCCTTCCTCGGTGGGGGTCATTTCATCATATTAACTATATTAGGAGCTCCTTTTGGAAAGGTGACAATCTTTTTAGAACATATTTGCATGCCTAAGAGCAACAATGGCCTTGGCATACTTAACATTAAGCTTTTTTACATTTCCACTGTTACCAAATGATGGTAGCGGACTTATCCATCAGTAAGATCTGCCATGAGTTTTCCTACTCTAGTTCTCTTATTATTCTGCATTCGCACCTGGGTCTTCCGACCATTGCCATAGCCTTTTGTTTCCCCTTCTAGAGAGGCATCTTTAAAGTATCCGATCACTTCAAATTTGGCTTCAAACTTATTTTTGGAATTGGTGAACTTATTATGTTCTGATCTAAATACCGGACTATGGATCAACCTTGGGCAACTATTTCCAACACTCTTTGAGATCGCCTCCTATAAGAGGGCCAATATTGCCTCTCAAAGAATCAATAATAGTGAGCGTTAACCTTCTATTATTTGCTATCCCACTCCAAATTGATCGCTCTTGCCATTCTGATTGATATCAATCAGACAATCCCTTCTCAACAGTCTGATAGCATCACCTAAACCCTAATAACTCAAGCATTTTCACTATCGAATCCCTCTATTAAAAACTTTTTTGATGGGAACCCGTATCAACCATCAATATCTGGGCCACCAAGTCCCCTGAAAGTTAAAATTACCACCTGACTCGCACCCTTTGATCAGCTCCTTACCTCTAAATCCTCCAGGTGTGAAATATTACAGACTTCTTTCCTTGCCCTTTTGCCTCACAGCTTAGAACACATCGACACGTATCTTGTTGTGTCCATACTCTTTGGGAATTGAACAATTTCCTATATATCGTCAACCTTTCGACACTACCTCCACTCCATAATCTATGGACCTTCTGGCACACGCGTTGGGTTTCCTCCAGGATCATTGGCCATTGGGATCCTACCACGACGGTGATTAGCTGGACTCTGTGATCTAAAAGAAACAATAGAATTTTTAACAAAGTTAAGCTACCCAACGATGCAGTCATTCATATGATAAACTCATTCTCCTCCTAGCGTAAGTTGTGCCCTTCTCATTGGCAATCGAACGTCTAGTCCTTTCTCCTTTCTTTTGTTCACCCTCTTTTTTACCACTTCTTGGTTTACCCGTCCCGTTATCTTGCTCGGATAATGTTGCCTGTTGCGGGTGGGCATATAGTTTGTAAATATTTGTGTGTGTATGCCGTTTTGTGCAGCCATTTCCCTCAAAAGAAGATACTACTGGAATGCAGTGGTAGAACCTCTTGTAGTGGTGCAAGAGATCTGAGGACCAAATTCTGTTCACTATCAACTGATGTCTTTCTCGCTGACCAGATATTGGAAGCAACAGAATGGTGGATGATCAATATTATACAACTAAGGTCATGAACAACATAAAAATATCAGAACATCATGACAGTTCTTCTATTCAAGAACAATGAGAACCAACCTTTTTCCACATCACAATTCTCAAGCAAGGTCTAGGAACCCCAATAAACCAGAACCTTCTTGAATAGAAGAATGTACATAGACACATGTATTACATTATTTATCTTTTCCATAAAATAGATGCACAAAATCACAAGTGAGTCGTAAACTAAGGCTTCTTTGCTGCCAAAGAAGAAAGATACCAGAACAATATAGTTTTTTGAGGGCAACCAAAACAATATAGTTAATGTTTAAAGTTTAAACATATCTTAAGGAATCAAGATGCATATATAAGCAAGTACGGAGACAGAGGCCCATCACACGGGTTATTATGTTAATTAAATTTGGAAGTAAATGATAATATCCTCTCTTCTAGGGAAGAAGAATGTAACCACCAAAAAGATCTGATAAAATCTTTAACATTTTGATCTATGTACCCCAAATTAATCGTGTTGCACACTATATCTTTACACATTCTAATTAGAAAGAATGTGAACATTGTAACGTCTGGGTATCAAAAAAATCATCTAGCTTGGTTAGTTTTTGCATTTGAATGTAAGACTCATTAATTATCTATTAACAGAAATTGGGAAAAAACAAAGGAATTAAAAAGGAATCATTTTTAAAAAAAATTATTACCTACTTTTTGCCATATAGAAAATACTAATTAAAAAATCATTACATAAACCATTTGCTCTTCGCACCAACACAACTCCTCTATAGTGTCATATATTAATATGGTTGTTTTCCTCTTTTAACTATCAATTTTTCATCTTTGTAGTTTCAGAATTTTGGGTTAACATTCAATCCAATTAGGATTAAGTGCATAATAAGATTTCAAAATTACGTTCTAAAAACAATGATATTTAAAACTTTTTATATATAATTATTTCTTTTTGTGTTTGGTTAAGATTTTTTAATTTTGAAGCAAATATAATCTCCTAAAAATGAGTAATTATTTAAATTTTGATTTAATTCACAACAAGATTTTTTTAGTTATTTAAGGCCGCTTACGATTGTGCCCTCCCTATGTTGAACTCCTGGCTTCATCCCTATGTATAAGTTGTAGGTATCAGGTTCCAATTTTTAGTTAACGACTTGTGACTTTTCCATCCACTCTATATTCGGATTTGAACGTGCTGCTCTGGGTTCAGGTTATACAGTATTAGGTTGCCGATGGGCTATAATGGATTGTTCTTTGCTTCGATAGGTGAGGTGAATATGATACATCATCCTCAGGCAGCAAACTCTTCCATTAGGCACGGCCAAACCTACTGCGATCATGAAACCATAATCCCAGTTGCTGGGTGAGAAGACTTCTTTCAGATCCTACTAAATGCATTCCCAACAACCACAATAAAATTGAATGGATGTCTTCTTGACGGTCATAATAAGAGTTTTGTGATATGGCTGTGATTATTATTATTTTGTCTTTGTTTAAATATTAGTGCGATGCCATATTCGATCAATGACCAGTTTGGTAAAAGGCACTAACCGCAGGTGATGGCATAGAAAAGGTTTTTCCAAGACATCCATTACCACACCATCTCCAAACTAGTTTTTTTTTTGCCATCATGCCCTTGTACAAAGTTCTTCTGACATTATGTTCCGGAACCGTACAATTTGCCATAAATATTGTACATGTTCAAGAAGGCGGCACCTTAGTATGGTGGTAAGACAGTAACTGCTAGTCCTTAGCTGACAGGATTTGAGACCACTAGGAATTGGTTTTAAAACTACAATCAGTCCTCGCTCTAAAATCCATCTGGCTAGCCACCCCCGAGAGAGAAGCAAAACATAGAGAAAATGAGTTCTAGGTTGAATTCCTAATGACATATGAAAGGTAGAAGAGTAAGAGGGCGGCTATCAGGTCCATGAGTTTCCTAGATTCAGAGCATGATAGGTAAATCTGGTAACGCCTTCTATAAAAATTCCCATTGGCGACCACTCCAGAACCATACTCTCACAGAACCGCTGGCGGTCTGATAGCCGTCTCCCAAGATGAAGCGGCACACTTAAGGGAACAAAATGAACTGAAAAGTAGACAACAGAGAGAAGCATGCGGATTAATGTGGATGAGAACAGAAAATCTTGTGAAAAAGAAGGAAAGTAGTTGATTTCAGCTGCAAATGCTGTACTTCGGGGGCACTGAACCCATTTTTGAGGAAGTGATAGATCACTCCTCAAGAGACGCATTCTAAACTAGGAAAAACTTCACCAAGACAAAAGCTTGCTTTTTGGTTGGCATTGCGTACGGGATTTGCAGGAAACCTCCACTTGTGCCTGCATTTTCCTAGAAGTATAGCACTCAGAAACGTTGTCGTCAGCTTTGAACATCAATATCTGGTCTAAAGAGCTAGAGAACCACCGGACTAATGGTGTGTGCATGCCAAGTTGCCAACATAAGGAAGGACTTTAGGTCTTAATGCATCATTGTGACAGGTTATTTGAAAGAATCAATACCACGATCCTTACTGGACAACCTGGACCACTTGTGTCTCAAATTTTTTCTTTGATCACCTGTTGTGCAGCTTTGACCTCAGCATAAGTGTATGGTGAGTTAGTGACCTTTTCCTGACAAAGTGGTTGTTAGATGACAATAAGAGGTTGAATATTAGCATGTGGGAGACATCGGTGGCTTGAGGCTTGTTCTACTCCCACTATTTTTCACCCTACCCGTGTGTCTTGGTATTTGGTATCCTGTATATTCACCGATGGTTAATGTGAGTATTAACTGTATTTTTGCCCTACATTTGAGTTCATCTCAAGGATTTAACAAATACTACCATTGTTGCTTTGACTAGTCTGTTTAATTATTATTTCTGCACTGAAACAGGAAAAACAAACTGATGACAAAAAGAAGCACAAAAGGCAAATAAAACTCTACAGGTACAAGAATCGAAATGGGGAAATAAATACATCAGAAAATACCAACACTAACCTGCTTGAAGAGGGAAAGATCGTTTCACTTTTGTATACAGGTTAAAAAGGCTGCTCAGCCTGCTACATACCTCATGAAAATAAGAGGGAATCCTACTTTTTATGTATGTATCATGACAAGAATAAATGTTGCCTGGGTCCATAGAGAAAAACATTAACATTATCAGACAACATGGTAGATAGCCTGATACAATGCTAATACTTTGACAACACTTGCATCAATAAGACAGTTTCACTAGTCCATCAAAGCAAACGTTACAACACTGAAAATAAGGTAGCTCAACATTTAATGTTCTTAAATGTTTCCAAAAAGTCTTTAATTTGTTTATCATTGTGTTTGCAGTGTGCTCTAGAAACCTAGGCACCATAACTGGCTATAATTTTCTATGAAATGGTCAGCAAATAAATCATTCATGTTTCCACCAGTAGCAGAAAGTCAAAACACTCTTTTCAGAAAAGAAAAAAAAATAGTTCAATTTGATATGGCTGATAGCAAAGGTAAGTCATACCCTCTAGGATGTCCAGTTGCTGCATCCACTGATTTCATCGATTCCCAAAGAAGAGAAAGAGGAACCCAATGGGGAGGATATTTAAAACGTGCAACATCCAAAATGAGCACCATGTCACGTCCAGCATGATAACCACCAATTGGTGAAAAATGACCAGTTCCGGTCTGCAAACAAGAAACAATTTAATGAGGAATCAAACCTGTTAATATGCAACTTCGGGAAGTTTATCAATAGATGATTTAAATGGAGGAAGAGAATCTGAACATGGAAAAGTAAAAGCCAAGATAAAACATCTATAATGATCAAGGGGAGTGGGATATTAAGGTTATGAGGCAACCAAACATTCGCATCATGAACAACTTCAGTATATCTGAAGGCTATTTCATTTTACAAAAGAGACGCATAATTCATGTGCCACTAAAAGCATACATCAATTACCCTAGATGATATATTCCCTCTCAAAAAACCTAGATGATATATATCCTTATGATTTAACAAAATCATGCATATGAATCACGCAATTTTGTACATCATACAACGTCATATCTGCTAATATGTGTTGTAACGCATGATGTAAGGTTCTGTCTTACACTATCAATGAAAGCTTAACAACAGAACGAGTTTGCCACTTCAATGTGTAAAATAGAAAAATCCAAATTGAAAGAGGGAGAGGCGCAAGCATGATGCATATAAGATGGCAAATGTATTGGAAAACTAGAGCAATGTATTAAAGATTTGAGCAGTCAGTTCTATTTTCCATCTGAAATAATGGCCTAACAATCAACAAATATTTACCAAAATTGCATAGAAACCACACAACCTCATACATAAGTGGGTTAACTAAGTAGATCAAACAGATCAATCTTTCATTAAACTTTATACATTTCATATTTAGAATATCATTAGCATTTTCTTATAAAAAGTGGGCTTTCTAAACTTGTTCAACCTCTCCCACATTTCATCCATGATGAACTGGATGTCATGATAAGCAGTAGAAATCTCAATCTACCATAGAGATAAGAGGTGTTCTGTGTGTGTTTTTGTGTGTGTGTGTGTGTTGGGGGGGTGGGGGGGGTTTATTTTAGAAGATGTGATTACCTGATTAAAAGCTTGTCTACTGTATGAAGTAATCACATGACAATCTTCCGAGGAAGTACATTTAATGATACGTTTACGGAAATCGTCAAGTGTGCTTTGGCTTGTACGAAAAGCTTCAACATTAGCGCCAGCACAGTAAGCCAAGCACGCAACCTTACCAAATGTGATTCCTTGATCTTTGACTTTCTCCAAAGGTTCACAACAGTCTAACATGGACTCATCAAACCATCTCCAAGGGCCTGAAAAGGTGATTATTACTTAGTATGGAATCACATAAACGAGAATTGAGAACTCAAAGATGTTAAAAATAAAGAAAAAATGCATCTTCTTTTTGCTTACGGGATTTAAGGCGGAAAAATCATAGAGAAGAAGTTGCATGCGTGTGATGCTTTGGAAGCAAGACTTATTAAGAGATGGATGTAGCTGCTGTGTATAACAACCTATTTTAAATGCATTTAAGTGTGGAAGTGTAGCGCAAGAACATGGTGCCTTGGTGTAGCATATAGGGCATTACAGTAGAATTTTGATATTTTCTTATGCTCAGTTAGGCACAAGGCTCTACAGTGTGTGAGAGTATTTAAAGCATTTGCTTGTAAGCTGTAACCCTATCCTTTGAGCGTGTTCCATTAACATCATAGACCCACTTGCCATTCTTTCTTGGAGAAAATGAAATTTGTGGCTCACTGTTCGGTGCACTTCACATGCCACTCAATAAAAATAATGAATTAAATCATCTTATCATCATGGCAGTTCCTTACCAGTACACTTTACATATCACTCAATGTCCATATGCTTTACATGCCACTTAACAAAAATCATGAATTAAATCATCTTATCATCATGGCTGCTCACTGCCAGTGAATTTCCACTCAACCAAAATCATGAATTAGCGCTTCTTATCTGTTCCAAAACATAAATCATCTGCAGTTGTACAGCAAGCTTAATATTTGATTGTATAAAAATAAATATTGACACTTCAAAGACCTATCTACAAGATTATCACCATATCTCCAAGTCAAAACCCGTTACGTATTATATCAATCCAAGTTGTGCAAGGATAAAAGAAAAGCAATAAATGCAGAGATGATTTTTAATCAAACAGACTAACAAGGGGAAGCAAAATCTTGACCCGATATTTGTTAATACAGTCTTTAAAAAAATTAATAAAATGGGTATACCATTTGCACCTGAATAAACAAGAACACGTAATGAACAAGTACCTTTCCACTTTCTTCCTGGATCAATCGCGAGAGCATTTAAGACCATGGATAGACTAGCCAACCCACAATATGCAGGTTCAGATTGTGTTTGGAAGTAAGAAATCAATTTGAAAAATCCTTCCATCGTTCCACTTTGGAGGGCTTCTGAGAATAGTTGCTGCAGGTTTTAAGAGAGTTGCAGGCAAAAAATAAATCAGCATAAAACTGAAGAGCATATTAATAACCCGAGAAGAAAAGCTGATGTCTCAAATTGCAGAGAACATCGAGTTCAAGGTGATGGTCTTGCTTTGGCAGTATACACGAAAGGTTGAATCTTTCTATGTTGTCGTGAAACTAAATGGATGTTTAAAGTTCATAGGAAGGTGTTTCCATAATGAATCAGGCATTAAACTTTATTCGTCAAAGAGAACTCCTCATGGTGGGACTCACTTGGCCACCCCACCCCACCCCACCCCCAAACAAAAAAAAGGAATAAACAACTTTCCCTAGAGCGGCATGTTTCCATCTGTGTTATATGTTCAGTGAGATAACTGAAAATATGATATGCTCACTTGCAGGTCATTTTGCCAAAGGGCCACTGCATGATGAGAATAAAAAGAGGCTGTCACCTCCATCTAATCTATGTTGCTCGAGCAGATTAAGAGAACAGAATTGTAACTAACAAGTCATTTGTTTACGGGTCATTGCATAGTTATAAACTCCAGACATACAAGATCCTACCACATAACAAGGGTTTGTTAAAGATGGCACTGTCAGTGATAAAACAAAGAGTGGTCGAATAAGTTTTCTTTAGGAAGAGAAACAAAAGACAATAAATACATATGCAGCGAAATGGTGACAGGAATGGTAACAAACAAGGCACTCTCCCAGACTTCATTGCCAGCATTAACATAGCCTTTTGACGGAATTTCTAAAGAAATTAGAAGAACAATAGCCCTAAAAATCTACATTGTGATTATACTTTTACTAGTACTGATACAGCACTAGGCCGACATAACGAACAAGCCCAAGAAAGCCCACGGCTTTAGCTTGACAGCCCAATAGAACCCACATCTTCGGCCCAGCAACGTGGAAGTCCTCACGTGAGGTTGTTCTCTCTCCATTTAAGGCGACATCTTTGACTGACTGTTGAACTTCTTCATTCAAGGCGTCAGCTCAAAACACCATCATTCAATGACCGACTATTACGCCACCTCAGCACATTGAAGGCTTGGACATTACAAACATCCCGCCTATAAGTATTCTCTCGAGTAAGAAGAGAGTGGGCGGCGTTCTCCTATACACTCAATGGGGAATCTGTTCCACCATTCTCGAGACAATCTTCTGGTATCTGCTCCATCCAAAACTCTTAACTTTCCTTCATAACTCGGGGAGATAACTAACGGACGACCTCCCAATAGGTCGGACATAGTTATCCCGAGCCCTCCTTGAGTCACTGACTGACTTAAGCATCCGAGAGGATTTAGGTCGGACCACAAATCCAACTCCCCTGACGAGCCCCTCGTGTTGCAGGCCCTTCCTGTTGAATAAAGCAGAAAAGAGTGAGGAAATAGCTCAGAGACCGCTCATGCTTAGCGAAGTCAGCCCTGACTTAGTGAGGATAGTCTGATCAAGCGAGGAATATTCAAGCCAAGGCGGAGATAGCTCGGAGCTGGAGGAAACAATTCAGAGATAGCTCGGATCTATCATCAAGACCTGACCTAAACCATAAGAGGTAGCCTGAAGATAGCTTGGACCCGGTTCCAACACCTCAAATCGTGACCTACTCAGCTCGGGTCAGATTGCTCAGTGTCCGGTCAACGGCCAATAACTCGAACTGAGCTCGATCAACCTGGGGATAGCTTGTCCAACCCTCGATCAACTGTCAACCATCTATTGTAAACCACAATGTAAACTTATTGTACTTGACGTAGTGACCAAAAAGCCCGTCAACAATTGGCACCGTCTGTAGGAAGCGAGTCGACATACATGTCTTCAGCCACACCGACGATGACTCGTCCCCACCAATCAAGGGCCTAAAAAGGCCCATTATTATAGGGGCGACAGATATTACACGCACCCCTTGGATCCTAACTGCTCCACTTATGGACTGCCTGAGCTGCAACTAATGACTCTGTGCACCCATTGGATCCTAACTCTTCTACTCATGGACTGCACGAACCGCAACTACCGACTCTGGAGCAATCCATACGTTCTCACGGGAGGTGAACATCCGCATTCAGGCACCGACTGCCGTGATAGAGCGGTTAGCGAGCCCGCAGCCCCAGCTAATAACGAGCTCACCAGTTTAAATCCTTCCCAGCAGCAGCAACACGCCATATCTTTTCATGTCCTGAAGAGACTTAAGATGGCGAAACTAGGTGCTACATCTCATCGACAACCGGCCTCAGGGACATGTACCTGCTCTCAGCTGAGCTGAGGACCGACGTCCTAATGATCGATATGGAAAGAACCGGCATATGTGAGGTCGCAGACCTCGGCATAGATTTCACACATGCCTCAAGGAGAAAGCTCGGGAAGACAACCTCCACCATCCAAGCTCTCCCAACAACTCGGATGAGGAGCAGACCCCCTTGAAGATCACCTCGACTCCACTGTCGTCCAGATTCAATATGCCCAACATAGCCAAGTATGATGGCACGGGTGATCTGCATGAGCACGTCCAGAACTACAAGGGAATGGTGGAAATATAAGGGGCCGACGACTCCATCCTCTGTCGAGCTTTTCAAACAACCCTGCAGAAGGCCGCGAAGGAGTGGTACAACAGACTTTCTAATCAGTCTGTCGGGTCGTTCAAGAATTTGACCCGAGCCTTTTGTCAACAATTCATGGCCAGAAGGAAAAAGGGAAGCTCGGATCACCTCTTCACCTTGGTACAAATAGAAGGTAAAACATTGAGTTACTGAAACTCTTAACATCAGAGAGTCTCAACGTCAAGAACTGCAGTGACAAGGTGACTATCGTCGTGCTCAAGACGGAGGTTCGATGCAAAAGACCTGACGAAGTCTCTGCACCACAGATAGTTCCGCAACTTGAACCAGCTCCTTACCAGAGCGGAGCAATATATGATGGTAGTAGAGGCACTGGCCATAAGAGCTCCTGAAAACGACCTAAGGGTGACCTACAGGGACGACCTATGAAAGCCACCAGTGATACCCTGACTAGAGGAGCTCCCAAGGATGAGCTCGTCCACCCTTGGAATGAAGAGCGTCCACAAAAGTATTTCCTGCAAAAAGCAAGTAAACCGAGCAAACACTTCCATTGTTTTTCCGATGTTTCCTTTTCATTTTATCATGTCAATAACTCCCAAAGAGCATTAACGAGAAGAGCATAAACGACTTCGCCCATTTCACTTTTTTGGAGTGTGCAGGATTTGTCAAAAGATCTTGAAGGTTGGTCGGCTATACAATCAGGGTCTAATTGCCATCGCGGGCCGATCCAACTATACGATATAGCTATAGGTCGGCTGTAGGTTGGTTGTAGGTTGGGGGGCCACTCCACTCGTGGGCCGACCTAGCTATATGTCGGCTGTGAGTCAGTGGGTCACTCCCCTCGCAGGTCGACTTAGCTCGACTTAGCTCTGTGTCAGCTGTAGGTCGGGGGTGACTCCCCTCGCGGGCCGACATAGCTACCTAAATCTGCTCGGCTTTAGGTCGGGGGGACCACTCCCCTCGTAGGCCGACCTAGCCATACAATCGATGATTGCTCTCAAGACGTCGCGGGCCGAGATAGCTATACAATCACATGTCGATCTAGCAAACCATCGTATTATTTCTTTTCGGTTTCTTTGATCATATCATGTCGAGCTAACAACTCTAAGGGAATATTAACGAGAAGACCATAAGTGGCTTATCCTATTTTATTTTTCCTAAAGTGCAAAGGTTTTAGTTCGGCATGGATCACTATCAGAAGACCTCGCGAGCTGATCTGGCTATACGATGGGGGACCATTCCTTCGCGGGCCGATCTACTTATACGATTGATGATCGATCTTAGCGGACCTCTCAGGGTCAACTATGCACCAGGACCGACCTAAGACTTGGAGTATTCACGAGTCTCATACGCTTGCTCAAGGGTCCCCTAAGACGAGCTAAGACTTCTTTCTTTATAAAAGAAATTTTGTTAATGAAAAGGAAGCACCGCCCATACATATGAAATGGGCAGAGCCCGTACAACAGAAAAGATACAATAACGAGGTCAGGACGTCGGAAGTTAAGGCGTCAGGAAACAGTTCTTCGGCGATCTACAGTGCAACGACTGTGGTTTCCTCCATGACAACGGGTCTGACGTCTTGCGCTGGAGCTCTGTGAAATGACCATCGCGAGCGAGCTGTTCAAAGATGATAGCTGGAAAACTTCCATGTGATCACCATCAATATGATGTTGAGAGTAACGTCAGCTCATGATGGCAGAAAATCTCTGTATACCGCTGGGTCCGTTCCATATCAACACACAGTCAATCTACTCCAGAGTCTGATGAAACAGAAGATGAAGGGCACATAAACAAGGCTGCTTTACTCTAACACCAGCAGAGCTGAACGGAGAAGAGGAAGGCAAAAGAGAGAACAAACTTTTCAAAAAAAACAGAGTAATTCTCTCCAACCCTCGGTCTCTATTTAAGCAAAACAGAAGGTGAGCTCAGCCGTCCGAGCTCGGACACGTGTCGACATCTCGGGGCAATGACGCTTCGAGTTCCGTGCTCATTTGGCGCACAAATCCGAGGGCATGATGCTTTGACGACCAGCATTAAATGGGCCATATCGACTGTCGTGCCTATCCAATCAGTTCACACCACGTCAACCAACCTCAATCACCACGTGGGTTAAGCTTGGGAAATGATGGCCATTGATACAGCCTTAGGTCAACCCAATGGACAAGCCCAAGAAAGCCTACGGCTTCAGCCTGACGGCCTAGTAGAGCCTGCATCTTCGACCTAGCAACGCAGAAGTCCTCACGTGAGGCTGACCTTCTCTCCACTTGACAACTTGGACTGACTGTTGAACTTCTTCATTCAAAGTGTCAGCTCATAACGCCAGCATTCAATGACCGACTGTTACGCCAGCTCAGCACATTGAAGACTCGGACGTTACGAACATCCAGCCTATAAGTATTCTCTGGAGCAAGAAGATGGGGCATTCTCCTAGATAGTCGACATGGAATCTGGTCCACCATTCTCGAGATAATCGTCTGGTATCTGCTCCATCCAAAACTCTTACATTTTCTCTATAGCTCGACGAGATAACTAGTGAACGGCATCCGAATAGATCGGACATATTTATTCTGAGCCATCCTTGAGTCACTGCCCGACTTAAGCATCGGAGGAAATTTGGGTCAGATGCCAGATCTGGCCCCCCTCACGAGCCCCTCGTGTTGCAGGCCTTTCATATTGAAGGAAGCAGAAAGAAGTCCAGGAAATAGCTCGAAGACCGATCAGGCTTAGCAGAGTCAGCCCGGGCTTAGCGAGAATAGCTCGGTTTAGGCAAGTAATGTTCAAGCCATGTAGAGATAGCTCGAAGCTGGAGGAAACAATTCAGAGATAGCTCAGATCTGTCATCAACAGCTCTGACCTGACCTAAACCGCAAGAGGCAACCTGAAAATAGCCTGGAGCCGGCTCCAATACATCAAATCGTGACCTGCTCCTCTCGGGTCAGCATGCTCAGTGCCTGGTCAACGGCCAATAGCTCGGACTGGGCTCGATCAATCTAGGATTAGCGTGTCCAACCATCGGTCAACTGTCAATCATCTACTGTAAACCACATTGTAACCTTATTGTACTTGACGTGGTGGCCAAAAAGCCCATCAACAAGTATAACTTCAGGATGCATAACTTCAGGATGCAGAGAAAAACTTATCTACATGTATAGCATCAAACCATATGGCCAAAATTGAGTCAGCAAGATAAATCAAAACAACAATATCAAAGACTTAATACATTTGGTATGAAAATAAGCACAAAATACCACTTGCATGGAAGGTGAGGAATTACACCAAACAGGTAACAGCTGTAGATACCTATATCACGGGACCTCAGCAAAATCGGTCACCCTTTCGATGCTGCAACGATTGACATGGTCAGCAACAGAGGCTAGCCACCGTACTAAAGCGGATGCAGGCATTATAACCTCATTATTAGATGTATCGTTAGGTTCTGAAAGTTAGCTAAAGGTGATATGTGGTTGACTCGAAAGGTTGTTGCTTATTTTTAGGAGTTTACTGAGTCCTGTTTACTAAGTCTTTGTTTCTTTGTTTCTGTTGTTTGCTCAGTTTTATTTCTGTTAACAAATCCCTAGTCTTTGGGCTCGTTGGGAGTGTTAGTGGTCAGTTTACACTAACCACGTTAGTGGATGTAGTGCTAAACATGTGCTTTCTTTTAGCTTTTCTGTTACTTTTGTAAGGTTATTTAAAGCCAAGTTTGTTCAATAAGATAGGAGATCATTCATCCAGAATGTTGTTGAGCTTTGTTTCTTTTGTGATCAAAGTTTCCCAACATTCTGGTATCAGAGCTCCCCACTGGGGCCTGAAAACAAAAGCCGCAACTTTGAGTGATGTCAAACAAGTGAGAGTGAGATGTCCAGCGAAGGAAATTTCATGCAACCATCCATTCCTCGCTTCGATGGTCATTACGAGTTTACGACCATTGGAGCATGCTGATGGAAAGTTTTCTATGTTCGAAGGAATTATAGGGGCTGGTGGAGACTGGCTATGATGAGCCAACAAGTGGATCAGTGTAGACAGATGCACAGCGAAAGAAAATTGATGAGTTGAAGCTGAATGATCTTAAAGTGAAGAACTACCTCTTCCAATTGACTGCACAGTTATTGACACCATTCTGAAGAAGGATACTGCCAAAGACATTTGGGATGCCATGAAGAGAACTTGGGAATGCAAGGGTCAAGAAGTCTCATCCTCAAGCTCTCCAACGAGATTATGAAAACCTGGAGATGAAGTCTGGCGAAGAAGTGACAGAGTATTTTTCTAGAGTCATGACGGTGACCAACAAGATGCGAGACTATGGAGAAGAGATGTGGGAAGTGAAGATCGTGGAGGAAATTCTGCGTTCTCTCACAAAGAAATTTAACTACATTGTCTGTTCCATAAAAAGTCAAGGGATATTGATAAACTCTCGGTGGATGAACTTCAAAGCTCTTTAATTGTGCATGAGCAGAAATTTCAAAAGAATAGTGGTGAAGAGAAGGTTGCATTGGAAGAAGGGAGAGGCAGAGGACGAGGACGTGTTGCTTATAGGGGCAGAGGAAGAGGAAGAGGTAAGGGCAGTACCAGTTTCAATAAAGCTACAAATGAATGCTATCGGTGTCACAGATTGGGCCATTTTCAGTATGAGTGCCCATCTTGGAACAAAGAAGTCAACTACACAGAGCTTGATGATAAGGATGAGATGTTGTTGATGTCCTATGTAGAGATGAACTGGGCCAAAAGTAAAGATGCATGGTTCCTTGATTCAGGATGTTACAATCACATGTGTGGAGATAGAACCATGTTCAGTGAGATTGATGACAATTATCGGCAATTGGTCAGGTTAGGAAACAACACCAGGATGAATGTGATAGGCAAAGGAAGTGTGGAGCTGCTTGTAGATGGAATCAATCTGATGGGATCCGCGTGTATCAGAGGCGCCGCAAGGGGGCGCAGGGCTGGACCATGCATGAGGCAAATAGGGGCGTTTTCGTACTCTTTTCAAAATATTTTTATTTTATAATGACAAACTTGTAATTAAATTAGAGGGGTTTTTAATCTTAAGCTAGGGTTAGCCGCCATTTTTCATTATGCTGATTTTGATATTGTGTTGGAGAATTCTTAGGAAGAGTGTGGACGTCCTCTCTTTTGGTGTCTTCGGAGGGTGGTTGCCCCAGTTAATTGTAGCCAAAACTATCTTTTTATTGCTATTTTCTTCAATATAATTTCAGATTTGCTTAGGATCTATCATTTTTGGTATCAGAGCGCGTAACGATCCATGGCGGCGTCGACAATATCACATGACAAGTTCGAGACTTTGGAGGCGAAGTTCAATAGCGAGATCGAAGTTGCGAAGAAATCTTTAGCGTGGAACGATGAATCATTGGTGAAATTGACGGCTTCCGTTGATCGGTTGACCGCAAAGCAAGATAAACAGGATGAGGCGCTCGCACAATTAATTTTCCAACTATCAATCCTCACGGGAAAAGAGGGAAAAAGTGACGTGAACCCTAAAACAGTGACAAAGGTGCAATCTTTGGACAAAGGGAAGCAAGCGAAAAATGATTCAGAGGAATGGAGGTACACTGATCCAAAGGACAGTGATCCAGATTGGGACGAATCACGCCAGAAGGTCGAGGGCCCCAACCAAGAGCCCCGATGGCTGCAGCAACACCCCAGAGGGCCGACGGCTACTTCCCAGCAACCCGCGGGCCCCCTAAGGCATATGCAGCCCCGTGGGACCCTCCCATGGGCCCCACGTCTGCGACGAATCTGTAGCATGCTCCTGCAAGCCCCGCCGACCAGCGGCAGGGCCGCTGGGGCCCTGTCGACCACCGGACAGGGCCGGCGAGCGTCTCACAGGCCCGTCACGGCCCTGCCGATCAGAAGGGACCCCGCGGGGGTTTTGGTGACTTTTAGCCTCGTCTAGAGGACCCGGCGCGTGTTTTCGATGATGGTTTTGACCCGGTAGATTTTCAGGAGTATGTGGAAGATGGCGGTGGACTTCGGGACCCTCCCAACCCTCGATATGGTGATGGTAGATGGTGACCTTTACCCCACAACCATGGGGGACGTCCCGAAAACCTTAGATGAGGTTACAGAGACTTCCAGGAGGGGGCACGAGGGCAGTTTTGAAAGCGACGGTGGGGGACATGGGGACCAAGGAGGAGGCCTATGGAAGGATCACGGTCTCCATTAAGGAGGCACGCGTAGGGGATATAAGTGGCACAATGATAGGTAGCAGCACTACCCACAACCTAGACACGGCGGAGGACGGAGGACCAGAGGGCATTCAATATGGACAGGCTGCGAAACCTGAAGATGGATGTCTTCGAGGGAGTGGATCCAGTTTCGTGGATCTACAGAACAGAGAGATTTTTTAGAGTCTTTCGCATGACAGACAAGCAGAAGCTGGAGGCGACGGCTATTTGTCTAGATGGGAAGGCCCTATCTTGGTTTCAGTGGAAGGACGCGAGGCGGAGATCAGAGACCAGATGGTGGAGAGGTTCAGATATCCCCGTTTGGGGAATGCGAGGGAGCTGCTGCTTTTACTCGGGCAGGAGCTGAGGCCCTATCAGGACAGGTGCACGGAGTGACTGACGAGACGATGGAGAGCACCTTCAAGTAAGGGCTGATGGCCACTATTCGAGCAGCGGTGCGTATGCAGAAGCCTCAGAGTCTGATGGAGGCCATGGAGTATGCACAGATGGCGGAGGACTGGTAATTGGAGGAGAGGAAGGCGAGAGGTGGTTGGAGTGGTCCCGTTTTCTGTAGCCAGACAGTGACAGGAACACATCAGAGAGCCACTACATGAGCGGATCCTGCCACCAAGGAGAAGAGGGGAGAAGAGTAGTGCACCACAGGCTGAGAGCCGTTCAGACGGATGACTGACGCGGAGATGATGGAGAAGCGCCGGAAGGGCCTCTGTTTTAGGTGCGACGAGCGATTCACACCATGCCACAGATGCACAGGGCGCAAGCTCCAAGTGCTGCTACTAGAGGATGAGGACGACGAGGCTGATATGAAGGACGAGACCACTGAGGGGGCGGAGTCTGAGGGCCATCAGCTAGACGTGGTGGAGGTTTCTCTTAACTCTGTAGTAGGGTTCACATCAAACCATACCATGAAGCTGAGGGGCATATATCGACGACCAGGAGGTGACAGTGCTTATCGACAGTGGGGCGACCTACAATTTCATTTCCAGGAGAGTGGTGGCCCAGTAGGAGCTCCAGCTGACAGACTGTGGCAGCTTCAGTGTTGTGATGAGGACAGTGAAGAAGGAGAGCAGTCGTGGAGTTTACAGAGAGTTGGTGCTGACACTACAGGGGTGCAAGTGATAGCTGACTTCCTGCCATTGGACGTAGAGAGTACCGATGTCATCTTAGGCATGACTTGATTACAGACGATGGGGGAGATGACCGTGAACCGAAAACTGCTCAAGATGGAGTTCCAGGAGGATGGAAGGGCAGTAGTCCTACAAGGAGACCCCAACCTATGCAGAGTACTGGTCTCACTGAAGACCATAGTGAGGACCATCCAGACATATGGTGGTGAGTACTTGGTGGACTTATAATCGTTGACGGTAGAGGGTGGCGCTGAGGCCAGTGGGGAGCAGCACATTTCAAGAGAGGTGCAACAGCTGATGGAGCAGTTCGAGAAGGTCTTCCAGGAGCCGCGGGGACTCCCACTGCCGAGTGATCACGAGTATGCCATAGTTCTGTGGAAGGACGTGTCCCCATCAGTGTGGGGCCCTACCGCTATCCACAAGAACAGGACGGGATTGATAGAATGGTGGCGGAGATGGTGCAGGCTGGTATGATACGGCCCAGTGTGAGCCCTTCCAGTCCCATAACTGCTGGTGAAGAAGAATGATGGGAGCTGGCATTTCAGCGTGGACTACAAAGCGTTGAACAAGGAGACGGTGCCAGACAAGTTCCACATATCAGTGATCGATGAGCGGTTGGATGAGTTGTAATGGGCATCCATATTCACAAAGATAGATCTCAAATCGGGCTACCACCAGATCAGGATACAGGGGGGAGGATGTACCCAAGAATGCGTTTAAGACGCATGAGAGCCACTATGAGTTCTTAGTCATGCCCTTCGGCTTGACTAACGCACCAGCTACTTTCCAGGCTCTTATGAACAAGGTATTCTGCCCTTAGCTGCGACGATTTGTACTAGTCTTTTTTGATGACATTGGTGTACAGTCGTAACTTGGAGGAGCACTTGGACCACCTGCAGGTCGTTTTTCAAGAGTTGCAGTACCACCAGCTATTCGCGAACAGAAAGAAGTGCTTATTTGGACAGCCGCAGGTGGAGTATTTGGGACACGTAGTATCTGCAGATGGGGTGGCAGCTGACAGAGCGAAGATAAACGACGATGCTGGATTGGCCGTGCCCCACCACTCTCAGGGGGCTGAGGGGATTTCTGGGCTTGACGAGATATTACCACAGATTTGTGCAGGATTATGGGACGATCGCCTGATCGCTCACTGAGCTACTCAAGAAGGACCTGTTCATTTGGGGTGAGGAGCTGACGACAGCTTTTGATGCCTTGAAGAAGGCCATGACCATTGTGCCAGTCCTGGCGTTGCCAGACTTTTCCAGACCATTCGTTGTAGAGGCAGACACGTTGGGACACGGATTTGGGAGCGATTTTTGATGCAGGATCAGCGATCCATAGCATATTACAGTCATGTGTTGACAGCTAAAGCCAGACTGTGGTCGGTCTATAAGAGGGAGCTGATGGCCATTGTCCTGTCCATTCAGAAGTGGATGTCATACATGTTGGGGAGGAGTTTCCTGGTGCGCACAGATCAAAGAAATCTCAAATATCTTTTAGAGCAGCGCATGATGGCAGAGGAACATCAAAAATGGCTGCGGAAGCTGATGGAATACATGTTTGAGATTGAGCATCGCCTAGGATAAGAGAACAAGGCAGCCGATGCACTTTCACGACGAGAGGACATACAGTTGGTAGCATTGGCAGTTTCTGTGCTACAGGATTGGGAGCCGCTGCAGCAGGAGGTTGAGCAAGATCAGGAGTTGGCAGGCATATGGACGGCACTTTTGCAGAGATCTACAGAGCATTCAGGCTATACTATCCAGGACGCACGGGGCGCTTGGTACTTCCGAGGACTTCTACATATATTTCGGCCATACTCCAAGAGTTTCACAGCAATGTCATATGAGGACATTCTGGGGTCCTCAAGATCTACCAGAGACTGGCGAGGGAGGTCTACTAGAAGGAAATAAAGAAAGACGTCTCGAGGATGGTTGTAGAGTGTGACGTTTGCCAACGTCACAAGTATCAGACGATGGCTCCAGGGGGTTTACTACAGCCGTTGTCCATGCCCGAGCGTATGTGGGAGGACCTCTACATGGATTTTATTGATGGATTGCTGAAGTCGAGGGGATACATAGTCATATTTGTTGTGGTAAACCGCCTCAGCAAGTGTGCGTACTTTATACCACTTCGGCATCCTTACAGCGCAGTGTCGGTGGCAAAGGTATTTGTGAGGGAGGTTATTCGCTTGCATGGCCCCCAAAGTCCATATTCTCTGATAGGGACAAGGTTTTCTTAAGCAGATTCCGGCAGAAGCTTTTTAGTCTGCATGGTACAGTTTTGAGACGGAGCACAACCTACCACCCACAGACAGATAGTCTGACCGAGGTTGTCAACGGGAGTGTTGAGACATGTCTGAGGTGCTTTATTTCAGAGAACCCCAAGGAGTATGTCCGTTGGTTGGCATGGGTGGAGTATTGGTACAATACATCTTATCACACTACAGCTCATATGACACCCTTCAGGATTTTGTACAGCCATGATCATCCACATCTAGTACACTATGGGCAGGAGACGATGCCAGTATCTGATGTGGAGCAGTACCTGGCAGAGATGGATCGGGTTTTGGAGGAGCTGAAGCTCTATCTGACTAGAGCTCAGCAGATTATGAAGACGAGGGCAGACCTTCACCGCGGAGATGTGCAGTTTGCAGTTGGAGACATGGTGTACCTTAAGCTGAGACCCTACAGGCAGAGATCTTTGGCCCACATGAGGAATGAGAAGTTAGCACCGAGATATTTTGGACCTTATGAGGTCGAGGCCAGGGTGGGATCAATTGCTTACATGTTGAGGTTACCCCCAAGATCAGTTATGCATCCGGTATTCCATGTGTCATAGCTTCGCCAGGCGATTGGAGACCACATCCCTCCACCCACGCTCCCGGAGGCGTTGATAGATGATATGTAGGTGATGATGGAGCCTTAGGAGCTGAAGGTGGTAAACATAGGGAGCACTGGAGAGCAAAAAGTTCTATTGCAGTGGAAGGGCTTACCAGAGCACAAGAGCACGTAAGAGTCTTTGGACGTTATGGCGTAGCAATTTCCAGACTTCCACCTTGAGGACAAGTTGGCTCTTTGGGGAGGGAGTAATGATGGGATCCGCGTGTATCAGAGACGTCGCAGGGGGGAGCGCACGCACCAAAGGGGTCGGACCACGCATGAGGCAAATAGGGACGTTTTTGTACTCTTTTCTAAATATTTTATATTATAATGGCAAACTTGTAATTAGATTAGAGGTAGGTTTTAATCTTAAGCTAGGGTTAGCCGTTATTTTTCATTATGCTTAATTTTGATATTGAGTGGGAGAATTCTTAGGAAGAGTGGACGTCCTCTCTTTTGGCGTCTTATGAGGATGGTTGCCCCTATTAATTGTAGCCAAAACTATCTTTTTATTACTATTTTCTTCAATATAATTTCAGATTTGCTTGGGATCTATCACAATCTTGCTGTGTCCGAGGTATATTTTGTTCTAGAACTCAAGAATAATCTCTTGAGCATATGGTAACTTCAAGAGAAAGGCTTGGCAATTTTGATTCAGGGAGGGGTATGCAAGATCTACCATCCTTACAAGGGCTTGATTATTGAGACCAACATGAGTGAAAATAGGATGTTTATTTTGCATGCTCGCTCACAAGTGATGTCTCCGCAACAACATGATGAGTCACACAAGCTCACAAAGTCTCACAACTCTGGCATCGCAGATATGGACATCTACGCTACAAGGGTTTGAGAACTTTGCAGAATAAGGAAATGGTATATGGCCTTACCAAGCTCACTAACACAAATGAGTTGTGCACAGACTGCATTGTTGGCAAGCATCATCGTGATCCTATACCGAGGAAGAGTTCGTGGAGAGCATGCCAGATATTGGATCTCATTCATGTAGACATTTGTGGTCCAATCACTCCCATGTCCAACCGTAACAAAAGGTACACTTTGTGTTTTATAGATGACTATAATAGAAAGTCATGGATATATTTTCTGATGGAGGAATCAGAAGCATTGAGTTATTTCAAGCGTTTTAAGAAGATAGTTGAGAATGAAATAGGTTTGCTTATTAAGTGTCTGCGTACAGATAGGGGAGGGGAGTTCACCTCATTAGAATTCAAAATTTCTGTGAGCTAAATGGCATTAAGCGGCAATTGACAACTGCCTACTGTTAGGGTTTCTATCATAGTACAACTAATTTATACGCAGCGGAAAATAGAAACCTACCAAGATCCATGCGTTTCTAATTGATTCGAATAGATTACTAACCTTTCTGACGATCTGAATCTGTCGGACTGCAGGTGCTGCTCTACGAACGACCACCCTCAATCGATATCCACACGCGAACGTCACGAGTAGGAATTGCGAGGGTGCTAGCTCCTTCTGCGCAACTAGGGTTTCTCTCGCTCTTAGTTTTTCTCAAAAACGGAGGAGATGGATTGAAAACGTAAAAACTGAAAATCGTGATTCTATATCTTATATAGAATCATACGTTAACCCCTTAACAACATTCAGTTACGCGACGCTATCTTAGGGATAAGAATCCCACGTTAACTCATTAGTTAAGCGGCGATATCTTAGGGATAATATCTTAACGAGATACGATATCTGACGGTTAAGATATTTCACCTTATCACGAATTTCAAATCATATTCGAAATCATGTTTAAACCATGTCCTATCCAATTCGTTCTTTGTGTGCGACCCAATAGGCTCATATTAAATTGGCAGTGGGCCTAATCTCATTAGAAGCCCACAAGTCATAATTGGTCTCTAGCAAGACATTTTGACTACCCAATTAATATGAATATCGTTAGTCTGATATTAACCTAACAAATAGAACATGTCATAATCATTTTCTCACACGATATCTTATTTGAACATAAGTCATGGGCATTGTCATACTTATATAGTTCAAACATTTAATTTCTCGCTTTCTAAGTAGACTGATAAAATCAAATGACATTCATTTGAGCACGGCCATGCATTTCTCAGTCCTACTTATCGAGGGGCCCATTAGATATCTCTCATAGGAGAGGGATAAATTCCATCTTGTTAATTCACTTTCCTCTGCATAATTCACATCATATTCGATCATAACCTTTTATGATTATCTGACTAAAGATAACGTTTGATTATGTCAAAATATGATGTTCCATATGTAGGAAACTGTGATGAGCTCGGGTCTAAGGATTCAATGACATAACTATTATGAAATCATTTATGACACTAATCCATGTAATGATCTCATAGCGAGTCTATCCAGTACATGTTCTCCAATAAGTACCTATAAGTTTGATTTGTATCACCATACATATGATTATCTCATAATTATCTACCAAACTCATACTAGTCTTAATTCTTCATTAAACCTTTAATGATGAATGACCAGGGATGCTTAGAATAACATAAAACAACTATTCAAACATTATTATAAAGAAACATGCAAGTAATATAATAATAACAATAATAAGAGAAACATTTTATAAATGAAAATGACATAACATAAAGGTCCAAATATTTGGCCTAGGGCACAACCACTAACAACACCCCTCAATAAAACGGCGTCACTGAACAGAAGAACAGAACAGTAATGAACATGGTTCGTACAATGCTCTCTGAGAAGAAAATCCCAAAAACATTTTAGTCAGAAGCAGTCAATTGGAGCAATTATGTGCTGAACAGATGTCCAACTTTGGCAGTCAAAAACATCACCCCAGAAGAAGCATGGAGTGGACAGAAACCTTCTGTTGATCATTTTCGGCTCTTTGGCTGCATAGTACATGTTCATGTGCCAGAGGTACGAAGAACTAAACTTGACAATAGAAGTTTTACATGTATATTTTTGGGTGTTAGTGAAGAATCCAAGGGATATAGACTATTTAATCCTATTACAAAAGGGGTAGTAGTGAGTAGGGATGTGATATTTGAAGAGGATAAACGATGGGAATGGGATGAGAGTTGCGAGGAACAGATTTTGGTAGAGTTGGAATGGGGAGATGATGATGTAATGGGAATAGATGATGATAAAGGTGAGAGAAGTGAAACCATTAATGGAGCTGAAAATGATGGTGAAGATGTAAGTGAGACTAACAGTGGTGAAATAGAGGGAAATGTAGCTCCAAATAATGGAGACATTGAGGATAATGAAGATAGTAGGAGAATGAGAGAATCTCCTGCATGGATGAGAGATTATGTTAGTGGGGAGGGCCTTGGGTTATCTGAAGATGAAGGTAACTTGACATTAATGGTGACAAGTGATTATCCATTGTACCATGAAGAAGCAGTGAAGGATGCAAACTGGAGGTTGGCCATGAATAATGAAATTAAGTCAATAGAGAAAAACAAGACATGGATATTGGTTGTGTTGCCTGTTGGAGCCAAGAAGATTGAGGTGAAATGGATCTATAAAACTAAGTATAATGAGCATGGAGAACTTGAGAATCACAAAGCACGTTTGGTGGCTAAAGGGTACACACAGAAACATGGGATAGACTACACCGAGGTCTATGCTCACATGGCAAGAACGGAAACTGTGAGGGTGGTAGTGGCTTTAGCAGCTAAAAGAAACTGGGAAATATTTCAGTTAAATGTGAAATCAGCATTCCTCCATGGTGAGCTTAATGAAGATGTGTATGTTGAGCAACCAAGGGGTTATGAAATCAAGGGAAGTGAGGACAAGGTCTACAAGCTGCACAAGGCTTTATACGGCTTAAAGCAAGCTCCACGCGCTTGGTTCAGCCGCATGGAGACTTATTTTGTCAATGAGGGATTCGAAAGATGTCCAAATGAGCAGACCCTTTTCACAAAACGGGACAAAAAGGTAAAATACTCATTGTAAGTGTTTATGTTGATGATCTAATTTATACTGGTGATGATGAAGAGATGATGAGCAGTTTCAAGTGTTCAATGATGCATGTTCTTGAGATGACTGATCTGGAAAAATGAAGTTCTTTCTCGGCATTAAAGTGTCACAACAACCCGATGGTATATTCATCTGTCAAAGGAAATATGCATTGGAGGTTTTGAAGCGACTTGGAATGCTGGAAAGCCATGAAGTCAATAGTCCGATTGTTCCAGGTTCCAAGCTAAGCAAGGATGCGGATGGAGTTGCAATTGATGAATCGTATTACAAGCAAATTGTAGGTAGTCTCATGTATCTCACATCAACTCGTCCAGACATAATGTCCAGTGTAAGCTTTATCAGCAGGTACATGGCAAGACCTACAAAGCTTCATTTACAAGCTGCCAAAAGGATATTGAGGAACTTGGAGGGCACTTTTGGTTATGGAATCATGTACAAAAAGGGAGTTCAGAGGACTTGGTTGCTTACACAGACAGTGATTATGCTGGTGATGTAGATGATCGGAAAAGCACTTCTGGTTATGTTTTCCTTGTGAGTTCTGGAGCAGTGTCTTGGCTTTCAAAGAAACAACCAATTGATACAATGTCGACCACAGAGGCAGAGTTTGTGGCAGCAGCTGGATGTGCAAGTCAAGTAGTGTGGATGAGAAGAGTTTTGGAGCGGCTGGGACATGTATAGAAGAATTGGTACTATAGTCATGTGTGATAAGCTCCACCATCAAATTGTCAAAGAATCATGTCATGCATGGGAGAAGTAAACGTATTGATGTACGTTTTCATTTTTTGAGAGAGCTTGTTACGGATGGAATTGTTGAGTTGTTGCATTGTGGAACGGATGAGCAGACTGCGGATGTGATGACAAAACCATTGAAGTTGGATTCATTCCAACAGTTTAGAAGCCAGACGGGCTTTTGCAAGGCAGTTGAGCTAAACTAATTGTGTATCACAGTTAGTTTAGGGGAGTGATTGAAAGGCTGTTGCTTGTTTTTAGGAGTAAAAATTTTTAGGAGTTTGCTGGGTCATGTTTACTAAGTCATTGTTTCTGTTGTTTACTCGGTTTTATATCTGTTAACAAATCCCTAGTCTTTAGGGCTTGTTGGGAGTGTTAGTGGTCAGTTTACACTACCCACGTTAGTGGATGTAGTGCTAAACATGTGCTTTCTTTTAGCTTTTCTGTTACTTTTGTAAGGCTATTTAAAGCAAAGTTTGTTCAATACAAAGGGAGATCATTCATCCAGAATATTGTTGAGCTTTGTTTCTTTTTGTGATCAAAGTTTCCCAACATGACTTACATCATGTGTTTCTATTGTTTAGTGCAATTTCCACATTTTTCCTCAAATTTATATAAACATGTTATAGATATTAGAGAATAATGGGTATCATACATCATATGAGAAAGGGCATCATATGCCCTCCCACATAAAGCAACCAAGTACTTGGTTGTACCCGACCCCTTTATGTGAGGACATATGAGGCCCTCTCTCATCTGGCGTATGATACACATTATTCTCTAGATATAATTAGTAAATATCCATTAGTGTCAAGTGAAAAACAAGCTTCCGAAGTATATATAACTGATTTCTTGCTTATTAGAAGGATCCCATTGTACAAGTGAAAAAAAAAAAAGGTTTAACAACAGAACGCCTGCTTCAATTTTACATAACTGTTTCAAATTGAGTACAGAAGTCTGCTGAACAGTATACTTAGAAATCCCCAAAGCTACTATTTTTACAGGCAGATAGAATTCGAAGAGCATAAAAGTTCAAACGCACATAAAATGTAAGTAGAGAAAACTCTAATTGCGACATAGAAATGAATGCCACGCAAATTTTAGTAAAGTAGAAATCACTGGACGCAATGAATTTGTCCAACTCTTCACATCACGGGATCAATCGAAAGCATAAAAATTGGGGGGGGAAGGTAGAGATGAAAGGAATCGAAGAATACGCACCTTGCCTTCAGTTGAGGCGAACTCGATCGCCGGCGGCTACGGGAGAGTTCGACGGTAAATGCCAGCGACAGCCATCGCGCTCGAAGCTTCGATCGAATAGATTTAGGCCGCCCTCTTATGAAATTAAGAGAAATTAGGGGGTTTTAATCAGTATGATTAGATCCGATGCGTTCACGGGTCTTGTCGGGCCGGATCCTGCGAGATGCACTTTGGGATCCAAATCCAACAATTTCCATGGGGCCGTGTTATATTCACCGTGCAGTGTATTGATTGCGTGGCAAAATTAAAAAAATAACATTTGACCAGTGGTGTATTTTATACACCATGGTATCTTCAGAAAGTTTATGAAGAATAGTTTCTATTAATACCTTAGTACAGTAATGGAAAATTTGGAAATGAAATTGGCACATGCTTCTATTTCTGTTCAATTTGAACAATAAAGTCTCCTTATGATCTTCTTATGATCTGAATAGTCAAATGTCTCAACTTGCAAGCATTTGGTGTTGTGACTGATGGGGGAAAAAATTCACTACGAAAATCGGCACAAATTGACCATATATTAAGTATCTTTGTACATGGCATAGCATTTAGAAAATAAACAAAGAAACAAACATCTTTAAGGATGTCTATCTCATCACCACCCATCAGACTTCATCTTCGTCATCTTCTTCCTGCATGTGCTTCAACCGTGGCAAGTCGACGGCCTTCGATCTTGACGGCTTAGATGAGCTTCCACTCGACGACGATGATCCCTTCGCTTTCCTTCGTCTAGGCTTGTTAGTCACCACTGCAACGGCGGTCTGGTCCTGTTGCTGCAGCGCCAATGATGTGTAGCCGGACATGTCACCGTCGGAAGTGGCACTACGCTCTCTCCGGCCACGCCTTGATGGTTCGGGTTTATTGGGGTCGGGATGGGCAACGGATGTTGAGTGGTGTCGCCTCGAATGCTTCGTGCTCTCCGGCGAGTCTATATTCATCCCATCAGCAGTAACGGAGGAGGAGGAAGAAGATGAAGGATTGCGCCTCGATGGCTTCGGCAATGGCATGGCAGGTAAATCTCGGGACATGGCACCACGGGCAGCACCGCCATTAGAATCTACATTAGACAACCACAAAATTCATCATGCAATGTTGTAGCAAATGAGTCTATTGGTTTTGTGTGTGCGCGCACGCACATGTAAGAGAACAATTATTATCATATGACATACGAGAGATATCTCTCATATACGATGACATATCATGTTCTTTCAGATAGCATAAGAGTAACAATTAGAGAGGGTTAAACCTTGAGATGACTTTTCTTTCTTGCCTCCGGTGGCTGTTCCGGTCATTGGTTCCAAAGCGGATCCCGGGTTATGGTCGGCCATCTGTTAAAATTAATCCATTGATCAAACCAAAATTCTAACTGTTTTTTCATGAACGCTCCCAAAAACTAACAAAGAGGAAATAGTTTTTGCCCAGGTAGGTGAACTTACAGAAGGACCGTCCCATCCGATGTGTGCCACGTGCTTGACATCAGTCGGAAAGCCTATCTCCATCTCGGGCTCCTTCTCCTCCGCCTCTACATTGCATGGTTTCATTCAAGAATTAGCAACAACATGACCGTTGAATTCCTTTTCCATTACACAAACTCTAGAGCTGTGACGACGGTTAACAGAAATATTTTTATAATCTAACAATCTCGTATGGGAAAATGCATAGATTGTATACATAGATAAATCATTTTATGGAAATGAAAAAAAAATGTTGAGTTTTTAATTTTTAATACCATTAACTTGAACTTACCAAATATATTAGAGATGTATCTTAGGCCTTTCAATAATCCCTTCATTTGCTTGTTGGCCATGACAATGGAGAGGGAGAGATGCCCAACCCTATCCTTCAAATTTCCCAAATATATACAATTATTTTAGAGAGAGGAACCAAATCCAAAGCAAATTATCAAATGATTTTCTTTGTTCTTTAAGAATATAAAAATTTTAATTGTTTCAAAAGAAAAAAAGAAAATAAAAGAAATGATACCTTTCAAATGAATTGCAATGGAATCTCTCAAGCTTTTAAGTTACAAGACCAGTCGTCATCATGCCCATTCAAATTGACTAGAAAATATTCTCATTCAAATAATTGTCTGATAAAAACTTTAAAAACTGCTACAAAATTGCTTATCTTTTGTTTAAGCAAAAATCGAGGAAGTTGAAGAAGAAGAGAAAAGGAATTTTTTTAATTAGGTGAAATAAATGCAATGTGGTTTCTTTTTGTCAAGTTTTTGGGGCATAAATTTTTCCGAGTAATTAGTATTTTTATAGCCTTGTGCTTTATTTGGGTTGCAAATGTATTTTTTTAATAGGTCTAAGCGTGAAGCACGGGACAAAAGTGGTTAAGGAATCGAGGAAGACCATTAATGCTTCTTTTTAGGGGTATCAATGAAAATAGGCATAGGTGCTCTTGCAAAATTATCTCAACCTTCGAGTTTTTCTTTTCCTTGGGATATTGAGAAAGAGTGGAACGTAACTCATGTTTCCTATCCATTTTTCATTCAATGAATAGTTATTACAACCTAACCTAGATGAATATGGCCCAGAGTAAAAAGATATAGTCAGCTCAGCATAACACCCACCATGTACAATTGGCAATTGATGTTAGATTATTAAAAAATATTTCCCTTAACCCTCATCACAACTTTGTAGTTATGGTGTAGTGGTAAGGAATTCAACATGGTATCAGCCATCACAACTCTGGAGTTCTGGTGTAGTTATAATGAATTCAACAATTGATAACAAAACTATCCCATAAACATCTAGTAACTTTCATAGCAACACATTTTGATCTACTTCTTTTTTTCAAGCTCATCAAGTGCATTCATGGGCGATGACGAAGTTATTTGCGATGGCCAATGGCTTGAACCTATTTGCTAAATGCTTTGCTATATCCTTTAAAGAACATTGTGATTCCTAATTGGACAAAATTTTACAGGGATTTTACTAACTACTTTTATTTAGAATGAGTAAGGATAGTGTGATTATGAATAGCAAGGAAAGTGCATGCTAAGAAAATATCCAACATTATTACATAATCCTCTCATTTCATCATTTACAGAACCAATGTCCTTAAACCATTGCAAAAACTAAGATGGTAATAGTTGGTCCCGAACCATTCGATGTGGAGACATCATGAAATAGTGTACACATAAAATGACTCATCGAGAAGCTTCCATTCGATAACATACTCTCGCTGTTAATAGAATATTTTAAGTCACAATTTGTGCATGTTAGTCTTTAGACCTAAGATGTGTTAAAGAACGTTACACATGAAAGGTCTAGACGTTGATCAATAAATTTTAATCACTCCTATGTAAATTTTAGGCATTGCTAGGTTACGAAGGGAGATGGCGATCAAGAAGAAATTGGTCTCTTCTGGTATAGGAAGTTAACATCACATGTAGTTGATATAGCACCATAGTAAATCTTTAATCTAAGTGAAATGGGTAAATTTATTCAGAGTTATAAGTTTGATCCACTGTGATTATGGTGTCACGTCATAAATTAAAGGAATTGATTTGCGCACCCACTGAATTGATCTGCACACATACCGCTTAAATTTTTACTCCGAGCACATATCAACTAAATATTATTATTTAAGTTTTTGATTAGTACACAACCAGGAATACCGAAAATACCTATAAGACAAAACACCTTAAATCATTTCACTGATTTCTTCTGCATAAACAGAAGATGCTACAGTGCAGATACCATTGTATAAAATTATTTTATTTCCAAAAAGTTATTACATATACATATCAACTGAAGGATGATCCGAATCGCGTTAAAATTATTTCGAACAAGTTTAGGAGATGAAAAACTCAAAATCTATAAAATCTATCGAGCGCGTAGAAAATTTTTAGGACCCAAATGATTCTATGGCACGAAAATCTATCAAGAAAAATTCGGATCTTTGTTCGATGTAAAGAAAAGTTGAAATTCTTAAGAAAAACGCAAAATCAAGCGGTGAGTGATATCGCTATGTGCATCACTTTTTGCATAGTGAGTAATTTTGGTCTATGAATCACTTTTTACTTACCGCGCACAACAGGCAAAAAATTTGCTTGTTGTGCACGATAAGTAATTTTGCATGTTCATCGTTTTTGCTCATATATGCATTAGTAGCTTACACAACTCTAATAAAAACCAAATAGAAGGGAGGAAACATAGAATTGCATGCCATAGCTTGAATGAATTTCAAATGTTATTATTTTAAGTTTTAACGTTCATCAAAGAAATAGTAAGATCTTAAGATTCTTTTAAGACACTGTAGATACCATGATAATAGCTATAGCTTTCAAGACTAGAGAGTTCTTTTTTTTGATCCATCAAAAAGCAGAAAACATGGGTCGTGGAACACGGGTATACCCGCCCTGATCGCTTAATCCTGAAAACAGAGAAGCCAGGAATCCACCGGAGCCCTAAAAGTTGAAAAATAAAGAAATTTAAAGGGGATATAGGGTAGGGGATTCAAAACCAAGCCTCCACTGAAACAGCTGAATAAGTCAACCACTAAGGTGAGCACCTGAGCTTATTACTACCAGGTACTTAAAGCTGTGGTTTATGTAGGGATGGCAGTAATGGCCTGACCCGTCCGGCCCGACCTGGCCGGACCCAGTTTTGACCTGGCCCGACCTGGCCTGCAGCCGGGTCGGGACAAGCTTGGGCTTTGTATGCGCCCCGGCCCGCCCTGGTAAGCTATAGAGGTTCTAAAAAACCTTACTATTTTGATGTGGACCATGCAGTCACCGAATAACCCACAACTCATACTCTATTCAACGGTTCTCCTAATTGGGCCAATTTCCAATTCCAAATTACCAAATAAATCAAAATTCTCCCAATTCACAAATAAAATTTTTATTTGGGATTCATATGAATGGCACTAATGACCTGACCCGACCGGCCCGACCCGGCCAGACCCGATTTTGGTAAGAAAGAACCCGCCCCGCCCCGGCCCGCGACCCGGCCCGCCCCGGCCTGTAGATGAGTCGCGGCAAGCTTGGGTAGTTAAATACCCACCCCGCCCCGCAATATTTCCATTTCTAATGGATACTCTGCCCTCTTCAGAGAGCATCAGCTTATGGATGCTATTGTTGTTGTGAGATGTATGCCCGAGAGGCTATTTATCTATGTGTATCTATACAAACATCTTGTTCAATATTACAGTAAGCTGTATGGTAAGTATTTATCTAAGTTAAATCATAATGTAGTTATCATTAGTAATTAACTTAGATAAAGTCTTGAGACTTAATGCGAGGTCAAACATTTATCGAGATGAGTATCTCGATCATGAAGAAATGTTTGACCGTCTGTAGCATAAGTCTTAAAAGGCTCGTGGTCGTAGATGTTTCGAGAAAAGGCCATCGAAACATCGGATAGACCATTGTGTCCTAGTCTTCACCGTATAGCGGTGACGATGATCTCATGATCATTTGATTTGGCGAAGCAAAGACGAGACACATGTGCTCATTGGAGAATGAGTTCACTGAACGACCCACAAGAGTTATCATATGGTTATGATTGACAAATCTGTCAATGATAACTCTTAGTGATGATAGGCAAGTTGGTTTTTGACTTAAGGTCATTGTACGAACTTGTTCGTGAACGATGTTACTTAGATCACTGACCTAACTTCGAGGCTAGGCCTGTTGAAAGGTTTTTATTTGGGTGACATTCGAAGCATACGAGGAGAGTAATGTCCAAGATAGGATTCGTCTCTCCCGGTCAATGGGAGTTAGTGTCGTAGTGTTAGTTCGGTCTTTAGTGAAAAACTTTGGCCAGAGTATGTTGGAAGTTGTCCAACATTATTTGACTAAATATCGATGGAAACTAATCGGCTTCAAGCTATTGGGGTTGACAATTTGATCGTACCCTAGGTTTAAGTTAAACGACATAGTTTTAGACGAAGAGACTAAAACTACAGAATTCATTACAGACACAGTTAGGGTGGTCCCGAAAATACTCATGTCAATGAGTTAACCACACAAGTATGATACTGAAACAGGGACGGCACCTGCTACTCGCAGTTACTGCCGTATATGGCTTCGAGCCCAACCTGTAGTAGGTTCTGGCTGTAGGGTCTCACACAGAGTACGACCTTCCTCTAGTAATAGGTAGAAACATTAGGGAGAATATGCATTTGATGCAAATGATAGAAAATTGCATTTGATGCAAATGATAATTTTAAGCTTAGATAGGGACTATTTTGCATATGATGCAAAAGGTGTTTAATGTGTTTTAAATTGTTTAAGACAATATTTAAATATAATAAACGCGAGGAAAAGTTTACATGTAAGATGGGAATGTCCCGGTGTGAAGATAGGTTCGAACGGCGTCCAAATCGGACGTCAAATGCCCACGTTATGCTCAAAACTGCCAAGTCAGCTCAAAGGGGTCTGACCCATGCCCAAACTGGGCATGGGTCAGTCCAGACTGACCCAGGCCATACCGCATGAGTCTGACCTGGGTGCCCTGGGCCTGGTGCCCTGGCGCCTGGCCCAGTCTGGGTTGCAGGCACCCAGTCAGTCTGTTTTGTGCAGTGGGGCCCACACGTGTGGGCCCCACATCTGGGTGCAGAACCCTAGGCAGTGTGCAGTTTTTTGACGGGGATGAAAATCAAGCTTTGGTTTGATCTTTGGACGATCAATTGGAGGGTCAAACGGACTCCAATTGACTCGTCGTTTTTTCCTACGCGTTCACCGTTGAACGCCCTTCGATTTGATAGGTTGTATCAATCGTGAAGCTCAACGGTGAGGGAATTAAAATTCATTGAAGTTTGGCATTTGTGAAAGGCAAACTAACTTGAATTATTTAACTCCAAACTTTAGTCCCACATCAAAAGTGGAGTAAAGGGAGGGTTCAGCTCCCTATATAAATAGGGGTGTGGTCTCCTCCTTAAAACTCGTCCCAAGCTCTAGATCTGAGCAGCTCCCAAAAATGTTGGAGCACACTCGGATCGAGGCTAAAATCAAATATTCTCTTCGCCCTATAATTTCTGCCTTACTCCTGAAGGGCTCTAGCAAAGCCACGAATGGGTTTGGATCCGATCCGAAATCTTGGCGAAGGTTCACACTCGGATGAAACTTTCTTCGGCGCGTGGTTGGCTCGACAACTAGAGGATTGCGCGCCTCGGGACGCGGAGCAGGTTGAGGATCGGTTCGACGCGGGATGGGGAGCGGCTTGGAAGACGGTGCGGTACACCTTGCCTGTACCAAGGCAAGGTTCCGGGTATGTGAATTTAATTAGCTTTCCTTTAATTTAATCGCGGTAGTTTAGATCCTTCTTGGGGTGGTCAGATCCACCCCAAGTCGGGATAGATCCTGGCTAAGGGTCTTGAACCTTATGGCTTCGTTAAAATAGTTTAATGAATCTGATTTTTTTCGCTGCATTTTTTCTCTCTATAATCGGTCCAACTTAGGACGTGCATATATTTGTACCCTGAGGGTCGTTAAACCCCAACAATTGTATGTGTGTATTTGCATACCAAATCACACAAATTCAACAAAATGTATGTTGGGGGTCCTTTTAAAGATGCATGAGATGTGAACAACCACATTTTACCTACATTTTGAAATTTACTGATGTATCACATTCTTATGTTAACTGATACAACCTTCCAAATGGGCCGACAAGGAACAGGCCGAATGCATGGCGCAAAGCCGAATCGGGCCCTAGCCCCAAAGACCCCACAAGCATACCAGGGTGCCTCGACCCGAGACCGCCACCTGAAGTGTCATTGACCTCCACCCGCGATCGAGGAAACCGCTCCTCGTGCCTGCCTTGATCACCATTGAAGGGACCAGTAAAGCGAGCGTGCACAGAGGGAGGACTGACGAGGCGCCATGAAGGCGTTGATATATGAGCTCCTAAAACAGACCTGAAAGACGGAACACCAAGGGACCGAATTCTGGATATCTGAGACCATGTTATACTGTCTCCTAACACCTTCTTCCACCATACACTTCTCCTCCATAAGCTCGGCTCGAGAACTCGTGTTCGGCCTCTCCGTGAGCCAAACTCAATTCCACCGAAGCATTTCGTAGTCGAGATCTAACTTAGGCAAATCCCTCTGATGAGTTCCTCGTCTTGCAGGTCAAGGGAGACGTCACCTCGTCGAAGCTTCCCTTCGGCGGCCCGTCGATCCTCACCATGAGCGCCCTACTTCGAGGACCCGCTCGGCCGACCGACCCCGAAGGTCATCATCACCATGTCAAAGCTTCCCTTCGGTGTACCGTCGATCGGCCCCGAGCATTCCCAACAAAGCGAAACGATCGGTCGACCGATCCCGAGAGTCGTCTCCATCTCCAAAGACAGCGACAACCTTCAGACCTCCGAACTAACCTCCCGCGGTGAGAAAACACCCCGAAACATTAACATTTTTTATCTTTTTCCTCACATCAAAGAACATTTAATAACACATCGAATGGTTTCCGAAATGCTTTCCTTGACAGGATTGGAAGATGGGCGAGCCCGGGGCAGGGCCGGTCCTGAAGATATTGAGATCCATGACGAGTTAAAAAGTTGGGCCCTTTAAATATAACTTTTTTAAAATTGAAACACTAATTTTTTTGGGTTTGGAACCTAGCCAAATACAATGCTAGGAGTCTCATCCCTACGCTTGAAATTTTTATTGATATGCTAAAAGATGGTCCAAAATAGGGAGGACATAAAACCAATACCCCTTAAAATAAAACAAATATAAGGATTAGCATACGAGAACATGTTATTATCTAAACGGTTTCATGATTGCATTTTTTTGCAAGAATGGATATATAATTATACCCGGATGTGATCAAAATTATGCAGATAATGCTCACAATTTGAGGCAAATAACGAGACATGATGTGTGCAAAAAAGAAATTAAATAAAGCAAGTAAACAAAGAGTTGCTTGCCTTTTTTACTTCCCTTCCCAGTTTTTGATTTATGGCTCAATATTTAACCTCTCTTGGCAGCAGCCATGCCAAAGTTTAAACTTAATTACCTCAAGATCAGGAGTAAAACATCTGAGATCTAAGAATTGAATTAAAAACTCTTACAGTTCGCCCAAAGATCTGCCCAAGTTTGTTGCCGCATTTCACCAAACACCTTGTGGGCTGATTCAGCACCCATCACCAAACACCTTGTCGGCTAATTCAGCACCCATCACGAAACACCTTGGAGGCTGATTCGCACATACAAAAATGGCCCCCCTGGCCTTTGGCCCTGGGCGGCTGCCCTGGGTGCCCTGGGTTAGGGCCGAGCATGGCCCTGGGACGATTTTACATGCCTTCTTTTCCTTACTCCTCCGGCATTCTTTGGCAACCGTGGCTGATAAAGTGGTATCAGAGATGAGATATCTATAAGCGCGCACAATAGGAAAAAAATTGTGCATGTTATGTGCAGTGAGTAATTTTGGTCTGTGCATTAATTTTTACTCAATATGCACAACATGCAAAAAAATTGCATGTTGTACACAATAAGTAATTTTGGTCAGTGCATCAGTTTTTACTCACCTCGCACAACAGGCAAATTTTTTTGGAGATTATGTTTTCGGCCTAGCAAAGGATTAGGTTAACTTGCATGGGTATGTTGAAAAATATCACGGAGCAAATGATTAGGTTTTTGGACTATATAAAAGAGCACTTAACTTGCGTGGATATGTTATGGTTGGAAAATGTGATACACAATATCAAAAATATCTCAAGGTTAATCTAGAATTTATGAAGATTTTTTGTTGATTTATTTGAGATTTATTGGAACCTCAAGTACTAATTTTATCTCAGCCTAGTTGGACGGACAGTAAAGCACACGTCCACAATATTTTAGGGATTTCAAGTAGTCGTGGCCTATTACTGTACTACATGCGGGAGCAACCCATGTGCCTGCAGCGCGTGCCACATGACGCACCCTCGCGCGACATCGCGCAGCAAATGCGGGCACTGGGTAAAGAGTGGAGCGTCAATTAAAGATCTGACGGTCGAGACAACACTGGTGTGGTCACGGGCGGGGACCGGGCACGCGATGGGTGCAGTTCCAAAGTGGATTCGGATCTGGAATCCTCCACTAACACATTAAGGATTGTAAAGGGTATCTAAACCCTTGTTTCGAGTAGGTTTTTGAAATAAATTTCATGCACAAATTTGCGGCTACATGTGAAAATATAGATGGCAAACTGAGGGGCCAAGGAAGGGTTGTTTTAGAGTCAAAAGTGGAATTTCTCTATTATTTTCTTCTTCGATTTCTTATCGGATTTTGGTTATTTCCTTAAACCAAATGCCGCCATGACTTGTAATTCAAAATTATTAAACCATTAGTGACCTCTCCAACTTGACGAATACCAAGTATTGGGCGGAATTAGTATACATCTTGGTGTCAGATGCGTGTCTATCTTTTATTTTGCGTTGCTTTTTATATATATTGCCGTGTTACAGGCTTTGTAGAGAAAGTCATCGTTGTTTCAACGATCTTGAAATTCTGCAGGACGATTATCTTCCTGATAAGACTATCGAAAGAGCATAGTAACCTAAGAGATGTGATCCCAATCACACACCAAACAGTAATAATATAAAACTATTTTTTTCAACCCTCTTTGAAACTCTGGAGTTTAGATATAGCAACAGGAAATTCAACATAAACACAGCAATTTGAAATGTTCATCTCTTTGCAAAACTAACATAGCATCATCAAGGATCACTTGCACAGTCATCACACAAAATATATGTTGAAAAGAAAAAAATAGTTACAGATTGATGTTTACAAGAATGGATTGATGATCATTGAAGCCAAGATACTCTACACCCAACCAGTCATCAAGAAGCCTTCATGCTATCTAGTCCAACACCAGCCTGCAAGAATTTTTTTTTAAAATAAAATAATATAATATCAATTGGGTTGAAATGAGAATGAGAATTTTTTTAAAAATACCAGAAACTTGTGGTTTGCTTCTAAGAGGGGGGTGAAGCCATCGCAAAAGCTTGTGATTTCTTCATCAGTGTTGCTTGATCCAGCACTGATTATGTCCATGAACTTCTGTCTATCAGGGAGAATTTTCAAAGCCACCTGCATTCATGGCATATATTTGCATTTTTATAATATGTTTATTGTTAAAAATTGCATAAGATATGAAGGTATACGAAAGATCTTGATTTGATCGAAGAGAAACCTTTTTATTGTGATACATGAAAAACGTGTATCGGACATCACGATCCGACGTGATCACAATCTGACATTCTTCCTATGATCATATCCTTTTTTGCGATGAACTTGGAAATGTTCCGGGGAAAAAGTTTAATCCCCACATTGAAAGAGAAGAAAACCTTTATTGCTTTAAATTGAACTTTGTTTCTTACTAGAATTAAAAAAGCAAGCATGAAAGCTCCCTCACATGCGGGGACAAGTATTGTGACCAACATGCATCCGCGTGACCTGTGGTGCACGGACGAGTAATGTGCCCATTGTGCATCCGCACTGATAAAACACTGGTCACATGGATAAACTCGGCTCAGTTATTTTGTGAACGCTCGGGGGATGCTTGCATTCAAGGCATTTATGGCCTAAACCATTGGGCTTACTAACTTATGGATTACCACCAATGGCGATCGTTTTCTCCCATTTATACTGACAATTAACTCGTCTTTAATGGCAACAACTCGACAGTAATAAAGGCTCATCCCGCCTATAAAAAGCCTACTCAATAATGGGAGAGGGGGTGGATAACTTTAGCTACATTTTCTCGAAAACAACTTCTAGAGGCTTGACCGATATCGACTTCTTCTACATGCGACAACAAACAGATCGCCTTCTACAGGAGGACTGAGTTTCTTATGGACTTCTTCCATCTTGGGGGACTGACTTCTTTTTATACTCTTGGGATAACTTCGACTTCTCTTCTTGCAGACCATATCTTCTCTTGGGATCTTCTCTTGGAGCCTTGCACAACTTCACATCGCTCGCAAGAATGATAAAGGTTAAACAGTCTGAAACGACGTCAAACTATTCAGGTATCTTATAAACAGGACCTTCTCTGACCTAAGCACTATATGCTCTCCTTAGTTCGACACGATAACTACTGGCTGGTCTGCCTAATAGATCGGCCCTAGTTGCCGTCGAGCCACCTTTAGTCATTTACTGACTTAAGCATTGGATGAGATTAGGTCAGACCCCAGTTCCGGCCCTCCCTAACAAGTTGTTAGTGTTGCAGGCAACTTAGAGATAGCTCGGACCAGACTAAAACAGTTATAGCTCTAGCAGCTCAGACCGAGAGATAACTCAGATTACCATTTACAACCGAAGGACCCAACAACATACACACACCGCAGATTGGTGGATTCACCCATTAATAATTGGCACCGTCTATGGGAAACTATTCGAGTTCATTCATGCCTCCACCGACGATGACTCGGCCCACCAACCATAGGCCTGAGAAGCCAACTACCGAAGGGGTAGCAGATGTCACGCCGCTCCTAGTGACGACCTACACAAGATGACCCTTATACTACCTCCGCCATCCGAGCTCGTCCAATAGCTCGAATGAGGTGTTATTGGTAAAAAAGCTAACTGAGCAAACCCTTGTATTTATTTCGGTTTCTGTTTTTTGCCGAGCTGACATCTCTTCGACAAATTTATACCGAGAGGGCATTTGACCGGCCTTTTTTCACTTTTCACTAAAGTGCACAGGCCCACAGATCAGCTCAGAAGACCTCGTGGGATGGTCAGCTATAAATCGATGGGCCACTCCTCTCGCGGGCGACCTAGCTCTGCGTCGGCTATAAGTCAGGGGCCACTCCCTTCGCATGCCGAACTAGCTATTCGTCGACTGTAGGCTAGGGGCCAATACCCTCGCTGGCCAACCTAGCTATTCATCGGCTGTAAGTCAGTGGGCACTCCCTTCATAGGCCGACCTAGCTATTCGTTGGCTGCAGGTCGGGTGGCCTCTCCCTTCATAGGCCGACCTAGCTATTCGTCGATTGTAGGTCGGGTGGCCTCTTCCCTCGCAGGTCGACTTAGCTCTATGTCGGCTGTAAGTCGGGGGGGCCACTCCATTCGCATGCTGACATAGCTATTCGTCAGCTGTAGGTCGGGGGTCACTCCCTTTGCTGGCCGACCTAGCTCTGTGTCGGCTGTAAGTCAGGGGGCCACTCCCCTCGTGGGTCGACATAGCTCTGTGGCGGCTGTAGGTCGAGGGCCACTCCCCTCGCATGTTGACCTAGCAATGTGATTGAGATAACTTTGAAGACCTCGCGGGACGAATCTGGCTATACGATCGGGGATTATTATTGCTCTCAGCCGACCTCACGGGCCGAATCTGGCTCTATGGCCGAGGTCACTTCTCTTTCATGCATGCCACATCACCTGAACTCAAGCTTTGCAGCGGTTGAGCTTGGTAGATGGGGGGCCATTGATACAACACTGGTCACATGGATAAGCTCGGCTCAGTTATTTTGTGAACGCTCGTGAGATGATTGCATTCATGGCATTTATGACATTTATGGCCTAAATCGTCACTTATGACTTACCATCAATGGCGACCGTTTTCTCTAATTTATGCTGGACATTAAATCATCTTTAATGGCAACAACTCGGCAGTAATAAAAGCTCACCTTGCCTATAAAAAGTCTTCCCGATAATGGGAGAAGGTGGTGGATCACTTCGGCTACATCTTCTCGGAGACAACTTCTAGATGCTCGACGGAGATCGACTTCTTCTACCGGCGACAACAAATAGATCACCTTTTATGGGAGGACTGAGTTTCTTCTGGACTTCTTCCCTCTTGCGGGGGGGGGGGGGGACTTCTTTTTATACTCTTGGGATAACTTTGACCTCTGTTCTCACAGACCACTTGGGATCTTCTTTTGGAGCCTTGCACAACTTCAGACCGCTCGCAAGAACTATAAAGGCTAGACATTCTGAAACAACTTCAGACTATTCAGGTATCTTATAAACTGGACCTTCTCTGACCTAACCACTATATGCTCTCATTATCTCGACGCGACAACTACTGGCTGGTCTGCCTAATAGATCGGCCCCAGTTGCCCCCGAGCCACCTTTAGTCATTTACTGACTTAAAGTATAGGATAGGATTAGGTCAGAACCCTGTTCCGGCCCTCCCTCACGAGCTGTTAGTGTTGCAGGCAACTTGGAGATAGTTCGGACCAGACTAGAAAAGTTCTAGCTCTAGCATCTCGAACCGAGGGATGGCTCAGATCAACATTTGCAACCGAAGGACCTAACAACATACACACGCCTCAGATTGGCGGATTCGCCGGCCAACACGCACGACCTATCGAACATGAATGCAAAGCCAAATTGCATGCCTAGTATTTAGAAAATAAAGGCCGAGATAACTTCCTGGGAGACCGACGTTATCTGATCCTCAAAGCACCGAAAGTGAGGTGTAAAACTAGAAAGAGAGAATTACCGAGAAGCTAGAGGTTGCCAGCCACCCATGCCATTTCTTCAAGGTCTTGGCGTACGAATCGTTGCAAGCCCTCGACATGCTCCACTCTGGATTTTCCACCAGGTTTCGAAACAGCTGCACCAAGAAGTCCATGGCCCTGAAACAGCCCCAAAATAACTCAAGCGTTCTCGATGGCTGCTAGGAATGAGAATGATCATGCCCAAAGTTTGATTGGGCTCTCGATTGGTCATTACCCATTCTCATCCTTACAAATTCTTCATTAATTTTTTCATACTTATTAAAACGAAGGATTTGTAGGGATGAAAACATGTCATGCCCAATTGGACACCCAATCGGCTAGCCACCAAGAAATCCCACGGAAAAAAAATCACACCTCGTTAGCCAGAGGATCGCGTTGGCGCAGCTTGAAGAAGACCTCGCCGTCCTGCCCTCGATCTCCACGAGCACGATCGTGTACATGAAGTTGAACTTCTGCGCGTCCGAATCGTATTTGCTTTCGAGCCTCTGCAAGTTTTGTTCACATTATACGAAGGAGATCAAAGGGCGCTGCGAGCGATCAAGAATTCCGTACCGATATGTTACCGGCCATGTCGGACTTCACGATCGCCATCGCCGGCCCGAATTTGTCTGTCAACGGAGGTCGAAATTCTAAGCGCATCGGTTTTGAGAAAAGATCGAGTAAACTCGCATTCGATATCGATACCTAATACGGGCAGGATTTGCTTGCAGGCTTCTATGAAGGGCTTGGTGAGCATTTCCCCCTCCTTCGTTCTGACCAGCTTCATCCCCTCCATCGACGGCGCGAGGACCGTCCCCGCCATCTTCGGCCTCGAATCCCCTCGCTCCCGAATCGATTCGATCTTCGACGCTCCTCCTCGTCTCCTTCCTCTTCCCTCGACGTTTTTCTGAACTTTCATGGATGTCCGATTGAGACGGCTATTTGTAGAGAGAGAAAGCTAGAGAAATGTGCGTGGCTTCTCGAGACTCCGAGTCTCTCTCCTCTCCCTTGATGATGGAGGGAACCAAAAACTTGCAAGTATCAAACTGTCTTGGACCGGACTTGAGCCAGACCGGAAATTTGAACCCAGACGCATCAAACTGTCTTAAATTCGATGCTTTCGTGTTTTCTTCTCTGTTGGTTTGTTGTTTTCGAAAGAAAGAAAGAAAGAAATTGCCCGACGACTCGAGTTAGTCGCAAAAACTTCACAATGACAAAGATATTGTTGGACGATTGCCATACATTTCAACTCAAGTGTACAACAACAAATTCTCTCGTGCAAGATTTTGAGTCCTGTACAAAGTGTTTACATCCGGAGCTGCTTCTCTGTGCTCCCCTCTCCTCTCTCTCTCTCTGTTCTTTTCCAACCTTTTCCTTCTCTTTACACTCAAATCATACTAAATAGAAGAACCAGATTCCATCCTCTTTTGGGCGTATGTAAGGCGAGTTTAGTTTTGATCGGAGAGCCTCAGCGACATGCATGCACGAATACTCGAGTTGCTTCCAGTTGGTTTTATCGACCAGAATAGCCGCTCCAAGAGCTTATGCCACCTTCACCTGCACGCCGACATGGTAACATTTGCCATGGATAATTCGTGCATGCTCGAATATTACTATCCATTCGAAGATGATCATAAGATCGGTATAGAGCTTACCTTGGTCACGTACCTAGTGTGAAGCTTCAGCGCATCGTTGCATGCCTTCTTTGCATCCAAGCTTCCGGTTATATCATTCAGTATCTGTTGAAATGGGTCAGAACATGAGAGACTTTCAAAGTATAATGTGGAACATAAATTGCAAAATTTCTGAGACCTTGACGACATCATCGAGGCCTTTAGCCTCCAGCAATAATTTCTTGTTGTTGGTCTCTAGAACGCTGGCAACAAGAAAGATGGATAGGGGAGCCTGTTCTTCATTTTGCTGGCCCATCCTCACGTTCTTCCTTTCAAATTTGCCGTATTTCTTCAGCGCTGCTTCATTAGCAGCATCCGCGCTGCAGTCTACTTTTGTGTCCGACTCATACATGGAGAAGAGCTTGGGAGTGTATTCCATAGCCCACATGAGCTGAAAGTTTGGGATCAAGCAGTCATATATTTTCAGTTATATTCGGCGATGATGATTCCAGTTGATAAAATGAACAAATGACGAAAAGGAGCTTTAAAAATAGTTGCAAGAAGCAATGATGCATTCAAGCCTGAGCTTGTCGATTATTTTGAGAGATGTAATGAAGAGTTATTTTAATGATGAATGGATCATTTTCGGTCACAGTTTCAGTGGACAAGAGAAGGCTTACCTCCCAAAGGTACAATGTATCTACAAATGAGAATTCCCGGCGGAAAAGGACCATCAACATTCTGAAGGCGAACAGATACTCTCCTCCATCCAAGTTTTCTGCCAAGTATGATTCACAATAAGAACTACACAAACAGACATGACAATAAATCCTTTTCTTTTGGTATTTTTAAGGGGTAGTTTGCACCCCCAGACCACATGTCATATGGGATATGTGACTAATAACCTCTAATCTACGTTGTTATTAGTGTAGATACACTCTAAACTAACATAGAGTTGGGAGTAGTTAGAAATTAAAAAAATTCATGTTTTTTCCCTTTCTTCTTCCTTTGTGTTTGCCTCTCTCTCCCTGCCTCTCAGAATAGTATCTTACGGCTCTGTCGCTGCCTGCAACAACAAGCAAAAGGTGTAGCACTTGTTGCAGCAAGCACCGATAGCAACAATACCTGCCACTACCTGGGTGAGACAGTGTGCGGGAAAGGGAAGATATGGAAACCATAGCAAGAAGAAGGGAGAGCTAGTTGGAGTTGACAAAAGCGCGGTGGCGGTCCTTTTGGGGAAAGCACGGGCGGAATCTAAAATTGGCAACCGGGGGGATATTGGGGGGTTTTGTGTGTGAGATTTTTTTTTTGGGTGGGGGGGGGGGGGTGTGTGTTTGGGGGGGGGGGGGGGGGGGGGGGTGGTTGGGTGGGGGTCTAGTAGCAAAAGAAAGAAGAAAGGGGCAAACCAGAGAAAAAATTTAATTTTTAACAGCCCCTAACCCAGCCGTTTCTCAGGGGGTGTCTGTGCTAATAGCGTAGATTAGGGTTTATTAGTCACATGCCCACCATAGAAAAAGTGTTTTTGAGTGCAATTAAACCTTTTTTGAATTATAATTTTTTAATTGACTTTCATTTGGTTATGTGACAACATTTCTCAATGAAAGGCTTATGCAGACACATGAAAGGGGAAAAGGAAATATGAGGTTAAAGGGAAATACAACACAGTGTCACCCCTTCTATCTAACAGATTTCTGAAACTAAACAATACAGCTGCACAACTCAAATCATTGAGGAGAACACACATGATATGTCTTCAGGGATATAAACTGCTATATACAGTGGGAATAGACCACTCTAACTATCAAATGGTGCATTGAAGGATATGCCATCATTTGCACTGATTATTGCCTCCAAGATTCTTTATCAAAAGAATCAAAAAAAAAAAAAAACAAAGCAATTATGGATGGGAGTTTGACTATTATCAGGCGGACAAAAAATATCCCCCCAACGGAATAATCTTCACTGGTAAACGAAAAGTACAGTAACTAAAATTTTAGTGTCTGAACCTGCTGAATGAATCACTTCCAAAATTCGCTCGACAAACTGATGAATGTGGCAAAGCATGAAAAAGGGTGGACTAAAATCTTGACTGTTATACTAAATATTTGTCCATCCATCAAACACCATACCAATTTCTTTGGGGAAAAAATAAATCTCACCAAATCTGATGAAAGTCACGCAACATTGTTGTTAGCAACAGATACTGTAATTAATATATGTGATTATAGAGAACCATTAAAATTCTGAAGAAGCCATACCAATGTGCTCATGGAGCTTTGGATCAAGGGATTTTATGATAGATGAAAGTGTAGTCAGTTGAGAACGAACTCCAATAGATGTACTTGTGGTTTGGAAATTTCCTCGCTTTACAAAACAATATTAATACGTAAGATTAATTCTACCACAAAAGAAAAAAGAATTCATGAGCATACATGTGCACATGAATGCATATAATCATGTGTGTGTGTGATTCAGCCGGAACTAACAGATGATATAAAAGGTCAAGTCATGACTAAAAGATATTCATAAAACATAACAGCAAAAATATATTGCAAGGCAACACAATGAAAATTAGCATTTTATTATAGCATAAGGTTTATATATTTTTTTAAAGATGTTGGCTGTCAAATGGAACCATCGGTTGGCGATAACACTTTATGAAGCTACATAAATAAAGTGATGCTTTAGAATTACAAAGCAGTTGAATGGATAGCAGAAAAATATGTCTTTGTTTGTCAAAAAAAGATTATTCTTGCAAGTCCGAAAACTCTTAAGAACTCCAAATCCCAGTAGTTAATTTTGCAATCTCAACCAACTAGACAGTAAAATCTAGTAAAAGCCTCAAATAATATGTTTAACTATATTTCGTTTTTGTCTGATTGTGAACTGCAATCCCCTTGGCGGCCTACAATTCCGTTATTCATTAGATAAAAGGAGATTATTTGTGATATTATATTAACTATATGTTAGGATCCAACAAAAGATGCAATTTTATAGAAGATATTAACACAAATCTAGATAATTGAATACAAAAGAGGTGTATTCTCCTCCCAAGACGCCAAAGAGGACGTCCACACTCGTCTACCTATCAAGTCACACCAATATCAAAATAATAGCATAAACCTACAAGCGATGGCTAGCCCCCATATTTATAATAGAAAATTAGGGTTACTTGGCAAAGGGCGCGCGCGCGTGGCTTCATGGGCCGGTGGCTTCCACGGGTGCGGCTTGGGCTTGGGCCCGTGGCCTTCTGCGGGAATAGACCCACAGAGGTCTATCAATACCCCCCCAAAGAGCCACCTTTTCCTCAAGGTGGAAGTCTGGGAAACACGTCACCATCTCATCCATGTCCTCTCATGTGCTATCATACTCCGACAAGCCCTTCCATTGCAGCAACACCAGGCGCTCTCCTGTATCACTCCTCATAACCCTTTTCAACACCTCGGGCTCCAGCCTCACCTCCATATCGGCAGTAAGAGTCTCTGGTAAAGAAGGAAAAGGTGTGTGGTCGCCAATGGCCTGGTGCAACTGCGAAACATGGAAGAATGTGGGCAACTTAACCTGTAGGCTACCAGCCCGACCTTCGCCTAGACCTCGAAAGGTCCAAAATAACGCGGTGACAGTTTCTCATTCCCCATGTGAGCCACTGATCTCTGCCTATAGGGTCTCAGTTTCAGATGCACCATGTCTCCTAACTCAAACTGTACGTCATGACGGTGTAAGTCTGCCCTAGTCTTCATCACCTGCTGTGCCCTCGCCAAATAGAACTTTAACTCCTCCAGAATCCGGTCCCTCTCCGTTAGGTACTGCTCCACATCCGACACGGGTGTCGTCTCATGCCCATAATGTAGTAAGTGCGAGGGTCTCTGCCATACAGAATTCTGAAGGGTGTCGTCTGCGCCGCCGTGTGATATAAAATGTTATACCAATATTCCGCCCATGCTAGCCAACACGCCCACTCCTTAGGATTCTCTGAAATGAATCACCGCAGATAAGTCTCCACACTCATGTTTACTACCTCCGTCTGACCATCGGTCTGAGGATGGTAGGCCGTGCTCCGCTTCAATGCCGTCCCCTGCAACCTGAAAAGCTCCTGTCAGAATCTGCTCTGGAACACCTTATCTCGGTCCGAGACTATGGACTTTGGAGGTCCATGCAGACGAATGATCTTCCTCACAAACACCTCTGCCACCGATACTGCGCTGTAAGGATGCCGAAGCAGAACAAAGTGCGCATATTTGCTGAGGCGATCGACCACAACAAAAATGACGGTGTATCCACCCGACTTTAGCAACCCATCTATGAAGTCCATAGAGAGGCCCTCCCATACTCGATCCGGTAAGGATAGCGGCTGTAGTAGTCCCCCTGGGGACATCGCCTGGTACTTGTGACGCTGGCACACGTCACACTCTGCCACCATCCTCGCTACCTCCTTCATTTCCTTCCAGTAGACCTCCCTCGCCAGTCGCTGGTAGGTCTTGAGGACCCCAGAATGTCCTCCAATGGCACTGCCGTGAAATTCCTGAAATATGGCCGGTAGATATGCGGATGTCCTCAGTAGCACTAGCCTCTCCCAGTATAGCAGCCGTCCATCCTGAAGAGAATACCCCGAAAACTCAGTCGACCCTTGTAGAAGAGCCTCTCGTATACCTGCTAACTCCGGATCCTGCTCCACCTCCTGCTGTAGCGGGCCCCAGTCCTCAAGGACGGACACTGTTAGTGCTGCCAGCTCCGCCTTCTCCTCTCGCCGGGATAATGCATCAGCCGCCTTGTTCTCCAGCCCCGGCCGATACTCAATCTCAAACCTGTACCCATCAGCTTCCGAAGCCACTTCTGATGCTACTCTGCTACCATCCGCTGCTCTAATAGATACTTCAAGCTCCGCTGATCAGTGCGTACCAGGAAACTCCGCCTCAACAAGTACGACCGCCACTTCTGAATTGCCAAGACTATGGCCATGAAGCCATCAGCTCCCTCTCATAGATCGACCGCTAGCTGTCAAAACCTGGCTGAAGTAGGCAATAGGCCGCTGCTCCTGCATCAGCACGGCCCCCAATCCATGCCCTGACGCATCTGCCTCCACCACAAATGGTCTGGAAAAATCTGGTAGTGCCAGGACTGGCACTGTAGTCATGGCCTTCTTCAGCGTCTCAAATGCTGTCATCGCCTCCTCCCCCTAGTGGAACTGGTCCTTCTTTAATAACTCGGTCAACGGCCAGGCAATGGTCCCATATCCCTCCACAAACCTGCGGTAATAACCTGTCAGCCCTAGGAACCCCCGCAGCCCCCTGAGAGTGGTAGGGTGCAGCCAGTCCAGCATCGCCGTAATCTTCCCCCTGTCTGCTGTCACCCCATCTGCTGACACCACATCTCCCAGGTACTCCACCTGTGGTTATCCAAATAGGCATTTCTTCCTGTTCGCCACCAGCTGATGGTACGGCAACTCCGTAAACACCACCTGCAGATGGTCCAAGTGCTCCTCCAGGGTGCGACTGTATACTAGTATATCGTCAAAGAAAACAAGTACGAATCGCCTCAGGTACGAAGGTGGCTGGTGCGTTCGACAAGCCAAAGGGCATGACGAAAAACTCGTAGTGGCCTTCATGCGTCCTGAACGCCGTCTTGGGCACATCCTCCCGTCGCATCCTGATCTGATGGTAACCTGACTTGAGATCTATCTTGCCGAACCAGGCTGACCTATGTAACTCGTCTAGGAGCTCGTCTATCACCGGTATGGAAAACTTATCTGGCACTGTCTCTTTGTTCAAAGCTCGGTAGTCCACACAGAAGCGACAGCTCCCATCCTTCTTCACAAGGAGCACGGGGCTAGAGAATGGGCTCACACTAGGCTGAATCACTCCTGCCTCCACCATCTCGGCTACCATCCTCTCAATCTCGTCCTTCTGGTGCTGGGGGGTACCGATAGGGTCTGACACTGATGGGGGAAACCCCCTCCCGCAGTACAATGGCGTGCTCATGGTCCCTCAGCGGTGGCAGACCCCGTGGCTCCTGAAAGACCTCAAACTGTGCCAACATCTGCTGAACCTCCCCTGGCACGGTATGCTCTCCACTGGTCTCTATGTCTCCTCCCTCTGTCATGGTATACAGCTCAACCAGGTAACCGCCGTCCTCAGCCTGTAAGGTCCTCAACATGGTCTTCAATGACACTACCGCTCTGCAAAGACTAGGATCTCCCTGTAGGATGACCGCTCTCCCCTCATCCTGGAACAGAAGCTTCCAGTTCACAGTCATCTCCCTCAGCGTCTGCAACCAAGTCATGCCCAGGATGACATCAGTGATCCCCAAGTCTAGAGGCAGAAAGTCCGCCATCACATGTATCCCCTGTAAGATCAGCACCAACCCCCTGCAGACTCCCCGACTACTCTCCTTCTTCCCCGTGCCCATCATCACACTAAAGCTCCCGCAGTCGGTCAACTACAGTCCCTGCTGGTCCACCACTCTCCTGGAGATGAAATTATGGGTCGCCCCACTGTCTATCAGCACGGTCAACTCCTGCTCGCCGATCTCCCCCTTCAACTTTATGGTGTGTTTCGATGTGAACCCTACCACGGAGTTAAGGGACACCTCTACTACGTCAAGCTGATGGTCCTCGGGCTCCTCCTCCTGCTCAGGGCTCTCGTCCTCGACGTCCCCTTCCACGTCGTCATCCTCCAGCAGCAGAACCTGCAACTTGCGTCCTGCGCATCTGTGGCCTGGCGTAAACCTCTCATCACACCGGAAACATAACCCCTTCTGACGCTTCTCCCTCATCTCAGCATCTGTCATCCTCCTGAACTGTCCTCCTGCTGGGGTAGCGCTACTCCTCTCCTCCGTCTTCTCCCTGCTCGTCTGGACCGCCCCGTGGTGGTCCCTGCTCCTCCAGCTCCAGACGGGGTGCCCCTCGGTATCTGGCCACTATAGCCGCTCCTGACTCTCATATCCTCTGTCTGAACGTCTTCTACCATCTGCGCCATCTCTATGACCTCAGAAAGCCCACTGGGCTTGTAGGGTCTCACTGCAGCTCGAAGACTGGACCTCAGCCCCTTAAGGAAGGTGCCCTCCAGTGACTCGTCGAACACGCCATGTACTCTCCCCGCCAAGATCTCGAACCTCTCAATGTACTCTCGCACAGGTCCCTCCTATCTGAGGGCATATAGCTGCTCGTGAAGATTTTCCAAGCGGGGATCTCTGAACTTCTCCAACACGAGGTCCTTCGGCTCCTCCCAGCATCGAATTTGTTGCCTTCTCTCCTTCCATTGGTACCATCTCAAGGCTCTCCCCTCCACGTAAATAACTGCCGCCTCCAGCTTTTGTGCATCTGTCATGTGGTGCACTGCGAAATATCTCTCCGCGGTGAACAACCAGGCGTGGATCCTCCCCGTAAATAGTGGCATCTTCAGCTTCTGCACCCTGCAGTCTCCCCCAAAGTGCCCCTGATCGAGCCTCACCTCCATGCGGTGATACGGATGATAGTGTTGCCGCCTCTCATCTTGTGTCTCGTACTGTCTAGGTGGCCCTCCTCCACCGTCCCCTCGGTGACCCCCACGCCTGTCATCGAAGTCATCTCAATCTGCATCATCACCGAACGCAGCCTCGTAGCCTCCCCCGCCGTCATAATAATAGTCTCTCCCGCATCCGTCTCCGTAATACTGATCCTCCACCGCTGGTCGCTGTCCCAAAGGCCCGAAAATCCCCCCGAGGGCCTGTCCGCGCGTGTCTCCCCCGACAGCTGCCAGGGGGTCTCCTGTGCATATCGGCCCTCCGGCGGGACCCTCCGGGGCAGCCGGAGGGCCGGCAGACCCTGCCAGGCTTCTGGCAGTGTCGGCGGGCCCTGCCGGGGGTCCGGCGGGGTCGTCGGACCCTGGCGATGGCCGACAGGGACTGGCCAGCCCTGTCGCGCCTCGCTGCAAGCGGGGGGGCTCCCCCGCCCCACCTCCGCGGCGGCCGGCCCCCAGAACTGTTTTGGGGGTTCGGTCGCCCCTACTCGCTTAAGCGCGATGCCCAGAAAGGACGACTAGGGCCGCCGCCCCCTCTATGAAACTCCACCGCCCTTTGCCGCACCTCTTCGCGATAATCGGCCTTCCATGGTCCTTCATCTTCTTTCTCGTCTAATTCTTCCACGAAATAGGGTTGGTTTTGGGTAAAAAATCTCTTCTTTTTCCTTTTCCTTCTTCAAAGTTGCCGTCTTTGGTGTCGAATTAGGGTTTCCTTCGCCTTGTGGAATAGCCGTCAAGAGAGAGAGATGATCTTTGTAAATTGCTCGTCGTTCTTTACTTGACTTGCCATTATTTGATCGATGGATTCCACCACCGCTTCCATCGATTTCTTTACCCCTAAAATTTTCCCCATGAACTTTTCCTCCAACGCCTGAATTTTATCTTTCGATCTCGTCGCCGTCGCCATGGATCGTCACGCTCTGATACCAAATTGTTATGATCCAACAAAAGATGCAATTTTTATATAAGATATTAGCACAAATCTAGATAATTGAATACAAAAGAGGTGTATTCTCCTCCCAAGACGCCAAAGAGGCCGTCCGCACTCGTCTATCTATCAAGTCACACCAATATCAAAATAATAGCATAAACATACAAGCGACGGCTAGCCCCCATATTTATAATAGAAAATTAGGGTTACTTGGCAAAGGGCGCGCGCGCGTGGCTTCATGGGCCGGTGGCTTCCACGGGTGCGGCTTGGGCTTGGGCCCGTGGCCTTCTGCGGGAATAGACCCGCAGAGGTCTATCACTATCATTGTGCTGGAAAGTGATTTGGATGTCATGTGGGGAATTCAGCAGAGGAATTACATCCATTCGCCTTCACTAGAAAAGATAAATCATTGCCTCCATTTGTGATAGAAAAAGAGCAAAGGTGAGGGAAAGACACCGTAACCTCACAATGGCTCACTCTAGAAAATTGTTGTTGTAAAATAACATATAACTTTTTCCCCTTCTGTTATCAGTTACCTTCCCCGTGTTTTTTAGTTCTACTTTATACAAGGAGTTAACCATTTCATCCACGTATTGATGAGACTGGATAGCCACAGGCAGACAACTTCAATTAAAAGAATGGAAGCATAAGATATGACGTCACAAAAGAAATAATCTCATCGGCTTCAACAATCAGTAATAAGAAGCATAAGAATTCCACCAAACAACTCGGGTGAAAATCCACTAGTCGTGCAGTTGATCATGAAAAAGGGTTCTGATGACCTACTAAATTTTACTTGCCTCTAGAATTGAAAAGCTTTTGGTAACAAAGAATAAAATGATATGTTATCATTTCTTAAAATGAACTTTAAGAAAAAGAAATGTTCTAACTAACCTCTGAAATTGAAATTTTTATGCTAATAAAGATTATAAGAATAGTTTGTCACTTCTTAAGATGAATGGAACTTGAAGTGTTTAGTTATGAGGAAATTCTTAGATTTTCAATTTAGTTAATCATGATTTACAACAATAGAAATATTACATAATCGTGAAACGCCACACGAAAGAAAGGTGTGATGTTTCCCTCCCTATGCTACCTCTGGCCATCATGAAGAAACAAGGATACTAATAATGAAAGCACTAAAAAGATTTCATGTCTAAAAGCAAGGGGATAGAAACTGGCAGATAAAAGGAGAGACATTTGAACTACAAAAGCGACAGATTTTAAAAAACATACAGTTCTGCGCATTAACCGTTCAAAGCACCAAAAAGCATCTGCCTCATGCTCAACAAGTATTGATATCGGTGAACAAAGATCACTCATTCCTGCTCCAAAACTATATAGTCAGCATGGATATACACAAAACATAAGTGCACTTCCACTTACATTGTCATTGAGAACATTGAATCTTTCAATCAATGCAACTAGCAGTTTACTCACCTTGGCAGTAACCGATATCCTTATCAATCCATGAATAAACAGCTAGTATATCCCAAAGCTTTGCTTGATTTTCTTGGCTCTCATAGTAAACTAGCGCCCGGTCAGTACGAACTACGTCCAAACCTGTAGTAAAAGAATATAGTTAAAGCAGGAATTAGTTAGTAAACACAATTTATTGAAGCTTTTGTTTGCAGTTTTTTAAATGTCATCTGTAGTGTTAATGTTAATATACATCTTATTCACTTATGTGTTCTAGTAGTTTATAGAATTGGTACACGAGTAACACAGCTAGAATATGAAACACGCAAGGAAAAGACAAAACTGCCATTAATAAATGAGTAAACAAGGACAACAGGAACTTTTATGAGAAATCCATTACTTCCATAAACACCAAGCCCTCTCTAGCAAGCAAGATCCGGAAATATATGCAACTCTCGCAGAAGATGAAGACCATCTACATTAATGTATTTACGTCTGAAGAAAGGAGTTATTTACCCTATGTAAAGAATGTCTCTACTATTCCGGTTAGAACTGGGTTATATTGTTGGTTGTTGAAAAATTAGTTATTATCATACTATTTGCTAATATAAAATGCATGTATGAGTAAGTTAAGTGAGCGTAACCGATAGTTCTTCCTTTACAACAATCAATACGAGAATCAATTCAAAACAAAGAAGCCAACAAATCCACAAACAAGAGAAATATGCAGTAAAGATGGAGGGAGGGAGAGAGAGAATGAGAGAGAGTGCGAGAGAGAGAGATAGAGAGAGAGCGAGAGCGATAGATAGATAGAGCGAGAGAGCGAGAGAGTGAGACTGTAAGAGAACCAATCAAAACGGAGAAGTGCACAAATCCACAAACAATAGAAGTAGACAAAGATGGAGGGGGGAGTGAGAGAGATAGAGGGAAAGGGTGAGGGTGACTATGATATGAGACTAAGTCAAAACGGAGAAGCCTACAAAATCCACAAACAATAGAAATGGGCAAAAAGATGTTGGGGTGGAGGGAGGGGAAGGAGGGGGGCATGCGCACGCGCGTGTTCCACTCATATCAAAATAAGTGCAAGCCTCAGCTTTACTTTGTGGTTAAGGTCACTCATGGCATAGTTTAATTTCTTCTAGTGTAGAACCCCTTTAAGTACCAACAAAGAGCCAACCAAAAGTTTCAGATAAAGTCTTCTTGACCAAACACGTGCAAGGAAAGAAGCCCTGATCCTGCTAGAACTGTACTCGGGCAAGTCTGTCCAGGCGTTGGTCACAGTCAGCCATGTCTAGGCCAGTCGACCTGATACATTCAATGCTTTTAGCCTTAAAAAGTGGACACTGTTGCACCCAATGTTTGAAGGTCCTTCTAACACTCTATAATGGATCAGTTCCAAGGCTTCAAGATCTTCTGAAGATGATTTTGGTACCTGCTAAGTCACATGCGAATGATGATAATGAAGATGTAGATTGCTCCTATATTATTATAGGGCAATCTGTCAAGTTCCAACTTCCCAACTAGCGTGACTTCATTCGTCCTCAGTCCTCAAAGTAATTTAGCTACATAACCAAATTATTTTACCAGTGCGTTTGAAAAAACATTTTTTAAAACCAAACTTCACCCTTATCAGTGGTGACCTCAGCCCAAAAAATATTTTAAAACCCATGTATACCGAACAACTCGCTAAAACTTCCTAGGTGTAAATGCCTGTCTAAGAAAGTCCTTGGAATCTGAAATAAGTTCTGATTAGATATCAAAAGATTCAAAACAATTGCATTATGTTCAAACAATATGCATAACCCAACTGTTTAAACAATGGATACTTGTGTCAAATAGAAACAAAACAGAAAACATGAAAAACATGAAAATATTGCTTAAGACCATTATTGATATCCTTTTGGGAGTAATTTACTTACTGTTCAAGAAAATGAATAATAATTGTTCTAATTAAAGTTTTCACCTAACCTTACACCATTCTTTGTTATATTATTGGCAGCAAGCCAAGGTGTACAAATGTTAAAGACTTGAGAAGAAAGAACCGCATATAATAACATGGCTTCTTATATCTGGAAATTGTGAAGCACTCCAACCAGCCTTTCTGATTTCAAATATAAAATTATAGATATACGATAACAAGATGTATGGATGTTGGATGAATATGCAATATCATCCACAAGTATAATCATTGACACAAACTCAAGAAATCAATTTCTGGTGATAGTCAAAAGAACAGCAAAGGAATGACATTACATCGGTTTACATTATGCTGATTCCACAATGGTAAGAAGTGACAGCTATTATCATTTTCAAAAAACCACAGACCAATTCATAGAATGAGCTGATACTAGAAAGATGAGCATCAGCAATATATCATTCTTCTGTTGCTTTGCCATGAATCATGATCAGTGGTGGATAGATGAAAAGGTTATATTTAGGATTGGGTTATAGTTACATCCTGTTACGCCTATTTGACCGAGACCCCAAAAGACACGAGCCCAGGAGCCCGACTACTGGTCGAAGGCCCACCTGCATCCTCAAGCCCATTCAACAAAGGCCCTGTAAGGGATCTTCTCGAATGTCGATCCGACCCGGCCCCGATAACCCGCTGGACACTCACCCACTCCTGCGAAAACCGTTCCCTCGAACGCGCGACCACTAAATGGCGGTAATGGGGAGGTGCTGGAATGGCGAAGAGAGCGGCGGCGAGGGGGCGGATTGAGGGGGCACGATCGAGGGCGGGTGTGGGACGTGGGCCAGAGGCAATCACGCAGGGAGCTCTACAAAAGGGCTCGGAGGACGACGAAGAAGAGGACCGCATCTCAGGTAACAAAACCTAAGGTACTCCATCAACGACCTCGTTCCCCCAATTCATCTCCTTTCTCCCCCGCTCGCGCCGAGAGACGCCGTTACGATCTCCTCACGAGTCGAACCGTCTCCGCCGGGCCTCCTTTCTCAGATCACTATCTGACTTAGGCATCGGAGGGGATTTGGCCGGAACCGAGGTCCGGCCCCCTGACGAGCGTTCTCGTCTACGCAGGTGGACAGCTGATCAACGGGCCGAGGCTACCCCTCGCCCCTTTCCGACCACTCGATCGACTGGATAGTGAGGCTTCCCCTCACCGTCAACCTGCCGAGGCCGAGCACGCCCTACCGAGGCCGAGCGTCTTAGTCGGGTCCGAGATTCCCCCTCGCCTCCCGTCGGTCGTGCATCTACCCGGGCGACTGAGGCTACCCCTCGTCCCCCTTTCAGCCGAGGCCGAGCACGTCTATCCGAGGCCGAGCGTCTCAACCAGGGCCGAGGCTTCCCTTCGCCCCTTCTGCACCAATTCGAAGCCCCCCAAGGGACCCAAAGCGGGCCCCTTGACCACGTTGACCGGGTTCTCCACGGTCAACGCTTTGTAGTGAGAAAACACTCTGAAACATCTGGCGCCGTCTGTGGGAAACCTGAAGATCATCCCACAAAGCAGAAAACCACACCAACAATGGCACGAGCCAGCAACGGAAGGAAACGCATGCCCCCCATCCCTGAGGAGGGGAATGACGCATCGAATGGCAACCCCGAGGACATGCCCGTCGGCGACCGCCATGCCCTCTCAACCGAAGAGACCGGCGGTTCAGAACTGGCCACGCAAGGACAACTCTGCGCCCTGGCTCAGGAGACCAACGCAAGCCTCCAGACGTTGGTCGCGACGGTGCAGCAACTCGTCGGCCCGGCGCCGCCCAACAGGGGCACGTTGGACGATGGCCATCGATGGACAGGGGATCCCCCGCACTTACGGTCTGCCGTGGTCGACGATCACGGGGCCCAGAAACCGAACACGGAGCGTCGGTTCACGCTGTCCGGCTCTCGTCAGGCGAGGTCACGCGCCTCCTCACCCTATCGTGAAAGGAGCCGAAGAGAGACCGAAGGGACGGACGGCGAATCGAGGACGACATCGTCTCGTCGATCACGGTCGTCCCGCCGCAGGAGAAGCGAACGACACCACTCGAGAGACCGATCACGGCGGAGCAGGAGCTCCCGCAGGAGGAGTCGGGAGCGTCGGGGCAGCCCGACCCCCAGCGTGGCGAAGGCTGCGGAGCCAGCCCCGCTGGCGCCGGTGCTACCTCCACCCCCGATCGATCCAGAGGCAGGCGAGTACCGCATCCCCGGAGGCATCCACGGAGACCGGTGTCCCTTATCACGGAGAATAACCGACGCACTGGTCCCCTCTCGATTCAGGATCCCGGTGCTGGGAAAGTACGACGGAATAGGAGACCCGGCACACCACGTGATGGACTACGAGGGGGACATGGCCTTCCAGGGAGCTGACGATGACCTGCTTTGCCGGGGCTTCTATTCTACTCTCAGGGGAGCGGCGAGGATCTGGTACCACAGCCTGCCCGGCCGCTCCATCGACAGTTTCGAACAACTCGCCCAGTTGTTCAGCAAACAGTTCATGGCGGGGAGGCTGATCAAACCTGGTGCTGAACATCTGTTCAACATAGTGCAAGGCCCGGCCGAGCCACTCCGACAGTTCATGCGCCGCTTCAATGCGGAAAGGCTGAACGTGAACAACCCACCCGACCTGGTGGTCCAGACGGCCCTTAAGAAAGGACTTCGCCACAGGGGCCTCAAGAAGTCCCTACACAACGACCCCCCGAAGGACCTCCCCGGGATCATGGCAAGGGCCAAACGCTTCATGCTGACCGAGGAGGCCTTGGCCGAGGATGCAGGAAAAGCCGCTCGAGGGACCAAGCGCGGCGACGGCGGACGAGTTAGCCCCGAAGGGTACCGGACCGAGAAGAGGCAGAGGAACAGGCAGCGGGGAGAAAGCGCGAGGGACATCACCCCGGACGCCATTCTCGCCCAAGTACAGAAGGAAGAGCGAGCTGATCGCCCCCCACCGAAGGCTAAAAGAGGCGGGAAGAACAGGGAGAAGTACTGCAAGTACCACAAGGACGATGGTCATGACACAGAAGATTGCTGGCATTTGAAAAAGGACATTGAGAAGCTGATGAGCCGAGGGCACGCCAGGAATCAGGCCGACGAGCCGGCCCACGGAGAAGGGACCTCCACACAGCCAGACAAGGGGAAGAAGATCAACACCATCCAAGGCCCCATCCGCATCATAGAGTGAGCGGGCGACGTCTCTCCCCCCGGAAGCGGCCTAGTATGAGGGAGTTATCTAAGTTCACATCCCTCTGTCTAGCTTCATTTCTTTTCTTTCCATTTCCTCCAAATGTACCGGTCCGGCAGGACTCTTGAGAGTACAAATGCATCCCTTTTTGTTATCTTCGTTTAAAACCCCGATGGAGTTGACATGACACCAATAGCATGAAAGGTTGGGGACCGCCGCCTCACTGGAGGAGGAAGAGGAGCTTTGCCCTCGCCGACCGACTCCAGCGCCCATAAGTCTGGGGGCAATTCCCCCAGCAGGCACGGACGCCGACCGATCCTAAGCCGAGGAGCTTTGTCCTCGCCGACCGACTCCAGCGCTCATAAGTCTGGGGGAAATTCCCCCAGCAGGCGCGGACGCCGACCGGTCCTAAGCCGAGGAGCTTTGCCCTCGCCCACCGACTCCAGCGCCATAAGTCTGGGGGCAATTCCCCCAGCAGGCACGGACGCCGACCGGTCCTAAGCCGAGGAGCTTCGCCCTCGCCGACCGACTCCAGCGCTCATAAGTCTGGGGGCAATTCCCCCAGCAGGCACGGACGCCGACCGAGTAGCTTTGCCCTCGCCGACCGACTCCAGCGCTCATAAGTCTGGGGGCAATTCCCCCAGCAGGCACGGACGCCGACCGGTCCTAAGCCGAGGAGCTTTGCCCTCGCCGACCGACACCAGCGCTCATAAGTCTGGGGGCAATTTCCCCAGCAGGCACGGACGCCGACCGGTCCTAAGCCGAGGAGCTCTGCCCTCGCTGACCGACTCCTGCGCCCCTAAGTCTGGGGAGAATCCCCCCAGCCAACGCCAGCTTCGTCCATTCCTAAGCCAAGAACAAGGCGACAACGCAAAGTACACAAGAAGTCCAAGTAAGTCGATTTCGTTTATAATAGCTAACCAGAATACAAAAATGCGTCTTATTTACAGGGGATCAAGGCGAAGGAAACACCCTACAAACAATCTACACACGACGAATGACAGAGTTCTTCGCCTACAGAAGCTAGATCGACACCGACAGAGCAAAATTGGTTGACAAAGACCCGAAGTAGGTAGCCCAAGCTAGCAGCCATGCAACCAGCAATTATTGGCCATGGAGCCGATAACGAAGCCGAAGGAGATAGCGGGGGCCAGGGATCCATTTCAAGTAGACCGGCCCAAAGCGAAGCGAATGCTTAAAAATTTGAGGATAAGGCCGGGAGGGACGGCTTAGGGAGCCCGAGCTCGGGAGGACACATCATCGGGCACTTCGCCCTGCTCGGAGCGAGGGGGATCGACCGGCGGTGGGGCTTGCCGAACACGCTCCGCACATTCCCGGAAAGAAGACTGGATGACTTCGACGATCCGAGGGGCGATGAGGTCTTCATACTTACCGAAGGCCTCCCTGAGAACCTCGAAGATCCTCTTCCCCAGGGTCTCGACGACGCCCTTCTCCACCTCCTCTGCAAGCCGCACCACCTGGCGCCGATCCGACAGTTCCCTCTGAAGCTCCTCCCTCTCCAGACGGAACGACTCCGCCGCTTCCTCAGCCGACTGATGAGCATCCTCCAGCTTTCCCTGGAGGTCACCCACTCGTCCCTCCAACTCGGCCACACGGAGGTTGAGACGCCGAGACTCCATCTGGGCCTCCGTCATAGCCACCTCAGCCGCCCCGGCCCGCTCCTGAGCCCTCATGGAGGACTCCTCCAGCTCCCTCAAGCGGACGGCTCGACACTGCAACTCCACAGCGAGCGCTGAACCCTGAAAAGACGAGACATGGGCTAAGAAAAGGATAAAGAGAAAGAGAGGATAGCAAGATAACCGAACCTGTTGAAGGATCCAGACCAAGGAATCCGACATCTTGTCGGCCGGGATCTTCTTGAGGAGGCTGCGGTCCCGGGGAGGGACGGAGACCTCGGCAACCTGCTGGGCCAGGGCTCGGTCAACAAACATCGAACTCCCAGGGACGACGATCGAAGCCAAGTCGCTCGCCAACAAGGCCCCGACCCCTGGTGATACGGGCGAAGACGCTGCGAGGGGGGTGGCTGGCAAAGCCATCGAAGGATCCCGGCGGTCGCCACGGGAAGCGCGGAACCTGCCGGACCGGAGGAATCCACGTCCTCCTTCCTCTTCTTTCCACCGTGGGGCTCCGAAGGCGCCGGAGGGGAACGCTTCCGCCTCGCACCATACTCACCCCCCGGAAGGGGATCGCCAGAAGAAGAGGCGGGAGGCGCGGCCACCACCTTACCCACGGAAGGCTCGGCTCGGCGCACTTCCTCCTCAACGGTCCTCCGAGGCGCCCTTCCAGAGGTACTACCTCGGCTCCGAGCGGCTCCACGACGGATCAGCTCATCGACGTCACGGACGAATTCGCGGCCAGCCATCCCTGCAAAGGAGACCGAAATCAGGATGAGACATAGGGCGATCCGGGGATGAAAAAGCGACCTACCCGGAGACCACAAGACGGCCTTCAGGAGTAGGTCGTCCAACAAAGACCAGATGGACTTCGTTTCCAAAGGAAGAGCCAACAGAAGCGCAGCGGCTGCCCGGTCGGCGTCTGAGAGAACTAACGACGGGCGAGGATGGACAGAACTGCCCCAGCTTGTTAGAATCTGGGCCTCACCCAAGAAGACCACGAAAACATAATCCGAGTTCCAATCCCCTGACCAGCGAGGTAACCCGATCAGGCATTCCCTCCTCGAACGAGCTCGGAGTAGCAGCCATGACCCCGGGCCGACCGTCTGGACCTGGTAAAAGTGGAAGAGAAGGGGGAGAGTCGGCTCCAGACCACGGGTACAGCAGAGCGTTACGAAGCCCGTCAGTACCGCGATCGAACACGGGGTGAACTGACACAGGGACACTGTGAAATGTTCCATGACCTGGATGAAGAAGGGATGGAGCGGGAAGCGAAGACCCAGGCGGAACATCTCGACGTAGACGCCGACCTCATTGCTCCTCGGAAGGCAAATCCGCTCGTCGACAAATGGAACCCGAACCTCGTATGGGAAGCAGAGATATCTTTCCCGGATCTCCGCGGCCACCGAAGGAGGGGTCCTCGACGGCGTACGGAGGACAACCGGGGGCACATTGAGCCGTACGGCAGCCGACGCCACGTTATCACGGGCGTAGTCTGGAAAAAGTTTCTCCTTCCCCTTATCCTGAAGAGAACGACTCCCGGCGGGGGAACCTGATCCCCCTAGCCGGGGCTCACCCCGCCTGGACTCCGAAGGATCCCTTGCCCTTTGACCAGAACCGCCTATCCTAAGGGCAGCCATAAGATGAAAGCGAGAGAGGAATTACCTTTTTTCGACTAGTCTGGAGAAGGCAAGGAAGCGAAGGCGACGGAAAACTCCGAGTTGTGGAAAGCTTTGAATACCGGGAGAAGCAAGAGAGAAGTGGAGATCAACGCGGCTGAGGATTTTATATACCGGGCGCAGGGGTGAATTCGAAGCGGCTGACAAGAACGCGCGGCAGGCTTCGAAGAACTGGCGGCGTTTCGAAACCGGCGCCAGGGGAAGTCCAATCGATCCGCCTCATCATGACCTACATTTATGACCACGCCTCGGCTGAAGCGCCACTCGGAACCCCAGGAGGCGAAGCGGTTATACCAAGCTAGCCGAGGCCGATCGATCCCACCGATGGCGGCGCCCGAACCCCTCAGCTTCTCAATTGAAGACGACCCCGCGAACGGAGGGGGTAAGTTTGCAGCCACACGTGACGGCATCAGAGGACCAACGGCGCTTCGGAGCCTGCGCCTTAAAAATATCGAACGGGCCCACCCATGATAACGACTAATAAATGAGTCGGCATCAACTGGCGAGCTTGTCAAAATCGGCAGAGGTCACATCGGCCGAGCCGAACAGGCTGAAGCCAATCAACTCGACCGATGGGGGCAATTGTTACGCCTATTTGACCGAGACCCCAAAAGACACGAGCCCAGGAGCCCGACTACTGGTCGAAGGCCCACCTGCATCCTCAAGCCCATTCAACAAAGGCCATGTAAGGGATCTTCTCGAATGTCGATCCGACCCGGCCCCGATAACCCGCTGGACACTCACCCACTCCTGCGAAAACCGTTCCCCCGAACGCGCGACCACTAAATGGCGGTAATGGGGAGGTGCTGGAATGGCGAAGAGAGCGGCGGCGAGGGGGCGGATTGAGGGGGCACGATCGAGGGCGGGCGTGGGACGTGGGCCAGAGGCAATCACGCAGGGAGCTCTACAAAAGGGCTCGGAGGACGACGAAGAAGAGGACCGCATCTCAGGTAACAAAACCTAAGGTACTCCATCAACGACCTCGTTCCCCCAATTCATCTCCTTTCTCCCCCGCTCGCGCCGAGAGACGCCGTTACGATCTCCTCACGAGTCGAACCGTCTCCGCCGGGCCTCCTTTCTCAGATCACTATCTGACTTAGGCATCGGAGGGGATTTGGCCGGAACCAAGGTCCGGCCCCCTGACGAGCGTTCTCGTCTACGCAGGTGGACAGCTGATCAACGGGCCGAGGCTACCCCTCGCCCCTTTCCGACCACTCGATCGACTGGATAGTGAGGCTTCCCCTCACCGTCAACCTGCCGAGGCCGAGCACGCCCTACCGAGGCCGAGCGTCTTAGTCGGGTCCGAGATTCCCCCTCGCCTCCCGTCGGCCGTGCATCTACCCGGGCGACTGAGGCTACCCCTCGTCCCCCTTTCAGCCGAGGCCGAGCACGTCTATCCGAGGCCGAGCGTCTCAACCAGGGCCGAGGCTTCCCCTCGCCCCTTCTGCACCAATTCGAAGCCCCCCAAGGGACCCAAAGCGGGCCCCTTGACCACGTTGACCGGGTTCTCCACGGTCAACGCTTTGTAGTGAGAAAACACTCTGAAACACATCCTACTATGCATGTGCTGAAATTTGGGTGTCAAGGAACTCAATAAAGAAGAGAAATTTCAGCACATGATTCCATAATAACTTAAATAATTAAAAAATACAATCAGTTAAAAACACATACAAATATAATAGTAAACTGCAGTGATATTTCACGCCACTAGGAAGATAAGTACTGAGATGTTTTATTCCAATCTAAAAAAGGATCGAAGTAAATCCTTACTTCATCATCCATTTCCAAGAAAATTTATCCTATCTAACCATTTGTATCTTAAGAACTAATTCAGCATAGAACTTTCTAGCTATTACTAATAGACAAACTATCCAATAAGCAACAAGAAATATAATTGTCCAGACAAAATGCATATGAAACTTAAAGGTAGAGCAAAAGAACTTAGGCATATCAAATCTGTTATGGTTCAAGAAAGTTATTATTACTGTTTTTACCAATCTGATGCAAAGTAAGCTTCCACTGGATGACATCTCTGTCCATGATTACATTCTCATTGTTATTATCATGCTGCATATTCCCTGTTGAAGAAACGCCATTGGGGTCCTCAACAGGCTGACCATCTTCTGTTATCAGCGGTGTTGTGGCCAGTCTTCCACTACCAACTATTGGCTCCATTTCCATGCATTTTGACTTCAACGTTTCATACTCTGATCTGCCATGTTTAGTATGAGTGTAACTTATATCAAAGAAAAAAGGTACATCACAGTAGAAGAGAAGACAACAAAACGTTATCATGTCTAAACATGATGACTTCTAATTCATTATCTGAATAAATAATTGAAGTGGTAGAAAACATGCAATCAGCAAAGTAAAATGTGCATGAGTCACATGACAGAAGGAAAGAGTGAAGCACAAAGCACAAGTGTATATTTATGTGAATCAATTATGTGCGGATAATTAAAGAGAAATAAATTACTACCTCCGACTTAGTCTCAACTGAGTACGCTCATCAAAAGTACTATCAGGGTCATAACACCCAAGCAAAAATTCCCAAACCACTCCCTTAATTGTTGGATGCACTCCCTGTCATAATTTAAAAAGAGAAAGAAAAAGACCATGAATAAAATTTCCTAGCACAAAATATACATCAATTCAAGACATGCAAGTTCCACATACTCAACAAAAATGAAGATCAACATGAATTCTCATCAAATTAACATATGGATATGCCATAAATTACAGAACTAGCAACTTCAAGCTCATTGAAGTTTGCAGTTTGGTTATAAAGATGTCACAAATTCACAGACGTATGGTTCCGTCCTAGTCAACAATATCATACCCTTTCTTTTCCGTCAGAAACAACATTCCTTGAATATGAGTAGGTTGACAGTGCTTGGGAGATTTATTAGAAGTTGGTAATGCAAGTTGAGATGGAGTTCAAATGCAAAACCTATGTACAATAATTTAATAGCATCCCACAACACTGGTTTCGATATTCCACCTCCATACAAAATTGATTTGCAAAATGGTTCGGGATAAATGGAAAAGGCAAAGGCAAAAGATTAGTAACGTTTGCTTCTTGCTTCTTGCAATGAAGATTTTGTCATTTTGTCATTTTTTTTCCAGTCAAAAGAATACTATCTTGAAGTGAAGCTAAACAAATATGTCTGATTACAATGAGGCATAATAGATGAGAGGGAGCGGTGATTATGATTGTGGGATCAAAGGAAACTTGGAGAGGGCAAAGCGTGTGAGATGAGCATGACATAGAATGGAACTTGAAGCATATGCAAGGAGGAGAAAATAGAAAGAAAAAAGAAAGAGGAAAAGAAGGAAACCGAAAAAAATTAACTTTTGGAGCACAAATGTGATTTGCCCCAATTTTATTTTTAAGATGTATGTGTAAAAAAGGAACTCTGAAAATACTCATGAGGAAAGGCCATTCAAATTTCAACTTGTGTACTAGAAATTGTAATTTGAGCCATTGGATTTGAGAAGATGCCACTCCAAATCTAAGAAGAGCTCAGGAGAAAATACCACTCAATTCCAATTTGAGAAGAAAGAGGATGGCATGGATGGATTTGTAAAGAATGATGAAATTTGTAATAAAAACAGAGGTGAACTTGGATGAGATAAAAGAAATGGACAGGGCATGAAAGTTATGTATTCTGACATGGATTGGATGTTGAAATCCTGCAAGGGGTTTAAAGCACAACTGCTTGGAGTAAAAAGAGCTACTTGCATCTCTTAGCTCAATTCCATATTGCATCCTTTTGCATTCATAATTGAATATATCCGTTACCAATAGCTTAATGGATAATCAAATTATCTGTTACCAATAACCAATGTTAAGCGCCATGTTAATCAACTCACCTGTAAAACCGAATAAATCTATATTACAATTGAGGGATGCATCTTCTGTTGAGATATTGAGTCTCACCTTATGTGGTTTTGATGATAAACAAATGTTACATCTAACATCTTTTAGTGCAGAAGCTTAAGGCGAATCAAATAAAACACTAAATGGATTAGTGATGAGATAAACAAGGCAATGGATCAATTGGAGCAAGACAAAGAGCTTATGAAGCAAGAATACATCAACGGACTTCATTGTAAAATTGTAATTGATAAATTTTTTCTTTCTTTAGCTTGTTAAGGCCTTGCTAGAAGCTCACACATAAATAATAACATCATAAAAATTATTTTAAAATGTTTTTAAAAGGTTTTTCATGTCATATCATATGTATCAGTGTTGCGAGTTGACTATTCTTTGAATATGAGTCGACTACCATCAATACAGAGAACATGACAGTAGCTTACTACAGAAAATAGTCGACTACAGTTGTTAGAGTATTCGATTACCTCTGTGATAGTTAACTACTCTAATAACAGCAGTCGACTACCTTCAGCCCAATAGACAGAAAACACAGTTTCGCGATTTATTTTTTCATCCGTTGGGGAGTTTTTTTGGAAACGATTTTCAATGGTTTCACACACACACACACATATATGCTGAGTTTACTGAGTCGTTGTAATAATGAAATTTTTGAGCAAAAATTAAGTTTTAAAAAGTATTTCTAAATCTCTTTCAAAAGTACTCAAAGTTTTTCTTGGCCTATGTTTTAAAAGAGATTTTCAAATCTTTCTTAGCCAATATTGAGTCTGTTGAGATATTAAGTCTCATCTCGTGTGGTTTTGATGATAAACAAATATTACATCTAACATCTTTTAGTGCAGAAGCTTAAGGCAAATCAAATAAAGCACTAAATGGCGTAATGATGTGATAAACAAGGCCATAGATCAATTGTGCAAGACAAAGAGCTTAAGAAGCAAGAATTCATCAACGGACTTCATTCTAAAATAGTAATGGTGTATTTTCTTTCTTTAGCTTGTTAAGACCTCGATAGAAGCTCACACACACATATGAACATCATAAAAATTATTTTAAAATGTTTTAAAAGGTTTTACATGGCATATCATATGTATCAGTGTTGCGAGTCGACTGCTCTTTGAATATAAGTCGACTACCATCGATACAGAGAACATGTCAGTAGCTAACTACAGAAAGTAGTCGAATGCAGTTGTTAGAGTAGTCGACTACTCCAACAAGAGTAATCAACTACCATCAGCCCAATAGACAGAAAAAACAGTTCCGTGATTTACGAAAAATTATTTTTTCATTCGTTGGAGGGGTGTTTTTGGAAACAATTTTTAATGATTTTTCACCCAAATATATATGGTGAGTTTACTGCGTCTGTTGTAATGAAATTTTGGAGCAAAAATTAAGTTTTAAAAAGTATTTATAAAGCTCTTTCAAAAGTCCTCATAGTTTTTCTTGGCCTGTGTTCTAAAAGAGATTTTCAAATCTTTCTTGGCCAATGTTGCTTGATCTCCCAAAGCTTTCAACTCCATCTTCCATTAGAGAGCAACACTATAGCCATCACATCTACATAAGGCTTCAAAGCAAGACTATAAGTAAAAGTGTATCAACTTCAAGTGTAAGTGAAAATTCTCAAGTGTGAAGGCGGTAAGTTTTCTCTTGGAAAGAGATATGTTGTAAGAAATTCCTATTGGGAAGAAGTGTTATGAGAATAAGTGTTATAACTATTTAGAAAATAGTGGATTTAGCCGAGTGGGACTCAGGTGGCTGGATATAGGATAAACCAAGTGGGACTTGGGTATCCGAACCATGGTATATCTTGTGTTAGCGTTTGCTATTCAATTTTTGTGATTATTACTTTATCTCTTACTTGTTTATTTTCGTTGCATACTTTTAGCAAATGATAATTGTTGATTAAGTTTAATTTGAGTAACTTCATTTGTAAACCTAGGTAGATTATCTTGAGAAATTTTTATACACTAATCACCACCTTCTAGTGTCTACTTGCCGTCCACAGGAGGTCGCAGCATCTTTTATATATGACAAAGGGGTTGATAGAGTGATGGCCAGTATTTGACCACCTCATTAAGTGGGTCTCTCTTCCTCCCTTCTCAAAAAGGCACATGCACCCAAGGTCACACCCACACATACACTCACCCTTCTCACATACTCTCATGCACCCATTTCCGCATGGGATGGGGAGGGGGGTTTGCTGGAGCCCGTGTATTTTCTAGTGTATTTTTATATATGATGAGAATATTTGCTACATATTAATATAACTATGTTCACCATGCTATAAATCAGATATAAAACCTTACTTTAAATATTGAACTGATAGTGATGTCCATAATCAAAGGACACCCTTTCTGTTTCCTAAAATTTTATTTTTATGATAAATTGTGTCAAAATTACCAACATAAACTTAGCAATGCTATTCTTCATCATAAAAATAATCTAAATCATATATTACACGAAATTGTATATTACACTGTAATAATGTTTGAGGTATCAAACTACATTTATAGAAGCACTCTTAATAGTAGAAGATGTGATATAACAAGTTTCTTACCCCTCTTTGTATCGAGTCCTCAGAGAAGACCTCAAGAGACTAGCCACTGCCACTCAAATTCCTATTTGATTGTATGGAGGATAACATGAATGGAAATTGTCAAGTCGTAAGTGAAATCCTACAATGAAGTTCAACATACACTGATTGGAGCACAAAGAGATACTTGCATTTCTTAGCTAAATTTCATATAGCGTCTTTTTGCATTCGGATGTGAAGAATCAAATTATCCATACCAATAGCTAATGCCAATCGCCATGTTAACAAAGTTCTTTTTTCATCTCTTTTTTTGAAAGTGCCATGTTAACTAAGTTACTTGTAAAACCACATGAACATATTTATACAGGTGATGAGAATATTTACTGCATATTTAGCGAATATCTCACTGCATCATAAAGCAGATTTAAGAAGCAGTCATAGAACATGTATTTGTAAGCCTTATTTTTTTTAATATTGAACTATCAATGATAGTGACGTCTCATAATCAAATGGCACCCTTTATGCTTCAATTTTTATGATAAATTATGTGAAAATTACTAAAGTGATATTCTTCATCTTACCCATATACATCGGATATTACAGTGTAATGATGCTTGAGGAGCCAAAATGCATGTAAAGTAGCCATATTAACATTTGAAGATGTGCTTAAGCATTCAAATCACAACTCTCTTACCCCTCTCTGTATTCGGCTAATTACTGTGGCGATATCCAAATGTCCGTCCTCAGAGAACGAGGCGTGCCATCTTCTTGCACTGAGAGTTCTCCCAATCTGAAGAAAGCAACTAATAGTTCATATTGCATGATAAAAAAGATTCATGTAAAATTGAAATATATATGGAAACTTTAAAACCTTAACTTATGTTGCACTCAAAATCGACGGGTTGGTACTTGGTACGTTAGCATTTCAACAAAAGGAAGTCAATGGTAGTTTAGTTCACGTTTTTTGCTCATGATTCATGATATAAGGTTGACTGCTTTCTACTTAATGTGAAATTTGATACAATGAACCGTGCATGAGAAATCACTTTGTCATGTACTTGCATGCAAACTTTTACCTTTCTAGCATTCTCTCGCCAAGAGTATGTTCACAATTAATGGTTGCTTTCATGATATTCAATCAACAAGATGATGTTCTTAAATTTTAAATAAAGAGCCGGAAAAAACAAAAAGATAATGCTATCACAAATATATGACAAAATCACAAAAAAAGGCAAAAATATAATAAATCCCAGAATTTAAGAAGCTGACCCTGGGCCTGAAATGAGTATTGGGGACATCATTGCGGCACTCTGGACGAATCGCATAGAAAGCATCGGGATCCCAAGGCTCAGCAGCTCCCATACAGCAATTCATTTTTTATAAATAAATCTCCCCAAATTCTCTGCAACAAAATCCCTAAATCCTCTTGATCCCAGCAATTTGTAATTGATACCGAAATGAAACGATAAAAATGTACGTTTAATTAAAAGGAACTTTAATCGCTACCTTTCAAAGGAAACGGACGCGCGAATCAATCGAATCGACCGGTGCAGGCAATCGATTGGACCGATGAAGAAGGATTTAGGATTAGGGTTTAGTTCAGAATTTGGGCGAAAGGAGGGAGACGAAGTTATATGCCCTTTTTTTTGAATTTATATGAAAAGAAAAAAAAATAGTTATCGTTTTAAGATTAATAACCTCATCTCGGTTCTCAAAAAATTGAGACGCGGGATTTAGGGATCCGAGTATTTTCGTGGCCGTCGCATATCAGTCGTCCGTTTGTGAATGTTGTACGGCTGGTATCGGACATCGAATTTTTCGATTTTTCTGTTTATTTTTTGTTTTTTAATGGAATGCAGCGAATATTTGTTGGAAAAGTGCTGGAACTAACATAATACAGTGCACGTTGGCACGGTTGTTACGAAATACGTTTAGTGGGGACCACTGTGCAATGTGACCGTTGGGACAGTGTTTATTTTAGTGTTTTCTCAACACTAAAGCCGTCGTAGAGGGAGACAAAGTTTAGGGCCCTTTTTTGAATTTACATGGAAAGAAAAACAATTAGTTATCGTTTAAAGATTAATAACCTAATCTCGGTTCTAAAAAATGAGAAGCGGGATTTAGGGATCCGAGTATTTTCGTGACCGTTGCATATCAGTCGTCCATTTGTGAATGTTGTACGGATAGTTTCGGACATCGAATTTTTCGCTTTTTCTTTTTTTAAATGAAATGCAACAAATATTTTTTGGAAAGTGTTGGAACTGACATGATACAGTGTACGTTAGCACAGGTTGTTACGAAATACGTTTAGTGGGGACCACTGTGTAATGTGACTGTTAGAACCTAACGGGCTTTGTTATCCGACATCATTAATTTTAGTGTTTGCTCACCACTAAAGTCGTCGGAAGATGGGGGAAGGGAGACGAAGTTAAAGGCCCTTTTTTGAATTTACATGGAAAAAAAACAATTAGTTATCGTTTAAAGATTAATAACCTAATCTCGGTTCTCAAAAAATTGAGAAGCGGGATTTAGGGATCCGAGTATTTTCGTGACCGTCGTATATCAGCCGTCCGTTTGTGAATGTTGTACGGCTGGTTTCGGACATCAAATTTTTCGATTTTTCTGTTTTTTGTTTTGTTTTTAATGAAATGCAGCGAATATTTGTTGGAAAAGTGCTGGAACTGACATAATACAGCGCACGTTAGTACGAAATGCTTTTGACCATTAGAACCTAACGGGTTGTGTTATCCGACAGCGTTTATTTTAGTGTTTTTTCACCACTAAAGTCGTCGGAAGATAGTCCGGTTGCAGCTGTTGCTGTGAGATAACGTGGACAGTTGACTGGGCATTGGGAAAGCTGTCCACTGTCGGAAAGTACTCCCATCCAAGCTATTCGAGTCGGGTCTCAGCTAATTCCGTGTCTCCTGCAACACACGGAGTTCTTGTGGGGGGGTTGGATCTATGGTCCGGCCTAATCCCTCATATGCTTAAGTCGGCAGATGACTCGAGGAGGCTCGGGGTAACTATGTCCAACCAGTTGAGAGGTCGACCGCTAGTTATCGTGTCGAGCTATGGATGAAATGTATAAGGTGGAGCAAATACCGGCTGCAAGAATACCTGATTACTGGTTCTCTGAGAATTGTCATATATCTCATTGTTCAAGAGACTATTTATAGGCAATGGTCTTGTGAGCGCCGTCCGAGGATTACGCCCGAGCATTTAAGGCACTTTATTACATTTGGCACGATCTGTCGTCATTGATGATGAGCTTAACGGTTGATCATTGATTCCCCTCATTTATGAGCCAAATGGTTAAATGAGAGAGTGCAACAGCCTACCGAACTTCGTCTTGAATTGAGAAAGATAGAGAGGGAGGGACGGTCGGCCTCCCACGAGGGCTTCCATGATGTTTGTTCGGAGTTGTGGACTTCATTGGGCTTTGGGACTCAACCAGTTCAAACAAATAATTAAGTGACCGGTGGTGACCAGTGGGCCGGCCAAATGCTGTGATAAGGGGCCCCATCACCCGAACTCACCCGCTGTGAATGTTAGGTTGGGTGATGTAACGGCCCGCTCTCCAGGATAACCAAGAAGTACGAATATGTCCCAGGTATCCCCAGATCAACGAGTGTTACGTAGAAAGAGAGGACGGAAGATAGCAAAAAGAAATCTGCATGTCATTGCGCATATGCTGGGAAGTACAAGTAAAGTTCCATCACAGAAATAACACAAAAAACTAAATAAAAGTGCAAACATTCATTTTATTAATACATTGATACATATTTTACATACACTGTATCTGAACTGAGTACAAAAGAAGTAAACAATAAAATCCCTCAAAGAACCCCAAGGATAGCACTCACACTCTGTACACAAGCACAACTCGCTCACTAACTATCCCTTGAAGTACAACTGGACCAAACTATCCTCTGTGGCTTCATCTCTAAGTAGCTCCTGAGTCTAGCTCTGTTCCTAAACCTGGAAAAATAAATGGGACACGTCAACACGTGACCCAGTAGGATTCCTAACTAAGCTATGTAGGACCCAGGTTAGAACCGGACTACCTATCTAGAAAGGGTGGTCTAACAAGGGTCACAATGCTTACAAAAGTATTCACAACATGACATGCAAGTATTAAAGGAGAACTAGTTGTTGAGCACTATCTGTCGCTGCTCAAAATTTCGTTTATTGCACTTTGTAGGGTGTGTACCCTCTTTGTAGAACTCTGTTGTTGTCGGCCATGCTTAGGGCCTTATTACTTTTGTGCACTCTTCCTGGATGTTGGCTTTAAATTCATAGTTATTTCTGTTGTTTCTGACATGCATGCAAGATCCTGCGTATGGTTTTATTCACAGACGCTTATTGGGTTTGAACTTCACCACTTTAGCTCATGCGGACCCGTTCACGTCCTCGCTCCCAAGTATAATGGGAAGCGGGGCGTGACAATGTGGATTGAGGCGTATGAATTATGCCTTTATATTAGGCATGTAAGTTAGGCCTATTGAGGTGTAAAGTTAGGCCGTGTGTATTAGGTGTATTGAGTTATGAACGTCTGTGTACCTCATGAAGGAGGTAGTCTACCGTCTATATAGATCTCGCAGAGATTATGCCATGTCAGGCAGTTACGAGGATCACAAATTTTCTGGCATAATAGACTCTAGCAGAGAAGGCATGGAAACAGGTAAGGCAGGGAGTGATGGCATGTAGATTCTCTAGCGAAACATGCTCTGCAGATAAGGCAAGGAGTGAAGGCTTGCAGATTTTTAATGTCACAAACTCCCGTAGATAAGGCAAGGAGTGATGGCCTTCCGCTTTGATGCCCCTGTCGTAAGTGAGAGAGAGCAACCATTGATTATGCAGTTAAAAAGATCGCATAATTGGCTCCCTCGGATTTAAGACTTTAATCTCTTGCTATATATGGGCGAGAGGCCATTGAATGCTGAGTTGTGATGACCGACCTCGTCAGACTAACAGGCCTTAGGCGAGGAGGTCTACCCTGCTGAGGACTACCTGCTGGGGTCCCCTGCTGACCTCCCAAGCCGGATGAAGGGGGTCAGGAGGACACGTGTGGTTCATGCCTAGCGGGTCCTAACTGTTGAGCTCAGTTGGGCCCCCATCATCGATGAGCCCCAAACCAAAACGTCATTTACAATATTGCTTGCTCTGTATGCATTACGAACCTAAGACAAACAATCTGATACCCCTACGACACCTTCTGTTCAGAAACACTTTAGAATATAGAGCATGCGCCAATTGAGGTCAATGCAGCGGATAGTCGAAGAATTGTTCGATCAAAAATCAAACGGTGCCGGACACAATTCAGAGTAGGGGTGGAGATTTTCGGCACGACACAATAGCACGGCACATGCACGACACGATAAGACTGTGCTTGTGACGACAATTTTGGTCTGAAATCCTTATCGACCCGACTCGTGCCTGGCCCGGGCCAAGCTATTCGGCCCATTGGACACCACAGCACGTCACATAATGTCACGACCCGCTTCCCTAAAATGGAGACGAGACGTGAGAAGGTCCGCTCAGGTGTGGAGCTGTGAAGCTGCACGCCTGATAAGTGTCAATTTAGTATAAGCAGGTCCATGTAAGCGCAAACGGAACAACAACAATAATAATAGAAAAAGGAGACGGGTATGAAATACCAATCCCAAAGTTTGTCCACAAAATATTCAACATCACAGAAAAAGCCACCAGGCTAACAGGGAAGAGTCTAAAGGCCCAGAACAAGGCCAAACAAAACACAAACATAACAGAGTATCAAACTAGGTGCCACGCACCGACAACCTAAGCAATCTAACAAAAACCAGACGTAGACACTAAGACTGATCTCCAGTGTCTACGAAGTCCTCGATCAACACGGGCTCAAGCTCGGCGTCCGCAAACACCTCACCCTCAGCAAGTAACTCTGGCTCGGGGTCTAACATGTGTCACCCAAAAGAGAAAATGGGCACATGTCAGCAGGTCTAAAGACTTGAGCAAGGAAACTGAAAGTAACTAACAACCTAGCACTTATAATATTAAGCAATGACATGACAGATTAGTTTGATGCAGCAGTTTAAAAAGAGAGTGTCACGCACTCACGATGTAGCAATCACTAAGCACTAATCACGATTCACTTATCACTATTAATCACTTGTGCACTAGAGATTTCGCCTGCTGGCCGGAGTGGCGGATCAGGCCAACTCGGGGCTCAGGTGGCCGCATATCTCTTACCCCACCCATATGTGTCGAGCGTTGGGGTTTCCAACTAACTGCGCTCGCTTCTGGAACACGAGCCAGGAAGTGTATTTCACTTGGCATAGGGGTGCACCTAGCCTTATTTATCGAGCGTTGTGGTTTCCAACTAACTGCGCTCGCTTCTGGAACACGAGCCAGGAATATAAGTATTGTAGCGTGTGCTACGCAATCACGATGAATAATCAATATGCAATGACATGAACAGATATTTGCGTACCGTTAATAGAAATTAAACATGACTTGGCAAGCATGATGAAGGTGACAGATCTAGCTTCGTTGTCAAGCTAGATCAAAGGCGTCCAGACAGCTATCCTTTCACTGTCTAGTCTCTTTTACGCTAAAGCAAGGTAATGGCCTAAGACATGGCCCAATTCGAAAGATAGCAAGTTTCACTTGCCTGATACCGGGATTGACGAGCAATGAAGATCGTCACACAAGCTAACTATGGATGGATCACTGTTAGGGCAAAACAATTATTAGAACAACGATTCTAAATCGATTTCTTATTAGAATCCTAATCGTCTAATAATCCATTTTATTAGGGTTTCACAATGTCAATGTGGGTTATGCTAGAACTAAAGAATCGAGTATTACCGTGAAGAAGCGGAGGAACGATGCCGAACAACCACGGCAACAGAAGAACGATCCGGCTCAGATCTGGAAATGAGGCAAAATATGGAGAAATAGGTGTAGGGGTGGATTTTGGGGGTTTGATGAAGGTTTGAGGAAGATGGAAGGTGGGTTGTGACAAGAGAGGGTTTGGATGATGGAGGATGAGCTTGGAATGAAGGTTTGAGTGTTTGAGGACGATGGGGGCTCAATGGGGGAGAAATTATGTTTAGAGTTGAAGAAGAAGAAGAAGAAAACGTTTGGAGGGGTATTTATATAGTTTGGTGGCGGCTAGGGCAAAATTAGGGTTTACTGCACTGATTAGTCGGTCAAAGAAGGTTGGCTGACCGACTAGTTTAGCAACTAGTCGGTCGGTCGATTAGCTGTGACCAGTGTTCTAAAAATCGACATGGGCGGCCGCCTAGGCGGCGCCTAGGCGCTAGACGGCCAGTAAACGCCCCGAGTATGGCCTTGGCGGTCAATCTGGGCGTTTTGGGGATTAATCGGCTGCCTAAGCGTTCTGGGCGGTGTCTGGACGCTCTGGGCGGTTCCTGGGCGGTTCCTAGGCGGTTCCTAGGCGGTTCCTGGGCGGTGTTTGGGCGTTTTTGGTAAATGGCTTAATTGCACAAGAGTATCTTTTAAATTTTATTTTGTTGCACACAATTTCTCTAAAGTAGGTAAACTGGATTTGATTTAGTATGTATTAAATATTTGATGTATTTTAAATAATATATATATATATATATATATATATATATATATATATATATATATATATAAACATAAGTATATTATATAAAAATAAATAAAATAATTAAAAAATGCAAATCCGCCTAGGCCGATTAATCCCCGATTAATCCCCTATTAATGCTCTGGGCGCTAGGCGCTAGCAATCCGAACGCCTAGCGCCTAGCGTTTTTTACAACCTTGGCTGTGACCGACTAACACCAAGCAGCGAAATAAGGGAAAAATCTGGGTAATGAATTAGTCGGTCAAAGAGCAACCACTGACCGACTAGTTTGGAAACTAGTCGGTCGGTTGACCAACGCAGACCGACTAAGTCCAAACAGTAACTCCTGTACAAAAATAGGATTTAGATTTAGTCGGTCAAAGAACAACTACTGACCGACTAGTTTGACATCTAGTCGGTCGATGAACGTTATTAGACCGACTAAGAGTAAACAGTAACTGGTATCAAAAATAATTAATGAGTTAGTCGGTTAAAGAAGCATTGCTGACCGACTAGTTTGCAACCTAGTCGGTCGACCAACGTTCTTAGACCGACTAACGATAAACAGTAACTCCTGAATAATTTTCAAAGCCCACTAGTCGGTTCAAGAAGGTTTTCTCACCAACTGGATCGTCATCGAGTCGGTCAGTGCCCCTTCTCATACCGGCTAATGTGCACTGAAAGTTCCGAAATGGAGCGCGAAGCTCCGGGATGGTTTCCTAAGTCTCCTAGGCTCGTTCTAACTCTAAGATATCGACGTAATGAAGTCCGTCACGAATGACTTACTTCAAACACGGCGACCGACAGAAGAATCTAGAGAATCACAATGAAACGAGCGAAAAGAAAACTACGGAGACGAAAAAGGAAATCACAAGGATGGGAAAACTACAAATAATATAATATATATAATAATCCATACATGAAAAACCAGTCGTTACACATAATTCTTTTGAGTTTGCTTGATTCAAAAAAAGTAGCTCGATTTACAAAACAAAATAGCTCGATCATAATCCAATCTTTGAACCCTACAATCATCACAAAAAACGTAGCTCAATTCAAACTCGCAGACAAAAAATAAGCTAGCTGGACATCTTGTAGATAGCTTGAGTTCACATTCTGAAAATTCATCACACACGAATTTACTACGAGAAAAAAGCTCTTTTGCTGAACTATCAATTTACTCTAAAATTAGCTTGTAGTTTGCATTTTAAATTAAATTCTAGTAGCATTTAAAAATACATCAGGAGAGGGAATGTGGAAGTCTAATAAACAACAGAGCGCACTAATTCTTTCAACCCTATTGGACCGAGCCGGACGGCCCGAATTTTTATCGGAATATGCACGCACATGAATTGCCCGAACTCTTATTGGGCCGGACCGGACGGGTCCTTTAAGAAAATCGGCCCGGCCTGACCCAATAAGGGGACGTCCCAAATTGCCACCCCTAATTCAGAGTCTTATCCTCAAACGAACAAACAATGGGCATGTGTGTTGTATTCTATGTACTCGTATGTTTTCTCGAGTGTCTTTACTTACTGGGCTGTTATGCTCATCCCCGTCAAAGCCCACCAAAGATGCAGGCCGCTAGAGTCATCGGCCTAATATGGCAACGGGAAGCATCAACACGAAAGCCCAATCCAATTTGTTCCGTAGCAATGTGGCCCACTGAATGGATCTATAAAGCCCCCCTTGCCAGCGCGGAAACAAAAACCCCCAACGCAAGAGAGAAACCCTAACCCTAATACCACTCTCGTCCTTTCTTGCCGCCGCAGATCTCCAGATATGGTGAGAGATCAAGCCCTCTCAGCTCTTTTACCGATCTGTCGTCTTTCTCTATTTTATCTAAATTTTTCTTAGATGATTTAGTGTTCAATCTAGTGTTCACCTTTGTGCCTTGCAGCCGTTCAAGCGATACGTCGAGATTGGGCGGGTGGCCCTCGTCAACTACGGCAAGGACTACGGCAGGCTCGTCGTCATCGTTGATGTCCTCGATCAGAACAGGGTACGATCTCTAGTTCGATGTTGGGATGTTTTTCTAGGGTTTCAGGCTGTAGAGATTTTGATATGGTAGATCTAAACGCATATTAAAGTGCAACATTACGTAGGGTTCAAGAGACGCTTAGATGGTTAAGATCTGAACTAACATATTAAAAAAACTGAGCTCTGTTAGTATTAGCTTGCTTGATGATTAATCAGATGAATGTGGCTTCTAGATCCAACACCAGATCTTAACATTTTGACAAGTGATGTGTTAGTTAATATGACCTACTCGGTGATTTTGACGAAGGGAGTTGCTTTGCGCACCCGCCCTCTTACTCGCTCGCACAACCACTATACCATTTATTTACAAGTTTGCCACTCAAAATTATTCCCCGTGCACAACCATTCAGAAATTCCGATATTGTCTCGTTTGTGCTCAATGAGTAAAACGGCCAATCGACGGTGGGCGCTAACGTCGCCTCCTTCGTCGACCTCGTCAGTCCCGCCTTCTTGTCCAACCTCTTCAGCCCCTCCTCCACCTCCATCCTCCGACAATCCTTGCCGTCACTTTCCCATCATTTGCCCCATCATTCAACCTCCTCAGCCTCTCCGTCACCCCCTACGACTACCCAGCGCCGACTCTTCCTCCGCCCCCTCCGGCCGACCCTCTTCATTTTCCTAGTCCACGCCCCCTTCTCCGATCCGACCTCACTAGTCCCTCTGCCGCCGTAGCCCAACCGCCTCACCGCCCATTCCAAACCCTAAAAACCCATCAGCGGGTGGCATCCGAGGGGGACGAGGGTCAACGGTGTAAATTTTGAATGTCAAACTTGTAAATAAGTAGTGGTGCGCGAGAGTAAAACGGTAGGTGCGCGAAGCAACTCCCTTTGATGAAATAGTTGTTTATTTTCATCTTGTATGCAGTTGGGATTTTAAACCATTTTAGTGGGAGTTGTTGCCTTGAGTTCATCTGAAGGATTTTTAAAGGAATCTAACATAGATTTCTCCCTCAAGATTCAAGTACATTGGAGAGCATGCAACACTCCCCTTCATCTATTTGTTGTGATTTTCACTGATCCTCAGAAGACTTACTGATTACAGTAAAATAGTAAAAATTTTGATCACGGTAAAACTGTAAAAACGGGAGAGTAAAAAGGACTTTACTATTTCTCACCAGGAAATAAATTTACACACTAGAGTAAACACAAAAAAACTCCCTACAATTTTAACTCTCTGGTGGTAATTTCCCTCTTTGGGGTAATTTTTTCTCAATGGAGAAATCCCTCACTCTTACCTCTCTGGGTTTCCTTCTCTCTTTCTCTTGAAGATGAGAAGCTTTTGTTTTGAGATGATTTGATCCTTGCGTATACCTCTAATTATAGGCTTCATAATCCTCCCAAAAACGTCACGAGTGACGTTTAAGCTCAATTAGGTAGGTGGAAATGAAAGAAAAACAAAGAGTAGCTGCAATAGGAGCAGCCCATGTGGGCTTTGACCATCAATTGGTATCAGTATTTTTACTGTTCTCAGCGCAATGCGGGGGTTTCACCCGGCCAGTATGAACCGGTCGGTTGGAACTTGGTGCGGTCGGTTGGATCTTGGTGCCGACTGGTTGGATCTTGGTGCGGACCGGGTGAGGAGACCGGTTGGAGCTTCAAGTCTTGGCTGTTTAAATTCAGCTATAGGTGAACCGATCGGGTGAAGGTCACCCGATCGGTTGGAAATCAGCTTCGAATTTCCAGAGACTTTGAGCTTTTGACCCGGTCACTGAACCGACCGGGTGACTTCTCGTGAGCTCCAAGATGCGTCCGGGTGGTGCACGCGTGCAGCACCCGATCGGTTGGAGATGACCAACCGACCGGGTGAGGGGCTGAAAGATGCAATCTTCGTCGTTTGACCCCCTGGATCATGCGTACTGTAATCAGTAAGTCTTTTAGTGATCAGTGAGAATCACAACAAGTGGTATCCGAGCCCAGGTGAGATGTGAGAGAGTTAAAAAAGGGAGGGAGTGAATTTTTTTGGGGTAATTTTTTTTATATTTTTTCTTTTCTCTTCAAATGGAAGAATCATTCTCATCTGGAGTTATGGTCAAGCTGACGGCCATAAATTACACACTGTGGAGACCTTGAATGGAGGATCTCCTCGGTTGTAAAGATTTATTCGACCCATTAGAGATCAAAGGAGTAAAGCCAGAATTCACCAAAGAAGCTGACTGGAAGAAGATGAATCGAAAGACGATCGGTGAAATCCGACAATGGATCGATCACAGCGTCTTCCACCATGTTGCACAGGAGACGAACATATATGCCCTTTGGCAAAAGATAGAGGACATGTACCAAGCCAAGACCCGCTCGAAACAAAGCCTTGTTAATGAGGCGATTGGTAAATTTGAAGCTACAAAGTGGAACCTCCGTTGCGGAGCACACGAGCAAGTTTCAAAGCCTGGTGAATCAGCTATCTGCGGTGGAGTTACGGCTTGGGGATGAAGAGCAAGCTCTTCTCCTTCTCAATTTTCTTCCAGACAACTGAGAGACGTTGGTGGTCTCTCTCAACAATTTGGCCTCAAACGGCAAACTTACCATGTCTATGGTTAAAGATGTCCTCTTCAACGAGGAGGCCATGACAAAAGAAGCAGAAACCGATCAATCGCATGCCCTCGTGACAGAGACTCGAGGAGGACTACAAGGAGGTGGTTGAAGCTAGGGCAGAGGTAGGAGCAAAAGCCGTGGTAGGTCCACAGACGGGAGGGGGCCTACCTACAAGTGTTACCATTGTGGCATGGCGGGTCACATGAAGAAAAACTGCCGGAAGCTGTTGTGAGAATAAGGTCAAAATGGTTCTACGTTAGTCACTTGTACCGGAGAAGTGGCTATCTGCTCTATCCAAGAAGAGACATGCTTTCACGTTTCCAACCAGGACAGCGAGTGGGTGGTTGATACATCATCATCATTTCACGCCACTCCTCGAAGAGACTTCTTCACCAACTACAAAGCAGGAGATTTTGGTATCGTGAAGATGGGGAATACAAGTTCGTGCAAGATCGTAGGAATTGGTGACGTTTAGATTCGGATGAACGTCGGCTGCACAATAACGCTGAAGGATGTCCGACATGTGCCAGATCTCCGGCTAAACTTGCTCTCTGGGACATCCCTGGACAAACAGGGCTTTGACAACCACTTCAGCAACGACACGTGGAGAATGACGAAAGGTGTCATGATTACCGCAAAGAGGCACATTTGTGGTAAGTTATACAAAACTCACGTGAAGATATGTACCGATAGCCTTAACGTGGTGGAACGTGAGGCTACTCCAAGTCTGTGGCACCAACGACTTGGTCACATGAGTGAGAGATGGTTATCTCTCTTGACAAAGAAGGAGCTGATCTCAATCACTAAGGATGCTGGACTAGATCCTTGTCAGCATTGCTTAATTGGCAAGCAACATAGAGTCTCCTTCAGTTCTTCTTCAACAAGGAGATCAGAGTTACTCAGTCTGGTACACTCTGATGTTTGCGGTCCCTTGGAGGTTTAATCCCTGGATGGCAATATGTATTTTGTGACCTTCATTGATGATGTTTCTCGGAAGGTGTGGGTCTACTTCTTGAGGACGAAAGACCAAGTGCTCGACTACTTCAAGTTGTTCCACGTCATGGTCGAACGTGAGACAAGAAAGAAGTTAAAGTGCCTCCGCTCAGACAATGTAGGCGAATACACTTCCAGAGCGTTCAATGTCTACTACAAAACTCAAGGCATTAGACATGAGAAGACGGTTTCTCGCACTCCACAACACAACAACGTTGCTGAAAGGATGAACCGGACGATCATGGAGAAGGTCAGAAGCATGCTCAGTATGGCTAAACTACCAAAGCCATTTTGGGGGAAGGTGTTCGTGCCGCTTGCTACCTCATCAACAGATCACCATCAGTACCTTTGGATTTCGCGATTCCAGAGAAGGTGTGGTCTGGTAAGAATCACTCATACTCCCACTTGAGGGTATTCGGTTGCTTAGCCTCTGCACATGTATCCAAGGAGCAAAGGCAGAAGCTTGATGCACGGACCATTCCTTGTATCTTCATCCGCCATGGAGATGAAGAATTTGGGTACAAGGTGTGGGACTCAAAGGCGAAGAAGGTGATTCGGAGCAGGGATATGTTGTTCCAAGAAAATCAGACATTGGAAGACATTGAAAAGCCCTTGGCGTCTTCAACTGCAAGCTTAAGTGCTAAAGACATTGTTCCAGACCCATCACCAACGCAATACGAAGAGGTGTATGAAGAAATACCAGAAGAAGAGGAGGCTGTTGAACAAAACATGGAAGAAGAGGTGGATGCTGAGCATGGGGAGCCACAATTCTCTCAAGCAGCTATTGCACCACCATCACCGCAGGTAGATGATGGTACGCCTCCTAAAGTCAACAACTCACAAGTACGGAGATCTGAACGAGGCCAGTTTCCATCAACCAGTTATTCAAAAGCTGAGTATCTTCTACTTTCTGAAGAAGGGGAGCCAGAGAGTTTCCAAGAAGCAATATCTCACAAGAACAAAGAAAGTTGGTTGCTAGCTATGCAAGATGGGATCGAATCTCTGCAGAAGAATTCTACTTATGAGTTGGTCAAGCTTCCACAAGGAAAGAAGGTGCTGAAGAACAAATGGATGTTCAAGCTCAAGAAAGATGGCAACAGAAAGATGCTGAAGCACAAAGCTCGGCTGGTGGTCAAATGATTCCTTCAGAAGGAAGGTATTGACTTTAACGAGATCTTTTCACCTGTTGTGAAGATGGCTTCAATCCGCGTTAATCCTCGGATTGGTAGCCAGGTTAAATTTAAAGCTTGAGCAGATGGATGTCATGACGGTGTTTCTTCATGTTGATCTACATGAAGAAATCTACATGGAGCAGCCAGAAGTTTTCGAGATTTCAGGCAAAGAAAACATTGTGTGCAAGCTGAAGAAGAGTCTGTACGGTCTCAAGCAAGCACCATGACAATGAAACCTGAAGTTTGACTCATTCATGATGAGTCAAGGTTACAAAAGGACCGATGCAGACCAGTGTGTTTATACACAGCAGTTTTCAGATGAAACAAAAATCGGCCAGCTGAAGAAGGAACTCTCTAAGTCTTTTGATATGAAAGACTTGGGTCCGGCTTAACAAATTGTGGGGATGTAGATAGTTCGAGATGGGAAACATAACAAGCTATGTCTATCTCAGGAGAAGTACGTTGAGCGCGTGATCAAGAGATTCAAGATGGATAATGCCAAACCGGTTAGCATTCCATTGGCCAACCACTTCAAGTTGAGCAAGAGGTCAAGCCCTTCATCCAAGAAAGAGACGGAGGAGATGTCATCGATACCTTATTCTTCAGTAGTTGGGAGTCTGATGTATGCAATGGTGTGTACACGTCCTGACATTGTCCATGCAGTGGGAACGGTGAGTCGATTCCTTTCTGATCCAAGAAAGGAACATTGGGAGGCGGTCAAGTGGATTCTTCGATACCTGAAGGGTACTTCAAAGGCATGTCTGTGCTACAGAGAAGCTGATCTAATCTTGGAGGGCTATACAGATTCAGATATGGCTGGAGATCTTGATAGTAGAAAATCTACATCGGGTTTTGTCTACACTTTTGGAGGGGGGCTGTGTCCTGGTAGTCAAGATTGCAGAAGTGCATTGCGCTATCCACAACAGAGGCGGAATATCTTGCAATTATAGAAGCTGGTAAGGAAATGTTGTGGTTAAGGCGATTTCTCCAAGAATTAGGGATCAAGCAGAAAATGTATAAGGTATATTGTGATAGTCAACGTGCTTTAGATCTGAGCAAGAATTCGATGTATCATGCTCGGACAAAGCACATTGACATTCGGTATCATTGGATACGTGAGGTGATGGATTAACAGCTGTTGAGACTAGTGAAGATCCACACGAAAGAGAATCCAACAGACATGTTCACGAAGGTGGCGACACGGGAGAAGCTGGAGCTGTGCAGAGACATAGCTGAGATGATTGTTAAGTGACAATTACTTCAGATGCAGCTGGAGGGGGAGAATTGATGGTCAAAGCCCACATAGGCTACTTCTATTCCAGTTACCCTTTGTTTTTCTTTCATTCCCACCTACCTAATTGAGCTTAAACGTCACTTATGACGTTTTTGGGGGGATTATGAAGCCTATAATTAGATGTGCCCGTAAGAATCAAATCATCTCAAAACAAAAGCTTCTCATCTTCAAGAGAAAGAGAGAAGGAAACCCAGAGAGGTAAGAGTGAGGGATTTCTTCTGTGAGAAAATTACCCCAGAGAGGGAAGTTACCACAGAGAGGTAAAATTGTAGCGAGTTTTTTTTGGTGTTTACTCAAGTGTGTAAATTTATTTCCTGGTGAGAAATAGTGAAGTCCATTTTTTACTCTCCAGTTTTTACTGTTTTACCGTGATCAGTCTTTTTACTGTTTTACTGTAATCAGTAAGCCTTCTAGTGATCAGTGAGAATCACAACACTATTCACTTCGACAGTCAAAAAGTTCAGATAATTTTTAGTTTCCGCAATGGTTATAAGAGTTCTGTGTCTCAGTTTTAAAATTAAAATGAGATGAAAACAGCTAGTAGTCTTCGGGTTTGCATGTATACACCATCAGTTAGTTATGTATATGATTGCTGATTATTCTCCATCTGATTTATACAAATTTTTTTAAAGAATTTCATCGCGTTATTCTCACAGTGTGATTTCACTAGGCATGATAATGGATAGCCATAGGAATAAAGCTTGTTTGATTAGAGATTACTACATTCCTTTGTTCAAAAAAGCAGTAGCCCAGACTCCTATTTTTATTGCATATCAGCATTTTATGCAATGTAAGTCCATGATCATAAATAACGTATAAAGTATTATGCTTGTTGTCACAAACATACCACACCACCACCCTCCTTTTTTTTATTGCAAAAAATGTCGGCCGAGTTAATTATTGCTTTTCAATTTTATTTAATTATTTTTAGCATATTATTATTATTTCTATTATTTGTTGTTATTAGTATTATTATTCTTTCTATTTAGTACATGAAGCCGGGCCCAAATTTTTTGGGATGAAGGCTATGATGACCGTCAGTATGACTGGCCGAAGGAAATTAACAGAAGAGTTATAATGTGGCAAACCGTCTTGATTTTATGACAATAGAAACAAGAACGCCTCTTTCTGTGATCATTCTTAAGGAATATTACCCGCGAAATACTCAAGTGATCGCCAAACATGTGTTCTTCATCGTGGCCACAAGTTCTTTTTCTCTTGTCTAGTATTTTGTGTTTTATCTTAGAAATCATTGAAGTGGCATATTTTTGTTATCCGACTATGAAATAATTTTATTCCCTTGCACGACAACGTAAGTGGTTGCTATACCACAATTTATTGTGGAATGTGGTTTTTCTAAACATCGTGGCAGATGTATTATGTTGTTGATTGGTAAAGCAACCGCCTGCGAAAACCGTTTCAGGCTTTGGTCGATGCACCGGACATGGTAAGAGGCCAGATGAATTTTAAGAGGCTCAGTCTGACCGACATCAAGATTGACATCCCAAGGATCCCGAAAAAGAAGTCCCTGATTGCCGCAATGGAAACTGCTGGTAAATGCTAAAACCTGATCCGCGAGGGCAATGGATTTTAAAGTTTTTCTCATTGACTAGATCCGCGATTTCAGATGTGAAGAACAAGTGGGAGAACAGCTCTTGGGGGAGGAAGCTGATCGTGCAGAAGAGGAGAGCGTCGTTGAATGACTTTGACAGGTTCAAGGTCATGTTGGCCAAGATCAAGGTCAGAAACCTAATTGTTCATTGTACTGAAATTTTCTGCATGCCCCTACTGAACTGCTCACCTGATTGATTGTTTTTTGTACCAGAGGGGGGCTGCTATCAGGCAAGAGCTTGGAAAACTGAAGAAGCAGACTGCAGCTTAGATTTCTTATCTAATAATTTAGTAGAATTTTGTCTGTGGTGCCATTTTGTCCTCTATTTAATTTGAACATGAGAGTTGGCCATTGAGCTTTAAATGTGCATTCTGCTTATGGGTAGACTATTAGTCACTGCTCTGTTAAGGTGTATGCTTTGCTTTTGAAAACTTTATGAGACCGGGGCTTTACAGAATTTTGAAGATTATAATGGTAAATCATTTTCCATTGTTAGAAGAGATCCGTTTGGTAGTTGCAGAAGGGAATTGTTTGGCATGTTTTTAGACCTTTACTCGTATTGAATGTGTACCATTAGTGTGAAACAGGCGGTATTGGATCAGTATGCAGCCAATGAGGTGGTCTCGTCTCGCATTGGTTGTGAAAATTGGATCATATAAATTGTACTTTACCTTGTGTTGTTAACCCGTGTTATCTGGAAATAGTTATTCTATTGTTATAATTTCTTATGGTTATTTCGCCCAGCTTTTTGTTGGTTACGAGGAGAGGACTCTTGAATCTTGCGGAGGGAGGACTGGCTGAAGCAAATGCATAAATCAACTTTGCTTCAATTTCCTCTTTTATTTATAACCAATTACAGTTTATTGCAATGCAAGAACTAAAATCGCTTGCGTTACGTAACAAACTCAAGAAATCCCAAACAGCATCTCAATATGAACCGCAATTATTCATAGCAATGGATACGTAACATCAATTATTCATAGCATATGGAAACCGTACAAGCTCAATAACAAGGCAAATTACGTATAACATCAATTATTCATAGCATATAGAAGTAAAAGCCAATGTCTCCATTTGATACAAAAGAATCGGGTTTTGTTTGCAGATGTTGTGATAACCAATTGGCTCTGGCATCTCACTTCCATCTCCAAATTAATCAGACACTGTCAAATATTCGATTAAGCAACATACATCTAAACACACACCCCCCCAAATTGTCATTATCATTACTATTACTTATATATAGTATTTTTTTTCTCCCTTATATACAGTGCCGACTCCATATACCAAATTACCCCCACGCCGATGTAATTAATTATCTAAATCCATCCCAGTTTTCTTACCCTAGAGATATATTCACATCTGCATCCTCTCACTTCAGAAAGATGCATGCTACTAACATAGATGAATTTGGGAGGGTAATTTGGTAAAATTTCCTTTGCAACTTTTTAGAACTTGTGGCGGCCGCCGGCGAGGCGGGGGTGGTCGGAGGGGGATAGGGCGTGTCGGAAGTGGCAGCGGTGGCCGTAGGGGCAGGTGTCTCCGTAGAGCACCATGCGGCAAACCTCGGTCTTGTACCGCGGGTGGCGGATCACTGGCCGGAGCTCCCCGATGCCGTGGGCGAATTGGCAGTGGTCGCCGTAGGGGCAGTCGCCGGTCTCCTGCCACTTGTTGCACAACTCAGTCTTGAACATCCCCTGGTTGTACACCTCCAGCTCTAAGGCGCCGCCGGCCTCGGCCGTCCCTTTCATGCTCTCGCTCACGCCGCCGACGTACACCCTCTGCTGCTGCCAGTCACATCAAGTTCACACGTGTACTTAGACATGATGGCGTGAAGATTGGGTTCTGGACAAATTGAGTGTTTTATTAACATTCTACTCGATATTCATTAATTTGGTCCTCAAGAACAGTGAAGCTTTGCCAAATTTAAAATTGATGGGAGGAATGAAAAGTAAATTGTTCTTGATATTTGAGAGATTTCACGAAAAAAAGCTGGACAAAGCATCGAAAAAAGGGCAACGAACGGATAAGATAAAAATTTGTCAATTATGCCGTATAAATAGAAATTAAGATTTTGAAAACTATTCGCGAGAATTTGAAGATGAAAAACTACCATCTGATTATGTCTGCATTTATTTTACATGCAAGGAAATTAAATCAAACGAAATGCATGAGTAAAAATTTAATTCGTCCCAGTTGCCCTCGACTCGCTCAAATATTGCACGCATGATCTGCCGTTAGTTTATCCGATCAGACGGATCATATTCATAGACAGTCAAATTTTCGAAAAGCAGAACTCTAATGCACTGAGTTCAAGGACAAACGACGACGCATATCAATTTTCAACAATAAAACCCAATTTAAAAGCTTAACTAAGGAAAATGTTTGTAATCGCGTCAAAATCATGTTCGAACTCATCATATCCACTGTTAATTTCAAATCCAACGGACAAAATAAATTCGATCCTAAAATTTCACGGAACGAAAATTTGAAGTGCGAAAAGACAAAACGTGGCACGATGGAAGCAAACGGGGATCAACGACAAACTTACCGACCCAACCGGCATCGCCTTCGACACCCGAACCAGACCGTTTCGATTCAATCCGCCCTCCGAGCTCAGCTTCTTGTACCCAGTGGATCGAACGGAGATGCTCTTCGGCAGAGAAACCCTCGGCTCCAGCACACTCGTCGGACTCTCGACCGCCGGAGGACAGGTGTGGATCCGTAGCTTCTGGAACTTGTCAGCTATCGAGATCTGGCCGGTGAGTCGATTAGCGAGCTCGCCGTTCGCGATCCTGAGCTGAGCGTTCTCGAGGCGAAGCGCATCCGCCTCACGTGTGGCATCCTGGAGGTGAGCGAGGCAGAGCTCGTAGCGGTCGGCGAACTCTCGGCACTCGAGGCGGAGCCCGGCGAGGAACAGGCGACCCTCTGTGGCTGTGAGGTCCTCATCGTCCAGAGAGACGGAGGAGGAGGGGGTGAGCGGAGAGCGGGCGCCTATCGGCGAGAAGACCGAGTAGTCGCCGGAGTTTTTGAAGAGCTGAGGCGGCAGGAGGCATGAGAATGACGGCAATCGGCGGTCGGCGGTGACCAAAGACGGCATTTCTTGCTCCATTTACCTTTAAAATATACAGAAAAAATTCAAGAAAATGACAGAAATTTCCGCTTATTATGGTGAAAATTAATATCCGCAGCAAACTCAAGAATATCAACAAATTGAGTGAAAACCACCAAAAAATGACGAACCATGGAATGATCTGTTTATCACCGTGAAGAATTTCCTGAAATACGCTTACTGCAATTTTAACCTAAATATAGTCAAATGCCATCGTTCTCAACGAAACCAGCAGTAAACCACATAAAACTACGAAATCAAGTGAAAAAAACTTCGGAAATTTTCACACATCAACAATTCTTAGATGTAATTAATTACATAAAAAAGCAGAGAGGAAACATTTGACGAAGATTTTTTTTCATAAATCTACTGCAAATTTCTCTGATCTTGACGTGCACAGGAATAAGAAGATCGCGAGATCTTCATTGATCTGCCTAGAAAAGTGTGATCTCCTAGCAATTTTAGTAGAAAACAGAGTAAAATAGAGACCTAGCAATCTTAGTGTAGAGAGAGAGAGAGACCTTTTTCAATTTTTAGAGAGAGGAAAGTGCTGCAAAAAACTTGAGAGAGAGAGAGGAGAAAAGAAATGGGGACGGGGGAGACGTTATATAGGGGGTTCGCGAGGGAGGAGACGATGGTCGCTCGGCAAGAGACCGCGGGGGCCACTAGGCGGTTATTTATGCTGACGTGGTAACGGAATTTTGCTCCCTATTTACGGTTTTTTTACCACAATACCCTCCAGCTGTAAGCAGCGAGCTCCATTTTTTTATCGATATTATGAGAATGGTGCGGGTTTGTTGTTGGAAATGCACTCTGCTGGGGCTGCCGAACGAGTGTGCTGTTCACATAACATTTATTCACAAGTTTGCCATTATCTTTTACAAATTTTCTAAAGAAAATGGGTAACGTGGCCAGCAGCACTTAATTGAGTTAATTCTACACATGACATTTTATACGAACCAAAAAATATTTAAAAATCAGTTTCTTACGTTGGAAATCCAATTATACTCAAATTTACCCTGTCATCTTTCTTATACTCCCTCACTCCTGCCACCGTCGTCGTTGACAGTTGTCGCTGATGTATCCCCTCAGCCTTCTCCCCCACCATTGTGCCGCTGTTCGATTGTGTCGGCGACACAAGTGGGGAGGCGAGGAGAAAGATCGGTGGAGACGGCCGGGGATGGGGAAAGGTGGCTGCGGCGGAGAAGAGGAGGAGGATAAAAGAGGAAAAAATTTGAATGACAACCGTCAAACTTGTAAATAAATGGTCTCTGAGTTCAGCGTCAGGTCTGTGTGTAAATCAACTCCGCACAAACGGAGGAGAAGCGAACCGCTTGCGAGGTCACGTGACGAGGGCGGGAACCAGTATTTGTCGGGCGCTTTGTAAATTGAGAGCACTTTACGAATCTACACTCGATGGTCAGACAACGATCCATAAAACGAGGTTAGTCCTCAAAATTCCCTCTTAACGACTAGAAATAACATGTGTACAAAGTGCACTGCACGGGAAAAAAAACCTGTACGAGAAGAATGTGGTGCACACACGTAGCCGAAAAGGAGAGAGAAGTATAAGTGTGTGTTTGTCGGTAGAGTCGCGTAAAAAGACCCAAAAACAAAACCCAAAGTCCGAAAGAAAGCCCAAAAACCCAAAGCCCGAAAGAAAGCCCAAAAACCCAAAGCTGACTGGGCTAGACGTTATGACGTTTGTCCCGGTCATGACAAACATCTTATCGCCATCCCTATTTTGTGAGAAATAGCAAAAATCAAATTGGATTCAAATCCCCCCGCTTGATTTTTTATCCTAGTCAGCAAAGCACATAGAGCGTCCCCCAAAACACAAATATACTTCCCTCCGAAATTTTCACAACACACTCATCTCAACCAATCATTCCTCAATATTAAATCCAAGCCGTCTTTCTATCAACCTTTTTGTCCAAGTTATCAATCTCATTCAAAAACATCCCTCAATTTACGATATATGATATATATTAGATTAAATTAAATCTTTGGTCCTAATAATCATAATCATCACTAATGTTGATGACATAACTTGCATTTCCACTGCAAATTGTAGAAAACCCATAATGAGACAATTTGGGTGGACGTAAGGTTAGATGCCAACCAAACTAAGGAATCTCAGCCACACGATTTGCTTTGCTTTGCTTTGCTTGTAAGCGTGCAAGTTAGGTGGCCGAGGATCCCAAATCAGCTGCACCGCCCAAAACAGACAACAGCAACAGCAGAGCCCGCCGGCGTGTCACCGGCTCTTTTGACTGAAACCAAGATTCCTTAAACAAAAATGGGGCCCCACTGTTTCGCCCGTTTGCATGATTGCTTGGTGTTGCTTAAGAAACTTATAACTAACGCTTTTTTCGCCCATCTCTTTCATGTTAGTTCCCAAAGTTTATCACCAAATATGTTTACATATGATCATCATCATATCCTGCGTACCGAACATTCTTCAGCATTACTAAAACTGTTCAATATACATATGATGAATGTTGCATCACAACATTGACAAAAATTGTCTGGAAAATCTATGCATTTTGCTTTGGCATCTAGACTGAAATATGTGCATATCAGGAGCTCATGGTTTCGATGCAAATAACTCGCATGTTAGTATATCATCCATGGATGAGGATCTGCCCGAGCCCAGAACCGGTACAAGGTTAAAGATTGGCTCCTTACCCGTCGTCTCAGTTGTTCCGTTCAGCTCTCTAAATTCCTCGAGAACCCCAGAAAATATGCGAGACAACGTATCCGCAGCGATTGACAGCTCCATCGCAAAATAAAGCCTCAAGCTCTGCAATGTGAAACACAGGCCGATAGTTTTATAGGCGGGAATATGCAGGGGATTCAATAACACTGACTCCATGCTTGAGCCCGAAATGTTATGAAGGTTGACAGGTGCAGATATAGCTTACCATCAAATCATCCCATGAGAACCGGTTCTCGGAGAGAATCTTATCGAGTAGATAGATGCAGAACTTTGCGATTGCTTTCATGTGCGTTTCAGATCCAAAACATTCAGGACCTGTGATGCTCTGATCAGCTTCGAAGCAAATTCTTGCTGCTGTTTCGTTTGTGATGGAAACCAAGGCTGTACACAATTTTCCTTGGATAGTATGTATCTGGTAGCATTGTTCATGCCAGTCCCAATGCTCGAACCACCGAAGATTTGTTCTTTCTGTGCTGACGGTTGGTGGCAAGATGGAGTCAGCTTCATCTCCTCGATTCTCTGGGACGTGCAGGACAGGTTTTACTTCAACGAGGGCTCTGCAGGAATGCCGATGACCATATACATTAGTGCATATAAGTAGAACATGAAGTGGCATATGGAATTGGTCTCATCTGTATTTTTTTTTGAGCACAAGAGAAGCATCAAAGATAAGCTAATATTGTGACAATCCATCGTATTTATAACCCTCTAATTCCGTTTTCTTTATAAATAATAATTACCTGAGCTATAAAAAGGAATACTGTAAATAATTTGTCTTGGATGTATGGCACCGGTTACAAATATGGTAAGAAATCGTACCCTTTTGGAAGGCTGGAAGCAAGAACATATAGGAAAATGGGATCAGACGCTCTTAATGAGCTCTCCCCCTGCAGATTATAGATTCTTTGTCTGAGGAAATGATTAATTGTGCTCTGGATTTCGTTCTTCTCACTAGACGTAATAGATGCAGAACAGTAAATGACCAAAATAATTGCGGACGTAGCTATGGAGCTATCGAAGTAGCTAGCAACTGCATCGCAATTTTCTAGTGCTTTCTCCATTTCAGCAGCCGCACCTCCAGAGCAAAGCGTCATTGTGGGGGGATCCAGGCCTAGCTGCCCAGCCATATAGAGAACATCTTTATGCAGAGTAGCCTGAAAGGAAAAAACTTAAAAAAAACCTTCAGCCATTGCCGAATTAGAGAAAGAAAATCGGTGGCATGTATGTGTACACTAAGAAGAGATGTGAACTGCATGACAGAAGGTTAAGGCATCAAGAGGAAAGAGAATCTGACATCCACTTTTGGACAAATTCATGTGTTGCCTAAACAAGGAGAATGAACTGTTTCCAGGTTTAAAGCTAATTAGCTGAAGGGTATTAGTACACCATTAGGGTACAAATACCAAATTCCCCTACATGTGTTCACGTGTAACCTGGATAAATATATAAGATAATATGCCAATATAAAATGAGGCACAGAGCAAAAACAGTATAAAAGCACTATGATAGGTTAAAGCAAGTAAAGATGACATAAACAACATCAATGCAAAGGACGACAGTCGTCATTTCATTAGATTTGATGTAAGTACTTCGTAAGACTAGGTTTTCAATGATGATAGTATTTCGTATTGCTCTACTTGTTCTGTTTCAAGTGATAAGCAAAGAAAAAGAAAAAAAAGAGAGGAAAAAAAGGAAAAGAAAGGAAGAAAGAAAATAAAATACAAAGACTAAGCTACACCATGCATTCCCAGGTTAATGGGATTCAATGCTTAAAAAGAAACTTTAGTTGGCACAAGTTTACTTCAGTTTGCCTTTATCATATAGTCGTGAGTCGGGACATTTAACTTGTGAGAATGGTTTTCCATGTCTACATTATAATTGAACCCAAGTCAATATCATATGGTGCCAAATGAAGAGAGTGTTTACTCCAGTCATGAAAAATCAAGAGCATCTGATTAGTAAATTTAAGCTGTGAATTGGTTGATGTTACCTGACTGTAAGGTCCAATACAACTAGGAGCCCAGCATGAAATGCTTTGTACATGCAGAATTCTCTTGTTTTGATCATTTGCCATTAGAACTTCAATATATGCATTACCCAGGCCAGCTTGTGTCAAAGGAAGCTCAATTGTACTGCGTGACGGAACACCCCGGTAACACTTCTTTTCTGTAATGAATCTTACATAAACTTCATTTGCTAAAGCAAATTGCTTCATATCAGATATATAGAGGTGAATATACAGAACACTAGCCCAGTCAAGACCATCCTGGTTGAGCTGCGATTCAATTCTGCTCAATGCCACGGTCAGATCTTCCTGCAGACCTGCCATTTGAATGCTACGCCAATATAATAACGGCATAAAAACTATAAAAGAGAAACCTACATAATGGTGGTTGGAATTCAATGTCACGTGACGAAACTTAAGACGGTAGATATGTCTACCTTCCGAAGTTTTAGAAGAGCCCTGGATCCAACAACCAACAGAAAACACGTCCCTTTTACATGTTGAGATACACAAGTTTGATTTCTTATCTGTGTCAGAATCAGATGCTAAATCCATAAGCTGGCATTTGACCATGCAGCCTTGTGGAGTATCTCCTTCTACTTCAGTAATACAACCCAGCTTCCCAGAACCATCCTGATTACTTGTGCTGTTGCTACTCGACGATGGGAACTCTCTCTTGTGCTCCAAATGGAATGCCAGAGGGTGAAGGATACCAACTGGCGCAATTGAATCAGGTGAGTGCAGTATTACTTGAAACTTGTCAAGAACAATTCGTGCTTTCTGAAAAATTTATACATGATGAAGTGATGTAAATCATACAAGAGAATGAAAGATCACGATGAGTTTAGTTATTCTGATTAATTATTAAAGGCTTAAACAAAAAGCACGCTGCACATAAGTATTATTTTCTGCAGTCATGCTACAAGAATTGTATATCCAACCTTATACATGAAAGGGGAATTGATGGCTTAAAATTAAACAGATGATGTAAACAAATAATTAATTCTAAAACAACAAGCCAATGGAATGCCAAGCACATTAGGAGGACTTCCACTTACTTTAAAGAGAGGACAATCAAGAGTAAGTGTTTCGTATTCCCCTCCTTCACCACATACGTTTATTCCATAAAGCCTGACAACAGGAAGTCAACATTTACTCAAGATACATATACATTATAATTGTAAGTTTCCTTAAAAATTACATATTATAAGTATACTAATATGAAATGGTCTGACAACAGGAAGTCAACATTTACTCAAGATACATATACATTGTAATTGTAAGTTTCCTTAAATTACATATTATAAGTATACTAATATGAAATGGTTAGGCTGCTAGACCAACAATCATAGGCAAGTCAACAAGTTGAACAATTGCATAATGGAGGGAAAATAAGGGAGATCATTCCCTATGGATACCATACGCATTTGCTGTCCTACAAAAAGCATACAATAAGAAGTCATGGAGGATTAACTTATTTTGGATCTTCTAATAATATCATTCAATCATTCAAATTTCAGCTGAGTGATAAAAAAATAGGCTACACTAGAATTACCATAATCTTTCCAAAACACTACCTGATCACATGTGCAACCTTGTTATCTGAGCATGAAAGTACAAATAGCAAGCGCACATTTACCTAGTTATAGTGTTGTATGCTAATGTGCTAACCATGACCAAAATGAAAATTCAGAAGCTTAATAAAAGAAGCATGCTTCTTACAAATAAAAATAAAAATAAATTCTAATTGTATTTAATTTGTTTCAACTATATATCTTAGTTTCATTATAGAGTTGATCTAACAGCTGGTCTAGTTATATACAGCATGATTATCGTTTTCCCCCTAAAAGCTGATCCAAACTGCAGCACAAATGTAATTGAAGATCAAATAAAGAAATTTCAAAGCCCCTGCTTATCTATAAGCTATATCAATCAGAAACGCAAAATGTCTTAATTTAAGGGACCAGACATACTCTTTCATCTTAAGTAGATGAGACTGCAAATGTGAGAGTTCTTTCCCAAGGTGATTTGCAGGGTTCAGACCCATAGCTGCAACCTGTGAATTTCAAACAAACCACTTCGAATTATCAGTAACTCTGCGCCGATCATTATGACCAAAAGAAATAATCAATTTTAATTGAAACAATCAACTACACACTGTTAAATAAGAAATTACTATAAGTGGCAACTGTTACCTTAACAGTAATAGCCATGATGTTCCTTCGTATCTACAAAATACCAACAGAATAAACCATTAAGCATCAACAACTTGCACCAAGAGTTCACTGACATAGTCATGCACTAAAATAATAGCAATACTAGAGAACTAAAGAATTACCATTTCTTGAAGGAGGAAAGTTTGATCTTGTTTCCATAAATAAGCCAGAGAAACAAGGCCTAACCTTGCACAAACACTCTCCACTCGCAGCCTTTGATAGTCAGACGCAATGGCACCAGAAGACACTGCTGTCACAGAAGGAATTTGTCGCCTGACTTCATTGAGCAAAATAAACATATCTTCAACTTCATCTCCGGGGGTTACTTTGTAGCTAAGATCCTGATGCCTACGGATAAAGGAAAAAGAAGGCAACATAGATTAATTGCGATGCAAAGTATCAACAGAGAAACAAATCAGGATATAACTATATTATATCAACATAGAATGTGCTGCTTAACAAATGATCCCTCGTAATAGCTACAATGAATAAACTCATGAATATTTATTATTGGAAGGCCAAATTTGGAAGCACATAAGACAAGGGAAAGAGATCAACTACGCCTCAAAGGATAAAGCTGTTTGGGGGAAAAAAAAAGGATGCGATCACATGTACCAGTGGCATTTTCGTAATATTCTGGCACCATGGCAAACTTGTAATTTTAGGCATCAGGGGGCAATTTTGTAATTTCCGGAATTCTGAAAAACATCCGATAGAACCCTAGTTTGTGGAGAGTTGGGCTTTTCTCTCGAATTAAAAGCTAGGAGAGCGGCCTCCTTTCAAAAGAGGTCAACTATCTTATTATTTACTTTTGAGGTCCAATAAAAATCACATCTTTTCCTTCAAATAAACTACAAAACCTTAGATTTGTCTTCAATTTCTATCTGGATCACATCAAATTGGTATCAGAGCAAGATCCTGATTACGGTGACGAGAACGGTTGAAGCTTTGGAGGAGAAACTCGTAGTCAAAGTGGAGGGATTGAAAAAATCATATCAATTGATGGAGGAAAGGTTGGCGTCGATCGAATCTACGGTGAAGGCATCAAAGGCAATGGCGAACACATCGTTGGAAGCCCTCGTGCAAGTAACACAGAAAATCTCGCAACAAATCGTAAAGAGAAAAGGGGAAAGAAGTCAGATCTGGACAAGGACGAGGACATCAACTCATATCTAGGTTGAAAGGCGAGACTTTTGGTGAAAGAGAAGGAGACAGTTAAAGAATTTATGGAATGACTTCTATCCGATACAGAGTTGGAGTCCAATGAGGTGACGGAATAACCCATGGGGGCGGCGACCCCCCGCACCCTTGTCGGGGGCACCACGACACCGGGATAGGCCGTCCAGGTGCCGAGGTCTTAGGGCGGAGCCGTCCGGGTGCCGAAACCCCGGGGCGGCCCTCCAGGGCTCAGCTGAACCACGGCTGGGCCACCAAGGGCCTCGCGGCTCCCAGCCGGCCCGCGAGGTCTTCAGCCACCACCAACAGGACCGCCAGGGGGCCTAGACCCCGTGTGGCCCTCCAGGAGGCAGGCCATCATCGACAAGCACGATGGGTACCGACAAGAATCTGGAGGACCTTCGGGGACCCCACGGCCCCTGTATTGCAGGAAAGAGGCCCCGACGATAGTTTTCAAACTACGAGAAGCTCGGTGATTACCACGATGATGTTCAGACCTACGAGGATGATGGAGGAGACTCTGATTGAGACGATGACGATTGGGAGAACGATGCCAAAATAGATGAATCCCAGTTTAGAGAGTGGAGGTACCGCAGTACGCCTACTGGTAGTTACACCATGATCGACATATACGAAGAGCAGAACAAAAGGGGTTCAGTACAAAAAGCAGAGTCCAAAAGTTGAAGATATCGATCTTTGGGGGAAAAGACATGTATGGATGGATTTAACATGCGAAGAGGTATTTTACGATGACCCGCCTGACGAAGAAGTTGAAGGCGGTGGAAATTTGTTTGGAGGGCGATTCTTTATACTGACACCAGTAGAGGGAGCATAGATGGCATGTGCATTCATAAAAGGAATTGAAGGACGGTCTATTTTTAAGATTTACGACACTCATGAAGGAAATCTATATGAGCAGCTCTTTGCCCTTGGGCAAGAGATAATAGTCAGAGAATACATAAAGAAGTTTGAGATGATATCGGGCCGAGTGCAGAGATTGTCTGAGGAGTCGTCGAAGGAGCACATAAAAGGACTCCAAGAAAATATCTGTGCTGAGCTTCTGGACACGATAAAGCTGACCTAGATTATAGAGATTCGGCTCATAAAGGAGCGACGGGCCAAGGGAGCGTTGTGCGGTGTCACATGTCGCATCCAAGCTACAACGGAGATACAGAAGCCCCAACTGGGAGAGAATCTGACAAGTCACGAGAAGAACAATGAGCTTCAACCGGACATCAGGCTCAAGCGTCTCACAGAGGCAAAGATCTAGGATAAGTGTGCCAAGGGTTTATACTTCCGATGTGGCAAGAGGCAAATATCCAGGATATGCGTGCCAAGGGTTTATACTTTCGATGTGGCAAGCGGTTCAGACATGAACATCAGTGTTGGGATCATGCTCTCCAGACGTTAATCATTGGGGATGAAGAGGGCACTGTAGTTGAGGAGGAAGAGCACGGAGGGAACGAGCTCCTCCATTTGGAGTAACATGCCTCATGGATTTCATAACAACACTCTGAAGACAACGTGATTATTTGAGGACATAGTAATGATGCGATCGCACATACCAGTGGTATTTTCGTAATATCCAGACGCAATGGCAAATTTGTAATTTTAGGCATCAGTGGCATTTTTTTAATTTCCATAATTTTGAGAAAACCATCCATTATAATTAGATGGCAGCTAGGGTTAGAGGATTCATGCTGAATTTTGTGAAGAAGAATCACTAGGAGGTTGATAGAACCCTAGTTTGTGGAGAGTTAAGCTTTTCTCTCGAATTAAATGCTAAGGAGAGCGGCCTCCTCTCAAACGAGGTCAACTATCTTGTTATTTACTTTTAAATCCAATAAATCACATCTTTTCCCCAGATCCACTACAAACCCCTAGATCTTCAAGTTCTATCCAGATCACATCAACAGTATGTCAGCAAATGAAGCAATTGTACAAGTAAACCAATAAAAATGACATGATTATGCAAGAGTAAATGTAAATTAAAATCGCAAGGTCTAATAACCCAAGGAAGCATCATGATAAGGGAAGAAAGGGTATAAGAGATAGTTTGGCACCGTAGAATGGAAGGCACAAGACAAGTGTGCCTAGATTTCTCGTCCAGAAAACTAGAAAGAAAAAGAAGGCTCTAAAGACGAAAAGAATGCTAGTGTGGAAGGACTTGCTCACACCATCTACCAATCTCAAAAAAATATTAGGAGTACAAATCATCAAAGCAAACAAAAGCTCCTGGTCCTATAGTTTAACAAATCAGTCCACACCCATAATTTGCAACCCATTTTCACATGACATCCTTACAACCTTCAAATGTCCATTTAGTACTCCAGAGAGTCACCAACAATGGATTGACTCAAAATCGTAGGCGGTGGTGATAACAAAATGTATTCTTCCGCTATGTTGTGCTTCTCTTTCCATGATACAAAACATAAGCAAAATTGTGTCAAACTAACAGCAATGCATTCTCTAGATGAACTTTATGATCATAATGTTACAAAAATTAAAAATTAGAAGGAAAAAAGGCGAAAAAATGAAATAAAGCCATGATGTTACCTTGTGGATCCTCTTATCCGCCTCCTGAACAAAGGCAACCCCATACACTCTGCATAGCTAACCACAATTTGGTGCCCAACCTGCAATCATTCAAATAGCATTTACATCAGAACTTGTTTTGGCTGGCCAACGCATTTGAAGTTACAAGTTTAAATTTTGAAATCATATTAACAGTTTAAAACATGTAGCAAACAAAAAAGGAAACTTTGGGAAGAGGATTAAAAATGCTTACAGTTTGATACATGTAGCTGTCCAATTCATCGACGGAATCATCAAGGGGCATCAGGTTCGCCAATGCAACAATCTGTATATCACTAACATCAATCAATTTGATAAAGATGAAACCCGATTAAAGCTAAAATGGGAGTAAAATGAAATTAAAAATATTGGAATTTTGAGAGCGATGAGTGACCTCGTGACCGTAATCGATGCATCTCATCATAGCGAAGCAGCTGTCTTTGCCTCCACTGACGAGAGCGACGACCTTCATACTCTTCGAAGATTTTCACTCTTTGACCTTAGCAGTTTCCTTTTGATGCTTCTCCAAAACCCTAACCCCAATGAGCTACAGTTTTGATCCGTTGGAAGATGAGCGCAGGGTGGACTCGAGTGTGATTTACGTAGATCCGACCCATTAAGTTCGGCTGGAGCAGAACCTTGGCAGATAAAAATGTATTATTTTTTCAGTCAATTTCAATAAAACCCCCTAATTTTGCCTTATTTTCATGAAATCTTTTAATTATCTAAACCCCTAATTTTGCCTTATTTTCATGAAATCTTTTAATTTATTTTAGATATTTTCCCATTTAAAATGCCTCTAAAAATTTTTATGATATAAATTTAAATGCCTAATGAAGAACAAAATAACAATTTTCATTAGAAACTTGAACTATGTCAATTTTAAACCATTTTTGGGGCTAAGTGATATTAGAAATACTTAGAGAGTTTCATTAAAATGAGACAAAACTTAAATGGTTTAATGAAATTAACTCCTTTTTGGATGGACGGTAAACGATGAATGAAGCTATTTTTCAAGCGTGTTGTTTCCTTTTATATACTTTTTTTCAAAAAAAAAGCCGTGGATGTAAAGAGGGATATTAATCAACGGATTGGAATAGAAAATATTCATTTGTAGCTTGTGGTTGATTTAGGAGAGAATATGAGTTGATCAGACAGAGATAGAGAACAATTAATGAACGTAGTCCGACCCGTTAAGTTCGCTGAACCTTGGCAGATTGAAATCTTTTAATTTATATAAATTTAAATGCCTCAATTTTCATTAGAAACATGTCAATTTTAAACCACGTGATATTAGAAATACGAGAGTTTCATTAAAATAGACAAAACTTAAATGATCCTTTTTGGATGGACAGAATGAAGCTATTTTTCAAGCGTGTTGTTTCCTTTTATATACTTTTTTTCAAAAAAAAGCCGTGGATGTAGAGAGGGATATTATATCAACGGATTGGAATATTATTTAGAAAATATTCATTTGTATTTATTCTTGCTTGTGGTTGATTTAGAAAATTTAGCCTAGAAGAGAGAGAATATGAGTTGATTTTAAGGAAGGTCAGACAGAGATAGAGATAAATACAATTAATTATTAATGTCTCTTAAAGGGAGTTTATTGTTTGCAAAAAAACCCATGAGCTCTTTTTCATCCTCTTAGATGATGGGTCAAGCTTGTGCCACATAAGCATCCTCATAGATTTCATCTTAGAGGACATATTAAGAACAGTATAACCACACATACATATATACAAAATGTATGTAATCTGCTTAGAAAAATTTCTAAGCTAGCATCTCATATACATTAGCCTTATGTGTGTGCACGCATCTGTGTTCGCATGTAGTATTACATTGTGAGGAAAGAGTAGCAATCTAGCATGCAACTCACTTCAGGATGCACACATTTACCATATTATAATTAAAACTACGTTCTTAATCAAGAAGGATTGTTAACATCGGGTAATAATAAATCCTTCAAGACGATTATCAAAAAGATCCGAAAAGAATACTAGGTAAGTTGATGTAATGGAGATAAAAATGTCATGAAAGCTGGACATACCCCTGCAATCAATTGTAAACAGAATGTCGGCAAGCAATCCATAGTTAGAGATGAAATCATAGAAAGCCACTGAGTATCCACATAATATATCAATATCATTATCACCAGTCCACAGTTTAATTAAAAAATGCTAACAACCCACACAATCCACAGTTTAATTAAAAAATGCTAACAATCCACACTTTTTATCAAACAATTTAACAATAGTGCTAACAAATGCTAACAATCCAAAGTTTGATTTAACATTTTTTTGATATAATATGGAAAATGTGAATTAATCTCAACCACAATCAATTACACCAAAAATATGAACGTGTGATCATTTTTTTCCTTTTTACAGCCTCATGTCTAAAACTCACCCATTTTTCATCATCGTATCAAAAAATCATCTTTGAAAATTAATTGTAGCAAATCTCAAAATTTACCATAAGGCCGGAGAAGATGATCTAGGGTTTGGACAGTTGGGCGCTTGCAGTGGCAGTGGACGCGCGGTGGAGGAGAGCTCGCTGACCGATGGGGGCTTGCGCAAGGCCCTCGCGGTGGGAGCGGACTCGATGTGGGAGGGGAGAGCCCTCGATCTAGGGCTTGGGGGAGTCGACGTTGGAGCTGCCGCGAGGGGGGAGGGGAGAGCCCTCGATCTAGGCGAGGGAAGAGGGACGGGGAACGATGGGAGCAGCCGCGAGCAGAGGGAGACTCACGTGATCCTTGTTTCTTATCAGATCTGATATGGGTTGAGTGATGAATCTGAAACCGTTGGATTTGATCAAATGGCTGAACTGAGATTGTCCAGCTTACTTCCCGTAAGGGCCTGTTCTTTTGGCCGGAATAGCAACGAGGATAGGATTTCAAATACTATTCATGTACTGTTCATTCCATTTCCCAACTCCATTCCGGTTTTTTATTCTTTTGGGCGTGGAATAGAATCCTACGTGGATATTCGTGGATATTCCAATTTGCAATGATGAGCACTTTTGTATTCTAAGCTTTTTGCTTGGAATACAATGGAATCCTTGGGAATGGTGGTCCCCACTCTCTCATCTCTTTCTCTCGCTCCCATCCAACTCATCCCCTTTCCACTTTTTCATTCCAACACTTCAATCCCAAAAGAACACAAGAATAGAATGTGGACCCCACTTTCTATTCCAAACTATACTTTCCATACTCTATTCCACCCAAAAGAACACAAAACTCTATTTTTTCTCTCCTTGGAATACAAACTTTCCCCTATTCCATTCTCTATATTCCAGCAAAAGAACAGGCCGAAACATATGCATAGAACACATGACACATCACTCGGGTTTGGGGGTAACTCATAGTTTGAAAGAGTGTGGGAGTGACTGGAGTTCATCTACCTGCTGCATGCGTCGGTAAACATAGATGCATGTGTCGACAAACCCCTACATGCTGCCTGTGTCGGCAAAACCTTACATGCTGCCTACGTCGGCAAAACATACTACTAACTGTGTGTCAGTCCCGTCTGGGTAGAGCGCACCCATGCAAGAGATGAACTCAATGGTTGCATATCATACTCTCCAACTTGAGTCACGTAAATCAGTTACTACACTGCTGCCTGTTTGTTTTATTGTTGTTACTCTACATGCCTGCTTACCTTACTAATGTTGCTACCTTACCTGCTTTATTACTATGTCATATATGCCATGTCATCGTTGTTGCTCTCATACTTTACTTCTCGTATTTGCATATATGACTGTTGTTCCTTTACTTGTAGAACGTAGTTAGTTCCATAGTCTGTTCATTCACATGCTTGTACACTGCTTTTACTACTATTGCTAGAATTGTTGTGACTTACCTACAGTTCCATCTTCATGGCATCACAGACGACGCACATGTTGAGGTAGATGTTTCTTAGTTGGCAGAGACAGAGTTCATCCCAGAGGCTACAAATTTTAGCGTCCGAGTTATGTATTTTTAGCTGTACTTCTTCTCTTTCACATATCATTGTTGTATAATATAGATTGTAATAATATGGACACTATTTAAGTATTTTTGTACATCTCAGCATCATGGTTATATTGTTTTCACTAGTGATCTGGAGACCTGCGAATAAATCAAATAAGTATTGGCCCCCTGAAAGCGGGTCGTTACAAGTTTGGTGGCCCATGCAGGTCCGTGCTAACTACCTCGTGAACAATATAGTATGATCAGAATGTACAGTTTAAAATACTCAAATTGAACTCTCGAGTACAAGACGTCTCGAGTGTTCACTTATATAGGGTATACGGGTGAAGTGTCCTTATTACCCATCTTCTGTGGCCTCTTTCCCCTTCTTTGAACACTTGGACTTTATTCCATCCTCTGAGTGTATTTTTATACACCTTTCCTCCTTCATCTGCTAGAGCGATCTTCCATAGGTGGACCATTCATTCACTTCATCTTCATTGCCCTTCTTTTAGTATGTCGTTGCCTTTCGATCGACCTTCTTATTCTTAGAATATGACGTTTAGTTTGCCTAAACTTTGGCTACATTATTTTGAAAGGAGGGTAGCGTTCGAATTTTCGATCACCAGAAGTTCGAGTTCGACAACGAAAGCGAATCGAAGGACGCTCAGAAGTATTTGAGGAAGGTGCTAGAGAATTTGAGACGAGCCAAACCCGACGTGCAAGTGTATGCTATTACGTCTTATTCATCCCTCTTGAGCTTGTATTTCTCTTCTAACCCCTACTTTCATCTTGTGCCCGATTTTCCATGGGTTTTAATCCTTTTCCCGCCTAACATCTCCCCCTTATTATTACCTTTTGTCTGCATCCTCTGCTCGAGCCTCGGTCCCGCCTAACCTAGCCTAACCTACCCTACCCTATCGACGACTTCGGTGCCCCCTTTAAACCCATCATCTCTCCCCTCACCAAATCCATCCCGTGGCTCCCCTACGCCGTGTCGACACCCACTCGTCCACCCTGCCTCTCCCCAGCGAGCCCAACCCATCTCGCCTCAAGCTCCTCCGGCCTCACCCGAAGCTCCACCACTCTACCCCAATCCGGCGACACCTACCACAACGAGCAGTCGCAGCCGTTGAACGGCAAGTACCGACAGCCACCGATGGCCCATCGACGATTTTGAGGATTGTTGGGCTTAGCGACGACTCTCACCGCCACCCTCGATATTGCCGTGTGGTTGAGATTTTGGGAAGGTGCGATTCTTGGACTTCTTTCGAGCTCCTTGTCCTGGGTCTTGCCCCTAAAAGTGCCCCGCTTTGTTTCCTTCTTGGGTCCAATCCTTCGTGTTTGTTGGACCGTGAGTTCTTGGTTATTGACTTGTTTAGGGTTAATGGTGATAACTGTGGATGTCAACCAATGGTGTTGGCAAGTTGTATCGTTGGAGATGAGTATTGGCTTGCTATTGGCCTTAGGTGTTGAGGTAGTTGTTAGAAATTCCGAGGGCGGAATTTTCTGTAAGGTGGGTAGGATGTAACGACCACTTTTCGGTCGTACGTATCTAGTACATATTTTGTAATCGTAAGTGTATATTTCACATTTAATTTTAATTATTATTTTCCATAGCCCTAATGTGTGGCTGGACCCCGTATTTGCCTTCCTCGCGACACCATGATCGCCTCGGTACTTTCCTTATAATTTTCGGACGTCATGGGACAAATTTGTAATAATTTATTATTATCACTTTCATATATATTAAAATATTTTTTCAAATTCAAATTTTGAAACCAGATGGAAAAAATTCAAATATATTTAAAAGATTCAACTAAATCTTAAAATAATCCTAACTAATTACCCCCCATCTCACGATTTCCACTTCCACATGTCTCTCTCTCTCTAACTTTCTCTACAAAAACCCACAAAGAGAACATCTCCTTTCTCCCAATCAGTCCCAGCCGAACCCTTCCCCCTCCCTCTCGCTGCCTTCTCTCTCCCCGCAGCCCTCCAGCGACCCGCCATCTCCGGCCAAGCCCTCGCGCCCCCTCTACCCGCCAACCCTCTCCTTCCTCCCCCTGCCTCACCGTACCCCCTCAACCCCGGTGATCTCCCCCAACCCCGGCGACCTCCCGCCTCATATCAACCTCCCGACCGCCCATCTCCCTCTCCTCTACCCGCCACCCTCATATCTTCCCCTCCTCGCCGAACCTTTCCTCCCGACGGCCCCACCTCCATGCATAGCAGCCACCCTGCCGCCCAGACCCGCCGACAGCCCCTCCACCTGCGATGCCACTATCGCTGTTGGCCGCGCCGCCATCACCCCTGCCCGCGCCCAGCGAATTTAGGCCCACACCTGTGATCTCGAGGCCCATGGTAGTATTCCCAAGGCACTCGTCGCTGTTTTGAGGTCGTACACGCCGTCGCTGCCCATCGTTACGTCTCGGCACCTTTCCATGTGTCACCTGTTAGTAATATTACCATACTAAGCTATAACACACACCCTAGAATAGAGAATCTAATAAAATCGAAATATCATTAGACGTCGTAAGAGTTATTTTAATACTTTAATATGTCGGGACGAACCTAATTCAGACGTATGTTTAATCAAACCAGAGAACCAGTTGTGCCATAACGTAGTGCTCGTCAAGACGAATCCAAGACACCAAAATCACCGAAAACAGCCAAGTGTGCGAATTTATACAGATTATTGAAGTTTAATGTTTTAATCCATTTTCAGTTAAAGCTGAATTATGAAAAATTGACATATGAAATGACGCTCACAAAAATTACCATGATAATCTACACTTATTATGTGACACGTTGATATAAAATTTCACACGGTTAGGATTTAAGATTTGACAACGAAAAATACTTGTTTGCAGTATATTTATTAATTAACCCAATTAATTTCCTTATTTTAAATTGTTGTAAATGTCGTAAAATAAGAAAATGCTAATGATTAATATAGTTCACACCATGCTTGTACACACTTGTTAGAATGGACATTAATGGAACATCTTGAAAGAACTTGAATTTGTGAACTTGCGCCCTCGATGGCAAAAACTTGAATTCGTGGACTCGCGAACTTGATTAGGCTGGCTCGTGTTCCAGCACAACATTTGGGTGGGGTTAGGGTTGAGCGGCCGCTAAGCGTGTGTGAAAGGATCCCCTTCAAGAGCACCACCTATATGGTGGGTGGCGTCGATCACGATTATGCCCCCGTGAGAATGATTGATTCACTCACCATGACTTAAAGGCGTGAACCCTAGGCATGTTAGAAAACATATGCATTGAACTTGAACAAATTGTTGTTACTTTACTTGCACTTTAAAATTTCCATGTTCACAACTACTTTGCTTTAATTCTTTAGAACAGCCATGCTCATTAGTGCTTGCTTTAACTCTTTAGAACTGTAATGCTCATAAATGCCTTACTTTAATTGCCATACTCATAACTGTATTACTGATTAAAATGTATAAATGTGACATTAAAGTGCTAACATCCTCTTGATCTCTTTTTAATAATTCGTACACCTTGCCTTGGGTAATCTCACCTTTTACTTGCCAGACCCTTGCTGACATACATTCATGTTTTTGGAATATATGTCAGATCACGAGACAAAGTACCAGAAGTAGGAGTTGTTTGAGACGGCTGACCAAGTGAGCCAGGAGTTTGTTGACCAGTAGTCGCTCCCTGCAGAGGACTAGAGACGTGTTCTGTTGCTGCTTTAGTTTTGCTTTAGTATCTTGTAGTAGGGTATGTTCCATGTTGTAGTTTCCTTTGGCCATGCTGAGGCCGTGTTGTTTTTATTTCGTGTACGAACTTCTAAATGTGGCTTTGAATGAATGAATATTCTGTTATTCTGAATGCGTGCAAGAACCCTGCGATGTTGTTGTCACACACGCTTAGTGAACTCGAGCTTCACCGCTTCTGTTCATGCGGACCTTCGTAACGTTCTCGTTTCTACCGCCTTTGGGAAGCGGGGCGTTACAGTCTTTATCCTCAAATTTCTCAGCATCCGCCTTGCTTTGCTTTCTAGTTTTCAATAAGAAAGTCAATTAGTGGTCCTGGTTTAACTATCATAGTAAATGGGGAACTATTCCACTGCTCGTTAATATAATCAATGGAGCCGATGTGATAGTTGACATTAATAATATTGATACCACCCGGTGTCTAGGATCATTTGCGCCAAAGTTTGGATCACCCTGCTTACGGGAATAGTGACCTGCTTGGCCAAACCTGGCTGGCCGTGTATGCATGGATTAATGTTAGAATTTCAATTATCATCAGCTTGCAACCATTGATTACAAATACCTTCAAATGAGTTTCGTCAACTTTTCATCGCATGTAAATTCATATTCACCATGATAACTCTTGTTCACTCGTGTCCACCATGTTCTGATGCTTTTCACTAAAAAACTATGCATGGACTTTGGATACACTTGTTGCACGATTGCTCATGTTTAAATAGTCACATCACTTGCTGCATAACATCTATAACTCAAGAAATGCTAATGAATCATCGAATGGAATATCTTGTGGAATATATTGTGGAACACCCCGTAATAAACAAATACTTAATTCACATGACACATCACTGGGGTTTGGGGTAACTCATAGTTTGAGAGAGTGTGGGAGTGACTGGAGTTCATCTACCAGCTGCCTGCGTCAAAAAACATAGATGCATGTATCGACAAAACCTTACATGCTGCATACGTCGGTAAAAACCTACCACTAACTGTGTCAGTCCCGTCTGGGTATAGCGCACCTAGGCAAGAGAGGAACGCAATGGTTGCATATCATACTCTCCAACTTGAGTCACGTAGTTTAGTTACTACTTGCAAAACTACATTTGTTGCATGTTTGTCTTATTGTTGTTAATCAACATGCCTGTTTAACTTACTATTGTTGCTACCTTACATGTTTTGTTACCATGTCATATATGCCATGTCATAGTTGTTGCTCTCATACTTTACTTATCGCACTTGCATGTATGACTTTTAGTCCTTTACTTGTCGCATTTGCATGAATGCATATAGATAGTTTTCATAGCTTGTTCATTTCCATGCTTGTACACTGCTTTTACTACTATTTCTAGAATTGTTGTGACTTACCTACGGTTCCATTTATGGCATCGGCAGACGACCTACAGATTGAATAGGAGACCCCTGAGTTTGAAAGGCCAAAGTTTGACCACGAGACCACTGATTCTCTAGAGCTTAAGTTGTGTATTTTCAGCTGTACTTCTTTTCTTTCATATATCCTTGTTGTATAATATGGATTGCAATAAAATGGACGCTTGTTTAAGTATTTTTGTACATCTCTGCATCGTGGCTATATTGTTTTCACTGGTGGTCTGCAGATCTGTAAATGTAATCAAATAAGTAATGGCCCCCTGAAAGCGGGACGTTACAAGTGGCGAAAGGGTGGCCCTTCAACTTATGGCTGACAACATGAGTGGGTCGTTCAGTGGCGAAGGGGTGGCCCTTCGACTTACAACCGACGACACGTCAGGGTCGTTTAGTGGCGAAGGGGCTGACAACACGTCAGGGTCGTTCAGTGGCAAAGGGGTCGACTTACGGCTGACGACACGAGTGGGTCGTTCAGTGGCGAAGGGGTGGCCTTTGGACTTACGGCTGACGACATGTCAGGGTCGTTCAGTGGCGAAGGGTGGCCCTTCGACTTACGGCTGACGACACGAGTGGGTCGTTCAGTGGCAAAGGGGTGACCCTTCGACTTATGGCTGACAACTCGTTAGGGTCGTTCAGTGGCGAAGGGGTGGCCCTTCGACTTATGGCTGACGACTCGTTAGAGTCGTTCAGTTCGAAGGGGTGGCCCCTTCGACTTACGGCTAATGACACGAGTGGGTCATTCAGTGGCGAAGGGGTGGCCTTTCGACTTACGGCTGACGACTTGGGTGGGTCAACACGGGTTTCATCAATATGAATTCAGTTCATCTAAACTTTCCCAAGGATCAGATCTTTTAGTGTGGAGTTTGATGGGATAGCTTTCATAGAATTCATAAATGCTTTGTTTCGAAAAAGGAAGCAAAATTTTACTTGATGAAAAACATGCTTTCTTGAAGAAAGTAAAAAAAGCGTACATGTATTTTCGAACTTTGTTAGGGGTTGCTTTCGTCCCACGCTTTATTTTCGACCATGATCTAAGAAGCTCGCTAGTCGAACACCTTGGTGACAGGCGACCCTGTCATCTTGCCCTTCTGTTTCGAGAGCCCCTTCTTGCTGGGCTGATTGTTGACTGGGTTCTTGGGATGCCTGCGCTTGACCAGTGTGTCGATCTCCTTCTTGAGTGTCCAGTAGTCGTTGGTATCATTCCCATAGTCATTGTGGTACTTGCAGAACTTGAGGTCGTCTCTCTTATCATATTTGTCCTTTTTGGCTGATTCTTAGACCAGTTCTTCTCGTAGGGCATAAGCGAGGACCTCCGTCTTGATTGCGTTTGGCCTCACATAAGTTGGGTGCTCCCTGCTCCGAGGGCTCCTCTCTCTCGGTCTCTTATCCCGAGATTCCTGGCGAGGGGTTCCCTGAGTTGGGTTTTCCCGCCTGGTGTCTCCACGACGGGCGGGGGTACCTTTCCCATTAGTTTCAGTCGGTTCCTCTGCTTCTTCGGAGATGATGAACCGATCTGTTATATTGAACATCTTTGCGAGGTTGTTAGGTGGGAACTGGTGGAGCGCCCTTCACAAGTGTTTGTTTCGCACCGCTTGAGTGAGAGCCACGATGATAGTTACATCCGGCGTCTTCTCTACTTTGAGCCTTTCGTCGTTGAATCGCTGGACGAAGGCTCGGATTGATTCATTATCGTTCTGTTTGAACGTAAAGATGTGGGAGGACTTATTCTTGGGACGTCAACCCGCGACGAATTGCTTGCAGAACAAATCGGCCAATTCGTCGAATGACCCGATACAGCCGTCAGGTAATCCTTTGTACCAGCCTTCCGTCCTCTTGAATAGGGTGGCGTGGAAAGCTCGGCAAAGGTACAGCTCATCGGCCCTGTGAAACAGCATCACGTTTAGATACTAGCTGATGTGTGACCATCGATCATCTCTGCCATCATATGCTGGCAGGGCAGGGAGCTTGAACTTCGGGAGGAAAGGTGCAGAGGCGATGTTATCTTTCAATGGGGTCTGTCGAAGTGTGGATTGGATGAGCATGGATCGCCCTTCCCCGCCTTGCACGTATGTAGCTCCCAGCGGATCGGTTTGGGATTTCCTCTCTCCTCCCGTATACACCTGCAAGATTGAGAGGGTTGTAACCCGGGGCCCCGTATATTACCTGATCCAGGATGTTGCGGGTCACTTCCTTATAGTTAGAGGGACTGTGTCCCTCCCTGGAAACCAAAGGAACGATTGTCAATCCCCCCTTCACCATATTGGTGAGATGTGGGGGTTGTATTTTGTGGGGTGATCTCTTGCCGATCCACTCTCGGATCTCCTTGATCCCTGAGCACGGCTGCGCCTCTAATCGGTGTCAGAATTGGATTTGGAGGCGGTAGTTGCTCATTCGTGAGTGACAGATCTCCCATGCTTTGGCGTATCAGGGTTGCCAAAACATCGAGACTCTTGTCAACCCGCTCCGTAAATTGGTCGAATTGCTTCTGGGACACCTTAGGTTCTTTAGTGGCCTTTACAGGTCGCTTTGATGGTGATGTAGAATCTGAGGCATCATCCACTAGGACGCTATTCGCCTTTTGTTTCTCACTTGGACCTAGGTTCGGTCCGATGTTGCTGGGTCCTGCCGACATAGTTTTTTGATTGCTTTAGGATGTCGAGCTGGTTAACGATTCCCACAAACGGTGCCAAACTGTTAAGGCCAAAAAATGATTTAAACAATTGAGTTGCTGACATTGACCCTTTCTGCTGAGTCGGAGCCTCGTCAGCCGGTTGAGTTGGACCCTATGTTGGAAGAAGTAGGGTCGTTGATGGTTGATGGTTGACCTGCGATGCTCGATCAACCCTCGAACGGTCCGCATATCGATCGATCGAGGCTGGGAGGCTCAGGGACGACCCTCTCTAAAGATCGAGACTTTGTGATCTGCACCACTAGGAAGCGTGAGGGGCGTCGGATCTGGGTCCCGACCCAAATCCCCTACGATGCTTAAGTTAGAATGGGAACTTAATAAAGCGAGTGAGCTAAGAGCAGCTGAGATCGACCCATGGAGGTTCGTCTCAGATCTGACGTCGCAAGCTCTTTTTTGGAGAAAATGTAAGATGTAAAGTGTAGAGTCTATGTATTAGATCGCGTACCTTGGAAGTTAGAACCTCCTCTATTTATAAACCTCCTGGGTCTTTTCAGTGACGTTGGTGGGGATAACGGTCACCAATCATGCTGCCATGATCTTCCCCTCTTTAATAGGAATAACCGTAGCCCACGCTCCCGCTATTTATGAGCTCACCTTCAATCCCACCTCCAATTGGTGGGGAGTACAACGGACGACTGGCAATTGGGCCTTGACTGAGTCTGTGTCAAGCTTCTTTCGTGGGCTTTGCGGGCATTAGCCGTTCGTCGGACGAGCCATCTCTAGTGCTGTCCCAATGGCTCAACAGTATTTAATACCGTTTAAAAATATTTTAAATATAGTTTTATTGTTATAATAATTTTTGAAAAATTTATGAAAATTCCGTAAAAAATGTGAAAATATACGCATATTAAATACGATCGAAAAAACTTAGTATAATACAAGTACATATGGAAACCTGGTATTACATAAATGAATCACATAGACAAACAACAATTTCTCGTCCTAATAAAAGAATTAGGCGCCATGCACCTTATTACTATCCAACTATAGTACACAAAAACCGTTCGATTAGAAGCGATCAAAACCCTAGGGACAACTGACGATCGACGATCTTCTTCTTCATCCCCTTGCCCACATCAGAGAGACTTCGCAGGCTAGGCGCCTTGCCCTTGACCGACTGAGTGGCGTTGCGGAAGAACCGCGACCAACTCCGAGGCGAGGAGTTCTCCTTCGCGCCCTCTTCCTTGGCCTCGATGAGAGACCCGTTCTCCTCGATCGGACTGTCCCAAAGGTGCGGCCCCTCCATTTTCTTATTGGGCTGCGCCTCGCCCAGCGCCTCGCCGTTAGGCTCGCCTTCCTTGGCCCACGAGGGGCTGTCGCAGCTGTAGGAGCTGAAGGACGAGGCCCTCGACGCCTTCGAGGAGGCCGAGGAGGGAGTAGACGACGACGGAGACACGATCATGTTGCCAAACCCCAGGATCTCCTTCGAGATCTTGAGGGCTTTCGACCTTTCCTTTGCGAGCTCGTTCTCGTCGCCTAGGAGCCTCAGTATCTTCTGCGATTTATGCTTCATGCACGCGCCCCAATTGAACCTAGGCGATGAGAAAAGGGACGTACGCATAGAATAAGCAAGACGAAAGACGGTGCATATCAATGAAAGGCGGCGGATTACCCCCTCTCGTCGACGTAGTTCATCTTCCCAAGCTCTTGGATGACTCTAGCGTCGCAGTGGAACTCTTCAAACATGTCTTCGGGCCCGTGCGTGAGCAAGAAGTCGAGAAGCACCAGGGTTTTGTAGGATTGCCTCCACTCCTTGAAATTCACGTATCGCAACCTTAAAATAGAAGGGGGAAATTTAGAAATGGATATAAAGCAGAGGTAAACGCCGCTAGACCACAGAGTTACCTCCTGTGTATGATATCAACAATCCTCCAATAATCATCAGAGTCATAGGCGGCCTCGGATATTCTGGTCATTGTTTTAGCATCAGGGCCCCACGGATCACTGCCTGTGGCTTCTTCAGTCAATCTACAAGAATTCAATGGCAAGGGTTTTTACAAAAAAGAAAACGAAAACGAAAATTTCTCTCATCTTGGGGGAAAGAAAAAGCTGACATTTCGGCTTGAGTGACGTCGGTGAGGGCCAGCTTGGCGGTCTTGTACTTCTCTTGGATGAAGGAGGAGGCCTGCTTCTTGATGTCGCTCAGCGACATGCTCCCCTTCGTCGGAGACTCGAGCCTCTGCATTCTTTCTTTCCCCCACCAAGCCCTAATTTTTGGTATCGAAAAGTTTGATTTTTTTTTTGCCCCCCCGGAGGAACACGAGAGGTTTGATGAAGGGAGGGTCGTGGATTCAAATGGATGGATTCAGAGGCGTTGATGAATGGACGGCCTTGTTTCTTTGAGGGGGGGTTTCAGCGCGCGCTTCTCTTCTCCGTTCGTTGCCTCCGACCTCTTCTCCCTTCCAATGGCCCTCCATTGCTTGCGCCGAGGAGTCGGGCTTTGCTTGCGGCAACGAGAAAATGGTACCCGTACATATGGTCTGTGGACCATGCGAGGTGGCGATGCCTTATTGGTAAGAAAAAAAACACTAACCTATAATTTTACTCTCCTCTTAACACGCGCGCATGTAGAATGACCAGGGATAACCCGTGCACACGGTGGAGGGAAGAGAGAGAAAAACCCACAGGAATAAGATGCGGTGCATGTGTGTGTTGGTATCGTTAGGAATAAAAGGAGCAAAATACCGGGGTGAAAATGCCAAAAACCTTAGGGATGGTGAACATGTAAATAAGTGAGTGAGGTTTTTTTGGGATTTTGGGGTAGTGTCAACCATGTAAATAAGTGCATTGGGGGGTGTTTTTTTTGAGGGGTGAGTAGGGTGAGGAAATTACCAATTTGAACCCGTGACATGTGAACCCGTGCACACGGTGCACTGAGCCAAAAAAACACTGATGAATATGATTCGGTGCACGCGCGCAATCGAGAAGGAGTGAAAATTGTGGGTATGTGTGCCGGTATCGTCGAGGGGTAAAAGGTTCAAAATACAAATGAAGTCTGCCCTTGCATCTTTATAAGAGCAAAGGGAACATGATTCGTAATTATTACCGTCTACGTAGACGACCTGAATATCATCGGATCTCCTGAAGAGATAGGTGAGATATCCAAAACTCTCACACAGACTTTTGAGATGAAAGACATTGGCAAAACGAAGTTCTGCCTAGGCTTACAAATTGAACACTTAAGCGGAGGAATCCTGTTACACCAATCGACATACACAAAGAAAGTGCTGAAAAACTTCCTTATGGACAAATGTCATCCGCTTAGCACACCAATGATCGTTAGATCATTGGGTGTTGACACAGACCCCTTCCGACCGCTGGAAGAGGGGGAGGAAACACTGGATCCTGAAGTACCCTACTTAAGTGCAATTGGAGCACTCCTATACCTGGCAAACTGCACGCGTCGACATCAACCATATCCTCAAGACCACCGGCCTGAAGACGGGAGATCTTGGACCTACCACCATGTATGAAGACAATGCTGCATGCATCGCTCAACTACGAGTTGGCTACATCAAAGGTGACAGGACGAAGCATATGTCCCCCAAGCTCTTCTGGAAGCATGAACAGCAAGTGGACAACCAGATCGACATCCAGCAGATCCAGTCTTGCAACAACCTGGCAGACCTATTCACTAAAGCTTTGCCCCGCAGTACCTTTAGAAAACTTGTACTATGAATTGGGATGAGACAGTTGAGAGATTTACAAGCCTGAAGCTTGTACTTATCAGGGGGAGTTAATGTAGTGATGTACTCTTTTTCCTTGGCTACTGGTTTTTCCCACTGGGTTTTCCATAGCCAAAGGTTTTAACGAGGCAGCCACATCAACTCTAGATCCAGAAGTATCCACCCCTGATGTTATCCATCGATCAGGAGAAGTTACAGAGACTTGTACTCTTTTCCCTTAGCCACTGGTTTTTCCCATTGGGTTTTCCTTGGCAAAGGTTTTAACGATGCAAGTACTCTTAAACTTAGGGATCCAGAAGTATCCATAGACCCATGATCAGATAAGCTCTATGAACCCTGAAGCGTTCATCACGGCTTACATCAATGGATGGATAAGGGGAAGTGTTATAAACGGGCTTTTGGTGGACTTACCCGTTAGTGGGTATCCACCATTATGTAACCCTACTACTATAAATACAGGGCTATGGACTCCATAGCCACTACGTTTACAACACGTTATCAGCACGCTCAAGGCTGAGCCGAACCTCTGCCGACGGACAGACGCGACGTGAACGGGCTTCCTTCACCGAACGTCGCTAGATCCGGCGGGTAGGATCTAGAGGTAACTATCTCCCCTAGATCTAAAATTTAATGTACACATATGTTTAGATCTAATCTCTTGGATCAATTGTTTAATGAAGTTTTCATCGTTTTTATTGATAAAAATCTGTCTTTTTCAATAAAAACGACTTTTGGAGATTATAAAATGATTTTTTTCTACTAAAAATTGGATTTTTATCGCCAAAACCCATTAAACCCTAGGGGATCTATTTGCCGGAGTGCGAACCCCCCTAAACCCGCGCCGCCGTCGCCGCCGCCCCTTTGCGGCTTGCGGCAAAAACCACCCCCGCACCGCCGCTCGCAGCGGCGGCGCCCCCCCCGCCGCCTGTAGCGGCGGGAGCCCCCCGTCGCTGCGACGGCGGGTTCGCCCCGCCGCCAGCAGCGGCGGGCGACCCCCCGCTGCTTCGCCCCGCCGCCAGCGACGGCGGGTTCGCCCCGCCGCCTGCAGCCCCCCGCCGCCAGCAGCGGCGGGCGACCCCCCGCTTCGACGGCGGGTTCGCCCTGCCGCCTGCAGCGGCGGGAGCCCCCCGCCGCTACGACGGCGGGTTCGCCCCGCCGCCAGCAGCGACAAAACCTCGCCGCCTGCAGCCGCGGGCTCCCCCGCCGCCCGCAGCGGCGCCCCCCCCCGCAGCGGCGGGCTCCCCCGCCGCCTGCGACGGCGGACCCCCCCGGCCGCCTGCGACGTCGGGCCCCCTGGTGCGCGCGCAAGCCCTGAAACCCTAGCCGCCTGAAGCGGCAATCCGCGCGACCAAAAATCCTAACTAGGGTTTCACCCCGAAAATTCACTATTTTCAAACGTTTTTCAGATTTAATTCGATTTTTTTCGCTATAATCTGGTCAAATTACATGTGATTTCATTCAACGCTTTTTATTCGGATTATATGATTTCTACACGTTTAAAAATTAGGAAGATCCTGCGACCGCTCTGCCGTTAGTCAACTAACCTAACGGTGTATGACGTTGCCTAGTGGTCCAATAATTTTTAAACGAAAGATCTTCATTTTCCATTATAAACTGCCTGTGATGATTAAATTACCTGTAATGAATAAACTGCCTGTGATGATTAAATGTCTGCTGCATTTTATCTGCCTGCGACGAATGTTAAATATTTGCTGTGGTTTTGGATCGGCTAGTTATCACCATTTTCTTTTTCATGCATTATTTCCTTTTTAAGAGAAAAATGTAGTGAGGATAATTTTGTAATATTACAAGACCGGCGGACGCCTCAAGAAGATGAAGGACCATTCCAGAAGGATAGGGGCCACACGGGGGTTCCCGAGTTGTACTTTCATTTCCTTTTGGGACTGTATGGACTGTAATTAATTTGGTGATTAGCCGATCCACGCAGCAAATATCTGTGTCTGAAGTGCTTAATTATTTATTTCTCTGTGAAAATATCTAATTATTGCCTATCTTTTAACATGCTATAGTGATAAATGGCCAAAATTGCGAGCGTCGATTTTGACGTTTTGGATGCTTCAGGCAAGAACTACTTAAGCTGGCAGTTGGACATAAAATTCCATCTGCAAGCACAGGGATTGAGCCACGCCATCGCTGTAGGCGATAAGGTTTCTGATATAGATAAAGAGAAAGTAATTATCTATATCAGACGCCATATCGATCGGACCCTGAAGGCCGAGTACCTCACGGTGGAAGACTCGTATGAGTTATGGACCGCCCTCGAGTATAGGTATAAACATCAAAGAGATGTTATACTTCCCCGAGCGCGATATGAATGGGAGAACCTCCGTCTCCAAGACTTTAAGTCTATTGCCGAGTACAACTCGGCACTCTTTAGCATCACCTCGCGCCTGAAGTTGTGTGGTGAAAAGGTGACGGAGGAGCGCATGTTAGAGAAGACGTATACATCCTTCCACAAGAAGGATGTCATACTAATGCAACAGTATCGTAAACGAAAGTTCACGAAATACTCAGAGCTTCTCTCATGCCTTCTGATGGCAGAGCAGAATCGTGACCTTCTTCTGGCCACCCATAACTCATGCCCTACCGGCACTGCTCCTGCGCCTGAAGCGCATCACAGCTCCTCCCAGAAGAAGAGGAGCAACTTCAAAGGCAAACCCCAGAAGGGTAAGGCGATGAAGAAGCAGGCTAGAGGACCCCCTCCCAGAAGCAACAATGAGGGGAAGAAGAAGAAAAATGTGCAGAAGAGAAAGGACGACGGCCAGACATCTGCCCCCAGAAAGGATTGGGAAGATAAGTGCCACAGGTGTGGCATGACTGGACACTGGTCCAGGAATTGTCAGACTCCACGCCACCTACAGGACTTGTACAAAGCGAGCCAGAAGCAAGCTGAGACAAACCTGGTGGTTCAAGAAGACCTGGCACCAATCAGGTTCATCGCTGAGGACTTCTCAAATGATGACCTGCTCGACTGAGGACATTATCTATTTTATATGCATTGTAGCTTTCCTTTTGAGAAACTATTTATCTGCTTGTTTTTATTTCTAGCATGTTGGAGTACTTTTTCAGACATTAATTGATTATCAGTAGTATATCTTTTTTGTGTGCCTTATACTGCGATATTTTCTCTTAAAACTAGATGGACTTTAAATGCCTAGTGGACAGTGCCTCTACGCACACGATCCTCCAAGACATCTGCTTTTTTCAAAGCATTAATAAATACGATGGCACCGTGAATACAATTTCCGGTCCATAAGGTATCATTGAAGGATCAGGGGAAGCACAATTTATGCTCCCCAACAAAACACAACTACTCATAAAAGATGCGCTTCTCTCCCCTAGCTCGCATAGAAACCTGTTAAGCTTTAAAGATATCCGCTTAAACGGATACCACCTTGAGACGGTGAGCAAACAAAACAGAGAATTCCTATATGTAACGTCTCATAAAAACGATGCTAAAAACACCGTCGAGCGTTTTGAGGGACTCTCGTCGGGTCTCTACCACACAAGGATCAGAGCAATGGAAGCAAACACACTCGAGCACCAGAAGTGCCATAATCAACCAGAATTCAAACTCTGGCACGATAGACTAGGACACCTTGGAAGGAATATGATGTGTCGCATCATATCCCAATCCCGTGGAATTAACCTGAAAAGCCTGAAGCTACTTCGGAAGGGTGCACCTACTTGTCTCCCTTGTCACAAAGGGAAATTGATTACGAGACCATCCGCCCTGAAGGTGGACTCTGAGTCTCCAAGCTTCCTAGAGAGAATACATGGAGACATTTGCGGGCCTATTCACCCCACAAGTGGACCATTTCGGTACTACATGGTACTGATTGATGCATCTTCGAAATGGTCGTATGTGTGCCTCCTGTCCACCCGCAACGTAGCCTTTGCAAAGCTACTGGCACAAATTATAAAGTTACGGGCACATTTCCCAGACAACCAGATCAAGAAATTGCGTCTGGACAATGCTGGGGAATTCACATCACAAGTCTTCCTAGACTACTGCCAAGCAACCGGCATAGAAGTTGAACATCCTGTAGCTCATGTTCACACCCAAAACGGGTTAGCCAAATCTCTTATGAAGAGACTACAATGGATCGCTCGCCCATTGTTGATGCAATGCCAGTTGCCGGTGAGTACATGGGGACATGCCATCTTGCACGCTGCATCGCTAATAAGATTACGACCGCCAGGTAGTCAATCTTTGTCACGACCCGCTTCCCTAAAATGGAGGCGAGACGTGAAAAGGTCTGCACGGGAGTGGAGCTATGAAGCCCCAAACCCGATAAGCGTCAATAATACATAAGCAGGTCCCTGTAACCACAACAGAATAACAATAATAACACAAGGAGAGACTGATTATAAAATCTCACATCTCATACATTGTCCAACAAGAAAAATAAGTTCAACATCCAGAAAAGCCACCAGGCTAAAAGAAAAGAGTTTAAGGCCCAGAACAAGGCCAACACAAGCGACGACATAACAAAGTATGGGTGCTACGCACCGATAACAAAACAACTGTCTAACAAAAGTAAAACACAACGAAGACACTAGGACTGGTCCCCAGTGTCCACGTACTCCCCGTCAAACACAAGCTCGGGCTCGGCGTCAGCAAACACCTCGTCCTCAACAAGGTACTCGGGCTCAGGATCTAACATGTGTCATCCAAAAGAGTAAAGGGGCACATGTCAGCAAGTCTAAAAGACTTGAGCAAGGAAACTGAAAGTAAGGCTCTAGCAACCTAGCAGTTTAGTATGCATGACATGGCAGTTATAACATGAGTGCACAATTGAAACATGTCAAGACAATTTGTACAAGAGAACAATCATCGGGACAAGACAAGACAAGACAAGACAAGAGTAGCCACGCTACTATCATTCTCAATCAATTCACTATTCACGTTGTTTTGTAGATGTTTACGCCTTACAGCTGAATGGTTTTACATTCACTGATTGGCCGCTTAACAACTACCCCAAACCCAAGAGTTTACGCCTTACCACTGCAGTTGCTGATCGGGCAGACTCCCAGTTGATTGGTCGCTTAACTCTTACCCCCAATACCCACACGTAATGGAGCCAGGGTCCCCGCACAATGAACTCAGCTAGTGAGCCTAGGGTTGCCCCGCACATGAGCTCGCATTATTAAACATTTGGCGTAGGGGTGCACCTAGCCGGAAACACGCAATTCGGGCATTGGCTATCAACCAACACATGGCCCGCTTCTGGAACACGAGCCAGGAACACAAGCATTTGTAGCAAGGCTACGCAATCATAGAAACACTTAAAGAATGCGATGACATGACAATTAATTTGCGTACCGTTAATGGAAAGTAAACATGACATGGTAATTGTGCAACATGCTAAATGTCGGAACTAGCTTCGTTGTCAAGCTAGTTCCCCAATTTGCGCCTAGGCGAGTATCATTTCGTCGCCTAGCCTCTTTTACGCCTACAACAAGCAAATGGCCTAAAACATGGCCTAAACCCTAAGTGGCAAGTTTCACTTGCCTAGCACCGGGGATGACGACCACTTCGTCACACGGACGCCAATCTACGGGGAAATCGCTGTTTTGGGGAACAATCATCAAACAACATGAAATTATATTAGGGTTTCATAAAAATATAAATAGGTTAAGAAAACAACGGTAGATCGATTTTTTACCAAGAGGAGACGGAAGAAACACTCCGGGGAACCCTAGGTTCAGATCTGGAGAAGATTGGAGAAGTTTGGGGAAAACTAGGATTTTGGGGGTTTTGGGGATTTTGATGGATTTTGGTGAGATTTTGGGGAAGATGAGAGGTAGATAGAGTGAATGGATGGTTTGGATGATGGATTTAGGGCTTGGAATGAAGGATTGAAGCTTGGGGGAAGATGGGGGCTCAAGGGGGAAGATTTTAGGGTTTTGGGTCGTGTTGGAGAAGATGAAATCGTTTGGGTTGGGTTTAAATAGGTTGAGCTGGCGGCTGCCCAGAAATTAGGGTTTTAACACTGGTTAGTCGGTCAAAGAGCAACCACTGACCGACTAGTTTGGCAACTAGTCGGTCGGTCGACCAACGCAGACCGACTAAGTGCAAACAGTAACTCCTGAACGAAAATAGGATTTTAGAGTTAGTCGGTCCATGAACAAATACTGACCGACTAGTTTATCATCTAGTCGGTCGATGAGCGTTCTTAGACCGACTAAGAGTAAACAGTAGCTGATACAAAAATAAGATGATGAGTTAGTCGGTTAAAGAAGCATTGCCGACCGACTAGTTTGCAACCTAGTCGGTCAACCAACGTTCTTAGACCGACTAACGATAAACAGTAACTCCTGAATAATTTTAGAAAACCAACTAGTCGGTCCAAGAAGGATTGCCGACCGACTGGATCGTCATCTAGTCGGTCGGTGGCCCTTCTTACACCGGCTAATGAGCACCAAAAGTTCCGATACGGAGCGCGGGGCCCCGGGATCGATTCCTAAGACTCCTAGGCTTGATCTATTAGTAAGATACGACCGTTATGAAGTCCGTCACGAGTGACATACTTCGAAATCGACAATCCTAAGGAAGAAACGAGAAAATACGACGAATCGATCGAAAATGAAATCTACGGAGACGAAAACCACACATGAGGAGAAAATCCACCAAAACATATATTATATTATATTAAATCCAGATACATGAAAAGCAGTCGTTACATCCTCCCCAACTTAAGAAAAATTCCGTCCTCGGAATTTCCAAATACTCACGAGTCCGGAAACAAAAGTGGGAAACGCTCTCGCATCTCATCCTCATTCTCCCAAGTGGACTCTCCAGGTGAGCCGTGTCGCCACATCACCCTCACAAGATTGACAATCTTGTTCCGAAGCGATTTCTGACGTCTGTCCAGAATCTGCACTGGATGCTGGTCATACGTCATATCGGGGCGAACGGTAATCTCCGAAAAATCTACTGCATGAGACGGATCGCTAATGTATCGACGAAGCTGCGATACATGGAAAACATTGTGAACTCCTTCCAAAGACGGCGGCAAGGCCAAGCGATAAGCTACCTCGCCAACCCTCTCCAAAACGTCAAACGGTCCAATGTATCGCGGGCTCAACTTTCCACGCTTCCCGAAACGAATCACACCACGATTCGGGGAAATCTTCAAGAACACATGGTCGCCCGGCTGAAATTCCAAAGGACGACGTTTAGCATCCGTCCAATGCTTAAAACGGTCTTGAGCAATTCTCAACCTCTCCCGAATATTCCTGACGATATCCACGGCCTCCACGATCATCTCAGGTCCTAACAACTCCCGATCACCAACGTCATCCCAACTCAATGACGATCGACATTTCCTCCCATAAAGAGCGGCGAAAGGAGCCATGCCAATACTCGCCTGGAAGCTGTTGTTGTAAGAGAACTCCACCAAATGCAGATGGTCCTCCCACGAACCCTTGAAGTCCAACATGCACGCCCTCAGCATGTCTTCCAAAATCTGAATCGTCCTCTCGGACTGGCCATCCGTCTGCGGATGGTACGTCGTGCTGAAACTCAGACGCGTACCCAAGCTCTTCTGCAAACTCTGCCAGAACTGAGATGTGAACCTCGTGTCTCTGTCAGACACGATACTCACGGGGACTCCATGAAGTCGCACAACCTCCTGCACGATTCACGTTACATCACTATCCAACTAGGAAAAGGAAATAAAACGGAGAGTAAAAGAATTTACCTCCATATATCTCCTCGCTAGCGCCTCAGTGGACTGTCCCACTCGGAACGGAATAAAGTGCGTAGATTTGGTCAATCGATCTAGGATCACCCAAATCGCGTCATTCTGCTTCGGACTCCGAGGTAGTCCAGTCACGAAATCCATAGTGATGTGTTGCCATTTCCACTTCGGAATCGGAAGCGGTTGTAGCAACCCGGCCGTACGCTGATGCTCCGCCTTCACTTGCTGGCAAACCAAGCACTTGGCTACACACCGAGCCACGCTCCTCTTCATACCATGCCACCAATAATTCAGTCGAAGATCCTGGTACATCTTGGTGCCACCAGGATGCACAGAATACGACGAACTGTGTGCCTCCACCATCAGCTCCTCTCTGATATCCCCAGCTGGCACACACAACCTGGCTCCGAACCTCAGCGAGCCATCCTCATGAATCAAAAAGTCAGTCCGCAGACCGGCTTCCACCTGCTCCCGAATCCTCACCAGCTTCGGATCCTCGGCCTGGCCAGCCTTAATCCGATCCACGATCGTCGACTGTACCTGCATGTACATCAACGACGAAGCCTCCCCAGGAAGAACAATCTCCACGCCAGACTCATAAAAATCCTGCTGCAAACTCCACTGCGAGGTCAAAATCATCACCGCTGGAAGCCTACTCAAAGCATCCGGAACCACATTCACCTTGCCAGGGTGAAATTGCAAATCAATATCATAATCAGCCATAAGCTCCAACCATCGACGCTGTCGCATGTTGAGCTCCTTCTGAGTGAAAATATACTTCAAGCTTTTGTGATCGGTGAAAATCTTCACTTTCTCACTCAGCAAGAAGTGCCTCCAAATCTTAAGAGCAAACACAAAGGCAGCCAACTCCAAATCATGCGTCAGATAATTCTTCTCATGAACCTTAAGCTGACGAGACGCATACGCCACAACATGCCCATGCTGATGCAACACACAACCGAGACCCTTACCAGAAGCATCGCAAAAGATCTCAAATCCACCGCTGCGATCAGGCACAACAAGAATAGGGGCAGTCGTCAACCTCTCCTTCAGAACGCCAAAAGCACTCTCACAATCACCCAACCAAACAAAAGCAACATCCTTCGGCGTCAACCTGGTCATCGGCTCAGCAATACGAGAAAAGTCCTTAATGAATCGCCGATAGTAACCAGCAAGTCCAAGGAAACTTCGAATCTCAGACGCAGACGACGGAACAGGCCACTCCCTGATGGCCCGAATCTTCTCGGGATCCACTGAAATACCATCTCCAGTCACCAAATGCCCGAGAAAAGCAATTCTATCCAGCCAAAACTCGTACTTCGAAAACTTAGCATACAAACGATGCTTCCTCAAAATCTCCAACACCGTCCTTAAGTGCGAGGCATGCTCTTCCTCCGACCTCGAATAGATCAGAATGTCGTCAATAAAGATAACGACAAACTTATCCAAAAAGTCGTAGAAAATCAGGTTCATCAGATTCATGAAAACTGCGGGCGCGTTAGTTACGCCGAAAGGCATAACCACGAACTCATAGTGTCCATACTTCGTCCTGAACGCTGTCTTCGGAACATCTCCCTTCTTAACCTTCAACTGATGGTAACCACTCCTCAAATCCAATTTTGAAAACACCCTTGAACCTCCAAGCTGATCAAAAATATCATCGATGCGAGGCAACGGGTATTTATTCTTAATGGTCACCGCATTCAACTCCCGATAATCCACGCACATGCGACGTGAACCATCCTTCTTCTTCACCAGCAACACCGGTGCTCCCCACGGAGACACGCTAGGATTAATATAACCCTTCTGCAAAAGCTCATCCAACTGCTTCCGCAACTCTTCCAATTCTGCAGGCGCCATACGATACGGCGCCTTCGAAATCGGCTGCGCACCTGGAACAAGATCGATAGAAAATTCCAAAGCTCGATCAGGCGGCAAACCAGACATCTCCTCGGGGAAGACGTCGCCAAAATCACGCACCACAGCTGGCCACTCCAGCTCCATCTGCATAGCCACAGCCTCCACCGGTGTAACGACTGGTTTTTGTATGATTGGATTATCAGTGTGTTTTGCTTGTGATGGTGGGTTCTCTCCTTGTGTGGTTTCCATTCCCATAGTTCTCGCTTTCATTCATCTCGTTGAGATTTCCTATCTTTCGTTTTCTTTCCTTTTGATGTGATCTTCTAGGTTCTTCCTTAGAATCAATGAATTCGGAGTAAGTCACTCGTGACGAGCTTCATATCGATCATATCTTAGAGTATAAATCGATCCTAGAAGCCATGGAAATCTTCCCGAAGCTTCGCGCTTCGAATCGGCACTTTTCGTGCACGTTAGTTGGTTCAAGAAGATCAACCGACCGACTAGATTCCAATTTAGTCGGTCAGGAAATCAACTGGAACCGACTAGTTCATTCAATCAATAATTCTGGAGTTACTGTTTACTCTTAGTCGGTCTAAGAACGTTCATCGACCGACTAGATTCAAAACTAGTAGGTCAGTACTTGTTCATGGACCGACTAACTCTAAATCCTATTTTCGTTCAGGAGTTACTGTTTGCACTTAGTCGGTCTGCGTTGGTCGACCGACCGACTAGTTACCAAACTAGTCGGTCAGTGGTTGTTCTTTGACCGACTAGTCTGTGTTAAAACCCTAATTTCTGGGCAACCGCCATCCTAGCCTATAAATACCCAACCCAATCGTTTTCTTCTTCTCCAACACGACCCTAAGCCCTAGTTTCTTCCCCTCTAAGCCCCCATCTTCCTCCTAGTTTCAATCCTTCATTCCAAACCCTAAATCCATCATCCAATCCATCCATTCACTCAATCTACCACTCATCTTCCCCAAAATCTCACCAAGAATCTCATCAATCCCCAAGATTCCCCAAGAACCCTAATTCTCCAAATTTCTCCATTTGCTTCCAGATCTGATCCTAGGGTTCCCCGGAGTGTTTCTTCCGTCTCCTCTCGGTAAGAAATCGTTCTACCGTTGTTTTTATAACTTGTTCATATTTTTATGAAACCCTAATATAAATTTCATGTTGTTTGATGATTGTTCCCCCAAAACAGCGATTTCCCCGTGGATTGGCATCCGTGTGACGAGTGGTCGTCATTCCCCGGTGCTAGGCAAGTGAAACTTGCCACTTAGGGTTTAGGCCATGTTTTAGGCCATTTGCATGTTGTAGGCGTAAAAGAGGCTAGGCGACGAAATGATACTAGCCTAGGCGCAAATTGGGGAATTAGCTTGACAACGAAGCTAATTCCGACTTTTAGCATGTTGCACAATTACCATGTCATGTTTACTTTCAATTAACGGTACGCGAATATGTTCATGTCATTGCATTTTGCCTGTCACGTTTAATTTAAATTAACGGTACGCAAATATCTGTTCATGTCTTTGCATAGTGATTATTCATCGTGATTGCGTAGCGCACGCTACAATATTATATTCCTGGCTCGTGTTCCAGAAGCGAGCTTAGTGAGTTGGAAACCCCAACGCTCGACACATATGGGTGGGGTAAGAGATAAGCGGCCTGAGCCCCGAGTTGGCCTGATCCGCCACTCCGGCCAGCAGGTGGACTCTCTAGTGCACAAGTGATTAATAGTGATAGAGATAAGCGGCCTGAGCCACGAGCTGGCCAGCAGGTGGACTCTCTATGCACTAAGTGTTTACCAGTGACAAGTGATTAATAGTGATAGAAATAAGCGGCCTGAGCCACGAGCTGGCCAGCAGGTGGACTCTCTATGCACTAAGTGTTTACCAGTGACAAGTGATTAATAGTGATATAGATAAGCGGCCTGAGCCACGAGCTGGCCAGCAGGTGGACTCTCTATGCACTAAGTGTTTACCAGTGACAAGTGATTAATAGTGGTAGAGATAAGCGGCCTGAGCCACGAGCTGGCCAGCAGGTGGACTCTCTATGCACTAAGTGATAAGTGATAAGTGATAAGTGATAAGTGATAAGTGATAAGTGTTAAATGATAAGTGATTAGTGATTTGGTAGCTTTTGCTACATTGTGCATGCTTGCCTCTCTTTTAAACTGTTGCATCATGCTTAACTGCCATGTCATGCATACTAAACTGCTAGGTTGCTAGATGCCTCATTTTCAGTTTCCTTGCACAAGTCTTTCCAGACTTGCTGACATGTGCCCCTCTCTCTTTTGGGTGACACATGTTAGACCCAGAGCCAGAGTTTTGTTGCAGGGAACATGGTGTTGCGGATGCTGATGTTGCTGTGGTGGTGAGTGGACATTAGGGGCCTGTCTTGAAGACCGCTCGTGTTCACTTCTTTGTTTAGGTTTGCTGTTAGTTGTTGGTGTGTGGCACCCTTGTATGTATGTTATACCTTGTTGGCCATGTTTGGGCCTTAGACTCCTTTTCCTTTAGTCTGGTGGCTTTTCTGCGATATTGTAATTTGTTTATGGACATTTGGAGATTCAATAAAATGTCGTCTCAATTCCTTATTATCATTGTTGTTTCGTTTCGCTTTGCAAGGACTTGCCATAATAAGTGATTTTTTTATACTCTTATCAGACTTGGAGCTTCACGGCTTTAAGTCTGTGCGGGCCTTCTCACGTCTCGCCTCCACATTTTTGGGAAGCGGGGCGTGACAGGTTTTAGTGGTGGCCCATGCAGGTCCATTTGCAAATGCGAACTATCGGAACAACAATAATAATTATAGAATGTCCATTAAATAAATTAGAATATCCAAGTTATAAGCCCGGAGTCTAAGTTTTTAGCGTTCCTATGTCTTAGGTGGCTGGTAGGCGTGTTAGAGCATCTGTCCTAGCTTGGTAGGAAATCCATTAGATCAGGACCATAGTGAGACTTAGATAGATGTCTGTGCTTGCTAAGTTAGGAATCCTTGATTGTTAGCTAGACTCCTTGTTAGTGATTTGTTTGATTGTCCTAAGAGTTACCTTAGTGGTTCCTGTCTAGCTTTGACTATGATAGACTCCTAGGATTTCTTTGGTCTCTCGCTTGGGTTCATCGGTTTCGGACCAAGCTGAACTCATTTCATCGCTGTCTAGCCCTTATGGAAGTCTTAGCGCTTAGTTCCATAATCTTTAGTTGGTTGACCGTAAGAGTATTCATAGATTTTCCTAAGCCATAACCTAGGCGTATTTATGCTTTGATCATCCGACCAAATCCCTTGCCCCGATTCCCATGACCACCATGTTTCGATAATCATTGATCCTTCGAATGTCCCAGTTTGCAAGGCTTAATTTCTTTTAAAAAGTTGTTTTTCTATTTCCCTTATTAAAGTTTTCGCTAAGTTTAAATTTTGTTTTAAACCCGCTACGTATGTACTTAAAATTTCTCACTTTTCGATTGAGTCAAATTCCTTGTAGATTTCGGAGTCTAATGGTTGTAATTATAATTGCTAACTCGTAACCATTTTCTTGTCTATATTTTCGCATTTCGGTTTAAAGACTCCAATACTATTTTGGAAAACTCGATATACCATTTTCTAACTATGAGATCAATTTTAATCGCATAGCATACATACTTTAAAATCTTTTCCAAGCTAAATGGAATTTCAATTGTTATATGTATACTTATATCTCGTACTCTTTCGTTGACTTAAATTAATTTTTGAAATTCGAAAGTTTTGACGAGATCTTGATTACTGTTTTATAATGTTTTACAGCCTATACCTTTCATACCTATTTGAATATCTTGTCACTTTTCATAAATCGATTTAATTCTGAGCCGCAATTCTATTTTCCAAATTCGATTTATGAATTTTCCTTTCTTATTTATGCTATTCAAATGACTCGTCGCGCTTCCTTAATATACTTTTCAAGTCACAGATGATTTTAGCTTTCAACAAATCAAAGTTATGTTCAAACATTTTCCCGATTACAGATTTTATTGGAAAATTACATTTCCGTAACCACTTCCCTTGTCCTCAATCCACATGACCACCTCATTACAATTATCCTTGATCCTTCAAATGTTTTCCGTTGCAAATCTTGATTCTCCCAAGTTATTTTCGAATGCTTTCCTTATTTGAAGTTTCACTCAGTTTAAATTTTGTTCTAAACTTATTTAGATTTGTCTCCCTAAATTTCGATGGATTTAAAAGTCGTTCTTGAATTTTGAAGACTTTTGGTCGTGATTTTAAAATTACTATCTTGTACTATTTTTCTAACAATATACCTTTCGCATTTCGATTTTTTCTTTTCAAAAGAAAACTTCATTACTATCCTGATGGTTCGATATACCATCCTTTTTCCTAACTACAAAATTTATTTTAACCACTTATCTTACATACCTTTAGGGGTATTTTTCCAAACTGAATGAACTTCAACTAATTTTTGGTATATATCAATTATAGGTTCATCGTACTCGTACTTCAAAAGTTTTTATACCAACACGTTCTTTTGGCGAATTCTTATTTCCCTAAAAGTATCTTCGAATCTCCTTTTTCGTTTAGTTTAAATTTGTTCGAAACACTTTTGATATATGCAAGGTTTCATGCTCCTTCGCCGACTTAAATTATTTAAGTTTTTAAATCTCGAAACTTGTGTTGAGATTTTTAGATTAGAAGTTTATAATATTTTCAGCATATACTTTCGTATCGATATAAATGTCTTGCCCCTTTTCATATACCAATTTCATTCTGAACCGTATTTCTATTTTCCTAACTCGATTCATAATTTCTTTTCTTACTTGTGCCATTAAAATTTTATCCGAAAACACCTCGTGCTCACTCATAATAAACTTTTCAAGTCCCTTTGGACTTCGGCTTTTAGCAAGTCGATTTTATGCTCAACATTTTCCATATTTCAGATTTTTGTATATAAAAAAAAGGGGTTTACTATTTTGAAATCATTCCTGACTTAGACCCTTCATAAAACGGTTTAAAAGTTTTAATACTAACTTGATGAGTTTAAATATCCTTTTCTCTTTCCATGCTACTAAGATATTATCTTCCATTCACCATACACACTTTTAAGAAAATTTCTAAAATGTGACTTCAATTATTTTTATATATCGGTACCACGTTCGTTTTGCTCGTACATTAAGATCTTGTATAAATCAATTTTGTTGGCAAATCCGGATTTCTCTAAAAATATTTTCGATATGGTTTATTTGGGATTTCTCTTCAGTTTTAAGATTTGGAAAACCTTTAGCATGCGCTTAAATTCTCCACACTATACTTGATCTGATTTCAATCTTTGAATCTCAAAACTTTTCCAAAATTTTTAGATTGCTGCCGCATAACATTTCTGACCTATGTTTTGATGTTCGAGTAAATGATTTCCTTTTTCCTCATAGTAATTTTATATAAGCCAATAAACTGCTTTTCCTCTTATTACGTATATTCGTCTCAAACCCGTTTTCAAACAATTTGTTTTACCGACCGTTTTCATGCTTTTCGATCTTTCTATTCGTTACGCATGTGATTTCAGTTCCTTCCATTTTGTCTAGCCCTTAGAGCTTGTCGTTGCCTGTGTCAACCTTATTATAGTTTGGTGGGCCCATTAGTTAAGTGGTTATGTCGTCGTAGTGTTGATTTCGTGGTGTGTATATAGTGGTATGGGTGTTGGCATTTGTGTGTTGTGTGTGGGTAATTTTCTGCTTGAGTATGATGTGATATACGTATGATAACAGAATGATAATTTTGATTGGTACTACTTGTTTTATGAGATGTCGTATGCGTGTAAATCAGGAGGTATACCCGACTATTGCATCTCTTAAACTTGTATGTAGTTGATGTGTTGATATGGTAATTATAAATGGGTGGATATGGTGTGAAAATATGTGATACGTGGATGTGTATGCCTTGGAGTGGTATGGGTATGTGTATGGATACTGTGTTACGCATATAAATGTCCTGCTATGATTTGAGTCTCACTCAAGCTTGAGTGGGTATACTCTATGTGCTTTGGTATAATTGTATGTGGTGGTGAATAGGGATGGATGATGTATGTATGGTGTTTGAGTTGTTTGTGCTTGGTTGTGTTACGCACACGATTGTGGGTGGCTATACCAATATATGGTTATAGGACTATATGTGAGGTGAAAATATGGTGAAATATTTGCACGTACTTGAATGACTAAAAATGTGAAATTATTTTCAAATAAGAGAGGCTTGGTTATTTTCTTATAGTAAGTAATAAGTGTTTATTGTTGTGTAAATATATTGACTATATATATGTGATTGAAATACGTGTATGAAATTGATTGACTATAATAAGTATGAGTGTACTATGTGCGTGAAAATATGTGTGTGATAGTAATATTTGATTTCTAGTGCATATATATAAGCGCTCGGAATGAAAGTACTTGGTTGAATTTATGATGTGAAATTAGTTGAGGGTAGTTACCAGAGCGACTATATGTATGTTAGAAAGTCCGAGGACGGACTTTATTCTAAGGTGGGTAGGATGTAACGACTGGTTTTTGTATGATTGGATTATCAGTGTGTTTTGCTTGTGATGGTGGGTTCTCTCCTTGTGTGGTTTCCATTCCCATAGTTCTCGCTTTCATTCATCTCGTTGAGATTTCCTATCTTTCGTTTTCTTTCCTTTTGATGTGATCTTCTAGGTTCTTCCTTAGAATCAATGAATTCGGAGTAAGTCACTCGTGACGAGCTTCATATCGATCATATCTTAGAGTATAAATCGATCCTAGAAGCCATGGAAATCTTCCCGAAGCTTCGCGCTTCGAATCGGCACTTTTCGTGCACGTTAGTTGGTTCAAGAAGATCAACCGACCGACTAGATTCCAATTTAGTCGGTCAGGAAATCAACTGGAACCGACTAGTTCATTCAATCAATAATTCTGGAGTTACTGTTTACTCTTAGTCGGTCTAAGAACGTTCATCGACCGACTAGATTCAAAACTAGTCGGTCAGTACTTGTTCATGGACCGACTAACTCTAAATCCTATTTTCGTTCAGGAGTTACTGTTTGCACTTAGTCGGTCTGCGTTGGTCGACCGACCGACTAGTTACCAAACTAGTCGGTCAGTGGTTGTTCTTTGACCGACTAGTCTGTGTTAAAACCCTAATTTCTGGGCAACCGCCATCCTAGCCTATAAATACCCAACCCAATCGTTTTCTTCTTCTCCAACACGACCCTAAGCCCTAGTTTCTTCCCCTCTAAGCCCCCATCTTCCTCCTAGTTTCAATCCTTCATTCCAAACCCTAAATCCATCATCCAATCCATCCATTCACTCAATCTACCACTCATCTTCCCCAAAATCTCACCAAGAATCTCATCAATCCCCAAGATTCCCCAAGAACCCTAATTCTCCAAATTTCTCCATTTGCTTCCAGATCTGATCCTAGGGTTCCCCGGAGTGTTTCTTCCGTCTCCTCTCGGTAAGAAATCGTTCTACCGTTGTTTTTATAACTTGTTCATATTTTTATGAAACCCTAATATAAATTTCATGTTGTTTGATGATTGTTCCCCCAAAACAGCGATTTCCCCGTGGATTGGCATCCGTGTGACGAGTGGTCGTCATTCCCCGGTGCTAGGCAAGTGAAACTTGCCACTTAGGGTTTAGGCCATGTTTTAGGCCATTTGCATGTTGTAGGCGTAAAAGAGGCTAGGCGACGAAATGATACTCGCCTAGGCGCAAATTGGGGAATTAGCTTGACAACGAAGCTAATTCCGACTTTTAGCATGTTGCACAATTACCATGTCATGTTTACTTTCAATTAACGGTACGCGAATATGTTCATGTCATTGCATTTTGCCTGTCACGTTTAATTTAAATTAACGGTACGCAAATATCTGTTCATGTCTTTGCATAGTGATTATTCATCGTGATTGCGTAGCGCACGCTACAATATTATATTCCTGGCTCGTGTTCCAGAAGCGAGCTTAGTGAGTTGGAAACCCCAACGCTCGACACATATGGGTGGGGTAAGAGATAAGCGGCCTGAGCCCCGAGTTGGCCTGATCCGCCACTCCGGCCAGCAGGTGGACTCTCTAGTGCACAAGTGATTAATAGTGATAGAGATAAGCGGCCTGAGCCACGAGCTGGCCAGCAGGTGGACTCTCTATGCACTAAGTGTTTACCAGTGACAAGTGATTAATAGTGATAGAAATAAGCGGCCTGAGCCACGAGCTGGCCAGCAGGTGGACTCTCTATGCACTAAGTGTTTACCAGTGACAAGTGATTAATAGTGATAGAGATAAGCGGCCTGAGCCACGAGCTGGCCAGCAGGTGGACTCTCTATGCACTAAGTGTTTACCAGTGACAAGTGATTAATAGTGGTAGAGATAAGCGGCCTGAGCCACGAGCTGGCCAGCAGGTGGACTCTCTATGCACTAAGTGATAAGTGATAAGTGATAAGTGATAAGTGATAAGTGATAAGTGATAAGTGATAAGTGTTAAATGATAAGTGATTAGTGATTTGGTAGCTTTTGCTACATTGTGCATGCTTGCCTCTCTTTTAAACTGTTGCATCATGCTTAACTACCATGTCATGCATACTAAACTGCTAGGTTGCTAGATGCCTCATTTTCAGTTTCCTTGCACAAGTCTTTCCAGACTTGCTGACATGTGCCCCTCTCTCTTTTGGGTGACACATGTTAGACCCAGAGCCAGAGTTTTGTTGCAGGGAACATGGTGTTGCGGATGCTGATGTTGCTGTGGTGGTGAGTGGACATTAGGGGCCTGTCTTGAAGACCGCTCGTGTTCACTTCTTTGTTTAGGTTTGCTGTTAGTTGTTGGTGTGTGGCACCCTTGTATGTATGTTATACCTTGTTGGCCATGTTTGGGCCTTAGACTCTTTGTCCTTTAGTCTGGTGGCTTTTCTGCGATATTGTAATTTGTTTATGGACATTTGGAGATTCAATAAAATGTCGTCTCAATTCCTTATTATCATTGTTGTTTCGTTTCGCTTTGCAAGGACTTGCCATAATAAGTGATTTTTTTATACGCTTATCAGACTTGGAGCTTCACGGCTTTAAGTCTGTGCGGGCCTTCTCACGTCTCGCCTCCACATTTTTGGGAAGCGGGGCGTGACAACCGGCCTGGCCTGAAATCTGACAGGACCAAGTGAACTGCTACCACGACTGAACTCGAATACTGGATGTCCAGGAATCTCGAACACCACCTTCTTCCTCCTGCAGTCAATCGTAGCATAGAAGCTCGCAAGCCAGTCAATCCCAAGAACTGCATCGTAGTTGATGATGTCGTGGACAATGAAATCAGCGAAAAGCTCATGTCCACAGACCACCAACGAGCAAGAATTGCAACCACGATGCACCGAGACCACACCATTCCCTGTAACGATATTCCAACTCTTGGGAAGAGGGGACGTCGACAAGGAATGCCTCTCCACGAAGCTCCGAGAAATAATGCATATCGATGCACCAGAGTCAAAGAGGACTCGTGCAGGAAATGTGCAAACCAAAACCACACCTAATCAAGCAATTAAAAATCAAACCCTAGTCTAGCAAACAACCATGTTCAAGCAAACAACACAATCTAACAATCAAAACCAGCTAGGAAAGTAACAGCTAGATTGAGGATTACCTGCGATAACCTCATCCACAGCCTCGCTCTCCGCAGCGGTCATCAGAAAAGCCTGCCTCCTCGGCGGAACAGCCTACCGAAAAGCCTGCCCCTGCGGAACAAGAGCTGCCCCACGACCAGCAGGAACAGACGCTCGCTGCTGCAACGGCTGTGCTGCAACAGGAGCCCTCCGCAGCTGATTCGCATGCCGACAATCCTTCGCGGCATGGGAAGCATCTCCACAAATCAGACACTGGCCCAAAAACTTCCGACACTGCTCCTTGACGTGGCCAGGCTTGCCGCAGAAATGGCAAGACTTCAGAATAGGCCCTCCTGGCCTCTTAAACTGAGCAGACTGATTAGGCCTGAATCCAGGTCTAACCACAGCTCTCGTCTGTTCCATAGGCCTCTTCCCAGCACCAACAACAGACCCCCTCCTCTGGTTCACGAGCAGCTCCTGCCTCTTAGCTGCTACTAGAACCTTCTGATAAGACTCCCGGTCAGAGGAGGTCACAAAACTCTGGAGCTCCGAAGCAAGCCCCTGCAGGAACCTCTGAGCCTTCTCCTCAGCGTCCTGCACCATCTTTGGTGCAAACCGACTCAGCCTCATGAACTCTTGGTGATACATGTCCACCGACGAGTTCCCTTGCTTCAAATCGATAAAACGCTGCAGCATCTCCTCCCTGGCAGCTTTCGGGAAGAACTCGCCATCAAATCTGGCCTTGAAGGTAGCCCAAGATATCGGCTCCACCAACATCTTCTCTTCCGCATCCCACCAATTCCGAGCATTATCCTTGAGTTGCCTCTTCGCCAAATCAACCCATCCAGCCGGGGTGATCTTGGCCATCTTCAGATTGTCCTCGATGTTCCGAATCCACTCATCGGCAGCCAGAGGACCCTCAGAACCATCAAAATATGCGGGACCCAGCTCCCGAAATTGCTTCGCTCCTGGCTCAGAGCGAGGGGCATCCGGAAGAGCCCGGGCAGCTCGAGCAAGTGGAGCATTCTGGACTTGCAAAAGCACGCCCTGCTGCACTTGCATCATCTGCAACATCATCCGCATCATCTCACCACTGGTGGGTTCCCGCTCAGGCTCCTCATCATGAGGGACCGCGCCACTACCCCCACCACGGGTGAAACGTCTTCCTGCCATCTAGTGACACAGAAAACGAATCAGATTAGACTCATAGCTTATGACATCGGACGTCGAACTTAATTTATTGGACATTCTAATATTATTATCGTTATTCCAAAAATCGCAGTTACAGAAGGACCTGCATGGGCCACCAACAAAACCTGTCACGACCCGCTTCCCTAAAATGGAGGCGAGACGTGAAAAGGTCCGCACGGGAGTGGAGCTATGAAGCCCCAAACCCGATAAGCGTCAATAATACATAAGCAGGTCCCTGTAACCACAACAGAATAACAATAATAACACAAGGAGAGACTGATTATAAAATCTCACATCTCATACATTGTTCAACAAAAAAATAAGTTCAACATCCAGAAAAGCCACCAGGCTAAAAGAAAAGAGTCTAAGGCCCAGAACAAGGCCAACACAAGCGACGACATAACAAAGTATGGGTGCTACGCACCGATAACAAAACAACTGTCTAACAAAAGTAAAACACAACGAAGACACTAGGACTGGTCCCCAGTGTCCACGTACTCCCCGTCAAACACAAGCTCGGGCTCGGCGTCAGCAAACACCTCGTCCTCAACAAGGTACTCGGGCTCAGGATCTAACATGTGTCACCCAAAAGAGTAAAGTGGCACATGTCAGCAAGTCTAAAAGACTTGAGCAAGGAAACTGAAAGTAAGGCTCTAGCAACCTAGCAGTTTAGTATGCATGACATGGCAGTTATAACATGAGTGCACAATTGAAACATGGCAAGACAATTTGTACAAGAGAACAATCATCGGGACAAGACAAGACAAGACAAGACAAGAGTAGCCACGCTACTATCATTCTCAATCAATTCACTATTCACGTTGTTTTGTAGATGTTTACGCCTTACAGCTGAATGGTTTTACATTCACTGATTGGCCGCTTAACAACTACCCCAAACCCAAGAGTTTACGCCTTACCACTGCAGTTGCTGATCGGGCAGACTCCCAGTTGATTGGTCGCTTAACTCTTACCCCCAATACCCACACGTAATGGAGCCAGGGTCCCCGCACAATGAACTCAGCTAGTGAGCCTGGGGTTGCCCCGCACATGAGCTCGCATTATTAAACATTTGGCGTAGGGGTGCACCTAGCCGGAAACACGCAATTCGGGCATTGGCTATCAACCAACACATGGCCCGCTTCTGGAACACGAGCCAGGAACACAAGCATTTGTAGCAAGGCTACGCAATCACAGAAACACTTAAAGAATGCGATGACATGACAATTAATTTGCGTACCGTTAATGGAAAGTAAACATGACATGGTAATTGTGCAACATGCTAAATGTCGGAACTAGCTTCGTTGTCAAGCTAGTTCCCCAATTTGCGCCTAGGCGAGTATCATTTCGTCGCCTAGCCTCTTTTACGCCTACAACAAGCAAATGGCCTAAAACATGGCCTAAACCCTAAGTGGCAAGTTTCACTTGCCTAGCACCGGGGATGACGACCACTTCGTCACACGGACGCCAATCTACGGGGAAATCGCTGTTTTGGGGGAACAATCATCAAACAACATGAAATTATATTAGGGTTTCATAAAAATATAAATAGGTTAAGAAAACAACGGTAGATCGATTTCTTACCAAGAGGAGACGGAAGAAACACTCCGGGGAACCCTAGGTTCAGATATGGAGAAGATTGGAGAAGTTTGGGGAAAACTAGGGTTTTGGGGGTTTTGGGGATTTTGATGGATTTTGGTGAGATTTTGGAGAAAATGAGAGGTAGATAGAGTGAATGGATGGTTTGGATGATGGATTTAGGGCTTGGAATGAAGGATTGAAGCTTGGGGGAAGATGGGGGCTCAAGGGGGAAGATTTTAGGGTTTTGGGTCATGTTGGAGAAGATGAAATCGTTTGGGTTGGGTTTAAATAGGTTGAGCTGGCGGCTGCCCAGAAATTAGGGTTTCAACACTGGTTAGTCGGTCAAAGAGCAACCACTGACCGACTAGTTTGGCAACTAGTCGGTCGGTCGACCAACGCAGACCGACTAAGTGCAAACAGTAACTCCTGAACGAAAATAGGATTTTAGAGTTAGTCGGTCCATGAACAAATACTGACCGACTAGTTTATCATCTAGTCGGTCGATGAGCGTTCTTAGACCGACTAAGAGTAAACAGTAGCTGATACAAAAATAAGATGATGAGTTAGTCGGTTAAAGAAGCATTGCCGACCGACTAGTTTGCAACCTAGTCGGTCAACCAACGTTCTTAGACCGACTAACGATAAACAGTAACTCCTGAATAATTTTAGAAAGCCAACTAGTCGGTCCAAGAAGGATTGCCGACCGACTTGATCGTCATCTAGTCGGTCGGTGGCCCTTCTTACACCGGCTAATGAGCACCAAAAGTTCCGATACGGAGCGCGGGGCCCCGGGATCGATTCCTAAGACTCCTAGGCTTGATCTATTAGTAAGATACGACCGTTATGAAGTCCGTCACGAGTGACATACTTCGAAATCGACAATCCTAAGGAAGAAACGAGAAAATACGACGAATCGATCGAAAATGAAATCTACGGAGACGAAAACCACACATGAGGAGAAAATCCACCAAAACATATATTATATTATATTAAATCCAGATACATGAAAAGCAGTCGTTACAATCTTATTCTCCGATGCAACTTGCATATGGGAACCCGCCCGATATCTCTCACTTGAGGATATTCGGATGTGCTGTCTATGTCCCCATAGCACCACCGCAGAGAACCAAGATGGGTCCCCAACGGCGTCTTGGTATCTATATTGGTTTCGACTCACCATCGATCATTAGATACCTAGAACCCCTTACGGGGGACGCCTTCAAAGCACGTCTAGCAGATTGTGAGTTTGAAGAAAGCACTTTTCCCAAACTAGGCATTAACACACAGAAGCCAGAAGCTTCAAAGACCATTTCATGGGACACAAAGACTTTATCCCATTTTGATCCGCGTACAAATAAATGTGAAGACGAGATCCTGAAGATCCTTCAAATTCAAAACACAGTTCACATTTTACCGGACAAATTCACTGACAACCAGAAGATTGTCAGATCACACGTCCCTGCTGCAAATACGCCAGCTAGGATTGACATACCCAAAGATGGATGCAATCCACCTGCAGCAGAAGCGGCCGTACCTCAACAAAAAAGAGGACAACCCCCAGGCTCCAAAGATAAGAACCCTCGAAAGAGGAAAAATTCTGGAGCAATAATAACGATACCACCACAGGATGCTGAGCTCAGCCCAGCTACCTCTCCCCTCCTAACAACCCCTGAAGAGGAAAATATAGGAGAAATATCATTAAATTATATACGTACTGGGGAGGTACTGGACAGAAAAAGCACAATTATCGATGATAACTTCACGCTCATTATTGCCACTCACGTCACTGAATACAACGATGAGACCGATCCACGCTCTCTAGCAGAATGTAAACGCAGAGAGGAATGGCCAAAGTGGAACGAGGCAATAGGAGTAGAGCTGGACTCACTCTCGAAGCGCAAAGTTTTTGGACCTGTAGTCCTAACACCAAAGGGTGTTAAACCTGTGGGATATAAATGGGTATTCGTGAGAAAAAGAAACGAGAATAATGAGATCGTGCGTTATAAAGCGCGCCTTGTTGCACAAGGCTTTTCCCAACGACCAGGAATAGACTATGACGATACATATTCCCTGGTCATGGATGCGATCACTTTCCGTTTCATTATTGGCTTATCCACAAAGGAAGGCTAGGATATGCAGCTCATGGACGTTGTGACTGCATACCTCTATGGTAATATAGATAAGGACATCTATATAAAAATCCCAGATGGATACAAACTACCGACAAAAATGACAGAAAGACCTCGGGACGTCTACTCTGTCAAACTCCAGAGATCACTGTATGGTCTAAAACAGTCAGGTAGAATGTGGTACAACAGACTCAGTGAATTCCTAGCGCAACAAAGATTCACAACAAATGAAGTCTGCCCTTGCATTTTTATAAGAGCAAAGAGAACAGGATTCGTAATTATTGTCGTCTACGTAGACGACCTGAACATCATCGGATCTCCTGAAGAGATAGGTGAGATATCCAAAAGTCTCACACAGACTTTTGAGATGAAAGACCTTGGCAAAATGAAGTTCTGCCTAGGCTTACAAATTGAACACTTAAGTAGAGGAATCATGTTACACCAATCGACATACACAAAGAAAGTGCTGAAAAACTTCCTTATGGACAAATTTCATCCGCTTAGCACACCAATGGTCGTTAGATCATTGGATGTTGACACAGACCCCTTCCGACTGCTGGAAGAGGGGGAGGAAACACTGGGTCCTGAAGTACCCTACTTAAGTGCAATTGGAGCACTGCTATACCTGGCAAATTGCACGCGTCTCGATATAGCGTTCGCAGTTAACTTACTAGCCAGATACAGTTCTGCGCCCTCAAAGCGCCACTGGAACAGAGTTAAGCAACTTCTGCGCTACCTCCAAGGGTCTGTGGACATGGGACTATACTTCAAGAAATGTGTATCCTACGACTTGGTCGGTTATGCAGATGCAGGATCCGTGAAGCAGACATCGACAGCAACCTCATCCAACCACTCCGAGCTCATTGCGATCCACGAAGGTAGCAGAGAATGCTTTTGGCTTCGATCAGTCATCAACCATATCCTCAAGACCACCGGCCTGAAGACGGGAGATCTTGGACCTACCACCATGTATGAAGACAATGCTGCATGCATCGCTCAACTACGAGGTGGCTACATAAAGGTGACAGGACGAAGCATATGTCCCCCAAGCTCTTCTGGAAGCATGAACAGCAAGTGGACAACCAGATCGACATCCAGTAGATCCAGTCTTGCAACAACCTGGCAGACCTATTCACTAAAGCTTTGCCCCGCGGTACCTTTAGAAAACTTGTACTATGAATTGGGATGAGACAGTTGAGAGATTTACAAGCATGAAGCTTGTACTTATCATGGGGAGTTAATGTAGTGATGTACACTTTTTCCTTGGCTACTGGTTTTTCCCACTGGGTTTTCCATAGCCAAAGGTTTTAACGAGGCAGCCACATCAACTCTGGATCCAGAAGTATCCACCCCTGATGTTATCCATCGATCAGGGGAAGTTACAGAGACTTGTACTCTTTTCCCTTAGCCACTGGTTTTTCCCATTGGGTTTTCCTTGGCAAAGGTTTTAACGATGCAAGTACTCTTAAACTTAGGGATCCAGAAGTATCCATAGACCCATGATCAGATAAGCTCTATGAACCCTGAAGCGTTCATCACGGCTTACATCAATGGATGGATAAGGGGAAGTGTTATAAACGGGCTTTTGGTGGGCTTACCCGTTAGTGGGTATCCACCCATTATGTAACCCTACTACTATAAATACAGGGCTATGGACTCCATAGCCACTACGTTTACAACAAGTTGGTGTTTTTTGGGGTTTTGGGGGGAATGGCAAACTGTAAATAAGTGCCTTGTCGGTGTGTTTTGTTTGAGAGGTATGGTGAGTAAATTACAAAAGTGATATTGTCCCATGTGGCGATTCCCTCTTTTAATAGATAGATGGTTATCATATGACATATGAGAGACCACTCTTCTTCTTCTTTGATCCATTAGAATGCAGGAAACATGGGTCGTAAAACACGGATACACCCGTCCTGATCGCTTAACCCCGAACACAGAGAAGCACCGGTCTCGATCGAGACAGCCGAGTGATTCAACCACTAGGATGAGCGCCGGAGCTCAATCACTCTTCTTTACAATGATATGATGTATTTTTCTCCACATAATACATTTACCTATCAAGTGTTATGAATGAGGGAGGCATTTGGCCTCCCCTCCTTCATTACCCATTCATTAGGTCCCTCATTACTTAGAGTAATGGGGACCCTTGGTCTACTAGAGGCTTTTGGCCTCCCCAATATGAGATAAATAAATAGAGCATCATGGCTCTTAGCTATGGTTACTCATTCTTAGCAATGAAAATATATATCTCTCTCTCTTGAGTTCATTATCATCCAACACGTTATCAGCACGTGTTCTCCATTCTTGAGCAAAAATCTTCATCTAAATTCATCCCTACGCGCAAGGAATCTAACGTTGCTGCGGCGGTTCGTTGGAGCGTTGCGGCATCCTCAAAGCGTTCGGGAGCTTGGATTTTTATTTCTACGGATCATCGTCGCGTTCTTCCCTAGATCATTGATCTAGAGGTAAAACCCTATAATCCTGTAGATAAAATTAGACTAAATAATTTTTACATTGTTTTAATATACAAGTAAAAAAAATTTAGTCTAATAAAAGAAAAAAAAATTTATCCCTTTTACAAAGTTTTTTTTTCTCTGAAATTTTTTTTCCTTTTGCCATTAAAATTCTTCGGTGGGAAGAAGAACCGAAATGAAATCCTCCCCTCCCCCCTGACGGAGGAGGGGGCCTTCCCACAACGCCGACCACGCTCCCCTCTGTAGAGGTGGGGGGGGCCTTTCCGCGCCGCCGCCCCCCGCTGCAGGGGGGCGGCCCGAGGCCGATCCCCCCCTGCAGCGGGGGGGCCTTCCGCGCCGCCGCCCCCCGCTGCAGGGGGGCGGCCCGAGGCCGATCCCCCCTGCAGCTGGGGGGCCTTCCGCGCCGCCGCCCCCCGCTGCAGGGGGGCGGCCCGAGGCCGAGGCCGAGCCCGAGGCCCGAGGCCGAGGCTAATAGCTTATTTTTGGCCCGAAGCCATAATAATTGCGGCAAACAACTTTGCAGAACTGCGGAACGGGCCACAAGCGCTTATACTAAAAATAATTTTTGGCCAGAAGCCACAAAATTCTACACAAATTCGGCTTCTTCATAATTTTAAAGAAGAATTAAATTTGCAAATTGAAATTTATGAGAAAAACTTTGTAAAATCAATAATTACATTTATATGTTCCTCTATTTATTTAAACATCTCTCTTGCAAATTATTATGTATGGTTTACTAGAATTTTTAAAAAATATATATATATAATCATCTCAGAGATCCTGAGACCGCTCTGCCGTTAGTTAACTAACCTAACGGTGTATGACGTTTCCACGTGGTCTTCGAGATAATTATATTTTCTAGTTTACTTTTTCCATATTTTTTGTGCTTGAGATATATGCGTGGTTGTTTAATTTATGCATGTAGCATATAAACTGCGTGGATGTTTAAAATAAGTAAAAATGTGTCTTTCGGGATCGGCCATTGCATACCAATTTACATTTCCAGCACTTTTTCTTTTTTTTGAGAGAATTTGTAAGTGAGGAAATTGTATAAATATCCAAGGCTCGGTGCAACAGCATAAGAAGACGGATGCAGAAATAGGGACCCACCCGGGGTTTCCAAAGTTGTATTTTTCATTCTCTTTTTTTGGACTGTAACCGGACTTTGGACTGTGCATTATTTTGGGTATCTGGCCGATCCCCGCATTTTACTTATTAATTTCTTTATGCATGGATTGTTGAATTTATTTTAATTCATGCTTATCTTTAAATTGCATAGATAAAATGACTAAATTGGCAAGCGTCGATTTCGAGGTGCTCGATGCAGCTGGCAAGAATTACTTGAGCTGGCGAGTGGACCTGAAGTTCCACTTGCGCTCCATGGCGCTCTTGCACTCCATCCTGGCCCCCGCAGTGGCCCAATCATCGGCTCCCGCAGCATCCGATGCATCTGCTAGCAAAGCCCCAGAAACGGCCTCTTCAGCTGGCAGTACCTCTACCACTGTCTCTGACATGGATAAGGCGAAAGCCATTATCTATATAGACGACACATAGATCGGACCCTGAAGGCCGAATACTTGACGGTAGAGGACCCTCTGGAGTTATGGAAAGCGTTAGAGGCACGCTACAAACATCAAATTGATGTCATACTCCCGCGTGCCAGCTATGAGTGGGAGAACCTCCGACTTCAGGACTACAAGTCCGTTGCTGAGTACAACTCAGCACTTCACAACATCACCTCACGCCTGAAGTTGTGTGGTGAAGAAGTCTCGGAGCACCGCATGTTGGAAAAGACATTTACCTCGTTTCACGAGAAAGATGCTATCCTCATGCAGCAGTATCGTGAACGCAATTTCACGAAGTTCTCTGACCTGCTCTCTTGCCTCCTGAGGGCAGAGCAGAATAGAGACCTTTTACTGGCCACTCATAACCAGCGCCCGGCAGGCTCAGCTCCTATTCCCGAAGCCCACAGTGTTCACCCCCGAAGTGGAAGAACAAGAAGAGGGGCAGAAAGAACAAAGGAAATGCTCCTATGAAACCAGCCAATGCTCCTCCCCAAAAACAAGAATAACAAAGGGAAGAAAAACTTCACTTGGAAGCGTAAGAACACTGATACAGTGTCAAATCCAAAGAAGACATGGGAGGACAAATGTCATCGTTGTGGCATGGCTGGACATTGGTCCAGAAACTGTCGCACACCTCGCCACTTCTAGGAACTGTATCAGGCGAGCCAGAAGCCTCCGCCTGAAACAAACATGGCAAATGTGGAAAATCCGACGAAGTTCACTTCCAAGGATTTCGAAAATGACGACCTGCTCGATTGAGCCTTATCTTTATCTATGCTTTTCAAAGAATAAATTGTAGCTTCATCTCTAGTATGCTTAATAAAGACGATCTTTTATTTTGAATGTATGCATTTTACATCTCCATCAATAAATTATCGTTTTTTGCTTATATAGATGATGTATGAGTGCCTAGTGGACAATGCCTTGACGCACACTATCCTTCGCGATGAATGCTATTTCAATAGCATAAGTAAATATGACGGTCCTGTCATTACAATTTCAGGGCTGTCCAAAATAATCGAAGGATCTGGTGATGCAATATTATTGCTCCCAAATAACACAAGACTAAAAATCAATAATGCACTATTTTCTCCAAGATCAAATAGAAATCTCATAAGCTTCAAGGACATCCGTTTAAACGGATATCACTTAGAAACTAGAGATGAAAATAAGGCTGAATACATGTATGTCACTCTTCGTAAAGATGGCCAGAAGACCATCTGCGAAATATTTAAGGGACTCCCGTCGGGTCTCTACCAAACATACATTCAACCAGTTGAAGCCAATATGACTGAGCACCAGACGTGCCAGCCAATGCCACCATTTCAACTATGGCATAACAGACTTGGTCACCCTGGATCCATTCTGATGCGACGCATCTTATCTGAATCCCGCGAACATGATTTGAAGAACCAGAAGATTCTTCAGAAGGGTGAATTTCCTTGTCCCCCTTGTTTCAAGGGGAAACTAATATCGAGACCATCGCCCCTAAAAGTGGGTTTAGAGTCTCCTGGCTTCCTTGAGAGGATACATGGTGACATTTGCGGGCATATTCACCCCGCAAGTGGCCCATTTCGGTACTTCATGGTACTAATAGATGCATCCACAAAATGGTCTTATGTGTGCCTCTTGTCCACCCGTAACCTAGCTTTTCCAAAGCTGTTGGCACAGATAATTAGGTTACGTGCTCATTTCCCCGATAACCTTATCAAGAAACTACGTCTTGATAATGCGGGCGAATTCACATCTCAAGTCTTCGAAGACTATTGCCAGGCAACGGGTATAAAAGTTGAACATCCAGTAGCTCATGTTCACACCCAGAATGGATTAGCAGAGTCTCTTATAAAGAGACTCCAATGGATTGCACGTCCATTGCTTATGCAATCCCAATTGCCGGTGGATGCTTGGGGGCATGCTATTCTGCATGCCGCATCTCTTATCAGGATATGCCCCTCTGGAGGCAATACATTATCCCCGATGCAACTAGCATACGGCTCAACTCCAGATATATCTCATTTGAGAATATTTGGTTGTGCGGTCTATGTTCCAATAGCACCACCTCAGAGGACCAAAATGGGTCCTCAACGTCGTCTAGGAATCTATATTGGATTTGATTAACCCTCGATTATTAGATACCTAGAACCCCTAACGGGGGACGCATTTAAGGCACGCCTTGCTGATTGTGAATTCGATGAGAAAACTTTTCCAAAGTTGGGCAAACATTCCAAGAAGCCTGAAGCTTCGGAGACCATTAATTGGGAAAATAAGTCTTTGTCCCTTTATGATCCACGTACAAATCTGTGTGAAGATGAGATCCTGAAGATCCTTCACATCCAGAATACAGTACACCAATTGCCGGATAAATTCACGGACAGCCAGAAGATCGTCCGTTCACACGTCCCTGCTGCTAACACTCCAGCTAGGATTGACATCCCTATAAATGGATGCAATCCACCCGCAGCAGAAATGGCTGTACCTCAATTGAAAAGAGGACGGCCACCAGGTTCAAAAGATAAAGTTCCTCGAAAGAGGAAGATTCCTGGTGAAAATAAGATTATCCCTCCACAGGATACTGAGCTCAGGACAGCTACCTCTCCCCTCCTTATTTCCCCCGTAGAGGAAACATTAGAAGAAACATCATTAAACTTTGTACGTACTGGGGAGGTACTGGACCGACATAGCACAGTCGTCGTCGACGATTTTGCGTTCACTATTGCCGTTCACGTCGCTAAATACGACGATGACGTCGAACCACTTTCTCTAGCGGATTGTAAACGCAGAGATGATTGGCCAAAGTGGGACGAGGCGATAAGAGTAGAGCTGGACTCACTCTCGAAACGCAAAGTCTTTGGACCTGTAGTCCAAACACCAGTAGGTGTTAGACCTGTGGGATATAAGTGGGTTTTCATTAGAAAAAGAAATGAAGAAAATCTGATCGTCCGCTACAAGGCGCGTCTTGTAGCAAAGGGTTTTTCCCAAAGACCGGGTATCGATTATGAAGATACATACTCCCCGGTAATGGACGCTAATACATTCAGATTCTTAATAAGCCTATCATCTCTGGCAAGCCTAGAAATGCAGCTCATGGACGTTGTGACTGCATATCTTTATGGCGATTTAGATAAAAAGATCTATATGAAACTACCAGATGGGTTTAACTTACCCACAGAGATGAAAGAGATACCTCGGGACGTATTCTCTGTTAGACTACATAGATCCTTGTATGGACTAAAACAGTCGGGCAAAATGTGGTATAACAGACTAAGTGAGTTCCTTGCACAGCAAGGATTCACTAATAACGAAGTCTGCCCGTGCATCTTTATCAAAAGAACGGGAAAAGGATTCGTCATCATAGCAGTTTACGTTGATGACTTAAATCTCATAGGCTCTCCAGCAGAGATTAATGAGATATCTGCAAGGCTAAAGCACACTTTTGAAATGAAAGACCTAGGCAGAACGAAGTATTGCCTTAGCTTGCAGATTGAACACCTACGAGGTGGAATCCTTCTACATCAATCCAATTATACCAGGAAGCTTTTAAATAAGTTCCAAATGGATAAATGTCATCCTTTATATACCCCTATGGTCGTGAGATTATTAGACGTACAAAAGGACCCCTTCCGGCCTCTGGAAGAGGGGGAGGAGATACTGGGTCCAGAAGTACCCTACCTAAGTGCCATTGGTGCACTTCTCTATCTGGCTAATTGCACGCGTCCCGATATAGCGTTTGCAGTCAATCTCCTAGCCAGACACAGTGCAGCGCCTACAAAGCGCCACTGGAATGGAGTAAAGCATCTTCTGTGATACCTCCAGGGTTCCGTAGACCTTGGACTTTACTACCAGAGAGGTGCCTCCTCCCAGTTACTTGGTTATGCCGATGCAGGCTATCTTTCAGATCCGCATACGGCAAAATCACAGAATGGTTTTGTCTTTACCTAAGGAGGAACTGCTATCTCCTGGAGATCGGTAAAACAAACCACTACTGCTACATCTTCCAACCATGCAGAGCTCATCGCGATCCATGAAGCGAGCAAAGAATGTTTTTGGCTACGCTCCGTCGTCCAACACCTCCTCCAATCCACTGGCCTGAAGACCGGTGATCTGGAGCCTACTGCCATATTCGAAGACAACGCCGCGTGCATTGCTCAGCTTCAGAAGGGCTACATCAAAGGCGACAGGACAAAGCACATTTCTCCCAAGTTTTTCTGGACGCACGAGCAGAAGAACGACAAGCAGATTGAAGTTCGACAGATCCAGTCATGCAACAACTTAGCTGATCTTTTTACTAAGGCATTGCCTAAATGTACTTTTGTAAAGCTTGTAAAGAACATTGGTATGCGACAGTTGAAAGACCTGCAAGCCTGAAGCTTGTACGGATCAGGGGGAGTAACCTGTGGGTTGCACTCTTTTTCCTTAAGCTGTTGGGTTTTTCCACTGGGTTTTCCACAGCTAAGGTTTTAACGAGGCAAACACACTTACTCTGGATCCAGAAGTATCCACCACTTGCCTCAGTAGCTGAGACCGAAGTGATGAATGTGTAAGGGGGAGTGTTATGAATGAGGGAGGCCTTTGGCCTCCCCTCCTTCATTACCCATTCATTAGGTCCCCCATTACTTAGAGTAATGGGGACCCTTGGTCTACTAGAGGCTTTTGGCCTCCACACTATGAGATAAATAAATAGAACACCATGACTCTTAGCTATGTTTACTCATTCTTAGCAATGAAAATATATATATCTCTCTCTTGAGTTCATTATCATCCAACATCAAGCTATTTTTATTTTTATTTTTTATTAATTTTTCGGGATAAACTAAGATATTCAAGCTGCCATCAAAACACACTACACCCCCAGGATTACGTGGCGGCACATGAAGTGTATTCTTTATTCAACGTGTGTGGCATGTCATCCTATATGAGGAAGATCCAGTTTATCTTCATGTGATACACGTTCTCATAGAATCGAAATAATGGATATCACTTGATAAATATTTCTCATATATAATGACTGCCACCGCTGGGCGCTGGCCCAAAACAATGAACAGCCTCTAAGCTCTTGTGCAAGCAAAAACAATGACTGAACAGCAGTGCAACTTCAGGCAGCAGTTTCCTTCACAAACTGCTGCCAAAAACGTTGCTATAATAAGTTGGAAGCAATTTGAAACCTAATGTCAATAACAGCAATAGATTGTTTTTTTTGCCATTGACGTAAATCCAATTAAGAGAATAACGCGTAAAAAAAACCACCCGATAGAACAACAGACCAACCCAAGAGCAGATGAATTAACAAGTCGGAGAAAAGCCAAAGACAGCAACACCAGCCCCACACAACACAGTTTTTACAGGAGAATAGAAAAAGAAAACTGAAGTCTACCCTAACTACAACAAATGAGTAATAAATACCCAGACCTAGATCGTCTCGGAGAGAGGCCTCGGAGGTTGCCTCTGTCTTGCTCGGCGGCGGCGGCGGGTTGTTCTCCAGAAGAACCTCGCAGAGACCGACTTTGCATTTTACACTTTGCCTCGGGAACCAAGAAATCAGTTGTACAGTATTTGACTCGGAATCGATGTGGGTCGGGTGCTGATACAAGTTTGTTTTTTTTACAAGAAACAGCCCTCCCCATGCATGGACAGACTTTGGCTTTCTTACAGTCACCTACAAGTTAACACACACACACATGAATCATGGTGCAAGAGAGAAGATGGTGTTGATCAGTTAAAAAATGGTTTTGGGTAAAAGAAGTTGGTCTTTATAAAATATTCTGCAGTTCGGGAGTAACAATGATCTGTTATCACGAATAATGTCGATGTTATTATAGCATGACAAGCTTTCGGTTCACTAAGGTCCTCGAAATTCGTTCTTAAAACCGAGCAAAAAATTCGGAAATTTTATTTGTTCTATGCACGCAAAATCATGTTTCGCCTTCCTCCGTCCTCCAAATCAGCGACCAATGCTTACTCTTGCCTCCGAGTTCTCTGTTATCCATATTACTGATTCAACTCTCTGTTTTTCATGTTTTTTCCCTAATACAAAGTCACGTCACATCTTCATTTCTCACTCATGCCTCAAAAGGGATGATCATCTCCTCATTTCTTTTCATTTTGAACTTCAAAACAGATGAATTTGAAGTTTTATATAATTAGGCTTTTAGGTTTAGCTTAGTTTTAAAAAGTGCTCTACAAAATCTCAAAAACATTCAGTGAAGAAATTGCTACTCGGATATTTCACTTGGTTCCAACCAAATGTAAGTATTGAGATAAACATAACATGAATGTATCAACTAAATAACATAAATTGAACATGAAACGTCATGATTCTCAATTCCATGAACTGGAAGGAATCAAGAATTGTCATTCACAGTAATCCACGGTAATGTGGGATCACAGACAAATACCCTGGTTAACTCCTACTCCAAGTCGGAGTTAAAACTAGGCGCCAATTGAGGTAACCCCACTGGATCGTTTGGAACCTTCTATTATATTATAAAAATTAGTGTCATGATGTCCCAGGCCATGCTTCTAGAACTCAAATCAGACTAGTATATCTATTGTGGCTCTATACAATCCACAGTTTTGTGTGGATGAGAGCATGTGCCCAATCTGCCATTATGTTTAGTCCCGTAATAGTCCAAGAGTATGGTTTGGGTCGGTATTTTTCAGGTAATTATCGCATGATAAAGGGTATACCACATTTTCTGTGTATATGGTAACACGTTTTCTGGGTATGCAACCATATACGCAAAAATTTCCACTTGGGAAAAACTGGAGAAGTATCCATGATTGTAAAATTCCAAGTAGTGGAGTTCTCCACGATAAAAGTAATCGAAAGAGCCAGCCACCCATGCTTTACGTGGGATGAACCAGACGATTGTTTAGAAATATGTATGAACAATTGAGTCAAATTTTAAATTTTCATTTACTATCACAACCATAAAACTTTGAAGTCGCCTGATATAAAGGTACGTAAAAGTGCCACTTGACCAAAACTGCTTACCTGAATTCAATTTCAAAAGGGAGCCTCAAGGGATTCATCCCAAACATCCCCACTCCCATTGGACGCATCTTCACCGTCTTCCTCCATGGACAACCTGATGTATTCTCTGTGTGCAAACCGATCCCATTCTGTCAAAGTCGGATCTTCGCGCTCCTGCAAACAAAGTAACACAAATGAAAAGGTTCTGAACGTTACCAATACGGTGGTGAAATATCTTAAATTTCTGAAATAATGGTTCTTGAGAACTTAGAAATGATAAATTCGTAGAAGTTTCAAAAATTACCTGACGAATAAGAAATGGATCACGAGTTTCAAATGACATGAACTTGTTGAGGTTGAAAAGGATATTAAAAACATTCCCAGAGAGTTTGCATCCCTTCAGATCACGCAGGGTAAAATAGCTCTCATTCTGCACATTCGCAGATTGTCAGAAATATTTAAGTTTTCACTAGCTGAGATGGACAAAAATCCCACCAAAAAAGAAAGGAAAAACTATATGCTCACAAGACTACCTCTGGTCCAATCATATCAACCATCTGACATAAAATGTCTTCAAAGAGTACAGGTTCCTGGGCCATGCATTCCATTCGATGCAATTGTTCCTCATAAAAGAACTGCATTTCGTTGGGCGAGATAATTCCATTTCCATCCAAATCGATGCATTTGAACCTGAAGGTTCAATTAATAAGAACAGTGCGCACATCTTAAATCATATAAATAGTCCTCGGACATATAACATAAAATTGTTAGTTGAACCAAACTGTGCCTTGAAGTTGATGTACATGGATTCTATATGCAACTTGTGAATGCATAGTTCCTGCAAGCATTCTCTGACACTCTAATTGGACTTGTCCATAGATCTAATACACAACAACGTAGCACCTTAAACCCACCACGCAATTCAGTAAAAGAAAGCGGCCCAGTAGAGAGGGTATCACAGTTAATCTCAGGTCAACTGTGGTATTAAAACATACTTTTGTAATGGGAAAAAGAGAACCGGAATAATTATCCTAGATTTGAGGTTATAAACAATAAGGAATATGCAATGGAGTTCATTTGCCACCGTTTTATTCCGCGCACATACCACTTATTTACAAGTTTGCCAAAAAAAATTTTACTCCGCACGCATACCACTTATTTACAAGTTTGTCGTTCCCCTCTTCCCCAGCCCCTTCTAAGGGTCGCAATTCGGGCCAGGTCGGGCCGGTCCTATCAGGCTGGCCCGGCCCGGCCCGATTTTCTTAAAGGACCGAGCTAGGACGGCCCCATAAGACTTCGGGCCATTACAGTGCGGCCCTGGCACGGCCCGATAAAAATTCGGGTCCTTTGGCTCGGTCCAATAGGGTTAAAAGAATTATTGGGCTCTATTGTTTATTAGATTTTCGCACCCCCTCTGTTAATGACGTATCTTTAAATGCTACAATAATTTAATTTAGAATGTAAACTACATGCAAATTCTTGAGCAAATTGATAGTTCAGCATATGAGCTTTTTTTCTCAGAGTAAATTCTTGTGTAATGAATTTTCAGAATATGAACTTAAGCTATCCATAAGATGTCCATCTAGCTTATTTTTTTGTATGCAAGTTTGAATCGAGCTATTTTGTTTTGTGATAATTGTATGATTCAAAGATTGGTTTATAATCGAACTACTTTGTTTTGTAAACTGAGCTACTTTATTTGAATAAAGCAAACCAAAAATGATTATGTGCCGTGCCGTGCCGCCCAATGGGCCGAATAGCTTGATCCGGCACAAAAATGGACCGTGTCGTGCCGGCCCGGCACGAAAATGAACCGTGCCGTGCCAGCCCGGCCCGATAAGAATTTCGGGCCCAGCACGAAAATGAACCGTGCCGTGCCGGCCCGGCCCGATAAGGATTTCGGGCCAAAATTGCCGACCCAAGCACGGTCTTATTGTGCCGTGCCGAAAATTGCCACCCATAGCCCCTTCACACCCCCCGCACCCATCCTCCCTGATTGGCCAAAACTTGTAAATACGTGGTGAGGAGGGGCGAGATTTGGAGGAGTACCACCGGACAACGGACGTCGATCATGAAGAATCGGCTAGTCAATGCCGGTAAGTGGCCCGATTTGGTGCTAATCGAAGGCGAGATTTTAGTATTAATTTTTTCATTTGAATGGAATTTGGAGGAGAACGAGAGAGAAAAAAAGAGGATGGAAGAGGGCGAAGGCAACGAAGATACGAGGGATCCTTTGATTTTGTTTTTATTTCCGACATCAGCTTAGCTTCTTGGTGTTATTGATTGGTTATATTTTGTTTTCTCTTTTTTTAAATTGGACTATTTTGGCTTCTTTGGTTTTTTGCAATGTCACCAAGGTTCTTTGCAATGTCACCAAGAAGCTGCGGTCGAAAACAAAAACAAACATCCTTCGATCTCTGTTGCCTTTGCCCTCTTCCATCCGCCCTCTCTCTCGTTCTCACCCAAATTCCATTCAAATCAAAACCATAACCCTAATATGTCGCCTCCGATAAGCATCAAGCCAGGCCAATCACGGGCATTGACCAGACGATTCTTCACGATCGGTGTCCACCTTCTCGTGGTACTCCTCCAAATCTCACCCCCTCCTCCCCACTTCTTTACAAGTTTTGGAAGATCGGGAAGGTGGGGGATGGGGCTGCGGAGAGAGGGGGATGGGGAATGGGGCGGGGGGAGGAGTGGATGGTGAAGAGGAGAATGTCAAACTTGTAAATTAGTGGTATATGCACGGAGTAATAATTTTTAAAGGCAAACTTATAAATAAGTGGTATGCGTGCTGAATAAAAAAAATTTAATGGTAAACTTGTAAATAAGTGGTATGTGCGCGGAGTAAAACGGTGGGTGCGCAAATGAACTCCCAATATGCAAATGTTCCCCATTTTTCTCCTGGAAGTGGGTAGGATAATGTTATAGGTGAAATAAGAGATAACTAAGTTTACATGATCTAAGATTTCATTGTGCAACAAGGAACAAGAAGAATTGAGGATGTTGATAGAAAAATATGAGCACAATGCATGACTCCAACATCGCTTATCATAATAATGAACCCAAGGTTAATCTTTTTATATGTTACAATAGATACGGTTCAAATTAAGCCCAAATAAACAAAATGTGATCGCCTGCTATACAGCCAGTATAACACAAAAAACTTGGATTAACATCAAAGCCAACAAGAACCAACAATGGCAAACCAAAACCAAATAATGACTAATAAGGCCTGTCCAAAGCATTTGTGGGCAGTGATTTAACAAAATCTCTAACGTTGAGATGGACGAATGCAATATGATGAGATATGGGACAAGAAATTAGTGTTTTACAAGAAGTTGGCAGCTTCATTAGAAAAAGGTGTAGAAAGTCCCTTCAGATGGTTTAGCTGTGGAAAGCAGGGAGCTACACTAGGTAGGAAGTATATTCTTTAAGTCGCAGAGAGTTGTGAATTGAGGAAGGCCAAATGAACATGAACAGTCTGAGAGAAAATATGTGGTAATTGCTCGTTTGAGAGAGAAGGTGGCCGGCCCCTCATCAGAGTTGAGTGAAGAAAAGGATTCGTATAGTAAATAAATAGAAGCATGAAGAAAGAAAGAATGTGGTGGTTGGAAAGACAACAACAAGACAAACGTGATGTTGCTTGTTGTGGTATTATAGAATCTTGCCTCTGAAAATGAAAAGTCAAGCTGATAATGATAAAACAAAAAAAAAACTATAATCCAGATGGATTTATAACTGTACATAACTAATTTTATTTTTTATAATATACAATCAGTGTTCCAGTAATTAATTGGTTTGTATCGCATTACCAGTATTCAAGGCTGGGCTCAGAAGATTTATCCTCCTCTGCTAGCATGAAATAAACAAAATCTTCGTATCCCATTTTTCCTTCCACTTTGCTGGTAAATCTTCTTGGAACCTACAACATTATTTTAGGGCAAGGACATAAAAGCATAGAACCATTCAGTCTGCTATAAGATGTACACATGAGATGCGAATTAAAGACAAAAAAGATGCAAACCTGTGAGAAGATTCTATCAACTATTCTGTATGTAAGGGCATGGTTTCCATATCTGATAAGGTTTTCCTTATCGATCAAGAAGTCGTGATCTGTATCCAGCTCCCAAAACTTGCAGTATATCACATAAAAGTGCTCATAAGAGAAGTACCTACATAATATAAGCAACTTCAGAACATGGTGTGGAATTTGCTTCACACTTATATGCATAAAGCAGTCGACCAGGTGCATAACAAAATCCAATGTGGTAATCCTCGCCTCTAAATCAGCATCACCATATAAGGCATTTTTTAACACTGGATACAGAACACAATGTATAAAGCCCCACAGAATTTTACAGCCAGTAGACAACGGCAGTTATCATAATTAAATCAAAACAACTGTGGATGGATCTATACATCTTAGGCTCATGCAACTAAGGACTAACCTAAAAAATTTCTCATCTACTAAATATTATGGAAGAAGCGTAGGGCAGTGCAACGTGCATCACCGTCTGTGTGTACATTATTTTTCCCTTTTCCTGTGGGTTTAGGCCGGGGTAATTTGCAGGCAAACAGGTGGACAATTGGACCTATGAAGATTTGAAGGCACAAAACCTACTCTGATAAACATCTCTACAAACTACAGCAGATACTTTCATATAAAATTATTCTCATCAACGTTACCTAGACATGGGAGACTGCCGTCGGGTATCCAAGTATCATACAGCATGCAACACAGCAAATTTTCCCAGGTATACAAAACGGAAGACATCTGTTTGTCTCCAAGTAGAATAGGTGAACAGTATTTCACGTGTGCATAAAAGTATGTGCAATTGTACAAATTAGTCTCAACCCCCCACACTCACGTTATTAGTCACACATTTACTGGAACGATCGTCTCTCCTTGGAACTATCTGTTTAAACATCATGTGATAGTCAATAATGACTCGAGTTTTGATGACAATGGAATTAAAAAGGGGTCAATGCTCATTAACAATTATGTTTTGATTCTTTCTTTATGGATCCTTCAGTATAATGGTACTCTCTTTTCTTTTCTTTTCGTTTTAAGTAAAATACATATCCAGAGTCACATGACATTGGTGTCCAAGTGTCGTTTCGTGGTCAGATCTCCATCGTGACAAAATTATGTAGAAATGAAGTGGCCAGATATATCAGCATTCTCATCTCATGGCCAAGAGAACGGAAAGATATCTACTAAAGTCTAGTAAACATAATTTATTGGATTGGTTTCCTAAACTAATGGGATGTAAAAACTAGAGAACAAAATTGAAGAACACACCATATGCACATTGCATGAAGACTTTGCATAAGCTAAGCTAGCCAACACACATACCTTAACACCTTGTTAATATCATCTTCCTCATCTGCATGCAGCATCGCGGCAATTAAATTTCCACGCTTCAGCTCCCTGAGTGTAAGATGGCCATTTCCAGATCTATTCACATAGTAAAATATTCTGTATATGACGGTTTCCGCTGGTTACAAGAGTCAAATCATGTGTCAGACAAATGTAAACATAAGTGAGATAAACTAGGAATACATATGTAAATATGAACAACCCATAGTTACAGAACCAATAAAATACATTTTCATCAATTGAATCATTCAAAGATTGAGAAACAAAAGCACTATTGTTTAAGCCTGAGATATCGAAGCCGTAAGGCTTGGTGGTAATGTGTCTAATGATAACAAGTTATAGATGATACGTCCCTTGCTAACTCCAAAATTGTATAAATACAATTTTTTTAAAATAATCATAAGTACATAGAACAATGCCACTGAAAGTAAACATATGCAGCTATTCTCCATGTAAATCTAGCTGTATCCCAGACAGTTTGTATTGGCATAACCTTTTTTTGTTATTTCAGAATATTATCCCAGGAACTTGCTTTTCTCCACGCATTCGAGTCGAACTATTACCTTCTTATATTCATGTTATTTACTGAAATAAAGCACGTTCTTCTTTATTGACCAAGCTGTAATCGTTTAAAGTAAATGCTTCAATAGAAATGTCCACATAACATGAATCCTCACCCGACAGAAAATTCCAATGTACTAATAGCAGGAATATGTGTTCGAAAAAGACTCAGATGAGTTGCTGCCTAGACGAATTAGCCTCCCTCTCTAATCAGCCTATGGCTGAAGCAGCCTGACTAGAAGAGCAGAGAAAGGCTCCAAAATGTCAAGGAAGAAGACCCACCCATTAACCTACATGACCATGGACACGCTGCATTGCATGTACATGAACATACATGACCAAGAATAGAACATACAAGCAACATCAACCTACTGGACTCTCCACTTAAAACCAAACAAAATTTTCTAGTATGGGCATTCCAAAAGGATATCGCTCACTGTAATTTCCTTTGAAAGCCAATATCAGTAGGCATAAAATATTGTGATGAACTAAACTTTAGATAATGCTCCAGACAAAAGATTTTGGCTGAATTTTACAAGAGATGGTGTCTATCGACTTAACTTCAACACTCCTACAAATTATATAAATGTTTATAGCTTGGAAGAAAGCACTGGGGAATTACATCTGCGCATAAACAAAAATATCAACACGTGTCAACCACATCAGTAAAGGACTAATGCAACTATATACATACCAAGGTTTGAGAGCTCAGTTTCGGTATTGGTTTCGATCCCTTCAAAACAAATTTGGTTTCAACAAGTTTCGTATGTTTTGTATGTTTCATTTAAACTTTTAGTTTCATGTGTATAAAATAATGCAGTGCGTATAAATTGGGTTGTTTTTGTATGCAATATTTTATCATTGTTAATTTTTATGGAAAACAATTATGATGCAAAATTTATTTTTCGAGAGTTTTGGATCATATTATAAATAATTCTAATGATTTATAAGGTTATTTGAAACAAATTTACAAGATAAAGCAAGGTTTGAGAACTCCGTTTTGGTTTCGGTTTTGCTCTTCTGCAAAAACAACATTAGTTTCAATAGGTTTCGAAAGTTTTGAAATTTTCGGTTTCGGTTTCGTTTCATGTTCATTATAGACCTTTAGTTATGCTAATTGACCAAAAAATAAATAGAAATTTCACATTTCATTGTAAATCAGAAAAAAAGTCTATCTTAATTTGAGTGTGTGAACACAAAATCACTTGAAAAAGTTAGATCAATTTCATGGATCTCGAAACCCATTTAGCTTAGTTTGAAGTAAATGTAAAATGGAAATAGAACTTTTACATTTCATTATAAATCAGGAAAAAAATTCCATCTTAATTTGAGTTTGTGAACTCAAAATCACTTGAAAAGGTAAGATCAATTTCATGGAACTTGAAACCCATTTAGCTTCAGTTTGAAGTATAAGTAAAATGGGTTTGGGTTTAGACTAGATTTTGTCTAAACAGGAACCTATTTGCTTGTTTTAAAATGAAGCTAACCCTAATCCCATGCACCGATGCAAGAGAAGTAACAACAAGGGCGGCTTCCTCGTCATCCTTCACCAAACGCAGTTGTCGCCGATGCATCGACTGTCCAATGACAACACATGTAAGCTCTCCATTTTGATTTCTTTTTTAGCAAGTTACTTTTAGAATTAGAAGTGATTGATAATTTTTTATTCTTCTATAGGTCTTTTTGATTAATTTCTTGAAGGATTTTGCTTAAATCATTGTTAATTTGTTGGTTTAAGTTCAATTTTGAGTATTTCCAGCTTTTTATAAGTTTGTCAGCCATAACCAAGTTTTGAAGCTTATTTTGCACTTGATAGAGATCGAACTCGAGGAGTTCAATGCGAGAAAGAGTCCTTTATTTGATAGAGTTTGAGTCCTCGGAGAATTCTAATTAGTTGAGTCAATTAGTTGAGTCGTTTTGTTATTTTAAGAGTTTTAGTTATGTGGGCCCTTTTGTTATTCGAGTCTTTTTTATTTGAGTGTTTTAATTGATCTAGAATTTCCATTCCTAATCGGTTTCAGAGAGTTAAGTTGTAAGCCTATATAAAGGCCACAAACTTCTTAGTTTTTTTAAATAAATAATTTGATGAAAATTAGTTTCTAGTGTAAACTTTAGTTTCTCCACAAATTAAATCTTTTGCATTGGTGTGCGAGAGTGTGTTTGATCGCTTGGACAAGAGGTCCGAAAAATCTCCACATGTGAGGCGTGCGAGTCGGTGATCGAAAAATTTCCGTGGTGCGAGATCCGAAAAGTTATCAAATAGCTAATCTAATTCTTCTCCAAATTTCCACCACATCCCTTCCCGCTTCCGTCCTATGTCAAATTGGTATTACAACTAAATCTGGTTAGTTTTTCTTTTCTTCTTCATAAAAAATTTAGTTAGATTCAAAAAAGGAGAAAGGTCAAAAGAAGTCAAAAAATCAAAAATAAAAACTTCAGAAAAAACAAAGAGAGAATAAACAAAGAAAAATTCTTTAAAAGAGAGAAAAAATAGAAACATAACATCATGAAAACAAAAGGGGAGAGAGAAGAACAAAAAAATAAAATAAAATAAAAACCCTTGCCTATTTTCCGCTACAAGCACCCGCCGCTGCCCAACCTCTCTCCATCTTCGACGAACAACAGCAACCCCCCTTTGCTCTCGCCCAATCTCTGTATCCAAAAACCCTCGTCAACACCCGAGCTGCCCTCCACCATTACCCCAACGTCTGCTCATCCCATCGACCCCACAACACTCTCGTCCGTTCGACCTTCATCCTCACACCTCGCCGCCGCCAAAGAACCTTCATCATCATCATCATCATCATCAAGCCCTAGTCCAGCTTCTCTCAAATTGGGTACTTCATATCCCCTCGCAAAAATGCCCTAGACCGCCTTCCTCGGCGATCTAAAGGCCTCATCAAATCAAACTGACGCATCCTCAGTGATCTCCAGCTCTGATCCCTAAGTCGACGATGCAGAGGCAAAAAAGGAAAAGGTTAAGGAGAATGACAATGAAGGCTCCTCATTAAGGTTTAAATCACGAACCCATATTTTCCTAAAGCACCTAGTGCACTGCAAGAAAAGAACTTAGGGCTTCGACTTCTGGATGCCCTCCATCAACTCCGACGAGCCCCTCTCCATCTCTCTCCTTCACCGAGCACATCGAGTGGCAGAGTGGGCTCCCACGCATCTTCTCAAGTTCAGTTGAAGAACTCGCATCGATCAGATCCACGTGCAACACATCACGTTCTATGGACCCACGTGTAGAAGTACAAAGGAATACGAATATGAGTACATGCAATACACAGAAGAACAAATTGTGAGCGTGACTATTATTCTAAGAATTTTGACAGATTTTTAGTAATATTTATGTTACAGTACAACTTCTGAATTTCAGCCGATTTACAATCGTATTTCAGCGTATTTTAGTCGTATTTTCAACGTATTTTCGTGATATCTCGAGCTTTTTGGGCAAAATTTTCGATACTGATCTTCTGGATTAAAGCTCTACAAGTGCTAGAGGCCTTCCGTGGTACAACAAAGCTGATTTGCACTCCAATTAATCTCTAATCTGATCAAATCATTTATTGCGAAATTCCAAAAAAATATTTGATTTTGCTCAAATTAGTCGATATCTTTAGTATTGCATATTTTCTAGTCTCGATTTGTGTGCCGCAGTAGCATATTTAAAATTGCATAATATCACATATATTTGGAGCTTAGGATTTTTATTTTATTTGCATAATTAGCGCAAACATTTAGTTGGTGTTTAGAGTCTTGCATCTGCATCTGTGTGATCAGTTGGCATTGCATGTAATTGCATAGTAAAAAAACATTAGATCAGACATGACAGATAATGCAATTCAAAGGATAGAAAACCAACTTCAAAAAATATCTAAAACTAAAAGCCGACATAACTCGAACAAGAGATCAACTAAAAGGCGACATAACTCGAACAAGAGATTGTCCAGAAGCCTTAGAAAATATACTGAACAAAAAACAAAATTTTGAGAATGACGCACATATTAATTTGATGAACCTAGGAGGATAAGAAATGAAAACAATCGAAATAATAGAAGACAAGATGAGAATACTGAGGATAACTTTGGGCAAGATAATATTGTACGATGGATTAGGATGAATGATCCTAATGTTGATGAAACTTATAATCCTCAGACCTTTTCAGATTGATTAGCAAAGATAAAGCATTTGTTTGAGTGGTATCAGCCAGTTATTAAACAAGCAAAATGTCCAATTTGTTGTGATAAAATTGGTATGGTCTGCTAAAATTTTCTGGACATCCATAGAGAGACAACGCGGGCGAGAACATCTGAGACCTATACAGAATTGGAATAAGATGAAAATCAAGATAAAAAAATATTTGCCTCTTACATATAAAGATCGCCTACTAGAGAAAATAAACCACCTACGTCAAGGAAATATGATTGTGGTTGAATATATGACTATGGTCAATGACCCATTTGTTAGGAGTGAGCTACAAGAAGAACCACTATATAGCTTGCTGAGTTTCGTTAAGAGCATATATTAGGCGTAAAATTCCACACAAAGTAGACAATGTCCAAGCATTTATTTGGAAAACATAACAGCCCCCGAAGATAAGAACCTTATTTTTAAAGCCGAGAAACAATTTAAGCGGCCTAGTAAAAACATGACTAAATCAGAAACAAATGCCGCTAAAGAGATGAATGGAAAGACTAAGCTTGGAGAATCATCACAACAAAAACCTAGAAGGATGTAATGTTTTAAATATCATAGCGTTGGTCATTTTGCTCAGTGCCCCAATAAAAGTTTACTTGTGTGAGAGATTAACAATGCTAATGAAATTGAAGAATATACTCATGAGGTTACTGATATTACAAACATTAATGAAGATGATTCTAGTGCACGATTACAAGTCATTAGGTGTGTGGTTGCTACACCTAGAAGTGAGATTGATTGGCAAAAGACTAATGTTTTCTTTACCTACATCAAAATTGGAGAGATTTTTCAAAGTGACGATTGACAGAGGTAGTTGTACCAATTTAATTGCCAACTCGGCTATTGAAAAGATGGGTCTAAAAGCTAAACCTCATCTGCAGCCTTATAAAATTACATGGGTTGATGATCAGTCACATTCTATTATCCAACGTTGTTTAGTACCTATTGAGTTTTTGAGCTATCATGATGGTATTCGGTGTGATCATATACCTATGGATGCTTCACATATTTTGTTAGATAAGTCTTGGTTGTATGACTTAGATGTTACACATTCTGGAAGATCCAACACATACACATTCATGTTTAAAGGAAAGAAAATTGTTTTGACTCCTTGTAAACCAAAGAAAATAATTGAAAATAAAAGATGGGTTAATCCTTAGAAAGAAACCAATGCAAATATCTCATCATAAGAGTCTCAAGTCCTTAGAGTCTAGCTTTGACCTTATTCCTACTGCAGTACATGAGCATATTGCATATTATTTGTATGCATTGCATATCGAGACTTATGAAATTTTTGCAATAAACAATGATCCTCACAAGTCTGCTTCGGAATCAAATAAAAATTTACAGGAATTTGGATGACGAGATGATTCGAGTTTGCTTAAAGAGATTCGTATTAGAACCAGCAAAGAGGCTTTGCATCATACATGTTCTCGACGAGCTTTATTGGGTGACAATCCTGATGAGGCAGAGTCAAGTATTTCCTAAACTTAAGGATATTAAGCATATTAAGTTCGGCATACTATATTCTCTATATCACAAGAAGATTCTATATACTTTCACCTTTTTGCTACTTAGGAGAATTTCACAGAAGATATTCGTCTACAGATCTACATCCAATTATACCTCAAAGTTCATGAACGCATCTTCTCCAACTCTAAGAGACTACTGATTTCTATCTGGATATGTTATTTTATCGTCGATCCCCAGAAGGTGAAGTTCTTAAGCCGAAAAAAATAATAAAGAATGAATGCGAGGAGTCTTTTATTTGATAGAGTTTAAGTCCATAGAGAATTCTAATTAGTTGAGCCTTTTTTTTATTTTGAGAGTTTTAATTATTTGAGTGCTTTTGTTATTCGAGTCTTTTTATTTAAATGTTTTAGTTGATCAAGAATTTCTAGTCCTAATCGGTTTCAAAGAGTCAAGTTGTAAGCCTATATAAAGGCCTCAAACTTTTTAGTTTTCGTCAATAAAGAATTCAATGAAAATTAGTTTCTAGTGTAAACTGATTGCATGGGCGAGAGGTCCAAAGAATCTCCACATGCGAGGCATGCGAATTGATGATCGAAAGAAATCTGGGGTGCGAGATTCGAAAAGCCATCAAATCTCTAATCTACTTCTTTCCCCAACTTCTCATAATATCCCTTCCCACTTCTGCCCTGCATTAGTACTGGGCCCCAACGAAACTCCCTAAGAAACTGGTCGAAACTTATTGGTTTCAATCTAAACATAAAACCTTGGTTAAAAGGTTAATGTATTAATTGAAATGTATTGATTTTTAAAATGCAGTACAAATAGGTGTCGGGTATTTAAACCCGAACTTCAAATATGATACAATTTAATAATCTGAATTTTAATTTTAAGTTAATTAGGTTTCAGGTTTTAAAAAAAAATTTAATCCCCCGTTACGTTAACCCAACCTATTTAAACCTTTGGGCATGTGGCCCAAACAAAAAAAGAGAAGCTCAAGGAAAAAATCAAAGCGACGGCAACGGTCCATATTACTAATTTAAATAACTCCCACTGCTTTGATCTCTCTCTCATTTGATTCTTTTTCTCTTTCGGTCCACAAAATCAAAGCAACAACGGCGATGGCAACGATAAGATCAAAGCGCATCTCCTCTAGATCGAAGCACTAGTCTCCTCCATCGTGTCGAGTAGGCTCTCTTAATTGCTATTTTCATGATGATAGTAGTGGCGATAGGTTTTTAATCATTTCTGATTGACATTTACTTCTTCTCTCAAATTTATTGAAGGTTCATGATCAAATCATCTCTATATGTATATTCCTTGATTTCTTTTGAATTTTTCTAGGATTTTTATGGTTTTCGGTTGAAACGTAATCTAAGACCAGTTTTGTACATGTCATTTATGAAACATGTAGGACACTGCCGAAATTTCATTATTTTCGCCAAAACCTCAAACCTTGATCTACACTACACTAATAACAATTCCACAATCAATCAAGTGCATATCTCAAGATCCACACATTCCTGATATAGCATTCCATGATTCATGTCTATCAAAGCTTTTGTTAAGTGAAGCCGATACATGAACATTCATATTTCGTACAACAAATAATAATAGGCTTAACCGCACTAAATTTAAAGCTACAAATGAGTTGATTTGGGTAAAGTGCATGGCAAACCTGAACCCAAAATCAACCTACGTATACAACCCCAGAACTGATAAAGAAACCAGATTCATACATGAAATGAACAGGCTTGGTAATATCAGGTTTTTGTTCTATTGAAGTTATTCATACTCAGTTATAATAACTTAGCATGTTAAAATGAAGGCAAATGGATGTTGAAATTTCTTTTTGGCTGCAGTGCATGTGGGGGAAATAGCAACCAGTGGAATAATGGAAGAAGCTTCAAAGAGTCACCTACAAGGGGACTGCAATGCGACTCTGGGTGACTATGTGCACTGTGATATCAACCGGATAACTCACACTTGTAAAGGATATGTTTCATGTTGTTTGTTTAGAAAACAGTGATATTATTCTTACAAATAAGTCATCAAGTTCAATTTTAGAGTTCAATATAAAAAGATGCATGCTGACCAGAAAATGATTTAGCTCCAACTCTAGTCCTAACGAAGATGGCATTAGGTATTGTCACCACCCTAACTGACTCTGCAGCTACTTCCATTCCTCATCTATTCCCCTTCGTCTAGGTTTTTGAAGAGAAGCCTCAACTTCATTCAGCAGAACTTCAAGATAATATCTTATTCAATGGTTCCAAGATACCATCATTAATCTCACCACAATGCATTTTAGTGTTCTCCCTGGTAGGTTCTTTGGATATGCTGCATGCGATCATTATTTCTCAACATTTCGGTCCACAAATAAAACCAGCATATTGTTATTATACATGATCTTGTTCTTAAGATTTACTGTATCTCTTAAAATACTAGACAATTAATGGACAGTCCATAACCCAAACTACTGTTGAACAAGAAAGAACTACAAAATAACAAAAAAATAAATATTGGAATTCGAAGAAATATTGTGTCTGTACTCTCTGTAGCACTTACATGCAACACCACGTATCTATCGGGAAAAAATATATAATGTATTACTCTGGATATAACTAATCAAGAAGGACACTTCTTACATTGGAATATCAGTGACCAGAAATAGCTTACCATATCTTTCCTGGAACTCGGGAGTGCTCTGCAAGAATTCCAACCCTGGATGGCTTGCCAAAAGTTCTCGTAAAATGGGTTTGAAGTCCTCCTATATTCACATATATTCACAGAGTTATAAATAGGAGTAATAAATATATTCAAGTAATAAACATATGCTCACAGCATGTAAAGAAAACAACAGAATTTTGAGCCGTGTTTGATAATTATGGAACTTTAAGCTCTTCCCTTAAAATATAGAGCTGACCTGAGTCAGGTACTTGCAATCTGCTTGCTTCAAAATTGTGAATATTTGTGTGGCTATATCCATCGTCATCATGTTGCTATCAATCCAATATTTAATGAATGCATCCCTGAAAAAACATTAAGAGGTAACCGATATCAAGTTTGTACAATACAACTGATAGCAATCATATACTAATTAAACCTAATAATAAAAAAAGAAAGGACACTTTTCATGTTCATAGCATTCCCTAAGAGACAATTATATAACCCAAACTGGGGTTAGCAATTTGTTTTATTTACAGAAGTGGCGTTATGCACATATTTTTGGTAAGCTAAATTATATTAATATCTCAGAAAGCTAAAAGTATAATTATATCTCAGAGATGAAAATGCAATCTACCATAAATCCTTCATTTCTGATTGTCTTGCGGGCAACTCAGGTATGTCATGGTAAAATGGGGCAATAAGTTCAAGGGCAGGCACTTTGTTATGTACTTTGAAAGAGAATCCAGATGTATACTGATGCTGAAAGGATATCATGCATCCTAGAGGTACTGAGGACGTCATGGACGTTACTTAGACTAAAAATGCTACAAGTTTTAGGTTTTTTTTAATACTCCTAAAAGCACAAAAAACTGCAAGAAGTGCATGGATAGTCATGGATAGTCTAAGTTGAAGTGTGATTTTCATGTTTGACTCCTAAAAGCTCTTACATCCTCCCCAAAACTCCATTGAGATTTTTGGGATCAATTATTTTATACAAGTAGACTGCTATGTGATAGCAGATGCACAGAAGCAAGACAGCAGTTTGTGTTAAATCTACTTTTTAAGTTTGGCATCTAGTGGGTAATCAAGCCCCATATATAGTGCTCGTACATCGTGCCCCGCATATCCATAATACTGGCTTTCATCCATGGACCATAACCTTAAATGCCCGTATTGTCCAAAGGCCCTCTTACTAGCCTTCATGCAAAACACTTCAGTCACAATTACATCACTACCATAGTATTATACGGAACTAATTATATGCTGAAATAAATAAATGAAATGTATGATACATTACCGAAACATCCTGAAAGTGTTGCACACACATCTCATGATTCATCTTAAATCAGTAAATATTAGACAAGAAAATTTGTATACCTTGTTATTGCTCCTATGCAATCAATGTCAATCTTTCTGAAAAGGGCACTGGAAAAGAATGATGGTAGCTTGCAAATTTCCTTCGCAACACACTTAAAATCTGCTCAAGCACCACAGGAAAAGTTGGCTTTAACATTCAATTAAGAAAAATAGCGAAAAACACGAGTACCACCTTGAATTTTAAGTCCATCCATATGGCCAGAGAATATCTGATCAATTTTAGATAAGCACTGCTCTTTCAGATCACTTCGGGGTGGGCGACCCTTTTGAAAGTAGAACTGCATGAAAATCAAACTACCTATCATAAACAAATCTAGTTGGAAAAGAAATAGTTTCCTTAATCTTCAGTCACACTCCCTGCTATAAACTTATTGCTGGACACAAATGAGAATAGATTGGGTAAGCCAAAACCTGAGGTATATCTTCTTTTACAGTCTCACTAACAATTTTCAGGGGAGATCCTAAATATGAAGGACCAGCACCTAAACCTCGCTTCATAAAGCGTGGTGACCCAGAGGTGCTTCTTGGTGAAAGTGGAGGTGCACTGCCAGCAGGAAACATAGAAGGTAATGAATTGCTTGCAGCAGCATTGGCACTATTGGAGCTTCCAGAAACATTCAAGGGCTGTCCGGACTTGGCATCTTCAATCAATGATTTTACCTAGATGCATGGATAACAGTGAGACATCTCACCACTTCAGTGGCTAAGAGAGCATTAAGCACAGGCACAAGGGGGCAAGGTATTAAAAAATAAAAACCAGCTTCCCAGGCACAGATTTAAAGCTCCATGCAAGCAGCTCCAGATTGCAAGATCAGCAGCCAAAAATATACATAATGTAACAGAAAGAAATAGATAGAATCACAATTTCCATAATACAACATAAAAAATGAATGAGATATGTCCGTAATGTTCCATCAATTTTGTCAAAAATATACATAATGGAACAGAAACAATGAAAACAAATTACCATTTTCCTTAATAGCATCAAAAGAACATAAAAAGAATTATTTATACATGACACTTCTTCGGTTAATAATAATGAATGTGTATTACGCATGCATCTCAAAGTCTTGTTAGTCACTGTAAATTCAAGTACTTTTACTAAGATCAAATGGACAACCAACCAACATCATCAAATGGACAACCAACCAACACTGACCATTGCAGGTTACATAGAGAACACCCTAACCTCATCAACAATGATTGGATTACAATTATAAATGCATTCACCATACAATACTACCCAGTTGAACACATCCATAATCAACCATATAAGCAAATGATTTGTATTCTCCACTAATGGGATCAACAGAGTATATCTTCAACATATTGAGCAATCACACCTAATTTCACTTGTTTACATGATATCATTTCATCGGATCTATGCTTGTGCTAATCAAGAAGGTTATCAAGTCACCGAAGAGGGATCATAGTCCTTTACTACAGCAACCAAAGTCCAGCTTTCAGGAATGACAGACAGCTAGTAGACAACGAATCTGATGATAATAAAAAACAATTAAAAGACCGATTCACTATTTTCCTAATGGTTCCAGGTCAGCACAAATACAGGTACCAAATAAACAAGATATGGTCCAAACAAGTTAGAGGTGTCAAGCATGTCGGCCTTTGGTAAACCCAAATTGGATGCTTTGTTACAATACTTTGGGAAAGATTTGGCAACCTTTTGATAAAATCCCTTCAGAGATTGAATGAAAACGACAATGGATTTTCAGTGGGGGCATGAGAATCATTATAAATTGGGAAGCTATCCATCCATTCAAAAGTGTAGTCGTCCTACCAAGTGCAGAACTTAGGGCTAACTCTATAGAAGAAGGGACAAGCTTTTTGTACATGATAACCAAAAGGATGCATGATTCAGTCCTTAAAGAAACCCAAAACCCTAGAGTAAGGAAACAATCCAATCTGGGCAAACCCCTAGCAACCCGTAGGAAACAAAACCCTAGAGGGTCAAGTGTTAGTCGTATACTTTCAATAGCAAAAAAGAAAGATCTCTCTCTCTCTCTCTCTCTCTCTCTCTCTCTCTCTCTCTCTCTCTCTCTCTCTCTCTCCAATCATCAAAATATTGATGTGAGTTGAATAAAATCGGAAGATCCACTCTCCCAAAAATCTCAAGTCCACATTCCTTTACATCTATCATTAAGCAGATCAAACCAATTTGAGTGAGCAACCGCTTATGTAATCGACCATGGAGCATGTCATTATCTCATCCATGATCTGAGATTATTGGTCATCAACAATCTTCCGTCCATTTCCAAGATCAACGACAAAAAAGACTAAACATATACAAATTCACGAGTCTAAAATCATTTACAATAAAGCCTAAAAATATACAGATTACTATATCTAAGGTAAAGGAAATCTTTCTCACAATACTACCTAGTTAGGGCCATCCAACATTGTATGAAGCAAATTGACCCCTACAAAAAATCATTACCATCATGAGTTAGCATAGCTAATTTCAGTCGTCTACATAATGTCACTTCATCAAGTATATACTTGCAGTTAAATCATATGTGATCAAAGCTCATCCATGGAATATCATCCATTTTCCAATATAAATTACAATAAAAACTAAAAATATAAATGCATATTTCTAAGGTGATACTATCATCTAACAAAACTACCTAGTCACATACAACCACTATCAAACTTGTATGAAGCAAATTGCTACATTCCCTAAAAGCATTCTTCCCAAGTGGGGATCAAGATGGTAGATCAAATATATTCACTTTCATGAGCTATCATAACTAAGTTTAGCCATTAACGTACTATCACTTCATCAAACATAAGCTTGTAGTCATCTCGCAAATGACTAGAGATGATACCGGGACATATTGTCCATTTTCAAATAAGCTCATGGTCTCCCATTAAAGTCATTTGACCCTACAAAGATTTACTACCCAAAAAGTCCATATAAACAAAACAGTATTGCTGAGTAGTAAATAATTTATATGGTTACTTGAACTCAATTACCCATGCACATAATGACATGTAGGTGAACCAGTGTTTACAACACAACTGCTAAAACAACTGGTGTCTTTTACCTCCTTGATGAGATAACACATTCCATGGCATCTCCAATTCAAAACTAACTTCATATCAAGTCCTCCTTACTCGATTTCTTTGATAATCCAAAGTTTCACATAAATTAAGCCAACACGTTTATATCTCGCTACAGTTTTTCGTTTTAATGCCCATTATTTTTACAAAGACTTTTGAAGCTAATATTTCTGTACGTATTTTAAATTTTCAATACAATATCATATCGTCGCTAGGTTAATTTATCACCTTGACATTGATGTTTGACTGACTACACTTATATGGCATGGATATGTAAGAAGCTGAGAAAAGTTGAAACAATGAGAAGTAGGTCTTGATGTTTAAATTCATGGATGCATGACATTGGTTATTATCCAAAAAATGTTAAACCCCTCACGATCCGTGATCCATATTGCTTGTTCAAAACTGTGGTACATCAGCGGTTTGGAAAGACAAACTCAATGTTCCATATTTTTAATTACTTTTTACACTAAATAAAAAGTCATTTGATACCAAGTTGAGATGAACATTTACTAAGTTTTATAAAACAAACTGGTACAACCTATTATGCATGCATGCATACCCGTAACCATGTGTATGGAAATACAAGAACTCTTTAACGATGGCGTAGAAAAGTTCTTTATTTCCCTATTTATTTGATAGAAACGGCAATCAGCCACCCATATTATTAGTTGAGAAAAGAAAATAGAGTACAAATGGAGGATTAAGTTAGAGTGGTGCGAGAGGGATGAAGGGGGTACAACCAAGGTAATGTTACAATATATGCATAAGACTTTCGGCAAGAGGGGTATGGATGAAGATAGCCTATATTTTAATTAGGGTGCAGACAATAACTATGGTGAGATGTGAGTGCTGAAGCCATTGTTCCACAAAGAAATTAACTATGGCAGTAACTTGAGCAGGGTTCTCTTTCTAAAACGTTTTCCATTCCTATTAGGCCTCCATAGAAGACTACCGCTACTTTATCATGTTTTGGACCACCAGCGTTTCACATATATGCTTTCTTTCCACATGCCAAAACGATTAGCATTCTTGGTATGAGTGTATCCTTGGGATAGCATCCAATAATAAGCCATATTAAGCCATAAAGATAACTGAAATTAATTATTAGTGTTAACTTCCATGATGTATAAAGTCAAGCTTCTTGCATACTTAGCACCAATTTTGAGAGTCATCTCAAAGGAAGCTCCCTTCATAAATTCATGGTATGAGAAAGTAGTCAGACCTAACTTCCAACAACCTTACATGCGTCGGCATCGGCGTCTTAGCCTTCATCACAAAAATTGGGATCGACGGTTTGGACTCAATATAACAATGTTGGATCATGATCATGCCATATGCGATTGTAATGTTGGACACTCATTTCTCACGCATTATTAGTCTCTTCCGTCAAACCAAGATTTTTCGTATCCCTTCTTATCACTTTCATTCATATTTTCTTCCATCTTCCTCTTGGCTTGATCTCAACATTCAGTATTTCTAAGGAACACATTAAAAGGTCTTCAACATATTCAACCAAACTACCACAAATGATGTTTTCTCATCTTATCATCTATATAAATCATGCCTGCAATAGCTCGAAAATCATCGGTTTTTACTTTATCTTGTTTATTATTTTCAGCCATCCTTTGTAACATTCGCATCTTTACCATCCACGTATGTTATTCATGCTTCTTAATGATAACACAGCACTCTGTAAAATATGACAAAACTAATCTAATCATCATCCTATAAAACATATCATTTAACTGTAATGGTACATTTCAATCATACAACAATCATGTTGCGGTTCTCTATTTCAACCATTCTACTTTAATTCTATAATCAACATCTTACTTAATCCTTACATAATCATAGATAACCGATCCGAGATACTTAAAGTACTTACTTACCGATATAATTTTTCTATCCAGCCTCATCGTGATATGATCTTCATGTCTCGTTATACTGAACTTACATTTCATATACCCATTATTATTCCTGCTAGGTTTGAAATCTCAAGTCTTCAATGTTCACCTCTAACGTTCTTACTTTGAATTTACATTACTTTTGGTCACATCTATCAAAACAATATCATCTATTACAAACATACATAAGTCAACTTGTCTTGAATATACCTATTAAACTGATCCATCATTATATCAAAGAGGCAGTAACTAAAAGCCGAACCTTAATGTAACCCGGTGATAAATAAAAATTATATGTTCCTCCAGAAGTCTTCTTATTAATGACTTCTTATTAATGACATTGACTGCTCATGTATATATGTCTTGAATTAGAATAATATACTATAAATGGATCTTTTTCTTTAATAAGACCCACCACAATAGCTGTTTAGGGATTTTAGCCTAGGTATTTTTTACATCAATAACGATCATATACAAATCTCTCTTTCTTGTTTTACATTGCTTCATAATTTGCCCGATGAGATAGATTGTCTCTATAATGTGCCCGATGAGATAGATTGTCTCTGTTGATGAACGTCTTGGTATGAAATTAAATTGATTTTGTAATATGAAATATTCTTTAATAACATAAACTTAATCACCCTCTTCCATACCTTCATAATGACTTTAACTTAATTCCACGATAGTTAGAGCAACTTTGTATATTACATTTATTTTTATACAAAGGTACCAAAATGCTACTCCTACACTCCTTTGATATTCTATTTTATTCTCAAATTTTATTGAATAGTTTTACCAACCATATTACGGATACATAATTTATGTATTTCTACACCTTACAAGGAATCTGATTTCATTCTATTTAAAGCTTCTCTCAACTTTCATACTTTGGTTTTTATATAAAACTATGATTCGGGTCTTCCGATGAAACAATATTATCTCGTATATCCTGAGTATAACTTCTACTAAAAAGTTTGTTAACATACTCTCTGATATTCTCATCTTTGACCAACATTTTTTATTTTCATATTTAATACACTTACCTGCACACAAATCCTTTCACGTCTTTTCCCTCATTCACACTGATTGAAAGATGTTCTTTTCTCCCTCATTTGTATCTAACTTCTTATAAGTATCAGCATAACCCATGAATCTAGCTTCTTGAATAACCCTAATAGCTTCCTTCCAGCAACCTTACATACATGGCCTAAACATTATAGACAAGTAGATGGCGGAAAAGGATCCATAATCTTAAATTAAACTGCATTCCAAAGCCAATGAGCCAATAACTATTCTAGGAATGCCAAAAATTCTAACATAAGATTACACTGCATTCCAAAGCCAATGAGCCAATAACTATTCTAGGAATGCCAAAATTCTAACAATTGGGATGAACATTTAACCCAATAAACCAAAATCAAATACGGGTGAAAAGGGACGCTAAGATTCCAATAGTTATAATGAGCATTCAATTGCCAGCTGAGATAAAGTTTATTTGAGACGTACTGAAGCAAAACTCAGTTATAATACTGGAGATCATGTCACCCACTTAAATTCAGAATGTATACATCATTAGCACAAAGCAAAACAAACTAGATTTACCAGCGCAATACAACTCCGAAATCTGGTGGGAAAATGAAAAAAGAAGTGTTCTGATGTAACCATTGGATCAAAAAACTACATATGAACTAAAACTAAGTAAAATCCTAAAGAAAGAATAGAAGCATAGACCTGCAGTTTTATTTTCATTCTCTAGCTAGATTTCAGCTTAGTCGTAAATAGGATGATGCTTATGTAAGTGGAACACAAAATAATCATCTGCAATACAAGCTGTGGTTCATTTGAATGACATCAAAAAGCATTCTAATGAGTGTGCAATTTTTAAAATGCAAATTTGAGATGAAAATCCCAGTAAAGTGACTGATTAAATTGTGATGGACTCTACAATAACGTGAATTTTCAATTCATAACTACACATGTCCATGTGAAGGTCTTGTCATAAAAAGAGGAGCAACCTTAATAGACGTACATTTTTAAAATTGCAACCTCCTTTCTTATTAGTCTTGTGATTTACGACTAAGCTCGATGTAAAAGAAAAGTATAAACATGAAAGAAGAATAACATAGTGCATGTGTCTAAGGCTTAACATATGTGACATGACCATGATCATATCGGAATTGTTTTCAATGCGAATTTGTAATTGTATTTTGGCAGAAGTAAAATAATATAATGGTTCGTTGGTATCAGGAAGTGAAATAAAATATATGAAATTTTAATTACATCTCCATAAAAATAAAACAATGAAGATACTTATATCCTCATTATTGGCATCTTGCCTTTTTAACACAAACCATTTTAACACGAATCATCCTCGGCATTCCAAAACTTCAAAAGTTCCAAGAAAATCACAAGTCATCGAGATGAAAAGATAATACCACCACGTGGCATTGTTTGACTCCTCAAGAAAGTATTTATAGTAACCACATAGATAAAGTAAGAAAATGGTCATTGAATTTTATCGATTACCAAATCACATCAAACTCAGGTTAATAGACTGAACAGATAAGATTACGCTTTCTAAGAATCTTGTTCTATTCGTGACCGAAGAGCTAGTAGCGCATTGTTTGACTCATCAACAAACTATTTATAGTAACCACACAGATAAAGTAAGAAAATGGTCTTTGAATTTAATCAATTACCAAATCACATCAAACTCAGGTTAATAGTCTGAACAGATAAGATTAAGCTTTATACGAATCTTGTTCAATTCTTGACTGAAAGCTAGTATAGTTAAAACAGTCATCATGTTCAAGGTATGTTTGCATTTAGACCATGTCAAAATCATGAAACAAATCTAACTACAATATATGTACTTACATCACTTACCAATAACTGCTAAAACAACAATCCAAACAGAAATCATCCATGTTTAGAGCCAGTATTTAACATTCAGCAAATCTTTGCTTGACCGATGGAATTTAGAAAGGATGAAAGAAACTCGATATTCTATACAAATCCCAATTTCATATGGAAATTATACGAAACAAGTATATACATATTGTTTCTCTGTTTGGATATGGAAACCTAAAAGCAGAAAGTTGCGGTATACTATGACATCACCTATTTTGATATAAGATCCAAAAAAAGTGGAAGTGATAGCAAAGAATTAAATGAAAAAAATAAGGAACTTTCTGTCCATAAATTCCCACCTCTTTATGTGTAAAGTTAATTTGGAAACTCTTTCAATGTGGCAGGCAGTAATACAGAATTTTGGAACTCTAGCTTCTAATTCTTTTGTCCAAATTTCATGTACCCAAATTCAGACATGAATAGTATAAGAATTAGAGAGAGAAATTCCTTTAGTTGCTTACTTCCCCCTCGTGACAAAGACCATATATGATTTGCAATGCAGTAACTATGCAATATACCAAGAACTTTACTAACTTTACAAATAGAAAAGCCATAGCTGTATAGACACCATTCTGCTGGCATCTGGGGAATCTATTCGAAAATAAAAGACATTCCAAAATATCAAGATTAAGTTAATGCAAGAATAAATCCATTGGACCGCTCCCCGCATCCGCCGGTGTGCTAATGTTATTACTGTTTCCTTGCTACTCTCCCAAATCATTGAATTTGCTTACTCGAAATTACTTTTAAGTCGAATACGGATTACCAAAAGATAACTATAGCAAAATGTTAAATTGCTACTGCAATATATCCTATAACACCACAAAAATATTCCTACAGTAAATTAGGTCGGATATCTAATCAATACATTTTTAACTGCCTCTAGCTCCTCGTGCTTAGAATTAAATATAGCAAATCATTACTTTTGTGCCTCGAATAATATAATCAACATAAAACAAAACATCATAAAGATTACCAATCGAGCAGTCTCCGGGAGTGTGAGCCACTGACAATAGAGCTGATCAGCCATCTGTGGATTGTCCTTCAAAGCAATCGAGGAGATCTCTTGTAACTGTAACAAATCCGGATCGAAGGAAGCAACATCCCTCGCAACTTCAACATCCATCCCTCCCATTCTGTATATATCAAATACACCAGAAACCGAAGAATTTACAGAAAAGACCCCTAGCTATCTAAACTAAGACAAATCCTTCAACTTTCTCAACAGCAACATGGATCTTGACAATCCGTCGTATTCAAGCCCCTTTCCTCCTCTGCCATTAGGGAACCAGCACCAAAATCTCAGTTCCCGACTAAACCCCCCGGGAATAATCACAGAAACCCCAGATTCCGAGCTCAGATCGCATCGACGACGCCGTTATCTCTCCTTTTTGAATCGAATGCTCGGAATGCGACTGGAAGCTCCGAATCCCTAGCTCGTTCGAGAATCAGAGATAGACAGACAGAGAATCGACCGATAGTCCGAGAATGGCGCCGGAGACGGAGAGCCAAAAAAGATTTGGGATCGAAGCACTCGCCGTTTGTTTTGAAGATGACGGAGGAGAGACGGAAATGAAAGCGCCTTTGAAACCTCGATGTTGCCCTCGGAGGGGCGGAGCCTGTACACGTAGTGGCATCAGCGGATGAGCGCGGATCTCAGCCGTCCGTTTCAGTGGTGTGCCGTTTGGCTTTGTTTTCATGGGGCGTCCATCGATCGGGTGGCTTGGATCGAAGGGCGACTGCGTTGCTGACTACGTGGAAGTGAAGGGGTTACTTAGGTTGTTCCGAGGGTACATCTGAATTGGAAAAAAAATGGGGAGAGGTAAATGAATCATCTATTATACATTTGACAGTGATTTTTGAATCCTAGGGCTGACTAGGACAAGCTGACTAGGACAAACCGGTTGATAGAAAGAGGGCCAGGATTTAATCTTGGATGATGAACGGCTGGGATTAAAAATTAAGATGAATGGTTTGTATTTTTGAGTTTTTGTGGGTCCCATTTCTTTTCGTAACCAGCCATTTGACTTGGGAAAACAAGTCTGTTTTTGGGGAAGAGCAAGGGGCTTTTTTGGGATAGCAACATCCATTTGCGTGCTTGCTTTATTGGAAGTCCTTTCACTGTGAAGAGAAATCCTCAAGCTCTGCAGATCAAAATGAAGAGAACAAGGTGAAAGGATAAAGCTGGAGGATCTTCAGATCCAATGGGCTGATGTGATCTCTCACCGGCGAACAGGTGGGAAGACGGGGAGAGATCGGGAGCTGCTGATCCCCGTCGGCGGTGGGCCCGAAATCGCCGGCGATGACTCAGATTCGAAGCCCTCTTCCTCCACATCCGTCGCCGGCCAACACCACCACAACTCAGGCAGAGAGGTGAGTATTGTCTCTGTTTGAATCTTTGATCGATCTGCTGAAGAACTGAGCTCAGTCATTAACTTTCGTGTCTGATTTTATCAGGTTAGGGTTATCGTAATCTTGGGTAGCTCAACGAACGCAAATGTTTATCTGTATTTGAAATTAAATACTATTTGGAAAATTTCGAATAACTTCTTATTTGGAAAGAGTTGTTGCGGAACTTAAGCGTATTAACGTCAAGGGTTAAAATATGAAGAATTGATTTGGATTGGATCGTTAATCTGGTACATTAACAGGTGGGACGATGGTGGATCGCGAGTACAGGGTGGCGGGCGTCCGCAGCCTGCGGGTCCTCCAACCTGACAGTGTTACCAACCCCCAGGCCACCCTGATGATGATGGGCATGTACTTAATTAAGAGATCATCGTACACTACTGCCTTATATAATTTGCTTCCGCTGCTATACATCTCCACTGCTTCCATACATTGCTCTGCTTCTAAATTAATAAATGATGTGCTTAATTTGTGTACGCTTCTCTTTAATTAATTTCAAGGTACATGGGACTGAAGATCATCCATCGGCGGCGGAACACTTTTGTGCATTTGGAGATAATCAAGAACCAGCTACCGAATGGCTTGCTTCTTAAACCCACTTTTTGGCTTAATTTCTCTTTGTTTTCTTTTTTTTTATTTTGTCCATTTGTGTACATTTCTCTTTAACCAGTCACCATGTTCATTACCCTGCCTTTTTACAATATCTTGCGCGTTCTGGTCATTTCAGTCATTGGCTGCAACACCTTTTCACTATTTACATTAAAATAATGAAATGTAAATTTCACAATTAGATGTGTCTTTTGCAGTTGAGTTTGATGAATTTTTTACTTAATGCAGATTAAATCTATGAAGGAGCAGTACTCGGCAGAACTCACTGAGTTTCATCAAAAGATTGCTACGAAATTGCAGCAGGTTATTATTCCATTTCTTGAACCTAGCTTATTTTCATTGTAGCCTTTAATACGAGAATAATGTACATGATGCAAGGCTTTAGCAGTAGATTCAGATGATTTCATTTTTTTCTTCTAATTTTTCTTGATTATTTACTGCTTTCCAGAAAGAAGCACTCATCCTCCCAGGGAAGCAGTCAGAACGGCATGAAAGACTGAAAAATGGCATGACAACGCTGGAGCGTATGATTGTCCTTCTGTAGATTAATAAGAGCATCATTCATGTTGGAATGAAGGAGAAACTTCCTGTATATGAGACAAATATTAAGCATGTTAGCTTCAAACATACCTAAAAAGATTGGTCTGCAAGTAGAGGGACAACCACAGTTTCAACAGCATAATGTCGGGAATTCTAATCCTATATCGCAACAACAATAATCTCAGATTTCTCAGCTGCAACTGCCTGACAATCATGCAAACCAGGTATCTGAAGCAACCCATTGATTTTTGACATCATCGACTTTCATTTCCTTTTCCACTTAAGAATAGACAAATCCATGCTATATGGTAAATGTTCATCTCAATGTATAAATTGGATATATTTATTAGTCTTTATATTTAACAAATTTAAGAATGCTTATTGAATAAGGTTTTCCTGCGAGAAAAAATAATATGAGAAACATGTAGCGGAACCTGAAAGGCTAATTGATTGTTTCTTTCATTATGCATAAAATCGTCTTATAATGCAATTAAGATACTCTCTATTGATTGATGCCAACTTTCATGTTGAAGTTTATTTTTTCAGAAGATCCGAGCTTGGTGCCAGCTATCAAATGGTGATTGGGCATTAGCGACAATTCTATCCACTTCAGAGGGAGAGTCCGTCATTTCACTTCCCGAGGGAATAGTAAGTTTTGATAAAACAAGATCGTGATTTTTTTAGTTTTAGTTTAGCTGATGTATTGTCTTTCATTTACAGAGATTGAAGCTTATCAGTGAAATTCTATTGCCTGCAAACCTGACTATCCTTGATGGTGTAGATGATCTCATGCAACTAAGTTATTTAAATGAAACATCACTGCTGTACAATTTACAATACAGATATGCCTGTGGTATGATTTATGTGAGTAGTATATACCATTTCTATCAGCTTATCATTTATGTTGCAAGTTTTTATCTTTTAACATGTAGTTCTATATTTGAATGTTAGACTAAAGCTGGACCGGTGCTAGATGGAAGGGTATAATGGTAAACTCAGGGGGGGCTCTGTGATCCATTTATTTTTATTTATGAGTTTGTTTTTTGTGTTTTGTTTTGAGGTGGTCTTATGTGATTATTCACGGCCTATGTGATTACTATTCTAAAAAGACAGCATTTTTCATTTGATATGCACTTCTTTGCCCCCTTCTCTCTTGCTTTGTATGGTTTTAATTCCTTCGATCTCTTCTTCTGTCAGATCTTATGGTTCCGATCATGATGTGGAACAACGACCCCACCGATGGACATCGTGACAAGCAATAGTGTTAGAGGTGTGCGCAATTGTTGGGGGCTTTCATTGTTGATTGTCTGATGGTAATTTTGCTACAATTTTTAATTTTTTAATGTTTACCGTTAGTTGAAATTTACGCAAATGGTGGCAGTTGAAATTTACGCTATACCATGCATCGACAAGTGCTGGTGATGATACCAATGTACTGCATAGTTATGGGACGAGAACTGAATTCTACGGAGTTATTTAACATGAATTGAATGTTTGTTTACCTTATGATTATCATGCTTATACTTAAAGTGAACTATATTGTCTATTATTTCAGGTTTGATCATCTATTAGTTTTGGCACATGAATTCAAACGTAAGGTTTGTAATAACCCGTTAAAACACATTTAACAATCTTTTCTAACAATCACTGGAAAAAAATTAGCAAACGATCTATTGTAACTTAGCAAACGATCTACTGTAACAGTCAATGGTTGCAACAAAGTCTGACTCTTTGTATAATATGATATACGAGTAATTTCTTCATTATGTGATCTTTCAAGAACGTAGCTACCCAAAATCTATTCATGTGGTAGTGATGTCATCCGAAGTTGAGCCACTGAGAATCACCAGATTGTAAGCTTCAATTGTTTGGTTCTTTGTTTTTGGGTGTTTTATATTATAGCTGTTACTCATGTTAGTCTATTGTCACCCACAGATGTCGAGCCATTGGGGCCAAGGATTTCATTTTGAAGCCTCTCCAGATAAAAGACATGCAGAAATTGAGAAACTATGCGAAGCCAAAAGCACCCAAAGCTGGCTCCAAGAGAAAATTAGCACTGGACTTGATGGTGGAAAGCGGCAGCGGATCCGGGCGGAGGCCTCGCCTTGCTGGCGTTACGGTGGCATAAGATTAAAAAAATAAGAATCACATCCACCTATTTAACACACACCACGTAATTAGTTGCTATTTCTTGCTGTAATTATAGCCCAGTGCCCAACAGTTGCCTCCCCCAATAGGTTTTTTTTAATTTCCCTTTACTTGAAGCATTTAGTTTTTTGTCTTTGTTATATATTTCCTTTTTGTGTGTTTTATGCTTGATGTGGTTGTAGTTTGAGAATAGGGATTGATGCTAATATGCTATTTGTGTGTGTTGATTATGTCAATGTGCATGAGGTGTTTGATGAAATTCACAAATGACAATTTATGGCGGCTTTTCTTTGTTTTTTGAATTCACTGACAAATATACGGTCTAATGCTCTAATATGTGGATAAGGTGTTGCTGTGTATAAAATACAATACAACTATTTTTGAGTGTATGTTTTAAAATTTGAATTTGTTTGTGCTCCTCCAGGTAGTGATTGGTTTAATGGATGCCTTCCTGTTAGAACCTTGAGCAAGACTACACTATAGCTGTAGACATTGCTCTTCTTAGTGATTCAAATATTAAATGTGGATAAAAACAGCGAGATCAATTTTGAATGTCCAGAGTAATCATCAAAATTCTCTGAATTTGCAGCACAAATTGCCTTCTGTTCAAGGAAATGCATTCTACTATGCAGTTAATTTGTTGTTGTTGCACGTTTGTTTGTTGAATTAACCTGGTCATGTACCCCCAAAAGTTAATTTTTATCCCATTACTATAGTTTTTTCCACTTTAAATGTAGTTGTGGCTAAAGGTCCATTGCATCTCCATCCTTCAACATGAATCCTACTCATAATTGCTAAAATCGAAGTTAATATTAATACATGTACCAGTACACAGTTTAACGACAAGAATTGGCTAAGAAATTTTAGAAAATCCAGAATAAAATTTCATTGCTTAAAGAGTTCAGTTTTGCGAGAATTTTGGTTTTGCAAGAATTTCGGTTTTGCAAGAATTTCACGATCCTGGGTCAAATGAAGCCTCATGCTTAAAGAGTTATACAAAAGTGAGTCTAAGAGAGCTGTTAGGATATTTGAATTGTAGCCATCCTTACATTTGATTCATCGTCTCTTTCTGTGTATATTAGAGCATTGGTTGAAACCGATAGGTTGGAGTCGAAGGCGTCTGAGCCGAAGGTTGGAGCCGAACGCGCCTGCTAATTGTTTTATGCTAATTTGTTATTCCGCGCCGAAGGCTCCCAAGCCGACATTGTTGTTCTACATCGAAATTGTTGTTCTGCGCCGAAGACGCCCACGCCGAAGGTGTCCACGCCGAATTTGTTGTTCTGTGTCGAAGGTGTCCCTAAATTTTTTTACGCTTATTTGTTGTTCCGTGCCGAAGGCGCCCGAGCTGAAATTGTTGTTATACGTCGAAATTGTTGTTTCGCACCTAAGGCGCCCGTGCTGAATTAGTTGTTCTGCGCTGAAGGCGCCCAGGCCGAATTGCCAAAGGTGCCCGTGCTGGCCGAATTGCCATAGGTGTCCGTGCTGAAATTGTTGTTCTACGTCGAGATTATTGTTCCGCACCGAAGTCGACCACGTCGAATTTGTTGTTCTGCGCCCGCGCCGAAGGCTCCTCGGTGTAGAACAAAATTTTTGGCTTGGGCGACTTCGGTGCCGAACAACAAATTAGCGTTAAAAAATTTATCGGGTGCCCTCTAAATTTTTTTACTCTAATTTTTTGTTCCTTGCTGAATTTGTTGTTTCGTGTTGAAGTCGCCTGCGTCGAATTTGTTGTTCCGCACTGAAGGCGCCTGTGCAGCTAAATATTTTAGGCTAATTTGTTATTTCGCGCAATTTTGGCTGTGGTAATAATTTTTCAGGGAACAAAGATTTCGCTGGGGAAAATCTGAAATGAACCGTGCCCGCGGGCACGGGTTATGACTAGTCATTAATTAATGCCTAATTTAATTGTAGACTTTATTACATTAACAAGTGAGGATTTAGAAAGTTCTCACATGCATTTTATCACATTACCAAGTGGCATATTGTCCTGTTTGGATAGTCATAATTATAACCATGTATGTCGTCTATTATACAACTGATGATGGTATCTCATTTAACATGCTTGTCCCATGTGTCGTGCCACATCGCCACAATTGACATCCATCTCACCACAATGACCCAAAAACCACCCAAAAACACTACATACACCCTCCATTCAGATAACACCCAAAAACAAATCCAAAGAATACAACCCAAGGTCAAGCAACACTCAAAAACAAACCTATTGAATCCTTGGGCTGGCCCTCGAGTAAGGGGAAATATGTTAGGACCCTACGGGGCTACATAATACACTAAGGAGGTTGAATAGTGTAGAGGCAAGCAAAGTGAAAGTTACTGAAATTAATGCACAATAAGCAGCAGAAATTGAAGATCATGCTCAACAACAACAATCGCAAACACATGGATTTTACATTGGTTCTCCAAACTTGGATACATTCAGCCACTCTAATATTCAGTATAATCTTACACAAGGTAGTGAATACAATCTCACACAGAGATACCTCACACAAAGGATTTTGGATTCATGCAAAGAGATATCATTGCACTCACACGGAGAGACTCGGAGACTTGTCAACCAACCCTACACAAGGGTTAAACTCTCACACAGAGAGTAACTCGCTCTCACACAGAAAGCTCGGGTTTTAAGAACCAAATGAAACAAAAACAACACTTACATATGCCTTGATTTGATCTTACCAATGTGAAAAAGAAGGCATGCAATTGAAACCCAAGTGCTTGAGATGATGATTTGATTGCACTTGATGATTTTTCTCTCTTCTAGGAATGAATACTAACACTTCTCACTTGAGTGTATGAATGAAGAGAAGAAAGATGTTCTCCAAGAAAATGAATGAGATTAAAATCCCTTTAAGAAATTCCATAAGGCTTTGATGCTATATCATAACATTGAAGCTCTATGAAGGGAATGAGGGAGGAGTGACTTATAGAATAGATGAAATGATCTTCAATGATTTCATAAACATTTCAAGAGTTCTAAATGAACTAAGCCTTCTATTATAAATAGGACGCCCAACGAAACCCATAAAACCATCCAAACCCCTAACGGAAAGTGTCACGCCCTGCTTCCCATTGTACTTGGAAGCGAGAACATGCGTGGGTCCGCATGTGCTTAAAGTAAAGAAGAAGTGCTTTTTTCTTTCTTCTTTGACTTATGCACAATAAGCGTTTTGTGTAAATAGCAACCAGGTTCTTGCAACCGCAATATTCAGAAACAACACAAATATTTATTACAACTTTCCCCAGAGTTCAAAAGCAAGTACACAAATAAATTAGGCATAGCATGGCCGTACATTATATTACATGCGCAACACACCTACAATGATAAATAAAACTAAATAGAATGAGGCAACAGCAATGGTCTAGTCCTCAGCAGGAAGAATCTCGGTATCTTCATAGCTCTAGTCCGCGGGATCTGCTTCATGGTTCTGATCCTCGTAAGTCGGGCCTTCGCTATACTCCGTCTCTGAACCTAACATATATTTCATAGTTTCATTGAAATATATGTCAGCGAAAAGCCTCGTCAAGATTTTATAGTGATTGAAAGCAATAACTTTGCAACAAAAAGAAACGGCAGCCACATATATAATAAGCAGGTGCGTAAAGTAAAGTTGAGCATGCTGAGCTAATTTGACAAATAAGTTGCATTTTAAAGAAGTTAACCCATTTTCAAATGGAATATTCTTAGTTATTTGTGCTCGTGTAAGTTCATGTCTGAGTAGGTATAATGTTCTCGATACACCCTATCATCGGAGGTTTACCGTGACGCTTCTTGCCATCCCTAACTTGGAAAATGGTCAAAATGCTTGCTTCCAGTAGTGTTGTACGGAAATAGCCGTAAGATGTACAAGACACACTTACAGACTCTACTATATGAACCAACCCCACCCAAGTGTCCGTTCTAGTATTCGAATATGCTCATCCCATCTGTGTTCGATGGTGTTACATATGTTCGTTCGAGGGTTGTGTCCTACCCTTTGTCCAGTTTGGTTCGTTTTGTTAGCAGACAGATAGTAATTTGTTTTCAGCAAAGACTTTACGTTTACGTGTTCATTCATCCAAAAGCAGCTACCAAGAGAAAGCAAATGATTCTGTTTTAAAGTCCACAGGCGTTACAATAACAGATTTCAGCATATATTAATATTGAGCAGTTTGTTTCGCATTTCATTCACAATAAAATACTTGCCTCGAGAGTCATTGGGTGTTCAGATGGTCGTAAGGAGAGGCGTGGTTATTCTGCGAAGTTGGGTTTGATATCAGTCGAATGTTCTTAACAGATTAATCACAGCATTAAGATTGACTTTGTATAGCTGATATAAGTATATCGCTAACAGGTTTGATATATTAATAGTAACTGTTATTTAACACTAACATTTTATTGTGTCACATGCCAATTTAAATACTAACATAACATTTTAATAATATATATGTATATGTATATATGTATATGTATATATATTAAAGCACAACTGTTTTTGAATTCTAGGGTTGAATAGGACAAGCTGACTAGGACAAACAGGAAAAATTTCTGGGGAAATGAAACTTTATGGGGGAATAAAAGTTTCTGGGGAATAGGAGAGTGCTTGCATTTAATGTATTTGGGGAAAAAACTTTAACTTGCACTTAATACTGGTGATCAAATGCTGCTGCAGATCGAATGATCTCTCCCTCAACGCGGGGCCCACCGTCTCTTCGACCCATTGGGCAAAGATGAGAATAATTTTCCGCGCCGAAGGCACTCGCGCCGATTTTGTTGTTCTCATATACATATACATATACATACATACATGCATGCATACATGCATACATACATATATAATCAATTATCCATACATATATAATCAATTATCCAGTTACTAACCTACATTTTGATAACTAACATCATTAAGATTAACTTAATATAAGATGTGGCACTAACTACTAACCTACTGCTAATTTTTATGTTAAAAGAGTTATACTAATTAACTATGCATATGCATATGTACTGATAGTTTTATAAAACAAATATTAGAAATATAATATTCAACTAACATTTATATACTACTGACTATTATTTAGCTGTTATATTATAACATGCGGTATTTATATCAACTTACGTGATTTGCGAGTTGTTCGTTGCTCCGTTCAGGCTGAGGCGACGACGGGTTGGACGACAACGTCTGTGCGGTGGCGGTGTGGCGGTCTCGAGTGGCGAACAGATGCATGGGTCGGAGCGTTCGGATGGCGGAGAACACTCGGGGAGAGGGTCGCTGCGCTTGGAGGGACTGGGGCTCGCTAGGGTTCGGAGTTGGGTTCGCCGGAGGGAGGAGAGGTGGTTGCGACGGGGTTGGGTTGTGGAAGGGAGTGAGGTGCAGGCGGGGGTGAGTTCAAGGTGGTGTCCGGAGTTTGAGGATGGCGAAGTCTTGAGTTTGAAGAAATAGATGAGGCGGAGGTCGGAGTTTCGAGGTGGGATGCGGCGGTGTTTGGGTTTTCGCCGGAGTGGGGCGCTGATCGACGGCGAGTTGAAGGGAAGTTGAGGCGAGGGAAATTCGGAGGTGAGGTTCGGGGTGTGAGGAGAGTGGCAGACAGCGTGGTTGCGTCGTGGGCTGGGGATGGAGAAACGTCGGACGATGGGTTTGTCGATGTGGGTGTGTATGGCGTCGGGGAGATGGGTTTAAGGTGCAGGGGAGATGGCGGGCTGAGGAGGTGTTTTGGTTTTGAACGAAGGCGATGTGGTGTTCTGATGGGATTTAGGGCTCGCCGGTGAAGGCGATGGCGAAGTGAGGGCGGAGGAGGGCTGTCGGTGATGGGGAGTACTTGGAGTCAGAGTTATAGCGCTGTTGTTTGGTTTTATGAAGAAGAAGGATGGGGCTTTAGTTTTTGAAGGAGAGAAGAAGATGAAGAAACAGCATTGGTTTGTTAAGATTCGAACGGCATGCACGAGATATGGGGTGAGTGCGTACGTGGTCTGGGGGTTAATTAGTCGCACGTAAATTGGATGACGCGGGATGGATTTAGTATATATAAAAATTTATTAATTTAAGATTCTTTTGATTAGAGAAAGATCCATTTAGTTAGGATATTGGGGATATTGTCATTTATTCGAGATAATGAATTAGTTAGTATATTAAATAGAAAAGGATTTAATTGTATAATTAAGATTTTGATGGTTAAGATCTAAATTAAGATATAAGAAATCCTGGTTTGGATATTATTTGATTTAGTTGTTCAGATTTTATTGGCATGTATACATATAGATATGAAATAATAGAATTAAAGATGAATATCAATGTGGTCATAATTATTCCCATTATTACGATTTTGCCAATGAACACCAATGATGTCCAAAAGCGACAAAATTATTGTCAGCGCGATCATTATGCCGAGTGGGTCGCAAATACGGCAATGGATCACGCATACAGACTAAGAATCATAATACGAACAATCCCATAAATCAATACATCACCAAATATGAACGAAAACGTACGATGAATACCAGTCGTTACATCCTACCATCATTATGAAAATTCCGTCCCCGGAATTCCAACAGCTAGGGTTCAGAAAACAGACTTCATGGTTATCGCTAGTAGAAGAAATGTATCGGCAACGAAGTCTTTTTTCCAATCGCAGGTTTTGAGACAGAGCATGTAGCAGAGGACGAGCAGTTCGTTGACGCTGAGTTTGAGGTCTCTGCAGAGACTTAGTTCGAAACGCTTTATTTTTTGGAGATTTTTTATGAATCGAAATGAATAACTGAATAGCATGATTCTTTCTATTCTTTATTGCATGCTATGTGATTTCCATATGCTCCATGTGTAGCTGTGATTGAAAAGTGCATTGCCAACTTTTTTATACTAGACTCTATGGATTGCATGAGATTGATATGAGTTGAGGCGTTAATTCAGTAGATCCCTATCTTTTGCATGTATTGCATGCTAGCCATATGATCTGTAAAGCTTGAAATTGCCATTAGCTTGTATTTTTATTATTCAGAGCATCGTGATAATATTGCTTAGGCCTGGGATTTGACCGAACATCCTTAGCACCCTCCATTCACCTCCACTCTCTTCTCTTCTTATTTTTATTTCTTATTTCTTTTTGTTTTCCTCCCGGCATACCTAGTATTCGTCTTCCTCGAGGACGAGTAAGAAGTAAGCTTGGGGGATTTTGATGTGTCCATATTTTCTACATTTTCATATCATCATGACATTGCATTCCATGCCATTTTCGCATCCAAATCCCATATTTACCTACGATATCACATTTCTGACACTATATTCGAGTTTCGTAGTATTTTATGAGTTTTCAGGGATTTTGAAGCGATTTGGGACCCGACATAGGTATGGACACATCCGACACGCCCGTGAGCTCGTTGGTGAAGCTCTACAGGAGTTCGCCATGTTTTGGGAGCCTTGGAAGGAGTGGAGGAGAGAGCAGTAGGAGAGGGAACCTTCATCAGCTTCAGGAGGCAAATTCCCATGCTGCTCGGTCAAGCAGAGCAGTTGCTCGGACCGAGCAGACGTAAATGCAGAAGAGGAGCCGATACGGGGATTGCTCGGTCAAGCAGCCTCTCATCCCAAAGCCTGATCAATCCAGCGCACGGCCCGAGCAACTTTTCAGCGGCCGAGTCAACTCTCTGCTCGAACCGAGCTGAGCTGACTTGGCCTGTGCAAATAGAGTGAAGATTTTAGAGAATTTCGATTCCCTGTCAAGCTCGGTCGAGCAGTATAGCTGCTCGGACTGAGCGACCGACTGAGCAATAAGATGCTCGACCAAGTAGCCTACTCGGTCAACGATGCCAAGGCCATTTTCGGAAAGAATTGTGATGCGGCTGTTGCGCGATTTTGAGAGTGACGTCGGGGAGCTGGCGACGTCGATTGGGGGAGATTCATTTTCTGAGTTTTGAATGCTTTTTTGAGAGTGAAAATTAGAGGAAATTTTTGTTAGGTTTTTTTAGATTAAACTTCTGAATACTATTTGGATCGAAATTATTGGATCGTTATTTTGGTGCTCTATTGCGATTGCGTATTGGAACCTTTAGCTTTTCTTCGGATATATTAAGTGCTATTTTTCTTCATCTCTCGCTGTAAGTTTTTAATCTGTATTCTATTAATTCGCTGAGAGGGTTTCTTCTATAAAAATGGTGTTTTTATTCGTTAACATTGCCATGATCGAGTAGTCCTTTCTAGAGTTGATGGGTTAGCCCTAAGATCCTAGGGAGAAGACGTAGATCTGGATCCCTAGGTTGAATTAGGAGTTTAGGGGAGTATTTCGGTCGATCCTACCGAATCCCTAGGTCACCCGTACTGAGATTATACCCACGGTCTGTGGAATTGATGTGCTTAAGGGGTATCTTTGGGATTCGAATAGGAAAATCGGTGGATCCAACCAAGGCTCGTGCCCATGCCCAGCTCGTGACTTGAGGGGATCCATCGACGAACTATACCGCTACGTTGACGGATACCGCCATTGCGTCAACGAGAGCTACCGAAATACCTCACAATTCTAACCCACGAGAGTGGTACGAATTGGGAGATTAACCCCCTAACCCTAATACAACGTAAAGATTCTATTCCAACGTCGATCCCCGACGATCTTAGTGGTGATCCCTAACGCCCTAGTCCTTTTTATTATTGAACCAACAACAACACCCCAACCAATTCCTCCAACCCAATAGCTATCTCACTTCGAGATATAGAAGTGAACTGAGAATCCAAATACACTATCACCATCCCTGTGGGATTCGATATCTTTTATACTACAACTTGACACCGTCCACTTGCGGATTGAGCCCGGAATTGAAACCTAGGGGCCATACCACGCCTGGCGATCGTGACACTACCAGGTGGAACCTAGGTGTAGGTTTCGGGTGTGTCAGCGGGCTGCAGGCCTTTGCCCTTGCTCGACAGTTGCTTTGATTACGCCTCCCTCGCCTTCCTCGTCACCTCCTCCATGGACATGCTCATAGCCGCTCCTGCAAAAAGAGAACTGATCAGGGTGAGCTTTTCAGATGTTGTTCGCGGTATACAGAGTACCTTCAGACCAGACGTGCTGGGCGACCATCTCGTCCGCGACCAGGTTTTTCAAAGACCGTGTTCTCCCTTGGGATCTCCTCCAGAATTCTGGCGTTCTCCAGGTCACTCCCCTCCAGGGCCACTTCGGCATTCACTGAGGGATTTCGCGTCCCCCAGTTCGACCTCAGAGCCAAATCCATCGGAGTCGAGACAAATGCGAATCTCTCCTTCAGTCTATCACCTTGCCCGGTAGCTCGAGGACAAGGATCATGCCCCTCTTTGCACAGACGTAGTAGTAGTCCTCCTTTCTCTTCGCCTCGAAGAAGTACGGGAAGAGCAGCATCGTCGGACTTATTCCGTGTGTGGAGCAGAGGATGAGGAAGCTGACCATCGCGCTGATGGAGTTTGGCATCAATTGAAAGAGGGGGAGTTCAAGGAAGTGGAGGATGAGCAGTAGGAAGGGATGGTTTGATCCTTCACCCCTACGACCGCCGCAACTTTGTCAGGGTTGACCTCGATACCTCGGTTTGTCAACATGAACCTGAGAAACTTCCCAGATCGAACCCAAAAAGTACACTTAGCAGGGTTTAATCAGAGGTTGTACCGACGAATCTCTGCAAAAATTTCTTGGAGATATGCGATATGATCCGTTGGCTTCTTTGGCTTGACCAACATATCATCACCGTAGACCTCCAAGTTCCACCCAATTTGAGCCTTGAAGACCTTGTTCATCATATGTTGATACGTTGTCCCTGCTTTCTTCAAACCAAATGGCATTTTACTATAAAAATACCTCGATCTGTCATGAAGGAAGTCTTTTCTTCGTCCTCAGGCGCCATGTTGATCTGGTTGTAGCCTGAAAAAGCGTCCATGAAGCTCAAAAGCTCATAACAAGAGGCATTATCGACCAGATGGTCGATTCGATGTAAATGATAGCTATCCTTCGGACATGCTTTCTTGAGGTTGGTGAAGTCGACACACATTATCTATTTGTTGTTAGCTTTCTTCACCATTGCCATATTGAACAGCCACTCAGGATATTGGACCTCTGGAATGAATCCAGCTACTAGAAGACGATCCACTTCTTCGATGGCAGCCTTCATCTTGTTCCCCCATATATTGCTCTTCTTCTGGTTTACGGGCCTGAAAGTCGAGTCGACGTTCAACTTGTGAGAGATCACCTGAGGGTCGATACCAGGAATGTCATCTGGGGACCAGGCAAACACGTCGGCATTTTTCCTCAGAAGAGTGATTAACTGTTCTCTTAGGTCGGAGGGGAGCATCGACCCAATGGAAACAGTTTTTCATTCTCCTTCAGATATATTGGTGCTCTCCGTCTCTTTGACCGCTATGGGCCATCGATCTTCATGATTACCATTGTTGTCGTTAAGACCATCTGGATCTGCTCGATCCACCCTTCTCAATGAGGTGGATAAAAGGTAACATGATCGGGCCTGCATCTGATTCCCTTTCACCTTTCCTACTCCCTCCGAAGTCTGGAACTTGATCATCTGATGGAACGTCGAGACCACTGTCTCCACCGAGTTGATAAGCGGTCAGCCAATGATTCCGTTATAATTGGAATTGATCTTCACCACGATGAAGTTGGTCAGATGGGTGACCTGTAGTGGAGAGGTTTCGAGGGTCACTGGTAGCGTGATGATGCCCGCTACCGGAGCAGAATGTCATGTGAAACCCACAAGTGGTACTGGACATTCCCTCAATTCCAACGAAGTCAATCCCATTCTTTCCAACGTGGTGAAGAAGAGAACGTCACACGAACTCCCGGTGTCGGCGAGTAATCTCTTCATCGCCACCATGTCGATGGTGGCACTGATGACAACGTCATTGTCATAAGGCAGCTCAGCACCTTCCAAATCCTCATCAGAGAATGATATTAGGGGTGTGGAGTCTCTAGGGCGCTTCTTTCCCACTGAGATTGTCATCAACCTCCCAGCATACGAACTTTAGAGGGAGGTCGACAATTCTGGATGCGAAGGAGCTCCCAATATCATGTCAAGGACATTGGTATTGGGAGATGCCAATATGCTCTCCTCATTTGTTGTTGGGCGAGTCGATATTATCGAAGTGAATGGATGACAGGGATGTCAACTCGGTGTTTTCCACAGACTGTGCTAACTGTTAAAGACCATATTGGTATTAACAGTGATTTGGGCTGATGTGGACTCATTTATCGAGATGGTGCCTTGTCAGCTCCTTAAAGTGAGACCCTCGATTGGTAGAACTGGGATTGACGAAAGTTGGTTATGAGCGTTGGGGAAGCTTGATCAATCTCGCGGTCGAGCTTGACGACTGTTCGACCTTTCTATTGGGACGAGCCTTGAACAATGATAGATTGGGACGATCGTTCGACCGATTTGCTGGGACGAGCCTCGATCTTCCTGCACCACAAATGAACGTCAGGGGGTCGGAGCTAATTTCCGACCCAAATCCCATCCGATGCGTAAGTTAGAATGGACTTAAGACGAAGGCTTGGGGCTGTCGATATCGATCCAAGGGGATTCGTCCCGAGTTAGTCATCTCAAGAGTTTGGATGAATAAATATCTGAATGGAAAGAGATAAGTTGTCAAAGTACTTTGGGTTTCGTACCTCTGGAATCTGAACCCTTTTTCTGTTGTTCTTTCACCTATTCATAGTCGTCGATCTTCTTTATTAATGCATAACGGCTCTTCAATTACTATATTGGGATATTCTCCGGGATCGCTGATAAGGGCTGCCCATTTACTCGGTCTAATTAACCAATTCAACGGAATCAGCGGGACCCTAACGGGATGTAACGCCCCGCTCCCAGGATACTCCCGAAGAAGCAAGTGTTACGAAGGAAATACAAAATACAAACACAAAGCAGATCTGGTTCACTGCGCACTGCTGGGATAGTACATGTAGCATTCCAGACAACACAGAAACACAAGAGAACCAACAGTCCAAACACTGATATATATATACTAGTCATAACCCGTGCCCGCGGGCACGGTTCATTTAAGATTTTCCTGCAAAATCTTTGTTCTCCCCAAAAATTATTTCTCCCTCCCAAATTCAAACGAACAAAAATGTAGCTTCGGTACGGGCGCCCTCGGGCGCGATTCATTTAAGATATCCCATCAAAATCTTTGTTCTCCCCAAGAATTATTCCCCTTGTCAAAATTTAAACGAACAAAAATTTAGCGGGCGCCTTCGGCGCGGGCGCCTTCGGCTCGGGCGCCTTCGGCCGCTAGTCATTGCACACATTTTAATAACCAAAGTTCATTATCGTTGATCAACAAATTCGATGCCAGCTGCTAGTCACCGCACACATTATGCTAATCAAAGTGCATTAGCGTAGAACAACAAATCCGGCACGAAACAACAAATTAGCGCAAAAAATCGGTGCCCGTGGGCACGGTTCATTTAAGATATACCCCTACGAAATCTTTGTTTCCCAAAAAATAATTAAAATTTAAAAGAGCAACAAATTAGAGTAAAAATACTTAACGGCGCTGGTGCCTTTTGCGCGGAACAACAAATTCGGTGCAGGCCCCTTCGTCACGGAATTCGGCGCGGAATAACAAATTAGCGTAGAACAACAAATTCGGCTCGAAACAACAAATCAGCGTAAGAAAATTTAGCGGACGCCTCATCTTGAAACATGTTCACTGGCTGCTTTCAAAGGTGGACCAAATTTCAAAGGTGGACCAAGTTTCAAAGCTCACATTCATGACTTCAAAGCTCTCATCCTTTCAAAGCTCTCATCCTTTCAAAGCTGGACCAAATTTCAAAGTTGGACCAAATTTCAAGGCTGAACCAAATTTCAAGGCTCCCATTCATGGTTTCAAAGCTTCATCTCAACCTTCCATTTCACAAGATCAAATCTCAGCCACTCTTTATCTTGTCCTAGTCAGCTCTAGAATTCAAAAAACGTTGTCAAATGTATAATAGATAGTCATAACCCGTGCCCGCGGGCACGGTTCATTTAAGATTTTCCTGCAAAATCTTTGTTCTCCCTAAAAATTATTTCTCCCTCCCAAATTCAAACGAACAAAAATGTAGCTTTGGCACGGGCGTCGTCGGACGCGATTCATTTAAGATATCCCATCAAAATCTTTGTTCTCCCCAAGAATTAAAACGAACAAAAATTTAGCGGGCGCCTTCGGCGCGGGCGCCTTCGGCACGGGCGCCTTCGCACACATTTTAATAACCAAAGTGCATTAGCGTTGATCAACAAATTCGGTGCCTTTTGCGCGGAACAACAAATTCGGTGCAGGCCCATTCGTCACGGAATTCGGCACGGAACAACAAATTAGCGTAGAACAACAAATTCGGCTCGAAACAACAAATCAGCGTAAGAAAATTTAGCGGACGCCTCATCTTGAAACATGTTCACTGGCTGCTTTCAAAGGTGGACCAAATTTCAAAGCTGGACCAAGTTTCAAAGCTCACATTCATGATTTCAAAGCTCTCATCATTTCAAAGCCGGACCAAATTTCAAAGTTGGACCAAATTTCAAGGCTGGACCAAATTTCAAGGGTCTCATTCATGGTTTCAAAGCTTCATCTCAACCTTCCATTTCATAAGATCAAATCCCAGCCACTCTTTATCTTGTCCTAGTCAGCCCTAGAATTCAAAAAACACTGTCAAATGTATAATATATATATATATATATATATATATATATATATATATACTGCTCATATACAGCATCCTTATACAAATCTCATATACAACGAATACCCGCATCTCACCAAGGTACAAGATCACACACCCAAGCCACTCACACACTCACACAACCCCGCAACTCCAACCATCTGAGCTAATGGACCTCCAACTCCACGAACCAACCAGAAAAGTCAACGAGGACACGTCACAACGTGACCCAGTAGGATATCCCAACTCGTGCGGGTAAATATTAATTTAGGGAAAGTTGTTTTTAATCATAAAGAAAGGAATCATACGTACAACATGCCAATAAAAGAAAGGAAAAACAAATATAACAGACAGAGGGGATAACAAGGGTATACGACATAAGATAGCTACAAGTAAAGAACACACAAGTAGACAATATTTACTAATGCTACAAAAGTAATGAAAGTTATCATGTAGTGGGTTGGACCATAAGTAGTGGGTAGACCCTCTTGGGACTGGACCTCACCCCCAGCTGGGGTGACACATGCAACCTCCCCCAGCTAGCTGTGGCACTCGGCCCAGTGTGCAATGCAGTTAACAAAGGAGCCATGTTTCCTCCTTATTTCCCCTTCCATGCTTCAACAATTAACCTCACTTCTGCCACTCCCTGCCACTCGGGCAAGAACAGGATGGCCACCAACCACCTCAAACTGTTCAGCACCTCATGTTTTCCCCACAACTTAGTGTCCCACAATCCCTGGGTCACCCTTATTTAAGAGGACTTAATCTTTCATTTACATTTAAGTTATGTAACTAACATACGATGCTTTAAAATGTGAACTACCATATTAAAGAATGTGAACTACATTAAACTACGAGACTAGCATGCATTATTAAGGTCAATATAAAAGGAAATAATAAGAAGTGACATGTATTAAAATGGAAGGACTAGCTAACAACATGAATCATTGTCAAATTAAAGGATTAGTAAGCAACGTAATGCAATCCCCCACCAACAAGAACCTTCCAACATAAAGCTCCCATCATTCTCCATTATGTAACAACATGAATCATTCTCCATAGCACATCCTTATGGGATATAACCCATTCGTTATGAACATCAAGCTTAAGTGATTAGTATGCAACATAACATTTCATCATGAACCATTCCCCCAAAACATTAACTCAACTTCATTAGTGGGAACTTGCAACATGAACCATTTTCCATATAACATCATCAACCATTACCCATGCAACGTTTAGTTACACATTCATGCATTTCTGCATCAAGGATTCAACACAAAAAGGCTACTAGATTTAACTTTAAAGCAAGCTAAAGAAACTACCAACATAGGATGCTACATTAGAATACAACATTTGATACAAGTTTAGGCCTACATTGAAAAGCTACTAATTTTTAATCAAAGTTACACCAAAATTGCCACCATCTTTAATTAAGAATGCAATCTCATAAAGTGCAACCAATTAAATGCAACCAATTAACAACTTTTAGCATTACTTATTTGGCATGTTACCTTAACAACCAATTAGAACCAAGGGGCATTGAGACATAGAAAAGATAATATCAAAAATGCTAACTTTAATGAAGAAAGCCACACAAGTTACTACCTTTAGCACAATTTGACACAATGCGTAGGAAAGATGCTAACTTTAATTAGTAAAACCATAAAGACATTATCTTTGGCACAATTATAACATGGGGATTAAGAAAAATAATAGCTTGCATGAGGATCTCGTATAGAACTACAATTTTCTCAACAATTAGTGTTACAATCTATACCACAATCCCAAATTAAGATTTAATTGCACAAGTGGGAATTCCTACCTCAATTCAAGATGAGAGAACTTCCCTTCTCTTTATCCTCCTTCCTTCTTCTCCTTGGCTTCTCCTCCAATTTCTCTCTCTTTCTCTTCTCTTTCAATTTCTCTTCCCATTTCTCTTCCTTTCTTTCGTTCCTTCCTTCTTTCTTTCAATTTCTGTTTTTCCTTCTTTTTTGATGACCTGATGGGATTCGGCCATAGTGGAAGAGTAAGGGAGAGCGAGAAAAATAAGAGGAAGAGAAGAAGGGAGGAGAAGATTGTAGAAAAAGGGAAGGGTAATTAAAAGAAGATATTTCTAGGGGTTCTTAGAATTACAAGTTTGCCATTTTTAATTAAATAAAACTCTCTTCTATCTTCTCATCTTCCAATAATAATCCAAGCCCAACCAACTATAGCTACTAAAATTAGCTAAAGGCCCAACCAATAATAACAATAACAACATCAACGATAATAACAATAACAACATCCAACAATAAAAATACTAAAACTAATAATAATAACACTAATAATAACAACCTCAATGCCATTCACGTATACACCCAATGCATGTCATATTCAACCATATAGCCATTCACGTGGAAAATTACTATTCACACAATAAAATTACTGTACACACACTCATATAGTATATCACACATATGGGCATTACACGAGCGGATGAGCTGTCTCTTTGACTATGCAACAACTCATCCTCGCCGGTGGGCTCTTGGGATATTGGGCCCTGGTTTACCTACTCCAATGGGCCTCATATTTATCTCCCCGATTCGTGGGCCGTTCCCGTGTATCAACAGTAATTATAGTAGAATTTGTTGGAATTATGGACTTCATATCATTGTATATAACCCGTATTTTCATTTGGCCGTATGGACGCACACGTGTTGCATTAATTATCACATATATATTACTAAAGAATTAATTTAGGACCTAATTGTAATGATCAAATTAGGTTTCATGGTCCTATTTAATTAATAAAAAGTGTGGGGACTTATTTGCAAATGTGTGGAATTCCTGATGCAATTACTAATTTCTGATGAGCTAATTAGTTAATTGCAAAATCTATAAATAAGGGGATGTGGTCCCTTGTTGAATTACGCTATTTTTTTTCTTACGCTCTCTCATTTTAGAAAAGTGTGTGAGACAAAAAGGAAGAGAAGAAAGGGCTTCCCATCTCCATCTCTCCATTCGTACGATCAACAAGAAGACTCAAACCCACTGCTTCTTTCTTCTTCATCATGGATTCGTCTGGTATTATTCTGCATTCTCTCCAAACAATTTCTAGACAAGTTTTCAATGTTTTCATGAATTTCTGAAAATTCTTTCAATTGGTATTAGAGCCAACTTGATCTAGGAATGTTTGGATTTGATTTCATGATGTTTTGGAATTTTTTATGAATAATTTCATGGAAAATTCACGTAGATTTGGGTTAAAACTTCCGTTTCTGGCTTTTTTCCTTCCAACGGCACTGTTTTGCGTTCTGGGTTTCGCTGCAAATTTTTTTTAAAAAAAGAATAAAACCATTACGTAAAAACAAAACCGAAGCAGAGGCTTGAACCCGCGTCGCTTGGACTCAACCATAACGCTTTACCACCAAGGCATGTTCTGATTTGTTAAGTTTTATATACTTCATTTATATGTATTTCCGATGGCGGTTATAACTGAAGTTTTATTAAACAAAGTTGTTTTTGCGTCCGTTGGGTTTTGATCCCGGCACACCAGACTGTCATCAGTTCCACTCAACCGCTGGGCTATTAGAACCTGTATGTTTTGGTGTGTAATACATTTATTTGTACTACTTACTCACATAAAACAAAATGAAAATAGAAACTTGCGTGTAACAAGTTTCAAACCCGCGATTAACCAATCTTCAGTAAGTTGCTTAACCATTGGGCTATGGTTCTTTGTGTTATGGCTACGTAATTCATTAATTTGAATTTGTTGTGAAGGGAAAAGTAGGGAAATATGTGTGTAGGGTTAAGAGCACCCTACCCTCGTATTTATAGCTTTCAATAGTGGGCTGGATACCCAATGGGTCTCATGGGCCTATTCATAACACTTCCCCTTATCCAACCAACATTGAATAAGAGGTGGATTCTTCAGGATCCGAGTTAGGATAACTGCCTTGTTAAATAAAGAACAGTTAATTCATAACTTCCCCTGTTTTAGGGATGTGTCTAGGGGTGGATACTTCAGGATCCAGAGTTAACGAGGTTGCCTCGTCAAAACCTTGACTACGGAAAACCATGTGGGAAAAAACCAGTAGCCAAGGGAAAAGAGCACAACTCTGCGGTTGACTCCCCCTCATCTGACCAAGCTTCAGGCTTGTAGATTTCCTATGAATCTATACATCAGTCTCATATGTATTTATGAGTTCATAGTCCTCTCATCCTGACCCAGATTACATTTTCTCACTCCCCTCATCCCAATCCCGTATACAATTTTCTCAAAGATACTAGTAGGCCAGGATTTGGTAAGCAAATCTGCCAAGTTATTACATGATTGGATCTTCTGTACCTCAATCTGCTTCTGCTTCTGAAGGTCAGCGTCCAGAAGAACTCAGGGGAGATATGCTTCATCTTGTCGCCTTTGATGTAGCCATCCTGTAGCTGGGCTATACATGCTGCATTGTCTTCATGAAGTGGAGTAGGCGCAAGAACGCCGGTCATCAGGCCGGTGGAGGTGAGGATGTGCTGGATCACAGAGCGTAGCCAGAAACTCTCCTTGCTTGCTTCGTGGATCGCTAGGAGCTCTGAGTGAGTGGATGAGACGGTCGTCATGGTCTGCTTTACAGATCTCTAGGATATGGCTGTGCCGCCATAAGTAAACATGTATCCTGTCTGAGACTTCTCTGTATGAGGATCGGACATGTATCCTGCATCAGCATAACCAACTAAACCAGTTGATGCCCCTTTCCTGTAGAATAGGCCTAAGTCTATGGACCCTTGGAGGTAGCACAGAAGATGCTTAACTCCGGCCCAGTGCCGATGTGCAGGTGCAGCACTATATCTGGCTAGTAAGTTAACTGCAAATGCTATGTCAGGGCGAGTGCAATTAGCCAGGTAAAGGAGTGCACCGATAGCACTTAGATAAGGCACTTCGGGGCCTAGTACTTCCTCTCCCTCTTCCAGTGGTCGGAAGGGGTCTTTATGTACATCCAATGATCTGACGACCATTGGAGTGCTGAGCGGGTGGCACTTATCCATCTGAAAATTTTTCAATAAGTTCGATGTGTAAGTTGACTGATGTAACAGGATTCCATCGTTAAGATGCTCTATTTGAAGACCTAAACAGAATTTTGACTTTCCGAGGTCTTTCATCTCGAAGGTTTCTGTCAAGCTTCTAGAAATCTCTGCGATCTCTTCAGGAGATCCGATGAGATTCAAGTCGTCCACATAGACGGCTATGATTACAAATCCTATTGCCTTTGCTCTTATAAAGATGCAAGGACAGACTGGGTCGTTTGTGAATCATGTTTTGCAAGGAAATCGCTCAGTCTGTTATACCACATCCTTCCAGATTGTTTTAGACCATATAATGATCTTTGTAGTTTCACTGAGTAGATGTCACGTTCTCTCTCTTTTAGTGCTGCAGGCAAAGAATAACCGTCAGGCAATCTCATATAGATGTCTCGGTCTAGGTTGTCATATAGGTATGCAGTTTCCACGTCCATAAGTTGCATATCTAAACCCTCTTGGGCTGTTAAGCCAATGAGGAATCGGAAGGTGATCGCGTCCATGACCAGGGAGTATGTTGCTTCAAAATCCACCCCTGGACGTTGGGTAAAACCCTGCGCTACAAGCCTTGCTTTGTAGCGAACGATCTCATTCTGTTCATTTCATTTTCTAACAAATACCCATTTATAACCCACAAGTTTTACACCTTTTGGTGTCTGGACTATGTGTCCGAAGACCTTGTGTTTGGTGAGTGAATCCAACTCCACTCCTATTGACGCTTTCCACTTTGGCCAATCATCTCTGCTTTGACATTCTGTCAGAGAGCGTGGTTCAATATCATCGTCGCAGTACGCGACGTTGATGGCAATATTACACGCAAATGTGTCATCTATGGTTGTGCTCTTTCTGTCCCAATACTCCCCAGTTCGTACATAGTGTATCGAGACTTCATTTTCTCCCGGTTTTTCCTCTTCATGAGAGTTTGGGAGAGATTGGATAGCAGGGCTTATAGTAGCATCCTGTGGTGGTATTTGTTGTAATGCCCTACCAGCTACTGCACAAGTACTAGAGGGGGGGTGAATAGTACTTTAAAATAATAAGGAGTATAATTCCAAATTAAATTACAAACAACTACCAAATCAATTTGCAGAAGCTTAAATTGAATGACAACAACAAAATTAACAATGCAAACAAATGATGTTAATGGGTTCGGATCCACCCAAGTCTCCCCAACTTGTTCCCGGTGATCCTACGTCCCAGCCACCCGGATCCCCTCCGGATACTTGAGTTAGAAACCCTAACTCAAGATTTCCACTATGAATATCTTGTGAAAAACCTTCACAAGATCAAATCATACAACAACGGCAATAGTGAATCCCACAACCCGGGATCACAACCTTCTCTCACAACCGAGAGAATCAACAAGCAATATAAATGAGTTATATTGAAATAAGTAAATTTACCACAAAATCATATACCTTGAGTTTTTCTTACCCAATAGGTGAAATGGAGGATTTGAGGAAGATGAAGTCACCAAGACCCAGCACCAAGGAAATGACCAGCAATCGGTGCCTAGGGATGATTTGGAGACTTGGATCAAGCAATAGCTTGAAGAGCTCACCAAGAACAAGCTTCTCTCTAGATGGATTCTAGATCTAGAAATGAGAGAGAATGGGTTTCTTGTGAGGAAGAGAGCTTTAGATTTGAGTGAGAATGGCTATCTCTTTTGATCTCAATGAATCTCTGAATGGAAGCTCTAACCTAGATAGAAATGACCTAGGTTCGTATTTATAGGGTCCCATAAAAACAACTTAGGTCATTCTCCAACGGATAGAAATCTGTGAGAATTAGTCGGTCAAAGAACAATCACTGACCGACTAGTTCATCAACTAGTCGGTCAGTCAAACAGCATGGACCGACTAAGAGAGGAACTGAGAAGAAAGAGAATTTCAGACCTAGAAATCTAGTCGGTCCAAGAAGACTTTCTGACCGACTAGTTTCACAACTAGTCGGTCAAAATGAAATAGTCTGAACACAAGTTGACTTAGTCGGTCCAAGAACAAAAGTTGACCGACTAGATTGTCAACTAGTCGGTCACCAAACGTTCTTAGACCGACTAACGATAAACAGTAGCTTAGGAGAAATTTAGCATGAACAGTAAGTCACAACTAGTTGGTCAAAGAAGCATCACTGACCGACTAGTTCACAAACTAGTCGGTCGGTGAGTCAACGTAGACCGACTAACTGTAAACAGTAAAGTCCAAGAAATTAAGGAATCAAACTAGTCGGTCCAAGAAGAGTTGCTGACCGACTAGATCACCATCTAGTCGGTCAGTACTTGTTCTTGTACCAACTAACATGCACATACAAGTCCGAATCGAAGCGCGACGCTTCGAGGAAGTTAGAATGAACTTGTACTAAGATCCTAGAGCTACGATATGAGCGTTATGAAGTTAGAATGGTAAGATATACTCAAGGCTTAACATTCTATATATCGAAGCTAAAAAGACTATAAATAAAACCTTAATAAACGGTCTTTGAGAGCTTCGATTGAATCTTCATAACTTCCAAAACGGCGCAAGAGCTTCAACGAAGCTTTAGGCATGAATACGAGCTTTGGGAAGTGTTGAGATGTCGCTTTGAATGTTCTCGTGAATTTGGCGACGATCTCCAATACTGCGCTCACAAATTGTTAGTTCATGGATTATTTATGTTTGCTCATCATCAAAACCAAATCCGGGGAGTCCAATATTCAACATTCTCACCCTTTTTGGTGATGACAAACCAACATAAATAATAATCAAAAATAATGATTCAAATGTAAAATACTTACTCCCCCTGCATTGATGACACGTTAATTCCAAAATGAACATATATGAATTGCATCAAGCAGACGAGTAAGATTAATAAAGAGAATCGATTTTCGAAATATCGGATTTTGAAAATCCTTATATATATCTTAACTCCCACTGAATCTAACATATCAAACTAGATTCTTGGAAATTGAGTTAAATTTTCATTTGCGCTATTTATTATCATTATCTCTCCCCCTTTGGCATTATCCCAAAAAATGGGGGGCATACAACGACAACAACTAGGAAATGGAAAATCCAACATCGGGAGTCGTAGACAATGACGATGGACCTAATTGACACCAAGGGAAAAATGATGAAATCAAATCAAGGTGTGCCAAATTGTCCATTATCAAAAAGCGATAATCAAAATCATCAAAAATACCAAATAATTGTTTATTTCTTGAATAAAGAAACATACTCTTCAATATTCAATATTCTTGGTTAAATTTGTGCATGGAAAACAATTCTATACAAATATAGAAATATATTCTATTTAACCAAGTATTTCAATCGTCGAGCGACGATTTTACATAGCATGGACATCGAATGAGAATTAATGTGCACGACGAAGTAAATATCATAACATGAACATCGATGAATATATATAAATGATAAAAACATCAAGAGTACAACCCAAAAAGAGATCGATACAACAAATGCAACATACCCATCTAAAAGAAATACATCATATAGCATTGATACAACATCATCATGAGAACATCATCATCAACATCATCAACGATATCCAAAGTACATCAAAATACCCAACACCGACATCCAGAAAACTCAAAAGTACATCAGAAACAACCATCAATCTCCATCCTAACCCAAAATAAAACTCTCTCAAAAAGGTAAATCATCCAAAGAGCAGTGGAGAGTCCTCGGAACAAACGATCACGAGGAAGTGGCTGGATCTGCAGTCTCCGTGGGTCCAGTCGACGGAGTGGACTCAGGCTCTGTAGGGAGAAGAGGCGTCTCAACAGCAGCAGGTGAAAGATGTGCAGGCTCGACAGCAGGGTCAGCAGCAGGCTTAGAAGTCTGAAGTGCTGAAGCAGAAGTCTCTGGAGCACCGGAAGTGGTGCCATCTCCAGGAGCTGAAGTGGTAGCAGCAGCAGCAGTGGCCTCATCGCCACGGGCTAAGGAAGTGACAAGCTCGTCAAGCTCCTCATCGTCCATCTCCTCGGCCTCAGAAACTGAAGGAGGAAGATCAATCCCCATCATACGAGCCATACGACAGACGACCTCCTCAGTACGAGCCAAACGTGAGTCATGCCGACGAAGAAGGCGTACGACATCGTCTAATGTGGCAGGAGGAGCGGGGGCTGCAGCAGCTGACGGAGTAGACTGGGAAGCAGATGCGGTAGACCTCTGCACGTGACGAAGCGCCGCTAGAGATTTCTTAACGGCCGTCGCGTTTAGAGGAGTACCCAAGGGACGCTCATCGTCAGGAGGGAGAGGGACTCGGAAATGACGAAACACGAGGGTCAACAGACAAGGGTATGGAATATGCGCAGATTTATTGGTCTTGCGTATACACTCGAAAGAGTCCATCTTATCGAGTATAACGCGAGCCCAATTAATCTCGCAACCCAAGAATAGAGCGTATATGAGCTTCAAAAATGGCTGGGATGGAAGTGAAGATGAGCCGTAATTGGGAAGCAAGCACGACTTCAGAATAAGATTCAGAACCCAGGCATTTGGCTTGAACGACTTTGAAGGAACTCCAATAAAGGCAGGAGGGATCACATGGAAGATGTCAGAAAGAACGGACTGATCCAAAGAAGATATATCGTCGACGGAAATGTCTGAAGGCAGGAGACCAGACGACGAGCAGCCAAGAATCTCCCCCAAGATTTCTGCCGTGAGAACTATAGGAGTTCCCAAGACAGTAGTCTCGATGGAGTGACTAGCATCGTACTGGCCTCGAACACGATTGGCATAGAACAATTTCACTAGGCGAGGATATGGTTTAGGATTTGCCTTAAGATCGTATCGGAGATAATCAAGGAGACCACTATAGGAGAGGAGATCTGCTAGGCCAAGGAAATCCGAAAACTGAACGTAGTGCTCCAATAGCATCGGGCAGTGTTCAATACGGTTGTAGGCCGCGAGACACATAGGGTCGTCGTGACACAACGATATGTCAACACCACCCGCTGGCATTGGGCCCTTTCCCTTTGGCTGGCGAGTCCTAGGACGAAGTGGAGGAGTGGGTTCCCTATGGCTAGGCTCATCCTCAGGGATAAATTCAGTGTCGGAATCGGGAGGAGTAGAGGGTGAGTGGAGAATGGCCATTTTAGTCTTAGATTTACGGGGTTTGACGGTCGCCGTCCTCTGCTTCTTCAGAGGAGGCGAAGACGGAGAAGCTTGGGTTGATTTGGCACGACGTTTAGGCTTAGGGGGATTCCTAGGGTCGGAAGGCCCTATAGACATAGGAGAAGCCCCAGAAGAGGCGATAGGAATCCTCGTCTTTGCCATGGTCGAGGCACGACGAGTACAACCAAACGACGGGAAGATCAAACACCCTAGCACAAACCCTAGAAGCTAACACACAAGCCCTAAGAGAGGAAAACCCGAAATACACAAGCCCTAGGTGAACTTTGAAACCCTAGGAGCTAGAACTTGAAATCAAGGAGAGCAAACCCTAGAATAGGAAATGAGACCTAGGAGGAGGGGGGTTTTACCTAGGAGGAGGAGACGACGGCGGCGGACGGCGGCGATGGCCGGAGAGATGGCCGGAAGTCGAAAGGTCTCGAGAGGGGAGAGGGTTTTTGCGGGCTTGAGCTCGAGGGAATACCGACTAAAAAGAATTTTAGTCGGACGAAATGAGATTAAGTCGGTCTGGAAATCGAAAAGACGCATTTGCCCTAACCCACTTAGTCGGTCACAGTTCAAGCACTGACCGACTAGATTACAATCTAGTCGGTCGGTCAATGAGCTTGAACCGACTAAGTCGAAACAGAGGCAAACAGGGATTTTTAGGGCTAGAATTAGTCGGTCGCAGTATATTCACTGACCGACTAGTTTTCAATCTAGTCGGTCGGTAAATGTACTGTGACCGACTAAAGAAAGAAAATGAAAAGAGTTCGATGAAAGCTTGATCTAGTCGGTCTGAGCTCATTTGCTGACCGACTAGATGAGCATCTAGTCGGTTGACAAATGAACTGAAACTGACTAGAAGAGTTCAAAAATTGATAATTGATTTCTCTTCACAAACCACTTGGATGAAACATCTTAACACTCTCATTAGTCATCTAAATTACCCCATAAAACGTCGAAATCTTAAATACGACATTGAAATATGAATTCGATCATAAATTCAAACATATCACATAAAATTCCCAAAAATTCAATAAATCTAGCATGAATGAAATATCGCAAAATATAATAGCATGCAAGATAATTGAATGAAACATGAATCCTATATCTCGGATTCACCCATAATCCCCAATTCTCGACGTAACCGCACAAAGGAGTCCTCCTTTAGGGGTTTCGTGAAAATATCGGCGATTTGCTTTTGGGTTTCAACGTACACTAAAATGATGTCCTTTTTAGCAACATGATCATCTAAGAAATGGTGTCTGACATCTATGTGTTTTGATCGGGAATGGTGCACCGGATTCTTTGAAAGACAGATAGCACTTTGGTTATCCACCATGATAGGGCTAGTATCACAGTGAATACCAAAATCCTTCAAAGTGTGTCTCATCCAAAGAACCTGGGCACAAGCGGCACCGGCGGCAATATATTCCACCTCGGTGGTTGAAAGTGATACGAAATTTTGCTTCTTGGAAAACCAAGAGACAAGAGAATTTCCTAGAAAATGGCAAGTGCCACTAGTACTTTTCCTGTCGGATTTGCATTCCGCATAATCGGCATCACTGTATGAGACTAACTCATACGTGCTAGATTTCGGATAAAGTAATCCAAAATCTAAAGTGTAACTTAGATAACGGAAAATACGCTTTACCGCTACTAAGTGAGACTCCTTAGGTTGAGACTGATAACGAGCACATATGCATACGGTAAACATAATATCGGGCCTACTTGCGGTAAGATAAAGTAAACTACCTATCATACCTCGATATAGACGAATGTCTACATCCTTACCGCCCGTATCCTTGTCAAGATGCGTAGTCGTGCTCATTGGAGTCTTTTTCCCGGAAGCACTTTCCATTCCAAATCGCTTAAGCAACTCCACCGTATACTTCGTTTGGTGGATGAAGATTGCATCGTTCAATTGGCGAATTTGGAGACCTAAGAAATATTTGAGTTCGCCCATGTGGCTCATCTCAAATTGGTCTTTCATAACATTAGAAAACTCTTCGCAAAGAGTGAAGTTAGTAGCACCGAAAATGATATCATCAACATAAATTTGAACTAATAAAATATCATTATTCGCATGCTTAACAAAAAGTGTAGAATCGGCTTCGCCCATTTTAAAATTCAAATCCAAAAGAAAATTCTTTAGGCGATCATACCAAGCTCGAGGAGCTTGTCTCAAACCATAAAGAGCTTTCTTTAGTTTAAAAACATGATTTGAAAATTTTTCATTTATGAAGCCCGGAGGTTGAGAAACGTAAACTTCCTCAACAACATCTCCGTTTAAAAATGCACTTTTAACATCCATTTGAAATAACTTAAAATTTTTATGGCATGCATAAGACAATAAAAGTCTAATTGATTCTAATCTAGCTACCGGAGCGAAGGATTCTTCGAAATCGATACCTTCCTCTTGGCGATAGCCTTGAGCAACTAACCTAGCTTTGTTCCGGACGACGACTTGATTTTCGTCGGTTTTGTTCTTGAAGATCCACTTTGTCCCTATGACGGTGTGGTTCTTCGATGGCAAAGGAACAAGCTCCCATACCTCATTCCTCTCGAATTGAATGAGTTCCTCCTCCATGGCAAGGATCCAAGCACTATCTTCGCACGCTTCAACGATATTCTTTGGCTCTATCGATGAGGCAAAGGCACAATTGGCGAAGTGGTGGACTTGAGATCTCGTCTTGACACTATCATTAATATTGCCAATGACTTGCTCATGGGGATGGTCGCGAACGGTATGAAGCCGCTTGGGAATACCTTGATCACTAGGCACATTCTCAACAACTTCATTAGTCTGGTTAGTCTCAATAGAATCAATTGAATCAATAGACTTAGAATTTTCAAACGAATCACATAAAACATCCATAGAATCATTATCATTTGAAATTCTAGAAGTAGTAAAATTCTCATTAAAAGAGACATGAAGTGATTCCTCGATCGTAGAGGATCTTTTGTTGTATATCCGGTAGGCTTTGCTACGTGAGGAATACCCAACAAATATCCCCTCATCCGATCTCGGATCAAACTTGTCCAAATTATCATATGTGTTTTTAATAAAACATTTTGCGCCGAAAACACGAAAATGTTTAACTTGAGGCAATCTACCAAACAACAATTCATAGCAAGTTTGTTTGGTGCCGGGCCTCAAAAGTATTCTATTAAACACATAACAAGCGGTGTGTACCGCTTCCGCCCAAAATTGATAACCAAGTTGACTATCTTCGAGCATAGTGCGAGCACACTCCACAAGCGTTCTATTCTTCCTCTCAACAACACCATTTTGAGGAGGTGCGCGAGGGAAAGAAAACGTGTGAGTAATTCCAAGATCATCACAAAAATTTGAGAAAGACTCATTCTCAAATTCACCCCCATGATCACTACGAATAGTGACAATGGTGGTTCCGATGAGATTTTGTACTTTCTTCACAAATATTGTGAAGTTTTCAAAAGCTTCATTTTTATTACATACGAAAAATACCCATGTAAATATTGAATAATCATCAACGATGACTAGTCCATATCTTGCATTTCCTAAGGAAGCAACTCTAGTTGGCCCAAATAAATCTAGATGTAATAGCTCTAGTGGCCGTTTCGTAGAAATGCTTTTCTTAGGTTTAAATGAAGATTTAGGAAGCTTGCCACGTTGACAAGAATCACAAAAACTTTTCTTTTCGAAAACGAGCTTCGGACAACCTTTAATGGAATTTAATTTCGAAAGTTTATAAAGTGTTCCAAAGTTCACATGTCCAAAGCGTCGATGCCATAAGTGTAGTTCACTTGTGTTGGCAACGAGACATTGTTCATATGACTTAGGAAGATCCAAAATATAAATATCTTTATGGCGTGTGCCGGAAAATAATAATTTATTATTATCATTTGAAATATGACACAATCCTTTCGCAAAGCTAACTTTGTAACCTTTGTCACAAAGTTGGCTTATTGAAATAAGATTATGATTTAAACCATTAACTAGATAGACATCACTAATTAAGGGTTTAGAAGGGTTACCCACTTTACCAACACCGACGATGGTTCCGCTCTCGTTGCCTCCAAATACGACGCGATTTCCATTTGCAATGGGAACCACTCCGGAGAGCAATTGAGCGTCACCCGTCATGTGTTTTGAACACCCGCTATCGAGTATCCAATTCCCTTTGGAGCTAAATTTAAATTTGTTGCTCCTCTTCTTTTTATTTTCCTTGAGTACCTAAAGATAGAAACTTTCATATCATGGTACCCAAGGTCATTGGGTCCTCAAAAGTTAGACCTTTGGAAGCCAAGTCCAATTGGACTTTGACTTCCCCACATAATTTCTACTATGCACAACATCCGAAAAATAAGCATTCATATATACTTGTTTTTCATCCATGCTTGTGTCCTTTGCGCTCCAAATAGTGAAAATTTTGGGAGCCATCATCCTATTGGGTGCATGCATGCGTTGTTGGTTTCTACGTGATGCATGACGTGGATAGGCATACGGAACATGATGGAATGGTGCATGACGAGAATTATTCATACGATGAGGTGGGTGAACATATGCATGTGTGGGAACACGTGCGTGAGGGTGTCTCACATGGTGTGCACGTGCCCGTGAACGTGTAGCATAGAAATCATCATATGTGTGAGATGGTGGAGTAGGACGTGTGTTCCTACGTGGCATGGTATTTGTGTACATATAAGCATGCCCCTTCTTTGGAGGTCCACCCAAAGTGGGTTTCTTTCCAAAAGAGGGTGTGGACGAGGTGGAAGCACCATTGGTAGATGAACTACCAATAGAGTGTTTGCTACCACTCGTAGAGTCACCGGAAGTTGGCCTAACAAAAGTAGTGGCCGCTTTGGATGGACATCCCATCGTATACCCCAAACCAATGTGGTGATTGGCCGGAAGTAAGTCACTTAGGATTTTATCCAAATGGTCCTTACCCTTATTGAATCTATTGATTCGGCCTAATGTGTTCTCATATTTCTCTTTGAGAGAACGCATAGAAGTATCTAATGTGGATACTTGCTATGTGAGCACATAAACACGAGATTTAAGATTCTCGTTCTCAATACTCAAAGTCGAGTTTTGAGAAGTTAAATCCTCTATCCTATGTTCTTCCGGATCATCAATGCTAACATGTTCAAGTTTAGATTTGAGATTAACAATCTCATTTCTTAACTTTTCAACAACGGTGTCGTTGTTGGTGATGATAGTCTTAGGCGAGGTTTGAATGCTAGCTAGGTCATCTTTTACTTTAGTATATCGATTTACTAATTTTGTGTATTTAGACCATAAATGAGAGTTAGCATCCCTAAGATCATCCATAGTTACCTCATCGCCTTCGTCGTCGCTATCATCGGAGGAGGAAGATCCTTGATCATGCTCCTCTCTTGCCATGAAGCACATGTGCGCTTGCTCCACTTTCTCATCATCCGACTCTCCGCTTGAGGAATCCTCGGAGTCGGTGAATGTTGCTCCGACAAGTCCCTTTTTGTACCCCTTTTTGTACTTCTTTGACTTGTCGAACTTCGGCGCCTTCCACTTCTCCTTTTGCTTGTTTTGAGGACAATCCGCTTTGATGTGTCCTGGCTTATTGCATTTAAAGCACAAAGGTGGAGAGGCGTTAGTAGAAGTAAACTTAGATTTTTGTTTGAAGTTACCCTTTCGGAAGAAGCGATTGAACTTCTTTGCCATGAGTGCAATGGATTCCATGTCCATTTCTTCTTCCGAGTCCTCATCATCGGTAGAGGTGGATGAAGCCGCCTTGAATGCAATCGCCTTTTTCTTAGGCGCATCTTGGTTCAAATAGAACTTCATCTTTGCTTGTAACTTCACCTTGCTATCTTTGCGTACCTCGTATGACATCAAAGTACCCATTAGTTGAACTACGGTATATTTGTTCATGTCATTACCTTCCTCGATGGCGAAGGTACGTTTTTCCCAAGAAGAGGAAAGTCCTTCAATAAGCTTTGAGCACTTCTCCTTTTGAGTGTAGGACTTGCCGAGGGCCTCTAACTCGTTTATTATGTCAACGAAGCGAGCGTAATATTCTTTCATCTTCTCGCCCTGTTGCATATGAAACATTTCGTAATCTTTGTTTACGACTACGAGTTTAGAGTCTCTTACCCTACTCGTCCCTTCATGAAGAATGAGGAGGGAGTTCCAAATTTGATATGCACTCTTACATGTGCATATCTTATTGAAGTCCTCGGGCTCCAATGCGCATTGCAAGGCGTTCATTGCCTTGGCATTGCTTACCTCTGCGGCGACCTCCGCGGTTGTCCATTTCTCAAAGTCTTCTTATTCGGGCTCAATGTATTCCTTCATTGTGGTCCTCCATAAAGATGCACTCCGGAGGAAGGTTTCCATCCGGCATTTCCAGTACCCGTAGTTGGTACCGTTGAAGAATGGAGGCCTCGTAGAGGAATGTCCTTCCATCACCGAAGATGCTCCTTCTCGGTTCCTGAAGGTGTCATAGTTGGAAGGTGGACGCACGGTCTTGTTGTCGTTGGCAGACATAACTAAGTATCTGGCTCTGATACCAAATGTAATGCCCTACCAGCTACTGCACAAGTACTAGAGGGGGGGTGAATAGTACTTTAAAATAATAAGGAGTATAATTCCAAATTAAATTGCAAACAACTACCAAATCAATTTGCGGAAGCTTAAATTGAATGACAACAACAAAATTAACAATGCAAACAAATGATGTTAATGGGTTCGGATCCACCCAAGTCTCCCCGACTTGTTCCCGGTGATCCTACGTCCCAACCACCCGGATCCCCTCCGGATACTTGAGTTAGAAACCCTAACTCAAGATTTCCACTATGAATATCTTGTGAAAAACCTTCACAAGATCAAATCATACAACAACGGCAATAGTGAATCCCACAACCCGGGATCACAACCTTCTCTCACAACCGAGAGAATCAACAAGCAATATAAATGAGTTATATTGAAATAAGTAAACTTACCACAAAATCCTATACCTTGAGTTTTTCTTACCCAATAGGTGAAATGGAGGATTTGAGGAAGATGAAGTCACCAAGACCTAGCACCAAGGAAATGACCAGCAATCGGTGCCTAGGGATGATTTGGAGACTTGGATCAGGCAATAGCTTGAAGAGCTCACCAAGAACAAGCTTCTCTCTAGATGGATTCTAGATCTAGAAATGAGAGAGAATGGGTTTCTTGTGAGGAAGAGAGCTTTAGATTTGAGTGAGAATGGCTATCTCTTTTGATCTCAATGAATCTCTGAATGGAAGCTCTAACCTAGATAGAAATGACCTAGGTTCGTATTTATAGGGTCCCATAAAAACAACTTAGGTCATTCTCCAACGGATAGAAATCTGTGAGAATTAGTCGGTCAAAGAACAATCACTGACCGACTAGTTCATCAACTAGTCGGTCAGTCAAACAGCATGGACCGACTAAGAGAGGAACTGAGAAGAAAGAGAATTTCAGACCTAGAAATCTAGTCGGTCCAAGAAGACTTTCTGACCGACTAGTTTCACAACTAGTCGGTCAGTCAGTGAACGTAGACCGACTAAGAGGCAAAATGAAATAGTCTGAACACAAGTTGACTTAGTCGGTCCAAGAACAAAAGTTGACCGACTAGATTGTCAACTAGTCGGTCACCAAACGTTCTTAGACCGACTAACGATAAACAGTAGCTTAGGAGAAATTTAGCATGAACAGTAAGTCACAACTAGTCGGTCAAAGAAGCATCACTGACCGACTAGTTCACAAACTAGTCGGTCGGTGAGTCAACGTAGACCGACTAACTGTAAACAGTAAAGTCCAAGAAATTAAGGAATCAAACTAGTCGGTCTAAGAAGAGTTGCTGACCGACTAGATCACCATCTAGTCGGTCAGTACTTGTTCTTGTACCAACTAACATGCACATACAAGTCCGAATCGAAGCGCGACGCTTCGAGGAAGTTAGAATGAACTTGTACTAAGATCCTAGAGCTACGATATGAGCGTTATGAAGTTAGAATGGTAAGATATACTCAAGGCTTAACATTCTATATATCGAAGCTAAAAAGACTATAAATAAAACCTTAATAAACGGTCTTTGAGAGCTTCGATTGAATCTTCATAACTTCCAAAACGGCGCAAGAGCTTCAACGAAGCTTTAGGCATGAATACGAGCTTTGGGAAGTGTTGAGATGTCGCTTTGAATGTTCTCGTGAATTTGGCGACGATCTCCAATACTGCGCTCACAAATTGTTAGTTCATGGATTATTTATGTTTGCTCATCATCAAAACCAAATCCGGGGAGTCCAATATTCAACATTTGTTTACCATTGCCAAGGGTCCTACTCTTTCGAGGGACTTGGTCCTTGGATCCCGGTGGTCGCTCTCTCTTTTTGAGAGGTCCAACCATTTCTGTTGCAGGCGGATTGCATCCATTTTGCGGCATGTCAATACTAGCTGGAGTGTTAGCAGCAGGGACGTGTGATTTGACAATCTTCTGGTTGTCATTAAATTTGTCCGGTAAGAGATGGACAGTGTTTTGGATGTGGAGAATCTTCAGGACCTCCTCCTCACACTGGCTTGTGGGCGGATCAAAGTGACATAATGTCTTTGTATCCCAAGTGATACATTCTGAAGCTTCAGGCTTCTTTGTCTGTGAGCCTAGTCTTGAAAACGATGTTTCATCGAATTCACAGTCTTCTAGACGTGCCTTGAAAACATCTCCCGTAAGGGGTTCTAGGAATCTAATTATGGAGGGGGTGTCAAACCCAACATAAATGCCTAGGCGACGTTGTGGACCCATCTTTGTCCTTTGTGGTGGTGCTATGGGGACGTATACTGCAAACCAAATATTATCAAGTGTGAGAAAATTGGTGGGGCTCCAAATGCTAGTTGCATTGGAGAAGATGACTGACCTCCAGAAGGTCTTAATTTTATTAAAGATGCATCATGCAAAATTGCATGAACCCACGCATTCACTGGCATCTGGGATTGAAGTAATAATGGACGAGCAATCCATTGCAGTCTCTTAATTAGAGATTCTGCTAACCCATTTTGGGTGTGAACATGTGCTACAGGATGTTCGACTTCAATTCCCTGTGCTTGGTAATAGTCTATAAAGACTTGTGATGTAAACTCACCCGCATTGTCCAGACGGAGTTTCTTTTTCTGGTAGTCGGGGAAGTGGGCCCGCAACCTGATTATATGAGCTAAAAGCTTAGACAGTGCGAGGTTGCGGGTGGACAGTAGACACACATGTAATGCCCTACCAGCTACTGCACAAGTACTAGAGGGGGGGTGAATAGTACTTTAAAATAATAAGGCGTATAATTCCAAATTAAATTGCAAACAACCACCAAATCAATTTGCGGAAGCTTAAATTGATTGACAACAATGAAATAAACAAAGCTAACAAACGATGTTAATGGGTTCGGATCCACCCAAGTCTCCCCGACTTGTTCCCGGTGATCCTACGTCCCAACCACCCGGATCCCCTCCGGATACTTGAGTTAGAAACCCTAACTCAAGATTTCCACTATGAATATCTTGTGAAAAACCTTCACAAGATCAAATCATACATGCAATGGCAAAGTGAATCCCACAACCCGGGATCACAAACTTCTCTCACAACCGAGAGAGCCAATAAGCAATATAAAGAGTTTAAATGAAATAAATACTCTTACCACAAAATCCTATACCTTGAGTTTTTCTTACCCAATAGGTGGAATGAAGGATTTGAGGAAGATGAAGTCACCAAGCCCTAGCACCAAGGAAATGAGCAGCAATGGGTGCCTAGGGAAGAGTTGGAGACTTGGATCAAGCAATAGCTTGAAGAGCTCACCAAGAACAAGCTTCTCTCTAGATCTAGAAATGAGAGAGAATGGCTTTCTTGTGAGGAAGAGAGCTTTAGATTTGAGGGAGAATGGCTATCTCTTTAGGGCTCAATGAATCTCTTAATGGCAGCTCTATTTAAGATAGAAATGACCTAGGTTCGTATTTATAGGAACCCAAAAACATAAGTTAGGTCAATCTCCAACGGAAAGAAATCTGAGTGAATTAGTCGGTCAAAGAATATTCACTGACCGACTAGTTCATCAACTAGTCGGTCAGTCACAAAGCATGGACCGACTAAGAGCAGATATGAGAAGAGATAGAATTTCAGACCTAGAAAACTAGTCGGTCCAAGAACACTGTCTGACCGACTAGTTTCACAACTAGTCGGTCAGTCAATGAACGTAGACCGACTAAGAGGCAAAACAACATAGTCTGAAGGCAAGTTGACTTAGTCGGTCCAAGAACAAAAGTTGACCGACTAGATTGTCAACTAGTCGGTCATCAAACGTTCTTAGACCGACTAACGGTAAACAGTAGCTTAGGAGAAATTTGGCATGTACAGTAAATCACAACTAGTCGGTCAAAGAAGCATCACTGACCGACTAGTTCACAAACTAGTCGGTCGGTGAGTCAACGTAGACCGACTAACTGTAAACAGTAAAGAACAAAGATTTAACTGACTGAAACTAGTCGGTCCAAGAACAGTGGACGACCGACTAGATTGTGATCTAGTCGGTCAGTACTTGTTCTTGTACCAACTAACATGCACAACAAAGTCCGAATCGAAGCGCGACGCTTCGAGGAAGATAGAGTGAACTAGTGCAAGAATCCTAGAGCTACGAAATGAGCGAAATGAAGATAGAAACGTAAGATATACTCAAGGCTTAACATTCTATCAATCGAAACTAAAAGACTATAAATAAAACCTTAATAAACGGTCTTTGAGAGCTTCGATTGAATCTTCATTACTTCCAAAGCGTTGCATGAGCTTCAACGAAGCTTTAGGCTTGAATACGAGCTTTTGGAAGTGTTGAGATGTCGCTTTGAATATTCTCGTGGAATTGGCGACGATCTCCAATACTGCGCTCACAAATTGTTAGTTCATGAATTATTTATGTTTGCTCATCATCCAAAACCAAATCCGGGGAGTCCAATATTCAACATTCTCCCCCTTTTTGGTGATGACAAACCAATCATAAATGATAATCAAAGATAATAATTCAAATGTAAAATACTTACTCCCCCTGCATTGATGACACGTTAATTCCAAAATGAATATAGATGAATTGCATCAATCAGACGAGTAAGATAAATAAAGTGAATTTATTTTTGAAATATCGGATTTTGAAAATCCTTATTTGTATCTTAACTCCCACTGAATCTAACATATCAAACTAGATTCTTGGAAATTGAGTTAAATTTTTCATTTGAGCCTATTTATTATCATTATCTCTCCCCCTTTGGCATTATCCCAAAAAAAATGGGGGGCATACAACGACAACAATTAGGAAATGTAAAATCCAACATCGGGAGGCGTAGACAAAAACAATGGACCAACTTGACACCAAGGGAAAATGTGGGAATCAAAACAAGGTGTGTCAAATTTTCCATTATCAATAAAAATCAACGATAATCAAAATCATCAAAAAAATACCAAATGTTTATTCATTTCTTGAATAAAGAAACATACTCTTCAATATTCAATATTCTTGGTTAATTTTGTGCATGGAAAACAATTCTATACAATTATAGAATATAAATCTATTTAACCAAGGTTACATGCGTCGAGCGACGAAATCACATTTCAAATGTATTCAAAGAATATTAAAATGTGCACGACGAATAAAAAACAGAGTGAACGACGATGTACATATATATAAATATAGACAACATGCGTACATCCAAAAAGATATCACATCGAATATATGAGGTACATCATGTCAAGCGCTACATATCATCAAAAAGAAATACATCAACATCATCATCATCAAAAAAAAATACAACAACAGCGACGTCATCCAAAATACATCAAAACATAATAATCCTCATACCCTATTAAACATCGAAAAACAGAAATTTGACGATTACGCACAAATCGAACGAAAAATTAAGATAACACTTAAAATTCTCGAAAAATCCAATAATTCTAGCATGAATGAGATATTGTCAAGAATAATAGCATGCAAAATTATTGAATGAAACATGAATCCTATATTTCGGATTCACCCATAATCCCCAATTCTCGACGCAACCGCACAAAGGAGTCCTCCTTTAGGGGTTTCGTGAAAATATCGGCGATTTGCTTTTGGGTTTCAACGTACACTAGAATGATGTCCTTTTTAGCAACATGGTCATCTAAAAAGTGGTGGCGGACATCTATGTGTTTCGAACGGGAATGATGTACCGGGTTCTTGGAAAGACATATTGCACTTTGGTTGTCAACCATGATAGGGCAAGTATCACAATTTATACCAAAGTCTTTAAGTGTGTGTCTCATCCAAAGAACTTGAGCACACGCGGCACCGGCGGCAATATATTCCGCCTCGGTGGTTGAAAGTGATACGGAATTTTGCTTCTTGGAAAACCAAGAGACAAGAGAATTTCCTATAAAATGGCAAGTGCCACTAGTACTTTTCCTGTCGGATTTGCATCCCGCATAATCGGCATCACTATATGAGATTAACTCATATGTGCTAGATCTCGGATAAAGTAATCCAAAATCTAAAGTGTAACTTAGATAGCGAAAAATACGCTTTACCGCTACTAAGTGAGACTCCTTAGGTTGAGACTGATAACGAGCACATATACATACGGCAAACATAATATCGGGCCTACTTGCGGTAAGATAAAGCAAACTACCAATCATACCTCGATATAAACGAATGTCTACATCCTTACCGCCCGTATCCTTGTCAAGATGCGTAGTCGTGCTCATTGGAGTCTTTTTCCCGGAGGTATTCTCCATTCCAAATCGCTTTAGCAACTCCACCGTGTACTTCGTTTGGTGGATGAAGATTGCATCGTTCATTTGGCGAATTTGGAGTCCTAAGAAATATTTGAGTTCGCCCATGTGGCTCATCTCAAATTGTTCCTTCATAACATTAGAAAACTCTTCGCAAAGAGTGAAGTTAGTAGCACCGAAAATGATATCATCAACATAAATTTGTACTAATAAAATATCATTATTCGCATGCTTAACAAAAAGAGTTGAATCGGCTTCGCCCATTTTAAAATTCAAATCCAAAAGAAAATTCTTTAGGCGATCATACCAAGCTCGAGGAGCTTGTCTCAAACCATAAAGAGCTTTCTTTAGTTTAAAAACGTGATTTGGAAATTTTTCATTTATGAAGCCCGGAGGTTGAGAAACGTAAACTTCCTCAACGACATCTCCGTTTAAAAAAGCACTTTTAACATCCATTTGAAATAATTTAAAATTCTTATGGCATGCAAAAGACAAAAGTAATCTAATTGATTCTAATCTAGCTACCGGAGCGAAGGATTCTTCGAAATCAATACCTTCCTCTTGTCGATAGCCTTGAGCTACTAACCGAGCTTTGTTCCGGACGACGACTTGGTTTTCGTCGGTTTTGTTCTTGAAAATCCACTTTGTCCCTATGACGGTGTGGTTCTTCGAAGGCAATGGAACAAGCTCCCACACTTCATTCCTCTCGAATTGAATGAGCTCCTCCTCCATGGCAAGTATCCAAGCACTATCTTCGCATGCTTCAACTATATTCTTTGGCTCTATTGATGAGGCAAAGGCGCAATTGGCGAAGTGGTGAACTTGTGATCTTGTCTTGACACTATCTTGAATATTGCCAATTACTTGCTCATGGGGATGGTCGCGAATGACATGAAGTCGCTTGGGAATACCTTGATCACTTGGAACATTCTCAACAACTTCATTAGTCGGGTTAGTCTCAATAGAATCAATAGACTTAGAATTATCAAATGAATCACATAAAACATCCATAGAATCATTATCATTTGAACTTCTAGTTGGAACAAATCCTTCATTAAATGAGACATGAAGCGACTCCTCGATCGTCGAGGTTCATTTGTTGAATATCCGGTAGGCTTTGCTACGCGAAGAATATCCCACAAAAATCCCCTCATCGGATCTCGGATCGAATTTGTCCAAACTACCATATGTGTTCTTAATAAAACATTTCGAACCAAAAACACGAAAATGTTTAACTTGAGGCAACCTACCAAACAACAATTCATAACAAGTTTGTTTAGTGCCGGGCCTCAAAAGTATTCTATTAAACACATAGCAAGCGGTGTGTACCGCTTCCGCCCAAAATTGATGGCCAAGTTGGCTATCATCAAGCATAGTGCGAGCACACTCCACTAGCGTCCTATTCTTTCTCTCAACTACACCATTTTGAGGCGGTGCACGAGGGAAAGAGAAGGTGTGAGTAATACCAACTTCATCACAAAATGTCTCAAAAGACTCATTCTCAAATTCACCTCCATGATCACTACGAATAGTGACAATGGTGTTTCCTAAGAGATTTTGTACTTTCTTAACAAAAATTGTGAAGTTTTCAAAAGCTTCATTTTTATTGCACAAGAAAAATACCCAAGTAAATCTTGAATAGTCATCTACGATGACAAGTCCATACCTTGCATTTCCTAAGGAAGCTACTCTAGTTGGCCCAAATAAATCTAGATGTAATAGCTCTAGTGGCCGTTTTGTAGAGATGCTTTTCTTAGGTTTAAATGAAGATTTAGGAAGCTTGCCGCGTTGACAACAATCACAAAAACTTTTCTTTTCAAAAACAAGCTTCGGAAAACCTTTAATAGAATTCAATTTTGAAAGCTTATATAGTGTTCCAAAGTTCACATGTCCAAAGCGTCGATGCCATAAGTGTTGTTCACTTGTGTTGGCAACGAGACATTGTTCATATGACTTAGGAAGATCCAAAATATAAATGTCTTTACGACGAGTTCCGGAAAATAATAATTTTTCATTATCCTTTCTTAAAATATGACACAATCCTTTCGCAAAGCTAACTTTGTAACCTTTGTCACAAAGTTGACTTATTGAAATAAGATTATGATTTAAACCACTAACAAGATACACATCACTAATTAATGGTTTAGAAGGGTTACCGACATTACCAACACCTATGATGGTTCCGCTCTCGTTGCCTCCAAATACGACGCGGTTTCCATTCACAATGGGAACCACTCCGGAGAGCAATCGAGCGTCACCTGTCATGTGTATGGAGCACCCGCTATCGAGTATCCAATTCCCTTTGGAGCTAAATTTAAATTTGTTGCTCCTTTTCTTTTTCTTTTCCTTGAGTACCTAAAGATAGATAAGTTTCATATCATGGTACCCAAGGTCATTGGGTCCAAGGGATTAGACCTTTGGAAGCCAAGTCCAAGTGGACTTAGACTTCCCCACATAATTCTTACTATGCACAACATCCGAAAAATAAGCATTCATATATATTTGTTTTTCGTCCATGCTTGTGTCCTTTGGGCTCCAAATCGTGAAAACTTTGGGAGCCATCATCCTATTGGGTGCATGCATGCGACGTTGATTTCTACGTGATGCATGTTGTGGATAGGCATACGGGACATGATGGAATGGTGCACGACGAGAATTATTCATATGATGAGGTGGGTGTACATATGCATGTGTGGGAACACGTGCGTGAGGGTGTCTCACTTGGTGTGCACGTGCCCGAGAATGTGTTGCATAAAAATCATCATAAGTGTGAGATGGTGGAGTAGGACGTGTGTTCCTACGTGGCATGGAATTGGTGTACATATAAGCATGCCCCTTCTTTGGAGGTCCACCCAATGTGGGTTTCTTTCCGAAAGAGGGTGTGGACGAGGTGGAAGCACCATTAGTAGATGAACTACCAATAGAGTGTTTGCTCCCACTCGTTGAGGCTTCGGAAGTTGGCCTAACAAAGGTAGTGACCGACTTGGAAGAATTTCCCATCATATACCCCAAGCCAATGTGGTGCTTGGCCTGAAGTAAATCTTTTAGGATATTATCCAAATGGCCTTTACCCTTGTTGAATTTGTTGATTCGGCCCAATGTGTCCTCATATTTCTCTTTGAGAGAACGCAAGGAAGTATCCAAAGTGGATATTTGCGAAGTGAGCACATAAACATGAGATTTAAGATTCTCGTTCTCAATACTCAAAGTCGAGTTTTGAGAAGTTAAATCCGCTATCTCATGTTCTTCCGCATCCTCAATGCTAACATGTTCAAGTTTAGATTTGAGATTTACTATCTCTTTTCTTAACTCTTCAACAACGGTGTCGTTGTTGGTGATGATAGTCTTAGGCGATGTTTGAATGCTAGCTAGGTCATCTTTTACCTTAGTATATCTATTTACTAACTTAGTATATTTTGACCAAAGTTGAGTGTTAGCATCCCTAAGATCATCCATCGTTACCTCATCGCTTTCTTCATCACTATCATCGGAAGAGGAGGATCCTTGATCGTGCTCCTCTCTTGCCATGAAACACATGTGTGCTTGCTCCACGTGCTCATCGTCCGACTCTCCGCTTGAGGAATCCTCGGAGTCGGTGAAGGTAGCTCCGACAAGTCCCTTCTTGTTTCCTTTCGTGTACTTCTTGGACTTGTCATACTTTGGCGCCTTCCACTTCTCCTTTTGCTTGTTTTGAGGACAATCCGCTTTGATGTGTCCTGGCTTATTGCATTTAAAGCACAAAGGTGGAGAGGCGTTAGTAGATGTAAACTTAGATTTGTGTTTGAAGTTACCCTTTCGGAAGAAGCGATTGAACTTCTTTGCCATGAGTGCAATGGATTCCATGTCCATTTCTTCTTCCGAGTTCTCATCATCGGTAGAGGTGGATGAAGCCGCCTTGAATGCAATCGCCTTTTTCTTAGGCGCATCTAGGTTCAAATATGACTTCATCTTTTCTTGTAGCTTCACCTTGCTATCTTTGCGTACCTCATATGACATCAAAGTACCCATTAGTTGAACTACGGTATATTTGTCCATGTCATTACCTTCCTCGATGGCGAAGGTACGTTTTTCCCAAGAAGAGGGAAGTCCTTCAATAAGCTTTAAGCACTTCTCCTTTTGAGTGTAGATCTTGCCGAGGGCCTCTAACTCGTTTATTATATCAACGAAACGAGCGTAATATTCTTTCATCTTCTCGCCCTGTTGCATATGAAACATTTCGTAATCTTTGGTTACGACTACGAGTTTAGAGTCTCTTACCCTACTCGTCCCTTCGTGTAGAATGAGGAGGGAGTTCCAAATTTGATATGCACTCTTACATGTGCATATCTTATTGAAATCCTCGGGCTCCAATGCACATTGCAAGGCGTTCATTGCCTTGGCATTGCTTACCTCCGCGGCGACCTCCGCGGTAGTCCATTTCTCAAAATCTTCTTCTTCGGGTTCAATATACTCCTTCATTGTAGTTCTCCATAAAGATGCACTTCGGATGAAGGTTTCCATCCGACACTTCCAGTACCCGTAGTTGGTACCGTTGAAGAATGGAGGCCTCGTAGAGGAATGTCCTTCCATCACGGAAGATGCTCCTTCACGGTTCCTGAAGGTGTCATAGTTGGAAGGTGGACGCACGGTCTTGTTGTCGTTGGCAGACATAGCTGAGAATCTGGCTCTGATACCAAATGTAATGCCCTACCAGCTACTGCACAAGTACTAGAGGGGGGGTGAATAGTACTTTAAAATAATAAGGCGTATAATTCCAAATTAAATTGCAAACAACCACCAAATCAATTTGCGGAAGCTTAAATTGATTGACAACAATGAAATAAACAAAGCTAACAAACGATGTTAATGGGTTCGGATCCACCCAAGTCTCCCCGACTTGTTCCCGGTGATCCTACGTCCCAACCACCCGGATCCCCTCCGGATACTTGAGTTAGAAACCCTAACTCAAGATTTCCACTATGAATATCTTGTGAAAAACTTCACAAGATCAAATCATACATGCAATGGCAAAGTGAATCCCACAACCCGGGATCACAAACTTCTCTCACAACCGAGAGAGCCAATAAGCAATATAAAGAGTTTAAATGAAATAAATACTCTTACCACAAAATCCTATACCTTGAGTTTTTCTTACCCAATAGGTGGAATGAAGGATTTGAGGAAGATGAAGTCACCAAGCCCTAGCACCAAGGAAATGAGCAGCAATGGGTGCCTAGGGAAGAGTTGGAGACTTGGATCAAGCAATAGCTTGAAGAGCTCACCAAGAACAAGCTTCTCTCTAGATCTAGAAATGAGAGAGAATGGCTTTCTTGTGAGGAAGAGAGCTTTAGATTTGAGGGAGAATGGCTATCTCTTTAGGGCTCAATGAATCTCTTAATGGCAGCTCTATTTAAGATAGAAATGACCTAGGTTCGTATTTATAGGAACCCAAAAACATAAGTTAGGTCAATCTCCAACGGAAAGAAATCTGAGTGAATTAGTCGGTCAAAGAATATTCACTGACCGACTAGTTCATCAACTAGTCGGTCAGTCACAAAGCATGGACCGACTAAGAGCAGATCTGAGAAGAGATAGAATTTCAGACCTAGAAAACTAGTCGGTCCAAGAACACTGTCTGACCGACTAGTTTCACAACTAGTCGGTCAGTCAATGAACGTAGACCGACTAAGAGGCAAAACAACATAGTCTGAAGGCAAGTTGACTTAGTCGGTCCAAGAACAAAAGTTGACCGACTAGATTGTCAACTAGTCGGTCATCAAACGTTCTTAGACCGACTAACGGTAAACAGTAGCTTAGGAGAAATTTGGCATGTACAGTAAATCACAACTAGTCGGTCAAAGAAGCATCACTGACCGACTAGTTCACAAACTAGTCGGTCGGTGAGTCAATGTAGACCGACTAACTGTAAACAGTAAAGAACAAAGATTTAACTGACTGAAACTAGTCGGTCCAAGAACAGTGGACGACCGACTAGATTGTGATCTAGTCGGTCAGTACTTGTTCTTGTACCAACTAACATGCACAACAAAGTCCGAATCGAAGCGCGACGCTTCGAGGAAGATAGAGTGAACTAGTGCAAGAATCCTAGAGCTACGAAATGAGCGAAATGAAGATAGAAACGTAAGATATACTCAAGGCTTAACATTCTATCAATCGAAACTAAAAGACTATAAATAAAACCTTAATAAACGGTCTTTGAGAGCTTCGATTGAATCTTCATTACTTCCAAAGCGTTGCATGAGCTTCAACGAAGCTTTAGGCTTGAATACGAGCTTTTGGAAGTGTTGAGATGTCGCTTTGAATATTCTCGTGGAATTGGCGACGATCTCCAATACTGCGCTCACAAATTGTTAGTTCATGAATTATTTATGTTTGCTCATCATCCAAAACCAAATCCGGGGAGTCCAATATTCAACAACACATGTGACCACTTAGTAGATGCGTCTATCAGGACCATAAAGTACCTGAACGGACCACTTGATGGGTGTATCGGCCCACAAATGTCTCCGTGGATTCTTTCCAGAAATCTTGGAGACTCTACGTCCACTTTCAGTGGAGAGGGTCTCGTAATCAGTTTACCCTTGTAACAGGGTGGACATGGGAATTTGCCTTTTTGAAGAATCTTCTGGTTCTTCAAGTCTATACCCCTGGAGCTTTTTATGATGCGGTACATCATAACAGATCCAGGGTGTCCCAGTCTACTGTGCCAGAGTATGAATTCTGGTGTTTGAGGGCACTGCAGGTGCTCCGCCATGGATGTTTCTGGAGTTTGTATACTTGTTTGGTAGAGTCCTGAGGGGAGTCCCTTGAAACGTTCCACAATGGTTTTTGAACCATTTGTAAGAGACGTTACAAGCAAGTATTCCCTTTTATCTTCCTCGACCGTCTCTAAGTGACATCCGTTTAAACGGATATCTTTAAAGTTTAGGAGGTTTCGGATAGATTTAGGGGCGTATAACGCATTTTTAAGTGTGATTTGTGTGTTACCGGGGAGCAATATGATTGCTTCCCCTGATCCTTCGATTATGTTAGCTGGTCCTGAGATTGTTCTCAGTGGACCAGAGTAGCTACTTATGCTCGTGAAGTAGTCTATGTTTTGAAGGATCGAGTGTGTCGATGCACTGTCCACTAGGCAATTTGATTCCATATCTATATAAAAGAAAGACGTTCAAGCAGTAAATAATATGAAAAAGAAAAGATCTAATTTCATTTAAAAATGCTCAAAGGAAATGTTTTGACATGGAATAAAAACTAGGTACTATGAAGAAAAGGAAGATACATTGCTAGCATAAAAAATGGTCCATAACTAGAGAGTGTCATCTCCCATGAAATCTTCAGGAGTCCATGAGGTATCTGGCAAAGCTGCGCTCTCAATCAGGTTTGTCTCAGCTCGAGGCTTGAGGCTTGCCTGGTAGAGGTCCTGGAGGTGTTTCTGGGTGCGGCAGATTCTGGACCAGTGGCCCGTCATTTCGCATTTGGAGCACTTATCCTCCCAGTCTTTCTTGGGAGTGCCACCTTTGTTGGACATCCTCTTTTGCCTCTTTTCCACGAACTTCTGGTTCTGAGGAGGAGCTGGGGGAGTGGCCTTCTTCCGCTGCTTTTGTTCTTTCCATTTCTGGAATTTTGCCTTTTTGTCCATCTTCTTCTTCTGGGAAGACTGGAAGTGTGCCTCTGCAGGAGGTGGCAGTGGAGCGGAGCCAGGAGGGTGCAGGTTGTGAGTGGCAACCAACAGGTCTCTGTTCTGTTCAACCATAAGCAGGCATGAAAGCAGATCAGAGTACTTCGTGAACTTCCTCTCACGGTACTGTTGCATAAGGATCATGTCCTTCTCGTGGAAAGACGTGAACGTCTTTTCCAGCAACATTTTCTCCGTCACCGTTTCACTACACAACTTCAGGCGCGAGGTGATACGGAAGAGTGCTGAGTTGTACTCCGCTATGGATTTGTAATCCTGTATGCGGAGGTGAGTCTACTCGTACTGCGCACGGGGGAGTATGACATCTCTCTGATGCATGTACCTCTCCTCGAGTGCGTCCCACAGCTCGTAAGGATCCTCTACAGTAAGGTACTCGTCCTTCAGGGTCGAGTCTAAATGTTTCCTGATATAGATAATGGCTTTCGCCTTTAGTATATCGGAAACTTCCTCTGTATGAGGTGCTTCTTTTGAAGCATCCTTGTCGGTTGAGGCAGTACTTGTTGTTGCCTTCTCAGTCGGCGTGAGACTGAAACCATGAGAGCGCAGATGGAACTTCAGGTCCAACTGCCAACTCAGGTAGTTTGACCCATCGGCCTTCAGGACCGAAAAGTCGACATTCGCAAGTCTGGCCATTGAATGATCTAGCAATATAAAAACAGCATGGATCATTAAACTGAGTAAAAATGACATCCACACATGTATTTTAAGCATTTGTCATAACATGAATTTAAAGGAAATTTAACATCCATGCATGCTTTTTGACGGTTTCGTAACGTGAATAATTAAAAAGATTAACATCCACGCATGCTTTTTAACAGTTTCATAACGTGAATAATTAACAGAGATTAACATCCACGCATGCTTTTTGACAGTTTCATTGTAACATTAACATGGCATGAAAATAGTTAACATCCACGCAATTAATGTATAAGCAATAAAAAAATAACTTAGGACTATGGGGATCAGCCAGCCGACACCGAAAAGAAAAAGACGGTCCGAAATTACATCAAAAGTTGCATGAAAGAATAAGTACAACTCGGGAACTTCAGAGAGAAGCCCCTTTCATCTTTGTGCATACGCCTTCAGCTCCTTTTTGGTGTCCACCGGTCTTCTTTTTACATTTATATCCTCACTTACAAATTTCTCTCAAAAAAAGAAAAAATTGCAGGAAATTAAAAGTGTCGGAAACCTGGCTGATCCCTAAAAACATAGCCTAATCGCACATCCACGCAGATAATATATGGAAAATATACAACCACGCAGATAATCATATCACATGCATGTAAAGATTAATTAAATAATCTAAATACTGTGTGACATGCTAAAAAATTATTTTTGAAAAACTTTTTACCTTTCATATATATTTTTAATGTTTTGTTTACCGCTTTAAACCCTTTTTATAAAGTTTCTTTAATTATTTTGGGCTATTAGGGCCAAAAATAAAAAAAGAAAAATTATTTGTGTAAATGGGCTAATTTTCAGGCTTTTGGGCCATGAAAACAACCCATTAGGGTTAATTTGAGCCTCCCCCGAAAAATTGGCTCGTTTAGGGTTAGGGTTTCCAAAAAACCTTTGGGGGGCCCGCGGCGCGTCGCTGCGACGGCTGGCCGCGCAAGGCGCGGCCGCCGTGGCGGCTGCGGGCCGCGACAGCAGCAGCAGCGGGCCCCGGCCTGCAGGCCGCGGCACAGGGGCGCGGCCGCGGGCCGCGGCCGGCGCGGCCTATGGCTACGACGTTTTCGCCGCCGGCGGCGCTTGTGAAGCACCGCCGTTTCGCCCTTCGGGCGTGCGGAGTATGGATCAAGGTCGGGGGGTAAAAAACGGATTTTTCAAGCATTTAGATCTCTAAAAAACTGATTTTTATTGTTTTTAAACATGCGGATCTAAATAAAAATGTGATTTTTACCGTGGTTTTAAACTTTTTGAGCCTAAAACATGCAGATCTAACGTGAAGCGCAAGTTTAGATCTAAAAAGTTTTGATTTTTACCTCTAGATTCGACAAGGGAATCTAGTTGACGGTTGGTGAAGGATGCCCATTTCGCTCCCCGTTGAGAAGATTACGATCTTCTTGAATCTGAGCGATTGATGGATCTCCTTCCTCGCGAGCCGTCGTCTCCTCCAACGAGCGTGATCGTGCTGATAACGTGTTGTGAATGGAAAAGTAGGGAAATAGGTGTGTATGGTTAAGAGCCCCTTACCCTCATATTTATAGCTTTCAATAGTGGGCTGGATACCCAATAGGCCTCATGGGCCTATTCATAACAAACTTTATTTGGTTATAACTAACTAAAAGAAAATATTTAGTTTGTTGAACTTGTCGGGATTCGAACCCGTGACCCTTTTGTTGCATGGACTGGTCTTTTACCATTGCGCTAATCATCCAGAATGATATTTTTGAAAACAAATTTTACTTAAGTAAACTTTCTGTTGGTTTTAATACAAAATAAAGCAAGTGGTTGCATTCCTTGGAATTTTATCCTGGAACCATTGGGTAGCAAGGAGAGCAGTTAACCACTAGGCTATATTCTCTCTAATGTTATAATCATGTAATTCTTTTATTTATATGAATTACTTCGGTAAGTAATTATTATTATTTTAATTACATTTTATTTAGTTTTAATTATTGGGCTCTACTCTATAAGAGATTGGCTTTCATGCCATACTCTATAAAGATTAGCCTTAATACTGTGCTCTACTCTATAAGAGATTGGCTTTCATGCCCTACTCTCTAGAGATTAGCCTTAATATTGTGCTCTACTCTATACGAGACTGGCTTTCATGTCCTACTCTATAGAGATTAGCCTTAATATTGTGCTCTACTCTATACGAGATTTGCTTTCATGCCATACTCCATAGAGATTAGCCTTAATATTGTGTTCTACTCTACACGAGATTGACTTTATGGCCATACTCTATAGAGATTAGCGTTATAATTATACTCTACCTTATATGATATTACTTTTAATGTATAATAGGTAGAGATGAATGTTTTTGAATTCAAATATCATATTTCGCTTTGACTACAGTTAACTAATCTGTAGGTGAAGACGAGGTTCCATGGTCTTTGCAATTACCATACTTACAACTATGTGATTATACGAGTAATAACATAAAGTTGCTTGCATAAGCATTCTTGGTTTTTCACTTTAATCAGCAAAACAGTATTGTCACCCAAGTGACCTCTGCTGTGGAAACTTTTTAATTTGTGAATAACTAAGTTAATTTTGTATGCATTATTTCATGCGAGCAACATGTTGGCCCAAAGGAAAACTGTCGTTTGGTAGAAATTAATGTGTACATGTGGTAATGAATATTGATAATTATTAGAGGTGCCTTGTGAATACTTAACTGAACCAAAGAAAAGTTGAGTATTTGGCTGTACAATGTTATCTTTCTCGATTACTACAACAAGTTGATTGCTAGCGACTCGAATTTTAGTCCAAAGACTATATTTGATGTTGCATTAATCAACTTGCAGATGTGTTGTTATTATTCATTTAGTAAATCACTAATTTTTAATAATTAACTGGGAGCTAACTTACATTTTTTGTTCTCTATACAGCTGATATTATAAATGCAAGTTCGGTTTCTGCTTCCATCAACATCATTCACATGTTGAATTGAACTAATTTTAAAACTTGGAAAAATAAGGTGAAAATGGTTTTGGGCTGCATGGATATTGACTATGCATTGAGGGTTGATAAGCCAGCACCACTTACTGCAGAAAGTACTCCTCAAGAGGAGAAAACTTTCGAAAGGTGGGAAAGGTCCAACCACATAGGTCTAATGATCATGAGAAATGCAGTGGCCGAAGCTTTTCTGGACACTATGACTGAGAATATGGATGCTAAGAATTTCCTTAAGACCCTTGAAGAGCGCTTTGCAAAAAGCGATAAGGCGGAGACAAGCGCCGCACTTAGAAAGCTTGTCTCCATAATGTATACGGGTAATGGAAGCATTAGGGAGCACATTCTAAAAATGTAAAATCTCTCTGGGAAACTTAAATCAGTTAAAATTGAGTTACCAGAAGATTTTCTTGTTCATTTGGTGCTGATATCTCTTCCTCCTCAATTTAGTCAATTTGAAGTGAGCTATAATTGTCAGAAGGACAAATGGACATTGAATGAGCTCATTTCTCATTTGGTGCAAGAGGAAGATATGATGAAGCAACAAAAGACAAATAGTGCTCACTTAGCTTCAGCATCTTCTTTTGGTAAAAAGAAGAGGAAATGCAAAATGACTGCGGCATCAGAATCGCACAAAAAGCAAAAGGTCCCCAATAAGGGGAAAAAGGAAATGAAGTGCTTTTTCTGCAAAGATGCTTCTCATGTTAAGACAGACTGTGCAAAATATCACGCCTGGCGCGTGAAGAAGGGTATGTCTTTCTCTCTTGTTTGCACTCATGTTGCAATGATTTCAGTTCATAGATATACTTGGTGGTTTGATTCGGGTGCCACAACTCACATAAGTATATCTATGCATGGTTGCCTGAACTACCGAAGGCCCAGTGAAGATGAAAAACACATCTATATGGGAGCTGGAGACCTAGAGGAAGTTGTAGGCATATTGACTTTTAGATTGTTATTGTGTACTGGTTTTTATTTAGAATTAAAGAATACTTTGATGGTACCGTCGTTTAGACAGAATTTAGTTTCAGTTCCTGTTCTCGACAATGAAGGTTATATTTTGTCTTTTGTAAACAGGAAAGGAAATTTGTTTCTTAATTCTAAATGTGTTGGAACTAGTACTTTATATTATAATGATAATCTATATATGTTTGATATGGTTTGCACAAACCATGAATACCAAACAACTGAAATTAGAGGCATAAAACATAAATTGCCAAATGAGAATTCTTATTCATTATGGCACAGGTGTTTGGGTCATATATCCGAAAGGAGAATTGATAGACTTGTGACTGATGGAATTCTCGATAAACTTGATACACCAAATAATATGGAAATATGTGTTGAGTGCATAAAATGCAAACTAACAAACAAGAGATATATAGGGGCTGAGAGAGCTAAAGATGTCTTGTAACTAATACACACCGATATTTGTGGACCATTTCCTACAGCTACTTGGAATGGTCAACGGTATTTTATTACGTTCATTGATGATTTCTCTTGCTATGGTTACCTCTATTTAATAAATGAGAAGTCACAGGCTCTGGATGTTTTTAAAACCGAAGTTGAAAATCAACTTGGAAAGACTATTAAGTCTGTCAGATCAGACCGTGGTGGTGAATACTATGGTCGATATGATGGATCAGGTGAACAACGTCCAGGTCCGTTTGCACAATACTTAAATGATTGTGGGATCGTCCCTCAGTATACCATGCCAGACTCTCCTAGCATGAATGGTGTAGCCGAGAGACGAAATAGAACCCTTAAGGATATGGTAAGGAGTATGATTTCTCATACAAGCTTACCTCAATCACTTTGGGGTGATGCGCTAAAAACTGCAGTCTATATCCTCAACCGTGTGCCAACTAAAGCTACTAACAATACCCCTTATGAGTTATGGATAGGAAGAAAACATGTCTTAAAGCATTTACGAGTATGGGGATGTCCAGCTGAGGCTAGACCTTATAGGCCAAATGAGAAAAAGCCGAAATCAAGAACAGTTAGTAGCTATTTTGTGGCATACGCTGAAAGATCACGGGGTTATAAATTCTACGATCCCAAGAGAAGAACATTCTTTGAGACGAGAAATGCTCGGTTCCTTGAGGATGTTGAGTTTGGGGGGGGAAGATAAGGATACTGACTTCACTTTTGAGGAGGATTCGGTAATACCTTCTCCATTGGTTATTGCAAATTATGACCAGGTTTTCATTCCTGGTGTAATTTTCCCGCAATATCCAGTAAGTGATGTTGGCGAACCTTCCACCCATCAAAATGAAGTTCCTCAAACAGTGACTCAAGAGGAACCTCAAAATCAAACTCAACCTCAAGATCAAACTCAACACCCTCAAATTCAAGAAGAACCAGTGCCTCTACGGAGATCCACAAGAGAAAAGAGAAGTGCAATATCAAGTGATTATATTGTATTTCTCAATGAGCATGAAGTAAACGATGGTCCAGTGGGAGATGACCCAGTCACCTTTCACGAAGCGATCAAATGTTCAAACTCTGAGAAATGGATCAATGCCATGGGTGAGGAAATTCAATCCATGAAAGACAATGACGTTTGGGACCTTGTCCCATTACCTAAAGGTGTGAAATCAATTGGTTGTAAATGGGTTTACAAAACCAAAAGAGATTCACAAGGTAATGTGGAAAGATATAAATCACGTCTTGTCGCAAAAGGATTTACTCAAAGAGAATGTATCGATTATAAAGATACTTTCTCTCCTGTTTCGTCGAAAGACTCTTTTAGGATCATAATGGCACTTGTGGCACAGTTTGACTTAGAGGTACATCAGATGTATGTAAAGGCGGCTTTTCTTAATGGTGACATTAAGGAAACCATCTTTATGGTACAACCAGAAGGGTTATCTCCAAAAGAAGATAACGGTTTGGTATGCAAACTAAAAAAGTCTATTTATGGGCTCAAGCAGGCATCTCGTCAATGGTGCCTTAAATTTCATCAAATTGTTCTCTCATTTGGTTTTGAGACCAACATTGTTGAAGACTGTGTGTACCATAAGTTCAGTGGGAGTAGGTTTATATTTCTGGTATTATATGTCGATGATATTTTGATTGCCAGCAGTGATGTAAAGCTTCTTCATGATACAAAGAAATTTCTATCAGAACATTTCGATATGAAAGATCTTGGAGAAGCATCATATGTATTAGGAATCCAAATTCATCGTGATCGTTCACGAGGAATTCTTGGATTATCACAAAAGGGTTACATCGAAAAGATACTGCAATGGTTTAGCATGTAAAATTGTAGACCATATGACACACCCGTATCAAAAGGAGACAAATTTAGTCTTAAGCAGTGTCCAAATAATAATATTGAAGCCAAGTACATGGAGAATATCCCATATGCATCTGCAGTGGGAAGTCTTATGTATGCACAAGTATGCACTCGACCAGATCTTGCATTTATAGTGGAAATGCTAGTCAGATACCAAAGCAATCCAGGAAGAGAACATTGGATAGCAGCTAAAAGAGTCTTTAGATACTTACAGAAGACAAAAGGTTATATGTGTAGGATCTAAATAAGGCCTAGAGGGGGGGTGAATAGGCCTTTGACCAAATTATCGCAAGATAAAAATTAAGCCTAGTTTACAGCATGCAGTTTAGGAATTGGACAATCAAAGCATTCACAGAAGACACAGAATTTAACGTGGTTCGGTCCCCATGACCTACGTCCACCCCAATGAGCAATCACTTATACTGTTTCTTTAAGAAGTTACAATCTCTCTTAGATTGGTGCACCAACACCAACCTGTCAGACCAACTCAAGCTCACCAAAGCCAAAAAGAAACATACAAGTATCACTCCCCAACCCAACTTGCCCCAACAAGTTTGGTTCCCAAAGTCCCAAATAGCGGAAGAAATTATATTACAGAAATGCTGATCAAAACATTAATAACTTCACAAATAAATACGATCAAGAGTTTAGAAAGCTCATTTGTGAAGATCTCTCTGGTTGTCGTCTTTCAGCACATCAGTAGCTTCGCAACGCTTCTTACGGAATGATGATCGGATGTCAGTAGAAGAAGTAGTCGCTGTCCCCGTGGAAGTAGTCGGTAGAAGTTCCTCACTCAAAGTGATCTCATTTTCTGCACAGGAGGAACTAGCTGCTCAACTTGCTATCACTGCGTCGGGGATGAAGTCACGGTCGCAACGCTTCTTACGGAACTCAATTTGGATCTCTAGAACTCCACTTATTGATGAAATGGTGAAGAGTGTGCATTGGTATTTATAGAAATGAGTTAACGGGTTGGAGTTACTGTTCCAAGGGATCCGCACCCACACAAAACACGTTTTAAATAAGCTTAACGGGTTCGGATCTGAAACCCGCTGTCGGCACAAATCTCAGCCGTTGGATCAAGCGGGATTCGACGACAGCACGCCACGTGGTCGTCAAAAATCGTGCGTTGACGCCCGCCTCCGCTGACCCGGACCCGCACTGTCGGTAGCCGTCCGATCTTCGAGCAAACGGCTACGATGCAGCCACGTCGCCCGCAAATTCGGATCTCGCCGCCCGCCATTTGCGACTTCTCCGCTGGGTTGGTGACCGTCGGATCGCGATCTAGCGGCGGACAAGCGGCCACGTCGCCCCGCTTCGAGCGACCGTCGGATGCGAAATGAACGGCCAGGATGATGCCACGTCAGCGTGAATTTTGAGCTGCGATGAGGCGTATATGGGAACAGTGCCGTATGTCGTATTTGCTGAGTATTTTCACTGTATTCTTGCGTATTTTGGCATCAAATAAATCCCAAAAATTCTGAAATAATTCTCAAAAATCCCATAGCTTCATATTGACATGTGAGAATTTTTTCACCTCATTTCACCTCTTGTAGAAAAAATTTCTTCTTTGTATACTCAGTATTTTCTCGTATTTCCCCGTATTTGGACTTCAAACAATCTCCATAAATCCTGAGAAAAATCTCATGCTATTTATAGCCTATGATTAACTCTAGAGTAGAGTTTCATAGCTATATTCCATTGTTTGATCAGCTTGTGTAATTCCAAATGAAGTTTCACCCTTGTATCTCTACGTACTTGAGTACGTACATGTGTAGCCTGAGCAATCATGGCTATAGGGACCTGTGACACACTCAACAAACATATTAGAACAGTTCAGTAGGGTTTGTTATCATCAAACATAGGTTAGGATGATGTTTCCAACAATCTCCCCCTTTTGATGAGAACAAACCAGACATTAAGATTACATCAAAAATGTGTGAAGTGTGTGAGTGTGTGAAGCATGAATATGAGCAAGAATGGCAAAATGATATGCTCCCCCTATTGACATGCTCCCCCTATCTCTGACATGCTCAATCTTAATATTTCTCTCCCCCTTTGTTTTCATCAAAAAAATGTATGAAATAACATATGAGGAATGGAAAATTGAACATTATAAAGCAAAACAAACAGGCAAGACATCGATGACCACAATGAATAAATAAGCAATATGCACTAAGTCATAACTACCATAATTCATCTCCGTGCTCAAGTGTGATGATCAAATGTTTAGTACATATGGAGAGGTAATAAGGAATACAGCCTGTCATAACCAACTTTTCAACTGAATATATGAACATCAAAGATTGAGTTTCCCCTTCTCATGTAATATGAGTTCAAGTTACCAATTCCAAACATGACCGAGAAGGATTTTTAAATGTGAAATGGCAGTGCTTGACGGACTTAACACCAACGCTAAAAAAATGACATTTATAGCATGAGTTGGATGTCCAAGGGTAGTATCAAGGACATGGATCGTATCCATTTTTCATACGAAGCTCTGTGTATATATTTTGAAGACACTCGTCTTGCTATTCTTTTTATACACGTATATTTTGATGAGAGCTTTTCTTTTTACCCATGCCTTGAAACATCATATCCCATTAAAACATAAATTAGTCCACCAACAACCACTTTTCTTATTCAAGATTACAATTCCATAGCAAAACATTTTGATCTGTGTAAGTGTGATTGGATGATGAAAAACGTTAGTTACACATTAATGAATATGACCTAATTAAACATGTAGTCTTTGAATGCAAGCATTGTTAAGAATATAATATTCAAAATCCATAAGACATATGTTTTGCATTTAAAGCTGTTTCTGATGGAAAAAAAATGCAAAAGGAGGAGATAGACAATTCACTTTCCCTTTCTGTTTATATTTTTCTTTTTCATTTTTTTTATTTTTCTTTTTCATTTTTTTTATTTTTCTTTTTGTAGCACACCACACAAAAACAATAAAAGCACACCAAATAATATTTTCACTCTAAATATAATCAATAATGCCCAGTTCTAGACGTAGACGACAAAAACGATCTTCTGGCAAAGGTTTTGTAAAGATATCTGCCAACTGAGAATCAGTAGAAATATATTCAATGGATACATCCTCTTTTGCCAAATGATCTCTAAGAAAATGATGTCTTACATCTATGTGTTTTGTCCGAGAGTGATGAACAGGATTATTAGAAAGATCTATAGCACTCTTACTATCACATCGTAATGGAACTTTTCTAAGATCCAAGCCGTAGTCAGACAGGGTTTGCATCATCCAAAGTACTTGGGCACAGCAACTGCCAAGGGCAATATACTCAGCTTCAGTAGTGGACAAAGCAACACTGTTCTGCTTACGACTAGACCAAGAAACCAATGAATGTCCTAGCATAAAACATGTTCCACTAGTGCTCTTTCTATCAATCATACTACCAGCATAATCAGCATCAGCATAGCCAACCAAATTAAGATTACCACAAGAGGGATACCATAGTCCAAGTGTAGGAGTGTGAATAAGATATCGAAAAATCCTCTTAATGGCTATCAAATGTGATTCTTTTGGACAGGCTTGAAATCGTGCACACAAACAGACAGAAAACATGATGTCTGGTCTAGATGCAGTTAAATAGAGTAAGGACCCAATCATACCTCGATAAAGCTTTTGGTCCACATTTATACCTTTGTCATCCTTTTCAAGCTTCGTCGTCGGACTCATTGGAGTTCGCATTGGCTTTGCATTTTCCATCCCAAATTTCTTCAACAGTTCTTTTATGTACTTGGTTTGTGAAACATATATGCCATCTCCAGTTTGTCTTACTTGAAAGCCCAAAAAGTATTTCAACTCTCCGACCAGACTCATCTCAAATTGATCCTGCATAACCTTTTCAAACTTTTGGCATAAAAGATCATTAGTAGCACCGTAAATAATATCGTCCACATAAATCTGAACAATAAGAAAATGATCCTGTTCATGCAAGATAAACAAAGTGTTGTCTGCACTACCCTTTTTAAAGTTATTTTCCAAAAGATATGAACTGAGACGGTCGTACCAAGCTCTGGGAGCTTGCTTCAGACCATACAAAGCCTTTTGCAACTTGTAAACGTGATTTGGAAAACTATGACTTTCAAAACCAGGGGGTTGTTCAACAAAAACATCTTCTTTCAAATAACCATTTAAAAATGCACTTTTCACATCCATTTGCTTCAATTTAAAACCTTTGAAACTTGCAAAAGCCAGTAATATTCTAATGGCTTCTAATCTAGCAACGGGTGCAAAAGTTTCATCACAATCAATTCCCTCAATCTGGTTATATCCTTTGGCCACTAATCTTGCCTTATTTCTGATTACATTTCCAGATTCATCAAGTTTGTTTTTGAAAATCCATTTAGTGCCAACAATTGGGTAATTATCAGGTCGGGGCACTAATGTCCAAACATTATTTCTATCAAACTGATTAATCTCATCATGCATGGCCATAACCCAACTTTCATCAGTTAAAGCGATTTCAACGTTCTTAGGTTCAATTTCAGAAATGAGGTCACCATGAATGCATAAGGCACACACGTTATTGAAAGTGGATCGAGTGCGTATACCTTCCGTAGGAGTCCCCATGATCAGCTCAGGTGGATGATGTGGATTGAACCTGAGCTCTCCTCTTTCCAGTCTATGTCCTTGTGTTACTTCTGGTTCAGCTTCCTTTTGGCCTTCAGATGGTTCAGCTATGTTTTCAGGCTCTGTAGTTTCCTTGTCTGCATCTTCAGTTTCCCTGCAATTTAAAAGATCTATTTCAGCTTCATCAAATTTCACATTAATTGACTCAACAACAGTTAAGGTTTGTTTATTGTAGATCCTGTATGCTTTGCTCCTTGATGAATATCCTACGAACACTCCTTCGTCTGATTTGGATTCAAATGTCCCCAGCTGATCTCCTGTGTTTAAAATGAAACACCTGCATCCAAATACTCTGAAATATGAAATGTTAGGAGTCTTGCCATGCCACAGTTCATAGGATGTTTTGTTCATTAAAGGTCTAAGCATAACCCTGTTGCAAACATAGCAGGCTGTATTCACTGCTTCGGCCCAAAAATACATAGGAAGAGAATAATCATTAAGCATGCTTCTTGCCATCTCTTTTAAAGTTCGATTCTTTCTTTCGACCACTCCGTTTTGTTGAGGTGTTCTAGGAGAAGAAAATTCATGTAAGATCCCTTTTTCCAAACAGAAGTTTTCAAAAACAGAGTTTTCAAATTCACCACCGTGATCACTTCTAATTTTCATAATTGAAAGATTTTTCTCATTTGAAACTTGATTACAAAAATTTTGGAAATTTTCAAAGGAATCCGATTTCTTGGCTAAGAAGTAAACCCATGTATATCTAGAAAAATCATCGATCAAAACAAAACAAAATCTCTTTCCATTGAGGCTAGCAACATCGGTAGGCCCAAACAAATCCATATGAATCAATTCTAGGACTCGTGAAGTGGTAACTTCCCGAATTCCCGTAAAAGTGGATCTAGTTTGCTTACCTTTTGTGCATGCAACACACAACTTACCATTCTCGTACTGTTGATGTGGCAAGCCTCGGACCAGGTTTTTATTCTCCAGCTTATGTAGCAACTTCATGCTGGCATGTGATAGTCTCCGGTGCCATAGTATAGCCTCCTCCTCCCTGCCAATCAAACATTTAGCAATTGTCATTTCTTCAATTATTATTGTATAAACATTATTTTTCCTATTGGCTATGAAGAGGGTATTACCTGTGACCGAGTCATAAATTTTACAAATTTTCTCATCAAAAAGTACTTTCATACCTTTGTCACAGAGTTGGCTTATGGAGATGAGGTTGTGTTTGAGATTTTCAACCCAGAGGACGTCAGAAATTTTAAAAGTATTGTTGCCAACAATACCTTTACCCATTACCTTGCACTTGCCGTTGTCCCCTAATGTAACACTTCCTCCTTCTTGCTTCACGAGGCTAAGGAACTTGTCGATGTTCCCTGTCATGTGTCTTGAGCAGCCTGAATCCAAATACCACTCACACAGTTGTTCCTTAGCCACGCTGAGTCCCTACACATAAGAAGAACAAGGTATGTGTGACCTGGGTAGCCAAATAGGTCCACAATGGTTAGTCATAGTACCTTTCGGAACCCATACTTGTTTGAACTTCATGTTTTGGTTCTTATAACGACAATTTCTATATAAATGCTCAAAAGAACCACATGTATAACATTTGGCGTTCCGTTTCTTTTTCTTGATGTAATGATTTTTCTTTATCATGTTTTCATTATAAACATTTCCAAATCCTAGTCCTTGTTTATCGTTTTTGATTGACTGGTATCCAAGAATGATGTCTAGTGATTTCCTTCCTACACCAAATTTTCTGATACTCAGTTCTAAATCAGAGACTTTGGATTTCAAAAAGATGTTTTCATTTACTAGCATGACACTTTTATTTATAAAACTCTTTCTAACATTATCTTCATTTTTAGCGAGAGTTTCTATTCTTTTATTTAGGCCAACAATCTTTTCATTACCATTCTTAATTTCTAGCTTTAATGAAGCACAAGTCTGACAAGGTATAGCTTCAGTAATACTAGACGTTCCTTTGAGTTTTTCAATGCTAATTTTGAGCGATGCAATTTCATTTTTCAATTTTATTTCATTTTGCAAAACATTATAATTTTCCTGCTGTAGTTGGAAATTCATTTCTTTATAATTTTCTATAGAGGATTCAAGAGAAGTAATTTCTGAATTCATGTTTTCACAAATGTTCATTAATTCTGGTAAAGAAAATTCATCTCTTACCTTGTTCGTGTCGCTTTCACCTATTAGGCAAAGTGATGATTGCGCTACCTCGTCTTGTGGTTCGTCTTCATCGTCATCATCCCATGTTACCGCAAGTGATTTCCCTTTGGCTTCGGATGACGCGTTCTTTGTTGGACAGTTTTTCATGAAATGTCCAAATTTCTTGCAGTTGAAACATTGAACACTTTTAGTAGTATTCTGTTCAGATGAGGAATTCAAAGGATTAAACTTATTAAAACGATTGAACCTTTTTGCCATTTCAGATTTTCCGGCAGGAGTTCTGATGAAGCGTCGGAATCCTCTGACCATCAGTGCATGTTCCTCGTCGAGATCTTCTTTGTCACTTTCTTCGGCTTTGAGAGCAATGGTCTTTAAAGGTTTAGCCTCACCTTTTTCTCTTGTCTCGACGGTTTTGAGTTCCAGCTCATGAGATAACAGATTCCCAATCAGATCATCCAGCTTCAGCTTAGTGAGATCTCTAGCTTCTTGGATGGCCGTCACTTTAGGTCGGAAGGAACTAGGAAGCGCTCTTAGGATTTTCCGAATGAGGTCGATGCTGTCGTAAGACTTTCCCAAGGCTTTTGAGTTGTATACGATGTCGGTGAAGCGAGTGTACATGTCCTTGATGGATTCTCCTGGTAGCATGTGGAAACCATCGTACTCTGAGCTCAGCAGCGCTAATCTGGACTCCTTCACCTGAGAGGTTCCTTCGTGAGTGACTTCGAGAGTGTTCCAGATTTCCTGCGCAGTAAGACAATGAGATATACGGTTAAACTCAGTTCTGTCAAGTGCACAGATAATTGCATTCATAGCTTTACCATTCAGAGCATAAAGTTTATTATCGTTATCATCCCATTTATCTTCTGGTTTTGGTACATCAATATCTTCAATTTTGATTGTAGGTGGGTGATAGCCTTTAGCAACAATTTTCCAAATTTCAAGATCTGAAGAGACTAAGAAAATTTTCATCCTAGCTTTCCAGTAAGCAAAATCAGTCCCATTAAATTTGGGTGGTCTAACTGTAGACTGTCCTTCAGCAAATGCTGAATCATATGTATTCATTATGAACTAGACTCAAATGGCCAGGTCTGGAGCTCTGATACCACTTGTAGGATCTAAATAAGGCCTAGAGGGGGGGTGAATAGGCCTTTGACCAAATTATCGCAAGATAAAAATTAAGCCTAGTTTACAGCATGCAGTTTAGGAATTGGACAATCAAAGCATTCACAGAAGACACAGAATTTAACGTGGTTCGGTCCCCATGACCTACGTCCACCCCAATGAGCAATCACTTATACTGTTTCTTTAAGAAGTTACAATCTCCCTTAGATTGGTGCACCAACACCAACCTGTCAGACCAACTCAAGCTCACCAAAGCCAAAAAGAAACATACAAGTATCACTCCCCAACCCAACTTGCCCCAACAAGTTTGGTTCCCAAAGTCCCAAATAGCGGAAAAAATTATATTACAGAAATGCTGATCAAAACATTAATAACTTCACAAATAAATAAGATCAAGAGTTTAGAAAGCTCATTTGTGAAGATCTCTCTGGTTGTCGTCTTTCAGCACATCAGTAGCTTCGCAACGCTTCTTACGGAATGATGATCGGATGTCAGTAGAAGAAGTAGTCGCTGTCCCCGTGGAAGTAGTCGGTAGAAGTTCCTCACTCAAAGTGATCTCATTTTCTGCACAGGAGGAACTAGCTACTCAACTTGCTATCACTGCGTCGGGGATGAAGTCACGGTCGCAACGCTTCTTACGGAACTCAATTTGGATCTCTAGAACTCCACTTATTGATGAAATGGTGAAGAGTGTGCATTGGTATTTATAGAAATGAGTTAACGGGTTGGAGTTACTGTTCCAAGGGATCCGCACCCACACAAAACACGTTTTAAATAAGCTTAACGGGTTCGGATCTGAAACCCGCTGTCGGCACAAATCTCAGCCGTTGGATCAAGCGGGATTCGACGACAGCACGCCACGTGGTCGTCAAAAATCGTGCGTTGACGCCCGCCTCCGCTGACCCGGACCCGCACTGTCGGTAGCCGTCCGATCTTCGAGCAAACGGCTACGATACAGCCACGTCGCCCGCAAATTCGGATCTCGCCGCCCGCCATTTGTGACTTCTCCGCTGGGTTGGTGACCGTCGGATCGCGATCTAGCGGCGGACAAGCGGCCACGTCGCCCCGCTTCGAGCGACCGTCGGATGCGAAATGAACGGCCAGGATGATGCCACGTCAGCGTGAATTTTGAGCTGCGATGAGGCGTATATGGGAACAGTGCCGTATGTCGTATTTGCTGAGTATTTTCACTGTATTCTTGCGTATTTTGGCATCAAATAAATCCCAAAAATTCTGAAATAATTCTCAAAAATCCCATAGCTTCATATTGACATGTGAGAATTTTTTCACCTCATTTCACCTCTTGTAGAAAAAATTTCTTCTTTGTATACTCAGTATTTTCTCGTATTTCCCCGTATTTGGACTTCAAACAATCTCCATAAATCCTGAGAAAAATCTCATGCTATTTATAGCCTATGATTAACTCTAGAGTAGAGTTTCATAGCTATATTCCATTGTTTGATCAGCTTGTGTAATTCCAAATGAAGTTTCACCCTTGTATCTCTACGTACTTGAGTACGTACATGTGTAGCCTGAGCAATCATGGCTATAGGGACATGTGACACACTCAACAAACATATTAGAACAGTTCAGTAGGGTTTGTTATCATCAAACATAGGTTAGGATGATGTTTCCAACAATATGCTCACATATAGGAGGTCGGATAATCTTGAGACCGTTGGGTATTCTGACTCCGACCTTGCTAGATGCCAAGACAGTAGAAAATCCACATCTGGCTACATTTTTTACTAGCCGAAGGTGCGATTTCATGGAGAAGCACTAAGCAAACTCTCATTGCTTCATCTACTATGGAGGTAGAGTTTGTTGCATGCTACGAGGCATCAAATCATGCAAAATGGATGCGAAACTTCATTTCAGGATTGCGAATTGTCAACTGCATTGAAAGACCGCTCAAATTATATTGTGACAATAGAGCATCAGTCCTATATTCCAATAACAACAGGAGTTCGTCTAAATCTAGGCATATAGACATCAAATTCCTAGTTGTGAAAGAAAGATTTTAGAATGGTTTAATAAGTATTGAGCATATAGGGACAAACTATATGGTTGCGGATCCGCTCACTAAGGCATTAACGCCTTCAGCTTTTCATGAGCATGTAACTCATATGGGTGTTATATATTTAGATGCCATTTGAAAAGTGGGAGTATATTATGTTTGTCCAGCTTAATACATATTGTAATGTCATGACATTATTCAACTATTTATATAGTATTCAGTTCATTCAGTTATTATTATAATCTGAACTCCGATCTCATAAGTTTACGTTCAGTTGGACCAGTTAGAAATAGGCATGCATAGATCACTTAGCATATAATTTCCATGCCACACATCCACACTATCTATGTCATTTAGTTGAATTGATACTTGTAATCAATGCGAGTTTAGTTGCATGAAATTTGGCAACAACTGCTCCTTTGGTTGGAAATAGGCATGCATAAATCACTTAGCATATAATTTTCATGCCACACATCCACAATATTTATATAATTTTCCTGTATCAGTGAGACTAATGGACGAGATGTTTTAAATTCAGTTGTGTACACACATTCAGTTTTACAGAGTAATTTATGTGTGATCAAGATGAGTTATTTATACACATGGCTATGTATTCCAAGTGGGAGATTGTTGGAATTATGGACTTCATATCATTGTATACAACCCGTATTTGCATTTAGACGCGTGGACGCACACGTGCTGCATTAATTATCACATATATATTACTAACGAATTAATTTAGGACCTAATTGTAATGATCAAATTAGGTTTCATGGTCCTATTTAATTAATAAAAAGTGTGGGGACTTATTTGCAAATGTGTGGAATTCCTGATGCAATTACTAATTTCTGATGGGCTAATTAGTTAATTGCAAAATCTAGAAATAAGGAGATGTGGTCCCTTGTTGACGTACGCTATTTTTTTTTCTTACGCTCTCTCATTTTAGAAAAGTGTGTGAGACAAAAAGGAAGAGAAGAAAGGGCTTCCCATCTCCCTCTCTCCATTCGTACGATCAACAAGAAGACTCAAACCCACTTCTTCTTTCTTCTTTATCATGGATTCGTCTGGTATTATTCCGCATTCTCTCCAAACAATTTTTAGACAAGTTTTCAATGTTTTCATGAATTTCTGAAAATTCTTTCAGAATAATTACGTTTTGAATTTTTTTTTCTTAATCCCATGAGATGGATTGCACAGAAAATATATATCATACATTTGAAAGTGGTTGACATCCAAAAAGGGGGTCATATGAGATATGGGACGAGCCCCGAAAACCCAAACAACGCAAAAAAACCATGCCTCCGACCCCTAACATACAACTAAAACCAAAACACTCAAAAAACACATTACCAATCAAAAAACCCCAAGATGACACACACGCTCAGATACACACTTCCAATTTGAAACCTGTTTTGCAACCAGTGAGACAACTGTATGGGTCATGCGTTCTGATTGTGTGATGTTTTTTGGGTACCCGTGCACTTTGTGCATGTGTAGTAATTTAATGAGAATTGCTCTCTACACATCAAAGTGAGGTGCAAGGAGGTGACAACTTGCCTAAAATATCAAAAGTTTGCAAGAGAGAGGAGATGATGTGACCTATTTAAGGTTTTTATTTCTATTTTAGATAATAGTCACATCTATGAACTTTATTTTGAGGTGTAGATAGCAATTCTCAATTTAATATAGAAAGGGAAAAAAAAGAAAAAGAAGATAGAAAAATACACGTGTCAATTTAAAATTGCTGTGGAGCTGTTTGCAGTTAGCGGCCGGGCAGCTGTAGGTTGACTCAGGCTGCTCTCTCGCACGCGTCAACTACGTCCCGTCAACCTATTTGTTCTCGGGCTTTTCATTTCCAGCTCCATCCGCGTATATGATTTTTTTTTAAAATTTAAAAAAATATATCATAAAATCTAAAATAAATAGCACTCCATTCAATCACAGGTCGATCTGTTCGACTCTCAAATCTCTCTGCCCCCGTCCCCGTTTCCAGCCGATCTCCAAAGATGAACATTTTTAGCAAGAAACCCACGGCGAAAGGTTTTGCCCTAATTATTATTTCGTCAAATTTTGTTGAATTACTCCACTGGGATCGAAATTTTGTTGAATTATATAGTATCTCATTCTTTTGCATATTAATTCGAACGCACGCGAGAAATACGTAGGGTTTTTAATCTGATGTTTTTTTTGAGAGAATCTTCTGCTGGTTTTTGTGTTTGCAGAAACTCTTCGGGACAGCAAACGAGAAATGACGTCTGCCACTCGAGGTAATTCGAAATTCAGGATTTCAAGGTTTTGTTGATTAAGATGCTTGCAGTTTGTGTGAAGTGTTTAATTTGGAGTCTCTTTATCAGTCGAATTCGAGAAGTAATTCAGCTACTTGTTTTTGGGAAAAATGTAGATAAAAGTATATCAACAATTCTGCCATAAATTTGGAGTTATATTTCTTAAAATTGCAAATGGGCTAGGTAAAGAAATTATAAATTGGAAATTGAGCCAGCAAATGATTTATTTTCTCATTCCTCTTTTGTTCCTTAAGTACGCAAGCCCCTGGGCACTCCAGTCATTTGTTACAAGATATGGAAAGATATGATACATTGAATTGGTTGAGAACTTTTCATTTCAATGCAAAACTCTAGGAGATATGATGCATGCATTGGTTGACTTGCTTTGATCTTGTGCATGTATCAAATCTCTGGAGATACGATGCATGCATCGGTTGACTTGGTTTGATCTTGTGCATGCATCAAATCTCACAAAGAGATCTTGCTATATCTTCTTATATGCCCCCGCAAATTGAGCGCAGTGATGGTGATCAGTTTGAATGCTTGAATGCATGTCGGCTACCGTGCTTGTGTGGGTCAGTCGCCTCCCTCGTGAATGGATCGGTTAGTGGCCGTCGCCTTTGAATCGGTCGGTTGTCGCTTCGCAGATCGGTTGGTCGCTGCCCTCGCAGATGGGTTGGTCATCGCTTCATTGGATAAATTGGTCGCTGTCCAAGGAGAGATGCGCCGATCGCTGTTTCGCTGGAGGATCAGTCACCGCCCCGCGGATGGATCGGCTGACTCACTGTCGTGTCGCTTGCTGGGCTAGATGAGTCGGCCGGGTTGAATGGAGGATCGGTCGTTGGGTTGTCAGGTGAATCACTTGCCATGTCGTCGTGTCGTTGGATAGATCGGTCGTCGTCGTCACCGATGGATCGACAAATCACCGCTTCACTGGATAAATCGGTCCCTCACCGCCCATAAAGAATGGCTTGCCAGGTCACCGTCTCGAAGATTGAATCGTCTGCTGGCCTTGATGAGTCAGTCGAAAAGAATGGAGCGGTCATTGGGTTGCCAGTTGGATCGCTTGACATGTCGTCGCTTTGTTGGATAGATCGGTCGTTAGGTTGCCAGATGGATCGCTTGATGGATCGCCACTTAGCTGGATAGATCGGTCGTCGCTTAACTGGATAGATCGGCTTCTCAACGGTCTTACAGGATAGCTCGCCTGGTCTTCGTCTTACAGAATGGAGCGCACGCCTGGTCGTCGTCTCGCTGGATAGATCGGTCGTCGCCTCGCAGATGGATCGGTCGTTGCCTCGCTGGATATCGATCACCGGTGATGCATGGATCGCCCACTGATCTTGATGTGTCGTCCGCCTGGAAAGATGTCACCTTTGGATTTTGGCAGAATGACAATCACATGTTGGCTGCGTAGTCGGACTAGAGATCTTGAGATGAGGAAAAGATTTTGAGATGATGATCTTGGATCTGGCGGTGGTTTTGGCCGTCGGGTTGTTTGATCGGCTGGTGTCGGCACAGCTGTTGGTGTTTTCTGGCGTTGAAATTATTGTATGGCGACTAGGCGTCGCTTGATGTGGAGAGGCTGAGGGGCATGTAGGAGTTGACCCTCCCCCAGGGGGAGAGCGTTGCAGAAGATTGAGTGGCTAGATCAGATTGCAGTTAAGCAAAAGGCTCTGATATCGTAAAGAAATTATAAATTGGAAATTGAGCCAGTAAAAGATTAATTTTCTCATTCCTATTGTGTTCATTAAGTACACAAGTACCGAGAGCACTCCAGTCATTTGCTATAAGATATGGAACGATGCGATACATTGAATTGGTTGAGTTCTTTTCATATCAATGCAAATCTCTAGGAGATATGATGCATGCATTGGTTGACTTGCTCCGATCTTTGTGCATGCATCAAATCTCCAAGAGATACGATGCTTGCATCGGTTGATTTGCTCTAATCTTGTGCATGCATCAAATCACACAAGGAGATCTTGCTATATCTCCTTATACTAGGCACACAAATATGTCACATTTTCACTGGGATTAAGATACACGATTGTTTCTATTTAGCTCCATCCTTTTCTATTCAGGATCCAAACATAAACTTGAAACCTTAAACAGAGAGATTGGTCCTCGAAAACACTATGTCAAATGCTTATACTTTCATAGGAAACAAAATTTTGATTTGTAAGCACGTCATAATTCATGGTTGTGCCCCTAACCTTGAAGGGGGGAAAAGAAGGCATTTTACTTCCTAGCACTGCTTTCGTTGTAGCTTCCTACATAGTTTTGAACTTCTGGCATTGTGGTTATCTAATATGTAGCTTTAAGTTTGATTGTTTCCTCAAAAAATTTTGGATGGCCAACGGCAATGAAAGAGAAAATGGTAACATTGAAGGTAAACAGTAATTGGGATTTGGTTATGCTTTAAAATGGTAACATTGAAGGTAAACAGTAATTGGGATTTGGTTATGCTTTCTCCTAGCTAGTCTGATGTATGATGCAAATATGTATATGTTATGAAGCTGAATCCTATTAGCACAGAAGCCCGGTTGAAAGCTATATTGGTAGCCAAGTGATATTCTCATATATATGACATAGATTATCTATACACATTCTCTCGCGTAGCTATGATGATTTCTGTTTGAACTTTTATCACTCTCGGTTACCCAACATTGGCCTCTCCTTCAACTTAACACTAATAATAACTTTCTTCATGATGTTGTTCATAAGAATGTTTACTTAGAGCAATCGTCAGGGTTTGTTGCTTAGGGAGAGTTTGGGTAGACGTATCGGTTGAAGCGATTCTTGTATGGTTTGAAGCAATATCTACATACCTGGTTTGAAAGATCTGCTGTTGTGATTTATGATTTTGGATTACATATGGCTAAGAAGGATGATTCGGCTTTCTTTCGAGTACATAAAAAAGAACATATATTGTTAATTGCTTACGGTAACAATATAATGATTAGATGATGATGCTGAGTGGATCGTAGCATCAAAGGCATATTTGCAGCGATGGTAATAGCTTTAAGGATCTTAGCCTATTGCGTTACTTTTCAGGTATAGAGATAGTTAAATCACGAGAAATGATTGTATTGTCATACATCAGTATGTATTGGATATTTTTAGAATGACCACATTATCCGGATGCTGATTGGTTAACTCTCTTATGGTTCCAAACGTTAACTTGCCGTTGGGTCAAGAAGAGCGACGGGATGATCCCATGTGGTATAGGCGGCTTATGGGGAACCAACTTATCTCATCTTGACTCGATCAGATATTGCATATCTAGTGAATGCAGTCCTTTCGTTCATATTATTCTTATGGAAAAATCATTAGGAGACTTCATTCAGGATAGTTAGTTATCTGAAGGATGTACCAAGTACATAAATTATATAGTTTGTCTATATATGATATAGTTTCTACCTTTTTCGATGCTGATTATGTAGGATCTCCTATTGATAGGAGATTCATCACAATTTATTGTGTATTGTTGGGGTAGTCTCGTGGCATGAAAAAGTAAGAAATAATATGTCGTCTCTTGATCCAGTGCAAACCCTAAGTTTTGGTCTAGGACAAATGCCACATGTGAGTTGGTTTGGATCAATGATCTCATAATAGAACTTCAGTTCATAATTTCATTACCTATACGAGTATATTATGATAATAAGATAGCAATTCACATTGTTGAAAATTTTCTTTCACGAGTGTATGGACATATTGAGGTTGATTGTTATTTGGTCTGAGAAAAGATGGTTGAAGACACGATTATGAAGACTCTTTCTATAGTTTTACTGAATCAATTAATAGATCTATATCTTAAGTTGCTTGGTGGTTTTCGTATCTAGTTTATTTGTGACAAGCTGTGTATGCATGATGTAAATGCATCAGCTTGAGAGGAAATATTAGAATATGTAATATTAATGTATATGTGGATGTATTGTAAAAGCACTAATAGTATGTATACTATTATTTAAATTGTGACAATAAGTAGCTCTTTAACCTTGTTGTTCCAAACTTTCATATTGGGATAGAGATGGTAAGTAGCTCTCTAACCTTTTTTCCAAACTTCATCATATTTAATCTCCACAACAGTAATGGCATATCCTTATATCTTCTGTCATATCAGAGCAATGTCTTATCAGAACTTGCTCTGACGATTCTAATTGGACTTGCTCCAAGAAGGCTCATATGTCCTGCTCCACCATCTCTTTTATCATAATCTCTATCACGTTCAGTACTTGTAGGATCAAAACCGTGATCTTCTGTGGCCCTTCAAATTGTCTATACCAAACTATTGAAGTAGTTTGAGTTTACAAGTCATTCACTTACGTAACAAGAAAAACATTAAGAAATATTTCTCCAAATATGCTGACTGAATCAGATTGAGAGTTGCTGTCGAACTTCGGTTCATTTGTGGTCATGCATATACATACTTAGATGATAAAGTTTCATGAAAACACTGTGCAAAATCCTTTTTTTACTGTTTATTCATCTTCTACCCATCAGCACTAATTAGGAGTAGTGTCTTTAGCTCTTCACACAATCTTTTATAATTCTCTTAAAACTATAAAGAGTTTAGTCTTCCTTGCTATTTAACATCTTATAAGCTCTATTAAGATTATCAGATACCAAATAAAAATCTTTCAAGTAATCTCATAGCTGCTTGATAGTCGTAATATGTGCATCATGTCCTCCATATACATCTCTATACTGTTCACATCTGGTTATACAGTCTAGCATAATCTTGCTTCCATTCTATTATCTTCGGATTTGAAGGGTCGTTAGTAAGATGCTTCGTTCTTTCTCGACTCATTCTATGATTCTACAATTTTATGAATTTAATAAATTAGTGTCGTCAGCTATTAATGTTCGATTTATAATTTTTCTAGATACAAACCACTGAATAGCATGTCTCATATCTGATTTTGATTCGCCAGCTATACTGGTATTAGACCCTTCCAAACAACCACAAGATAACTAAAACACAATCCCTAACATGTGTTCCTCATTTAGGATCTCACGCTCATGTACAATCAATCACAAATCATGATCCCCCTTTGGAATCGAACACCCACATCTAAGCAATACTCGGGATGGCTCGAACAAATCCTCCCTTGAGATCTATGAGCTAAAGCCAAAAAAACATACCAAACAGTCATATCAAAATTTTATTTTTCTTTTTTTGCTCTCTTTTCTTTTATTTCTTTTATTTAACCCTTTTAATTTTACAAAACAACAGAGAAAGAAGTTGAAGGAGATGAAATCGGGAATGAAGGGGATGACATACACATAGTTAAAATGGGTTGATGAGATCGATTTTGTTGGAGGTCATCGGATTTGGTGAGAACAAAGGTCAGAGAAGGTCAATTTTGGATTCTGCAGTGGGTGGCAACATCAGATATGAGGAATTTGATTCTGGCGATGTCAGAGAGTGGTGAGGGTATCAATCTAATGAGGATTAGATGCTGGCGATCTCAAAGAGTCATGCTGGTGTGAGTGATTTGTTTGATTGCATTCTTGGTGTCAAGATGTGGCGGCGGCATCCTCAATCGAAGCACAAGGAAGAGGGGTTTAAAACTAAATCATTGGGTTAACTTTGGATTAGGGTTAGGATTGAGATTATGATTTTGATACCATGTTGTTAGAAACAGAAGGGTTTTGGGAGAAGGGTTAGAGTGTTTAGTTAATCGTTTCTCAACTAGATGCTTTGTCGTTGTAGTGATATTACAACTCAATTTTACACAAATGACCCTCCATAATGTATACATTATTATATTCTACCAATTTGTACATTTTCTAACTTGCATCATAGTTTTTTGTTGGTGCTTTGATGCATAAGTTTTACTTATTATTTATTGATTTTAAATTTCAAAGTGTACATTATTATTTTTTGTCCTTAGAATTCCAATATCTGAACAGTTTTTACTGTATCTTCATAGTGATTCTGTTATAAAATGTTTAAATGCTGATCTCATCTGCTAACCGTCTTTGTTGCACTTACGATGACTTGTAGGTATTGAAAGGGAGATTACAGCATTGCAATTGGAGGTAAGTTAAAGATGGAATATGTAGAGTATTAAATTTGTTTAGCATATTTATCCATGTATGTATTACCAAAATGAGACAAAAAAGAAAAAAAAACCAAACTAAAAGAAACTAAAATTCCCATATCCGTGAGACGTGAGAATTTAGATCCTTCTACTGCTTCGCTGATTTTGTTAGCTCGCGAACCAATGATTTTTGCACATTTGATCTCAATGGCATTCACGACACTTTGATATGTGCACACATGTAAGATATTTTATGTAGCTGCATATGGTGCACTATGAGTCTGTGATGAGATAGTAAATCCGGGTGATGTTTTCTTGAAGATTATATTTAAACGAATGATGTGAGATAGTTTAAATTAGAAATGATTCAATATCGTTCAAACTGATCTTTGTGCTCATTCTGTTGCGCATGCTCAGTGCTTACCACCTTCACGGGCAGCCCTTCCCCCAAATCTATGATCTATGGGTTTATCTAACTTGAGTAATTTACCATATACCATTAACCAAGCTCCTCAGCGTTTTAAAACTATATATCCACAGTGGGATGCTCTTGTTGCTTATTTTTGCCTTCATCTCCTTTCACTAGGCACCCACACTTCTTTGTCACTCGTTTGCATTCCTCTCCTTCGTGAGGGCGTCCATCAAAATTTACCAAATTTCATATATGAGTGCTTTAATCTCTGTGCTAATCAAACTTCTCTTTCTATTTAATCATAGATGATAGAATCCAACTAGTAATATAATCTGTCAATCTTCATACAATTCCACTCTACATGGTTTTGTTTTTTGTTCTCTCTCTCCTGTGGTTAAATTATAAACTATTGCCTCTTACTATGATGTTTGCTAGAACAAGTGATATTGGAGTATCAGTAAAAAATCATATGCATGCATGCATACAATCAAACCATTAACTACTAGCTGCACAATGTGCAAGTCCAGGTTGTTAGCACAGTGTGCCACCAGTCCAAACGTGGGCACATGCCCTCTCTCCCTCCCATGGCACCCCAGTAGGAAAGGAATTGACCGGGGGCTGGGGTGGGGTTAAGCCTCAATATTGTAGTAACACTAGACATATTGGTGGGTTGACTTCATGTCGTGCACTGCCAAGATGAGCCATATGATTATTGCTTGACTGCTACAAGGTCTTACATTGTATTGCATAATGCCAGGAGAAGCGACTGGTGGCTGAAATAAAGAGGACTGCGAAAACTGGAAATCAGGTGAGTTGCTGAATGTCATCATAAACGGGTCATAATGGTCAAATCTTTACAGGGAGACTGAGACTATTAATCCACATTGCATATACATTTCTTAACTATATCTTTATCATGATCTTCTTCTTTTCTTCTTTGCAGGCAGCAACAACTACTTTAGCCCGTCAGCTAGTTAGATTAAGGCAACAAATTTCCAAATTACAAAGTAGCCGAGCTCAATTGCGTGGAATAGCTACGCATACCCAGGTGCACGGACAAACCCTCTGCTCTGATTTTATTTCATGATTGGTGTCCTGCTACGCCAATGCTTTTATGCTTATTTTTAGTTTCTAACAACCCAGGCAATGCATGCCAACACTTCTGTGGCTGCGGGGATTAAAAGTGCGAGTACGGCAATGGGTGCCATGAATAAGGTAATGATATAATCTTCATTATGTATCACTTATATGAAATACCAATATTTCTTCTCCATTCCTTTCCGCTTTGATAGATTTGGTGAGATGTTCCATTTGGCCTATGCCATTTTCTTCAATATCAATGGAATTCCTTACTTGTAAAGTATTTCATTGTCCTTAATTGTTGACTTATGGGATAAGAATTTGGAAAATTATGATGATTATGTTAAGAATGCTGATATGAAGGAACACGTTTTGGTGATCTCCAAGGGGTTTGAAGATTTGAAGAATATGCTAACCCCAACTTTGCTGATTATTTTGATGTTTTTTGCAGCAAATGGCTCCTGCAGAGCAGTTGAAGGTGATGCAAGAATTCCAAAAGCAGTCAGCACAAACAGATATGATTGTAAGACCACAGACTATCCTATGCAAAACTCATTTCTAGGAATAGTGATAAGTAACATGGTTCTTTGTACATTGCCACAGCCTTTTATTTTCCTTGTATCCTCATTTTGCTTTGCTGGAAATGCAAGCATTTGTCAGTTCTGTCTGACGTGCCCCATGGTTCCGCTTCTGGTGTTGGATGTCATTAATGTTCATAGTATATGTGAATTTTAAGTATACTTTGCATGTAGCAACTTCAGCTTTGTGTTGTCATTAGAAGTAGGGACACAAAAACAGAGACGCGGCACAACATTCCTTATAAATTAGGATATGGGGACATGATAACAAGACACTAGGACATAGGAAATGAGAACACAATGACAAGTCACTAGAATATATATCCAAGAAAGAGAGTGCATATATAATGTATAGATAGCGACGTCCATGCCTCAAAAAGTCCATACATATTTCTAGTTTTGTACTAACATGCCACTGTCAAAACCTATCACACATTTTTGTTACGTTGTGAAAGTTGCAGTCCTTGGCTCCTCAATTTTTTATAGAGTAGATTAATATGTCTCGGTTTTTGTATCAATTGTCTTGAACCATAATCTCTATTATCACCTACCAATTGTTTAAGAACCTTCCTGGAGTTGAAGCCGCACTTACACAATTTCTGGAGATTATGTGTTAGGAAATAACCCTAGGTTATAAACGGTTGGAAACTCTATCGTCTGTGAGAGAGGCATGTCGTGTGCGATCTGTGGATCTATTTTGCAATATGTAACCTTTTTATCTTCAGAATTAGTGAAAGCGTATGATGTTGCTCAAGGACATAGGATTTGTTCCAAACCTCGTTAACCCTATGTCTACATGCATTGTTATTGATTGTGATATCTGTTTCATACCATGGCAAGTTATATGCCGCCACATTTTGATAGCCTTTTCCACTAAAGTATTATCAACGATATATGTATGAGAGTAACAAACATTTCAAATGTATAAATACATGTAATGTAAACAAAAAAGTGTCTATTCATGTACGACACATGCACAAGAAGCTTTCAGAAAGCATTCTAAACTTAAAGAACATAGTATACAATTGAGGTCACATTTGAGAAATAGCCAACGATTGTCCAAGGAGTGCTTCAGAAGTCTCGTGTTTGCGTATTCTACACGGGCATGGCTTCGTAATAACCGGGCTGCATAAGCGGTATCCATTGTCTTATTTTCTTTTCTCCGTTGCTGATTGCTATGCGTAAAAAGCAAGGTTTTCATGCTTTAATCATTCCATTATCTTGCTTAGGTCTAATTTATCCGTAGTCACTGCCCTTTCCATTTCTTCACATCTAGTGCCTTTATTTTCAGTAGTCAGTTTACACAAGCTGCTTTGGTGCACACACATCCACTACTTGAATATTCAATACAGCCCACAGTTGACTTCTCCATTAGCCCATGAGCTTGCCATTAACAACCAATGTTGCTATACACAGACTGAGATGATGTCAGACACGATCGACGATGCATTAGACAATGACGAGGCTGAGGATGAGACCGAGGAGCTGACGAATCAGGTAAGCACGGTGTTTGGAAACTCGTGTTCCCTGGACAGAATCAAATTCTCTTCTTGCAAGGGCCTAACCCTACTCTATATTGCTGCCCGTTCTTCTGCAGGTTCTTGATGAAATCGGCGTTGATGTTGTATCACAGGTTTTGCCTCTTTCATCGAGTTTCTCAACATTATTATTATCTGTTATGTATTACTCACAACTTACTAGTGGTCGCCTATGCCTTCATTAAAAAAAACAGCTATCTTCGGCTCCCAAAGGAAAAATTGCAGGCAAGAGTCGAGAAAGCGCTGAAAGGTATGCATATACCAGCGTAGTTCAGCTGCATCCATCTTTTTATCAGGCCGTATTTGATACTATCAAGTCATGCTATTGCTCGAGCTCATGATCGTCTTGTCCCGTGCAGTTCTGATGCTGATGAGCTTGAGAGGAGGTTGGCTGCTCTCAGGAACGCTTGAAGTGGTGGTGATATTCTCTTGGTCAGTCTTAAAATTCCACTGGGCATCTTTTATTAGCTTACGATTTGTGGTAGTCAGTATTAAATTTCTGTGCGTATAAGGTACATGATATGGTATATTTAGAGTTTTTTTTTGATGTAAATAGAGCTGAATTGTGGGAGACTGTTTGAACGCTACTTTTATGGGGAAAAAATAAATCCTTGGTATCTTTTAAAGAGTTGAGTAGTTTAAACAGTACTATCAGCACATTTAGTTTAAACCCCATATATCTATCGTTTTCTAGTTTAACACTTTTTTTTGAGGAGGAAGTAAAGCGCGTGCTGGTCGAGTCTCGATCCCATGCCTCGCCTGAGGGAGGGAGGAGAGAGTGCCATCTGAGGGGAATTAACAAAAGAGAAAAGAGTTATAATGGTGGTCTTTTTCGTTTATGCTTTTTCGTTCCACTTCAGTTAACGAGAAAAACTATTTCTATTAGGGCCTGGTGGTAATGATGAGCACTCTCCCCTACAACTCATCAGGCCCTTAAATTCTCTCGATGGGTTCAAGCTTCAGGCCAAGTTTGTGGCATGGTCCAGCTCCAGCCGATTAGCAATACGTCATTGACATTAAATTTGAACTCGCATTAGAATAAGTTGTCACATCTCCCAACCATCAACCATCGTCCTTTTGATTCATCCAAGGGCCCGTTTCTTTGCTCGAGGGTGGAATTTGGATTCTTGAGGAGCTGTGAAGAAATCTTTGTTTCGTTGGACTTGAAAGTGGGGTGGAAAGTGAGTTTGATAGTTTTATGTGAGGCTTACAAAACTTTCTGGTGTTTCTTTGGGTTTGAAAGCTGTATGAGAATGTTGGATATGGGTCAAAGGGTTTGAAATAATAATTTACTTCCAATTATCTTAATTTAAAGGGGTTTTCTCATATTAGTCCCTTAAATCTTGCATAATTTGATTTTAGTCCCTTAAATCTTCGAATTTTGAGTTTAATCCCTCAAATCATTAATTATAACCAAAATAGGCCATCCACTCTAATTTTCTGTTAAAAATCCGTTAATGCTGACGTGACTGTTAGTGCGGCTGTTAGTGCTGACGTGTCCGCTTGTTCGTGACGCAGCGACGGTGATGAAGGGGAGGAGGAGGGGCGGCGATGGTGAGGAGAGGGGATGATGGGGGGAGAGGGGATCGGCAGTGGGGAGGAGGGGGAGATCGACAGGGGAGGGGGGTTATGGGGATGAGGAGGGTTCGGCAGCGGGGAGGAGGGGGAGGAGGCGGCTAGGAAGAGCTCTCCCGGTGGCGGGGAGGAGGGAGGAGGGGGAGAGCGGCGGTGGGGAGGATAGGGATGAAGGGCGAGGAGGCGGGTGAGAGCGACGGTGGGGAGGATAGGGATGAAGGGTGAGGAGGCGGGTGAGATCGGCGGGGATCATGAATGAGGGGAGGATGAGGAGGGGGATTTTTTTTTTTTTTTTTTTTTTGGGGGGGGGGGGTCCGCCTCCCCTTATTAGGGCTTAATTTGTAGTTAATTAACACTAATTGTTGATTAATCGTTAATTACTCTAATTATTTAACAGAATATAGGATGATGGGACTATTTAGGTTAATGGCTTAAGATTTGAAGGATTAAACTCAAAATACGAAGAATTAAGGGACTAATATCAAATTACGCATAATTTAAAGGAATAATATGAGAAAAACCCTAATTTAAATTATTTTTAAGTTATTAATAAATAACAATTTTAATTAGTAGAAATTATAAATATTAGTAAAAATAATTAAACTATTTAATTAAACTAACTAAACTGTTTAATTAAAACTAATTAACAGAATACTGTGCATTTCTCACGCAAACCCGCAGAGCTACTGAGCATTTCTCCCTAAGGGTCTGTTCCAATGGGTTTCTTTTGGTGGAGGATTTACTGTTTGCAATAGTAAATCCTAGGAGGAATTTTGAAGAGAGAGAAGAATAGTGTGTTTCTTTTGGTTGCTTTGGGTTTGAAAGTGGAGATGAGTTTTGTTTGTGGGGCCCATAGTAAAGTATTGTGCTTTGGTTATAGTGGGATTGTGAAAGTTAGATGAGAAAATGTGGAAGGTTATATATTAATAAAATAATATATTTAAAAATAAAACTAAAATTAAAAAACACACAAAAAAACAGTTTGCATTAAGCATTAAAAAAAAGAAAGAAAAAGCAAAGCAGCCGGATGCTTTGCTGAAATCCCCACGAATTGTGGGGATTTTAGCAGGCCGCTGGTTGCTTCCACATTCGCATGGATGGCGGGTCACACAGCACAAAGCAGCTGTGCAAAGCAATGAGTAAAGAAACAAACCCAGTTGCTTTTGAACAAGCACACGTAACAGTGCTAGTTCTCTGTCAAAAGCATAATAGGACAAAAAACGTGGCCGGACAACAACGAAATGCGATTACGGTTGGATTCTCCTCGAACGAGTGAAAAAAAAAAGCCAAAAAAAAAAACAAAATACAGCAGCCAAAAAAAAGCGCTGCGATTGAACGGGGAGATGAAGAAAAGAGAAAAGCTTGTCCACAGCTGAGATTCTCGAGCGTAATCCGCAAAAAATCCGCGGATTTCGCCCGCGAAAAGTTTGATGCCAGCTTGGCTCCACATCGGTTATAGCGAGGCAAATGTTTTTGAGAAAATTTTTGACCAAAGAACCAATACCTTAAAAGAGCCCTAAAGAGCCCTAGAAAGTTGTAAATGAATAGAACCTCAAACAGTGTGTGCTCACAACTTTCTAGTCCACGTTCGAGCAAAGAAACTTGCCCAAAATAGCTCGGGTTTTTACTGAACGACCATCAAGTTCACTAAACCCCGAGTTTTGACACATTTTCACAAAATCATCTCAAGAATTAACAGGGTCAGCTAAAAGAAGCAAAATGAATTACGAGGGAAATAAGACAACTGCAGCAGGCCATGCAAAGGGTAGCGCAAGAATCAATACTAAATGATCACGCCATGAATAAGTTGGGGGCAACTAACAGTTTTTCCCCCCCTTTATTGAGGAAATGTTGTCTCATCCCATATAAACAATTGGTTTGAGTGAACCATCCCGCTTGCATGCACTTCAGACGGTAGCCTAGAGGAGACGAACGATATCTGAAACGCACAAAACTAGTTTTGATTATGTACCTCAGGGCCTCGCTCACTGGTAATGCCCATGGAGCTGGAGAACGTACAGCGAGAAAGAAGCCTCAGCTTTCGAGAACAAATGCTTCGCCTGGCTGGCGAGCAAATCTTACCACCGCCGACTCTGAGAGAGAACAAATATTGCTAGCAGATCACCAAAAATATGAAATGCTCGAGAAAACTTGAATGGGCAAAGAATAGTTTGGTCCCTAGTTGAGAGCAGTGCGTCTTCTTGTCTGCGAGTTCTTTTATTTTCACTTTCTCTTGTCGCTGCTGAGAGAGAGGAGCTCCATCCTCCTGTTAGGGGGTTCATCGCGGGAGCTTCTCGTGGCCGTGTTTCGAGAGAGGGAGGACGACCTGGAGTTTTCCAGCCCAACGGAGTGATGAAGCCTTTGGCCAGGAGCACGGCCGGTGCTGGTGGAAGAAAGTAGCCGGCTCGCCCGGCTGGGCTGCTGCTCGTTTCGCTCACCACCAGAAGAACTCAGCCTGTTGCTTGGCACGGCAGCCCTCTTTGATGCGCTGCCATTCCTAGACGACGATGCCCGTGATTTTTCCAAATCGACCTGGGATAAACCAGAAACTTGTTAGAAGCAGAACAGACTTGATATGCACTGTCAAGCAAGAAAGGCAGGGGAAAAAAAACTTTGCTGCAGGAAATTAATGCCACATCATATGGAAACCTTTTCTTGGGTAAATTTCATAACAGACAAGTCTGCTGTATGTCTATATATTCCAAACCGAAAAATCGCAGGTGTGAACTGACGGTGGACTCGTTTAACAGTCATCGACTGCATGGTTACTCTATATCCATAAGCATGGTTATGTTGATTTCCTCAAGGAACGAGTGATTGGTTAAAAGATGCAATTCTGAGATATGTTATGAAATAGATTTGAGCAAGATACCAACTTTGGTTTGTATGCAGTAACAGGTTGACGGCTAAACAAATTTGAAAATTAAGTTACTCCGGTAGTTGTAGGGCGTCAAGTATAAAAGACGGTGACTGTTTCATATACGATGTCATGCGGCAGGGGGCAATGCCTGTAAAAGAAGGCGCGCTCCAAATAACTTACAGCTTCCTTGGACGATCCTCCAGCATCATCCAATGTTTTGTGCTTCGAGTGGTCGGCATGGTGACCGGACCCAGAAGCGTTTCTTCTCGCAAATGCCTCGACCGCACCAGAGAATCTATCCCGAATTTCTTGTCCTATTAGAAACAAGACATTAGTAGGTTGAAGGATCCATTGCAGTTCGGCTGACCACTTCTCAGTACTAAAGTTCTGATGAGAGAACAGACCTGCCGTCTTTTCTGCCCTTTCCAAAGATGGTCCCGCGGCTCCACTTGGTCTTCCACTAGGCTGATATACAGACATAGAAACAGGCTGACATAACAACAACAACAACAAAAGGAAAATAATAGGTCACAACAAAAGATAGGAACAGGCTTACCCGTGGTCTAACACTTGAACTGATCTGAGGGTACTTCAACACCGTCCAGTCAAAAACATAGTCAAACTGATAGCCTACAATATATATGGATGTACATAACCAGAAGATGAATAAGCAAACATAACTAAGAAACCCATTTTTTAAATAAAAAATTAATATAGCTTGGAGAATATAGCTCATTCAAATCTACCTTCTCGAATGAAGAGGTCACGGAAAAGCCTCTTCAAATAAGAGTAATCTGGCTTGTCCTCAAACCGCAAGGATCGGCAATAGTGGAAGTAGGATACAAATTCAGATGGATACGATTTGCACAGGACCTAAATAAGGGAATTGAACATTAAAAGGCTAACAATCTCATAACTTGCTATTAATATCTGAACAATATCATAACTTGATATTAATATATCGTTTTATTCCAAGGGGCAAATGCCAGAACAAAAACATTTTGCAGTACCTCTACTGGTGTAAGCATTTTCTTTTCACTGATTTTGTCGTACTTCTGCTTTTTGGTGCCAGCTTTCAACCCTTGCCAGGGGAGGCTGATGGAATGCAGGCACAAATGTAGTTCAAAATGTAACAGATGTACAGCCAACTAACCAAACAAAAAAGCAAAAAAGAGAGAGAGAGAGGCTGGTGTCAGGTATCTAACCTTCCCCTCAAGAAATACATAAGCACATAACCAAGAGATTCTAAATCATCTCTCCTGCTTTGCTCTGCAAGCAAATGCAATATATAGATTCATAGATTCTTTTAAAAACATCACAATTACTCGTAAAATTAACTCAACAAACACACCTACTCCAAGATGAGTATTGACGCTAGCATAGCGTGCTGTTCCTGTGAGGTTTTTGTTCTCCCTGCATAAAGAATTTCAAATTGGTACTATAGCATCCGAAAGTTAAAAGGAAAAAGTTCAAAACAAGCTAATTGGCAAATAATAATAGTAATGATGATGACCAAGCATGGTGTAGCAACTAATGTGAAAATATTTGGAGATTAGACAAAAAAATAGCCCAAGTCACCACATGAAAAAGATCGGTAAATAACAGACTGGGAGGGAAGTGGCCCAGCTCTCTCGTCTCCCTCTGCCCATCACATTTCACCGCCTCAATCTCAATCTCGATCTCTATCTCTATCTCTATCTCCCCACCCACCCACACGCACTCGCATTCGCAACCCACCCCTCCCCCTCCCCCTCCCCCCTGCGGGCCTATGCATGCCCCTAGCCAGTCGAGTAATGAGTAATGGATTGGATGTATGCCACACAAAAATGTGGCTGGAAGCAGGTGAAAAGTACTATAGTCTAAGTCCTTAAAGGTCAAAACGGGGAGGGAGAAAGAAAAGGAATTCCCAAAACGTTGGGATAAAAGCATTTGTTATTGTTATCATTGTGCTACCACATTACTAGCAATTTTCTTTCAGTGGTTATAGTTAAGCCAGACAGGGTTTGCAAATGTTCATCCTAACATATAATTTCAGGTACATTTCATGTGGCCTGTGCTTTACATAAACATGTTTAGTTATTCATGATACACATGCCCTCAATATCAATAGCCTTTATCAGGCGACATTACTAGCAATCTTTCGGCAGACTAATTAATGCACCAGGAATTTGAAGAATATTATGCCCAAATTTACTTGGGGTCAGATACACAGAGACATGACAACACTTGTGCAAGACATGAATTACCCGTAACGGTTACAATGGAAGGCCATTCTGTCTTGTCTTGCTTCAGTTTGTTTAAACGGTTTGATTATTATTTGTGCACGTTCTTCAATTTGGAAGTCAAATATCAGCCACCTCAGTAATGTACATGTAAATTTCAACATTTTCTTCAACAACACTTCAAATACGGAGAAATGACAAGCAATATTCAAAACTGGAGCAAGCTAAGGTGAAGCACAATGCCACCATCCAACATTGTTCTATGTTTAAAACTTGAGATGCTCCAATGATATCGATATCCTTGTTTAGTATTTGAAAGCTATGATGTAAGTGGTCGAATCATAAATGATGCACAATGCATGCAGTAAAGAATGCATCTGTTGACGATGAAGTCTGAAGTCTTGATATTGGAACTTCACATAAAGACAAACTTCCTGTTAGCCTCTGCAATTGTCCAATGCCATGATAAACTCTTCTCCAAATTAGAGTCTTCTTTTTTAAAAAATCCACATGGCATTAAAGACAACTACAAATATACTTGCAGAAAGACTAAGCATGCATGATATAACATCCTTATGTAGGGTTACCGTTCTATTCCAGTAACATAAAACCTAGTCTGCCCGTTTTTATGATTTGATTTGGGAGTTCTATTCATCTACAAGGGTTGATTTGGGTGTTCTCTTCATCTACATGGCGTCAGAAACCAAGTCTCAGCCGACACAGCATTGCTCAAATAATAACAGATTTCAAGCTTGCTGATATAATCTACATGAAAGTGGCTGATACCACCAAGCCTAGCTAATAATGGCAAATATAACACATTTAGGATTTGAATAATCAAAATTTGATAATCTATTTTATTTCATATGATAATCCAAAAAATCTCATTTAACCATCAAAATCACGGTTAAAAATAATTGGTCATGAAGACACATATCAGACAATTCTAATCAGATTTGTAGGAGGGGGATAAATTCTAACCCTTTTTTATTAGCATCGGGTAGAAATCTTCAAGTTCGTCAAGACGTATATCATTAGGCTATTTCAAATATAGTATAAGGCCACGAGTTAGATGATAGGGAATCCTATAAATAAATGGAGCACTTTCTAAAGATGATATACTTGCAACTAACAGTATATTGAGCTACGGTAACTGATATTTAGAGCATGATATTTTTAATATATATCACCCGATATTTTTGATACACAACTAATATCGATACTACAAACCACTATCCAATACCAAAACCGAACTGAGATGTCAAACCTTGTAAAAAGACTTTGATATTTAAGCAAGAAACAAGATTGGAGTTAGAAGAATGTAACATTATATCTCTCAACCCTCATTATAACTTTGGAATGCTAGTGTAGTGGCAGAGAATCTAAGTGGTACCAGAACCCAGGACAAACCCAAGCGATCAAAGTAAAAATATATATATAAGAACACGCCCAGGACAAACCCTTGTCACCTATGTAATGACTTTTTTTTGTTGTTGTGTTTTTGTTTTTGTTTTTTGTTTTTTGTTTTTTGTTTTTGTTTTTGTTTTGTTTTGTTTTGTTTTTTTTTTTTTGGGGGGGGGTGTGTGTGTGTGTGTGTGTGTGTGAAAATTCAGAGTTACTGGTAATTGTTAGTGTCCCAGTGTTAGGGATCTACAGTTGCCCCTAATTGCACACCAAATTTTTCTTAGCTAAATTGAGTAAATGTGCATAAATGAACTTTCCAGTATGATTACAGTGGATGAGAAAAATGTCTTAATCAAGATTATTTAAATATTTAACTTAAAATTTCTTAGGATTGGTGAAATGTCTCATTCAAGTTAAATTAAGTTTTCTTTTCGCTGGAATAAAAGAAATTACATTAGATGGGTGAAATGTCACATTCAAGATTATTTAAATATTTGAATCAAGACTTCTTTTTGCTGAAATAAACGAAAAGTAATCACCTGTATGGTATGTGCTTATGAGTTTGAAGGTCTCTATATTTCTTTCCCAAGCCATAATCGATAATATAAACCTGTCAAAAGAGCATGATGTCAACAAGAACATATAACCAGAAGATGCAAGTTATTGAATGAATGAATGACGCTATGATGAAGCCAATCAAATAACTTCAACATGAACACACACACGCACGCACACGCACGCGCACGCTCGCGCACGCAGAGAGAGAGTTAAAAGGGTTCTATTAAGATGAAGGGCGAGGGGCTACAAAAATGGGGAATGAGTCAGGGCATTACTCTACAGCAATGCTGGGCCTCACACATCAGCTACAAGCGAACACAACTTCATAAACAAATAGAAAACAAGAGATAAAGGTAGACAGGAAAATTGTAGTAAAATAAGAAAATAAAATAGGTTGATGATAGAAGTGCACATAACAAACCAGAAAATTGTAGTAAAATAAGAAAATAAAACGTGGAAAGAAATATATGGAAGTAGAAGAGTAATGAAGTGACGAAATGAGGTTGATGATAGAAGTGCACATAATAACCCATGCGATCAAAAATGCCTTTGTCCTTTATGCTTGAAACTACTAGAAAGGCATCGATTCCAACTAGTAAAATCAAACAAAACAATAATCTCGAATGCTATTAAAACACCTTAGTATACATCCATTCCAACTAGTAATAAGGATATTTTTACAAAATGGTTATCACATGATCTGCAAAACAATCAAGATAAATGCGCATGGATGGCTTAATCAGTTCTTGTAAGTTGCAACTAGTAGATTCTTTCCGGTTCACGCCTAGCGCTTACTACACTTAGACTTATACTGTACTTAAAACATAAAAAAAGTAATATAACTACATTAATTGTGCAATAGAATGAAAAATATTTACTTCAATTAGTTTTGTTTGGTGACGTACATAGGTTGTTTCCAATTATTGTATAGCACTTGCTTCAATTAGTTTTATAAAGCAGTTAAACAAAAAGCGGTGATATTTAACAATATAAATTGTGCCATGGAATGAAGAATACTTAGTTTGGCATGAGAAATAAAATCTATTGTTCTGACCCTTCCATAGAAAATGGACAGAGATGGCATTGCATAATAGTTTTACCTTCATACCATTATTTAAGCCAGAAGTTCACTGAAGAGAAGAGAGGGGCATACAAAGGAAAACAAAATAACATGTATGGTACAATTTCTAACAAGTATTAGTTTTGTTGCCACTGTTCTATAGTAACATGCATTTGCATGCAGGGAATGCTAAAAGTAATTCTTTATGAAGATATAACATACCTGATTTGCTCTTCGACCTAAACCCATAAGAAAGTTGTCAGGTTTAATGTCACGATGAAGAAACCCTCTTGAATGCATGTATTCCACTCGGTTAATCTTATTAAAATAAACGATCAATTACTAAACTGATTGCATTGGTTATAAGCTAGGTATTGAAAAGGGTAAAAGAAATCATAGACGGATGGGCTTACCAACTGATCAGCAAGCATAAGAACTGTTTTCAGCGTGAATTTTCTATTACAGTAGTTGAATAAGTCTTCCAAGCTGGGCCCAAGAAGATCGATTACCATGATGTTGTACTCACCTTCCACTCCAAACCACTTCAAGTGGGGAATACCAGCTTCAATTTAAAACCACAAAAAGAACAGTTATAAAGTTCATTAGCTAGAGAAACAATCATTGTTATAGAACAGAAGGCAAAGAGAAGAACATATAAACTTACTTCCTCCTTGTAGAAGCATATATAATTTTGATTCATAGTGAAGTTGAGGATGCTTCGTCTTCACTGATTCCTACAGTTTATAACAACAAGTATTATTTAGCAAATAACTGTTATTATTGGTAATACAATGATCAAGCCTGTTTTAAACTGAAAACTAGAAACCCTTAAAGATAACAAGCACTTTAAATTACCACACTAAACCCTCCCATTTCATTAAACACTAAAAAGTTGATCTAGCTAAATAATATGGCTGACTAAGAAACCACACAATTAGAAGTTTAGAACTAAACTTTTATCCCATGTAAAGTTTAAGTGCCATTTTCATTTTCTTTACACTTTCTGTTTTCTCATTGTTAATATTTAGTTAGTACACTCTGACCACACACAGCACATTTCACCGCTTAAGGCTAGAGCTTGTGGCCAAGTTTACTGACCCAAGCAACAATAAAGTTTTTGGTTCCTTAGGAACATTGATGGAAAGATACAGTACAACAGAAGAACAATGAAATCAACAAGAGAAATCTCAAAAATAAACTTTCATTTAAGATTTCACAGGCTCCTTATCTTTTATTGCAACCAAATGTTTGCAACATCACATCGGATATAATTTATTTACATCAGATCCCTTTTAAAAGGACAAATAAGTGCCTAATTACATTTCAAGCTAACAAACATGTCACTTCAGTGATGTTGAGCAATTGTTAACCAAAAAATAAAAATAGACTCATATATATATTCAGTTATAATATAGATAAATTTTCAATGATATGAGAGAATTTTAGTACAAACCAGCTTGATGCCGACTTCCTCACCGCTCTGTATATTAACTCCTGTATCAAACCAATTCACCAAACAAATCAAACGCCTCAAAATTATATAGAAACCAAAAAATGTCTTGCAGAATTTTCACAGATTAAACATAGAAACGTCAAAATTAAGAATAGCAACACACCAAGGTAGATCTCGCCAAAAGATCCGCTACCAATCTTTCTTCCAAGTTTGAACTTTCCACCGATTACGTGCTCCATCATGAAGCAAGCAGATCAATAATTGAAGATCCGTGCAATAAAAGCAGCCGATTCACAAACTCGATTACAGGTTAAGTTACCAGATCAAAAAAAAAAAAATCCTTTTCGCAGCTCAAACTCCTTCAACAAGCAAATATCAGCAACCTCAAATCCCTAACAATCAGCCTCCGCCGCCAATCAGAATCCCCAAATTTCAACCTACATTACCTCGATCTCACGGGTTCAACACCTCGTCGTCGAAATCAAGATACAAACCCAACGAATCCAACGAGATCCCCGCGTTATCACCTAATCTGGTCATAATCCTTCTCGTCGGAATGGATCAAGCCCTAGAAAACCAGCCTCCCGCAGCCGAATATAGGAATCGAGGAGAAACGAATTGCTCGCCGCCCGACTGCAACGACTATTGAGCACAAATTAGAAATGATTTTAGATTTTGACGCGAAAACTTCCCCCAAATATTTAGGGAAATTTTGTCGGGACGACGAAGAGAGAGAAGAAGAAACCTATAGAAAGACAATGGCAAAGGGCCGGCGAGAGATTTTTTTAAAGTAATTATTCTTCGTGTTTGATCATAGTTATCACAAAATAAGAACTGCACCCAAATTGTCACCCATGCGGTTCCCGCATGATATTATTCACAGGCTGGATTTTAGGTGGAATCTATCGGGTGGAATAATGAACACATGATTTTGTGACAAGATGAGATTAAGAAATAATCGAGGGTAGACGCGCTAGCTTCGCCGTGAAGCTAACGGCGTCGGATTTTACTGCGATCATTGGATCCGTCCGTTTCTGGGTCGATCCATCGGACGGCTGAGGATTTTTGGTGGACGACGGATATTACGATTTTTATAAATTCCGACGGGTGGGGGAGTCCACGACATGGGCCCAACATTCTCCCATTTTTTTCATTCTGCAAATTATTTATGATATTTTGCATAAAGCAATTCAAAGGATGCCAAGTTAATTACAATAACCAAAGAAAAAATTTCTGATTGGCTCACCGACATTTTTGTTTTGCATGGTGATGGGTTTTTTGGTTATAAATGTAAACTAAATGTTGTACCTAATGAATATTGAGGAAGAAGGGCCCACGTACAAAATACGCCACCCAGCCCAGCAAGTCGAACAAATTTACCATGCTGGCTACATTTATTTTTTTACTGACATTTAAAAGCATTCTTTATGCAAAAGTAATTATATGTAAAAGATATGAATTAAAAATAGTTTGAAAAAATAAACTGATGTAAAAAGTGTCGCTCAATCTTCTTTTTATGTTGTATTTCAAAAAAACTGTAACATTTGATCAAGCCGGTTCGGACGTTACCTTTGTTATGATTAACCGGGTCAAAATATCTATTATATATTTGAGAATTTTTTTCCGAATATTTTGAATACTAATAAAGCCAAATTTATTGAAATTTGAGGTCCACTCATTATTCATTTGAAAATCGAAATCATTAAATTAAATTTTGGGGGAAACTAAGATTTTTGAGAGGAAATGAATTTCGTGTGATGATCTAAATTTTAGGGATCTAAGATTTTGAGAGGGGAATGTCGTAAATAAACAGCCATACGGGCACAGGTTATGACTAGCCTTTAATACTACATGAAAAAACACAATGGCAAAACAATGATTAAGAAATTAGGATGTAAAAGTAGGCATATTTACATCCAACATATCCGGATTATCTAAATAGGATCTGTATTTGTGTGATTTATAAAATTTTCTATTTTATCGGACACTGATAAAGGTTTTGATGATAAGACTAGATTTCATTCAGACACGCGAATATATCCATTTTTTAAGGTTCCGTGGAACGTTGGTATAGCGCGCGCTGGCGAGATGGCAGCCAGGGTTCGAAACCAGGAGAGCCCTACACTACACCTCATCGGGGGGATAATGGGACTCAAACCCGCGTCATCACTGCGGATGCGGGCCGAGCTACCCAAGTGAGCACCCAGCGGGGCTCCACCGATACATATAATCAACATGCCGACAATGTACTGGAATAACTACTTGTTTGCATTTGATCACACTCGTCCATGATCATTACACACATACATTTGGCAACCAGATGTTATAATAATTGGTAGCCATAAGACAATGACATGCAGATTGTCCAAAGAAACCAATGGAAAAAGGACAATGATCTGGCTAACTAATGATCATTTAGTATATATATAATCATTGATACTCATTGTAATGCAATCATAATCAATTTTTCTTTTCTTTAAGTTTATAACAATAAGTATCATATGATATAGGGGGATAAGCACATGTTCGGTTTCAAAAGCCATGCATCTTTGTATTTCTTACATCATCTGAATCGTTCGTGTTGATCTTCATATTCTAAAACACCAAAATGAACCTAATGGGTCACTTAGAACCATCCGGGTTTTGCCAGTTAAACTTAGGGGTCTCACAGTCATTTTCAAATATTAGGGTTATTACGCTACATAACCCCCATAGAACATTGAGTGCAATTTATACACTTTATGTAAAAGTGATCAAGATATTTAGAAAGATTTGAAAGGAATTGGACAAGTTTTCCTTCTTACAATAAGTTGGCATGAAATCCAAAGCTAAACTCAATTAAGAAGACCATCATCATATGTGCATCTACAGAAAAAACCAAGTGAAAAGAATGAATAATCATTGACTAATGAGTTATGTACAATTGACCTGAATCACTCTACAAAAGATTATATCCCCATGACTAGATCTAACATGACCTCGTCCAAAGTTTTGGGGCATGACCCATTATGAGTTTCAGAAACAGTAATGTATCTGTTTCTAGCTCAATTTCTATTCTCAGTTCTGAGGATTTGCATTGTAACCGGATGTGGAATTTCGATATGAAAGGAAAATGATTACTCACCGAAGAGAGATCTTACAGAAGGCGCCTTCGTCTTCGTCTTTGCCGGTTCAACTGCAAGAAGATTTCGATTTGGATGGTCGGTGATAAGTGTGTTCAGATACAAGATACAACACTGGAGATCATTGAAAGAATGAAAATACCAATCTCATGTTGCCCATGATTGTTGACGAGTCATTGGAAACCTGCAAGGGACTGACGAAATGCTCGTTAGTTATCGCGTCGAGCATAACATTAGATCACTTCCAATGGAGGGCTGAACCATTAAGCCCCAGCATAGTCTGAAGCCCTGCCACGCCAGCTTCAGCCCTCCTGTGATCTCCCAATGGAGGGCTTAAACAAGGGTTGAATGGAGATGATCAGACATCTAATTCTTGTGAATCAGAAGCCAATCATGGTATCAAGAATCTATTTACCTTCTTCCTTGAGGCGGGTTTAGCGGGGCTTTGCTTCTGGTTCTCAAACTGCAGCAATATAGGAAAAGACAAGTGCATGTCAACACAAGTTGCATGTAAAACCTTGAGATTGCTAAAAGTGTGGGTATTCTGAGAGATTTGTATACCTCTTCAAGCTTGTCAAAGTTAAGGGTGTCCAATTCATCGTCGACCATAGGTATGTAAGCAGCCTCTGTGACTCCGTCTGATACAACTTATCCCACAGCATGCCTTCAAACCAAGGATGTACCTGAAATGTACAAAATGCTTCAGCCATACGCACTGCTCAGCTGCGCGTATTTTCAAGTAAGTTCCAAGTAATAAACCAACCTTTATTTCATCTGCACCTCTTGCCCCCAGCCCATGGTTAACATCACATAACAGTTTCTTGAGATCTCTAGCTTTTCCTGATATCGCCGCGTCTTCAGGAAATTTCAAGTGTAATCGCCAATTTACTATCTGTATCCGCCCAGGATTGATGAAAATGGCAGCAAATTTGTAATCAAGAGTCTTTGAGTCTACCTTCCTGCATGTAGCCACGGCTTCATTCGATTGGAAAGGAGGATAACCAACAAGCATTTCGTACATGATAGCCCCAAGTGACCCACCTGTCGAAAATCAATGAGAAACAGACGCATAAGTTATAGAGAGCGTGTAATATGTATTGATCGAAACTTAGAAGCATATCGCAGAGATGATGTGCCAATCAGAGTCTTTTCCGTATCCCTTCTTCGATAAAACTTCAAGAGCAATGTAGTCAGGGGTACCGACTGTTGTGTAAGCATAGCCGATTCAATCACAAAATTAACGAAAAATACAGAGATCAAGAAGTTCACATACCAAGGGTATGACTCGTTGGATCATGTAACTTACCAACGCACGCTTATTCTTTTTCCAATATCGCGTATGTTCTGGTATTTTGATTTCCTGGCCATCAGACTGAGCAGCCCTACCGCAGTTCTTTGCTTCTGCCTGTCAGTCCTCAGCGCAGAGACCACCGCAATCTAAATGCTTGCACAACCCAAAATCCGATAGCTTCATGTGGCCGTCTCTGTCTAGCAACATGTTATCGGGCTTGATATCCCTGTAAAATTGCCATAACATAAACAGATGACCCGCTTGCTAGCAAGCCAGTGAGAATCCTTAAAAAACCGAATCCCTTCAAACGAACCTGTGAGCATTGTTATGTTTGTGGATGGCCTCGCTCCCAACCCAAGAACTGCTTCTGCGACGTAAAACCTTGCCTCGTTTTCCGTCAGGATGTCCTTCATCAGCATCGTCATCAAGTCCCCGCCGGGCAAGTACTCCATGATGGTACAAGAACTCCTTGTCTTGGAACGAACATTAAAGCTTCACTATGTAATCGCTATCGAGTTGGGCTAGAATATTTCTCTCGGCCTTAACATGCTCCACCTAATCAAATTTGCGCATATTTGTTTTAATCGCAAAAAAAAATTACATAAAAAAATTAGTTGAAATATATACCTGAGCACGACGAATCATTTCCGACTTGTTTAGCTTCTTCATTGCATATGCATTGCCCATGGCCTTCTCCTTGCAGATGCGAACCTGCAGTGTAAATTTAAGATCAATCCCAGCATAGCAGACTGAATTTTTTGTTAATTAATTCCGAAAAATTTGTTGAAGTAATTAAGGGGTTATTTAGAACATGGACCATCTAATTATGTCTAATTTTAAAAGAGTTGCATTTGCGATTAGGTCCTCATATTCATATAACTCACTTAAAAAGAGTCCACTTTTTAGAAATAGGTCCATTTAATCATGTCTATGTCTATTTCAGGTGGACCAATTTCTAGTTATATTAATATGGGGACCTAATCGCAAATGCTATGATTTAGGAGACTCTTTTCGAAATAGACAATACCCAAAAAAATACCTCTCAGAATGCCTCTTTGCCGATTACGGTCAGCAGTTCGAAGTCATCAACTCCCATTTTGTTCCTCCGGTCTCCTTCTGCTCCAACTGCTTCATGAGATTCATCTGCTCTTCTCTGAAAACGTCGGAGTCTAGCAACTCTCTCTCAAGAGTCCACCTCCTGCTCGAGGGGGCAAAGAAAAGTCATGCATATCAGATTATAACAAAAAGGGTGCCCTTCTTTCCCCGTAAAGACGAAATTTTTACCTCTCTGCGATGTTTCAGGTGCTTCATTCGCTCCCTGTAGTGATTCTCTATGTACTTTTTTGCTGCGGGAACTCGTTCCCTGGTCTCATCCGAGAGCTCGATCTGGTTGCTCTTCGATAGGCAAGAGAATGGGCACGGGCCAGCCCGCTGCCCAATCGGGCTGGCCCGAAAACCCTAGTATTAAATCATACCTAAATGGGTATCGGGTCGCCCAAAGCCCGAAACCAAACTTTTTTATAAATGCTCTGGCTGCCCAAATGCCCGATCGGGCCGTCCAAATGTAAGGGGCAGAAGCCCGAAATTATTTGTGCGCTATTTTGCTCGAAATTATTTGTGCGCTCTTTTCGTCCGAAACCACCTGCTCGAAGAAAACCCTAGCTGGAGATACAAATACTCCTCCGTCGGTTGTCGTCTCGCCCACCAAAATCGAAGAACAACCTAGCTGCTCGCCGTCTCTTCCAAAGAATTTCGAGAACCCTAGCTGCTCGCAGCCTCGCCCAACAAAGGTAGCACGGTTTTCATTCTATCGCCATCGATTTAGGGGGGTTTTGACCAATTTTTGATTTTTTTCGCCAATTTTTAGATCTGCTTACAAGGGATTATACGACGATCTGCTCTATAGGCTTCGATCTCCTTCGATCTTCTCTTCTTCTTCATCGTCTGGGGCAGTCTTCAAGGTGAGATTTTTTTTCAAAATTTTATTGTTGGTTGGTTTTTGATTTCTAGATGAATTGGGATGAGAGATATCGCGTGCATTGTGGGTTTGAGGGATCGCTTGATTGGAAAGATGCGATTTTTCACAATTTTATTTTTTTATCTGACATATTTTTCGGAATGCATCAGTGACTTCTGAAACAATGAAGAGCCAGGCCAAAAAAAATCAGAAAATATGCCAATAAACTAACCTGTAAACTTACTTCCAAATTGTTTCATTAGAATGGTAGAATAATGATTCTTCTCGGGCCTTTGTTAAGCATGTTGACACTTTGGGCATACAAATTTTGTTGCATCCAACCGTTGAATAAATTTTATACCCTTTGAAACTGATTAATTTTTAAATAGCGAAATGTTTTTGTACTGATTAACATAGATGCCGAGTGGATTTTTTATGAATGTATTTTGGGAATGTATTTCAGGGCAAATGGTTTGCTAAAGATCAGAAATTTTTATGAGCCATTATCAATTGTGCAGATTATCAAAATTAGTCTTGGTAAATTAGTATTGGATTGTTAATGAAATGGTGTTCTACAAATGCACCATGTTATTGTTTTTGGATAACACTTCTATTTGGATATTAATCACATTGGAACATTATCCACAACCGATCACAACAATGATGAGATCATTGCAAAGATGGGTCGGCGTCTTCATGCCCTCTTCCGTTTGGGATTCTTGCTCATTGCTGCTACTCTTCTACACTGCAACAATCATCCATGTGCTTAATTAATCAACAATTTATTGATCATTTTTTGTTATAACTAAACACATACGTATATTTCCATTGATTCTTCTCTTTCTCAATGTAGAGCAATCAAGCACTAATGCATCCAAGGAGAGGTCTAGACGTGGGCTCGCTGCTTTACAAGCTGCCGACCATTGATTCTTCTTCTTGTTTTGTATATGATCATGAATTCTTAATTTTTTGAACGGTAAACAAATGTACAGAAGTTTAACTGAAGCATCATTTTCCTTCATGAACACAAGAATGCTAGCAGTAGTTTCTCATCAAAAAAGACAGGACTACAATAAAGACTAGCAATGCAACATACCAACATATTATCAACCAACATAATTTTGGTTCAAACCTATCATCGGTAATTTTGGCCAGTATGCAGTCTACAATCTTTTTTTGTCCGGTTCTAAGCCTTGAATTTGTGTGTTCTAATATTTGTACAGAGTAATGTTTGTACAGAGTACATACAATGCTTCGAATATAAATGCTTCGTTCTGTCTTTCTCATCGATTTATATCTTGTTTCATTTAATCCGGTCATAAATATAACAAATTTGTCGTTTTGTGATCAGGATGGTATAAATCCGAGTATTAATTTAACTATGACATGTTTGTTGTATTATTCTTAATGTTTTATTGTAGGCCCAATGGACAGGCCCAAAGCCCTCTTTAAACCCATTTGGGCATTCTAAAAAAGCCCATTTGGGCTTTGGGCCGGCCCAAAAGCCCGTCCATTTCAATTGGCCATCTATTTGGCCCGGCCCGGCCCGACCCGACACTAGGGATGAGAATGAGCCGGGTCGGGCCGAGCCAAATAGATGCCCAATTGAAATGGGCGGGCTTTCGGGCCGGCCCAAAGCCCAAATAGGCTTTTTTAAGAATGCCCTGATGTTTTAAAGAGGGCTTTGGGCCTGCCCATTGGGCCTCTAATAAAATTGCAATAAAACATTAAGAATAATACAACATGTCATAGTTAAATTAATACTCGGATTTATTTATACCATCCTGATCACAAAACGACGAATTGGTCATATCTATGATTGGATTAAATGAAACAAGATATAAATCGATGAGAAAGATAGAACGGAGTATTGTATATACTCTGTATAAACATTGTGCAAACATTACTCTGTACAAATATTAGAACACACAATTTCAAGGCTTAGAACAGAACAAAAAAAGATTGTAGACTGCATACTGACCAAAATAACTGATGATAGGTTTGAACCAAAATTATGCTGGTTGATAATATGTTGGTATGTTGCATTACTACTCTTTATTGTAGTCCTGTCTTTTTTGATGAGAAACTACTGCTAGCATTCTTGTGTTCATGAAGGCAAATGAAACTACTGCTTCAATTAAACTTCTGTACATTTGTTTATCATTCAAAAAATTAAAAATTCATGGCAAATACAAAACAAGAAGAAGAATCAATGGTCTGCAGCTTGTAAAGCAACGAGCCTGCGTCTAGACCTCTCCTTGGATGCATTAGTGCTTGATTGCTCTACATTGAGAAAGAGAAAATCAATGGAAATATACGTATGTGTTTAGTTATAACAAAAAATTATCAATAAATTGTTGATTAATTAAGCACATGGATGATTGCTGCAGTGTAGAAGAGTAGCAGCAATGAGCAAGAATCCCAAACAGAAGAGGGCATGAAGATGCCGACCCATCTTTGCAATGATCTCATCATTGTTGTAATCAGTTGTGGGTAATGATCCAATGTGATTAATATCCAAATAGAAGCGTTATCCAGAAACAATAACATGGTGCATTTGTAGAACACCATTTCATTAACGATCCAATACTAATTTACCAAAACTAATTTCGATAATTTGCACAATAGATAATGGCTCAAAAAAATTTCTGATCTTCAGCAAACCATATGCCCTGAAATACATTCACAAAATACATTCATAAAAATTCACCCGGCATCTATGTTAATCAGTACAAAAACATTTCACTATTTAAAAATTAATCAGTTTCAAAAAGTATCAAATTTATTCAACAGTTGGATGCAACAAAATTTGTATGCACAAAGTGTCAACATGCTTAACAAAGTCCTGAGGAGAATCATTATTCTGCCATTCTAATGAAACAATTTGGAAGTAAGTTTACAGGTTAGTTTATTTGCATATTTTCTAATTTTTTTGCCTGGCTCTTCATTGTTTCAGAAGTCACTGATGCATTCCGAAAAATATGTCAGATAAAAAAATACAAAATTGTGGAAAAATCGCATCTTTCCAATCAAGCCATCCCTCAAACCCACAATGCACGCGAAATCTCTCATCCCATTACTCCATCCAGAAATCAAAAACCAACGAACAATAAAATTTTGAAAAAAAATCTCACCTTGAAGACTACCCCAGACGATGAAGAAGAAGAAGAGATCGAAGCCTATAGAGCAGATCATACGTATAATCCCTTGTAAGCAGATCTAAAAATTGGCGAAAAAAATCAAAAATTGGTCAAACCCCCCTAAATAGATGGCGAGAGACTGAAAACCGTGCTACCTTTGTTGGGCGAGGCTGCGAGCAATTAGGGTTCTCGAAATTCTTTGGAGAGACAGCGAGCAGCTAGGTTGTTCTTCGATTTTGGTGGGCGAGACGGCAACCGACGGAGGAGTATTTGTATCTCCAGCTACGGTTTTCTTCGACCACGTGATTTCAGAAGAAAAGAGCTCACAAATAATTTCGGGCAAAAATAGCCCGCAAATAATTTCGGGCTTCCGCCCCTTACATTTAGGCGGCCCAATCGGGCTTTTGGGCAGCCAGAGTATTTATAAAAAAGTTTGGTTTCGGGCTTTGGGTGGCCCGATACCCATTTAGGTATGATTTAATACTGGGTTTCGGGCCAGCCCGATAGGGCAGCGGGCTGGCCAGCGCCCATTCTCTTGACTAGTATAGAGGGGGAAGCGGCAAAATAATGGAGATGAGGGATATGTTGTTTTGTGGTGCTGCAAAAGTCTCCACAGCATAGTCATTTTGGGCCCCTAGCATTATTGAGGTTGTTGGGGACTTGAAGATGATTGAAGGCATTTGTTGCCGTTTCTTTTGGCCACTGACAGAGTGAGTAAAGAGTGTAGATGCAGCTGGAAAAGTTAGTGAAGGTGTGAATCAATTAGTGAGGTAGCTGTCCTCCTTTTTTCCAGTGAGCAGAGAGGGCTTGCTATCTTGGTTTTCAGAGAGAAGAAAAGAGCCGTGTTGTGTTCTTCAGAGCCTGCTGCTGCCATCCATTTTCAGAGGTGAGAAAGTGTGAGAGCTTTAGAGAGCATAAAAGAATGTAGATCTTCTAGTGTCTCTTTCTCTTCTTCTTCCTTTGAGAGATTTGTGGGGACTTGGAATTGCCAAGTTGTTACTCACAAGAGTGTGAAGAAGAAGGCGTTGTTGTAAGCTCGTGTGTTCTTCTTGATTAGTATTGGATCATCTTGGAATACTGGAGTAGGTTGTTTGCGACCGAACCAGGGTAAAATCCTCCGCCTCATTTATTTTCTGCTTGTTGAGTTTGTCGCATTTCGTTTACTAATTTGCTTACACAAGATCCGAAGATGGATTGGTTATTTGGCTTATTGTGTGACCCATTTTTTCAAGCTTTAGCTCCCTAGCTAGTTGTTAGGGCTTGTTCTGTGGGGTTCCAACGGTTTTTTATCAACGAGTGGTATCAGAGCTCTCGGTTGTTTGTGGAGAAATTGAGTAGCGAAGATGGTTAGTTTTGCAATACTCAACATTGAGAGGTTCACCGGCCGTAATGATTTTAGGTTATGACAGTCGAGGGCGAAAAATTATTTGAGGCAGTCGAAATGTTTTCAGATTATGTTTGATACAGAAAACATTGATAAGGATGTGACGACATCACAGAGGGTCGAGATGGAGAGAATAGCATATATCGCCATCTAGCTATCGTTAGTCGACACTGTCTTAAGAGAGGTGTTGGACGAGGCTACGACCAATCATATGTGGAAGAAGCTAGAGGGGTTGTATATGAAGAAATCCTTTACAAGCCGCATCTACTTATTACAGCAGCTATACACTCTGAAGATGAAGTCCGGATCGGCGGTAAAAGACCACATAGATGAGTTGAATCGGATTGTGATGGAGTTGCAAAGAATAGATGTCAAGATCGAAGATGAGCAACAAGCGATGATCTTGTTATGTTCGTTGACTGAGGAGTTCTCCCAATTTGTTCGGTTCATGATTTATGGACGAACGACGCTCACTGTGGAAGAGGTGAAGGCGGCGCTTCATACCGAGATGCTATGTGAGAAGGTCCAAGGTAGAGACTTTGGTGGAAACCGCGATGAAGCATTGCATGTGAGAGGGAGGCATGACATGAGAGGAGGTCAAGGCCACTTCAAGAAGGACCGCTCGAAGTCCTAGCATTCCCGTGATAGGAAGAACAGCTCATGTTTCATATGCAAGCAGAGATGCCATTGGAGGAACCAATGCCCCCAATAGATTTGGGAAGAAAGACAAGGAAGCTTCCGGTTCCGCTTCCTTAGGAGGTCAAGGCCAATTCAAGAAGGACCGCTTGAAGTCCTAGCATTCCCGTGATAGGAAGAACAGCTCATGTTTCATATGCAAGCAGAGATGCCATTGGAGGAACCAATGCCCCCAATAGATTTGGGAAGAAAGACAAGGAAGCTTCCGGTTCCGCTTCCTTAGGTTTGGAGGACAAGCATATCTGTGATGACAGAGGCCACGGTGAAAAGGATAGAGATCTAGAGATATTCGCAGTGGGGGTGTCCGGTAAGGCACACGTTGCATGGTTGATGGACAGTGGGTGTTCTTTTCATATGACTCCACATCAGAGTTGATTTTCCACTTACCATTCCTAAGAAGACAGGGGCTTTATTCTCATGGGGAACAAGGCGGCATGTAAGACCGCAGGTATTGGAACTGTCCGGATCAAGATGCACGATGGCATAATGCGTACCCTAGCAGATGTGAGGCATGTCCCCGATCTTCGAAAGAGCTTGATATCCATCGGTGTGTTGGACAATGTTGGATGCAAGTCAGTTGTAGAGAATTGCCAGCTGATGGTATCCAAAGGAGCCATGGTTATGATGAAGGGAAGAAAGATAGTGAATCTATATGCCCTACAAGGTACCACAGTAGAAGGCGAAGCCGATGCCATCTCTACTAGCTCGAGTGACAGAGATTCAGCGAAGTTATGGCATTATCGTTTGGGTCACCCATGTGATAAGACCCTCGATATTCTCCGCCGAAGAAAATTGATTGGGCTTGTGATGAGTGTGGAGTTTTGTGAAAGCTGTGTCCGGGAAAAAGACAAAGGTGCAGTTTAACACGGGGATGCACACTAGCCGAGGTCCGCTAGATTACATTCATTCCGATGTGTGGGGGCCGTGTCATGTAGCATCAGGAGGTTGGGCTAGGTACTTTGTCCTCTTCATCGATTTATTATTCTCGAAAGGTTTGGATGTACTTGATGAAGACAAAAGATCAAATCTTTGGGATGTTCAAGCAATGGCTTGCGATGGTTGAAAAGCAAACTGGCAAGGCGGTGAGAGTCCTTAGATCCGACAACGGAGGTGAGTACACCTCGAGGGAGTTCACATGATTTTGCAGATCACATGGGATTCTACGTCATTTTACTACACCAAGGAATCCTCAGTCGAACGGGGTTGTAGAGAGGATGAACATGACGTTGTTAGAGAGAGTGTGATGCTTGAGGCACTCGACTGGTTTGGTGAAGGAATTTTGGGGTGAGATACTTACTACCGCCGTGCACATGTGAATAGAGTTCCGTCGGCGGCGATTGACTACCAAATTCCGGAAGAGAAGTGAAGTGGGAAAATTGGTGACTACTCTTACATACGCATCGTTGGTTGCCCGACATGTGCACATGAGAGGGGAGACGGGTTGGATCTGAGGGCCAAGAAGTACATTTTTCTCGAATATGGCGATGGTGTGAAAGGATATCGTGTGTGGGACCCGGTGGGCTAAAAGGCGCTCTTAAGTAGGCATGTCACTTTCGATGAGTCTACGATGCTCAGGGCGAAGCATACTCATTGGAAGGGGGACGAGTCACCTGAGGAGGTCGCGCCAGAGACGATTGATCTCCCGATCCCATTCCAGAGGCGACCCAGCAAGGAGCCGATGGTCGAGGTCGCCGTTGCAGGACATGATGATGTCCATGTTGAGGACCATATGCAGACACCAGTCCAAGCTCAGGTACGTGATGAATTTGTTGCAGATGAGGTGCAGAGGTCCAAGCGAACCAAGAAGGCACCCGAGAGAGTTGGAGCTTGGGGTTACACGTCGTTCTCCTTTAACGACATGGCGTCGTATGCCTTAAACATTGAGCACGAGGAGCCTATGACATACGGTGGAGCCATTAGCTCGAGTGATGTGGTGAACTGGCAAGGAGCTATGGAGAAAGAGATGGAGTCTCTCCACCACAAAGACACGTGGGAGTTAATGGCTCTATCACATGAGAAACATGCCATTGGATGTAGGTGGATCTACAAGGTCAAAGAAAGCTCGATCGAAGATGGTGGTGATGTACGGTACAAAGCAAGGCTAGTAGCCAGGGGTTTTACACAGAGGAATGGAGAGGACTACAATGAGATATTTTCTCCAGTGGTGAGAGACACTTCCATTCGTGTTTTGTTGGCCCTAGTAGCATCCATAGACATGGAGTTGGAGCAACTCGATATCAAGACTGCTTTTCTGCATGGTGACTTGGATGAAGAGATTTACATGCACCAACCAGATGGGTTCGTGGTTGAAAGCAAGGAGAGGATGGTCTGCAGGTTGAGGAAATCCTTGTACGGGTTGAAGCAGTCATCAGACGGTGGTACAAGCGAGTTGATAGCTTTATGATGAGTGTTGGATTTGAGCGGAGCGTGAAGGATCAGTGTGTATATGTGCGCACATTGGATGATGGCTCGCGCAGCTACCTCCTACTTTATGTTGACGACATGTTGATTGCTTCTTCAAACATGTCGGAGGTCAAGAAGCTAAAGGTGAAGTTGGGCAAGGAGTTCGATATGAAGAATTTGGGCCCGTCGAAGAAAATCCTAGGGATGAAGATATCCCGGGGTAGGAGGAAGGGTGAGTTGAGATTGTCACAGAAGGGATATATTAAGAAGGTGCTCGTCTGTTATGGAATGGAGAGCGCGAAGCCCGTGGGAAAACCTTTTGGAGCTCACTTTCAGCTTTCGGCATTGCATTCGTCGAGCACCGAGGATGAGAAGAAGGCTATGTCTCAGGTGTCATATGCTAGTGCAGTTAGGAGTTTGATGTACGCGATGGTTTACACGCATACAGATATTGCACAAGCCGTGTGAGTAGTGAGTAGATATATGGCGAACCCAGGCAAGGAGCATTGACAGGCCGTCAAGTGGATATTGCGATATCTGCGAGGCACAATTGGTGTCGGTTTGCACTTTGGCAGAGGTAACAGTGTGGTACTGACAGGGTACTGTGATTCTGATTATGCTAGCGACAAGGATAGGCGGAGATCGACCACAGGTTACGTTTTTACGTTGGGCACCGTAGCGGTGTCGTGGCGATCAGTCCTACAGTCGGTGGTTGCGTTGTCGACCACGAAGGCCGAGTTGATTGACGCAGTGGAAGCAGTGGAGGAGGCCAAGTATTTAAGATGTTTACTAGAGGATTTGGGGTTGCCGCAGAGATTGTCGTTGGTTTTCAGCGATAGTCGGAGTGTTATTCATCTAGCGAAGCATCAGGCTTACAGTTTGAGGACAAAGCAATTAGAGGTACGTGATTGCTTCCTAGAGAAGGAGAGTAAGCAGATAGAGCTTCAGAAGGTCCCAACTGAGAAGAACCCCACAGACATGTTCACCAAGCCCGTTCCCGCCATCAATCTCAAGACTTCCTTGAGCTTGATCTGTTTGGCTTAAGTGTGGCACCGAAGGGTGTGGATTCCGAGATAATGAGGAGGTCCGTGGAGTAACCATGAAGTTTTAATCAAGGTAGAGCTTGTATGGAGTGCTGGAGATTTTTGTAGTAAGGTAGAGTGTTGTTTTGTGGTGTTGCAAAAGTCTCCACAGCATAGTCATTTTGGGCCCCTAACATTATTGAGGTTGTTGGGGACTTGAAGATGATTGGAGGCATTTGTTGCCGTTTCTTTTAGCCACTGACAGAGTGAGTAAAGAGGGTAGATGCAGCTGGGAAAAGTTAGTGAAGGTGTGTGTTTCGGGTCAGATCCGCCAACAATGAGATTTATTTGTTACTGAGAATCACGGGTACAATGATTACAAGTTTTTGGCTAACGGCGAGGTTTGCACGGCTCAGAACTCGCTTCGAGTGTGAAGGGTTCAAGGTCGCCTAGAGGTCGTTGTCTCCCGATAGCTGATACGAGCTTCCTGCGAGAATAGCAACTCGTCAGAAAGGCAGGGCTGTCTGTCTGTCCGTAGCATCTCCGATGCTTAAGTCAGCAAGTGACGTGAAATGTATGCGTCGGGCACGCTTGGCGATCGTAAGACGGATCGGCGAAGCGTGGCGAGCTTATGAAGAAGCCGCAGATATATGGAAGATACCCGACCTTTAATATGGGAATGAGTTAGAGGTTTTAACGGACCAACCCCCTCCATGGAGGCAGGAGGGGGTATTTATAGGGCTGAGAGGCTGTTGCTCGATATCCTGTCAGTTGTCGAATCAACCTAGCTGGCACTCGAGCGGTGAAGCGATTGGTTGGCGAGCTTTGTCAGAGATATTTTCCGCATTAATGGTGTCAGATGGTGTCAGGTGCATTAAGGAGACGTGAGGGACGGCCATCAGTTCTCACCCTTAACCTCTGGCATTAACAGAGGGGAGGTGAGCCTACGTCACACTGACAGAGATATTTATGCCTGACCGCTCTCGGGGGCAAGCCAAGCTCGGCGACCAAGCTCGGCTCCTCCGGACGGTGCTTCTTGTTGGAGGGTAGGTGAGCCTATCCTCGACACGACGAGCTTGACGGTCGGACGGGCGAGCTTCCCTGGTTGACCTTGGAGGCAAGTTAGTGGCGGGGAGAGGCGAGCTTCCCTGAATTGAGGTGATCTTCCGATCGGGCTAGTGCACCTTCCAGGGGGTCGGTGAGGTGTTCGCCTGGGCCCCTAGTGCATGCGGGCCTCAATTTCATGGGTCGGCCTTAAGGTCGTAACAATTGTCCCCGTCATTCAAGCTCGACGCGGCAAGCCCAGCTTCGGTTTGGATGACGAATCGTACTCCTACTGGATGAAGGCTGGTCAGCAGCATTCAATGAGACCTGACTGCCGAATCCCAAAAGTGATGATGGCGATCCGATGACGGGGAGAGTTCGAGGCGTACGTTCGCTGAGAAGATGACGCGTGGCTGAGGTGATTTGGGGAGAATTCGAGGCGCCAGCTCAGACCCGCTCGGATCTCGTCACGTGGCCCACGTCAGACGGTTGTGATCGCCCGCCTCCTCCTATAAATAGAGACGGAGAGGGGGAGGGAGCGGGAGAAGGGTTTACCTGAATTTTCGAAACTTCAGCTTTCCCCCTTTCATTGCCAAGAACAGCTGCCGTCGACCGTCGTCGTCCGTTCGTTCGCCAGAGCTCCGTTCGTCTGTTCTGCTTTAGGTACACTCTCGATCCAATCGATGTCTTCGTCTGCTTCTTCCGCTGCTTCTTCCTCTTCCAATGTCCACGTCGAACAACACCTCGGGGAGGTTGATGGAGGTGACGCCACCGAGTCGGAACCGGTGGCGTCGGAGACGCCGTCAATGTCCTGGCCGGGACAGCGGGATGGAGACACTGCAGTTGAACATGCCGTCGCTTCATCGTCGGTGATCAGGAGGGACCCTAAGAAAGAGAATGCGCCCAAGTTGACCGCCAAGGTTGCCAAGGCCGCCATGGTCGCAGGCAGCGGCAGGGCCACGGCCGCGGTCCCTGCAAGAATCCTGGCCCAAATGTCTCAGCTGTTGCCCTCCGCGATCCCTGAGATCTGCGCCAAGTATATCCGGGGCCCCTACACAGTCCGCCTCCCCGATCTCAGCGAGCGGGTTTGCTTTCCAAGGGACTACGAGGTCAGCGTGTACTACCCGACCTTCGCCCTGGGGCTCTGCTTCCCGCTCCATCCCTTCCTTTTTCTCGTCCTCCATTTCCTCGAACTCCCTATCTTTCAGTTGATGCCGAACTCAATCAGCGCGATGGTCGACTTTCTCATCCTCTGTTCCACCCACGGGATAAGTCCGACGCTGCCACTCTTCCACTACTTCTTCGAGGTGAAGAGGAAGAGGAATACTACTATGTCTGTGCGAAAAGGGTCCGACTTCTCGTTCTCGAGCTGTCGGGCAAAGTGAGGGACTGGAAGGAGAGATTTGCCTTTGTCTCGACTCCGGCGGACTTGGCTCTGGGGTCGAACTGGGGGACTATGAATTCCTCAGTGAATGCCAAAGTGGTCCTAGAGGGGAGCGACCTGGAGAACGCCAAAATTCTAGAGGAGATCCCAAAGGAGAGCAGGGTATTCAAAGACCTGGTCGCGGACAAGATGATCGACAAGCACGGCTGGTTTGAAGGTACTCCGAGTTTCGCGAACAACTTCTGAAATGCTCACCCGGATTTGTTTTCTTTTTGCAAGCGCGATCATGAGCATGTCAATGGATGAGGTGATGAAGATGGCGAAAGAGGCATCGTCGAAGCAGCCGTCGAGCAAGGGCAATGGCCAGCAGCCCGCCTCAAGGAGCTCGACACAGGCCGGGCAAAAGCGGAGTCTGGAGACGGTCGCCACCGCTCGGGCCGAGAAAGGGGAGCAGATCAAGAAATCAAGGGAGGAGCATGTGGCCAGAGCTCATACTTCCCGCACGAGCGAGGCGGCAGCGGGCGGACTGGTCCACCTCTACCTGGAGGAGCCCGCGGTCAGCCCTGTGGCCGTTGAGTACCAAGGCCAGCCGATCGGCGCCACTAATGCCATCTCCATTAGTTCAGCCGCCCCACTGAGACCCCCGACGGTGCCGATCACTACAAGCCGACCTGTAGTTGCAACCTGACCCTATGGGTGTCCGTCGTCCGGGCTGGGGAAGCCGGGCCATTCGAGCTGTGAGGCCGCACTGGCCACCTTCAAGTCGACGAAGGAGGCGGTTCTCGCCATTCCGCCGGAGACGATCGTCGCGCTGCGCTACCAGTTGGGGGCCCATGAGTCCGTCTTCGACAAGGCCGATGTGACGACCCGTCTTGCGGAGAATAGCGTGCTACCGAGGGACCGAGAGTCACTGTTGAATGTTGGTGCTGAACGCCTCTGCGCCATGGCCGTCTGGCATAGCATGCAGGTTCGTCGCCCTTCGCCTAAGATGCCTGACTTCTTCTTTTTCCGATACACATATGATTTTTGATCCTCTTTGTAGGCGGTCGCCGCTCTGGTGTCTCTCCAACAACACACGTTGGAGGTAAACCGGCTCGAGGAGATGCTTGGGAGGAAGGCGGTCGCCCTCAAGGACACCGACGCGAAGCTGAAGGACGCCATCCAGAGGCTGGCGAAGGTCCGGGGGGATTATAAGACCGAGAAAGACGAGACCGCCAGGCTGGACAAGGCCGTCGGGGAGTTGCAGGAGAGGGTCCGCGAAGAAGAGGCCCGGAGGGTCGCAGCCGAGAAGCTCCTGGCCTCGGAGAAAGAGGCAACCGTGACAAAGATCGCCAAGCTGGAGCAGCAGAACGCTAAGCTGACGAAGGTCGACCTAGATAAGGTCATAGTACAAGTCGTTCTCCAGTACCAGACCAGCGAGTTTGTCCCCGCCTTGACGGCCATGAGGGCGGAGGGCTTCGACGACGGTCTGGAGGCCGGCTTCGAGAGGGCCAAGGCGAGGTTGGGGAAGCTCTACCCCAACATGAAGGTCGACTTCGCCCAGCTATCAGCGGCATCCGATGCCGAAGCAGAGGCTTCTACTGCCTTTAAGGCCAAGGTGGCGGAGATACCGGCCGGTGGCAACCATGGAGGCGACCAGGCGAACTCACAGGTCTCAGAGGGCGGCAGTCAATGGAGTGGTGGCCAAGTCCAGGCACCATAGTCTGGTGCAAGAATGTATGGACGGACCTGAGGCCGAGCCTGGAGTCTTTTTTTGATCCTGAGATGTAAAAATTTAAAGAAAATAAAATTGAAATTTTTTGCTCACTATCGTTGTTCATTGTGCTCGTTCTACGACCTGTGCCTTTGTATGTGTATGCTCCCAACATTCTGTCATTGACGAGCTTAAGGCTGAGGAGAAGTAGAATGTTGTAGAGTCGCATGTCCGCTCCGGGTCTAGTGACGAGCTACCGAGGGGGACGATAGCTGCCCTGGAGGTCTTTGAGAGGGCGGGTATTGGACCGCCGGCGACCCCGCATGTCCGCTCCGGATCTGGTGGCGAGCTGCCGAGGGGGACGATAGGGAGGAGCCGACCCCGCGGCCTCTGTTGGTGGGCGAGCTGCCCGGATGTCTTTGAGAGTGTAGGTATTGGGCCGTCGCCGACCCCGCGGTCTCTGTAATCGGGCGTTGGGCCGTTGCCGATCCCGCATGTCTGCTCCGGATCTAGTGGCGAGCTGCCGAGAGGGGACGATAGGGAGGAGCCGACTCCGCAGCCTCTGATGGTGGGCGAGCTGCCCCTTAGGTCCTTGAGACTGTTGGTTGTCTTGCAAAGGCTTGTGCTTCCTAACGTATAGCCGACCTTCGCCGAGGCGCTCTTAGCTTTTAGGGGAGGGCTAAAATGCAAATTCAGACAACTTACTGAGTGTACAAACGCATCAGTTTATTAAAGATTTTGACTGAATATACAAGTGCATTTATTGAAAATATTTGAGCAAATGCTCGGCATTCCAAGAATGGGCAGCTCCTCGCCCTCCCTGGTCGTCAAAATGTACGTCGTCGGTCCCACGACGTCTGTTATGATATAGTGGCCGTCCCACTTTGCGGATAGCTTACCTCGGCGGCCGATCTCGGGTCTGAAAGTGGCGTCCCTAAGGACGAGGTCGTCGACTCTGAAGCTCCGCTTCCTGACTCGGGAATAGTAGAACCTCGCCATCCTTTGGCTGTGCTTGATCAAACTTGTTAGCGCACGGTCCCTTACCATGTCGTCGAGCTCAATATTGATGTCAAGGCCATCTTCATTGGCAGGGCCGGCCCTGACCCAGGGCAGCCGCCCAAGGCCCCAAGGTCTAGGGGGCCCAATTTTTTTATATTGGGACATTTTAACTTAATACTTATAAAAAAACAAACCAAACCATAAACTCCCTTCACATTCTCACAGTAACCGACGCCTCAAGAGTCAAGGCCCTCAACCTGTCTTCCACCAACTTTGCACAATAACCGAAGAAGCAATCAAGCAAATTATAAATTATTAAATTTTTTAATGAAAACTCTTCACACACCCCTCTGGCCCTATTAATAAATTAGTAAGGTTTGTTTAAGACTTTAAGTTCTCTTCTCTCTGTCGTTTGGATTATAAAGGTATGGACTTTTAAATTATTTTTTATCTCACAATTGCAAGTTTCCTTGTACGGTTGTACCGAAGCTTTGCACAGGCGACTTCAGGCCCTTCCTTCAGTTCCTTGTTGACTGTTGAGGTAATCACTACTTAGAATTGCAAGTTTAGTTATTTTTTAATTATTTTTTTAATCTTTAATTCGCAATTGCCGTTTGGATTATAAAGGTTCTCCATGTTGTTTTGAATCTTTTGATGTATGCTCTTTTTTAAAAAAGCTTAATTCGGTATGAAGTTTCTATATTTGGCATTATTTGAATTTTGATTTATATGATTATATCTATGTCATTCCGTGTTAGCGCCTGCCTCATTGGAAGGCGATGAGTCCTCAGGAGGGTTCAAGGTCTCAAAGCATATAATCCCTTCGAAGCAATCATCCAATCCCATTCAGGCCATTCTACTAAGAACTTTAGCAGCATGAACCTTATCACCGTTCGTGATTATCTGTTTTTAATCCAATCAATTTAGTCGTTATGATTTATGAAACCAGAGTTCAGTTTCTATTTGTTAATCCAATAGAAACTTTAGCAGCATGAACCTTATCAATTTTAAAAAAATTATATTTAAAGGGACCAAATTTTTAACTCGCACTGGGCCCAAATTTTTAACTCGCCCTGGGCCCCAATATCTTCAGGACCGGCCATGTTCATTGGCTTCTTCATTGAAGTATTGGAGCCGGAGAGATTCCTCGCCGACCACCACCGGGAAGACGGCCATCGTCCCATAAGCTAGCATGAAGTGGATCTCGCCGGTTGACGCTTTGTATGCTGTGCGGTAGGACCAAAAGATGTTGGTAGTTCGTCAGGCCAAAACCCAGGGGCGCTGCCGACCTTCTTCAACGGCTCCATGATGCACTTGTTCGCTGCTTTGGCGAGGCCATTGCACTGCGGATGCGCCACGGAGGGGAAATGAAGGTTGATGCCCCAATCAGAACAGACGCCCTTAAAGTCTGCAGAGTCGAATTGCTTCCCTTTGTCCGTCACTATGGAGCGAGATACCCCGAAGCGACATATAATTGACTTCCAGACGAAGTTCTTCATGTCCACACAGATGATGCGCGCCAGCGGCTCTGCCTCGATCCATTTAGTGAAATAGTCGTCGACGACGAGAAACTTCCTCCCTCATGCTGCCATGGGAAACGGGTCGAGGATGTCGAGCCCCCACTTGGCGAACGGGACCGGGCTAAGGATCGGGATCAGATCAGCGGGCGGGGCTGTCGTATGTTTGAAAAATATTTGGCACTCCCCGCACCGCTTGACGTAATTGGTTGCGTCCGACACCATGGTCGGCCAATAATAGCCTTGCCGGATCGCCTTGTGCGCCAGCCTCCGTAGTGATTCCCGCAGAGCCCTTCATGGATCTCACGGACGACCTCCTCCGCCCTCCTTGGCCCAAGGCACTTCAGATAGGGCAAGACGTCGTATTTCGCGCGGCGCTTTCGGTAGAGCACGCCGCTGAAGATCACGAACGTCAAAGCCCTCCTCTCGATCTTTTGTGCCTCCAGTCTGTCCTCTGACAAGGCTACGCTCTTCAGGTAGGCGACGATCGGGCTCATCCAGGACTGCTCCCGGTCGACGCATAGCAGCTCGCCCTCCCCCAGGCTTGGTGTCAGTAAGTTCTCGATATAAATGGCTTTCCCAATCTCATTCGGAGAAGAGGATGCCAGTTTCGACAGGGCGTCGGCGTGAAGGTTGTTCGACCTTGGGAGATACTGGACCGCAGCCTTCTTGAATTTGAGTAGCTCGGCACGGGCGCACTTTAGATACAGCTTCATCAGATCTTCCCTTGCATTGAAGCTGCCTTCAATTTGCTGGACAACGAGCCTTGAGTCACTGATTAACAGCACATTCGTCGCCCCCAGCGCCCAGCAGAGCTTCAGCCCATTGATAGCGGCCTCGTACTCCGCCACATTGTTGGTCGCCGAGAAGTTGAAGTGAAGTGCGTACTCCAGCAGGCTTCCCTCCGGGGTCTTGATCACGATGCCGGTTCCGCTTCCCGATCCCGTGGCCGACCCATCAATATAGACGATCCACAACTCGCCTCCGGAATGCGCAGAAGTAGATGGAGGATTCTCTTCGACGAGCTGTTGATGTTGTGCGTCCGGTTGGGCGTCGGGCACTGCACCGTCAATCTCTTCGATTGTGCACTCCGCCACGAAGTCTGCCAACGTCTGACCCTTGATCGCCGCTCTGGACTTGTAGATGATGTCGATCTCGCTGAGCTCGACACTCCATTTTAGCATTCTGCCCGACCTCTCCAGCCTCCTCAAGTTCTTCTCAAGCGGCAAGTTTGTGTAGACAACGATGGAATGCGCTTGGAAGTAGGGCCGGAGCTTCCTCGCTATTAGTATTAGGCAATAGGCGACCTTCTCAATCGGGCTGTAGCGGGTCTCCGCCTCCCAGAGCACCCGGCTTGCATATTAGATCGGCCTCTAAATCTCACCTTCCTCTTTGATTAGGACCAAGCTAACAGCTTCTTCGGTGGCAGCGAGATAGAGGCCGAGTTGCTCTCCTTCCTCCAGCTTAGCGAGCAGTGGCGAGCTCTGCAGATAGGCTTTAAGCTCGCCGATGGCTTGGGCACAGTTGTCATCCCATTCCACTTCCTTCCTCACACCCTTCCTCACGTCGAGGCCCTTCCACAAGATTTTGAAGAACAGGAGTGACCTCTCAGCGGATTTCGACAAGAACCTCCCCAGTGCGGCGATCCGGCCATTCAGTTTATGCAAATCTCTGATCGTTTTTGGCTCGCTCATGTTGATGATGGAGGATATTTTGTCGGGATTAGCCTCGATTCCTCGCTTCGTGATCATGAAGCCGAGGAATTTCCAAGACTGAACGCTGAAGATGCACTTCGACGGGTTGAGCTGCAGATTGCCGCACTTTCTGGAAGGTCTCCTCAAGATCGGCAAGGTGATCCTCGGCCTTCTTGGACTTCACCAGCATATCACCAATGTACACCTCCAGATTCCTACCGACCTGGGGGTGAAAGATCTTGTTCACCATCCGCTGATATGTCGCCCCGGCGTTCTTCAGGCTGAAAGGCATCTTGGTGTAGCAGAACGTCCATCGATCAGTGATGAACGACGTCTTCTCCTCGTTGTGGGGGCGCCATTTGGATTTGATTGTAGCCAAAGAAGGCATCCATGAAGGTCAACAGCTTATATCCGGAGGCGTTGTCCACCAAATGGTAGATCCTTAGTAGCGGGAGCTATCTTTCGGGTATGCTTTGTTGAGGTCAGTGAAGTCCATGCACATCCGACATTTGCCGCTGGGCTTCTTCAACGTGACCACATTGACCAGCCACTCAGGGTAGCTCACCTCTCCAATGAATTTGGCTTCCAAGAGTCGCTCCACTTCCTCGCCCGCTGACTGTTTCTTCTCGCCTCATGCCCCCATCTTCTTCTGTCGGATTAGGCGTGCTTCGGAGTCGACATGTAGTTCATGGGCGATCACCTCTGGGTCGACTCCGAGCATGTCTGAGGGTGACCATGCAAAGATATCTGCATTCGCCCAGAGGAGGTCAATTAGACTCGCCCTCAGCTCCGCGGCAAGCTTCGTGCCGATCGACATTGTTTTGCCTGCTTCCTTCACTACCGGCACCTCCTCTACGTACTCCACTGGAGCAATTCGTTGATGAGCAAAGTCCTTCCGATCAGCAAGGCTTGCTCGGACATCTTGAATTTGGTGGAGCCAATGTAGCAGCTTCGGGAGAACTTTTAGGATCACCGCACCAGTCCAACTCCATGCGGAGTCTGGAACTTCACCATCTGATGCAGGGGAGAGGGGAGAGCTTCGACGGCGGTCATGTAAGGTCGCCCTATGATAACGTTGTACACCGAGGTGACGTCGACGACAACGAACTGCGTCATTCGAGTGACGACCTTCGGCCTCTCCCCCAATGTGACCGGCAGCGTGATCACTCCAACAATGGGCACCGAATGTCCAGTGAAGCCGACAGTCGGGCCTAGACACGGCTTCAGCTCTGCTGGTCCAGCCCCATCTTCTGAATCGCGGACAAGAACAGGATGTCGCACGAGCTGCCTGTGTCGACCAGGAGCCTGCTCACGATCGCCGGCCCGATGAGAGCTTCAATGACGATGACGTCCTCATGCGACAGCTCGACCCCCTCCAGGTCGTCATCAGAGAAGGAGATAGGGGGACGAACCTCTCTTCTCTGCTTTGCCCCCGTGCCGGAGTCCGCCGTCACGCCGACGCTGTTGTGCCACCCTGGGCTGGCCCGCCGCAAATTACATCCACAGCACAACCGGCTCGGGCCTATGGTGGGCCACTTGCTCGACGTCGTGGGTCGATTGATCAGGCCCTGCAGTTGCCCTTTTCCCGCGGTCGGGTCTCTCTGGGTCAACAAATCTCTGGAGATGCCCGCCCTAGATCAACCGCTCAATATCTTTCAGGGCGAAGCAGTCGTCGGTGTCATGGCCGTTGTCGCGGTGGTACCGACAATATTTCTGCATATTCTTCCCGCCGACTTTTTTCCTCATCTCCAGGGGCAGGTCTCTGAGAAGCCCGCTAGTTAGGGCCATCGCCATCACTTTGGTCAGGGGCATTGAGTCTGGTGTAATGTACCACCTCCTGTGCTCTTTCTGGCCCGTCTCTCAGAGCGGGGTTTCTGGGCGCGAAGAGCCCCCTCAGAGGTCCAGGGCGATCTTGCGCTCGGGGACCCCCTGGTCACGCCCTCGGGGGCGATCTTGGTCACGCCTCCTGTTGCGGTCCTGGTCGCGCCCTTGGGGGCATTCATCCCGCCTCGGCTGCTCACTGGGCCTTGCTTCAACACGAGGAGCTACGACGGGTGGGGCCTTCTTCACCGTCCCCAGTGCCTCCTCACTCAACATGAACTTCTCTACCCGAGCGAAGAGGGCGGGCGGATCTCGGAGCAGCGACGTATGAAGACTTCTGTTCGTCAGTCCCTTCTTGAAGGCCGCCATGAGGAGCTCGTCTCCGCAGCTCGTCATGCTGAGTCGCTCTTCTTAAAGCACTACAAGAAGTTGCGGATGGTCTCCCCCTCCTACTGGATCACCGCAAACAGATAGTCTGACGCTTTCTTCTTTCTCCACCCCGCCAGGGGTGGCAAAACTTCCGTGAGAGGTCGCCAAACGAATCAATGGAGCCATTGGACAAGCCGTTGTACCACTCCACCGCCGATTTCTTCAAGGTTATCCAGAAAGCTCGGCAAAGGAGGGCGTCACCTGCCCCATGAATCTACACAACTCCCTGGTATAGCTGCACATGCTCCAGGGGATCGCCAGAACCGTCATACAGTTCAATCTGAGGTAGCTTGAACCTATGAGGTACCGGGGTTGAGATCACCCTTTGGGTCAGCGGATTGGCTTCTTCGGTGCAGGGGGAGGTGTCGGTGACCTTCGAGAAATGTTCTTGTCGCTCCGATGTTCTCGTCGCTGGTTGGAACCGCCGGATGAGCCACCTCGACGCTCAGAGGCATTCCTCCCTCTCTCATGAGGGGTAGGACTGCGGTCGCGGCTCCTCTGCCACCCGTCTCCATGCCTAGGAGAGCGGCGATCTTGTCAGGGGCTCCTGCTACGATATTCGTGTCCTCCTCGCCTCGGGCTAGGCGATCTCCCGTGACGATAGCTTTCCACAAGATGGTCCAGCATGTCATTCTTCTGCACCATCGAGGCCGACGCCAGGGGGACTCGCTGGCTCCCCTCTTGAAGCCTCTCCCTTTCAGCATCGAGGAGGCGAAGCCGTCGAATGGGCGCTTCCTCCTCTAGTCGCCTCTGAAGAGCGGCATCCTCCTCCCTATTGATCTCCCTTTGCAGAGCGGATATCTCCGCTTCTTCGAACCACCTCTGTTGTGCTGCTTCTTCTTCATCTAATTGGGAGAGGAGGTTTCTCCTCACGTTGGGAGCTCGGAGGGGCCTTCCGTCCGTGGAGATCTCGCTTGCCTGGCAACGGTCCATTCCTCCATCATCTTGGTAAAGCTCTGAAAGCTCTTGTAGATGCCAAGGGCCGCATCCTGAATGGCCGCGACCGGCCCCTCGGGGGGTTGTTTCATCAGGGGAGTTTTCTCGGAGAATGGGGCTCTTTGGCCAAGGATGGCCTCAGAGTGTCGTTGATGATGGTCTCAAGCTGTCCTGTCCTCCTCGGAGGCGGAGGGGGTGTGACATCGGGCGACTTGCCGTGGCGAGAATTGCGGTGAGGACGTATGAAGCCTGACATGGGTGTAACCCTTGTTCCCACAGACGATGCCAATTGTTGCGGGTCAGATCCGCCAACAATGAGATTTATTTGTTGCTGGAAATCACATGTACAATGATTACAATCTTTTGGCTAACGACGAGGTTTGCACGGCTCAAAACTCGCTTCGAGTGTGAAGGGTTCAAGATCGCCTGGAGGTCGTCTAAGGTCGTCGTCTCCCGGTAGCTGAGGCGAGCTTACTGCAAGAAAGTAACTCGTCAGAAAGGTGTGTCTGGCTGTCAACCTATAGCCTCTCTGATACTTAAGTCAGCAAGTGACGTAAAATGTATGCGTCGGGCACGCTTGGCGATCTTAAGACAAATCGGCGAAGCGTGGCGAGCTTATGAAGAAAGCGCAGATATATGGAAGATGCCCGACCTTTAATTTGGGAATGAGTTAGAGGTTTTAACTGACCAACCCCCTCCATGGAGGCAGGAGGGGGTATTTATAGGGCTGAGAAATGGTTGCTCGCCATCCTGTCAGCTGTCGAATCAACCCAGCTGACACTCGAGTGGTGAAGCGATAGGTTTGCGAGCTGTGTCAGAGATATTTTCCGCATTAATGGTGTAAGATGGTTTCGGGTATATTAATGAGACGTGAGGGACAGCCATCAGTTCTCGCCCTTAACCTCTGGTATTAACGGAGGAGAGGTCAGCCTACGTCACCCTGTCAAAGATATTTATGCCTGGCCGCCCTTGGAAGCGAGCCAAGCTCGGTGACCAAGCTCAGCTCCTCCAGGCGGTGCTTCTTGTTGAAGGGTAGGTGAGCCTATCCTCGGTACGGTGAGCTTGACGGTCAGACGGGCGAGCTTCCTTGGTTGACCTTGGAGGCGAGCTAATGGCGGGGAGAGGCGAGCTTCCCTGGATTGAGGCAATCTTCCCCTCGGGCTAGTGCCCCTTCCGGGGGTTGGTGAGGTGTTCGCCTGGGTCCCTAGTGCATACGGGCCTCAATTTCATGGGCCGGCCTTAAGTCGTAACATTGTGAATCAATTAGTGAGGTTGTTGTCTTTCTTTTTCCAAGTGAGTAGAAAGGATTTGATGTCTTGGTTTTCAGAGAGAAGAGAAGAGCTGCGTTGTGTTCTTCAGAGCCTGCTGCTGCCGTCCATTTTAAGAGGTGAGAAAGTGTGAGAGCTTTAGAGTATATAGAAGAGTGTAGATCTTCTAGTGTGTCTCTTTCTCTTCTTCTTCATTCGTGAGATTTGTGGGGGCTTGGAATTGCCAATTTGTTACTCACAAGAGTGAAGAATGTGTTGGTGTAAGCTCGAGTGTTCTCCTTGATTAGTAGTGGATCGTCTTGGAATGCTGGAGTAGGTTGTTTGCAACCGAAGCAGGGTAAAATCCTCCGCCTCATTTATGTTCTGCTTGTTGAGTTTGTTGCATTTCGTTTACTAATTTGCTTACACAAGATCCGAAGAGGGATTGGTAGTTGGGTTTGTTGTGTGACCCAATTTTTCAAGCTTTAGCTCACTAACTAGTTGTTATGGCTTGTTCCGTGGGATTCCAACGGTTTTTTTATCAACATGATATGGGTATGTCATTTTTAATGGGGTGTGATCGAAGGGAATGGGAGAGGGTTTTTAGCAGTTAACTGTGCTAAGGACTTAACCGAGAAGTTTGAAGTTTATGCTAATTTATTTACGTAATAAAAGTTCGTATCTAGTGGGAAACATTGGGAAGTTCTAGTGGGAAACCTTGGAAACTTTATAGTAGTTCGATAAATAAGCAATGATCTTATTTTATTTATTTACTTGAATAAGTACACCCATAGAGTGCGTGTTTCCCCGTGCTAAACCCCTCCTATCTCCTTTTGCTCTCATATATCTATCTCTGCTCTCCAATCAATCCTCCACATCTTGGTTAGCCAAGTAAGCCTCAATTTTAGTTGCAGAATAAAGTACAGACATTAGGTGAATATTAGATTTATCTAATCCGGTAGTACGCCAAGATACTGCAATCAAGACGGGATAACTAGTATCATAAAACAGTAGTAATAATACAAACATAAAGATACGATAATAGGAAACTAAAACAGTAGTCACACTACAAACATAAAGAAGTGATTATTGGAAACCACTACAAACCTGTACCTGAGGTATTGGAAACTACTATCTGTAAATTAAATTATATGAACCTACCACATACTTTCCATCAAGTTGTGTAGTGACTACCAGTCTACCATTTATCAACCAAACATTTGCTAAGTTTGCACATGCATTGCAAGTGGCAAGTTCCTTACCGTTTTACCCTCATATTTGAAAATTTTACCCATTCGTATCTCTTCCTTAATAGATGAAAGGAAGTATTTTTATCTACGGATACAGACAAATTAATGCTGTATGCTAGTTATATAAGCTTGTCATGAACAATTTCCTCCACAAAAATAATAATTCGCATGGAACATATTCTAATGACTCAGATTTAAGTTTGAGGTAGTTTCTGACGGTTAATTTTGCCTAATAATATTAAAATGAACGAAAGTTGATATTTGTTTTAAATTATTTACCAGTGAAAATGTAAATAGAGCATAGTCCTTGATACAATTCAAAGTTAAATTACTAGGTCTGTTTGCTAATGCTGATAGATCATATCTATAAGTATTATCATCGCATCAGTTAGGTAGTATGAACCCTCTATATTTTTCGGGCAATGACTTGATCAGTTGAATGCCTTGGCTCCAATGGGTCAAGTATGTTCGCATTAACTAGATCTCACAATATGATTTCAAACATCACACCTTCTTCATGTATATAAAAAAAATGACTTTTGAGCCTATAAAGAATGCTAGAGCCATTGACCTGCCTAAAATGTCCTGTTTACATATTAAACTAGGGCCAAAGAATTACTTCCAAGTCTTTATCAGGTCATTTTTATTCCAAGTCTTTATCAGGTCAATATAAAAGGACGCAGATATGTGAATAATATAGTGTTCGTCAAATCCTGGAAGATGCGTACCAGAATACACTATAGAGCTGGAGACTCAAATTTGGTTATCCGTTTCTTGGCATCAAGGTTCTTATTGCTATATATAGTCCTCTTAATCTCCCAAAGATTCACACACTCCTCTCCATTCTAGAGTTCTAGTTACTGTCCAAATGAATAATCGGAAGCGCATTTTCCTTTTTTCCTTACTCTTCCTACTTGTTTCTATTCTCCTCTCCTCCAAGTTTTCAAACTCCTCCTGGAAGAACCACATCTCTCCCACAGCCAGCTTTGAACGGCCCAGTTCAGTTACTACAAAGCCATGGCACCAGACGATGTCATTTCTCCTTCCAAATAGCCGCCCCCAAAGGTCTCAGATCTATATTGTCCATGTTGAAGAGCCCAAGGGGGCTGAATCACTCGGCACCAATGATATTGAAAATTGGCACAGATCTTTTCTCCCCTCCAGTCACTTGGAATCGGGCGAGCAGCGGCTGGTCTACTCATACACCCATGTCATTAGTGGATTCGCCGCATGGCTAACTCCCAAAGAAGTGAAGGCCATGGAGAAACAGGAAGGCTTCTTGCTTGCCTATCCTGACCGTAGACTCTCTCTCCGTACCACCCGCTCACCCATGTTCATGGGCTTAATCAAAGATGAGCCCGGATTCTGGAGCGGCTCAGATTACGGCAAAGGCATTGTCATTGGAGTAATCGACACGGGTGTTGCCCCTTCTCACCCATCCTTTAACGATGCGGGCATGCCTGAAGTACCAAAAGGATGGAAAGGAGAGTGCCACTTCGATCCCCCCTCGCTTTGCAATAAGAAGATTATTGCCGCATATGGCTTTGTCGGTGGGAAACCGGTATCCCCCCTTGACACTAGCTCAGATGGGCATGGGACAAATACAGCTAGCATTGCGGCTGGAAACTTCGTCAAGGATGCACAAGTCCTTAAGGAGGCCCAGGGCATCGCATCGGGAATTGCACCTCTCGCTCATTTAGCCATCTACAAGGTATGTGCTGACGATGATGACTGTACACAGGGTGACATTCTTGCAGGCATTAATCAGGCTCTCAAAGATGGAGTTGATGTGCTCTCAATCTCCATCGGTGATCACGACGGTGATCCTTTTTACAAAGATGCCATTGCGATTGGATCATTTCGGGCCATTGACAAGAAAGTCTTTGTGAGTTGCTCGGCGGGGAATGATGGCCCGACAGCAGGCACAATAGAGAATGATGCTCCATGGATTCTGACCGTCGGGGCAAGCACCATCGACAGAACTCTAAGAGCAACTGTTGTGCTCGGGAACGGGGTGGAACTGATTGGGCAGACTGCCTATCAGCCAACAGATTTCGAACCAACTCAACTACCACTTGTGTATCCCGGTGCGAGAGATCAAAAGGCTAAGACGTGCGAACCCGGATCTCTCTCAGACGTCAAAGGTAAGATCGTGATATGTCAGATCGGAGGGAATACTGGAAGAAGACGCAAGGGAGATGTAGTCAAGCAAGCAGGGGGGGCTGCCATGATCCTGATGAACTCGAAAGAGATGCAATTCACGACATTTGCAGATCCCCATGTCATTCCAGCGTCTCAAATTAGTTATGCTGATTCCGAGAAGATCCAAGAATATGTCAAGCTACCAAATCCAACCGCCACCATAAGATTCGGCCACACTTTGTACAAGGTAGATCAATCACCTGCGGTTGGCTCCTTCTCCGGAAGAGGTCCTAGCAAACTGAATGGGGGCATACTCAAGCCCGATATTATTGGCCCTGGCGTGAACATTCTAGCCGCAACACCACATCAAGTCGGGCCTAGTCCTCCCCTCCCTTCAGCTTCAACATTTGATATGGACCATGGTACGTCATTGTCCGCTCCCCATCTTGCTGGGGTGGCTGCTCTACTTAAAGTCAAGCACAAAGATTGGACGGCTGCGGCTATCAAATCCGCAATCATGACCACGGCGGATACGCGAAACAGTGACAATAAGCCCATCACAGACGAAACAAATAAAGCTGCTAGCTTGTTTGCCATTGGAGCCGGGCATGCCAATCCAACAAAAGCTGACGATCCTGGCCTTGTGTATGATATCAATCCCGACGAGTACATCCCCTACCTCTGCGGTAAGTACACTGAGAACCAAGTTAAGAGTATTACTGGTCGCAAGCAGATCAACTGTTCCAAGACGATCCCCGCTGAACAGCTGAACTACCCATCCATCGCGTTGTCAATGAAGCCCAAATCAACCAAGATCATCACAAGGAGCGTGACAAACGTTGGCGAAGCGAAATCAAATTACGTGTTCAAGTATGATCTGCCGACAGGAGTGAAGGTGTCTGTCAATCCTACTATGCTCAAATTCTCTAAGCTAGGTCAGTCGATCAGTTACGCTGTGACTTTCACCGTCACTGGCGGAAGCAAAGGTAACGTCTTGGAAGGCCAGCTGAGGTGGGAGACGAACAAGAATGTTGTGAAGAGTCCTATCTCTATCAGCATCACCTAAAACTCCCTCGTCTGCATTGTTACAATCTTGCTGCTATGTTAGCCTCCCTTCCCTTGCAGTGTAATCAAACTATCTCAGAATAAATAAGTTAAGGTTACATCCTTAACATTTGTATCCTTAATATCATTTGTGTCACCTAATCAAGTGTATAGGGTGCCTCGCATCACCCAAAATTACGGTATTTTTACAGAGTCCCAGCCCTTCGACTATGATCATCTTCTAGCCATGATCTACTTATTGAGCAGCTCTCTCATTTCGTCCTCAACTGAGCAATTTTGAACTTTTTATACATAACCAACCTCGTTTCTAATTAGATCTTTTGGTAAGTTGCTCCTCAGTTGGCTAAGTTACTTGCGCGAACGATACCCATTTTCATACAATGAGAGATCCGTCCAAGCAAACGATACCCATTTTCATGCAATTCTCCCTGCTTACCTATTCGTGTTCTAAAGCCCAAGCCTTTCTCGGTTTCACTAGTTCTAAAATTCAAATTAGAACGAATTTTTCAAACAAAAGCTAGGTTTAAGTAATGCAAGCAAATAAATGCTAGGGTAATTAGGAAAATTTAGGGTTTCATGCATATAATCAAACATATAATTTTGGGATAATAACAAATTGGGGAAATTACCGGATTCATATGCGCCAGTGTGGAAATGGCGAGATCCAGTGGAGATCTGGGCGTCGAAGTGGCCGGAGAGGCGAGGCAGCCCCTTTGTGCGCGAACTGAGGCCCGCTTGCTGTTGAAATTTTTTGATATCATTCTTGTTTCCAACAAAAACGCTATCGACCTGAAAGAGAGACTTCATATTATACTCCTGCACTCCCGCCAGATTCAAACAAGAGGTGCATGTTCATCCGACGGCACCTAATCTAATAAATCAGTTGTCAAGACACAAAAAGTTAGGTCCTACAGCGAGTATAAACTCATATGCAACTTGTACTATTCATTTTTTTTTGTCTTGACACCTGATTTATTAAATCAGGTGCCCCATTTTCTACATTAAATTCTTCAAACAAACGAGTGTAAAATTTATGGATGCCGACCCAAAATCTAAAACCCAAGTCATTATTAATGAAAATCCTTGTTACTCGGACTAAATCTGCCACCCGTGACCCGACGATTGTCTGTGTTGCAGATAGTTCGAAAGTTAACTCTACGATCAGCTCGGAAGGTCGTTTAGAACGACCCATAGTTAGGTCGAGCTTCGTCCGGATCCACCGAAGTCAGGTCGAGTTTCATCTCTATAGCTCGGACTCGACCCTTCCTAACCCGGGTCCCGGTAGCCGCGGGTCACATCCATCGGCTCCCAGTCGGCCACGTCATCCCAGTCGGCCACGTCAGCTCCACCATACTGGTTGCTGGAACCCATCCGTCAACGCCTACCCACCCAAATCTAAAACCCAAGTCATTAGTAATGAAAATCCGTGTGGTCGTCGTGGGCTCCCCGTTTTTTAAATCTTAAATGCCTATAAATGTATGGAGTTGCTCACTCACCTACCGTTTTACTCGCGCGCACAGCCACTTATTTACAAGTTTGCCATTCAAAATTACACATATTTTACCCTCGTCTTCATTCTGACCGCCGACGATTTTTAGGGGTTGGAATGGGTGTTGTGGAAGAGAGAGTGTGTGTGGGTTGAGGGCAGGACTGGTTAGTCGAAGGAAGGGGCGTCAAAGGGTCTGGGGATGTCGGAGAATGGGGCGGAGGACGGGGAGGGGCGGCAGAGGAAGTGGCTGGTGAAGATGAGAGGGTCGACGAATGGGGGGCGGGGCTATGTAGTCAGCGGATGGGGGTGGCGGATGGGACGGGGCTGTGTAAGCGGATGAGGGGGTGGCGGATGGGGCTATGGACGATGAAGAGGGTCGGCGGCGGGGGCGATGGAGGGGGCGAGGCTGTGTAGTCGGATGAGTGGGTGACATAGAGGCAGAGGAGGTCGGAGGTCGGACCACTGCGCACATATTGGGATGGTACAGTTAATGCTCCAACACGCAAACAAAGAACACAGAACACAGATATACAAAACCATCATTTCATATATATATATACACACACACATACATACATATATATGTGAGAATAATGTAAAAAAGGTGGCACCTGATCTAATAGATCATGTGCCAAGGCACAAAAAGTTGGAAAGTACAAGTTCCGCATGGGCTTGAACTTTCTATCGGGCCCGCCTTTTTGTGTCTTGCACCTAATTTATTAAATCAGGTGACACCTGATCTACATGAGATTTGTTATTACGGGGAATCACTGGTACAATGATTACAAGTTTTTGGCTAATGTAGAGATTAGCACGACTCAAAACTCGCTTCAGATGTGAAGGATCCAATGTCGCCTGAAGGTCGTCGAAGGTCGCCGTCTCCCGATAGCTGAGACGAGCTTCCTGCGAGAACAACAACTTGTCAGAAAGGCGGAGTTGGTTGTCAGCCCATAGCCTCTCCGATGCTTAAGTCAGTGGGAGGGGGCGATAGGGAGGAATCGACCCCACGATCTCTGTTGGTGGGCGAGCTGCCCTGGAGGTATTGTAGAGTGCCGGTATTGGGACGTCTCTGACCCTGCAACCTCTGTAATCGGGCGGATATTGGGCCGTCGCCGACCCTGCATGGCCGCTCCGGATCTGGTGGCGAGCTGCCGAGAGGGGGGGTGATAGGGAGGAGCCGACCTCGCGGCCTCTGTTGGTGGGTGAGCTGCCCCGGAGGTCTTTGAGATGGTTGGTTGTCTTGCGAAGGCTTGGGATTCCCAACGTATAGACGACCTTCGCCAAGGCGCTCTTATCTTTTAGGGGAGAGTTGGAATACAAATTCAGACAACTCACTGAGTGTACAAACGCAGCAATTTATTAAATATTATGACTGAATATACAAGTGCATTTATTGAAAATATTTGAGCAAATGCTCGACATTCCAAGGATGGGCCAGCTCCTTGACGCACCCGAAACCTACACCTAGATTCCACCTGACGGTGTCACAGTCGCCAAGCGTGGTATGGCCCCTAGGTGCCAATTTCGGGCTCTATCCGCAAGTGGACGTTGTCACATTATAGTATAAAAGATGTCGGATCCCACAAGGACGGTGACACTGTATTTGAGTGCTCAGCTTACTTTTATATCTCGAAGTGAGATAGCTATCAGGTTGAGAGAATTGGTTGTGGTATTGTTGTTGTTTCAATAATAAAGGGAACTAGGGTATTAGGGAACACCGCTAGGACCTGTAACGACTGGTTTTCATGTATCCGGATTTATTATATTATATTATATGTTTTGGTGGATTTTCTCCTCGTGTGTGGTTTTCGTCCCCGTAGCTTTCATTTTCGATCGTTTCGTCGTATTTTCTTAGCTTCTTCCGTTGATCGTCGATTTTGGAGTAAGTCATTCGTGACGGGCTTCGTATCGGTCATATCTTACTGTTAGATCAAGCCTAGGAGTCTTAGGAATCGATCCCGGAGCTCCGCGCTCCATATCGGAACTTTTGGTGCTCATTAGCCGGTGTAAGGAGGGGCACCGACTGACTAGATGACGATCCAGTCGGTCGGAAAACCTTCTTGAACCGACTAGTGAGCTTTGTTAAATGTTCAGGAGTTACTGTTTCTCTTTAGTCGGTCTAAGAACGTTGGTTGACCGACTAGGTTGCAAACTAGTCGGTCAGCAATGCTTCTTTAACCGACTAACTCAATTACTAATTTTTGGTATCGGTACTGTTCATTCTTAGTCGGTCTAAGTTCATCTTTCGACCGACTAGTTGTTAAACTAGTCGGTTAAGTTTTGTACTCAGACCGACTAATTCTTAGTTCTTCTGTACAGTCTAGTTACTGTTTACTCTTAGTCGGTCCAAGAACGTTCATCGACCGACTAGATGCCAAACTAGCCGATCAGTAGTTGTTCTTTGACCGACTAACTCTTAGTTCAGGTTTTCGACTGGAGCTACTGTTTACACTTAGTCGGTCTGCGTTGGTCAACCGACCGACTAGTTCTCAAACTAGTCGGTCAGCAGTTGTTCTTTGACCGACTAAGCAGTGCAGGAAACCCTAGTTTTGCCCTAGCCGCCACCAAACTCTATAAATACCTCTCCCAAACGTTTTCTTCTTCTCCCTCACGACCTAAAACCCTAGTTTCTCCCCCATTGAGCCCCCTACTACCCCAAACCCTTATTCCTTCATCCCAAGCCCAAAATCCATCATCCAAACACTCCCTTAACACATTCTACCTCTCATCTTCCTCAGAATCTCATCAAATCCCCAAAATCCCCCAAAACCCTATTTCTCCAAACTTCTCCAATCATTTCCAGATCTGAACCCTAGGTTCCCCGGAGCGTTTCTTCCGTCGCCGTGGTTGCTCGACGTTGTTCCTCCGTTTCCTATACGGTAATACTCGATTCTTTAGTTTTAGCATAACCCATTTGTGTTTTTGTGAAACCCTAATGAAATGAATGTTGTTTTGATGTTGTTTCCCCATAACAGCGACTTCCCCGTAGGTTAGCATCCGTGAGACGAACCCTTCGAGATCGTCATCCTCGGTGCTAGGCAAGTGAAACTTGCCACTTAGGGTTTAGGCCATATTCTAGGCCATTTGCTTGTTGTAGGCGTAAAAGAGACTAGGCGACGAAATGATACTCGCCTAGGCGCAAATTTAGGACTAGCTTGACAACGAAGCTAGATCCGACATTTATCATGTTGCACAACTACCATGCCATGTTTAATTTTAATTACCGGTACGCGAATTAATTGTCATGTCATTGCATTCTTTAAATGTTCCCGTGATTGCGTAGCACATGCTACAATACTTGTACTTCCTGACTCGTGACCAGAAGCGAGCATAATGAGTCGCTAACCCCAACGCTCGATATTGAATCGTGAACTAGGAAAACAAGCTCCCGTGCGGGGCAACCCTGGCTCATTTACTGGGCTCATGTACAGGGACCCTGGCTTGTTTACGTGTGGGGTGGGGTAAGAGTTAAGCGGGCATTCAACTGGGAGTCTGACTGATCAGCAACTGCAGTTGTAAGGCGTAAACTCTGGGTTTTGGGGTAGTGTTAAGCGGCCAATCAGCGTGAATGTTAAACCATTCAGCTGTAAGGCGTAAACATCTACAAACAACTTGAAACGTGACTAGTGAATTGATTGAGATTGTTAGTAGCTTGGCTACTCTTGTCTTGTCCCGATAATTGTTCTCTTGTACTTATTGTTCACCATGCCTTGCTTGTGCACTCATGTTATAACTGCCATGTCATGCATACTAAAACTGCTAGGTTGTTAGTTTGCCTTACTTTCAGTCTCCTTGCCCAAGTCTTTTAGACTTGCTGACATGTGCCCCTTTACTCTTTTAGGTGACACATGTTAGATCCTGAGCCTGAGTACCTTGTTGAGGACGAGGTGTTTGTTGACGCAGAGCCCGAGCTTGTGTTTGACGGGGAGTACGTGGACACTGGGGACCAGTCCTAGTGTCTTCGTTGTGTTTTCCCTTTTGTTTAGACTGTTGTTTTGTTGTCAGTGTGTAGCACCTATACTTTGTTACGTTGTTGCTTTTGTTGGCCTTGTTCTGGGCCTTTAGACTCCTTCTTTTAGCCTGGTGGCTTTTCTGGATGTTGAACTTAATTTTCATGTTGGACAAATTATGAGATATGAGAATTTTATTTCCGTCTCTCCTTGTGTTATTATTGTTGTTCCGTTTGTGGTTACAAGGACCTGCTTATGTTTTATTGACGCTTATCGGGTTTGGGGCTTCACAGCTCCACTCTCGTGCGGACCTTCTCACGTCTCGCCTCCATTTTAGGGAAGCGGGTCGTGACAGGACCGTCGGGGATCGACGTTGGAAAAGGATCCTTACGTTGCATTAGAGTTAGGGGATTAATCTCCCAATTCGTACCACTCTCGTAGGTTATAATTGCGAGGTATTTCGGTGGCTCTCGTTGACGCAATAGCGGTAGCCGTCAACGTAGCAATATAGTTCGTTGGTGGATCCCCTCAAGGCACGAGCCGGGCATGGTCACAAGCCTTGGTTGGATCCACCGATTTTCCTGTTCGAATCCTAAGGATACCCCTTAAGCACATCAATTCCACAAACCATGGGTATGATCTCAGTACGGGTTATCCTAGGGATTTGGTAGGATCGACCGAAATACTCCCATTTTATCCCCAATCCAACCTAGGGATTCAGATCTACATCTACCACCTAGAGTCTTAGGGCTAACCCATCAACCCTAGAAGAAACTACTCACTCATGGCGATATTGACAAATAAAAATACAATTTTTGAGAGAGAAAACATTATAGCAAATCGATGGAATGACGATCGAGAAACTTACGTGCCAGAGATGAAGAAAAATAACGAGCAATAGATCCAAAGAAACCAAGATTCTCAAACGCGAGAATAGCAAATAAACTTCCAGAAATTCAATCCAATAATCTTCCAGAGTTTTATCTAGATCTAACAAGTTTTTCCCTCTAATCTCCTCCCCAAAAATAATTCAAAAACTAACAATGAATCCCCACTCCCAAACACTGTCGCAACCCACACTTCACTACCCCAAGCGCGCAACAGACGGCCAAAAAACATTTCCAAAAATGGCCTTCAACATCGTCGACCGAGTCAGCGACTCGATCGAGCAGTGGGTTACTCGGTCGGTTGCTCGGTCCGAGCAGATGTACTACTCGACCGAGCATGACAGTAAATCGCACTCCTCCAAAATCCTCACTGTCTGCTCGGCCCGAGTCAGCTCTGCTCCGTCGAGTAGATAGCTGACTCGGTCGCTGAAGAAGCTGCTCGGGCCATGCAAGAGATTAGTCGGGCGTAGGAATTAAAGGATGCTCGACCGAGCACCATGAGTGCTCGGTACGAGGAAGCTGCATGTCTACTCCTTTCTTCATCTTTGCGTCTGCTCGACCGAGCAGCTGCTCTGCTCGGTCGAGTCACCTAGGAAACTTATTTGTTGGAGCTTCTGAAGCTTCTCCTCTCCTCTTGCTCTCTCCTCCGCTCCTCCCATGGCTCCCAAAACTCGGTGAACTCCTGTAGAGCTTCGCCAATGAGCTCACGGGCGTGTTAGATGTGTCCATACCCAGATCGGATCCCATATCACTCCCAAATCCCCGAAAATTCATAAAGCACTACGAAACTCGAATATAACGTTAGAAATGCGATATCGTAGGAAAATACGGGATTTGAATGCGAAAATGGCATGGAATGTGATGTCATAATGCTATAAAAAATGTGTAAAATATGGACACATCAAAATCCCCAAGCTTACCTCTTACTCGTCCTCGAGGAATACGAATACTAGGTACGCCGGGAGAAAAACAAAAAGAAATAAAAATAAGAACAAAAGAGAATGAAAGTGGGTAGAGGGTGCTAAGGTTGTTCAATCCGATCTTGAGTCCGAGTAGTAAATCATAATGCTCCGAACAGTAAAAATACATGCTAATGGTACTTTCAAGTTTTACAGATCATATGTCCAGCATGCAATATAGACAAAAGATAGGGATCTACTAAAATAATGCCATCAACTCATATCAGTCTCATGTAGTCCACAAAGTCTAGTATAAAAGGAGTTGGCAATGCACTTTTCAATCACAGATACACATGGAGCATATAGAAATCACGCAGCATGCAGTATAGAATGGAAAGAATCATGATGTTCAATTATTCATTTCGAGTCACAAAAGATATCCAAAAACTAAAGTGTGTCGTAAAGTTTAAGTATTATCAAATCTCCATGTTATGCATCGTCTCCACTCTAATGTCATACTCACTCATATGATCAGTTGGTTCACCCCCAAGCTTAGCTTGAGACATCGCATCTAGAAATAGAATATGGAATTTTTTGTCTTTTTCTCAGTGTATGTGATAGCTTCTAATGAAAGGACACAAAATGATTTTATTCCTTTATTTTCATTCTTTTTGTTTTCTTTTTCACACACACACACATATATAAATTTTTTTCATTTAGAAGCTATACCTTTCTTTTTGGTTTTGGGAAGTGAGATGCGGTAAGGATAGCTGTAGGGGTGTAACCAACTGATATGTAGAGAAATATAAAGAAACGTGGAGAAAGAAAATAATGAATCTCTCGGTTCACTCGTAAGAGGTGCACAACGGTTTAATAAGATAATACTCGAACTAAACTCATAACTAGCATGCATATTTTCATTCCTCTAGATGAACACTGAAAAAGCATGCAGTAATAAGCGCAATGACATCAAGCATGCAAATAGAAGTGAATAAGATATAAAACAGATGCTCCAAGTGTGGCACACTCTTGATCACAAATGGCTAGGGGTAAAAACCGATAAGAGAGTCATATCTGATATGATCGATGAAGAGTCATCTTCCGATTACAGAGTCAAGCAACTTGTTGAGCTACACTCAAGGTTGTTAGGCTCAGGGTGATTGGATCTCTGACCCATTAATTTTAATTCGATTAAATCGTTCGTTATTAAGCTTTGAAACGATCGTTAAAATAGTGGGAGGATATAGATAGATAAAAGCCAATCTACCTATATTTAATATTGAACATATGCTAAACTAGGGCAAGACTATGTTTACCGAATGAATCAAAATATAATATTTTAATGAAATAAGTTAACTGGTCAAATAGGTTGATTAATTGAATATCAAGTTAAATTCTAATTGATAGAATTAAACTATATTCTCGTTGACATTAAAATGACCTTCTAAAGGACAAACTTAAGAAATATGATTTCAATAAGTTCTGGGTCCAACAAATGAATTCACTCTACATGTTACTCGTCTCTATATGAGGCAGCTTGAACATATAGGATATTCGAAGTATGTTTCTCCCTACAACTTGTCGAGCTACACTCAAGGTTGTATGGACAAACAATTTTGATCCGCAAAGTTCGAGAATTCGATCAAACTATTTGAGTCGAATACGAGTGCATAATCGGTGCAAGGCTATGTATCCCAACCGGATCTTAAGACAAGCAACTTGTTGAGCTACACTCAAGGTTGCAAAGCGCAAGCGTTTAGATACATAAGATGCTTGCATAGCTATTCATTTATGTTGGGCTATTTGATATCTAAATGTGATTTAGAAAAGGAAGAATGTACTCCGGAAAATCAATTGAGAAAGTTAGTTATATTTATCATTAGTAAAGGCATAAGTAGGAGGAAATGAAAATGTGACATATTTTGATGTCACGATTTCAGAATAATTGTTATACAAAAGATTTCTAACACATTTTGACGAATGTAGTCACCTTGCTTCTGAAGCAATGTTTTCTGTTAGTAATTTGTGTTAGTAATTTGTGATAACTATAATATATTAAATGTTAATATATAAATACACAAGATAGTAGCAAACTTACATGACAAAATAGACTAGGCTGTATCGAGAGAATAAGCTTCACAAGTCACATAAAGAGGGGTCTAACCTCTCGTATTATGAAGTCCGCGGACACTTGTGAGTCTTATCCTCTTAGATATAATGGTCGAAACCCATCTGTAAGACAGTGAGAGAATGGGTTGTTGAACTCATTCTGGTACATACCGATGTACTCGAGTCTAGATTAACCAAAATAAGTTATTCGTATATTTTACTAAGATACGTGTTCTCGATGAAACACAAGTCTGATAAAATAAAGAACGAAATGACAAAAGTATTTAAACTGATTCGATCAGATCGAATGGTCAAATACTTAGGTATATTAAATCTTGCGTAATTAAAATAAAATATGATTTTCTCTCAGGTCAAGTCTGTTAACACATCTGTGTGTTAAAATGTATGAATCACCCTTAGTTAGACTTGGTGCGATCTATAGCAAGTGACTCTGAGTTAAGTCCTCCTTCTGGGTTAAGTCCCAAATAGTAATGCCTAAGTTTGATAATGTTTTATGAGGACATTATCAATAAGATAGTCATTAAATTGATCATTAGGAAGTTGTATAATTACTCGAATTTCGTGAGACGAAGAGTCGAGTTAGACATCATAAATGATGATGACTTAGTCAACTTCTAAGATGAAATTCGGAGTAGTAACTCCGATTTATAACTTGATGCAATCAGAACAGGTCCGTGTGCGTAGATAAATTTTGGAATTTAGTTTACGTGCCCAAGGAAAATGTTTCCTCACTTTTTGCAAGTAAATCTTTAAGTTGAAAGATTGGTACAGAAAGGAAAATAGTGAAGTGCAATCATGTTGGTCGAGAACGGTTTTTATCTTAATTCCTATAAAACGGATTAGAATGAAAATGTTTTTCCGCCAGCAGATGTGTACAGATCTACTCGGACCAAACTCGATGTAAACGCTCATGTTAACCATGAAAAATTGGAGCATTCACTTATAAGTTCGTTTTTCTAAATATGATTTAGGCGAACCAACTTATATGAATTAGCCAGAAAGTTTTCAAAGTCAGTGGGAGCGTGTAAATTACATGCGAGGCATCAAAGGAATGGAACATATATTTTGACAAAGTAATCAAAAAGTTTGATACTTTATCAGAAATAGATATGAGCCATTTGAAATGACCATTAACAAATTTAAATGATTATCGTAAGGTACGATGAACTGGATAAGATCCAAGGAAATAAAATATTATGGATTCCGACAGACCAAATGAATTATTTGAATGAAATTCAAATGGTTGGTCTAACATGAACATAGAAACCCCTTAAGTCTATAATGTTGACGGTTTTAGCAGATCCACTCATGAAGGCTCTACCACATGAAGTCGGGAAAATTTATGTGTAAAAATGGTATAAGATACCATTGAGATAAATGGGCCCGAGTCAACCAATACCGAGATAAATGGGCAGAGTGCAAGTGGTAGATGTTGAGAGATGATACCCTCTAGGCAATTTATCTCTATGTGTGAATAGCACAAACATCTTGTTCGAAATAACAGTAAGCTGTTTGATAATAATTTATCTAAGTTACTTTTAAAATGTAGTTAACATTAGACATTAGCTTAGGTAAAGTCCTGAGACTTTATGCAAGGTCAAACATGTATCGAGATGAGTATCTCGATCATGGAGAAATGTTTGACCGTCTGTAGCATAAGTCTAAAAAGGTTCGTGGTCGTAGATGTTTCGAGACAAGGATATCGAAACATCGGATAGACCATTGTGTCTTAGTCTTCACCGTTTAGCGGTGGCGATGATCTCATGATCGCTTGACTTGGCGAAGTCGAAGACGAGACACATGTGCTCATTAGAGAATGAGTTCACTGAACGATCCACAAGAGTTATCATATGGTTATATTGACCAATCTGTCAATGATAACTCTTAGTGATGATAGGCAAGTTGGTCTTTCGACTTGAGGTCATTTTTACGAACCTGTGCGTGAACGGTGCCACTTAGATCAACTGACCTAGCTTCGAGGCAAGGCCTGTCGAAAGGTCTTTGATCGGGTGTCACTTGAAGCGTACGAGGAGAGTAATGACCAAGAGAGGATTCGTCTCTCCTGGTCAATGGGAGTTAGTGTCATAGAGTTAGTTCGGTCTTTAGTAAAATCTCTGATCAGAGTATGTTGGAAGAAGTCCAACATTAGTTGACTAAAGATCGATAGAAACTAATCGGAGTCAAGTTATTGGGGTTGACAGTTTGATCGTACCCTAGACTTGATCTATACGACATAGTTAAGACAAAGAAACTATAACTGCAGAACTCATCACGGAAACAGTCAGGGTGGTCTCGACAATACTCATGTCAATGAGTCAACCACATAATGATGATTCCTAAAGCAGGGACGTCAACCACTGCTCGTGATCACTACCGCATAGGGCTTCGAGCCCAACCTGTTGTAAGGGTCAGGCTGGAGGGTATCACACAGAGTGCGACCTTCGTCTAGTAATAGGTAGAAATTAGTTAGGGAGAATAATTTGCATTTGATGCAAGGGATGAAATATTGCAAAAGATGTTTGCAATGATCTCCTGCATTCGGGATAAATGATCCTGAGTGCAAGTGGGAGATGTAGAGGGATATGCCCTCAGATCATTTGTATTTGATGCAAATGAAAATTTAAGCCTAGATAGGGACTAATTTGCATATGATGCAAAAGAGATTAAATGTGTCTTAAATTTTTTAAGACCATATTTAATATAATAAACTCAAGGAAAAGTTCACGGGTAAGACGGGAATGTTCCGGTCTAAACCCAGGTTCGAACGGCGTCCAAATCGGACGCCAAACGCAAGAGTTATGTCCAAAACAATAAAAACCCCAAGCCCAGGTAGACATCAGCCCCTTGGGCTGATTAAATCTAAAAAGGTGGGGCCCAAGCCTGGGCCCACTGACGCGTGCGTCAGCCTGCATCAGCTGACGCGGGTGTCAGCTGACGCGGGCAAAACGAAGCAACGGGCCCGCATTTGATGCGGGCCTGCCCCACACTTTCGCGTGCACTACGCATGCTGAGGCGCGTGCGCTGCGCGCACCTTGAGGCGCGTGCGCTGCACGTGGCCTGACGCTGGTGGGGCCATACGCTGCCTAGGGCAGCATGTATTTGCGGCGGCTGCTGTTTTGCGTTTTGGGTGTGTTTGGGCTGAACTTTGGACATACAATTGAGGGGTCAAACGGATTCGGATTGACGAGCCGTTTTTTTCCTATGCGTTCACCGTTAAACACCCTTCGTATTGATAGGCTGTATCAATCATGAAGCTCAACGGTGAGGGAGTTAAAATTCACAGAAGTTTGCACTTTGTGAAAGGTAAACTAACTTGATTTTAATTAACTCAAAATAATAGTCTCACATCGGTTGTGAAGAAAAGGGGAGAGTCTGCCGCCTATATAAATAGGGGCCTCCCCCCTTCCTCCAAACTTATCCCAAGCTCTAGATCTGAGCGGCTCTCGCAAATGTTGGAGCATGCTCGGATCTAGGCTTAAATTAATATTTCTCTATCTCCATATATTTCTGCCTTACTCCTGAGGGCTCTAGCAAAGCCGCAAAGGAGTTCGGATTCGAATCCGAAATCTTGGCGAAGGTTTCACTCACGTGAAACTTTCTTCCGCGCATGGTTGGCTCGGTGACACGAGGATTGATCGCCTCGGGATGCGGAGCGGTTCGAGGAGCGGTTCGGGGAGCGGTTCGAGGAGCGGCTCGGCGTAGGACGGGGAGCGGCTCGGAAGACGGTGTGGAACATCTCGCCTGCCCCAGGGTTGAGATTCCGGGTATGTGTTTTATAAGCATTAGTTTAATTTAATCGCAGTAGGTTAGATCCTTCTTGGGATGGTCAGATCCATCCCGAGTCGGCACAGATCTTGGCTAAGGGTCTTGTACCTTAGGGCTAAGTTAAATTGTTTAACTGCATGTTAATTAGATTAACTTGTTTATTCTTCCGCTGTAATATTTTCATGTCTATGTTCCGTCCAACTTAGGACGGGAATAGAGTTTTTGTGTCCTAAGGGTTCTCCAAAACCCAACAAATGACTCCCAAATCAGAAGATTTTGGGGGCATTGGGCCAAAAAGGTCCCCGCGAACCTAATAACTCGAATAACCTAAGATTCATTTATTTTTCTCTTGTGCACTCCCCTAAATCCTATCTTTCGACGTGAATCCCCAATGTTTCGTGAGGACCCGACTACTTGACAAAACTAGAAGAACGATGCACTTATTCTTTTTTCCTTTTTCTTTTCCTTTTTCGTTCGTTCGTTCGTTCTTTTTCTTTCTTTCTTTTTTTAGATCCAACACACCAATCAACCACTCCTCAAGCATAAACCAAGCATATATCCAAGGCCAAATCCCATCAAATTGAAAACCAATCTACACTAAAGACTTAATCCAACTCGTGCATCACAATGTTTGCACAAAACTAATCCAAACCACATCGAAGACAAAATTCATTGAATTATGCACTATTTTTATGAATGGCATATTAAAATTGATCACATGAAGAAAAATCGCTAAAATGCATGCCAATCACAATTTAGGAGTTTGAATATAAGATTTGAATCCAAATGTATGCATGAATATGAAGCATGTAAGGAAAGCAGGCAAATGAGCAAGGAGGGTAAATGCTATATATGCATGATATTGGGTGATGGCAAAATAGATGTCAAAAAAAATTCTAAGCAAAAATCCTAGCATTTATAAAGATTCTAACACTCTCCCCCCACCGTAAAATACACATTGTCCTCAATGTGGGAAGAGTATTAGATCTCGGCAAAAGATCATAGAAAAGAAAAGAAAAGCATACGAAAGGAATAAAATAGAACTTTTATTTTATTTATTTACACTACTGGATAGAAATCACCGCGGTCAAAAGGTGGATCTTGGATGTACAATGGTGGAGGCAGCTGCTCTATCAGCTCCTTTTGCTCCTCCACTAATGCTCCTCGTCCGAACGTGGCAATTGTGGCCACATACACAATCCCAAGAATCTTCTCAAAGTGTGTACCTATATAAGGAAGGAGACGGGTTGTGTAAGAGAGAGATATGGACTGTCACGACCCGCTTCCCTAAAATGGAGGCGTACACACGGATGCTATCTGCGCAGATTTGGTCAATCGATCTACGATCACCCAAATCGCGTCATTCTGCTTCGGACTCCGAGGTAGTCCAGTCACGAAGTCCATAGTGATGTGCTGCCATTTCCACTCCGGGATCGGAAGCGGTTGTAGCAACCCGGCCGTACGCTGATGCTCCGCCTTCACTTGCTGGCAAACCAAGCACTTGGCTACACTCCGAGCCACGCTCCTCTTCATTCCATGCCACCAATAATTCAGACGAAGATCCTGGTACATCTTGGTGCCACCAGGATGCACAGAATACGGCGAACTGTGTGCCTCCACCATCAGCTCCTCTCTGATATCCCCAGCTGGCACACACAACCTGGCTCCAAACCTCAGCGAGCCATCCCCATGAATCAAAAAGTCAGTCCGCAGACCGGCTTCCACCTGCTCCCGAATCCTTACCCGCTTCGGATCCTCAGCCTGGCCAGCCTTAATCCGATCCACGATCGTCGACTGTACCTGCATGTACATCAACGACGTTCAAGCAAACAACATAATCTAACAATCAAAACCGGCTAGGAAAGTAACAGCTTGAGTGAGGATTACCTGCGATAACCTCATCCACAGCCGCGCTCTCCGCAGCGATCATCAGAAAAGCCTGCCTCCTCGACGGAACAGCCTGCCGAAAAGCCTGCCTCTGCGGAACAAGAGCTGCTCCACGTCCAGCAGGAACAGGCGCTCGCTGCTGCAACGGCTGAGCTGCAACAGGAGCCCTCCGCAGCGGATCCGCAGGCCGACAATCCTTCGCGACATGAGAAGCATCACCGCAAATCAAACACTGGCCCAGAAACTTCCGACACTGATCCTTGACGTGACCAGGCCTGCCGCAGAAATGGCAAAACTTCGGAATAGGCCCTCCTGGCCTCTTAAACTGAGCAGACTGGTTAGGCCTGAATCCAGGTCTAACCACAGCTCTCGCCTGTTCCACAGGCCTCTTCCCAGCACCAATAACAGACCCCCTCCTTTGGTTCACGAGCAGCTCCTGCCTCTTGGCAGCGACCAGAACCTTCTGATAAGATTCCCGGTCAGAAGAGGTCACAAAACTCTGGAGCTCCGAAGCAAGCCCCTGCAGGAACCTCTGAGCTCTCTCCTCAGCGTCATGCACCATCTTTGGTGCAAACCGACTCAGCCTCATGAACTCCTGGTGGTACATGTCCACCGACGAGTTCCCCTGCTTCAGATCGATAAAACGCTGCAGCATCTCCTCCTTGGCAGCCTTCGGGAAGAACTCACCCTCAAACCTAGCCTTGAAGGTAGCCCAGACGATCGGCTCCACCAACAACTTCTCTTCCGCATCCCACCAATTCCTGGCGTTATCCTTCAGCTGCCTCTTCGCCAAATCAACCCATCCAGTCGGGGTGATCTTGGCCATCTTCAGGTTGTCCTCGATGTTCCGAATCCACTCATCGGCAGCCAGAGGACCCTCAGAACCATCAAAATATGCGGGACCCAGCTCCCGAAATTGCTTCGCTCCTGGCTCAGAGCGAGGGGCATCCGGAAGAGCCCGGGCAGCTCGAGCAGGTGGAGCATTCTGGACTTGCAGAAGCACGCCCTGCTGCACTTGCATCATCTGGATCATCATCCGCATCATCTCACCGCTGGTAGGTTCCCGCTCAGGCTCCTCATCATGAGGGGGCGCACCACTACCACCACCACGGGTGAAACGCCTTCCTGCCATCTAATGACACGGAAAACAAATCAGATTAGACTCATAGCTTATGACTCGGACGTCGAACTTAATTTATTGGACATTCTAATATTATTATTGCTATTCCAAAAATCGCAGTTACAGATCGACCTGCATGGGCCACCACTAAAACCTGTCACGACCCGCTTCCCTAAAATGGAGGCGAGACGTGAAAAGGTCCGCACGGGAGTGGAGCTGTGAAGCCCCAAACCCGATAAGCGTCCACAATACATAAACAGGTCCCTGTAACCACAACAGAATAACAATAATAACACAAGGCGAGGCTGAAATAAAATTCCACATCTCACAAATTGTCCAACATCAACAAAGAGTTCAACATCCAGAAAAGCCACCAGGCTAAAAGAAAAGAGTCTAAAGGCCCAGAACAAGGCCAACAAAAGCAACGACAACAACAAAGTATAGGTGCTACGCACCGATAACAAAACAACTGTCTAATAAAAGTAAAGCACAACGAAGACACTAGGACTGGTCCCCAGTGTCCACGTACTCCCCGTCAAACACAAGCTCGGGCTCGGCGTCAGCAAACACCTCGTCCTCAACGAGGTACTCAGGCTCAGGATCTAACATGTGTCACCCAAAAGAGTAAAGGGGCACATGTCAGCAAGTCTAAAAGACTTGGGCAAGGAAGCTGAAAGTGAGGCATCTAGCAACCTAGCAGTTATAGTATGCATGACATGGCAGTTATAACATGAGTGCACAATTAAAACATGGCAAGGCAATTTGTACAAGAGAACAATCATCGGGACAAGACAAGAGTAGCCAAGCTACTATCAATTCAATACATTCACATTTTGTAGGTGTTTACGCCATTCGCTGAATGGCATAGCATTTCAGACCGATCGGCACTAAACACTACTCGGTACCCACACGATATGGAGCCTGGGGTCCCCGCACATTGAGCTCAGCTAGTGAGCCTGAGGTTGCCCCGCACATTGAGCTCGCATTCTTAGTTCACAATTCAATATGTCGAGCGTTGGGGTTTCCAACTCATTATGCTCGCTTCTGGTCACGAGCCAGGAACACTAGTATGGCGTAGGGAACACCTAGCCGGAACACGCAATTCGGGCATTGGCTATCAACCAACACATGGCCCGCTTCTGGAACACGAGCCAGGAACACAACATTGTAGCGAAGCTACGCAATCACAGCAATACCTAAAGAATGCGAGATCATGACATTTTATTTGCGTACAGTTAATTAAATTAAACGTGACAGGCGAAATGCAATGACATGAACATATTCGCGTACCGTTAATTGAAAGTAAACATGACATGGTAATTGTGCGACATGCTAAATGTCGGAACTAGCTTCGTTGTCAAGCTAGTTCCCCAATTTGCGCCTAGGCGAGTATCATTTCGTCGCCTAGCCTCTTTTACGCCTACAACATGCAAATGGCCTAAAACATGGCCTAAACCCTAAGTGGCAAGTTTCACTTGCCTAGCACCGGGGATTGACGATCACTTCTACACACGGATGCTATCTACGGGGGAAATCGCTGTTATGGGGAAAACAAACACCAAACACATGAAATTAATTAGGGTTTTCATAAAATTATAAATAAGCTATGAAAATAACGGTAGATCGATTTCTCACCGGGAGAAGACGGAAGGAACACTCCGGGGAACCCTAGGATCAGATCTGGAAGCGAATGGAGAAGTTTGGGGAAACTAGGGTTTTGGGGGATTTGGGGATTTGATGGATTTTGGTGAGATTTTGGGGAAGATGAGAGGTGGAATGAGTGAATGGATGGATTGGATGATGGATTTAGGGCTTGGAATGAAGGATTGAAGCTTGGAGGAAGATGGGGGCTGAAGGGGGAAGTTTTTAGGGTTTTGGGTCGTGTTGGAGAAGAAGAAGTCGAATGGGTTGGGTTTAAATAGGCTAGGCTGGCGGCTGCCCAGAAATTAGGGTTTTAACACTGGTTAGTCGGTCAAAGAGCAACCACTGACCGACTAGTTTGGCAACTAGTCGGTCGGTCGACCAACGCAGACCGACTAAGTGCAAACAGTAACTCCTGAACGAAAATAGGATTCTAGAGTTAGTCGGTCCATGAACAAGTACTGACCGACTAGTTTGGCATCTAGTCGGTCGATGAACGTTCTTAGACCGACTAAGAGTGAACAGTAACTGATACAAAAATAATTTGATGAGTTAGTCGGTTCAAGAAGCATTGCTGACCGACTAGTTTGCAACCTAGTCGGTCAACCAACGTTCTTAGACCGACTAACGATAAACAGTAACTCCTGAGAAATTTAGAAAGCTAACTAGTCGGTCCAAGAAGGATTGCCGACCGACTGGATCGTCATCTAGTCGGTCGGTGGCCCTTCTTACACCGGCTAATGAGCACAGAAAGTACCGATACGGAGCGCGGGGCCCCGGGATCGATTCCTAAGACTCATAGGCTTGATCTAATAGTTAGATACGACCGTTATGAAGTCCGTCACGAGTGACACACTTCGAAATCGACAATCCTAAGGAAGAAGCGAGAAAATACGATGAATCGATCGAAAATGAAATCTACGGAGACGAAAACCACACAAGAGGAGAAAATCCACCAAAACATATATTATATTATATTATATCCAGATACACGAAAAGCAGTCGTTACATGGACACACTCCAAAAAAACGACATCCACACATAGTCATCAATATAAAATACGGAATGAAAAGTATGATGAATGTGTGATAAAACTCTCTGGATGGTTAAATATGATGTGGTTTGCAGCTCGTCCCCGCGGCATTCAATATCAATTGGGGGGAGGAAGTGATATATCCATAGAAACTACCGAAGGAGAGGGAAGCTCGGGATCCATGATAGCATGTGGTATAAACTCAACCTCGTTTGCCTCTTCTTCGGGCTCATCAACACAAGAACAATCCTCCTCGCCCACTTCGCTCCCAAGTGTGTGCGCGATTGGCTCCTCTATTTCTACCATGTCAACGACCAATTCCTCAACGACTACTTGACACGGCCTAGCAGAAATAGTAGGTGCCGACATGATAATTTCCACCACCGGCTCAACCAACTCCTCCATGCCAACACTTGGTTTCTCAACAATTACTTGGCACGGGGCACTCAATTTGTGAACTATCGGTGGTGTGAGATCCACAAAAACTTCTTCATCCGGGGCTTAGTGGACCAAAACTTCATGGCTTGGCTCATTTGGAGTCACAACCAATGTGTGATCTTCCTCCTTATAGGACTCCAAATAATGCCAAGCCGCATTCTCATCCATGTCCAAAAGTGGCCGTTGTCCAACATATCCACAAAACCCTCCATCTCCGGAAGCAATCCTTCCATGAAGAATGCAAGAAGACGCATCCTATCAATTCCATGATCTGAACAACCGTACACTAACTCTGAAAATTGCACCCAAGACTGAAAAAATGTCTCACCGATGCCCTGAGCAAAGTTCATCATTCTTCTTCGTCATACTTTGGTCCTGTAAGATGGAAAAAACTTCGTACAAAATTTATGCTTTAGTACATGCCAAGATGGAATAAGATGTGGGAGATAAATTTTAAACTATTTTAAGGCACTACCATCCAAAGAATATGGAAAGAATTTAAGATAAAAATTTTCTCCACACGTGTTCCCATCAAAATGAAGCTTGCAAGCATTCTCAAACTTCTTAATATATAGGTGAGGGCTCTCCTCATCCTTACCGAAGAATCTCGATAGGGATTTGGTCACCCATATGTCAAACTCAAGAGAGTTTGAAGTACTTGACATGTTTAAAAACAATAAAAACAAACAATAAAAACGACTCAAAAGGTGAAAAATAAAGAAATCTCAAATCAAAAAGTGAAAAATTAAAGAATTGAAAAAGACTCACACTAATAGAAAGAAATTCCTTGCCAAAACATCCAAGTTCAATCAAAAATGCGAAAAGTTTCAAAACCGTTTTCCCCGACAACGTCGCCAATTGATTGAACCGGAAAACGTGCAAGGGAAGCGTGCCTTCCACTTCCAAGCGTAAGAGCATCAATGCAATATAAAATTTATAACCGGTGAGTACCGGGTAGGATCACGTGGAAGAGTCGTTTGAAAATGCACGTTTGGTCAAAAATGGATGCGGGATGGCGAGAAATCGCCTGCTATATTTATGGGTGTTCGAGCGTGGAAGAGTGTGTGGGAATGATGCGTGGGGGCCATCTACCAACCCTACACGCTATGGACAAGGGTTCGGGAGCTCAATCAAGCGAAGAGGCGAGCTTGGCATTGAACCAAACACTTGGCATGCGGAATGGTGAAGGGTGTAGGAGGAGCTCTTTCGAGTTATTCCTCGCTACGGAGTGGGGTCAACGCGGTGAGTAGTGGGCGACTACGCTACTTACCCACCAGGGGTGGCTTGTTAGGCCTACCAATGAGTGACGACCCAGGTTTGGGTTCGAATCACCCTCATGAACTTACAACCCAATCACAAAAGATGAAAGCCCAATCACGAAATGAGAATTAAAACATACCCAATCATCGAATCAAACACACAAACATCATAGATTAAGAGGAATCCATGTAAATGGAATTAGTCATCTCTAAAAATCATCCAATTACATACAATAACCCTAAATCTAAGATACAATAGGGAAAGAACGAAGTCACCCGACGTGTCACTCCCGAGGCGGCGCGTTCGGCTCCTCCTTGCGCTCCTCCAAGCTCCGGTGAACTCCAAAACCCTAGCCCTAAGATGAAAAATGAGGAAGAAGGAATGAGGGGAATAGAGTAGAGGAAAGACCAAGAAATAAACCCAGCAATTCGGGTCTGGAAATAGCCCAAACGGGCCAGATTCTGGCCCAAACCCGCAAGCAATGCCCAAAGCAGCAGAAAATTTCAGCACCGTCACACTGTCTTGCGAAAATTCTAGAAAAATCATATGATCTCAAAATGACGTGTTCTAGGAGGCGATGGAACCGTAACAAAGTGTACTACGACAAAAAATATCATTAGGCCGGAATATACACTGGAATGATTGCAAAATTCTGCACAAGAGGGGAATAGCAGAATTTCCAGCCCAGAAATTTTTAGCACAGTCACCATGTCTTCCAAAAATGCAGTAAATTGCTCCGACCTCCAAAAATACTGGAAAAATATGCGTTGGAATCGGGACTTCATGAACTTCAACTGAAAAATAATTGGAGACCAAGATGAGGATGTGTAACGGCCGCTTTCCGATCATACTTTGTTCGTGCACGTGCTTTTGACCGTGCACGTGTTTATTTTAGACTTTGTTTGTTTGTGAACACTTTGGTGTGATAAGTCGTTGTGAACATCTCTGAGAGTATTAAATTGTGGCACTGATTTGGAACGACATTTCTCGGGTCGTTCTCCCACGATTTGATCTCATTCGAAGAGACGTTGTGATTTTCACTTTTGACGTGAGACGTTTCTATTTTTTTAGTTTCGTCGTTCGACGTCGAAATTAAGATTCGTCTTCTTAGTTACCTTCATCTCGTCGTCCCGATCACCACAATATTTATTTCACAATTTTCGGAGTTCGTTTGACCTACCTTCGCTTTTCGCCCAACCTAATATTGGTTTAACCCTAAGTTTCACTTGGCTTATATCCCCTACTATAATTTTCATTATAATAGACGTCCAAATTATTGTTGACCCAGCCCCATTCTTTACTGTGGCCGCACACACCCAATTTTCACCACCCAACTTATTTTTGGGAAGCCTAAGTCTAACACTAACACCCCTCACTCACATAAATTCTTATAGTGTTAAACTAGCTGGGGTACTCTACAAACCTTAGACAAGATTATTAATAAAAAAAATATAAGCCTTAGTCTTCATGCTGTCAACATTATAGCCCACACACCTAGGGTTAGCATTCAAATGAAATTTCTTAAACACCTAAGCCTAAGAGTAAGCACTCACCTATCTGGCAACCCAATCTCTTTATATTTTTATAATTAAACCCTAAGCCTTAGAGCCCAGTTAGCTCCGGCCTGCTAAACCCCCCTACAATAAAGCTTCTCTCTATTATTTTAATGCTAGGGCAAGTAAAAGCCTATACCCTTAACAAATAACCCTAGGTTACTGTTAGATCCGAGCAAACACGCGACACAGCCGCCGCTCTCAAATTTTTCGCACGCAACAGAAACCGTCGGCGCCCTCCGACTTGTGCTCGCACGGAGACCGCCCCTCGCCGTAACCCCACAGCATCTCCTCGAGCTGCTGTCCTCCCCTCTCGCGACCATGGCTGCCGGCGACCCTTCTTGACCGCAGCCAAACCCCCACGGCGGCACCTTCAGACCGCCGATCAACCTCCACCACTAGATCACCAGAAAGCCCCTCTCCGCCCCTATCTCCGGCCTCCCCTGTAGCTATCGCCGACCACCCCAACATGCCGTCTCCCCCTTGAACCGCGTCTCCTTCCTCCCCTATCTCCGGCCATTTCGTACAGGAATCTCCGGTCAGCTAGTACCTCAGGTTATCCCTCTCGAGCTACCATCAAACCACGAGTACCCTTCCTCTTCGAAGCCGCTCAGCCCTAGGAGCCGCCCTCAGTGATCTCTGGCCACCCCATGGCCGCCGGCCACTCTCCACCCCCATCTCCCCTATCAAATGCCTCAACCCGGCCTACCGATCTCCCGTGCGAAAAACTATCAACGGCCCTCGTTCGTCCACAGTTGCCGCAAGCTTCTTCCCGGGTTAAACTGTCGATTACCCATGAAACCGATGCACGACCCTTCCGACAGCCTTACCCTATTGCCGGCTATCCACCCATCCGCCATCACCCACGACTGGCCGCGTCTCTACGCAAATAACCCCTCTCCCTAGACTGTCCTTCACCCACTTCCCATGGCCCCGTTGTGTCGTTGCCGTGTACAGCCAGACAGCAGGCCGTAGAACGTCGTACGTCTACCCTCTCTCTCCGTGTTGCCGTTCGGTGATCATGCCGCTGCCCGGCTGGTCGTCGTTCGTTGTCACTGTCATCCGCCGTTGACGTTGTTCCCTGCCGCGCAGGGGATCGTCGCACGCTTCCGCTAATTCAACCCCTGACGTCGCTACCCGAGGTCAGTGTAGCTCTCGTGTCGTGTTAAGGTATATCTGAACCGTAGAAACCCACACCGCATGTTAACAAGATAAAAACTGTGTTTTAATGTTTTGTAACTCACTAATTCAACTTAATAATACGGGACTGTAGGCTGATTGTTGGACTGAGCGTGGGAGCTCTGGACTTGGTGAATATGTAGTTGGACTTTGAGATTGTGATACCAGCACGTATTTCAGGCAAGTGAAACTTGCTATCTTTCAAATTGGGCCCTGTCTTAGGCCATTACCTTGCTTAGCGTAAAAGAGACTAGGCAGTGAAAGGATAGCTGCCTAGACGCATTTGATCTAGCTTGACAACGAAGCTAGATCCGTCACCCTCATCATGCGTGTATGTCACGTTTAATTTCAATTAACGGTACGCGAATATCTGTTCATGTCATTGCATTTTGCCTGTCACGTTTAATTTGAATTAACGGTACGCAATTATCTGTTCATGTCATTGCATAGTGATTATTCATCGTGATTGCGTAGCACACGCTACAATATTATATTCCTGGCTCGTGTTCCAGAAGCGAGCCCTGTAGTTGGAAACCCCAACGCTCGGATACCGGCTATGTGCACCCCTATGCCAAATACACTTACTGGCTCGTGATCCAGAAGCGGGCTCAGTTAGTTGGAAACCCCAACGCTCGACACATATGGGTGGGGTAAGAGATATACGGCCACCTGAGCCCCGAGTTGGCCTGATCCGCCACTCCGGCCAGCATGCGAAATCTCTAGTGCACAAGTGATTAATAGTGATAAGTGAATCGTGATTAGTGTTTAGTGATTGCTATATCGTGATTGCATAACTCTCTCTTTTAAACTGCTGCATCAAACTAAACTGTCATATCATTGCTTAATATTATAAGTGCTAGGTTGTTAGTTACTTTCAGTTTCCTTGCTCAAGTCTTTTTTAGACTTGCTGACATGTGCCCCTTTTCTCTTTTGGGTGTCACATGTTAGATTGTGAGCCAGAGTTGGTCGTCGAGGGCGAACAGGTTACAGGTGTTGAGTTCGAGGATATAGGAGACCAGTCCTAGAGCTCCTTCTAGCTGTTGTTGTTTTCTGCTTAGTCGTTGTTAGGCTGTCGGTGCGTAGCACCTCTCTTTTCTTGTTGATGTTATGTATTATGTTGGCCATGCCTTAGGCCTCTTTTCAGTCTCTTGTACTTTCCTTTTCGATTCTTCTTTTAGCCTGGTGGCTTTTCTGGGATGTGTGAATTTATTTTCGGACGTTCTGAGATAATCTTATCTGTCTCTCTCTTTGTTATTATTGTTGTTCTGTTCGCACTTGCAAGGACCTGCCAATTGATATTTTATACGCTTATCAGACTGCAGCTTCACAGCTCCACGTCTGAGCGGACCTCCTCACGTCTCGCCTTCCATTTTAGGGAAGCGTGGCGTGACAGGTTTTATTGGTGGCCCATGCAGGTCTTTTTGCAACTGTGGATAACCGGAACAACGATAATAATAACAAAATGTCTATTAAATAAATTAAAACATCCAAGTCACAAGTCTTGAGTCTAGTTCTAATCGTTTTCCTTGTCACTAGATGATAGGAAGACTTAGTTAGACATCTATACTTGCTAGTTAGAGGACCCTGATTGTTAGCTAGACTCATTGCTAGAGATTGATATAATTGTCTTAGGAGTTATCTTAGTAGTTCCTGTCTGGCTCTGACTAAGATAGACTTCTAGAATTTCCCCTTAGTCGCTCGTTTGTGTTCATCAATTTCGGGCCCAATAGAACATGATCTTGATTCTCTTAGGACCTTCCCTGAGGTCTCTAATATATTCTAACTCATTAGGAAGCTTTAACCGACCGTAGATTTTCATTTCAAATCCTCTCCGTATTTTGAAGTCTATGTGTCCTTGGTTCGTTGTACAAATCCTGGTTCTTCTAAAAGTAGTTTTAATATTGATTATTTTAAATTTTTCCCCAGCTTAAAGACTTTGAAAGCATTTAACATGAGCTTAAATTCTTCAGTAAATTTAATTTCATTCTTTGAAGATCAAAATTTTTGCCGAAATTATATTAAATTACTGTCGTATAATATTTTCTAAAACTACGTCCTTAATGTTCGTGTGAATGATTCACTTCCTTCTATAATGATTTTCGATAAACCAATAAACCATTTTTCTTAGTATATCTATTCGACTCACCTAATTAATCTGGCTATGGCTTGTCGTTGCCTGTTGGTGGACCCCATTAATAAATTGTTGTGTCGTAGATGTGTTGATGTACTATGTATGTTACATGGGTTGACTATAAATAAATGCTATTAAGTATGATTAACATATGGTATGTATATGGTTGTATAGGTAGATGTGTATACTTTGGAGTGGTGTTGGTATATGTATAAATACCGTGTTACGTATATAGAGTAATCTGATATGTGTTTCGAGTCTCACCCAAGCCTGAGTGGGTATACTCTAAGTATATTATTATGTATGACGGTGGTTGCATATAGCTATGTTTGATGTATGTATAGTGATAGGATTGTTTGTGCTTGGTTGTGCGACGCACATGATTGTGGGTCGCTATACCAGTATATAGTTATAGGTGTTGGTCTTGTGGTATAAATATTTACTAAGGACTTGCCTGTGTGAACGTATGTGTGCTAGTTAAACTAGGTGTGTAGATGTGCTGGATATATAATGGTATGATTGATGTATGTGAATGAAATGTTAGCGTGTATGGGTGTGCACCATGCATGGGTAAATATGTGCCTAGTTATAAGTGTTGGTGACTACGGCATATGTGTGGCGTGACATATGATGTGAATATACGGTGAAATATTTGCATACATTTGAATGACTATATATTGTGAATTTATAGTAGTGGTGAATGCATATTAGATATAGTAAAACATGACTTAATAAGGGTATGGTGTGAATACAGGTGTTGATGTGATGTTATTGGATGTACACTAGGAGATATAGGGAGTAGCGTGTCCTTATTATTTTGATCATAGGTAGTTATCTAAACGTGGAGTATTACGATGATAATTACTGGTGTGAATTATTTGATTGGTTGTGAGTATGTGCACCACGGTATGTAATAAGTGTTTAATAGTTATGTAAGGATGTATGTGACTATATGAATGATTGAAATATGTGCGTGAATATATACATGTTAGCAGAGTTATTGTTTGACTACCTAGTGTATGCATAAGCATTGGTAATGACTATACTATGGTTGAATTATAATGTGATGTGATCAGGATAGCTACCTAACTTCGCTTTTCCTTATATCCCATACTATACACCCAATTTTCACCACACATAAATTCTTATAGGTTAAACTAGATGGGGTACAAACCTTAGACAAGATAAGCCTTAGTCTTCATCTTAAACACCTAAGCCTATCTGGCAACCCAATCTGTTAGCTCCGGCCTGCTGTTAGGGCAAGTAAAAGCAAATAACCCTACGTTAGATCCGAGCAAACACGCCAACGGAAACCGTCGGCTGCTCGCACGGAGACCGCGCCGTAACCCCACAGCTCTCCTCGAGCTGCTGTACCATGGCTGCCGGCGAAGCCAAACCCCCATGGCCGCCTTCAGACCGCCGACAACCTCCACCACTAGACACCGGAAAGCCCCTCTGCCCCTATCTCCAGCCTGTAGCTATCGCCGGCCATCCCCGATGCAGCTGCTTCCTTGCAAACCGCCGCCGGGTTGTCTCCTTCCTTCTTCGGCCATTTCATAAGGAATCTCCGGTCAGCACCTCAGGTTATCCCTCAGCTACCATCAAACCACAGTACCCTTCCTCTTCGGCCGCTCAGCCCTAGGACAGTGATCTCTGGCCATATGGCCACCGGCCACTCATCTCCCCTATCAAATGCAACCCGGCCTACCGATTCCATAGTTGCCGCAAGACCCATGAAACCGCTGCTCCGCCATCACCCACGATCTGTTGTTGTTTTCTGCGAATAAGTTATAAAAATTATGTTTATGCATATAAAAACGATAAGCTCCAAAATATGATAATATCATGAAAACGCGAGTAATTGAGCTAGAACGTGAACGATACATGCACAAAGAGCATCGAAATGTGGGGATAAATATACAATTTATATCCCGAATCAAATCCCCACTAGCAGCATCATCCTCAATGATGACAACAAAATCGCCAAACCATGGCATTGGATGATGGTTCACATAAGTGCGCATCCGATGGTTTGCCTGAACGATTAGCTTAGAAAATATGATCAAGGGTATGTATAGCTATAGTTAATGTATTACCACATATCCTATATATAAGATAGAAGTACTTACAGCTGCCCACGTAGCATACATTTCTGGATCTAGATCAATTATCTTCCTCTCAGCATCTCATCCCACACCGCTCATTTCCATGCACACGTACACGTCTTTGAGACGTGTCTTCAAAGCTTTCATGTGGTTTTTCACATTACCACTTGTGAAAGCCGTCCCATGATTGTTATTAATTTCGACTGTAGCGGCATTGAAGGCAGCTCCTTTAAATGTCTTATCGGATTTAAGCCCATGCCGTACAAGTTCTGCTAGGAATGGAATGAGGGTTTCATCGTGCTCGAGCTTCCACAGTTTGTTGTGTTGTGAAGAAGAAGATGGATGCTTAGACTCTTTCCTTGGACATGAAACAGACCCTTCGGCATCATCGCTACGCTGGCTCGACTTCCTAGAGGAGTCACTGTCGGGAGTTCGTTCATTACCACTTGGTGGCGTTGGCATAGCGAAGGTACCATGGGAAGAGGGGCTTCTGAAAGCAGGTAGTTTCCCCCTTGGAGCATATTCATATGACACGGTCCACTATGCGATGGCATTGACATTGGCATGTGCATTGGCATGCTGAAATTGCCATATTGTGGATATCCCATGCCATGCCCACCTGCTTGGAAGCCATGCATGGGATAAGGCATAGTAGGCATCCTCCTAGGCATTGGTCGGTTGATAAAGGGATCCAACCTTCTTTCAGTTTCTCCCCATTGAGTCTGTCACGCCCCGCTTCCCATTAGGCTTGAGAGCGAGGACGCGAACTGGCCCGCTTGTGCAAGTCAGGAGGAGGTACTTTTGCTTTTCTTTCCCCTTGACTTATCACAATAAGCGTCTGTGTAAAAACCGCATGTTCTTGCTTGCATTACTCAAAAACAACATAGATAAATAAAGCATTATTACAATCTCAACCGTCTCAACGGAATTACAACAAATAGAGAAAAGGTGAGTGGGTCTTGTGACCCGTATAACAAGTGAAAAGAAGTGCAATGAAAGTTCTCTAGGTTGATAGTTCTTGGTCCACTGGTTCAGCTATCTCAAATAGTCCTCCTGGTGCTAAAGCTCGGGATCTGACATACATCCAAAAACATGAATGTATGTCAGCAAGGGTCTGCAAGTAGAGGTTAGAACCCAAGGCAAGGTATATACAAATTTATACTGGATTTAAGAGGCGTTAATAATTTAAATGAGATGGCGACAACAAGATTTAAACAAGTAATTTATAAAATGGAATAGAGTAAAAGACATCCTATCATGCAATTCTAAGCAGTTTAACAATTGGAGTAATCCTTTCTTTAGTTCATTTGCATGGCAATTTAACTAAGATAACAAATCCAAGTTGCAAGTTTCATGTTAGCATTTCACGATTGTTAGCATTCACGATTGTTAGCATTCATGTCTATAATAGGATTCACGCCTTTAGGTCGTGATGAGTGAGTCGTCCTTCTCACGGGGGCTTACCGTGATTGGCGCTAACCCACCGCATACGGGTGGTGCCCTTGAAGAGAGTACTCTTTCATACGCCTAGCGGCCGCTCAATCCAACCCCACCCAAGATTTGTGCTGGAACTTGAGCCAGCCTAATCATATCACGAGCACGAATTTGTCAACTCACATGACATCACGAAAAATCACGATTTCACCTTCGAGGCGCACGATTTCACGATGTCACGCGCTAGTTAATTATTTCAAGGCATGCATCAATTAAATAATATAATCATTTATTTCCATGCAGCGCTTTCCATGTTACAAGAGTATCGGAACAACATTCACAATAATTTAGCAAAAAGGTGAACAAGCGAGTTTAACGAAAACGAACAGAAAGTTGATTTTTCTTGTTATTGTTCTAAACTAAGTTATATCAAATCATATGCCGTTGGATTACATTATTAGTCACGGATGTCATGGTGATAATATTACACGTCATTTCACGTGTAGATTATAAGTTATGCAGCTTTACATACAAAAGACTAATTTAACATGCAACTTCGAAAATTCATTATAAATCGTATACTTGCCTGATTTCGGTGATTCTGGTGTTGTTGGGTCCGTCTTAACGGGTATTACGTGTCGGTACTTTCGGTTCTCTGTTTTGGTTAGACAAATCAATGAATTAGATTTATTGCGAATAAACACAATAGTAAAATAATCTCTAAATTGGGTTCGTCTAATTTTATCGGGTGCCCTGGCTAGGGTAATGCCTATATTGTGTTAAACTAACCTGATACACTTATTTTTATACTATTATTATCACCCTAACATTATTAAACAATTAATAACATGCTGAATTAACCAATACTTAACGATTATTATTAGGATTTATACTAACAATTAACCTACTAATTAACTTTACTAAGCTAATTTCAATGTTAACATGAAGGTAGGGTTACATTAAATCTTTACCTACCTCTACCCACTACAATTCATATTAAAATACCTATCTAATATCTTTCATTTCTTTATTATAACCCTTAAGGCTGTTTCCCCAATAACTCTAAGGCCTTCTCTTTCTCTCTGACCTCCTGTCTGTTCTCTTGCTTTCCCCTTTATTTTTTTTTGTTTACAAAGCTTGCAGGTGCAGGTAGGAGAAAACGCAAGGGGGGACTTCTCACCTTCGCGCGACGACGGAAGGAGGGCCGACGGCTTCCAGGGTGGCGACGGGCGGCTGTTTGCACGGCGGCGGTGGCTCCGGCGACACCTGGGCGGCGGCACGCGCTGGAGAGGCGGCTGTCCGGGCGTTTGGCCGGCGGCTTCCTGATGGGCGGCTGTCACGCCCCATTCCCCAGAATACCCGATACTTAATTTTTTTCCCAAGTATTCTGAAGAGTGAGGGTGATGAGAGAGGAAAAGAAAGAGTAAGGAAAAACTGAACAAGCAGGCCACTACGCACATGCTGGGATAGTACAGGTGAAGCTTCACAGAAACATCAGAACAATCTCATGAATAACATAGGTCAACAACCACACATCATATATATATATATCACCTTCCATTAATATACATACTCTAAGTACACCACCACATATACGTACACATCACTCTCCACCTCCCTACACAACCATGTCACACCACAACTACAGCTCACACCGGGTATTACCCCTGAAACCCAACTCCAAGTCACCACCATCCATACTGCCCCTGCTACCTGAAAAATAGGGAGGAGCACGTCAATGCGTGCCCCAGTAGGAACCAACTTGGATTTGGAACACCGTTCTAAAGTTATTAATCCACCAAACAAGGCAAAGAAACTAATGCATACAAACTAAATAAAGTAATGGAAAGTAAATGGCTAGATAAGGGGAACATACCTGCGATCCAATGTAGAGCCACTGCAAGAAAAGGGGTTAGAATGAATAATAATAATAATAATAACAATAATAATAACACGAGTGCTCAAGCAGCCAATATCAAATAAGATAAGTGCAGGTGCCTGAGGCATGACACAGAGCCACAAAGTACGGGCAAAGGGGAAGGGGAAGTGCTGCCAGTAGTAGAAGTAACACACAAATCTTATTTTATTATTTTATAATTGAGTTAATTGGAATTTGGGTAAACTGTGTGATACCAGGACCTGGACTTCACCCCAAATGTGGGGTGAATATAGCACACGGTGCAGTGGACACGGGCACTGTACAACACCGGGCCTCTCACCTCCCCCGTCCCTGGCAGGAGTGAGGCTATCCACATATAACCCAACCTCCGTATGACCCCTCCACTCCCGGTAAAGGCGAGTGGGTATAAGTATCCCCTCCACTGCCGGTAAAGGCGAGTGGGTAAGCTCCACACATCACATAATCATCTCCCAACTTCACAGTCCAGGCCTCATATCCACAATTTACTCAAACCCCACCTAAAACACGGGCTTTGCTAACTCACCGTCATTAGAGAGGACTGAGAATTATTCAATTTCATTGGTTAACATCATAAGTGACATGTTAGGGGTCTTGATGGTATGGGTATGCACATATCACTTCAACTGTCCATCATCAAACATAGGGTCATGCACTCACGTGACATGCACTCTATCTCCACACATCATCCACTCACAAACATAACGTTTCCATGCCATTCAAGCCTCTAATTTCACCAATTATCACCGTGGCACAAAGCCCACACTAACATGTGCACATTACTCAAATTATTGGATTTTGCCTTCATTGAGGCATTTCATCGAACACCTGGCGAGCGTCATTTATATCAAAGCAATTCAATAACATTTACATGTGCCGAGGACATGAACATTCATTTTATCATACAACAATATTAAGCAAGAATAATGAAAGCGACTTAACCACATTTAATGAATAAGAATAGCACTTAAGGATTCAGCTTGCTGAAATTGCAAGAACATCCATAAAGATCAACATAATACATCCATTTATCTTGGGAATTTAACAAAACTTTATAAATGAGAGTTGAATATATAACAGTTATTAATCTACAGATAAAATTACATGTAAAAATAATAAATATTAAGTGTGTGATTTATGGTGAATTATTCAGTGAAGAGTGTCAAATCTGGTTTTTAGACAGATTTCTAGGTCTGTGTTCAAAGCCAGTTTTGAGTATGTTCTAGCCAGAATTTCAAAATATAGTCACTCTGATAAACTTTTAGAGAATCTTCTTAAGTTTCTAACAAGACCAAGATCACAAACTTTCATTAAGTGTGCAGGTAATTAAGCCATTTCTACTGAACTGTGTCAAAGCTGGAAATCAAACAGACATGCTGTAGAATTTGAATTTTTACTCCCAATTTCAGAATTGAACATATATCAATATTTATATGATTTTGGGGTAGGATTTCAAGATATACAAGCTCATATTTTTTTGAAGCTTAATTCGAATCACAGAAAACATAATCCAAGCATGAACACACATCAAAATTTCAGCTTTTCAAATGAAGTGATGTTGATTATAATTTCAAGGGGATTTTGCAAGAAACTAAAGTATGGCACATGAATTTGATTTTCCCTAATCCAAATTAAGTAAACAAGATGTGAAAACATAATAAAAATAAACCCTAATTGAATTTCCAAAACCAAGTTGAATCCTACCTCCAAAATTTGATTTTTCCTTCTCTTCTTCTTTCTTTCTTCTCCATCTTCTTCTCCCTTGCAAACCACATGACATACTTGAATCTTGGAGTGAATAATTAGGGTTTCCAAATGAAAAATAAGGAGAAAGGGGAGAGGGGGTGGCCGGCCCTATATGGAAAGAAAAGAGGGAAAAGAGAAATGGAAGAGAAAAGAAAAGAAGAATGAAGAATAAGAAAGAATTCTCCTTTAAAAAATCTAACTCTAGAAACTCCTTAAGATAAGCATGCCACATGTTAAATGACCAAAATACCCTCCTAAAAATACCCCTCAACTTTTAGATAATTACAAGTTTTCCATTACTTTATACACCGACCACTTAAGTATGTACGCACAGCAAATTTAGTCAAAAAGACCATTTTGCCCCTGGTCTTTCTAAAAATTTACGGGGGTTGCCATTGACCCCTAACCCCTTTCACACTTGCATGGCATCCCTACACACACCCATGCATGCCTACACATACATACACACTCACGTCTAAACACATCCCTGTTGTTTTGCACCAACGTCGTCCCTCGCACTTTTCTTGTACCCAATCTCGCTTCCTCGTCTCTTAGCCACCCATTACGGTCCAACCCCCTTGCACTACGTTACATACATCAATATCTACGTTTACTTCATGCCTACGTATGCATTATAAGTAGAAATACCGTGTGTACACAATAGAATACACGTATACTTCAAAACAGGGCATAACATCCTACCCACCTTAAAATAAAGTCCGGCCTCGGACTTCCTAGGGTGTGATCCTTGCCGAGGTCAGCTAGGTATGATGATCTTACTACCCAGGAAGTACAAACAAGAATACATATCCACACCACACTTATATACTCTATATGCTTCACTATCATCCATACACATCAGTATCGCACACATGCAACAGATACATCCTATTACTCGTCTAATAGCACATCCATATCACTATATGCATCATCACATACGCACACGTATGTGTTCTTCATATAAACATCTTGGCACACATATTCACACATTTACATATACATCACACACCACAAATAAGTCTCTATACGTTTTATTACACGTATTTAGATCACTACTCGCATCCGTGTGCACACGACATCACATCATATCCACATCATAATACCTTCAAGTATATTGACTTATATTCTGCCTGCTTATAAATATATGTATACATCTACATCTATATCTAAGCACAGACATACCATTATACACACCAATCTACATACATAACTTGACATCAGGGTCACCATCACAGTGTTACACTGTAGGTACACCGGATCCTTATACACCCAATACTTAATCATATGAGTTCATTCACACTTATAGTCACATGAATATCTACATACACACGAGAATTAGTCACATTCAACATACATCGACATGCACACACTAACACATGCATGATTACGTCACTTGGATCAGCAATCATACCTATAGACAAATATACATATAATTTCACATTCGTAGCTATGCACCTACTGCCTCACACAGATAGGCACATATACTACACACAATACACACAAGAGTGCATAAATATACTACATTCCCTGCCATATGCTATATATATAACTACCCTTGCTCATCCTACGTGTATATTGCCATAACAGTCAAATAATTATAAACATCCATCTACACTCCATACACACGTATACACATAAATATACTAACAAATACAAACATTCTAATGCCCACATATCAAACAGTATCATTCACTTACATTTATTTTATGCATATATACACACACACCTATATTCCATATCCATCACATTTACATCCACATTGCATATGTATATACATATACACATACTTTGGTACGGTCATATATATATATATATATATATATATACACACACACACATGTACAAACATAAATGCACTTATCCAAGGCACACCGAGATACACCTGAATAAACAACCCCATAGGATAGACTGGCAGGTAAACAAACGAAGATATGTATAAGTAGTTATATACATATTCATTCATCCAAGATACGCATCATTACATATATTCCATACACACCACATATACATGAACACATCCCAACACTTCACATTTATACAAGTATGATACATATTCACATATAGGTAACAAACAATACTACACATAGATACTCCACATTTAATTATATACACACTCATTATATACCCACAGATGTATTCATATCAACACCCTATATATATCTCTAGGCCTACATATAGCCATGTACACGTTCGCTTATACACACCAGATTATTATTCTAATAGTAGGTATGCACACAGACATGTATATATTTACGTACTAGGACCCATGCACCATGCACATACATTCCCATGTATGGGCACACACCCATACACACATACCATACATATCCTGCTATCACACACCTATACAGTCAAGCTATTCCATTATACTAGTAGGTAGTCGATGACTACCCATACCATTATATTCATAACATCCGATATATCTGCACTTTTACTAGTATACTAGTACACACACACAAGTAAGTGCATATCAATATTCATACACATTCAGTAGATAGTCACATCCCATATACGTACACATTCATATACTGATACATGTATATCAGAATAGGGATCATTGACATACATATACATATAACCACTCATAAGACATACACCAATACACGTTCAATAATAACAACACATATAGACAATCACACTATGTTTGCAACAGCACACCTACATTCATACAAGTATCTCATATACCAATACATAATCCTCCCTCATGCCACCACATATAGAAAAATACAGACACTACATATACATCCAAATGGTCTAATAGACGCCATTTCACAGGTAAGCATATACACACATATATACATATACCATAACTTCACTATTATGCAAATCCACATCCACCCCATTTATACTCGCACTCTATGGTCTCAAACCCTTATATCCATCACATCCTACATGTATTGCACGTCATACATATATTACTATCCCAGGATAGGCACAGTATAGAGCTAAGGCCTCAACTTAGGTGGACGGGTCTAAAGCACCCTTACCCGTCTTAGGATACATCTACTCCAAACACCTGGAGCATTGCTCATACTACCCATGCATCTATCACTTATCTACATCGCTACATACATGCTATGTATAGCCATATCACAACACCTATCTGCACTCAATAATACAACCCACAACCATATACCAAATTAAGAAAATATACCAATTCACATAAACACATAGGCAGTACATAGACATACTCACAGTTATTTAAATTTTAACACATTAGGAATTCATACACTAGCAATGCAACACTAGCGATATATATACACCAATATCCCAACCTATATTTACACCACCTACCCATATAAACACACATATGTTCACACGTATGCACTTTCCTACATATGCCCAAAGACAATGTGGACATTCCACTACTTTATCCATACAAGGGTAGATGTACGCACATTGGTGTACTCCCTACATGAGACACAACTATGATTTAGGAGATAGTGAATCGCATACATGCACTCACATCACATACGTACACACCCTCGCCCACGTCTCTACGAACATATAATATCCCTGCTAGCTGATATGTATCCACCAGCGCACATCCACTAACAAACATATACTTATCACCTACACCTCAGAGTCATACAAGTATAACACATATCAGCCTCACTTGTCCGTATCATGTACTTTTATAGAGACGTAGTATACATACATTCAAGTATTCACCACCTAGTATTTACACCCACACGTATCCATATACCACTACAAGCATCCAGGACACGTGTAACTTTCATGCCATTCTAACATACAAGTATACACAACTTGTATAATTCAAATCTCTAAGCACAACAATGCACGTATACACACTGATTTACACCGTTACATATACACGCGGTATACCTACAATATACATGTAAGGTATACCATATAGTAGAAAGTTCATCCCAGGACTCCCTAAAACAAGGGGTTTAAGGGTGGATCACTTAGAATTCTAAGGTCACTAAGGCCGCTACCCACCTTAGGGCTAACCTATCCCAATCACTTACTGAAGCATTACAAGTACTATCCTTACGCACGTCGCAGTGCGGTGACCTGCATGGGCCGCCAAAAACTGTCACGCCCCGCTCCCCAGAATACCCGATACTTAATTTTTTTTCCAAGTATTCTGAAGAGTGAGGGTGATGAGAGAGGAAAAGAAAGAGTAAGGAAAAACTGAACAAGCAGTCCACTATGCACATGCTGGGATAGTACAGGTGAAGCTTCACAGAAACATCAGAACAATCTCATGAATAACATAGGTCAACAACCACACATCATATATATATCACCTTCCATTAATATACATACTCCAAGTACACCACCACATATACGTACACATCACTCTCCACCTCCCTACACAACCATGTCACACCACAACTACAGCTCACACCGGGTATTACCCCTGAAACCCAACTCCAAGTCACCACCATCCATACTGCCCCTGCTACCTGAAAAATAGGGAGGAGCACGTCAATGCATGCCCGAGTAGGAACCAACTTGGATTTGGAACACCGTTCTAAAGTTATTAATCCACCAAACAAGGCAAAGAAACTAATGCATACAAACTAAATAAAGTAATGGAAAGTAAATGGCTAGATAAGGGGAACATACCTACGATCCAATGTAGAGCCGCTGCAAGAAAAGGGGTTAGCATGAATAATAATAATAATAATAACAATAACAATAATAATAACACGAGTACTCAAGCAGCCAATATCAAATAAGATAAGTGCAGGTGCCTGAGGCATGACACAGAGCCACAAAGTACGGGCAAAGGGGAAGGGGAAGTGCTGCCAGTAGTAGAAGTAACACGCAAATCTTATTTTATTATTTTATAATTGAGTTAATTGGAATTTGGGTAAACTGTGTGATACCAGGACCTGGACTTCACCCCAAATGTGGGGTGAATATAGCACACGGTGCAGTGGACACGGGCACTGTACAACACCGGGCCTCTCACCTCCCCCGTCCCTAGCAGGAGTGAGGCTATCCACATATAACCCAACCTCCGTATGACCCCTCCACTCCCGGTAAAGGCGAGTGGGTATAAGTATCCCCTCCACTGCCGGTAAAGGCGAGTGGGTAAGCTCCACACATCACATAATCATCTCCCAACTTCACAGTCCAGGCCTCATATCCACAATTTACTCAAACCCCACCTAAAACCCGGGCTTTGCTAACTCACCCTCATTAGAGAGGACCGAGAATTATTCAATTTCATTGGTTAACATCATAAGTGACATGTTATGGGTCTTGATGGTATGGGTATGCACATATCACTTCAACTGTCCATCATCAAACATAGGGTCATGCACTCACGTGACATGCCCTCTATCTCCACACATCATCCACTCACAAACATAACGTTTCCATGACATTCAAGCCTCTAATTTCACCAATCATCACCGTGGCACAAAGCCCACACTAACATGTGCACATTACTCAAATTATTGGATTTTGCCTTCATTGAGGCATTTCATCGAACACCTGGCGGGCGTCATTTATATCAAAGCAATTCAATAACATTTACATGTGCCGAGGACATGAACACTCATTTTATATTAAGCAAGAATAATGAAAGCGACTTAACCACATTTAATGAATAAGAATAGCACTTAAGGTATTCAGCTTGCTGAAATTGCAAGAACATCCATAAAGATCAACATAATACATCCATTTATCTTGGGAATTTAACAAAACTTTATAAATGAAAGTTGAATATATAACAGTTATTAATCTTCAGATAAAATTACATGCAAAAATATTAAGTGTGTGATTTATGGTGAATTATTCATTGAAGAGTGTCAAATCTGGTTTTCAGACAGATTTCTAGGTCTGTGTTCAAATCCAGTTTTGAGCATGTTCTAGCCAGAATTTCGAAATATAGTCACTCTGATAAACTTTTAGAGAATCTTCTTAAGTTTCTAACAAGACCAAGATCAAAAAATGTCATTAAGTGTGCAGGTAATTAAGCCATTTCTACTGAACTGTGTCAAAGCTGGAAATCAAACAGACATGCTGTAGAATTTGAATTTTTACTCCCAATTTCAGAATTGAACATATATCAATATTTATATGATTTTGGGGTAGGATTTCAAGATATACAAGCTCATATTTTTTTTGAAGCTTAATTCGAATCACAGAAAACATAATCCAAGCATGAACACACATCAACATTTCAGCTTTTCAAATGAAGTGATGTTGATTATAATTTCAAGGGGATTTTGCAAGAAACTAAAGTATGACACATGAATTTGATTTTCCCTAATCCAAATTAAGTAAACAAGATGTGAAAACATAATAAAAATAAACCCTAGTTGTATTTCCAAAACCAAGTTGAATCCTACCTCCAAAATTTGATTTTTCCTTCTCTTCTTCTTTCTTTCTTCTCCATCTTCTTCTCCCTTGCAAACCACATGACATACTTGAATCTTGGAGTGAGTAGTTAGGGTTTCCAAATGAAAAAGAAGGAGAAAGGGGAGAGGGGGTGGCCGGCCCTATATGGAAAGAAAAGAGGGAAAAGAGAAATGGAAGAGAAAAGAAAAGAAGAATGAAGAATAAGAAAGAATTCTACTTTAGAAAATCTAAATCTAGAACCTCCTTAGGATAAGCATGCTGTTACGCCTATTTAACCGAGACCCGAAAGACACGAGCCCAGAAACCCGACTGCCGGTCAAGAGCCCATCTGCGCGCTCAGGCCCACTCGATAAAGGCCCTATAAGGGACCCCCCCGAATGTCGATCCGGCCCGGCCCCGATAACACGCTGGCCACTCGCCCACTCCTGCGATAACCGCTCCCCCGGTTCCGCGACCACTGAATGGTAGTTAAGGGAAGATGCTGGCATGGCGCAGGGAGCGGCGACGGGGGGGCGGATTGAGGGGGCACGATTGAGGGCGGACGAGCGATGTGGGTCGGGGACAATCACGGCGGAGGTCTATAAAGGGGCTAGGAGGACGACAGGACAAAAGGACCCGCATCTCAGGTATTCAAAACCTAAGGTACTCCATCAACGACCCAGTTCCCCCATTTCTCCTCCTTCCTCCCCCGCTCGCGCCGTGGGACGCCGTACCGATCTCCTTTCGAGTCGTACCGTCTCCGCCGGGCCTCCTCTTTCAGATCACTGTCTGACTTAGGCATCGGAGGGGTTTTGGCCGGAACCAAGGTCCGGCCCCCCCTGACGAGTGCTCTCGTCTACGCAGGAGGATATCCAATCCACGGGCCGAGGCTTCCCCTCCGCCCCTCGCCGATCACGCAACCAGCTGGACGATTGAGGCTTCCCATCGTCGTCCGACTGCCGAGGCCGAGCGCAACCGACCGAGGCCGAACGTCTCAACCCAGGCCGAGGCTTCCCCTCGTCCAACCAACGGCCGAGGACCCCGATTCGACCCAGCCGACACGCTCCACGTCATCTGTAGATCCGACTCGAGCCTCGTCTGCACCATCTCGACTCACCCGAGGGACCCAAGCGGGCCCCTTGACCACGTTGACCGGGTTGTCCACGGTCAACGCTTTGTAGTGAGAAAACACTCTGAAACATCTGGCGCCGTCTATGGGAAACGAACTGTCCCACGAAGAAGCAAACCACACCTGCAATGGCACGAGCCAGCAACGGAAGGAAACACATGCCCCCCATCCCGGAGGAGGGGAATGGCGCATCCAACGGCAACCTTGAAGGCACGCCCGTCAACAACCACCCCGCCCCCACAACTGAAGAGATTGGCGGGTCGGAATTGGCCACACAGGGGCAACTCCGTGCCCTGGCCCAGGAGACCAATGCGAATCTCTAGACGCTGGTCGTGGCAGTACAGCAACTCGTCAGCACTGCGCCAGTTAACGGAGGCGCATCGGGCGACGACCATCGTTGGGCGGGGGGTCCCCCGCTCTTACGATCCGCTGTGGTCGACGACCATGGGAACCAAAGACCGAACGCGGAGCGTCGGTTCACGTTGTCCGGCTCCCGCCAGGCAAGATCACGCGCCTCCTCCCCTCATCGTGAAAGGAGCCGAAGAGAAACTGAGGGCACGGGGGACGAATCGGTGACCGCGTCGTCTCGTCGACCACGGTCACCCCACCGCAGGAGAAGCAGCCGACACCACTCGAGAGACCGATTGCGGCGGAGCAGGAGCTCCCGCCGGAGGAGCTGGGAGCGCCGGGTCAGCCCGACCCCCAGTGTGGCGAGGGCCGTGGAGCCGGCCCCGTCGGCGCCGGTGCACCCTCCACCACCGAACGAACCGGAGGCAGACGGGTGTCGAACCCCCGGAGGCATCCACGGGGACCGGTGCCCCCTATCACGGAGGATAACCGACGCGCGGGTCCCCTCTCGATTCAAGATCCCGACGCTGGGGAAGTACGACGGGATAGGGGACCCGGGAAACCACGTGATGGATTACGAGGGGGACATGTCCTTCCAAGGAGCCGACGATGACCTACTCTGCCGAGGCTTCTATTCTACTCTCAGGGGAGCGGCGAGGACCTGGTACCGCAGCCTGCCCAGTCGCTCCATCGACAGCTTCGAGGAACTCACCCAGCTGTTCTGCAAACAGTTCATGGCGGGGAGGCAGATAAAGCCTGATGCTGAACATCTGTTCAACATAGTGCAGGGCCCAGCCGAGCCGCTCCGACAGTTCATGCGCCGCTTCAACGCGGAGAGGCTGAACGTGAACAGCCCTCCCGACCTCGTGGTCCAAACGGCCCTTAAGAAAGGGCTGCGCCATAGAGGCCTTAAGAAATCTCTGCACAACGATCCCCCGAAGGACCTCCCCGGGATCATGGCGAGGGCTGAGCGCTTCATGCTGACCGAAGAGGCCTTGGCCGTTGATGCGGGGAAAGCCGCTCGAGGGACCAAGCGCGGCGACAGCGGACGAGGCAGTCCCGAAGGATACCGAACCGAGAAGAGGCCGAGAAACAGGCAACACGGAGAAGGTACGAGGGACGCCACCCCAGACGCCATCCTCGCTCAGGTACAAAAGGAAGAGCGCGCCGATCGCCCCCCACCAAAGGCAAAAAGAGGTGGGAAGAATGGGGAGAAGTACTGCAAGTACCACAAGGACAACGGCGACACCGAAGACTGCTGGCACTTGAAGAAGGACATTGAGAAGCTGATGAGTCGGGGGCACGCCAGGAGCTTAGCCGACGAGCCGGCCCATGGGGAAGGGACCTCCATGCAGCCGGACAAGGGGAAGAAGATCAACACCGTCCAAGGACCCCTCCGCATCATAGAGTGAGCGGGCGAGCTCTCTCCCCCAGTCGTAGCCTGGTCCGAGGGGATTATCTAGGTTTACATCCCTTTGTCTAGCTTTATTCCCTATTTCCTTTCCTCCAAATGTACCAGTCCGACAGGACTCTTAAGAGTACAATTGCATTCCCTTTTTGTCTTTTCTTAAATCCTCGACGGAATTGACGTTTCACTAATAGTGCAAAAGAATGAAGACCGCTGCCTCACTGGAGGAGGAAGGGGAGCACTGCCCTCGCCGACCGACTCATGTGCTCGGAAGCCTGGGGGCAATTCTCCCAGCCAGCGCGGACGCCGACCGGTCCTAAGTCGAGGAGCTTTGCCCTCGCCGACCGACTCCTGCGCTCATAAGTCTGGGGGCAGTTCCCCCAGGAGGCACGAACGCCGACCGGTCCTAAGCCGAGGAGCTTTGCCCTCGCCGACCAACTCCTGCGCTCATAAGTCTGGGGGAAGTTCCCCCAGCAGGCACGGACGTCGACCGGTCCTAAGCCGAGGAGCTTTGCCCTCGTCGACCGACTCCTGCGCTCCTAAGTCTGGGGGCAATTCCCCCAGCCAGCGCGGACGCCGACCGGTCCTAAGCCGAGGAGCTTTGCCCTCGCCGACCGACTCCTGCGCTCATAAGTCTGGGGGCAGTTCCCCCAGCAGGCACGAACGCCGACCGGTCCTAAGCCGAGGAGCTTTGCCCTCGCCGACCGACTCCTGCGCTCATAAGTCTGGGGGCAGTTCCCCCAGCAGGCACGGACGCCGACCGGTCCTAAGCCGAGGATCTTTGCCCTCGCCGACCGACTCCTGCGCTCATAAGTATGGGGGCAATTCCCCCAGCCAGCGCGGACACCGACCGGTCCTAAGCCGAGGAGCTTTGCCCTCGCCGACCGACTCCTGCGCTCATAAGTCTGGGGGCAGTTCCCCCAGCAGGCACGGACGCCGACCGGTCCTAAGCCGAGGAGCTTTGCCCTCGCTGACCGACTCCTACGCCCATAAGTCTGGGGGCAATTCCCCCAGCCAGCGCGAACGTCATCCAGTCCTAGGCCAAGAACAAGGCAGCAACGCAAAATACACGAGAAGTCTGAGTAAGTCAATTTCGTTTATAACAGTTAACCAGGGTACAAAAATGTGTCTTATTTACAGGGAATCGAAGCGAAGAAACCTCTCTACAAATAATCCACTCACGACGAATGACAAAGTTCGTCACCTACAGAAGCTAGGTCGACACCGACAGAGCAAAATTTGTTGACAAAAGACCCAAAGTAGTTGGCCCAAGCGAGCAGCCATGCAACCAGCAATTATTGGCCCCGGAGCCGGTAGCGAATCCGAAGGAGATAGCGGGGCCAGGGATCCATTTCAAGTAGACTGGCCCAAAGCGAAGCGGATGCTAAAAAATTTGAGGATAAGGCCAGGAGGGACGGCTTAGGGAGCCCGGGCTCGGGAGGACACATCCTCGGGCACTTCGCCCTGCTCGGAGCGAGGGGGATCGACGAGCGGGGGAGCCTGCCGAACGCGCTCCACGCAATCCCGAAAGGAAGACTGGACGACTTCGACAATCCGAGGGGCTATGAGGTCTTCATACGTACCGAAGGCCCCCCTGAGAACCTCGAAGATCTTCTCCCCCAGGGTCCCGACGACACCCCTCTCCACCTCCTCTGCTAGCCGCGCCACCTGACGCCGATCCGATAGTTCCCTCTGAAGCTCCTCCCTCTCCAGTCGGAACGACTCAGCCGCGTCCTCAGCCGACTGCCGAGCGTCCTCCAACTTTCCCTGGAGGTCACCCACTCGCCCCTCCAGCTCGGCCACACGGAGCTTGAGACGACGAGACTCCATCTGAGCCTCCGTCATAGCTACCTCCGCCGCCCCAACCTGCTCGTGGGCCTTCATGGAGGACTCCTCCAGCTCCCTCAAGAGGACGGCTCGGCACTGCAACTCCACGGCGAGCGCTGAACCCTGGAAGACGGGACATGGTCTAAGAAAAGGATAAAGGGAAGGAGAGGGTAGCAAGATAACCGAACCTGTTGAAGGATCCAGACTAAGGACTCCGACATCTTGTCGGCAGGGATCTTCTTGAGGAGGATACGGTCCCGGGGAGGAACGGAGACCTCAGCAACCTGCTGGGCCAAGGCTCGGTCGACAAACATCGAACTCCCAGGGACGACATCGAGGGAAGCCATATTGCTTGCCAACAGGGCTCCGATCCCCGGTGATATGGGCGAGGACGCTGCGAGGGGGGTGGTTGTCAAGGCTACCGGGAGATCCCCGGTGGTCGCCGCAGGGGGCACGGAACCCGCCGGACTGGAGGGATCCGCGTCCTCCCTCCTCTTCTTTCCTCCGTGAGGCTCCGAGGGCGCCGGAGGGGAGCGCTTCTGCCTCGCACCATCCCCACCCTCGGGAACCAGAGGGGGCGCGCCAAGGGCAGAAAGAACGGCACCAGACCCGTCGTTACCCCCCGCCTCTTGGGCTGGCGGGGCGGGTCCGGCCCTTGTGACCCCCCCGGGAAGGGGATCGCCAGAAGAAGAGGCGGGAGGCGCGGCCACCACCTTACCCACGGAAGGCTCGGCTCGGCGCACTTCCTCCTCAACGGTCCGCCGAGGCGCCCTTCCAGAGGTACTACCTCGGCTCCGAGCGGCTCCACGACGGATCAGCTCATCGACGTCACGGACGAACTCGCGGCCAGCCATCCCTGCAAGGGAAACCAAAATCAGGATGAGTCACAGGGCGATTCGAGACTGAAAAAGCGACCTACCCGGAGACCACAAGACGGCCTTCAGGAGTAGGTCGTCCAACAAAGACCAGATGGACTTCGATTTCAAGGGGAGGGTCGACAGCAGCGCGGCAGCTACCTGATCAACGTCAGAGAGGGCTAGCGGCGGGCGAGGCTGGACAGACCCGCCCCAACTTGTCAAAATCTGGGCGTCCTCCAAGAAGACCACAAAGACATAATTTGAACTCCAATCCCCCGACCAGTGGGGTAGCCCGATCAGGCACTCCCTCCTCAAGCGAGCTCGGAGTTGCAGCCATGACCCCGGGCCAACCGTCTGGATCTGATAAAAGTGGAAGAGAAGGGGGAGAGACGGCTCCAGACCGCGGGTACAGCAGAGCGTCGCAAAGCCCGTCAGTACCGCAATCGAACAAGGGGTGAACTGGCAAAGGGGCACCATGAGATATTCCATGACCCGGATGAAGAAGGGATTGAGCGGGAAACGAAGACCCAGGCAGAACATTTCGACGTAGACGCCGACCTCATTGCTCCTCGGAAGGCAAATCCGCTCGTCGACGAATGGAACTCGGACATCGTACGGGAAGCAGAGATACCTTTCCCGGATCTCCGTGGCCACTGAAGGAGGGGTCTCCGACGGCGTTCGGAGGACAACCGGGGGCACGTTAAGCCGCACGGCAGCCGACGCCACGTCATCACAGGCATAGTCTGGGAACAGCTTCCCCTTCCCCTTATCTCGGAGGGGACAACTCCCAGCGGAGGAACCTGATCCCACTAGCCGGGGCCCCCCCCGCCTGGACTCCAGAGAATCCCTCGCCCCTTGGCCAGAACCGCCTATCCTAAGAGCAGCCATAATACGAGAGCGAGAAAGGAATTACCTTTTAACTAGTTTGGAGGAGACAAGGAAGCAAAGGCGACGGGAAACTCCGAGTTGTGGAAAGCCTAGAACAATGGGAAGAGCAAGAAAGAAGTGGAGATCAACGCAGCTGGGGATCTTATATACCGGACACAGGGACGAATTCGAAGCGCCTGACAAGAACGCGTGGCAGGCCTCGAAGAACCGGCGGCGTTTCGAAATCGGCGCCAAGGGAAGTCCAATCGATCCGCCTCATCATGACCTACATTTATGACCACGCCTCGATTAAAGCGCCACTCGGAATCCCAGGAGGCACAGCGGTTGAACCGAGCAAGGCAAGGCCGATCGAGCAAGGCAACGTCTAAACACATCCATGTTGTTTTGCACCAACGTTGTCCCTCGCACTTTTCTCGTACCCAATCTCGCTTCCTCGTCTCTTAGCCACCCATTACGGCCCAACCCCCTTGTACTACGTTACATACATCAATATCTACGTTTACTTCATGCCTACGTATGGATTATAAGTAGAAATACCGTGTGTACACAATAGAATACACGTATACTTCAAAACAGGGCATGACAGCGGCACACGCGTGGTCGGGAGCGCTGTTTGCAGGCGAGGGGGAGGGTAGTTGCGGCCAAGGGGAGGAGGAGGAAGGAGAAGAGGAAGAAGGAGGGTAGGGTTTTGTAAGAATCTGAAATTGCTTTTTGAATCAAAGGGTGTTTTGGATCTGAAATGGGTTTGATGTTTCTGAAATTTTAGTTTCAGATCTGTTCTTCTTTGTTTCCCCTATTCCAATTTCAGTTTGGGTTTGTATTTTGGTGGTGGTTTTTGGGGAGATTTGTTTGGGAATCTGATTGTTTGAGGAATTGGGTTTTATTGTTGCTGGTTGATCTTGAGGATGGTGAACTAATTTGGGAGGAATTGTCTGGGTTTGGCAGAAATGTTTTTGATGAAAATGGGTTTTGCAGATTTGTTTGCAGAGGAGAAGTCGTTGCCCGTTGCCTTAAGAAGAGATAGCAGGGAACAAGCTTTTGCATTTGTCAAAGTAGGTTTAATAAGATTAGGGTGGGTGTTTAATGAAATCTTTAGACTAAGGGTTTTGTAGAGACGTGTTGTCTGCTTAAATGAAAAAGAATGACAACTTGACTAATTGAGGGGATGAACCTGATTTTAAATCAAACGTGTGTGTTGATTTTAATAGGCGAAGGAAATGAATCTGCCTACATCTGCCTTCGAAGAGACGTGAGTGTTTTTGAAATATTAAGCAGACATCAGATTTTTAGTCAAATAGGTTAAGCAAGATTAGGATAGGTATTAATGTAACTGTTGACTAAAATATTAGGGGGAGGAATCTGATTTTAAAAACGTGTTACACTCTTCATTCCTACTTACAAAAATTAAAATGTGAATAACAGGTTATGCAAAGTTAGGATATTAACGTAATTAAGTAATTAAGAAGATTAATGTGAATGATAAAATAATTGAATTAAAGTAATTATTAATTTCTAGAAGTGATTACCAAAGTGTAATCACTAAGAAAATTAAGTAAATTTTCAACGAAATTATTAAAATAAAGTAATTAGTACGTTAATTAAAGTGATTAATAAGTTGTGATTAGTAAGATAATTAAGTTAAAGTGATTTGTTAAACTTGATAGTCAATTAATGATGACACGGTAAAAACGAAATCGGAGACACGCTCGCGTCGACACGTAGCAGAGAACGTACTGACTAAAAATATTATCTGGACGACTGAAATAAAATACTGGTACGCGCGATCCTACACACGTCTAAAAATACATGCAGTTACATTCTACCCTCCTTAAAATAATTCCGTCCTCGGAATTCTTATCAACTAATGAGCAGGAAACACGTATGGATAACGCTCTCGTATTTCTATGAGGTAAATTATGTCCTAAAATACTTCGAGACAAATAAATGAAATTGTTTAGGAAAAGACACAAGTGATGTGATTAAGATTGAGTTTCAAAAAGAAGCTCGGATGTCTAAGCATCATCGGTGGCCTTAATCGTCAGTAGGCAAGTGAAAAGTCTATGGATGGCTATCCAAGATGTGCAGAGATGAGGATAAGAAAATAATAATGTATATACGTATTCTCTTAACAGCCACCCCAAAATTCTAACACTCAGGTTGCTAAACTCATAAACCCAAACAAGTGTTACTAAAATAAATCATTACTTATCGTCTTGTCACCGAATAAATAAGCATATCCTGAACTTGAATACAGATTCAATTCTTCTCCTTTCCTTTTGATTTCTATCTCATAATTCTTGACTTAAACAATTAATACTTTTAAACAAGGGAAAAATACAACTACCATTAACCAATACTTCTTACAAATATCCTGTTCAATCATTATTGCTATTAAGACATTAATATCTTCTCGGGTATATTTATTGTACGATATTCTCTATACTTAAGTTCTCCAAAACAAAATTGTACATTCTCAGAGGCTGTCTTATCTGCAATGCTTTATCCCTTGCTCATTGTATAACCTAACTTATAGTACTATAAATCTAACTCCAATATTTATCATTCTCTCAACTCATTCTTCATCGTGACAACTTATAAGTTTAAACACCCTAATTAGCAAATTATTAAATCACATCTCATCGTTTCTTATTGAATCTTATCCCAAGCAACTTAGATCAATTAACGCAACTATTCATTTGTATTAACAGGTCATGCCATTCCTGACGTCTCCATCACTTTTCCTATATGATGAAATCTTGTTACTTTGCGTACTCTACTAATCATCATCGTCATCACAAATCATGATATGAATTCCAAATCCGTAATGTACTCATCTTTCTGTATTCATAGTATGGAATTCTATTGAAGCCATTAAGTATGGATACCTCCGAATGCGAAATGTAACTCTTGAATAAATCATTCTATCCATCATATTGTAAACAATTAATACAATTACACCTTACATCATCTCAAACTACTCCTATTTGTAATTATTAATCACTTAATAACAATAATCATATCTAACATTTTATCAACATAACGCATAACAAAAATTTAACATTGTTGATGATAGTAATAAAAGTAGAAGTAAACATTTTAAAAGAAAAGGTTATAACACAAAATTTAAAACTCATCTCGCTAAAGCGGTGATAAATAAATAGATGCACTAATGTGGTAACTTAGAGCTTGTGTATGTTACAAAGTCGTTTGATGTAACAAATCAAGTTTGCGACGAATGGGTTCAGGTGAGGCAATGATATGGAATTAGCTTGATCAGAAAGATGATCTTACATGTGCAAGAAGTAAGAACAGCAATGCATATACGAGTGGAAGGTAAAGCACTGGTGCCTACTCAAGTGGGGTAAGTAAACTGCATGTAATGCATAAATTAAAAGTGACTGTGCAAGTGTAAAAGTAACGACGGTGGCATGGCAAATGGTAGCAACAATATTTTATCCAACAGACAATGTGATGACAATAGTAGAACGACCAGGTAGACGCAGTAACACTTAAAAGGACAAGTAATGAGCGAGCATGAGAAAAACAGATGTCGCTTGACATATCTAATAGCGTAGGCTGGCCTAATAAGAAGAAGTCTAGTTTAACTCTCAAACCAGCCAGACAGTCAGGACTTGAAGGCACATGTCACTTCTATGACCGCAGGACAAGTCCTTTGGTTGACCAACCCCCTTCCCATTTCTTTCTAGACACTGATCCAGTAGTAATTTAAGACAGCTTATTATTATACTGTTCTATCGCGTTCGAGTAGTCGCGACTTAGTCTGTAGAACAGTGGTATCAAATCAGTAGTCGTGACAAGAGTTAGCTTGATCAGGTGGCATAGAGATGGTTATAAATGATTAAATTAGAGAATGGTATGTTTGTGTAAAAGAATGTGACAATATCCCAATAGCGTATATAAGGATAGCGAATAGGTGGTATGAGTTAAAATAGTAAATAAGCAATAGACGAAAGAGTCACGGGTGTAGAGATGTAGTGTTTGTTTTGTAAATGGAGATAGAGATATTTTTTATACAAAAATTTTTAGTTATAAATACGATGAATACAGAACTAATACTTAACGTTTAATTTATAAAAAGTATTTAAACTTAGTATATGGTCGATTGTTTCGAAATCCGTTGAAGTATAGCAAGAAAGAAAATGCCATACATAATCATGACGCACGTCCTTGCGGTCTAGCGGACACAGCCAGTGAAGTGACTAAGCCAGGATCACTGCAACGGTCCGTATTTTTCCCTACAACTATTCACGTATTTTCATTTTTTTAAACTATTTTATAATGGTTTGTTAGGAGTTTTACGATTTCAAAAATTTCTTATAAAAATATTTTGAGATATCAGACTAGTCGAAGTATTTTAGTAAGTTCGAATTTCATCAAATACTCAAAACAATTCTGATAAAAATTCATTTTCAGTTATTATCGTTTTGGCTTAATGAATTTATTTTCTATACAAAAAAACATCAAAACGTTTTCAAACTTCTACGGTAACATTCTATGATCATTTAGGGCTTCCCATATTAATTTCGTAATTTTCTGAAGTCAAATCGATAGAGGACCCGCAAACCCGCTTTCTAAACGTTTTGGCCTAAAACTAGTATCTCCGTAGCTCAAACCCTGAAACGGATATCATATTCGTGATCCTCGCAACGATACGATCCCGTGGGTATGTTTTCGTAATTTTTCGGACACGTTTACCAGTAGGGGCAAAATTGTAATTTCGTTGCAAAATTTCACTAATAACCTTCACTAATTACTTTTTACCCTATCCTAATCACCTACCTAACCTACCCGATAACAGCCCATGTGTTTCATGGGTTAGCCTAAATTTCCACTCCTAGTCAAAAAGCTAAACATACTTCTTAAATGGCTTCGACTAAATATTAATAAGATGAAATAAACTATTATTAACTTAATCCTATTTAAACACCCCCAACTCTCTTTCTCCCTCACTCTAACCCAGGCTCATCCCTGACCCATCAACCCATCTCCCGAACCCAAACTCCTCACCATTTCGCGCGCGCTCTCTCTCTCTCTCTCTCTCTCTCTCATCCCTAACCCCTCTTGCTCACGCCTCCGACGAGGCGCTCTGCCGCAAGATCCTCCTCCGACGAGGAACTCAGCCCGCCGCCCCACCATCGTCTTCCCATCGTCACACCAAGAGCTGCGCCCCACCTCAGCGACGCAACGCTCTGCCCCCATCGAAGGCAACCCCTCGCCGTTGCCTCAACCCCCCAAAGGACGCTGCAACTCACCCCGCTGCTGCTACGCTCGCAGCTCCGACCACCGCTTACACAGACCCCCTCCCGTCGCCACTCAGCTCCTCGACGGCCCGCTCCGCCACCTCCGACGAAGCGAACTCGTCGATTCATCCCTCTACGGAGCCCTCCGACGTCGAAGCCACCGGAACCCGCTCCGCTTGCAGGCCCTTCGAGCTTCCCTTCTCCGCCTCCTCTCGCTGACGAGCTCTCGGAGCTCCGACGAAGTCGCGAAGCCCCACCCATCCTCTGCCACCCCCCGAGCTCTCTCCGATGACATCACCCTCTTAGTCCCCCCACCTCGCCGGTGCCACCGTCTGCAGGCCCTGACACCGTCGCATCCGCCTTCGCCCCTCTGCCCTCGCTCTCCGACGAGCCCGCCTCCCATCTCCTCGCTCTCCGCCGTCTTCGTACGACCCCGACCATCTCACGCCGCACGTCCCCCCATCGCTCCGCACCCACTTCCGGTGAACCCCCACGCCACCAGAGCTCGCCGAGCACCACCAACGTGACGAGACCCCCGCCCCTCTCCGACGAACTCTCCGAGCTCTGCCCTCGGCGTCGTCCGCCTAGCCCCCGACGCACGGAATCCCCCCTCCGCATGCAGCGAAACGAAGTGAGGTTTGAAGCTCTCATACGTTTATTTAAATACTAATACGTATATGTATTCGTATTTTACTGGTATTTTTAATATTTTGTAAAATAGAATATAAGGATAATTGGTTTTAAATTCATAACTAATTATATGCAAGCCCGAAAAATACAGGGATAGGTCTAGAAAATCAGAAATGACATTCTGGACCCAATGACACTAGTTTCGTCTCAATCATACGCTTAGTTTTTCCTGTATTAATTTTTAAGCCTAAAAGTTAAATACGTGATTTTCGTTCAAAAATCCGTAACTTATTATTTTCATGTACACTAATATGTGAGAAATATATATGCTATAGTACTCTTCGGTACGGTCATTTTGACAGCTCACTTGAACCATTCCGATGCAGATTTCACCCAGAATAAATGTTTGAATAAATACGTTATTAATTGAAAATTGGTTTTTAAATTATTTTTGAGCTCTAAAATTATAAAAATTAATGTAAACTTCAGAAAAATATTTCCTCTTGCAGAAAAATTATTTTCATCATATCTAATCTATAGAAAAATTTAGAACGCTTTCCGTCACCGTTTCAATCGATTATAAAATCAAACACGTTAAGTTAAAGAGGTAAAAAATAGGTGTTCTGTAACCGATTGTTCTTGTGTTTTGCAGGTACAAATTCTTGTGCATCAATGTCCGTAGAAGCCCTAGAACCAGTTTCGGCTTGCTACGTCGATCTCGAAATCAGTAAGTCACGACTAATTCTAAAATTAGAAAATTAGCTAGTGTCCATGTATGAACTTAGGAACACCACCTATAGCCTTAGAACGGCTATTGACTTGAACCGAACTAGAAATCTAATCTAATAGGAAAGTAATCTACTACAGATTAATTTGCCAACTTTCAACTTTAGTGGTTGTAACACACAACCATCAACTTAGGTAAATTGTGTGATAAACAACACTACTACATGCTCGAAGCATTGAATCGGTATCACCGTCTTGGACTTGTCTTTATCCTCAGATCGCTTTGGCACAGTCTGCTTTGGAATGAGTTACTACTCTCTGGTTTTCAATAAGAAAGTCAACCAGTTGTCTTGGTTTGACTAGTAACATGTGGAAACATCTTGTGGAATATCTTGTGAAACATCTTGTGGAATATCTTGTGGAACATCTCGTGGAACATCATGAAAGAAACATGTACATAGAACACTTGACACTTCACTGGGGTTTGGGGTAACTCATAGTTTGAGAGAGTGCGGGAGTGACTGGAGTTCAATCTACATGTCTAGCTGCCTGAGTTTTTGGCAATCATGTCTAGCTGCCTGTGTTTCAGCAAACAAAAATATGCTGCCCGTGTCAGCATCCTGTCTAGCTGCCTATGTTTTCGGCATTCGTCTGGGTCGCGCCTAGGCAAGAGATGAACTCGATGGTCACATATTGTACTCTCCGACTTGAGTCACGTAGTGTAGTTACTTTTGCACAGTCACTTTTACTTTACGCACTACAGTCACCTTTACGTTACGCGTTCCATGCACGTTACTTACTACACTTGTACCGTCACCAGTACTTTACTTGTCGTACTTTTAGCTACAACAGTAGTATGTTTCACTTGCCTAGCCTGCTCTACACTGCACTACCACAGTATAATGGTTCTCTCCTTTCAGTTCAGTTTGTCATTACTTTTCAGTTGTGCTTAGTACTTTACTTTTCACTATGGTCTGCTTGTACGTAGTTACTTTTGTCATACTTGAGCACTGCTTCTTTTCTATATTTAGAATTGTTGTGACTTACCTACGGTTCCATCTCCGTGGCACCGCAGACGACATACATATGGAGGTAGATGCTCCTGAGCTAATAGCGCTGGAATTCGACCGCAGCTTCCAGAGTTATATTTCAGTGTTGTGTACTTTATTCTTTCATGTATACTTGTTGGGACATCTTGTACAGTATGGATTGTAATAATTGGACACTATTTGAGTATTTTTGTACATCTCTATCGTGGCTATTTTGTTTTCACTGGTAACCTGCAGGACCTGCGCAAATATCAAATAAGTAACGGGCCCCCGGGAGCGGGTCGTTACAATCACTTACCCCAAGTCTAACTAGGGTGATCCAACAAACTTAGCCAAGCACATTGACCGGATCATGGTCCATTGAAGGAAGTTTATCATTTATATGTGTGTCATTAACAAAAGAGTTTAAAGATAAAGATCTCTATATGTAGAAAGTAAAATAGAATGGTATTTGAAAGCATTAAAAATTTAGTGACTAAAATTTTTCAGCGAAGGAACTCAAAATCAAAGAATAATTTTAAGTCAGTGGAAAATATGAGGCATAGTAAAAGATTTTTTAAAAAGTTAAACTGGGAGAGAAATTTCATAAAAGAGATATCGATAGTAAAATAGTAATGGGAGTGATTCAAAGGACAAAGATGGTTGTCAGGAAGATCACATGGGTCGAAAGCAAGGATTAGAATCGGATGATCAATGTGAGTACGAGTAGGAAATGACTTGTGAAAAGGATACGATAGAGTCGTAAAGTCAAAAAGTGGAACGTGAAATGAAAGGAGCTTAACAATCAAGGATATACTGATTTGGTTGACTAAGTATCAGGAAACTTAAGACTCAGATTTTCAAATGGAGTTGATCAGGGTAGAAGATTTTCAAATGAGAGTCAAGATTGTAAAATTATCTATGCTGTTTTAAAGAATTTCGCAGATTCGAGACCTGCATGTGCCACCACCAAAACCTGTCACACCCCGCTTCCCATTAGGCTTGCGAGCGAGGACGCGAATGGGCCAGCTTGTGCAAGTCAGGAGGAGGCACTTTTACTTTTCTTTCCCCTTGACTTATCACAATAAGCGTCTGTGTAAAAACCGCATGTTCTTGCTTGCATTACTCAAAAACAACACAGATAAATAAAGCATTATTACAATCTCAACCGTCTCAACGGAATTACAACAAATAGAGAAAAGGAGAGTGGGTCTTATGACCCGTATAACAAGTGAAAAGAAGTGCAATGAAAGTTCTCTAGGTTGACAGTTCTTGGTCCACTGGTTCAGCTATCTCAAATAGTCCTCCGGTGCTAAAACTCGGGATCTGACATACATCCAAAAACATGAATGTATGTCAGCAATGGTCTGCAAGTAGAGGTTAGAACCCAAGGCAAGGTATATACAAATTTATACTGGATTTAAGAGGCGTTAATAATTTAAATGAGATGGCGACAACAAGATTTAAACAAGTAATTTATAAAATGGAATAGAGTAAAAGACATCCTATCATGCAATTCTAAGCAGTTTAACAATTGGAGTAATCCTTTCTTTAGTTCATTAGCATGGCAATTTAACTGAGATAACAAATCCAAGTTGCAAGTTTCATGTTAGCATTTCACGACTGTTAGCATTTCACGATTGTTAGCATTCACGATTGTTAGCATTCATGTCTATAATAGGATTCACGCCTTTAGGCCGTGATGAGTGAGTCGTCCTTCTCACGGGGGCTTACCGTGATTGGCGCTAACCCACCGCATACGGGTGGTGCCCTTGAAGAGAGTACTCTTTCATACGCCTAGCGGCCGCTCAATCCAACCACACCCAAGATTTGTGCTGGAACATGAGCCAGCCTAATCATATCACAAGCACGAATTTGTCAACTCACGTGACATCACGAAAAATCACGATTTCGCCTTCGAGGCTCACGATTTCACGATGTCACGCGCTAGTTAATTATTTCAAGGCATGCAGCAATTAAATAATATAATCATTCATTTCCATGCAGCGTTTTCCATGTTACAAGAGTATCGGAACAACATTCACAATAATTTAGCAAAAAGGTGAACAAGCGAGTTTAACGAAAACGAACAGAAAGTTGATTTTTCTTGTTATTGTTCTAAACTAAGTTATATCAAATCATATGCCGTTGGATTACATTATTAGTCACGGATGTCATGGTGATAATATTACACGTCATTTCACGTGTAGATTATAAGTTATGCAGCTTTACATACAAAAGACTAATTTAACATGCAACTTCGAAAATTCATTATAAATCGTATACTTGCCTGATTTCGGTGATTCTGGTGTTGTTGGGACCGTCTTGACGGGTATTACGTGTCGGTACATTCGGTTCTCTGTTTCGGTTAGACAAATCACTGAATTAGATTTATTGCGAATAAACACAATAGTAAAATAATCTCTAAATTGGGTTCGTCTAATTTTATCGGGTGTCCTGGCTAGGGTAATGCCTATATTGTGTTAAACTAACCTGATACACTTATTTTTATACTAGTATTATCACCCTAACATTATTAAACAATTAATAACATGCTGAATTAACTAATACTTAACGATTATTATTAGGATTTATACTAACAATTAACCTACTAATGAACTTTACTAAGCTAATTTCAATGTTAACATGAAGGTAGGGTTACATTAAATCTTTACCTACCTCTGCCCACTACAATTCATATTAAAATACCTATCTAATATCTTTCATTTATTTATTATAACCCTTAAGGCTGTTACCCCATTTACTCCTATGTCTCTTCTTCATACTTTATTATATTAACCCTACTAATAACTCTAAGGCCTTCTCTTTCTCTCTGACCTCCTGTCTGTTCTCTTGCTTTCCCCTTTATTTTTTTGTTTACAAAGCTTGCAGGTGCATGTAGGAGAAAACGCAAGGGGGGGACTTCTCACCTTCGCGCGACGACGGAAGGAGGGCTGACGGCTTCCAGGGCGGCGACGGGCGGCTGTTTGCACGGCGGCGGCGGCTCCGGCGACACCTGTGCTGCGGCGCGCGCTGGAGAGGCGGCTGTCCGGGCGTTTGCCCGGCGGCTTCCTGATGGGCGGCGCACGCGTGGTCGGGAGCGCTGTTTGCAGGCGAGGGGGAGGGTAGTTGCGGCCAAGGGGAGGAGGAGGAAGGAGAAGAGGAAGAAGGAGGGTAGGGTTTTGTAAGAATCTGAAATTGCTTTTTGAATCAAAGGGTGTTTTGGATCTGAAATGGGTTTGATGTTTCTGAAATTTTAGTTTCAGATCTGTTCTTCTTTGTTTCCCCTATTCCAATTTCAGTTTGGGTTTGTATTTTGGTGGTGGTTTTGGGGAGATTTGTTTGGGAATCTGATTGTTTGAGGAATTGGGTTTTATTGTTGCTGGTTGATCTTGAGGATGGTGAACTAATTTGGGAGGAATTGTCTGGGTTTGGCAGAAATGTTTTTGATGAAAATGGGTTTTGCAGATTTGTTTGCAGAGGAGAAGTCGTTGCCCGTTGCCTTAAGAAGAGATAGCAGGGAACAAGCTTTTGCATTTGTCAAAGTAGGTTTAATAAGATTAGGGTGGGTGTTTAATGAAATCTTTAGACTAAGGGTTTTGTAGAGACGTGTTGTCTGCTTAAATGAAAAAGAATGACAACTTGACTAATTGAGGGGATGAACCTGATTTTAAATCAAACGTGTGTGTTGATTTTAATAGGCGGAGGAAATGAATCTGCATAACATCTGCCTTCGAAGAGACGTGAGTGTTTTTGAAATATTAAGCAGACATCGGATTTTTAGTCAAATAGGTTAGGCAAGATTAGGATAGGTATTAATGTAACTGTTGACTAAAATATTAGGGAGAGGAATCTGATTTTAAGAACGTGATACACTCTTCATTCCTACTTACAAAAATTAAAATGTGAATAACAGGTTATGCAAAGTTAGGATATTAACGTAATTAAGTAATTAAGAAGATTAATGTGAATGATAAAATAATTGAATTAAAGTAATTAGTAATTTCTAGAAGTGATTAGCAAAGTGTAATCACTAAGACAATTAAGTAAATTTTCAACGAAATTATTAAAATAAACTAATTAGTACCTTAATTAAAGTGATTAATAAGTTGTGATTAGTAAGATAATTAAGTTAAAGTGATTTGTTAAACTTGATAGTCAATTAATGATGACACGGTAAAAACGAAATCGGATACGCGCTCGCGTCGACACGTAGCAGAGAACGTACGGACTAAAAATATTATCTGGACGACTGAAATAAAATACTGGTACGTGCGATCCTACACACGTCTAAAAATACAGGCCGTTACAGGGTCCCATATACATTTTTATAAATTGGATGCATATGATAACTCACGTCCCGGTATGGATCACCCCTGACCTGAATTTGATAATCCTTCCATCCATACAACATCAATAATATGATAGTGAAAATGCAACATTTTGGCTATAAACATCCAACCATCATATAATCTGATACTATACTGCAAGGGGTCTAAAATTTCAGAATTGTAAAGTGTCACGCCCCGCTGCCCAAAATAGGGAGGGTCGGCGTGACAAGCCGCGGTATTAGAGTACCAAGCGCTAAAGTACACACCAAAGTCACGCAGGCCACTGCAAACGCTGAGGAAACACAGGCAGTAAAGTATAGACTGAACGATTAACAGAACAGTACAGCTCCAACACAGAAAGATAGTACAAGACACTACAACACAGGCAGTAAGGTAAAATACGACGAACAGAACATCCAAGAGTCACAGAGCACCGCTACTACATGGCCAGTACCGCACAAGTCCACTGTACAACCCCAACAGCAAAAGCTCCCACAAAAGTACAACTCAACCCTACGGGATACAAAGGGAATAGGGGTACAACACTATGTTCATCACACACACAACCCAAAACTACACCACGCGACCCACACTGACCACAACACTACGGACCCTGCTGAGACAAGCTGCCCTCCGGGGTCTCCACTCCCGGGCCTGCCGCCAGAGAACCAGTGCCTGGACCTGTAGGGGGGAGGACACGTCACAGCGTGCCCAATAGGAACTCCACAACTCTACTACTCTAATCATAGTGCACAACAAGGAATCACAACAAAGGAAAAGGCATCACATTACAGAGTTACTGTTTTTCCTTTATAGGTTAGTTTTCATGCATGAATTCGAAACCTCAGTAACGGGTCAGACATCGGGGACTGGACCTCACCCGGTAAAGTGGGTGGAATGCTACGACTTCCCGAGACAAGCTCTTACGAAAGAAGCCGTTCACCAACGCAGCCAATCTCAACCACAACCGCACCAACTCCCCGCCGCTGAGGGCTCGTCGGGAGTGGCCCACAACGCAGCAGTCCATCCCCCGCATGCTCACTCGTTACCTTGGTTTCCCCAACCCCTCCTAGGGCACTCACCCACTTCGAGTGGAACGAGAACACCCTAGGTTGTCTTTTAACTAATCATTAAACCTAGAGTATGAAGCATGTAAAATGAGATCCAATGCATTCTTTTCATCGGGATGTTCACAACAACTTGCGAGCTTCATAAGCCATGAACATAACATCCATTTCCAAACTTGCAACCTAAAGTAGCATACCCATAGACATCACTTAATCACTGATGAATCCACATTAGCGATATGTTCCGAAGCAAACCAAAACAATAATCTAGTCATTAGCAAACAATGCGATTTGCTGAAATTTCGTCAACAGTCACAACATCAATGATTAACAGCCATTTCCAGTGATAATTTAACAAAACTTACTGAATGAAAGTTGTAGATATGGCAGTTTTGAGTTCACATATAACATTTCATGCAAAACTATGGAGTATATGATTTATGGTGAATTATTTGGTAAAGGGTGTCAAAACTGTTCTGCAGACAGATTTCTGTGTCTGTGTTCAAAGCCAAGTTTGGGCATATTCTAGCTAGAATTTCGACATAAAAGTCGCGAAAGACTTTGAGAAAAACTTGTTATCGTTCCAACAAGACCAAAATCAACAAAATCCAAGATGTGTACAGGTAGTGGTGCTCATTTTACTGAAATATGTACAGCTTGACAGAATTCCTGGCATGTTGCACAATTCGAATCTTTACCCCAACTTCCAGTTCGAATCAGAAAAAGTGATGACATGAAAGTTGCTCATAACTACGAGATACATATCATATAAAATTTTCAGAGCATTCCTAATAGCCAAATAATCCCAGAACTCAGCTAAAGTTTCAGCAAATTTCAGGCATGCATCAAGATTCCTAGTTCTACAACATTCTTCCCAACATTTCAGAGAAAACTCATACATATAAGATGCTTTCCATCATCTATAATTAGAGTAGGAGAGTGAAGAGTTCCTACCTCTTTGGAGCTTCAAGAATGGTTGATGGTTTGAGTAGTAGCCCTCTCCTTCTCCTTCTCCTTCTCCTCTTCCTATTCTTCTTCTTCTTCTTCTTTTTCTTTCCTTTTTTCCTAGCTAATTTCAGTCATGGGCTGAAAAATAATGGAGAGAGGGGGAGAGAAAAGCGATTTAGGAGAAGGGAGTAGGGTGGGGGGTTATGGTGTAGGGTGAGGGGAGAGATGGGGGGGGTTAGGTGTACTTGGTATGGCAAACTTATTGCCATACTCTATTTTTCTTTTCATTTCTTTCTTTCTTTTTTCAAAATTAGCCATCCAAAAGCTTGATTTTATTACAAGTTTGCCATTGCAAATATCTCATTTCCCTTTTTTCACAATAACCCTTCACTTAAAGAAATTTGCCTTAAGCCCAATCTTACAATGATACCCTCATTTGGGTATAAATGAAAAATCGAGGGGCAATTTGTAAATCTCTCCATTCCCCGGGATTGGTGTGCACATGTACGAGAAACTTGGGTCAATTTAATGGTTACTAAGTATTTACACACTAGGGTTGTTACATAAAGCATATACTGGATAAGCAAAAGCATGAAAAATTGGCATATGCAACATACACACATAATGCAATACTCAAGATACAAGGATAACATGTTCAGCATTAGTAGGCAAATTATATGACGACCCCTTCATAGCCTATGCTCTAATGTGTTCCCGTTATTATTTAAGTTACAGAAGCCCACCCACATATCCTAAGCTATCTGCTCCATGCGCATTTTCCATTGATCTCGTTGTTCGGTTTGTTCACGAACTGTCACCTGTTGGTGGTATATCCATAACATCGTCATCATGCTCATCGATACCATCTATAGCATCCTCAACCCCATCAACATTTTCAGTTAGTTGGGGGTCATGCAGATCTTCTATTTGGATGTAATTATGCAAAACAGTGCAAGCTAGTACGGTATCGAATTGACCTTTGAATGAGTAGTGAGGCTTGGCTGTCATTATTTTAAACTTGTTCTTTATGATACCAAATGTCGATTCGATCTTTGATTTTAAGGTAGAATGTCGTAGGTTGAATAGCTCTCGTCGGTTTCAAGAAACCCGATCAGTATGGTCCTTCAAATGGTATCTAACGCCCCTGTATGAAGATATGAACCCTGTCATTGTAGTATATCCAGCATCGCAAAGGTAATATTTACCTACATTCGAACAAATAAACCCAGTTTATGACCCAACGCTTTCTGAGAGACATATTTCTTATTTAAAAATAAATTTATGCCTTCATACATCTCAGACCCATTGGGGGGGGGTTTAAACAGTGCATCTTTCAGGACCGTAAAGTCATTTACGGATCATTTTCACCCGGCCATTACGTATGTGAATCTTTTATTTGGAGTAACAACTGCTAGCACATTTTGTGTAACTCCTTTACGACCTCTGAAGCGGGGTACAAGACTGACTGGTAGCATGACATCTATGTGCGTCCCATCAATGAGACCAATGCAGTCATACAACGTAACCAATGAGCCCAATTTGCAATCACCATGATGATAATTATTATACTGACACATATACATATAATTACACATACCTTAAAAAATGGGAACTAATTAGGATTATTGACTATTTCTGGCGGCGTCTCATTAGTAGTTTGCTTCATGAAAATATCCCGAAGTGCACATACTCCCGCCATAACTTTGTTAAAATACCGACTCACTGTCCCCGTCCCCTAATAAAATCCACTTGCATGACTCTATTCTTTGACTTGTGCCCTACAAAATGCAGGAACATGGCCAACTGCTCCTCGATGGATACATGAATAGTGTCATTGAGAAGATCACGCTGACGCATTATTGACGCAAGATTCATGAAAGCATGTCTTCGCATCCGTAAGTAGTCCAAACAGCTACTTTCAGACCCAAACAGAATTCTCCGCATGTGGGATTTTCTATGCAGATCCCGCATAGCTGAGGGCTCTCTGGGTATAGGGTCGGACCTAGCAGAATTGTCGAGTTGTAAAACTAAGATGACAAACGTTATTACCGCCGCTGCAGATGTACATAACTCACAAGCCGAATGGTCTCCTTGTATATCCATGTCCCCCTTATTTGCATCAAACAATACTTAACGCGTAAGAGATGACTGACATATGATATTACCATATAGGATGGCATGGAAAAAATATAACTGTCTCTTCCAATTATCATATATAACTTATGACAATCTCAAAACATAAACCACTTGATATCCACTATAAATTAAATACATAGCATATAAAAATATGAAAAACACTTTTCATGTACAATTGTGCATATCCAAAACAGTAGACCTTAGAATTAATGTGTAATTATAGTCACACACGCGGTTGCTTTTGCCGTTGCTCCTGCTTTTTCACCCCATAAATAAACAAACATTAAATCAAGTTAAAATACAAACATCGGAAAAAATTCCCAATCAACATTTGGACGTAATTAAACATTTTGTATACTGAAAAAATAATTTTATAAATTCTAACATTGTGAAACTTTAACATTAAATAGACTTGATTTAAAACATATAAAAACATTAAATTTCAGTTGAAATGAGGATCCAACAATGTAAAAATTAAATTGGGAATTAAATGGATCCAACTGGCAAGCCATCCACCGTGTACGTACGTAATCAATTCCATTGCAACATTCCTCATTTTTGTCCATCATTGGGCTTTTTGGAAGAATGCACAATTTTTTACATTCATCGTACAAACAATTCATCATACAAAGAATTCATGCACCCATCACTACCAACATCACATAATAATATCCGTATAGGGCATAAACCCATGAAATTTGAAACCCTAGCCGCATGCACACTAGCACAGTAAGGGATAATAGCAATAACACTTGGCAGCAAAGATCAATTCATAGAGAAACCCATGACAGCATGATAACAAAGCAAAATTTCTATGAGAACTGAAGAAATTATACGTCGTCGATAATATCGCAGAAAAATTATAGGTAAGCAAGCTCATCGATCCTAACGATCTCACCTGCTACTCGTCCCTCCCAGTCAATCGAGGCACACACGAGGAAGCTCCGACTCCAACAACACAGTCGGCAACCAAGATCGACGGGAAACCTTACTGCCAGACTAGGGTTCTACTCTGAGCTTGTACGGCTATGAGATCCGACCAAGCTAGGCACACCCGAGTCAGATCCGACCAAGAAATCTAAGGCGTCAACCCAATTCAACCGTAAACCCACCGGAGCTAGGGTTTTTCCCGCACCAACTGAAACCCGCGTAAACGAAGGAGAGAGGAGGGGTGATCTAAACAAGTGGGGCCCAAATTCGAGAGATCCCCATGAAATCCCCGTGAAATCCGCGAATTTCAGGAGGTGGATTTGGGGCTTTCACGTCGGAGAGAGAGAGTGCCGCCGGAGGGGATAAGAGCATCGCAGCGAAAGTCACCGAAAGAAACACACTCGAAGAAAGGGAGGCAAGAAAAGTGATGAATAATAGAAGAAGTGACGCGTAACAGTGCACATAAAGCACTTTTCCAATCCAAAGTGACCCAAAGAAACATGCCCTAACACATAGATAGGATTCTAAGCCCACATGACACGGCACGCTGTACGCCAATGTCAGACACGTAATTACATCAAAAACGCAAGGCTAATGCTCTACGCTCTCTCCCGAGAACACGACAGGAGACCAAACAGAGAGATAGAGCGACGTTGTAGAGAGGGAGAGGGAGAGGGAGAGGGAGAGGGAGACTGGTATATGATCTATTGTCAGCATCAATGGCGGAATCGTGCAGAGATGGAAACCCTAATTAGATCCAATCTCAGTCTTTCACAACGTTCGGTTTCTGCAACGATTCAAGCTTTTTTTTCCTAACCGCCCCCCCAACCCAAACAGATCTGAGCGCATCAGCTGATTCTAGATTTTCCTTCTTTTGGGCGAAGATTGTTCGATGAGATCGATAAGAAGTATATGATAGTGTCGGGATTGCGTTCTAGGGTTTCCAAACCCTAGAACACCCGAAAATAAAATTTGTCATAGATTCGACCATTCACGGCAAAAATCGGCGAGATTGACGATGGAGGACGCCTCAAAGTATTCCCACAGCCCGGCTCACCTCGCCGTGTTCCGGCGAGACCATTTGGCCCTCCGCCGCCTCGTGGTGACCCTACCCCGCCTCCCAAAGGCCGGTGACATCACCACCGAGGCGGAATCGGTCGCCGCCGAGCTGACAGCCGACGCCGTATCCGCCGTAATTGACTGCCGTGACGTCCCCAACCGCGAGACCCCCCTCCACCTTGCTGTCCGTTTGCGGGACCCGATCTCGGCCGAAATATTGATGTCGGCGGGCGCTGATTGGTCTCTTCAGAACGCTCATGGCTGGTCTGCGCTCCAGGAAGCAGTCTGCACTCGCGAGGAGTCAATAGCGATGATCATCGCTCGGCATTATCAGCCTCTTGCTTGGGCCAAATGGTGCAGGAGATTGCCTAGAATTGTGTCCTCCATTTCGAGAATCAGGGATTTTTACATGGAGATTACGTTTCATTTCGAGAGCTCGGTGATTCCGTTCATAGGAAGGATCGCGCCATCCGATACTTACAGGATTTGGAAGCGAGGGCCAAATTTGAGAGCGGATATGACCCTTGCTGGGTTTGATGGGTTCAAGATTCAGCGATCCGATCAGACATTTCTGTTCTTAGGAGAAGGAGCGGCGGCAGACTTGAATATGCCCGAATTGCCTCCTGGGTCATTGATTGTCCTTGCGCATAAGGAGAAAGAGATTACCAATGCATTGGAAGGTGCTGGAGCGAGGCCAACGGAGGCCGAGGTGGTTCACGAGGTGGCATTGATGTCACAAACGAATATGTATAGGCCCGGGATCGACGTGACACAGGCCGAGTTGGTGCCGCATTTGAATTGGCGGCGGCATGAGAGGACGGAGACGGTCGGGAGTTGGAAGGCAAGGGTGTACGATATGTTGCATGTGATGGTGAGTGTGAAGTCGAGGAGGGTTCCCGGTGCGATGACGGACGAGGAGTTGTTTGCAGTTGATGGTGAGGAGAGGATAGCCAATGGCCTAGACCAAGAAGAAGGGTTGGATGATGTGTTGACGGCGGAGGAGAGGAAGCAGCTGGATTCGGCGCTTAAGATGGGTAGTTTGGAGGGCGGCGATGAGGATGAGGCTAACGGTGGGTTGGATAGTGACGATGGTTTGGTATCCAATGGTGTGACAAAGGAGAAGAAAGGTTGGTTTGGCTGGAGTAACAAGAAGCCTTCCCAGAGTAATGGGGACGATGCCGACTGCCCAAAGATCGGTAAGAAGTCATCGAAGTCGGGATTGGAGAACGGCAATGCAAAGGCTGAATGCCGTAAAGAGGAGATGGGCGAAGTTAAGAAGGGGAAAGAGAAGAACGCTGGGAAGAAGAAGAAGAACGGAGTCATGGGTGATTCTAATAAGCTTGAAAGCGAGTACAAAAAGGGGTTGCGTCCTGTTTTGTGGTTGACACCAGATTTCCCTTTGAAAACGGACGAGCTTCTTCCTTTACTTGATGTTTTAGCTAATAAAGTCAAGGCAGTGAGGAGGCTCAGAGAGCTGTTGACAACTAAGCTACCTCAAGGCACTTTTCCCGTCAAGGTAATTACATGGTGTTCTATCAATTTGGCATTGTTTGGTCTTATACTTTCTAAATTATTATACTGTGCTTGTTGGTTAATTTTCTAATTTACCCAACTTATTAGGATTGTGTTGAGAATGAGGATTGTAGCCACCATAGTAGCAATTTTGTAATTCTGGGGCCCGAGAGGTGATTTTGTAAATGGGGGCAAATTAGCCCTATAAATAGGAGGGAACGGGGTTAGTCTTAGGGTATGGATAAAATGGAGAAGAAAAGTAGAGTTTAGAAGTAGGAGTTAGGAGTAGAAATTAGCCTAGATTCTGAGAGAGTGGTTCTCTTCTCTATTGAGGCCCCTACCTTTATATTCCCCGTATTATCTATAGAAAATTCCTTTTCTATCCCACCATCTTTCTCATCAGATTGATCCTTCAGCCAATAGTTATATGAAACCTCGAAATTTTTGTTTCACTGGATCTGTCAACTTCAGCGGTCTTATGTTTGTGGGCAGACCTGGGTCAATTTCAGTTTTAGACTTTAATTGATTGGAAACTGCAACATGCATGTCCATGTTTTTATAAAGACTGCAAAAGACATCATTTCCCACAAAATTCAAATAATAATATGACATGAAGCTTACTTTGACCCAAGGGCTGATTTTTGAATTATCACCGCATTTCCATTTCAGTCTTTTTGGAATATGCAAAATGAGTTTCTTCTCATGGATTGCTTTGTAAGTACAAGGATTAGTGCATCCAACTAGTGTTTTCTTGAGCTCGCATGATATTGGATTAATATGTGAATACAGTCTATCACTTCCACAATAAAAACATTTCCAAAATTCCGAAATCTTTTATGATAGGTCTAATGTTTTGGCTAAAACTGAAGCAAATGTGCAAACATAAAAGTGAAAATACATTGGATGATGAAAACAATTATCATGTTCACCCTGCATTTTTGCTCGATTGTTCTTGCACACTGATGGATATAATTGCCTGAGAACTGTGCAATTTAGACTTATTCACTAGTTTTCAGTCAGAGTTGTATTTTATGTTTTTGAATAATAGAGATGAAAATATGTTAGCACAAGTTGATTCTAATTTTTCACCCAGGGTATATTGATAGTAAAGAAGGTATGTTGATATAAAATTTATGATGTTTATCGGAGCTAAGGAGATAATCCCTTCTTTAGCGGAATTAGATCCTTTAGTCTATCGAGGATCTGCCAAGTATCACGGACACTTCTGTTGTGAAAACTGTGTCATGTTGTGAAACTGTGTCGTGTTGGGCACATGTCAGATAGCGTGTCCGACATATGTATTTGTAAGAACTCACCAGGTCTTGGCATGTCACATTCGTGTCAGTGCAGCCATGTCTGAGAAACATAGATGATCTATTAATTGCACAAGGGAGAATTTGCAAAACTGCAAACTTTGTCACAAAATGATGACATGAAAGTAGCTTAACCCCAAATGACTTGCTCCTATGTAATTTGTATGGTTACTTGGCAAACTGCAATCATGATTTACTTGACATGATGAAAGACAATGCAGTCAAAGATACCATACTAAACTAAAAGTTCATCTGCCGAGAGTTTCTACATAAACTAAGCTTTCTAGAACTAGCACTAACAACTTCAGGCTTCTTGCTTTTTAATTCTTAGTTACAGTTTGTTTTGGAACTTTGTACACACTAAAGTATACCTGGATTATTCCAGGCTCATCATTTCCTTGTGGGGGTGCTAGTGCTACAGAATTGACCAATTCCAGAATTACAATTAGCTACATAACCCAATGATTATAGTGGTTTAGGACCTAAAGTGTGTTAAATGGAAGTGTAGTTTTGCCTATGAGTTATTAACCACTATTGACTACTTGGTTTATTTTGGTTACTGTGGATCTACACACATACACATATGCATTAGCTTGAACACCGAGAAAACACATGCATGTACCGTCTAGATGTTTCTCATGTCCCGCTGACAGTGCACACCGGCCCACCACTACTGGACAACTGCATCACACGCCTTCAAAAATTATTGAAATCTACACTGGAAAGTTTCATGAATGTGCCAAAACTCATTGCTTGACCGAATCGTGGTTATCCTAACAATACTTGTCATAAGAGATGGCCACAACATCAGTAGCTTTTGTGCTTAATGTACTGCATCGCCTTGGATAAATTGCAAATAGATTGATTTTCAAACAATAGGCGTAGCTGGGCCTTGAACTTGGGACTTCCCATAACTCATTCGCACCACTTTGCTTGTAGCGGCCAATTGAAATTAATATTGAACTGTTCCCGATTTCGGATTATGCAGGAACCAAACATATCAATATGCATTTCCTTTTGTTTTCCATCAAATGCCACTGTTCCTAGTACCTTGTGAATGGCTATTAGTACTAGGAAAATATACTGCCTAGCACTTAATGATAAATCCTTCTACACCTGTCACCATTTGTCAACATTAATTTTGATCCATTAGGGTAATATGTCATGAATTGACTAATTCTTCTCCAATTTAAGTGGACCATGTAAAGAGCACTTATAATTGAGAGCCTTTCTCTCTCTCTCTCTCTCTCACACACACACACACACACACACACATCAGAAATCATATTCTGCATCAACTTCATTGAGACTCACACTTTTACTTCATTGCTGGCAATACCGACCATATTCAGTGTTCAATGCATTTTCTACCATTTTCTTTAGGTTTTGTAATCCAAATTTTTATTCTGTGTTTGAAGGGTTTCAATGTAGTGAAAAATCGTTGGGGTCGTTCCCTTGTTTGTGATGCACACTTACTTTGGGCTGATAAGATTTGAATAATTTGAAGCAAGAACATGACCTAGTTATCCACGTTCTTTCCATTGACTGGATCACATCATACATGTGTTAGGTATTGGTGTTTTAGACCAATATTATTTTGATGATGATCACAACATTATGTTGTTGCTAATGACTCTCATGTTTTAGTCTCATGTTTATCAAATGAAGAATAGCATGATTAGGAGACTAATAGCTTGGTGCAAATATGTACATCAAAGGGAACATAGCCAAAGCTTGGGACTTAATGAAGGGAAGCTCATCAAGTGGTGTCAAAGCTTGGAAGATGATAAGGAGCATCAAGGCATCAAGAGCTTGAAGCTTAGACTCTAAGAAAAGCAATGTAATCCATGTAATATCTTTTATTACTTGCATTTCTCCTTTTGAGTCTAGGATTATTGTAATGCCTTGATAGATGGTCATACTCTCATGCATATGCATATAACCATCTGAGTGAGTCTTAGGATTATCATAGAATCCAACCCAATAGGTTCATCATGCCAAATGACTCAATTGGAGTCTCTGGCTCTCCAACAGGCGACTGCTGAAGGAAGGCCATGCGACTGGGTGATTCCAGACGCTTGGTCGGCCTTCTACGGCCGACTGTTGTGCACAGCTCAAGTCAAATATTTATTGACTCTTTCTTGAGCTTTTGAAGCAGACGACCGAAGTTCATTTGACAGGCGCCTATCTTTCATCAAGCGCCTGGATATTGTTCTTCAGTCGTCTGTGTACCAAAGTGCGTAACTTGTCATTTCTGGGTTTCGCTCCAGTCTGTGTGTCAGTCGACTGATGTAGAGTGTACAGTCGCATGTAGAGTATACAGTTGCATGTAATTCTTCAGGCGCATGGATTTTGCTCTTCAGTCGTCTGAATGCATAAGTGCGTAACTTGTCATTTCCCGGCATCTCTCCAGCTTGTGTGTTAGTGGACTGATGTAGAGTTTACAATCGCTTGTCATTTTTCAGGTGACTGGACTTTGCTCGTCAGTCATCTGAATGCATAAGTGTGCAAGTTGCATCTTCTCTGTTTCTGTCCATCCCATGTGACAGTATGAAGCCTTTACAGGCGCATGCGTAGTCTTCTATAGTCGCCGGTCCTGGCTCAGATTATAGCCGTTGGGAATTTTATAGCCGTTGATCGGTCGACTGTCCATCCTTCAGTCGACTATCTTAGTTGTAAAATGCCAGATTATAGCCGTTGCAGATTTTCTTTCTTGGCTTTTCCTTGGGTTTTATGGGGTTTTGGGGCTTCCTATAAATATGAGTTGGCTTAGTTCATTAAGAACCTTTGGAACTATTGAAGATCATTAAGGATCATTAAGCCACACTCCTAATATCTCATTTCTCACTTAGAGCTCTCAATATCTTCTTGCATTGAAGCAAGCTCAAGGGAAATCATCCAAGTGCAATCAATCTCATCTCATTACTTGGAGATCCTCTTATTAGGTATTGGTCTTTTAGACCAATATTATTTTGATGATGATCACAACATTATGTTGTTGCTAATGACTCTCATATTTTAGTCTCATATTTATCAATTGAAGAATAGCATGTTTTGGAGACTAATAGCTTGGTGCAAGGATGGACTTCAAACAGAGCATAGCCAAAGCTTGGGACTTGAGTAAGGGAAGTTTATCAAGTGGTGTCAAAGCTTGGAAGATGATAAGGAGCATCAAGGCATCACGAGCTTGAAGCTTAGACTCTAAGGGAAGTAATGTAATTCATGTAATATCTTTTATTAATTGCACTTCTCTTTTTGATTCTAGGATTATTGTAATACCTTGATAGATGGTTATACTCTCATGCATATGCATATAACCATCTTAGTGAGCCTTAGGATTATCATAGAATCCAACCCAATAGGTTCATCATGCCAAATGACTCAATTGGAGTCTCTGACTCTTCAACATACGACTGCTGAAGGAAGGCCAGGCGACTGGGTGATTCCAGGCGCCTGGCCGGCCTTCTACAACCGACTGTTGTGCATAGCTTAAGTCAAATATTTTTTGACTCTTCCTTGAGCTTTTGAAGCAGACGGCCGAAGTTCATTTGACAGGCGCCTGTCTTTCATCAGGCGCCTCGATATTGTTCTTTAGTCGTCTGTGTACCGAAGTGTGTAACTTGTCATTTCTGGGTTTCGCTCCAGTCTGTGTGTCAGTCGACTGATGTAGAGTGTACAGTCGCATGTAATTCTTCAGGCTTCTGGACTTTGCTCTTCAGTCGTCTGAATGCATAAGTGCACAACTTGTCATTTTTCGGCATCTCTCCAGCTTGTGTGTTAGTGGACTAATGTAGAGTTTACAATCGCCTGTCATTTTTCAGGTGTCTGGACTTTGCTCGTCAGTCATCTGAATGCACAAGTGCGCAAGTTGCATCTTCTCTGTTTCTGTCCATCCCATATGACAGTCGCCTGATGAAGCCTTTACAGGCGCATGTGTAGTCTTCTAGACTGTCCTGGCTCAGATTATAGCCGTTGGGAATTTTATAGCCGTTGACCAGTCGACTGTCCATCCTTCTTCAGTCGATTGGCTTAGCCGTAAAATGCCAGATTATAACCGTTGCAGATTTTCTCTCTTGGCTTTTTTCCTTTAGGTTTATTAGGTTTTTGGGGCTTCCTATAAATAGGAGTTGACTTAGTTCATTAAGAACTTTTGGAACTATTGAAGATCATTAAGGATCATTAAGCCACACTCCTAATCTCTCATTTCCCACTTAGAGCTCTCTAATTTCTTCATGCATTGAAGCAAGCTCAAGGGAAATCATCCAAGTGCAATCTCATCTCATCAGAGATCCTCTTGTTATGTATTGTTGTTTTAAACCAATATTATTTTGATGATGATTACAACATTATGTTGTTGCTAATGATTCTCATGGGTTAGTCTCATGTTTATCCAATGAAGACTAACATGTTTTGGAGACTAATAGCTTGGTGCAAGGATGAACATCAAGAGGAGCATAGCCAAAGCTTGGAACTTGATGAAGGAAAGCTCATCAAGTGGTGTCAAAGCTTGGAAGATGGATGAGAGCATCAAGGCATCAATAGCTTGAAGTTTAGACTCTAAGAGAAACAATGTAATCCATGTAATCTTTTATTACTTGTATTTCTCTTTTTGAGAGTCTAGCTTTAATGTAATACCTTGATAGATGGTCATACTCTTATGCATATGCATATAACCATCTTAGTGAGACTTATGATTATCATAGAATCCAACTTAATAGGTTCATCAGGCCAAATGACTCAATTGGAGTCTCTGGCTCTGCAACAGGCGACTGCTGAAGGAAGGACAGGCGACTGGGTGATTCCAGGTGCATGGCCGGCCTTCTACAGTCGACTGTTGTGCATAGCTCAAGTCAAATATTTATTGACTCTTTCTTGAGCTTTTGAAGCAGGCGACTGAAGTTCATTTGACAGGCGCCTGTCTTTTATCAGGCGCCTCGATATTGTTCTTTAGTCGTCTGTGTACCAAAGTGTGTAACTTGTCATTTCTGGGTTCGTTCCGACCTGTGTGTCAGTCGACTGATGTAGAGTGTACAGTCGCCTGTAATTCTTCAGGCGCCTGGACATTGCTCTTTAGTCGTCTGAATACACAAGTTCGTAATTTGTCATTTTTCGGCATCTCTCCAGCATGTGTGTCAGCGACTGATGTAGAGTTTACAATCATTTTTCAGGCGTTTGGACTTTGCTCGTCAGTTGTCTGAATGCACAAGTGCGCAAGTTGCATCTTCTTTGTTTCTGTCCATCCCATGTGACAGTCGCCTGACGAAGCCTTTACAGGTGTCTGCACATTGGACATGCGCCTGTGTAGTCTTCTATAGTCGCCTGTCCTGACTCAGATTATAGCCGTTGGAAATTTTATAACTGTTGACCAGTCGACTGTCCATCCATCAGTCGACTGTCTTAGCCGTAAAATGCCAGATTATAGTCGTTGCAGATTTTCTCTCTTGGCTTTTTCCTCTTTTGACTTTTTCCTTGGGTTATATGGGGGTTTAACCCTTGTGTAGGGTTGGGTGAGTCTCTTTGTGTGAGAGCAAGAGTCTCTCTGTGTGAGAGTAAAGATTTCTCAATGTGAGAATCCAAAATCCTCCGTGAGAGATTGTATTCACTCTTTTTGTGAGAATTATAGTGAATATTTGGTGTGACTGTACGTACCCAAGTTTGGGGAACCAGAATAAAATCTTGTGTTTGAGTTTGCTGATTGTGGTGTTTAAATTCCTCTTGCATTTATAATTCCGCATTTGCAAGTTTTATTTTTAAATACGCAATTTGTGCCATTACACTATTCACCACCCCTCTGGTATGTGTTGCTAGTATTGCAAGGGATAGACGGTCCTTACAACATGTCCTCACCAACCAAGTATTGTTGTGCCTTGGGATGCCCTTGGCGAGTGAGTTTTTTTTGACTTCAGGCCTTTTGTTGTCGCTGACTCCTCTTTTCTTTGTGAACTCTCTGTCTCACTATGCTTTCTCCATCCCCATGCATTCCTCTGGGAACACTTTTGTAGGACGGTAGCAAAAACTAGGGTGAATTTTGCCGTGTGATTCAATCAGCAAAATGTATGCTTCTTCCTTCAACTTTTGAGCATATAATGACTACAGTTCTGACCCCAACTTTTTGGCATGTTTTTTTACTTAAGCCTGACATAAAGGGATACGCACCAATCTAAGTGTATTCAATATAGTCAGTTGATAGTTTGTCAGAACTAAAGACAGTGCATAGTAAAGGTATATTGGTTGGCTCTGCCACGGAATGGTCTTACATTAATAACCCCGATAGCAGAAATTTCTTTTTGCGAATGCATAGTCCAACTAAAATCTTTTTTCCGCCATCTAAAATCAGTTACTTTAGTTGTTTGTTCTTATTCATGATGCTTAAAAATTATTTGGTGATGTTCATGATGAACATGTTGGTGCGATTGTGACTCTTACCAAAGGCGGCGATGGAGGCCCGAATGAGGCACGTTAGTTCAACGAGGGGCAAACTTGTAAATTTAGGCATCTGGGGGTATTTTTGTAATTTCTATAATTCTGGACAAATCAGCCATTATAATTGAGTGACTGCTAGGGTTAGGGCTTTATGCTGAATTTTGTGAAAGATATATTAAGAGGTTGATTAGAACCTAGTTTATGGATAGTTAGGTCTTTTCTCTCGAATCAAATGCTAGAAAAGCGGCCTCCTCTCGAAAGAGGTCATATATTTTGCTTTTTCTATTGAAATCCAATAAAATTTTCGTATTTTTCCTAAAATCCACCAAAAATCGTAAATTTGTTCTCATTTGGATCGTATCAAATCGGTATCAAAGCATAGATCCTGATTGTGACGACAATAGAAGTAGAAGCTTTGGAAGAGAAATTCGATGGTGAGGTGGAAGGATTGATGAAGGCGATGGAGGAGATGAGAACATCAATCGTATCAATTGAATCCGGAGTAAAAGCATTGGAGGTGAGGGTGAACGCAACGTTGGAAACTTTCATGGAAGTAACACAAGAAATCTCGCAACAAATCGCTAAGTTGAAAGGTGCGAAGAAGTCAGATCTAGGCAAAGCCGATGGCTACTCAGATCCAAGGCAAAAGACGAGATTTTTGGCAAAAGGAAAGAAGAAAGTTGAAGACTTTGAGGAAGGTCTTCTCTCCACTATATGTCTGTAGAGTCTCAAAGCGTGGGAAGGACCCACCGGGGGTGGCGCCCCCCACAACCTCATCAATGGCTTTGTGCCACTGTTAAGCCTTGCCAGTGAAAGGTGGGCCTCGACAGGGCCACTAGGGGCCTTGGTAGGGCCGCCAGGGGCCTCACAGCCCCTGAGGCAGCATGTCAAGACCCAGCCGAGCCTCTGCTGGGCTGCCTGGGTCCTCGCGGCACCAAGACGGCCCACCAGCCATCACCAACAGGGCCGCCAAGGGCCACATGACCCCAGGCGACCCGTCAAGAGGCGGGCAAGAGAGCACGTTCGGTATCGGCGATGATTTGGAGAACCTCTTGAGCCCCCCACAAGCACTGCATTTCAGGAGATATTCCGATGACGTGTTTTGGACTAGGAGGAGCTCGGTGATTATAATGATGATGTTTCGGACTATGAGAAGGATGGAGGAGACTCTGATTGGGACGATGACGATTAGGGGCGAGATGACCGAACTGATGATGTCTAGTTTGGAGAGAGGGATGCACCATCGTACACTTACCAGTAATTATATCACGACCAGCACAAAGGAAGAGTAGACAATGGGTTTTCAGCACTGAAAGTAGAGTCCGAAAGTTGATGTCGATGTTTGAAGGGGAGAATCCATATGGATGGATTTGCTGGACGGAAAGGTAGTTTGCGGTGACCCGCCTGACGGAGGAGGAGAAATTGGCAGCGGTTGGAATATACTTGGAGGGGAAGTGTTGTCCAGGCACCAGTGGAGGGAGTAGAGGTGGCATGTGCGATCATGGGGGAATTCAAGGACTGCCAGTTCCACAGATTTTATGACACACTGATGGAAAATCTACTTGAGTAGTTCTTTGCTATCAGGTAAGAGGGTGTCGGTCAGAGAATACATAACTAAGTTTGAGATGCTCTTGGGTCTAGTGTGGGACTTGTCTGAGGAGTTATTAGAGGAGAGTTTTATGAAAGGTCACAAAGCAAACATTCGTGTCGAGTTCCACATACAGTGACCGAGAGAACTGTTGGACAAGATGGAGCTGGCCCAGATGATAAAGGATCGGCTTATAGAGGAGCGACCGACCGACCAGGGAGCATAGATCAGATCTATTTTTCGCAGCCAGGCACAGGCAGGGGCGGCAAAAGGCATCGCCAGGAGGGACCCATGCCAACAGAGAGAAGGGCAGTGATGCACAGTCGGGAGGACAATTCAAGCGCATGACCGATGCTTGAGGTGCAGGACAAGCGGTGGATTGTTTGTATTTCCTCTATGATGAAAAATTCATCCCAAGACACCGGTGTGCAAACCACACACTTCAGTTGCTGTTAGTTGATGATGATGATGATGAGGTTGTGGAGGCAGAGACAGAGAAGGTATCAGATCAGGAGGTGTCGACGACATATATGTGTCTTTAAACTCTTTGGTAGGGTTCACTCTGAATCACATCATGAAGTTGAATGGGAGGATATCGGATTAGTAGGTCGCGGTGCTGATTAACAATGGGATCACCCACAATTTTCATCTTCAATCGGGTGGTGGATTATAAGGGGCTACAGGCTGTTGATACAAGGAGTTTTAGAGTGATGATATGGATGTGAAATGTGAAGTGTAGTAGAGGAGTCTGCCAGAGCTCATTTTGATTGTCCAAGGTATTCAGATCATCGAGGACTTCTTACCATTGGACTTGGAAAGTACAAATGTGATATTAGGTATGGGCTGGCTATAGTCCTTGGGCGACACGAAAATCACTTGGAAGTTGCAGATGGAGTTTCAGGAAGGGGAAGACAGTCACACTCTATGGAGATCATAGCTTGTGTCGATATATGGTTTTGTCGAAAACCATGGCAAAGGCTAACCAGACAGAGGGAGGGGGCTTTCTAGTAGAGCTGTAGGGCTTAGCAGTAGAGGACGAAGAGTAGAGGATGCGGAGGAGCATGACATATCCACGGTTGTGCAATAGATTCTGATTCGTTTCGAGTAAGTGTTTCAGGCGCATAGTGGCCTCCTACCACATCGGACCACAAGCATGACATAGACCTGCAAGATGGAGTCTAACCCATCAGCGTAAGGCCATATTGATATCCTCAGATGTAAGGACGAGATCGAGTGGATGGTTGCGGAGATGATTGGGGAGATGATTGAAGCAAGAATGATACAATCCGGTGAGTCCTTTTTCTAGCTTGGCCTTGGTGGTGAAAAATAAGGATGGCGGTTGAAGATTATGTGTAGACTATATGGCGTTAAACAAAGAGACAGTTCTTGACAAATTTCCTATTCCAACGATCGACGAGCTCCTAGATGAGCTCCATGGGGTGATAGTCTTTTTCAAGATCGTTTTGAAGTCAGGATATCATTAGATCATGATGCGATATGAGGAAGTGGCCAAGACTGCTCTAAGGACACATGGGGGTTACTATGAGTTTTTGGTCACACCTTTCAGCTTAACTAATGTCCTTGCTACCTTCTGGGCTCTTATGAACAAGGTATTCTATCTCTACTTGAGGAGATTTATCCTACTATTCTTTGATGATATTCTGGTGTATAGCTGACCGATGATGAGCACGTGGGGCATTTGGAGATAGTACTACAAGAGCCGCAAGATCATCAGCTATATGCCAATAAGAAGAAGTGCATCTTAGCACAGTTGAGTATGGATTATTTGGGACATGTGATTTTGGTGGAGGGGTGGCAACTGACAGATCGAAAATTGCAGCGATGCTTAACTGGTCGTGATCGATCACTTTGCATGCCTTGCGAGGATTTTTAGGGTTGACATGGTACTACATGAAGTTCTTCAAGGATTACAACACCATTGCCAGACCACTGACGGAGCAACTTAAGAATGATAATTTTCAATGGAGGGAGGAGACAACTAGAATTTTTGAGTCCCTGAAGCGGGCCATGTCTAGCGTGCTAGTGCTTGCTCTACCGGATTTCGACAGATCATTTGTGGTGGAGACGGATGCTTCTGGTTATGTATTGGGCGATGTGTTAATGCAAGATCAGAGGCCGGTGGCTAACTTTAGCCAGTATTGACGTTAAGGACTCGACTTAAATTCGTATATGAGCTCGAGTTGATGGCCATCGTGCTGGTAGTGCAGAAATGGAGGTCCTACTTGCTTGGTGAACAATTCATTGTACAGACAGATCAGAGGAGCCTCAAATATTTACTGGAGCAACGCATGGCTACGAAGGGGCAGCAGTGGCGGATATCCAAGTTTTTGGTATATGAGCTAGATTCAGTACAGACTTTAGCTGGAGAATAAGGCGGCAAATGCTTTGTCTTTAAGAATGGAGGGTTCACAATTGGCTGCCTTGTCGGTGCCTGTGATGCTTGATTGGAAACCATTGATGCGCGAGATTGAGGCAAATGAAGGATTGGCAAAAATACAGGCTGCTTTTCTATTGGGGCGACAGAGTACCCGAGATATTCCTTGGAAGCGCAACGGTTGTTGTACCAATGGCAGTTGGTTTTGCATAAGATCTTCATTTACATCCCGAATATCATTCAGGAGTTCCATGTCAGTGCTATTGGGAGACATTTTAGAATGCATCAGACTTATCGATTCATGGTTAAAGAGCTCTCTTGGGTAGGTATGAAGAGAGATGTGGCGCATGTGGTGGCTAACTGTGATATTTGCCAGCGTCACAAGTATCTGGTTATGGCTCTATGGGGACTATTACAACCACTGCCTTTGCCAGATCGGGTTTGACATGAGGTTACCATGTACTTCATCGAAGGATTGCCAAGGTCAGATGTGGTTTCAGTTATACTTGTGGTAGACTGCCTCAACAAGTATGCTCATTTTGTCGCCATTCGACACCCCTACACAACGGTGATAGTTGCAGCTGCTTTCATGAATGAGATAGTACAGTTGCATGTGATTCCAGAGTCTAGTGTCAGACATGGATCGAGTGTTTTTGAGCCACTTTCGGAGAGTGTTTTTCAGGATGCATGGGACTGTTCTTAAGAGAAGCACAGCTTGTCATTCCCATCCCCAGACTGACGGCTAGACTGAAGTCGTCAACAATAGCATAGAGACTTATCTGTGTTGCTTTGTTTCAGAAGCGTTGAAGTAGTGGATGAGGTGGTTGGCGTTGACTGAGTACTAGTACAACATGTCTTATTATACATCTGCTGAGACCACACCCTTCAAAATTTTATCTGAGTGTGATCCTCCATATCTAATATACTACGTCCACAGCTCTACACCGATGTCACAGATTAAGCAGTACCTATAAGAGAGGGACATAAATATATATGAGTTGAAAAGACACTTGGCTAGAGCACATCAAGTTATAAAGAAGGCGAATGAACATAGAAGAGATACAATTCGCAGTGGACGACAGTTTATTTGAATCTGCGACCATACCGCCAGAGATCCTTGGCCTACATCATAATGAGAAGCTAGCGGCCTATTATTTTCGGCTATATGAGATAGAAGCCAGGATTGGACAGATTGCCTACAAATTGAAACTACCATCGACATTTACTATTCACCCAATGTTCCATGTATCATAGCTACGTCAGGCTGTTAGGGACCACACACTTTAATCATCTCTAACACCTACTTTAACTGAGGAAATGGAGGTGATTTTGGAGCCATTGGAGTAGAAAGGGGTCTAACGAGAAAATTTAGGGACCAGAGATGTGTTGATCCACTGGAAGGGATGTCCTGGCTATGACGCTATCTGGGAGCCTTTTGGAGTCATCCAGCAGCAGTTTACAAACTTTCACTTTCTTCACAATGTGATACTTTTGGGTGGAGTAATGATGCAGTTGTGACACACCAAAGGCGGTGACGGAGGCCCGAACGAGACACGGCAATGCAATGAGTTGAACCCGGGGTAAAGTTGTAATTTTAGGCATCATGGGTATTTTTGTAATTTCTTTAATTCTGGACAAATCAGCCATTATAATGGCGGCTAAGGTTAGGGGCTTATGTTGAATTTTGTGAAAGATAATCACTAGGAGTTTGATTAGAACCCTAGTTTGTGGATAGTTATGCATTTTCTTCGAATCAAAGGTTAGGAGAGCGGTCTCCTCTCGAAAGAGGTCATATATCTTGTTTTCTCTCTCGAAATCCAATAAAAATTCCATTTTTTCTCCCAAATCCACCAAAAACCCAAATTTGTTCCCAAATCTAATCTGGATCGTATCACATGTACATTATGGTTGTTTATAAAAAATTCCAAGAGTAGTTTTATCGTAGTCATAACCATTACCGTCGAAGTCATTTATATGTATTGAGGGTTTGTCCAATTGATCCCTCTGTGACATCGGCCCACAAGTTTCAGCATTCCCAGATTAGGACTAAAATCAGTTATTGACCTATCAGAACAATCCATCACTCCCGTTGTTAAGATATTCTTAGTCCTTTTATGTTCCTATACAGTCTCAGTTCTCTGCCACTACGGCGCATAATATTAAATTATAAACTCCTATAATCCACTCTACTGTAATCATTTTAGAACCTTTTCATTTATGCATCACTTGTTTCCTCCTCAATGTGACCACACAATAGTGATATTTCTTTGAACCATCGTGTTGCTCAACATTCTAGCAGTTAACGCTATAATGAGTTATAGCAGCCTTATTGCAGATGGATAAATCTTTTTCAAGTTCCATAAGCATAACAGCACCCTAAAGCATGTTACACCATTCATTATATTATCTGAATGTTATTCGAAATGATACTTCATTTGGTAAAATAAAACTGATCTTGCTTGAGCAGTCACTTTTAAGTAAGGATTCTTTCTACAATTCAAATCTGTACAAGTCCTTGCTAAGCTCATGCGTATGATTTCGTTAGACATGCCTATGCCCCCATCCAGTCATAATAAGCCACAGCATATTGCTCATCCCATGATTGAACTCTGGTCTCCTTGTTGGTGGTCCTTACCTTTACTACAGTACCAAGCACCTCCCAGTTAACGGCCCTTGGTTCTACAGTTAAAACTAGTTTGTGGTGACTATTCTGTTTTCTATAATGCACCACTTTTATGGCCATGTTGTCTTGGACGACTGCATTTAGCGACCCCATCATGCTGAATCCCTCGTGTTTGGTTCCCTTTTCCGCTCAAAGTTGCGTTCTTACACAGTTGAAATCATATTTATGTTGATCAAACTTCACTTTGTTAACACTAGTACCCAAGTGTGACACTCTTCATTATTTATATGGTTGTCCTCGGCTGACCATCTGCCTGCATCAGGCAGTTTTTTCTGCTTATATTAAAGTTCTTATCTGAGAAGCACTTATTTGAATAGACAAGCATTTCTGATATTAATTGCATGGAAGAATGCTTTTAAGGTTGGATCAGATAGATTTGGGATCTATTTTTAGGAGGGTGAGGGAGAGTTCAAAATGAGGATGAAAGGGGGTGAGAATTCGACAATGCAGCTGCCCGATAAGTTGGCTTGTGTGGTAGTCCTTGGTCCATGGCTTTCCAACCTATCCTAGAAAATCCTTTATACAAATGATGATGTTGTTCTACGTGGCGCCTTTCGTCCCAGTCATATTTTGTGTGGCTCCCACATGGGACTCCACCTCCCTCCAATGGCCCAAAGTCCACCCAAAAAAAACCCACACATACACTCTCCCACCCAAAAACAAGAACCCAACTTTACACCCACCGCTAAAAAAATCCCAAAAACCTCCAGGACGATACCCACACTCACACCCACTCTTTCCATTCGATCCGGTTTGGGTGGCACCTTTTACCCTCCGACGATACCGACACACACCCCACACTTCTCACTCCTTTTCGGTTGCACGCGTTCACCACATCCTGTTCGTGTGGATTTTTTTTTGCTCCGTGCATTATGTGCACGGGTTATTTCTAGTGATCCTTTAAAAAAAATCACTAAATATTTCTTATCTTACAAAGAAGTAGTTATTGGTTGTTGCTTTAATGCATAAAACATGAATTTCCAATCTAGCTCTCTGTTGTACTGAAGCTTTGTTCACCGTACATCTCACAGATAGCCATTCCTGTTGTTCCTACCATCCGGGTCCTCGTCACCTTCACAAAGTTCGAAGAGCTTCAACCAGTGGACGAGTTTTCAACTCCGTTATCAAGTCCGACCCATTTCCAGGACAGCAAAGCGAAAGACGCCGAATCATGGTACTCATGGGTGAGGGGAGGCCGTGGAGGACAGTCTGGCGATAGCCAGGAGTTCAGTAACTCGAAAGATGAGGCCGATCCTTTCCATGTACCAGCAGACTACGCCTGGGTTGATGCCGAAGAAAAGAAGAGACGGATGAAGGCCAAGAAGTCCAAGAGCAAGCGAGGCACGAGCAAGAAGCAAGCGTCGAGAAGTGCAGAAGGCCCGCAGCTGATGGATGGCTTCGACGGCTAAAAGATCAACACAGTATGCTATTTGTAACGCAATCGAGACCCATGGGTAAGATTGGGCTCCACACAGGGTTCTTATGTATTTGATGGCTTCCCTGATGATTGAAAAAAACATACGTTGTTGTATTGCTGATGCCACGCCATTTTGAAATTGAGTTTATTTGTTGTGTATTGTGTGCTGGGGGATTAAGCAAACATCACCATTTGTTTGTGGTTTGTTTGTTTTTTGTAGTAGTCTGAAGCTTGTTTTTCCCCACTGTTGATGTATGAATAGAGATGTCTGTAACTCAAGAAAAAAAGGGAAAATGGGGGCAAAATTTGTAATCTTAGTGGAAATGGAAATGAGATTCTTCCCCTTTTGTTTTTTTTTGAATATTCTTTTATCCCGTTTCACACGGGCATCCTCAAATGAGAGGTTTTCTTGATTGTTTTCAAAACACCCTTAAGGTTTAGTACCTTAAAATATTTTTGCATGAGTTTTTAACCATAGCTAAATTTTAATTGAGATGGAGATGGGATGTGATTGATGGAAGTTGGGGATACAGATGGGAGTTTGGTGACGATGGAGGCTGACTATATGGTTGATTAGGCCTGGCGGAGATAGCTCGGGTTGCATATACATCCTGAGCTTTGCGAGGATAGCTCGGCCCAGACTTCAACAGCTGGAGGCAACCCACAGATAGCTCGCCAGTAGTGAGAATGAATCGGCCCCCCTCTTTGCTTGCCAAACGTAAGTAAGAATCCACTGCACAAGTGCGAAGGAAATGACTCCCCAAAAGTCGAAAACAAGAAAGAGGAAAGGGTCTCCATCGCGAAGGCAAAAGAAGGCTTGCCACACTCAACTATAGTGGGGGACGCTTAAGGCTCGCTGTAGAAATAGGATCTATGGATATGGGCACAGTGGTGGTGGTGGTGGTGTGGGTGGACTCAGCTAAAGTGCTCCCGACACTAACAGACGTGTGGACAGAGGTGTCGGGTCTGCCCTTGACAGCTCAGATCGGACCTCAACCGCAAGAGATAGCCCGAAGATGGCCTTAATCAGACTCCAACACCTCAGATTGTGATTTACTCAGTCTGGGTCAACTCATCAAGTGTACGGTCAGTGGTCAATAGCTCGGACTGAGCCCAATCAACCCGAGGATTGCTCGTCCAATCCCTGGTCAAACGACAACAATCTACTCTAACCTTATTGTACTTGACTTTGTGAAAAAATCCTGTCAACAGCTGTAAAATTAGATCAGCAAACCGACCTGCAATCGAGAGAAAGATGGTGAGGTAAACGAAGATCGAAAGCAAACAAGACCATCATTCTAAAAGGGACTGGGTTGGCTCTTACGTGCATCAGACCATGTGATCGTCCAACGCGACGTGGACAGTTCGATCAGACCTTTTTTTCTTTGTGGGTCCCATCATGCACATCTTTTTCTCATTTTCCCCCTCTAACCGGGTGGTAGGGCCCATAAAGAAAAAAAAGGTCTGATCGAACGGTCCGCGTCGCGTTGGACGGCCTCTTTGTGCCAAACAGTTGCTAGCCCAATCCCAGCCCGGCCCACTACCCACTACCCCTCTGTTTTTCTCTCATCTCCCCGGCCCCGCAAAAATCGAAAATTAAATTAAATTAAATGAATGAACTCTCATGCCCGCCTCCTAAAGCTCGGTCTCGACACCGACCCGTTCGCCGCCGCGAACCTCATCAAGGCCTACGTTAGCCTCCACTCTCCGTCCTCGCTAACGTACGCCATCCGCGTCTTCGACCGAGTCCCGCCCGTCTCCCGTGACCCCGTCCTATGCACCGCAGTCATCTCCGCCTACGCCCGGGCCCGCCTCCCGTCCCTCGCGCTTGGCGTCTTCACCGGCTCTCTCACCCGCTCACCCGCCTCCTCAAGCAACCATTTCCTCCTATCCTCGCTCGCCCGCGCCGTGGGGTCCGCCTCCGGCCCCGCCCCCACCCAGTCCGTCCACTGCCACGTCACCAAGTTCGGCCTCACCGCCCACGTCGTCGTCTCCACCTCGGTCCTCGACGCCTACTCGAAATGCGGCGACTTGGACTCCGCTCGCCACTTGTTCGATGAAATGCCCCAACGAAACCGCGTCACTTGGAACGCCATGATCTCGGCCTGCGCCACCGCCGGAATGGGCCCCCACGCTCTGGGCCTGTTCTATCGATTGAAATGCGTCGAGTTCGAGCTGTGCGTCGATGAGTTCACGGTCTCCAGCGCACTGACTGCGTGCTCGGGGATGGGCGATTTGAAAGTTGGAGTTCAGATTCATGGTTTTGTCATTGCCGCTGGGTTCTGGTCGGATAGTGCGGTTGCAAGCGCCATGGCGAACTTGTACTTCAGGTGCGGGGAAGTTGAGTGTGCGGAGAGAGCGATGGAGGGGAGAGAGGAGAGCGCGAGCGACAGGCTCATGATGATCAATGGGTATGTTTTTAATGAGAGATACATGGAAGCAGTTGAAAAAATTCGATGCGGTGGAGATTTGTTGAGTGTTTTGATGGAGGATGGTAGCGTGGCGGTTTCAGTTGTGACGGCTTGCGCGAATCTTGGGATGCTTAATATTGGGAAGAAGGTGCATGGGATTGTTGTGATATTGGGTGATTTCGAGAATGTGGCTCTTGGGGGTGCTTTGATAGATTTGTATTGCAAGTGTTCGAGTATTGGACAAGCGCGGACAGTTTTGTTTAGCTTGAAGGAGAGGCAAGTTTCACATTGGAACTCGATGATTGCGGGTTGCATAGGTTGTGGTTTCCACGAGGAGGCGCGGGGCTACTTTGATGAAATGCCCCTTAAGAATGTAATCTCATGGACTGCCATGATATCAGGATACGTGCAGTGTGGATTCCCACAGGAAGGGTTGCGTCTCTTGACGAAGTTGTATACCGAAGAGGGGTTAGTTCGGGGGAATTGTTACACTTTTGCATCAGCTCTTGATGCTTGTAGTGGCCTAGCTGCTCTGGATGCGGGTAAGCAAGTACATGGGCAAGCAGTCAAGATGATATCAAATGATGGGGATAATTATGTTGTTCTGGCCACAGCTCTCGTCGACATGTATTCCAAGTCGGGCAATTTGACATATGCACGAAGAATCTTCGATAGGATGACAGAGACAAATGTCGTTTCTTGGACTTCAATGATAGCGGGCTATGCCTCTCATGGCTATGGTCTTGAAGCCATCAGGGCTTTAGAGCAAATGATGAGGATGGGATTCAAGCCAAATGAGGTTACTCTTGTGGCTACCTTAAATGCTTGTAGCCATTGTGGTTTGATTAAGCAGGGGATGCATTACTTCAACTTAATGAGGGAAAGGTTCGGCATCTCTCCTAGAGGAGATCACTATGCTTGCTTGGTTGATATGTTAGGAAGAGCCGGGCATCTTGAGGAGGCATGGAAGGTTGTGAAGGAGATAAGGGACGAGATATTGGATGGAGTCGATGGCCCTGCTATTTTGGGCGCATTGCTTGCTGGATGTAGAATGCATGGAGATGTGGAAATCGGAATTCAGGTGGCTGAGGAGATGACGAAGAGAAGGAAGCAAACTTCAGAGACATATATTGCCTTGTCGAATGTTTATGCATCTGCTGAAATGTGGGACAAAGTGTATAGGATTAGAGAGGAGTCGAAGCGACAAGGTGTTGTCCAAGAGCCTGGCGTTAGCTTAATTCAGTCGGGGGCTATTCGTTAGGATATAATGTGGGAATTGATGATCACCAAAACAACATGTCATGATTACCAATACAGAAATACAACTTATGTGCATGCCAAATAATTTTGGTAATCCATCAATTCCCACTTATAAATCTTGCAAAATTGAAGCCATGTCTTTGATTAAGCCAATCTTAATATGGATTGGCTGTTGACGCGGGCAAGGTTTTTGTCTTCTAGTCAAAAATGGAAAAAAAATTTATTGAAGAACGAAGAGCAAATTCTGGTCGACATCCAAACGAATCCATCAAGAAGGTGATCTCCTAAAGAATCAACTTAAGCTCATTGACAAGCTTTTGCAAGATTGCATGGAGGTAATGTCAATGACTCCTTCAACATTGTTTATGTCGATATAGGAGTTGTTTCCCTACTTACTCCTTGAAATTTTATACATTTCTTTGTTTTAGGCATCAAGAATTTTTTTATTGTACTTTGTCAAGACCGAACCTGTACATCTATCCTTATCTGCACTAACAGAAGGTTGCCCACATTATTCTTCATACGTACATCTAGTTTTTACTTACCATAATAGAGAAAATTGGACTAGGTATTGCTTTGTGGTTCTTAATGTTAAAGCGATTATTGTTTTTCTTTTCATCATGTAAGGACCAGGCAGATCTAAAGTCCTAAGACAATCAAACAAGTTCTTTGCAAAAATCAGGATAGCCATTTTCATGATTTAAAAACATTTCAGGTCCATTTTCTGCATGGTTGTTGTAACAATTTCCTTTTCCTGTTAGCTACCAGCATGAGTTTATCTGAAGCTTCATCATGTAGCCGGAATCCCCGACAAATTATCAGCATGTCAACTGCTTCATTCTGCCTTTCAACATGCCCTGCTTTCCATAAGGTATATGTTGCTGTACTCTTGTTCCACTGAATCTAACTGGTGATTTATCATTATGCATATCCTTATAGAGTTGATAGAAACCCGTCACTATATTTAGGTTTCTGAAAGCTATTTCTGAAGTATCGTTATACATATCATTTGACAACTATATTTAATCACACATAAGAACATAATAGAAATTGGGCATATATTTCATTGATAAAAATAGAAATCAAACATTAGAATTATGCTTTCTTAAACTAATTGCTGAGCTAGCATGGTATCCTTTCAAGGGATAGGTCTTTGATACCGTGTTTTACTTGGGCCCACTAGCAGTGGGGCCCAGCCCAGCCTGTCAGATGGGACCCTTCATCGGGGACCTCCTGACCCAGCTCGAGCACATCTTTGCAAGTACGACCTCGCTTCCTGAGGTCAGACTTTTCAGTATCAAGGCCTGAGCACCTGCTTGCTCGGTCAGCTCGGCCCACTCTACATGGCATAAAATCAGGTGATCTATCTGTTCTCTCTTAGTAACCACCTACCTTATCTACAGTCGCGCTCCATTACCTCCTGTCATATTTGTGCACATGCCTAATTTGTAGGAAACGGTTATTCCAAGGAATCCGCGATCTCCACGTGTGCCTGACATGGCTTGACCTCCTTTTTGACTTCTATATATGCGATTGAATATCTCTATCGTCAGGTATGTTCTCTCTACCGTCTCGTTGGGGTATGCAAACCCTAACTAAAAATCCTAATGACTATGGACTCACCCACGCTCAAACCATACACCGCCACTATGCACGTGCTATCTTACGAACATCACATCCTTTCCTCCTTCATCGCCTGACTTAGACATCAGAGGGTATAAGAGGGGTCTGTGCCCCAACCCGGGAAGTACGCCCCCGATCCTATGATGTGCATGCCTATCTTTTTCAGGTACCGGAGAAAGACGGCCCGGAAAAACTGTCATGGCCGGACTCATCTATTGCGGAAAAGCTTGTGTCAGCGGGTCGGCCTAGGCGTCCTGCGACCTAGTCCGGTCCCCGCAAGATTCCATACATCAACTGTCTTTACAAAAATTGAAACCTTGGGATTGTTTAAAGGGGGGACAATACCACTAGCTTCTCCTGTATTGTGTCAGCGTGTTCCTAAACACCTTTGAACAATGATATTAGAAGGAACTATACTTAGACATGGATGTTAGTGATTAGAACAAGGGTAGTGTTTGTTATTTTTAAGGAAAATTTCTGCAAATGTCATGGTTCATGTGTTTACTGGCATGCTGGTCATAATTATTGTTGAAAATTTATCTTATATACGAAAAAGTTTGAACAACTTCATCTATTATACCAGGAAGACACAAATCTATTGTATCCATGGATTGATATGCTGCCTCGGACTTGTTAATATTTAGACTGGGCTATACTGTAGTAACAAAATATGTTTTGTATACTGAAATGCACGAGTTCGGTCTTTAATTTATCTTGGCACTGCAACAGCCTGTTGCTTGAGGCAATAGTTTCTTCAACAGGAACTCTAAGCTTCATAATCACCGTAAGATTTTAATTTTATTTCATTTTTTCTTAGAAGAATTCTCATGCATGTTCGTGTGCTGAACTCCGTTGTCTTTTTAATGAGTAAGTGAATTAATTTCAAGATGTCAAGTGAGCTGGCATAGTCCCCCCCCCCCCCCCCAAACAAAGTAATGCTTGACTTGATTCGGTGCTATGTATGGTGCTAAGTTTTTTTTTGACCCTACGCCATCTTGCATTGAGTTGACAATAACATTGATCAATATTTTTTATGTACTCAATAAAGTTTTGAATCTTTTTTTGGGTTAAATGTTTTTATTCCTATTTCATCTGTGAGATATCCCTTGTTTATATATCTTGGTGTGCAATGTTTAACTACTACAATGTTTTCTGAAGGGTTTATAGCATTGTTTGATATTAACGCTTTGTCTATTGCTAAAAGCATCCACATCTTATCTCCGTAGCATATAAAGAAGTTAGAAGATCAAGAATCAATATGGATGAGAATGGGCTTGGGCAAGCCTAATTGGGCATCAATTCAAAGCCATGCTATAGTAGACATCGGCTGGCTTGAGACCGAAACTTGGGCCCGGATTACTGTCATCATGCAAGAAGAGCTTCAAATTTTGAGGTAATTGTGTAAGCTTACTATATTTTGTTAGAAAATTGAGGTCTATGTGTCAAATTTGAGGGTTGGGGTGATTTTTAGATCTGGGGTTTGCTTGATTTTGTTTTCATTTGTGTTTGCATTTTGGATGGAATAGTGGTCATGTCATGTTGTAGATTGAAGTATATCATGTTTCATAGTGTTTTCTCACTATATAACGGAGATGCAAAAGTCTGAATGGATGGGGGCATGCCGGCATGGTAGATCTTAGAGTCGTCGAGGTATGTAGGAAGACTATAAATCTAATGAGGTCACTGTTGATGTTGGAGTTTTTGAGGTTACCGTGGTTGCCTAAAAGACGAGCTAATCTGTTGACGGGTTGTCTTTATAGAGGACGTATTGATAGTGTTGATGTGGTTGATCTTTGCCCGTCGCCAACCTATTCAAGGTTTCAATCTATAAGAATGATGAGCATGTTAGGGGACTAGGGTTTGGGCCCGATCAAAACCCTTTCTGATGCTCATGTTAGGTCGATGTATATTGAAAAACAAGTGAAGCAAATCAATTAAGGAGCTAGGGGTTCAAAGATAATTTTCATTCTTGGCAAATGGTGCTATTTATAGGAGATCGCATCGTTGGGTAGAACAGTAAATTCGATCTGTGTAGGGTGCTACAATAAATTTTCACACTAGGCTGGTGGGGGAACTAATGATGCCCTCTTTTAGTTCAATGAAAAGCTACTTCATAGACGTTTGTATCAGATCAACATCTACATATTTTTGATGGTTCTTGAACTTTTGAGCTGCTTAGTTCTTCTTGTGGGATGAGATGAGCTCCTGCGTGAGCTGCCCTAATTTGCTTCTGCTGTGACAATGCAGCTGCAACTCTTTGGATGTGATATCTGAGTCTAGCTTCTGTGAAACCTTTGAATCATGGCCTAATTTGGGCCGATGCCCGATGGTACTAATTTGTTAACACTTTATTCAATAATGCGAGTTTAGGTAGTTTTCATCATGTCATGTAAACTAAAGCATCAAGTTCTGAAATTCCTATTTACTTCTATTAACGTTATTGCCATTCATGTCATGTTTTGGTATCAGGTGCGCTGAAGTGGCGGAGCTCCGCACTGTTGGCTGGTTATTTGTGGCAAGATTGATTGCGTAGAGCTATCCCCTGATACAACCTACAGGGCATATCTGATATTCAAACTCTCTCCTTCATATGGCCTAAAGTTCCCTCTTCAACATGCATCAGTGAGAGAGTTGGAGCTCAGATCTTTCAGCAACAAGGCTGTCTGCACCCCGATGAGGACGGAAGCCATGGATGGAGCCCAGAGCATGCCGGTGATATTCCACCGGCATCGCAGGTCCCAAGGCCTAGGAACGACGGATGGACGGAGATGGGTCATGATACCAATTTATTTCAAAAAGATTATTTCTAAAGATACCAATTTACTTGTTGAATTTAAGCTTAACGATTCAAGTTATGCATTTTTATTGAACATCTGGCTCATGCTTGGGCCTCCACGGATTTGCTTGAGCCCAAACCTCTTGAATCTGATCGTTGAGTACATCTTTTGAACTTTGTTGCTCGTGATCGCATAACCTGGTCTGATTAGAATTTGAACTACATCCATTGAGGTTGTGCTATGATTTGTATCAGAGGCAATGTTGAAAGACATAAGGATTCTGAATCCCATAGCCCTAATGACAGAAACTAAAGGAAACATAATCCCATCAAGAATAATCCCATAACAGTAGGAGACCCCCTTCGCGAGTTCCCGTATTTTTGCGCATTTTTATTAAGAACATTACATGTATTTAAGGTCAATTCAACTTGTTTGAAATAATAGTGTGGTATTTGGTATTCTTTATCAGAGAATTAATTTCTGATGTGAAGTCCATGGATCATGCAAGGAGATTAGGAAGAGAATTAGACTATGCTATTAAGGCCCAATCAATCGCTTAAGCACAATCCAAAATGTTCTTGGTCGATGGAATATGACATTGATATTCCTAATAGACTAGTGTATACTAATCTTTACCATTGAGATGATAATGGTTAGACTTGTAGCCATACCATGCGGAGACAGCATGAGACAGTGAACATACATATGTTTGTTGGGACATAAGCTCACTGAACAACTCATCGAGAAGCTTCTACGTGGTAACATTGTCTTACTGTCAATGGAAGCTTTCAAGTGATAGTTGGTGCATGTTAGTATTTAAGCATAAGACATGTCAAAGAACATTACACGTTAGAGTTCTATACTTTGGCATGTACTAATTAATGACATTTCAGTCGTTGCTAGGTATTCGTCGGGTATAATCCAAAGCATGCGAATGGATGTGACGGTCAAGATGTGACTCATATCTTTCGATGGTGTGCACCAGCCCATCAACTAACAAAATGAAGACATAACTCTAGGAGTGAAACCAATAATTCATTTTGTAAGTTGATGGGATTGGTTCACATCATCCGAAGACTTAACAAAGTCGTCTACACTCATTCAAAGTCAACTGAAGCTGCGTTGTGTCTCGTCACCGCGCCTGGGGAGTATCAAAATTCGAAAAGGAAGGAGAATGGAAGGATCCGCCGGCGAGATCGGGCGGCTGCCGGGGGAGTGCGTGTCGCGCGTGCTGTCCCTCACATCGCCTCGCGATTCGTGCAGGTCGGCGCTCGTGTCCGCCGCTTTCCGCAGCGCCGCGGACTCCGACGACGTCTGGGGTCGATTCCTGCCGTCCGATTACCGAGAGATCGTGTCGAGGGCCGTCGGTCCCCCGGCGTTCTCGTCGCTGAAAGAGCTTTACTTTCTTTTGTGCGAAGGGATTCTCATCGACGCTGGCAGAAAGGTAACTTTGGGCTTGAATTTCCAGATGACGAGGCCCTCGTGTTTTACTTTAGGGGTTTTGAAGGGGAAAAAATTTGAATTTGCAGATATTTGCGCTGGTGAAGGAGAGCGGATCAAAGTGCTATACTCTGTGCTCGAGAGAGCTGGCGATCTGTTGGGGGGATGACCTACGGTATTGGAGATGGGTTTCTGACCCTGTCTCCAGGTACAATTTACTACTGTTTCATTTAACATTCGGATTCTCTCTGTTTTTTTTTACTTTTTTTAAAAAAAATGAGAATAATCTGCCATTTACTTATTTTGGATCCTTGGCAATCACTAAATTCCAACTTTCATGCATACATTATCATAATAATAAGATCTTGCAATGTAATTTAACACACACACACACACACAGAGAGAGAGAGAGAGAGAGAGAGAGGAATTAGGGGTCGCCGGAGAGAGTTTCTCTCATATGACAGTCAAAAAATCTTCTATTCGCATGATTTTTTGATTTATCAACACTGATGAAGTTGATATGTATATCATTAAATATAGATAGATAAAAAATCATGTGCTTCCTATGATGTTTCCACACACATGGAATCGTTGAAAATTAATAGTTTTGCATTAATTGAAATTTTTGTACATCCTAAATCAAGGAGCAAAATACCCAAGGTTCATTAAATCTTTAATGGTTTGGGATTTTAGACTATGAAGATTAATTTGAACGATGCCGATCGTCTAAAAAATATACAGAACTTTTTGACCGTTACAGTAAAATGTTTTGATGTAAGGCAGAAGAGGAAGGAGTTGGGGTGGAAGAATTTGGGGGAAATTTAAAATTTTGATAAATGTTTCGGCATCGTATCCCAAGATTTGATGATCATCGACTCATTTCTCTCACGCGAAGATTTTTTTTGGACCACACTCGGGTTATCATGCTTATTATTCCACTCCAATACAAAAGATTTAAGTTTGGCAAAATATAAATTTACACCAATGTTCTCAAATTCTATTCAACAACAAAATAAGTTTAAGACCTTTACATATGCTTACAACTTGACTCTCCTCCCAACACATCTGATATGGGACTAAAATAACAAAATAATAAAATAACCAGAAAACTCAAACTCTCATAATTACTCAACTAAAAATAATTAAAAGACTAAAATACCTCAAATACAATCTAAAAAGACTCAACTCAATTTCAAATTGGATCCTTATGAAGTTTTCTCCTATGACATGCTATTTTTAGTTTCCTCGCACAAACACACTCCCAGTGATCGTGTATAAAAATCTCTATGTTTCACCTCTTTTTTCAATGATTAGTATCATTCATATTGATGTTTGCATACTAAAACCAAAAATATACCAAAAATCTGGAGGACCTTGAGTAATTTGATATTAGAATTAAGGGTAAGAAGAAACTCTAGTATCATCAAAACATTTGTATTTTAACGATCCAATGCATGGGCCCATAATATGAAAACAGTGAGTATATCTATGTTTTAGAACATGTAGATCAACATAAATAGTTCCGATCATTGAAAAAAAATAGTTTTCTAGGGCTGCTCTAGGAAATTTCCTACATTGGTTGCTCATCTACTGTATTATCATGTACACACATACATACACACATACATAATTATTTGAGACCATTGTTAAACTTCATGCAATGCAATGCACAATATGAAAGTTCTGATTTATGACTTTTTGTTAAATTCATGATGGATTGATATGGATGTGGGATGTAGAAAATCTTCAAAGTTTAGAAATATGGATCGTTTTGGACACAACTAATAAGAAAATTTGCATGCCCCTACATGTGTGTTGAATCTGTTGATGTTTCGAAGCATTAGTTTGTATGGCTAAATCGGCTATGAAAGCAACATATTTTGCATATCATGTAATATTTCTAAGTTGATAAATATCACTAGTTGTGTGAACAATCTAATATTTTGTTAAGAAAATATTAGTGATTATGTACATGAAATGCATCTTCAAACAAGACGGAATTGTGAAACTACCATTCATACATTCTTGAATACATCTCCATTGTGTCTTTGGAATGTCTGCAATGCTTTACAAATTTTATTTTATTTTATTTGGAGAACACCCACTGTAGCAGGAGAAGCTCCCTTAGAGGAAGAACGAACACCTTATGTGCTCAAATCACAACAAAAATTTATGAATGATAATGAACTCCTTTTTATGCTCTCGATCACAATGGACATTTACAAACCATCCTAGTCTCTGTGCGCCATGAATCTAAGTAATTGTATGTTGAATTTGAAACATTACAACTTTCTTTTGAAACCCTCGCACACTACACAACATCACAAAAGGGATGGTTGTCTCGTGCCAATTGAGCTAAGATCAATCATGTTGGGTTTGGGTCCATGCCCATGATGGATCCAACCATTTTGGTCTCTTGATGGGTTGGTTCAAGAGATATGCCAACTTGTGTTAAGTTAGTAAATCCTTTTAAAGCGGGTTGGACTTGAGTCATGTGGGCTTGGATCATAATGCAAGAGAGAGTGCTCATCACATATTGGAATGATTCTATCTTCTTGTTTTCATCCAAGTGTAACGTATTGGAGTTGGAGAGGAAGTGGGGAAGCAACTAAGTTCTTCTCAATGTGCCATTTGGGTTAAGAATTCAAATTTTCCATAATATCTCACAAAGGTTGAAACTTACATGTTGGCTCGAAGGTGTTCTTCCGAAAGGGTTTGTGACTTTAGAACTAGTGAGATAACCATCACATTTTTCTCATTTTATTTTCTTGGATCCTTAATGTTGTTAGATCTTTGGAGAAGGTTGTATTTCTCCTTTAGTATATGGTGGAAGATCTCCCTTATTTGGTTATGGATATATGCTGGGTTGTGCCCGACCCCCTTAAATTTGGTGCTTCTTTATGGTTGACTGTGCTGGATGTATATTTGCATTTGGCATCCATTGTAATACCACTTACATCTCGGTTTGGGATTCCCCAACAGAGTGGTATCAAAACAAGGTGCATACAAGGTATTTGTATCACTTGAAAGAGGCTGTTACTCTCTTGTCTGTGCGCCATGGATAATATCACAATCGATGATTAGTCTTATGGGGCTAATTGGGTGGTTCGAAAGGTAATAATGGATAGTCTTCATTGTAAAAAATTATATTCATCTTTGGAAGGCAGTGATGAGAATACAAAGACATGCCCAATAGTGAGTGAATATAGCTTGATCAAAAGATTATTGGGTTCATTTGGCAATGGTTAGATGATTTCATTTTTCGTCATGTTTTTACAGAGAGTTCACATGCTTTTTGAAAGAAGTTGGAGAGTCTTTATGAATGAAAGAACGATATGCAAGTTGGCATTTTTTTATTCAAAAGCTTGTAATTATGAATTACAAGAACAATTGAATCGGTTCTAAAGTGTTGTGAACCAACACTGCTTTTTGAATATTCACTTTTTGAAGATGAGTTGCAAGTGCTGGTTTCCTTATTGTATTTTTGGGAGAGTTTGCATTTTCTCTTAGCAACTTGGTTATAAATGGAGTTGTCTCAATGAACGTGGTAACAAGTAGCTTGTGAATGAAAATTTAAGAGGAAATGATCTCAGATCTTTGCATGTAGAGGTATTATTCATTCAAAAAATTGAATGTCACGGGTTAAAGAAAGAGGGGCTAGCTTCAACTTGAGAACCAAGTCAAGGCCAAGGAGTTATGTTACATTCCATCATTTTGAGAAAGTTAGGCACATGAAGAAATATTTTTAATAGAAGAATCATCAAAAGGAGAGAACATGTGACGCAAAGTTGTACTCAAAAGAAAACACCATGGTGACACTTGAAGAAAATATGATTGCCTTCTCTACTAGTGGTGAATCAAGCCATTGTGTTGCATATCAACACATGAATTTGGTGATTGGTGATGTATGGTCCAAAATTGTTCATCTCTTTTAAATGCAGAAAATCATAACATCAAGTTCAAATTACTTTGGATTTATAAAGTGCACCTTATGAGATAGGGTTTGTGTGTGTGTGTGTGTGTGTGTGTGTGTGTGTGTGTGTGTGTGTGTGTGTGTGTGTGTGTGTGTGGGGTTCAAGGCTTCCAATAAATTCAAGTGTTTATTGTTAATTACACTCTTTTAAGGAGGAACATTCCATTAAGAGTTAAACATTTCGCAGGACACGTTTGTAAATACAGTTGAAGTAAAACTGTATTTTATTTAATCATCTTTGCAGGTTATACGACTTAACTAATGGCATACTTATAGTTTACATTTGATTTTTTAGTTTATATGAAGAAGAGGGATGTATGTGTAAATGGTTTTGTTTTTGAGGATTTTGTTTCGAGTCACCTCAGACACCTCAAGCTTTGATGGGGTTGGTTTCAGTTTCCAGCCCGTTTTAGCCTTCTCCAAGCTTTGTTGAGTTGGTTTTGGTTTTAAGATGTCCTAGTCAGAAGAGGCGTTTCGGTTGACGTATTGGCCATTACATTTACTTCAGTTTGCTTGTGGTCTATTAACATTTCAGTCATTATTAGCTTAGCTTGATGTTAGCTGGTGTCAACTTTGATTTTCATTCCGACATTTACTAGTTTAGAGACCTTTTTAGGCCTTCAGTTCTGACTTTGCTTTCGACTTTGGACTTGATGTTTTGGTCGCTTGTGTTTGAGTTTGAATTCATCATTGTTCTCTTTTTTACGTCTTGTTTTCCAACCTGTTTCATATGTAGTAAATTCATATGAGCCTAGTTACATGCCAAAGAGATTTGGGTTGGCGTGATGTGATCAAGTTTGAGTCATATGATTTGAGTTATATACATGTAATGAGCACTCGAAGTGATGATTTAGTGAGTTATTTGTGTGAGTTGATTGAATTATGTACCTGAAATAGCTGTAGTTAAGTCAATCATGTTGCGATGTTCTTGATATGATTGAGTCAAAATCATGCATAACACGGTCCAGAAGGAGCTCAAAACGTCAATAACAAACTCATGCGCCAAGGGGTTCTGAAGGAGCCCAATGTACAGCTTCAACTTGTCAACTCGATACATAAACCGCGTGTGGGCACGTGAGAAGGCTACGAGTTGTTGATCCAGGCTCGCAATTAAGCTCGACTTATCAATTCAGCACATAACTCATCTGTGAGCATGCATGGAGGCTTCAAGTTATTGATCCAAGCTCGCAATCAAGTAGCAGGAGGCTGCGCTTGGGCTCCATCCTATTATAAGTCCATGGTACGTTGACCTACATGTAGGCATGCTGGAGGCTTTAGACTAATGGCCCGAGTGTCGAGCTCGGGTTTATCATCGATTGATGGTATGCTATGGCTTATCGTCAATCGACATCATGTTACCCATATGTGAACGAAGAGGTCAGCTGTGTTTCATGGAAGATGCCATGACCTGATTAAGAGGAAGCTGAAGGTGGCGATGGGTTTGTGGCTTGATTTTTCTTGGAGAAGAAGGAAAGAGGAGAGATTGATCGGGAGAGGAGAGAAGATTAAAAAGGTTATTTAAAACCTTTTATTTTACCTTGATTTTCTTGAGCTCAGATTTTGTTATAATTATTGGGTTTGATTTGTCCCTTTTTAAAACTTTCTCAAGAGAACTCATTTTATAAGGATGTAGTTCTTTGTTCTTTCCTTTTCATGACTTTTTTTAATTTAAAAAATATTGTGATAGAGACATTCTTTTTCCGCATCTTGATTTTTTTTAAAAAAATAGGATAAGGGAAAAATCTTTTCTTGTCAGATTTTAAATTTTGAAATGAATTTGATTTAGCCTTGAGAAGATTTTTGTATTTTTGATTATTCTATCTTCCACTTTCTTTTTTCTTCTCTTTTTAGAACTCCTTTTCTTTTTTTTTTCTTTTTTCCTTTTTTTCTTTTCTCTTCTTTTTTCGTTTTTCGTTTTTGTTTTTTCGTTTTTTTTTTTTTGAAATTCAAAAATCACATTCAATAGGCATGGGATCCTTCTATCATGATTCTCCAAGGGATTACTTTGCTTCCTACAACTCAAATGATTACGATGTCATAAGGATGCATAATAAATGCACTCCACACATTGTTGGTGTTGGAGATATTTAGCTTCATGTTGAGAATAATCTTGGCTACAAAATAGCGGTTAAAGTTTTGTGACATGTGACAGATCCGTACCTCAATCTTTTATCATCCAGAAAACTAAATGAAGAGAGTTATAGAGATGGTTGTGACGGTGCATGGAAGCTCATCGAAAAGTCAGTTGTAGTGACAAGATGCAATAGTTGTTGCACTCTTCACAAAATGCAAGGGAAGTGTGCCTGTAAGGGAAACATGAAGGAGAATTTTATTGCAGAGAAGCATGCAAGGCAAAACTGCAACAATATGGTGGCAATCCATATTGCAAAGAATCCTTTCTTTCATGAGTGTACAAAGCATGTCGTGGTTGATTGTTATTTGAGCCGAGAAAAGATGATTCAAGACAAGATTATAGATTTGTACATGTAGCTTCGGTGAATCACATTTCAGATCTATTTATCTAGCCACTTGATGGTTACCGTATTCAGTTCATTTGTAACAAGTCAGATATATGGTGTATACTCTAGTTTGAGGAGAGTGTTAGAATATAATATTTATATTATAATGGGTGATTTGTGTAAAATTGAGTTGTAATATCACTATTTATATTAAACGTCTGGTTGAGAGATGATGAACTTACATTTCTACATCTTCTCCTAAAACTCTGTTTTTCATTGATGAATACAATGTAGATGAGCTAGAATGTTATGATAAAACATGTGTTCACAACGAGAACTGTTTGAAAGCCATGCAAGAAGAAATTGATACTTTGCATAAGAACCACACATATGACTAGCTGAAGCTACTTGATGAGCACAAGGCAGTGAAAACAAGTGGGTGTGCTGCTTGAAGCATGAGGGAACTATTTCACATCCAAGGTACAAAGCGAGATTACTTGTGAAGATTTTCAGCTAAAAGAAAGGTGTTGACTTTAATGAAATGCTATCACATGTAGTCATCTATTCGTGCCACTGGCATGGACATAAATGTTAAGAGTGCATTCTTTCATGGTAATTTGGATGAGATTTACATGGAACACCCCAAGGTTTTTAATCCAAAAGAAAAGAAGACCTGATTTGTAAATTAAAGAAAAATCTTTATAGCCTCAAGTAAGCTTCTTGGTAATGATACACGAATTTGATTCATTCATTGTGATTCAAGGATACGAAAGAATTGTATTAGACAAATGTCTATGTGAATAGATTTGATGATTGTGATACCATTGCCCTTCACTTTATATTGATATGCTTATTGCTGATAAAGTCAAAATTAACAAGTTAAAGAAATGGTTGAGCAAGTCTTTTTGCCATGGAAGATTTGGGACTAGCAAGAAAGATTTTGGGCATGGAGATTTTTTGTGATAGGAAAGCAAAGAAGCGATGGTTGTGCTAAGAGAAGTATATTGAAAAGGTGCTCTATTAGTTTGGTACAGGAAATGCAAAACTAATTGCTTCTCCGCTTGTGGGCCACTTCAAATTAAGTTCAAAATAATGTCCTTCAAGCTTGAAAGGTAAGGAAAGCATGAATAATGTTTCTTACGAATCAGTTGTTTGTACCTTGATATATGCTATGGTATATACAAGACTGACAATGCATGTCATTGATATGATTAACCGATTCCCTGCAAATTCAGGTAAAGAGTATCGGGTGACAATACTATTGATTTTCACTATCTTCGAGGCACCTCAAATGAATATTTATATTTTGGAGGTGGTTATCTATTGAGTGTTATTTGTAGTAGGGTGTGTGTGTAAAGCAAATCAAGTGATATTATATATATGAGGGGTTAGCTCATTTAGAAGCTAATCACCATTTTCCCAAAACACTACATGGTATCAAAGCCCTAGAAAGAAAAAAACCAAAACCCTAACCCTCCCGCCTCCGCCTCCACCAACTGCGCCTCCACCCGCAGCCAGCGTCCCCACCCGCGGTCACCCACACCCTCGTCTCCACCAACCGAAGCCCCCAGAAGCCCCCGACACCCTCGTCTCCACCAATCGAAGCCCCCCCGCACCCGCGTCTGCATAGCAGGCCGCCGGCGCCAGCCTTGCCTGCGCGCGCCGCTGCTTGCGTAGGCCGCCGCAGCCGCCGCCTGCGGTGCAGGCCGCCGCAGCCGCCGCCGGCGTAGGCCGCCGCAGCCGCCTCCGCCACCTGCTGCACAGGCCGCCGTCACTGTTGCCTTGCCGCCCGCTGCCGCTGCTGATTCTCATTTGCTGCTGATTCTCTGCTACTAAGGAGGATCCAAAAAACCCTAACCCTAGATATATGGTCGAGCCATGAAGATGACTCCATAGATTTACGGTTAGGGTATGCCCTAGAAGAAGAAGAAGAGAAGTAGATCTGCGGATCTAAGGAGGAAGAGAGGAGAGATCTGCGGATCTGAGGAGAGATGGGGGACAATCTTACCTCCGCTGACATGAAGGCCTTCATCGGAGAGATAACGAAGCTGCTTGCTTCGAAGGAGTTGGGCTCCTCGAGTGGATCGACGCCTTCCCGTCCCGTGCAGAAGCTGGAATTGATGCCCAATGATGTGAAATTGGAGGGGACGAAGAATTACCTCAGTTGGTCCAGGAGGGTGCTTCTCATTCTGAGGTCGAAGGGGTTAGAAGGCGTCGTTCTGGGTTCATGCAAGGAACCGCTGGACAAGGATGGGGATGATTGGAAAGTCTGGAGCACCACCAACTCACTGGTGGCTGCTTGGTTGATGACATCGATGGTTCCACCCATTGCTGGGATGGTGGAGGCCATAGAGAGTGCTGCGGGGATATGGAGTATGGTGGAAAAAATGTACTCTGGAGCAGGGAATGTGATGCTCATGATGGAGGTTCAGGGTAAGGTCGACACCTTGAAGCAGGGGGAGATGACTATTCTAGCCTACTCTGCGGAGTTGAAAAGGCTTTGGTCAGAGTTAGATCACTATGACCCTATTGATCTGCTTGATCCTAGGAGCGCTGCAATACACAGGAAGTGGGTGGAGCGTAGGCGTGTGACACACTTTCTGAGGAACCTGAATGGAGACTTTGAGGTCAGGAGGGCGAGTATGTGCCACCTATCCTCCATCCCATCTCTGGAGGAGGCCATAGCTGCAATGGCACAGGAGGAGACCAGACTGAGGGTTATGAAGGATGAGGGTACTCAGGTCACTTGGGCTGCACTGGCTGTATCGGCAGTGGCAGCAGTGAGCGAGGATCGAGAGTGCTACACATGTGGGGTGAAGGGGCACCTGAGCTTTAACTGCCCACAGAAGGGCAGTGGACGAGGACGTGGCACATGAGGGAGAGGAGGAGGTCGTTGGGGCCGTGGAGGCCGTGGACGAGGTCGCGGCGGCCCACGGGCCAACTTTGCTACCGCTGACGGACGACAGGAGACAGTGATGATCGAGGCCACGCCAGCTGAGGCGTCAGATCTAGAGCAGCGGAGACAGTCCAGGTCTACTACTGAGAGCTCGGAGAGTCATGCAGACCAGACTGGGGATATTGCCTCGCCATTCGGTAACTTTGCCCACTTCGCTCACACAGGCTCAGGTAACCGATTAGCCCTTTCATGTAGAGATCATATAGAGTGGATCATTGACTCAGGTGCATCTAGTCATGTGTCAGGAGCATATAGACAATTTTCCACATATAAACCACATACCATTCATGAAACCGTTCAGACAGCTGATGGCACATCCCAACCCATTAGAGGGATTGGTACTATTGAGTGCACTCCCTCCATACGCCTCTCTTCAGTCCTTCATGTCCCATCATTTCCAGTCAACCTCTTATCTGTTGGTTTTATTGTTGATGATCTCGACTGTAGCATTACTTTTGACTCTACTCATTGTGTGTTGCAGGAAAGGAAGACTGGGAGGAGGCTTGGGACTGGCGTCAGGCGTGATGGACTGTGGTACCTTGACAGAGCTAGTGGGGATGCTGCACTGGCTGTCGTTGGTGGCGAGAAGGAAAGGGATGTACTTTTGTTACATTGTCAGTTGGGACACTTGCCTTTTGATATTTTGAGAAAAATGTATCCCGATGTTTTGAATAGAGTAAATGAAATGAATTTGAAATGTGATGCATGTGAATTCGGGAAACACACTAGGACGTCATATCCGAGTGTAGGGATGAGGAGTGTAGAGAAATTTCATCTTATTCACTCAGATGTTTGGGGGCCCTGCCCAGTGACTTCAGTGAGTGGGTTCAGGTGGTTTATCACCTTCATAGACTGTTGATCACTCCTTATTTTACACCTTTTTCCGCATGTTTGCATGCCATTTAGATCGCCCAAATCATGTTTTTCACGATATATCGACGATATTGCGATGCTTTTCACGCTTTGTTGTTTTTGTCGCATTTCAGGCGATTTGGCGCGATTTGGAGTGATCATGAGATGCGCTCACGATAGACGGCCACCGACGACCTCCCCGAGGGGTATTTTGCTGTTGGAGAGGAGCGGAAGAAGAATGGACGTCGCCGGAGCGACGAGGAGGCCAAAACGACCAGTTTGGGCATTTTTTGTGTCCCACTCGGCCGAGTGGAGGAGCCACTCGGCCGACCAGCGAGACACTGCTCGGCCGACCCGTTCAGACACGATTTCCATGTGTACTCGGCCGAGCGACGGAGACCACATCGGCCGAGTGACGATACCACGTCCGCCCGAGTGGCGCCCAGACGAAGGCCCTCAAAAAGATCGAAGTTACTGTTTTTCGGCCATCTGAGCTTCAGAAGACCCACTCGGCCGAGTGGCAAATCCCGTCCGCCCGAGTGAAGTGAAGCCATCGGCCGAGTGACGACAACTCACTCGGCCGAGCCGCCCCCGAACTGAAGACCCCTGAAGCCCCCGACTTACTGGAAAATTGACAGGGTTTTCACTCGGCCGAGCGACTTTTGTCACTCGGCCGAGTGCGATGCGCTGCCTGTAGCGAAATCTGCGGAAAACAGGCTGTGCAGGGGCGTTTTGGTCAGGATTTTTAGACGATTTTTGGGGCTATTTAAGCTCTGTTTTTACCCTAGTTTTGGGAGCCACCTCTCAGATTTTTTGCAGCTTTTTGAGTCTACTTTTTAGCTTTATTAATTGTGATTGGAGAAGAGAAAAACTTGGATTTTTGTTGGGTTGATTGAAGATCTACATTGGTTTGCACTTCTCTTCCCCAAAAACTCTATTTTTATTGTTTATATCATTGTTGTGATGAATTCTATTGTCTATTTCATTGCTAATTATTGTGCTATTGCTATGATTAGTGAGTAGTCTCCACGTCTTGGGGCGTGGGGATGAACCCTACAAGCCCAATTTCGTATTTGTGTTGAATTGGTAGAAATTGAGCTAGGATTGTCATTAGGGATTAGATTGGGATCGAATTACTACGGATAGCTAGGTATTCACATCAATTGGGATTTGCAAGAGATTGGATCCCAATTCGATAGGAAGCCCTAGAAATCCGAATTGGGTTGGAGTCGGATTTTCGAAGTATCGGTTTGCAAGAGATTGGACCGATGCTAGGATCTCCGGTTGCAATTCCGTGCCGATACCCGTTTGCAAGAGATTGGACGGGTAGGAACTATCCTAATCTAGATTGTGGACCGAGTTTGCAAGAGATTGGGCTCGGTGCGCAATTGGACGATGATGTTGATCCTAATGCTAGCTTCCCTAGGCTAGGGTTTGCAAGAGATTGGACCCAAACCTAGGATAGCTATAGACCGGCAACAGCGCGAGAGCGTGAGCTTGGTTCCACATTTAGTTGCAACTAGTTCATCCAAATTCTCATCCTAGCGATTTCGATACCGGCGAACCACATTTGTGAAATACGGTGAGTAGTGGGGATTCCCCATTCCCTAGGCGTTCTCTATTTGATTTGATATTTCGCACTTTTGTCTGACGATTGTGACAGGATCGCCCAAGGCAATTATCCCTCTAAATAGCCAGGTTGATTAGGAGCAAGCACGGTCATTCGTCCTCCCTGTGTTCGATACCCGCTCGCCGCTATACCGTGCGCTTGCGGTAAAACTACAACCGTCGCCTCGGGACGTGTACGCCGGGGCGCGATCAAGTTTTTGGCGCCGTTGCCGGGGAGGCGATTGCGTTTGATTCTTTTTCACCTTAGCTATTTCTTTCTTTTATTTTCTTTTTATTTTATTTCTTTTACCATTATTATTTCCTTTGCTATTCTTACCTAACCCTTCCACGGTACTAATCATCTCTTTGAAACTCTGTTTTCCCTGTGCATGTACACGAGATCTACGGCGGACCCCGAAGCCTTATTATTCGATCCCGAGATCGAACGTACCGCGCGGAGACTCAGAGCGGAAAGGAGGCAATATCCGGAAGGGCGGTTTATGACCAACCGGGAAACTCCCGAAGAATTGGCGGAGAGAATGGCGAGAATAATTTCTATTCGCGATAGGCTTCGGCCTAAAACCTCTTCTACTACGTCATCCATCGCCGTGCCGGAGTTGGCGGCCGACAAGAACTTCGAGCTAAAGACGGGATTGGTGGTTTTGATGCAACAAGACCCATTTCATGGGAACGCTCACGAGAACCCCCACTACCACATCCAATCATTCTTGTCGAAGTGCGCCACTTTCCAAATGCCGGGGGTCCCGATCGATGCCATCAGACTGCGCCTCTTCCCCTTCACGCTAAAGGACAAAGCACTCTATTGGCTGAGGACGCAAGCTGACGGAGTTTTCACCTCTTGGGACGGGTTGGCGGATGCATTCATTGATAAATTCTATCCACCATCCAAGACGGTGAAGATCCGGAGCGCTCTCATGTCCTTCAAGCAAGGACCACATGAGACGCTCTATGAAGCTTGGGAGCGATTTAAGGATTTGCAGCACCAGTGCCCGCACCACAGTATAGAAGATTGGGAGTTAGTGCATAGCTTCTACAACGGTCTCCAACCGGGGACCAAACAAATTATTGATGCCGCGGCGAATGGTGCAATCTTGTCAAAGACTCCCGAGGAAGCTACGGCCCTAATTGAGGAGATGGCCTCTAATAACCAACAATGGGGCGATGAGCGAGGACACTCTACGTCCTCCTTAAAGCCGACTAGCATCTACGAGGCAAAGGCCGTAGCGGAGCTTACGAGCAAATTTGATTCTCTCCACAAGGTGGTGGAGAGATTGGAGAAATTCATCACGGAGCCCCAAGGAAGCCCTTCCACCTCCGCGCCGGCAAGCCAAATGAGTGATTGGCAAGACCAATCTCAAGCCATGTATTCGGGAGGAGAGCAAGGAGAAGGATCCTTGGAGCAAGTGCAATATGTTGCGGGGAACCAATGTTATTGGTCCAATCCGGCCGCAAGAAATCACCCGGGATTCTCCTACGCCAACAATGAAGGAGCTTTGAACCCGCCACAACAACCGCCTAATCAAGCTCGACCACCACCACCCCAACAACAATACTATCCGCCGAGGGGACCTACACAACAAAACTTCCAACCAAAGCAACAAGTCCCACCTTATAGGCCTCCCGGATACAATCAAGGGTGGAGGAATCAAAACCAAAACCCTCCACAAGCTCCACAACGATCCGATTTCGAAACTAGAGTGGAGGCGTTCATGGTCGAGCAAAATAAGGTGAATGTTACTTTGAAGGCGGGGCAAGATTCTCTCAATACCGTAGTGGCTCAAATTTCGGAGCAATTAGCGTTGCTCAACCGGAACACTCAAAGATTGCCGGCGCAACCGGAGCAAAACCCACGGGGCAACACGGGCCACATCAACGCCGTAGTTGCCGTCACAACTAGAGGCGGGAAGGACACCACCCCCACCATGATTCCTATTGAGGAGGCCGTGGAGGAAAGTTTGGAGCCGGTTGAGCCGGTAATTGAGATTGAAAAGGAGAAGGAGCCACAAGACAAGGAGAAATCTAGGGCGGAGCTATTGATTGAGGAGAGGCGCTTCATGCCACCGGTCCCATTCCCCCAAAGACTAGCGAAAGCGAAAATGGAGAAAAGGCTAGCGAAATTCCTCGAGTATCTAAGAGGAGTTAGCCTAAATATTCCCTTCCTTGACGCCATCATCGAGATCCCCACATATGCCAAATTCTTGAAGGACTTGATTTCGGGGAGAAAGAGGAAGGAGAAGATCATGCTAGCCGAGGAGGGCTCTTGGTTCACCAAGAGAGAAAAGGAGCCGGCAAAATTTAAAGATCCGGGGAGTTTTCGGATTCCTTGCACTTTGGGCGGCGTGCCTCTTCAAAAGGCGTTGGTCGATCTTGGGGCTAGTGTGAGTCTCATGCCCCTCTCCATGTTCTTAAAGCTTAACACCGGGACAAAGTTGAAACCCACCGACATGCGCATTCAATTAGCCGATGGACGGATAACAAGGCCGGTGGGGATTGCCGAAGACATCCCACTTCAAGTCCCGGGTGGAATATGCTTGCCATGTGACTTCGTCATCATGGACATTAAGGAGGAGGGAGACACCTCATTGATACTTGGGCGCCCATTCCTCGCCACCGCCGGAGTCATTGTCGACGTGCGCGAAGGTACCTTAACCTTGAACGTCGGAAACATTGAGGTGGAGCTCCACATTCCTAAGGCTATGAAGCATATGCCTTATCACGAGGAACTCGATTACATGGACCTCCTTGATGAGGTGATAGAGGAGGCGATTCCTCACTCAATTGGTGCCCTTTTTGATGAAGAATTTGATGAAGGCCCGGATTTAGGCCGAGATGAAAAGATTGAAGACGATTCCCCCGACTTCTCCGCTGATGAAGATGAAGGCGACGCTGATGTCGCGAGGATTCGAGAGCTCTGCAAGCTCTCGAAATTAAAGTCTCCAAAGAAAGCTCCGCCGGCACGGAAATCGGCATCGCCGGTTAAGCCGTTGACCGGGGCAAATGCTAGCTTGGGGGAGCCTCCCCCCAACACCATTCGGGACAAGAGACCTCCGAGGGAGACCGCTACGCCGCCACGTCCAAATCCAAGCGCGCTCCCCGGGAAGTTTGACGGGTGCATCTCATATGCACCAAACATCCCGCATTGATTGAAAACTATAGGGGGTCGAGCTCACGACCTAAAACGAGCGCTTGTCGGGAGGCAACCCGACGGTTTTTGCTTTATTTTTTTTTTATTTTTTTATCTCTTTTTCTTTATTTTCGTTTAGAAATTTTTAGTATTTCGAGTCACCCGACCAAAAATTTTGTGATAACGGGTCCTATTTTTCTTGACAGGAGAGAAGATAGGTAGATCATCATGAGGAGGATGAACGAGACGATGAGGAGCGCCCCAAGAAGGCGTTCGACGCTTAGGAGGAGCATGAAATCGACTGGAGAGGGAAAGACGGAGTTTAGAGCCCAAACGAAGACAAACAGCAGAATACAAGGCTCACTCGGCCGAGTATACTAGTCACTCGGCCGAGTCCAGAAGTTCGTCCGGCCGAGCCGCTCACGAACGAGGGAAGTCTGCTGTACCCAACTCTCTGTTTATTTTCTCGATTTCGATATAACTGCTACTCGGCCGAGTACATATATTCACTCGGCCGAGTAAAACGGATACCCTGCTAGGGCGAGTCTTGCCGAGTAGCTTGAGTCACTCGGCCGAATGGACTTATATCACTCGGCCGAGGCTGGCAAAGCCACTCGGCCGAAGCGATATCGGGGAGAAAATTTCTATTGCCTCGCTCGGCCGAGTGACCACGTCACTCGGCCGAGTCGTAACTTTCTATTATATAAGTGACGAAGGGGCGCGGATTTTGAAATCTAAATTCCCAAATCCGCCCGCGCCCCTTCGCCTACCCTCGCCCGATTCCCCTTCGCCCAACCCTCACTCGCCCGACCACGCCCGCGCGCGCCGCCGCTCGGCCAGCCACCGCCGGCCGACCGACGCCGCGCCCCGCCCGAGTCGCCGCCGGCGACCTCGTCTCCGATCGCCTCCGGTATAGCTCGATTTGCCCATTTTCTTCTCTTTTTGCGTAGTTTTCGAGGATCCGTGTATTAATCGAACCCCTAACCCGAATCAATTCTCATATCTATCTGTTATACCCCTATTGCTCCATACATTTTGATTATTACTCGCTGATATCGCTTTTCCATGCGCAGGTTGCTTTTTGGAGCTTAGGGGAGCTCAGGGGAGCTTCTACGGGCTGTTTTGGATTTCGTGGAGGCGCAGACTTCGCACGCTTCCACCGCTTAGCACTCGCGGCGTGTCTTGGTACACTCTTTCCACTCTTTTTGCACACGCTGCACTTTTTCACTTTTCGACGCGCTCGGGGCCGATATGCCGCCCCGGACACGGCCTCGGACGAGGAGACCTTCCGCTAAGCGGAAGAGGTCGGATGACGCCGGCCCCGCCCACGAGGCGGAAGAGTCTCCTCCTCCTTCCCCCGTACACCCCGCACAGCCTGCAGGCCCCGCACAGCCCGCACAGCCTGCAGCGCACCCACAGCCCGCACAGCCTCTCCCTGCCGATCCACGGCCACCACCACCGGCCCCACTGGTCGGGCCGCTCGGGATTACGTTCCGAGACGACGCACACCGCGCCGTCTTCGAGCGTATCTCTCAGCGCTCGATCGTACCCTCCAGGTTCGCACACCTCGCTGACCTAGGACGCCTGGGGGTACTTGAGGGGATACTCACGTTGTACGACAACGTGGGTTGGCGCGACTTCCTTCAAGTGTCGGCGGATACTTTTACCCGCCCGACACTTGAGGTTTTGAGTTCGATCGCCCGGACCGATGAGGGATGCTCATTCCGGTTCATGGATCGAGAGTGCCAGGTCACTCTCGATATGATGAGAGCATTTTTCTCATGGCCCGCCGTCCCCGGAGCCGATCGCGGTTACGGCCCTACCCACATCCCCCCACCTTCTTTCGACGCCGGCGCCTTCTGGGCCCGGATCACAGGCCACCACGCTGCCTTTGACCCTAGTAGGGCCAAGGCCTCGGCCATAGTCCACCCCTGCCTACGCATTGCCCAGCGCCTCATGGCGACTACCTTTTTGGCCAGATATGAGCCGGGCACGATGTCTACGCCAGAGCTTTACATGCTCTACGCGATGACACGTCCCAGAGCTCTGTCTAGGGATGGACTCGAGCTTGTCCCCGCCGTCGTGATCGACATTGCGGCTTGGTTTCTAGACCGTATCATTGTGTCGGTGGGCGCTCGCTCACCGATATGCTGCGGCGGTCTGATCACCTTGCTTACCATGATGACCGGCGAGGACCTACCCGACGACCTGCGACGCGTTCCGGGCCCCACTTCCTTGTCGATAGACGTTATGGCCCGGATGAAGATGCTGCGTCCGCATGGTGAGCGTCACTGGGTCTGGTTGCACGGCCCCTATGGGGCCGATTACATGATTCTCCCGAGCCCTGCTCGGACTCTGATTGCACCAGCCCACGTTGACTGGATTCCGGCGATGGATGTCCTCATCCCCGCCGCCTACGTGCTCGAGGCCGAGGAGGCCGAGCAGGCCCACGCTGCCCACGCTGCCCAGGCTGCTCCCGCAGAACCTGCTGCACACCCTGCCGAGCCTGCTGCCCACCCCGTCGACCCTGTGGCCTCTCAGCCTGTTCCTGACATTTCCACTGCTCTTGACACTTCTGTCCCCACCTCTGCCTGTGTCGAGAGTACTTTTGCTGAGCCCACTTCCACCACTGTCACCACTTCCGAGGCTGTCCCCACCACTCCCGCTGCCACCTCCGGCCCTCTGTCCGTGGAGCCTCTTTGCTCCGCTCTCCCCCAGCGCCCGCAGACCTTTGTTGAGAGTGGAGAGCCCTCGTTCGCCGCGGTCGTGGAGACCATGGTTAGCATGATCTCCGCTGGGGTTACACCTTTTGGACCGCACACTTCTGCCCCAGCGGGAGATTCCTCTGTCTCCACTGCCGCCGTTTTCTCCGAGAGTGTCGTGGCGTCTGTCCACACTTCTGTGCCACGGACCTCTCTGGCCACCTCGTTGCCTCTTTTGCACGCCCCCTTTGCTGCCGCCGCCTCCACTTCTCACCAGCCGGTGTCCCGGCCTCGCACCGAGGCCAGGCCCACTTTTCCAGGCGCGGCACCTTTTGTCCCATTCCCTGCTGAGCCCGTTACATACTCCACACGCGTACGCCAGCCTCGCCCTGCGCAGCCTAGACCGGTGCGTCCCTCTGCACCACCCCCGCCCGACACTACACTGCAGAGCATACGTGCTCTTGAGTTGGCGGTGAGTGGTCTTAGAGGAGACCTTAGGACACTGTCCTCCACCGTCTCTGCGATGGCTGGACGCTTCGACCTGATACCCCAGATCCACTACTGCCTTACACAGGTGCTGGAGCGTCTCCCTCGCGTACCTCAGCCCACCCAGCAGGTTCCCACACACACTTCCACACACACTAGACCTGCTTCCGCTTCCACCCCAGCTCAGCAGCCCACACCACCACCACCACCACCTCCGCCTCAGGACGGAGACGGCGCGGCACCGCCTTCTTAGGCACTCTTGATGCCTTTATCCATTCCTGCCGTTGTGCTGCCCGTCTCTGCTGGGTCCTGTTGCGCTTTTGTCCACCCCCATCCTCTCACTTATTTTGGGATTATATTTTTGATCATATCTTTTTGTGCATACCTCATCATATCTACTTGGGATTCTCATTTTGATCACATCTATATATTTTTTTTTATTTATTGGGAGAGAGGGAGCGTTTTTTTTGGTGCCGTATTTATTTTCATATCACTCCTGTTTGTGCATGCATCATTTCCGCATCATATTTTCATTTCTTTTTTGTCATTCTTTTTATTTTCATTTTTCCATGCATGCATCCTCACTTGCCCCTCACACTTCTTGTCTCTCGGTGTGCCACACCTTGCACATTGAGGACACTGTGCCGTTTAGCTTGGGGGAGTGAGTCCTCACTTTCTTTTTTCGTTTAGCCACCTTTATTTTCAGTTTTTCACACCGTTTTTCACTTTTGCACTTATTTTTCATTATTTTTCATTTATCTTGCCATGCATCACGTTCTTCTTATTTTCCTGTGTGCCGCATTGCATAGTTCTATTTTACTTTATCTTTATTTCTTTTTCATCTCATGCTAGAGATGAATTTTCTGTGATGATGTCTACGTGGAGTTAGCTTATTCTATATGCATGCTATATTTGTCGTGTCTTAGATTTCATTTCTGATATCATATGCTATGACTTGCTTTACATTTAGAAATAGTAACCCACACTTTTTCCTCATGAAAATGGATGAAATTTTATTATTAGCTGAGCCTGAATATTCATATGTATGCTATCACAGAAAACACACCAAGATTCACGCATTGAATGCCTATATCTGGAGTACTGACTTCTTTTCCTTTATCACTTCTATATGCATGAATTGTACACTTCACTTCCGGATGATTGAATGATGATTAGCTAAGATATATCTGGATTAGTTAGCTTTTTTGTGATCAAAACTGAGTAGATTAGATTACCCTGCTGAAGTTGTCGTGCATGTCTTATAGAGTGAGCCGAGAGTTATATATATTTCTTTCTCCACAAATCTTGAACATCATTTCTCTACTTTTAAAATCATTGGTGAATCTCCCCTTAGTGATTCTATTTTATGGCATTTCCCCCGCTATTAATTCCTAGCTCCAAATCTCTTATTTCAAAAATAAAAAAAAAGAGAGAAGAGAAGAATAAAAGAGAGAAAAACATTCTTGTATATCATTACCTCTCTCTGAGTTGGGATCATTGTATATATGTTGCTTATTGCAAAAGAAAAGAAAAAAAAAGAAAAAAAAAGAAAAAAAAAGAAAAGAGGAAAAATCCTCAATAAAAGATCCCATCTCGCTTACTTTCTTTCTTCTTTCCCTTCTTTGCCTTTGGAGCTATATAAAAATGGGGATGTAAATATTTTTGTGCCACCACGCTTGTAGATAAGCTTGGGGGAGGAGATCCATTGATGTGTGAGAGAGCGACTACTTGACATTGCACGACAACCTAGGCTAAGTAATATTCTATACTCGGTGAGATTGTTTCTAGCTTTACGAAATCCAGAAATCTAAGCCTAGCATTCATTTCATGAAATCCATACTTTTCTATTCTCTCTATTCTATGATGTGATACTCTTATACTCCAGATAGAAAGCGTTCAATTGAAAAGTGTGTGATCTGAGATTTGTATACCGCTTTAGATGATTCAGGCGATGTTAATTTTTAAAATCATTCCGTTTTTCATGATTATACCGTTGTTCGTGGGTTTTCTATTTTCTACTTGCACTATTCTACTATGATATCAAAATGAGATTCTTTGACATGTATTTCTCACTCGGTGCATGCTATAAGAGTAGGTGAAACCCACGTCCTGAGAAAATGATCTAGCATCCTATCTTTCTTTCTTTCTTTCTTTATTTTCGTTTGGTTTTCATTCTTCTTCGTTTTTTAATTTTTTTTTCGTTTTTTTGTCGTTTTCGTATTCCGAATCCACCGGGTTCGCCTTTTACTTATCTTCCTCGAGGACGAGTAAGAGGCAAGCTTGGGGGATTTTGATCACTCCTTATTTTACACCTTTTTCCGCATGTTTGCATGCCATTTAGATCGCCCAAATCATGTTTTTCACGATATATCGACGATATTGCGATGCTTTTCACGCTTTGTTGTTTTTGTCGCATTTCAGGCGATTTGGCGCGATTTGGAGTGATCATGAGATGCGCTCACGATAGACGGCCACCGACGACCTCCCCGAGGGGTATTTTGCTGTTGGAGAGGAGCGGAAGAAGAATGGACGTCGCCGGAGCGACGAGGAGGTCAAAACGACCAGTTTGGGCATTTTTTGTGTCCCACTCGGCCGAGTGGAGGAGCCACTCGGCCGACCAGCGAGACACTGCTCGGCCGACCCGTTCAGACACGATTTCCATGTGTACTCGGCCGAGCGACGGAGACCACATCGGCCGAGTGACGATACCACGTCCGCCCGAGTGGCGCCCAGACGAAGGCCCTCAAAAAGATCGAAGTTACTGTTTTTCGGCCATCTGAGCTTCAGAAGACCCACTCGGCCGAGTGGCAAATCCCGTCCGCCCGAGTGAAGTGAAGCCATCGGCCGAGTGACGACAACTCACTCGGCCGAGCCGCCCCCGAACTGAAGACCCCTGAAGCCCCCGACTTACTGGAAAATTGACAGGGTTTTCACTCGGCCGAGCGACTTTTGTCACTCGGCCGAGTGCGATGCGCTGCCTGTAGCGAAATCTGCGGAAAACAGGCTGTGCAGGGGCGTTTTGGTCAGGATTTTTAGACGATTTTTGGGGCTATTTAAGCTCTGTTTTTACCCTAGTTTTGGGAGCCACCTCTCAGATTTTTTGCAGCTTTTTGAGTCTACTTTTTAGCTTTATTAATTGTGATTGGAGAAGAGAAAAACTTGGATTTTTGTTGGGTTGATTGAAGATCTACATTGGTTTGCACTTCTCTTCCCCAAAAACTCTATTTTTATTGTTTATATCATTGTTGTGATGAATTCTATTGTCTATTTCATTGCTAATTATTGTGCTATTGCTATGATTAGTGAGTAGTCTCCACGTCTTGAGGCGTGGGGATGAACCCTACAAGCCCAATTTCGTATTTGTGTTGAATTGGTAGAAATTGAGCTAGGATTGTCATTAGGGATTAGATTGGGATCGAATTACTACGGATAGCTAGGTATTCACATCAATTGGGATTTGCAAGAGATTGGATCCCAATTCGATAGGAAGCCCTAGAAATCCGAATTGGGTTGGAGTCGGATTTTCGAAGTATCGGTTTGCAAGAGATTGGACCGATGCTAGGATCTCCGGTTGCAATTCCGTGCCGATACCCGTTTGCAAGAGATTGGACGGGTAGGAACTATCCTAATCTAGATTGTGGACCGAGTTTGCAAGAGATTGGGCTCGGTGCGCAATTGGACGATGATGTTGATCCTAATGCTAGCTTCCCTAGGCTAGGGTTTGCAAGAGATTGGACCCAAACCTAGGATAGCTATAGACCGGCAACAGCGCGAGAGCGTGAGCTTGGTTCCACATTTAGTTGCAACTAGTTCATCCAAATTCTCATCCTAGCGATTTCGATACCGGCGAACCACATTTGTGAAATACGGTGAGTAGTGGGGATTCCCCATTCCCTAGGCGTTCTCTATTTGATTTGATATTTCGCACTTTTGTCTGACGATTGTGACAGGATCGCCCAAGGCAATTATCCCTCTAAATAGCCAGGTTGATTAGGAGCAAGCACGGTCATTCGTCCTCCCTGTGTTCGATACCCGCTCGCCGCTATACCGTGCGCTTGCGGTAAAACTACAACCGTCGCCTCGGGACGTGTACGCCGGGGCGCGATCAACTGTCATTCTCGGATGACATGGCTGTATATGATGAAAAACAAAGGTGAAGCGTTGAAGTGTTTTCAGGACTTCCATAGAAGTGTCAGAAATGTGTATGAGGCCAAGATCCGTGTCTTGAGAACGGATAATGGGACAGAGTATGTAAACAGGGAGTTTGCATCTTACCTATCTGAGAGTGGGATAACTCATCAAACCACTTGTCCCAACACCCCCCAACAAAATGGAGTTGCTGAAAGGAAAAATAGACACTTGTTGGAGGTAACTAGGTCACTCATGCTCACCATGAATGTACCTAAGATATTGTGGAGCGAAGCAGTGATGACAGCCACATATCTTATCAACAGGATGCCTTCACGGATCCTTGGTATGAAGTCTCCATGTGAGATTCTGATGGGAAAGAACACTTTTGTAGTTCCAACAAAAGTGTTCGGATGCACATGCTTTGTGAGGGATCATAGACCTTCTGTGGGGAAGCTGGATGCTCAGGCAATTAAATGCATATTTGTTGGGTATCCTTCAAATCAGAAAGGCTATAGGTGTTGGAGTCCCTCAGAAAGAAGGCTGTTTGTGAGCATGGATGTGACGTTCAGGGAGACTGAACCTTTCTATGGAGGACTGACAGATTCTACATCAGTATTTGATACTGGGGCCTCTCCAAGCACAGGAGGAGCTGGTCGAGAGGGGGAGACTGATGACAGGAGGGTAGTGGTTGGACTTATACCGTGTCCTGCAAGGCCTACAGGTACCGGTCCTGATAGCAGGGAGGAAGAAAGGACATTGGTGGAGGAGGAGGGAGACATGTTGTACGGCAGGAAATATAGCAGGAGACAGAAGGATAGTCATGGCGATGGAGAACAACAAGAAGACATCTTCCCCACTGAAGAACCACTAGCTCCACTGCCCCATCTCGAGATTGATCAGTCTATCACGCCTGCTCGAGTCCCGACTTCCTTACTGCCTTCCTCTCCTACCACGGATGGTAACCTTTCTTTGCCTTCCTCTAGTTTAGATCTTCCACTTGCATCTCGTAGGGAGCCTCGTATCAATGCCGGCAGGCCTCCTGTACGGTATGGATATGAGACTGATATTGCTAATCATGTCTCCTATGCCTCTCTTACACCTGCATATAGGGCTATCATTGCATCCTTACAGTCTATCCATATACCAAGTGATTGGCGAGTGGCAAAGCAACATCCCCAGTGGAAGAAAGCAATGCTCGAAGAACTTGAGGCACTGGAGAAGAACAAGACATGGAGACTTGTCTCACTTCCAACAGGGAAGAAGGCTGTGGGCTGCAAGTGGGTATTCACTATAAAGCAAACTTCAGAAGGGAAGGTGGACAGGTACAAGGCGAGGTTGGTTGCCAAGGGCTATAGTCAGACTTATGGGATTGATTATGATGAGACATTTGCCCCAGTGGCAAAGATGAGTACTGTGAGAGTACTGATATCCTGTGCAGCGAATTTTGGATGGAAATTACATCAGTTGGATGTAAAAAATGCCTTCTTGCATGGAGACTTACAGGAGGAGGTATGCATGGAGGTTCCACCTGGCTTTGGCACACAACAGACGGTGGGAAAGGTGTGTAGACTGGACAAGTCCTTGTATGGGCTGAAACAATCTCCAAGGGCATGGTTCGACAGGTTCAGGCGTGCAGTCATCACTATGGGATACAAGCAGAGTAATGGTGATCATACTGTATTCTATAGGCATTCAGGACAGCGGATTACTCTTTTGGCTGTGTATGTTGATGATATTATTATCACTGGAGATGATGAAGAGGGAATCTCTCACTTGAAGGTGAGGTTGGCGAGAGAATTTGAGGTCAAGGACCTTGGACAGTTGGGATACTTCCTTGGACTGGAGATTGCCAGGTCCAGGAAGGGTATATTTCTCTCACAGAGGAAGTATGCACTGGATCTTCTGGCTGAGACTGGTATGTTGGGGTGTCGTCCAGCAGTTACTCCTATTGATCAGAATCATAGGTTGCATTCACAATCAGGGGAGCCAGTGGACAAAGAGAGGTACCAGAGACTTGTTGGACGCCTCATCTACTTATGCCATACTAGACCTGACATTGCCTATGCTATCAGTGTGGTAAGTAGGTACATGCATGATCCTAGGACTGGACATATGGAGGCAGTCTTCAGGATACTGAGGTATCTGAAGAATAGTCCAGGAAAAGGCATATTATTTGGTAGTCATGGTCACATGAATGTGACAGGCTACTGTGATGCAGATTGGGCCAGTTGCCTAGATGATAGGAGATCGACCTCGGGCTACTGTGTGTTTGTTGGGGGCAATTTGGTCTCTTGGCGCAGCAAGAAGCAGGATTTGGTGGCTCGGTCCACTGCAGAGGTAGAGTATCGTGCTATGTTGCTTAGTACCTGTGAGATGATCTGGTTGAGATCACTCCTACATGAGCTACACTTGCTGAGAGAGGGACCATTGCGGTTGTTGTGTGATAACAAGTCAGCAATTAATATTGCCAACAACCCAGTGCAACATGATAGAACGAAGCACATAGAGATTGACAGGTTCTTCATTAAAGAGAGACTGGATAAAAAGCAGTTGGAGATCTCCTATATTACCTCTGGACAACAATTAGCAGATTGCCTTACGAAGGGGTTAAACTCTAAAGGAGTAGAGGATGCTTGTAACAAGATGGGCATGATAAATATCTTTTGCTCATCTTGAGGGGGAGTATTGAGTGTTATTTGTAGTAGGGTGTGTGTGTAAAGCAAATCAAGGGATATTATATATATGAGGGGTTAGCTCATTTAGAAGCTAATCACCATTTTCCCAAAACACTACATTATCCTATGTTACTTGCTTACACAAATGTGGATATGGTCGGTGACATTGATACTAGAAAGTCTTTTACAGAGGAAGTAGTTTGTGGTAATCTGAATTGCAAAAGTATGTTCCTTTCTCCACCATGAAGGCCAAATACATTGCTATTACCGAGTAGTGCAAGGTGATGTTGTCAATGAAGCAATTCTTTGGAGAATTGGCATCAAACAGAAATACTATGTTGCATTTGTTCATTGTAATAGTCAAAGTGACATCCATTTGAGTAAGAATCTGAGTTTTCGTACAAAGTCTATGCATATAAATTGAGGTATCATTGGATACCAGCTGTGCCTGACATGACGGTGTTGAAGCTTAAGAATATACATATGAACAAGAATGGGGATGATATGTTGACAAAAAAGCTTGCCAAAAGAGAAGCAAGTATTTGCAGGAAAGTGACAAACATGGATTCCATTTGAGTAGTCATGTTTCTTTCCCCTCATAGGCATAGAGGGTGAGTTTGTTAGGTTTGGATCCATGCACATGATGGATCCAACCACGTTTGGTCTCTTTGTGATTTGGTTCAAGAGAGGTGACAACTTGTGTTAAGCTAGTAATCTCAATTTTAAAGTGGGTTGAACTTGAGTCATTTGGGCTTGGTTCATAATGTGAAAGAGAGTGCTCGTCGCATGTTGGGGATCATTCCATCATCTTGTTCTCATCCAATAGTGATGTCTGGGTGTTGGAGAAAAAGTGGGGAAGCAAGTAAAGTTTTCCTAAGGTGCTCATTTGGGTTAAAAATTTAACATCTCCGTATCACTTGGGCAATTATTGAATCCTACGTGTTGCTTGGGAGGCGTTCATGCAAGTTAGTTTGTGGGCTTGGTAGTAGTAAGGTAACCGTTTTATTTTCTTGGCTCCTAAAGCTTGTTGGAGCTTTGGAGGTTCTTGTTGAATCTATCCTTTGGTTTATACTAGAAGATCTCCCTCTTGTGGATGTAGCCTCGTGTTGTGGCCTAAACACTTCAAATTTGGTATTTGTGTACGTGCATGTGGTTGATTTCTATTCTACATTTGGTATCCATTGTAATCTCATTTATATCTTGGATGGGGATACTCTTTTATCGGCAACAAATTGGCGCTTTGCAGATTCTAGGATGTGTCAATATGAATGTATGGTGCAAAATCAAAATCTGGATACTGGACATGTAACCAATATGGATAATGTATCCTTCAGCAGAATATCCATACATTTGCAGGTTACCATGCGTTTAATATCATATTCTGTAGATCATATAGATCAAATGACAGACCATGCATTTTAATTGGCACCTATTATTATCATGTGCAAATGTATTCCATTCCCTTGCAATATGTCTACGTAGGCTTTTCTAAAGCTTGAAACTCATCTTCTGGTATCAGGTTTGCTGAAGTGGCATTGCTCGACGCAGTTTGTTGGCTGGACATATGTGGCAAGATCAACTGCCGGGAGCTCTCCCCAGATACAACCTACAAAGCTTATCTCATATACAAACTCACCCCTGAATCATATGGCCTAACGCTTCCCGCTCAAAAGGCATCCGTGAGACTTGGGGCTCAAATAACACACAAAAAGGTTTGTTTGCATCCCAGTGAGAACCCTAATGACCACGACATTGATGACTCAGATGAGGACCTTGATGACTCGGATGATGAAGGGAACCTGCAGCACGATGAAATTCCTCATGGGACGGCGGTTCCGCATGTGAGGGGCGATGGATGGATGGAGGTAGAGATGGGAGAGTTATACAACGATGATGGGGGTGACGGGGAGGTGAGCATGAGTTTGAGAGAGGTGGAGTTCCTGAATTGGAAGCACGGGATCATAGTCGAGGGCATTCAGGTGAGGCCCTACTCAAGCGAGAATCATCGCTGCTAAACAGGAGACCCCAAAGTTCTCAAGCAAATTTTCATGCATGGCATGTTAATGTGAGATGCAAGTTACGCAGAGCTGTATGATACCAACAGCTGTACTGTATCATAGGTTCAAATTTACTTGTTTGGGGAGATTATGAGGCATGAACCTCGATCTCATCGAATGTGTATGTCTTTAACTTAATTACTTCCAAAAGTTTATGCTGCTACCATTGTGTCAGATCTTAGGTGGATGATTGTTTGGAGATTTGTAAACAATATTGGCATGCTTAAGTTGAAGAAGAAGCCGAAAAGTTTTTGGTGATGAACCAAAATTCTTATCCAATATTCACAGGTTTGATCATTGTGGAATATTATCTTGCTGTCAGGGATATATTATCATTTTTTTTTGTAAACTAAGGCTTGGTGGAGTTCAAGAGTTTAGACTGAACTTCAGTTTCTTGAATGCCTCACTTGATGTCAAAATAGAGTTCAATAAACTGAGATATGAAGTCATTTTGACTGGGTTTTCACCAATTGTGAGAAGCAAAGAAAAAGTGATTTTATTTGCCAAACATTCACTTAAGTGAAATCTTGCTTTTAGAAACCCTCACACCTTGGTTTTGTTATGGAGGGACATGTAGGTCAGTTAAGGATGAAATTCCCTCTTCTCTTCGACTATTGTTAAATTCTTAGACGATCGGAACTGTTCATTTTGATTTTTGTATTTTAAAAATCCAAAATAGCAAATATCTAGTAAACTTTAAGAGTTTTGCTCGTTCATACTTCCATCATAAAAATTTCTCTTAATGCAAAACCGTTAAAATTACGACTAATCAAAATCCTACGTTTCACATAATGTGTTGCCAAACTAGGCCTTAACAACTGAAATGTGAATCTCCGTGTTAGTGAATGGACTTGATGCTATGCATTAGTTAATATTATAAAATCAAATTTTAGCTGGAATTTTAGGCAAATCTTTTAATACAACAATGTAAATGTGATGTTTCTTGTGCTTACACATATTTACCCATTTTATTTATTTTTTAAACTTTTTTAAAGATGTGTTCTACACGTCATAGATGATCAGCATATCAAAAATCAAGTGAATCCAACGCTATTTAACCCGCAATCCGATTTGTTTAAAATCAACAGTTCAACAGTTTCATAACGGTATACTAATTTGTAACTAGCCAATCGATGGTCAAATCCTCCTACTGTTCAATCATATTTGAGGTTTTGGGATTTAGAACGTGTACGATAATTTAGATAAAAGAATTGCAAAAAAATTTGGAAGACGTGTCTTTTGTGCTGCCAAAACAAGAATTTTCCTGTATTGCCAGCAAATACAAAGTTTCATCATCTATAAATGAGACCATTTTTGTCTTTTTTAAAAACAATTTTTGTCTTTAAGATAAATTCTAGTTTTGAGGAGAAAGTTGTGAATGTGCTGCACTCACAAGTAACAAAGACCAATAAACGAGAATGGATATGCGAACAGACCTTTTTGCACAGTTCACATACCTACTTTGCACACATACCTTAAAATTCTGAAAATTTATATTTCTACTTTGCACACATATCTCGATTTTCGAAAAAGCCCTTAGGTCTGTGCACATAGACCATCTTCATCCATCCATCCAGCGGACGAGTGAAGCGGGGAGGAGGTCGATGAATGAGGGGAGGATGCTGGGGAGGAGGCGGGGCGGGGAGAGGGGGCAGATGAGGGGGTGGACGAGGGGAGGGGCTGGGGTGGAGGACGAGGGGATTGTGGGCGGGTGCGGGGGTTAGGAGGGAGGCCGGAGGGGGCGGGGAGCAGTGGTGGGGTGCGGGGGCGGGGTGCGGGGAGGGTAGTGGTGGACGAGGGGAGCGAGGGAAGGGGCAGCCGACGAGGGAAGGGGGCTGTGCAGGAGGCGGGGGAGCGGGGAGCAGACGAGTAGGTATGGGTGGCGACGAACGAAGAGAGCGGGAAGGGTACATCGTACGAGGGGATGGGGCTGGGGAGGCGCCTGTGAGGAGGCGGTGAGCGGGAGCAGGGGATGGGAAGGCAGTCGAGGGGACTGGAGAGGAGGCATAGGAGTGGAGGGGGTTGACGAAGGATGGATGGAGGCGGCGAGGAGGTTTGTGCGAGAGAGACAATTTGAGGATATTTTAGAGTTTTTTAAAAAGGGTATAATATGTATTTTGAAAAAAAAATTAAGTGGTCTGTGAACTGAGCAAAAAGGTCTATTCGCATAGCAATTTGCTCAATAAACCGAAGTTGTTATACATACATACTAAATTGATTTAGACTCATCTTTTTTATTTACAAGTTTGCCATTAAAAAATTATTCATGTTTTACCACCTTGCCACTGTTGTCGTTGCCTCCGCACGTACAACAAAGAGAGGCAAAATGAACCCGACCTGAACGGAACCCGGCCTCATGGGCCTGGTATCTGTATGAGCCAATCTAGATCGGCCCGACTGACTCGAATAAAATTCGGGTCGGGTATAGGTTTGACTCACCAACCCAACTCAACACGGATTCCACCTGCTTATATTACAAATATAGACATATTATTACCATATAACCAAAAGCACACACTCACGTGCCTCATTGATAAGTACTGATATTAACATCATTGAAATCCTGCAGGGGTGTTTGGGGTTATTTTTTTCAAATTCCTAATTAATATATAAATCAATTACAGCTTTATCTTTTCAATATTATGTAAATAATAATTATTGTTACTATCACTTGGTAACTCACTTAGTAAGTGTTTATATCACCAAATGAGAGGTTGAGAGTTCAAATCTTACTGGAAGCATATTATTTTTTCGCATCCTTTCAAGCCAAACCCGACCTGGCAGGCAAATTGGGTTTCCAAACTTGACCCAAATTGAATCTGGATCAGGTTTGAGTTTACCCTTATCCGGGTCGGGTACCTGACCCTGACCTGTTTGTCACCCCTACGCAACCCACCTAAACCACACACCTCCACCCCACCCAATCATCCTCCTCTCCTTTCCCCTTCATTATCATCGATGTGATCCATCTAAAGCTTTAATGTGATCGAAGATGATGATGAAGAGGAGAAGGAGGCAGCAGACCCGTCATCATCCTCATTGCTACAGCACCCAATCCTTTTCTTCATCTTCATCCTCTTTAAAAAAATTAAACGTATAAAATCGAGATCAATAAATAAGGATGAGAAGAAGATGAAGAAGATCAGGAGACGGAGGAGGCGGGACTCCCTCCTACCGTCGCCATAGCCTCCATATCGCAACCATTGCCTCATCATGCTCTTCATCTTTTTCATCTTTTTTAGTGTCCTCAAGTTCTTCAACAACAAAAAATAACCATACATAACTGCAGACGAGAATCATGAAATGGCCAGGTGGAGGCGGAAGCTGTAACGCCCCATGCATCGGTGCAATTACAATTTCTATCATATGCAGGTCATGTAGATACCAGTGAAACCAGAATAGATACAACGCATGAATTATAAGTAAAAGAAATACTCAATGTGTAACCTTCAAGATGGGTACAATATCATATGCTTAAACATAAAAGACTTACATCTTTCTCTGACACTCTAATAGAAATATAAATACATGCACAATAAACAAAACCCTCCTTAAGTTTGATCTCAAAAATCTGTAGTCTCTACTAGAAAGTCTGCCTCCTCGTAGGTTTGTGCCTCCATGTAGGCTTGCCCGTCACTTTTTAAAAACCACAGAATCAAAACAATGAAGTAGACAATATTTATTCTAAAATCCAGTTAAGTCATTAACATACAAACCTACTAATAACAGAGCGGTCGTAAACTAAGTATAGAGGGTTGTCGAGTTAACGTATAAAGGTCGGGTCATATTTTCCTTAACTTAAACATTCAGCTACTGATTTCCGTAGTATAGCTCATAAGGAACAGAGTGGAGGAAGATCTGAAAGTCACCTCGTACCACGGGCGAGCTCACCGGGGCCATTGATCCATGGTCCAATAGAGTTCAGTAGGGGACCTGCCAAATACAGTAAGGGATCATCCAAGTTAGTCAAGATCATGGTCTTAGTCACTCCTTCCATCTTTTAGTTATGAGTTCCACAAACTCCATGTGTTTTATCAGTTCAGTTCGATCTCTGTTCATTGGGTCAGTTTTTTTCTTCCTAAGTTATGTAGGTAAGGTCGTGCATAATAGCTCGGTGTCCATATCAATCAGTTCAATGTATTAATAGTTCAGTAGCACTGTCATCAATCAGTACGACCTCTACTACATACTTCAGTCATTATCTATAACAGTTTAGTCAATCTCTACTATTAAAATAGTTCGGCTAACAATCACAAATTAGTTATGTAGTACACACCAAACCAGATCGGCAATCAGTAGATTTAAATCCCAAAACTGAAAATAGTTCATTTAAAAGGTAAGAGATAAAAACACTCTTGGGGTCAGATTCAAGGTCGACACCTACACAAAAAGATCTTACTGTTCTGCTAAGCCTAGAGACTGACAGCCAGTTGATAGAAGTAGTTCTGAAACAGATCGGTAACCCTGAGACAGTTTGGCAATCAAAGGATTGGACCAATAGCAACAAATCAGGTCGATAACGACAGATTGGTAGCAGATCAGACCAACAGTAATAGGTCAGGTTAGCAGTTCGGGTCAACAGCAACATTTCAGGAAACATAACAAATCGGCAAGCAGAACAGGTCGATATACAAAACATGCTAACAAGTCGATGAGCAGAACACATTGAATAGGTCGGTAGGTCATACCAAAATCACCAACAGGTCGATAACTATGATACAGATTGGTAGGCAATAACAGGTTAGATCAGTATTAACAACAGGTCAAGTTATCAAGTAGCACCGATTAGGTCAGTATTAACAATTAGGTCGGTAACAGTATTAGATCGGGTCGGAACGTACAGACCAGTACGGTAATAGCAATATACCAAGTCAGTAATAATAGGTCGGGGCGATAAACAATAACAGATCAGATCGATAATCTACGGTACTATACAATAACAACAGTAGGATAGGTCGACAATAACAACACAAATCAGATCGATAATCTATAGTACGGTACAATAACAACCGTAGGATAGGTCAACAATAACAACACAGATCAAATCGACAGATGAAATTTCCTAAACAATAGTCACGGCCGAGCTATAGATGGGCTGAAACTACTCATCTAGGCTTCATACAGTGCTTCAGATCAAAGCAAAATATATGTAGTGTAAAGATAAGGGTCGCCGGAAATCACAGGGCTGCCGATAAGGAATCATCATTTCCCCCAGACTAACAATTAACCAACAGTTCACAAATCCAACAAATGCAAGTCCAATTTAAAATCTACAATCCAAGCTATAGGTTCATGAATTTGAGTTCACTTCTACGAATCTAATCATACAAAAATAAATATCTGAAAGCTCAGAGCAAATAGGTCTACCATTCACCGTCGATGCCCAAATCCTCACTTTCTCCTCGCTCAAGCTGTAACGACTGGTTTTTCATGTGTTTGGGTTTTCGATGTTATATATGAGTATTATATGAGTCTTGGTGGATTTTCTCTTTACGTGTGATTTTCCATCTCCTTAGCTTTGATTTCGTTCGTATCGTCATGACTTTCTAGCCTCCTTCCTTAGATCGTCGAGCTTGAGGTGAGTCACTCATGACGAGCTTCTTATCGCTCATATCTTAGAGTATAAATCGATCCTAGAAGCCATAGAAATCTTCCCGAAGCTTCGCGCTTCGAATCGACACTTTTCGTGCACGTTAGTTGGTTCAAGAAGGAGAACCAACCGACTAGATCTCAATCTAGTCGGTCGGCAATCCTTAATGGACCGACTAGTGGGCTTTGATTATAATTCAGGAGTTACTGTTTATCTTTAGTCGGTCTAAGAACGTCTTTCGACCGACTAGATTATAAACTAGTCGGTCAGCCATTGTTCTTCAACCGACTAGTTCATTGATCATTTTCCCAGCCGAGTTACTGTTTACTCTTAGTCGGTCTATGAACACTCACCGACCGACTAGTTCTCAAACTAGTCGGTTGACAAGCATTCACAGACCGACTAATTCAAAGTTCATTTTTCCTTCAGGATTTACTGTTTTCTCTTAGTCGGTTACAGTTGAACGACCGACCGACTAGTTCCCAAACTAGTCGGTCAACCACCCTTCTTTGACCGACTAATTCACCCAGAAACCATAGGTTTGCCCTAGCCACCACACGATTTTCTATATAAACCCCCAATCGTTTTCTTCTCTTCCCTCTCTTCTCCTGAACCTCCTCCTTCCCCAAATCATCCCCTTCATCCCCAAACCCTTCCTCCTTCATCCCAAGCCATTCCTTCCTCCCTTGGAGCTTCCCTCTCGCCATTTAGGCCGGCCACCTCCTCTAGGTCGCCGGAAAATCCCCAAAACCTCCTTTCTCCAGATTTTCTCCCCATTCCAGATCTGAACCCTAGGTTCCCCGGATCGTTTCTTCCGTTGCCGTGCTTGCTCGGCGTCGTTCTTCCACTACGCTATCGGGTAGTATTCTTCCTTTAATATTCTCATAACCCCCCATTATGATTTGTGAAACCCTAATAATAATGGATGTTGTTTGATGATTGTTTCTCCATGACAACGATTCCCTTCCCCGTAGATTAGCGTTCGTGAGACGAACCTTCGTGATCGTCTTCCTCAGTGCTAGGCAAGTGAAACTTGCCAATTAGGGTTTTAGGCCATGCCTTAGGCCAATTGCTTGTAGTAGCGTAAAAGAGACCAGACAGTGAAATGATAGCTGCCTAGACGCCTATTTGATCTAGTTTGACAACGAAACTAGATCCGTCACCTCAAATGATCTAGCTTGACAACGAAGCGAGATCCAACCCTGTTAACTTGTTGTTCATGCAAATTAAACTGCCGTGTGTGATTCTTTAACTGTACGCCTTACTACATGCCATGTCATCCATGCAACCTTAACTGTCACGTTTAATTCAATTAACGGTACGCGAATATCTGTTCATGTCATTGCATTTTGCCTGTCACGTTTAATTCAATTAACGGTACGCGAATATCTGTTCATGTCATTGCATTTTGCCTGTCATGTTTAATTTCTATTAACGGTATGCGAATATCTGCTCATGTCATTGCATACTTGAATACTCATCGTGATTGCGTAGCATCGCTACATACTAGTGCTACTTGTTCCGGCTAGGTGCACCCCTACGCCATACCTGTTAAATACACTTCCTGGCTCGTGACCAGAAGCGAGCATAGTAAGTTGCTAACCCCAACGCTCGATACGCGATCCGGCTAGGCACCCACCTTACGTGGGTACAATCCTATGCCAAATACACTTTCTGGCTCGTGTTCCAGAAGACGAGCTCAACACAGCCTGCGGGCAATAGGGCACTCGTTGAGTGATCCCTTGTACTTGATGCGTGAACACAGCCTGCGGGCAATAGGGCACTCGTTGAGTGATCCCTTGTACTTGTTACTTGACATTACATGTCATAACTACCACTTGTTACCTGCTACTTGTACTTCATTGTTACTTCCATACGATACTTACCATGCTATGCATCTACTATAACTGTTAGGATGTTAGTTACCTTTCTTTCAGTTTCCTTGCACAAGTCTTTTTAGACTTGCTGACATGTGCCCCTCTCTCTTTTGGGTGTCACATGTTAGACTCAGAGCCAGAGCTTGTTGCAGAGGACCTTGTGTTTGCTGTGAAGGAGTCTTGTAGACACCGGTGACTTTGTTGAGTTTCCTTTATGTTTTAGGATTCCTGTTAGTTGTCGGTGCGTGGTGACGTGCGTTTATATTTCATATATTCACGCACGTTTTCTTTTGTGTTTCCCCGTGTTTTTCGCCGTCTTTTATTCATTTTCTTGTATTTTCTCGTTTTCTTTCACTTTTTCTTTGTTTATCCATGTTTGCAGGAGGTTGACCACGTAGGGGACGTTTAACGATGATATCCCAAGTCCCCGGAGCAACGGGAGGAGTCACGCGTGATCCAGGGGGTCATACGCCAAAGAATACATCTTTCAGCCCCTCACCCGGTCGGTTGGTCATCTCCAACCGATCGGGTGATGCACGCGTGCACCACCCGGTCTCAGCCGGAGCTCACATGGAAGTCACCCGACCGGTTCGCAGACCGGTTCAGCGGGGGCCTGTTCTCTGTTTTCTCGAGCAAAATGCCAACCGATCGGGTGACTCTCACCCGATCGGTTCATCTGTAGCTGAAGATGAGGAGCTGAAGACACGGGCACCAAACCGATCGCTTCACCCGACGGCTCCAAGATCCAACCGGTCACTCAAGAACTCACCCGACCGGTTCATGTGATCGGGTGAAAGCTCGCCGTTTTCTGTTATTATTTTGTAACGGATCAACCGATCGGTTGACTTGTCAACCGATCGGTTGATGCGAGAGTCTATAAATAGAACCCCTAGGGTTCCAGAAACAGGAGCTGCGAGTTTTTTACTGTTTTCTCACTTTGTGACGGCTGTAATTTCTGTTCTTTTGTAAGTTTTCAGATCTTCCTCAAATTTTAGTATTGTCTTAATTACTCTATTACTTCCGCATTACAATCGTCCGATTATGATTCCAACGGTTAATTTTTATTTAGATCGCTTTTTCATGGATTTTTGTGAGTAGTTCCCAAATCTGGGATTTTGGTGGAAACCCCTTCGGGGGCTCTTCCCGATGCGTCCATAGGGTTAGAAAATCGATAGGGATTAGGAATCTAACGGTTACGCGGGGTGTTTCATTGTCATCGGCGGGAAAAAGACCGCCTTTGACCGTTGGGCCAAGGGGGAATAAACTTGGCGGTTGACTCCCTAGCCATAGCTCACACCCATAGCGTAGACGTCGAATCCTAGCACGCGGGAGCGGTAGGATGAGACGTTGGGAGTTATCGTTGCGGGCTTAGTGCTCCCGGGATCGATCAGTGTTAATGGACACAAGAGTGCCCACTGATCGAATCCGGGAAGTCCGGTGTATCATCCTGGGCACCGACCGGAATATCGGGCACATGGGATGCCGGTACCACTTTCAGAGGCAACGTCTCACCATTAGACCCTAATTCCGATCGCTATCCATACCCGTAGGCCGTATCGGCGAGAGTCTCTCGTCGGGTTGGAAACCAAAGTCCCGGGTTTTCTTTCTTGTTGTTCATACCCTTTATTTCTTTCCGTGACAACCATTTACCGATTCGGGCTAGTTCGCCCTCCGGGGTGATTTAGGTCCTACCTGACCCAAGCACAACCTCGCCTCCCTGAGTTCGATATACCCTCACCCTACACTAACCGTGCACTTGCGGTAAAACGACACCGCGCCCATACCGTAAACCCGGGGGCGCCGGTCAAGTTTATGGCGCCGTTGTCAGGGAGGCAACGTGCTTGTTATTTTAGGATCTCTTGAACCCTCGTGTCTAGCTCACATCCCTACCTCGCGATAATTTTCGCATTCTCCTTTTTCTTTTTTCTTTTTCTTATTTTTATTTCTTATTTTATCTGTTTCTTTCCCACTTGTCGCTTCACGGGTGTTTGTTGTTTTTCATGCGCAGGAGTTCGAGGAGTCTTGACGACTTGATTCCCCTCGATCCAGAGATTAACGCCACCCTTAGGCGTTTGGTCGCCGAGAAGCGAAGAAGAGAGGATCCCGAATCTATGGAGGAGAACACCCCGCCTCACAAGTCCCTGTTGGAGTACTCGATGCCATCCATCGAGTCGACTTCCGCCATCCGTTCTCCAGCTATTGCGGCCCAAAGCTTCGAGCTGAAGCCGTCTTTAGTGACATGGATCCAGCAGGACCAGTTTGCGGGTGCACCCATGGAGAGCACGATCAAGCACCTAGACTCCTTCTTGGAGAAATGTGACACCTTCCGGATTAATGGTGTCACGACAGAGGCTATCCGTCTGAAGCTGTTCCCCTTCTCTTTGCGAGACAAAGCCAAGCAATGGTTTAGGGGGAAGGACCCCAACACTTTCAACACCTGGGAGAAGCTCTCCAACGCTTTTCTGACAAAGTTCTTTCCTCCGGGGAAGACCATGAAGTTGAGGAGTGAGATCTCCTCCTTCTCCCAGGCCAGCCACGAGTCCTTGCATGAAGCTTGGACGAGATATAAGGAAATGCAAAGAAGATGCCCTCACCATGAGCTTCCGAAGTGGCAGATTATTAATCTGTTCTACAATGGGTTGAGGGATGACCTGAAATCTTCTATGGACGCCGCGGCTGGGGGTTCCTTCATGTCTAGGAGCGAGGAAGATGCCGGACATATTCTAGAAAATATGGCATCCAACAATGAGCGGTGGTGTGACGAGAGAGCCACACCAAGATCCGGGGGTATACACAGAGTCGAGGACGTCGACAAACTTTCAAGCAAGTTCGACTTGCTTTCGACCCAGATCTCTGCACTAATGGTAGGAGCCGGTGGGGCCGGTACACAGCAAATTTCAGCGGTAGAATCCGAATTCTTTGGGGAATTCGACGGTGGTGACATCTCACCACCGTTGGATCAGGCGAGCGCACTATTTTACAACCCCACGGGAAATGCGACGTATCCGCCAAGGACCAATTCCAACCCGGCCTACTCTCCAAACAACCGGAACCACCCAAACTTCAGTTACCGGCCACCATTTCAGCCCTCGCCGCCTCAGCAGCTGGTGGGACCGAAAAGGTGCTCTCTCTCAAGTGCAAGAGTCCGTACAAGTAGTAAAATCTGGGAGTCCAGATGTCGAATCCACGGGAAGAAATATGTTGCAACCACAATTCAAATCAAATAGAAATCTATCGGAAAGAGACTAACCACTTCAACAATAATGGTGATGGTGTGCAAGTGCGTGATGGTGATGTGCGAACAAAGAAATACGTGAGAACAAATATCTATAAAAAGTATGCACATGGTATGGGTTTGTTAGGATCAACGATTCGTATTAATTTGGTTGATGAATATATCACAATGAATTCTCTTTTTGAGAGCAATTCACCGGGAAAAATATCCAATATAACTCAATGAATTCTCCTTTTGGGAGCAATTCATCGGAAGATGCCCTTTTGGGGGGTTCAAGCAAAATATTCAAAAAGATCGTCGCTAAAGCTATAATACGATATGAAACTCTCTTTTGGAGAGATCAAAACTACGGTATGAAACTCCCTTTTGGGGAGATCAAATCTCACCCTTTTGGGGCGATCATCAACTAAATTAATTCTTTTGGAATCTAAAAAAGTCGATTTACGAACAACGATTACAATTTTAGCGACGTTTAACGATTAGGCACAAGGAATTTCAACCAAATAAACACGAATAATATCCCCTAACTACTCCACACCATGCACAAATAAGTTCTAGCTACTCATAATTTCAGAATAAACAAGATCCATAGCCAAATACATTGAATTCATATCAAAATACAATAGAAAACACCAAAATACGGGATAGAAGTTGAAGAAAGTATCACCAATTCTCCTTGAAAAGACTCCAAACTCTTTGGAAATAATAAAACAAGCCTCTGGAATTTTACAGAATTTTTCAGAGGGGAAATACGGCTCCTAGAGCCTCCAATACGCCCAAAATACGCCACCAAACTGCTTGAATACGCTCAAAAAACCCTAAATACGCTTATATAATAGGTATTACGGGTTTGGGTTGTGTTATCGGGTCCAAACCCGCACCAAAAATTACCCGAATTGATCTGAGTCGTTCATCTAAAGCGGATCAAACCTGGACCGCACGATCAAGCGGGATCGCACAGAGGCACGCCGCGTGGCCTTTGAAAGTCGTGCAATGCCCGCTGCCCGCTTCGAAATTGGATTCAGCTCGGATCCGTCTTCGACCGTTGGATTAGGCGGGAGTATCGCCGATGGCTGCCGCGTGTCCCGCTTCGTTCGCCGCTTCGCGCCGATCGCGGCCGTCTGATCGGAGCGGGCGTCGTTACGATCGTGCCGCGTGTCCATTTTAATCGCGGAATTAAAGTTCGAGCGGGTGAGTTTCCGGCCGTTGGATAGAGCGGGGCTTCGTTTGATGGTCGACATGTGGGGTGCAAGATTGCCTCCGCTGCTTCGTTCGAACGCTGCAACGCGCCGTTCGATCGGAGATCAACGCTTAACAAAGCGCCACGTCGCCTCTTCTGCGTTCAGCGTTGCGAGCCGTTGGATCTAAGGATGAATGGTCGGGATTTCGCCACGTGGCCGCCAATAACTGTGCGCCGACCGTATTTCGTATTTAAATGCGTATTTCTTCTGTATTTCTTCATTTTATTGGTATTCTGCATTCAAAAATACACAGTAATTAGCACAGATCTCAGAAAAATACAAATAAATATTCGTTGGAATCGTGAGATCGAGGCGGTGCTAGGAAAAATATAAAATGTGCAGAAATACTTCATTATTTGCTGTTTTGTGCTCAAATAGTGTGTTTTCTCTAATAAATAAATGTGTAGAAAATACGTATGAATTAGAGAACAATGTAGCATCACATGAGCACAAAATAGGGTTAAATGGGGGGTTAAATATGTAATATTGAACCCGAATCACACCCCCTAACTAGCGATTTGCTAGTCTCTAGCAAAAATAGCGATAAATACGGACGATCAATAAAACGATAAGTTCTTTCGAATTGCTTATGGACTGGCTCAATAATACGCATTCCATCATGGTCTTGGCCATCAATATACACATCCATGAATAAAATCAATCTCACGATATTTTCTCTAATTTAATTTGAATAAAAATCATACAAGCATCGTTTTGCGCAAGCGAAAGTATAACACGTCGTTATATACTAGTTTTCTTGTTTCCAAGGAATTGGCCTATCAAAATAATCTTTCAAGACATGGGTATTGAAGTTGTTTTAGTATATTCACCATTTCTTTTCTTTTATTCGTTCTGCGTAACGCGCATCAAGCAACATTCGCAGAAAAAAAGTATAACTTGGATCGCTCCATCAAATGAGTGAGTTTCCGGTCAATGGCTCCCAAATCAGACGATCATAGGGCATTAGGCCAAGAAGGACCCCTCGGACTGTACTACTCGAGCCAACCAAGTTATTTATTAGTGACATACTTATTCATTCATTTTTCATCATTCATTTTTCATTCTTTTCATTCTGTGTTTTTTCTTTTCTTTTCTTTTCTTTTTTCTTTGTAAGCAACTCAACACCCATATTTTCAAACATAAACATTAACGACCATGGCCAAATTCCTCTTCAACTTGAAAACTATTCTAATGAATCGTGTATACTTAAGCTTTTTCATCACATTAGCATGCATGAAATATATTCAAACTATTTCGAGATATTAATCATGGAAATTGAAAACTTTCATGAATAGTATATTAACGGTAATTCCATGAAGGAAAAATAATCGACTCAAGCCATAAAAATTTTTAGAACTCAATTAATGTATAATCATCTGCATTTGAGGCATATGAAAGAGTTTTAAAAGATGAGATTTGGTGATTTATTCTTCTAAAAAAATCCTAAGGTCTCATACACACCCCCAACTAAAGATGGACATTGTCCTCAATGTCGGAAGAGGTACGAGTTTATTCGAGCAAGCAACCTAGAAAGAATATAAAAACTACACTACTGGAAAGAACACACCGTGATCAAATGGCGGATCCCGAATCTTTGATGGTGGAGGAAGTTGTTCAATTTGCTCATTGCGCTCCTCGGCGATTATTCTTCCTCCAACGACTAAACTGGATCCCAGCAACGTAACTCCCAGCATCTCTATAAGATGTCCACCTATATCCTGCAAGAGATGAGTCACGTCAATCCATTTTAGTTTAAAATTATTCGAAATAAAATTATTCCAAATGTAGTCATCAAAATAAGTGAAGGAAATTAATGCAAGTTGACGACTACTCCCTGAAAGATTTGCACTACTCTCTGTACGATGCTCGATCGTTGGGGAGAGGGGTAAATGATTTTGGGACAAAACTGGAGGAGGGCATGGTTCCGACTCCATGGCGATAATCTCAGAACCCTTGTCCCTAGCTGTCTCCTCCTCTCGTCCATCCAAAATTGCTAGCTCATCCTCTCTTTTGCACACACTTCCTGCCATGTGGATATTCATATTCATGTCCTCGCTCGGTATTCCTGCAATAGAAGATGAACTCGTATTAGATTCTTGAAATCGAGTTTCAAAAGCATTACCTTCTTCTAAGCAAGCGGCAATCAAATTAAGATTTTCAATGGAATTTTGAATCTGCCGACTCCGAGCAAGGAAATTCTCCTGGAATTGATGGGATGTGGCCTCCTGTGTCTGAATAGTCTGGTAAGCTTCCTCTTTCAAGGATTGCAAAGGTACGTCTACGCTTTGCTCTTCTTGATCGAGGCACGAAGGCTCCGTTGAATCGCACTCTGAAGTCTCTTCCATAGCTTCTTCATTTTCTTGCAGAGACTCCATGTATTCCCACGCCATTGTCGGCATCATGCTTCCCAATAATTCCTGCAGCTGAGGTTGTAGTCCTTCTAGGAAGAACTCCATGAGCTCTTCTTTTGTGAAACCATGCTGCGGATAGCTCGATATTAGGTCTGTGAACCTCCTCCAGGCCTGAAAGAAAGTTTCACAGTCAGTTTGATTAAAATTGACAATTTTGAGCTTCTCCATTCTATGTTTGTGTGCATTAGCATACCTTGCATCATACAAATTGTTTGTGCAATAGAAGTTCATATATTCCATTTTTTAAAAATTAAAATAAAATAATAAAAAAAAAGTTTATGTACGGTAAAGTGGAAAGATCTCACCGAAGGTCCTCTAAATGAAATAAACCGTAGTCACAAACCATTCCTCCCCGGCAGCGGCGCCAAAAACTTGGTGGGACCGAAAAGGTGCTCTCTCTCAAGTGCAAGAGTCCGTACAAGTAGTAAAATCTGGGAGTCCAGATGTCGAATCCACGGGAAGAAATCTGTTGCAACCACAATTCAAATCAAATAGAAATCTATCGGAAAGAGACTAACCACTTCAACAATGATGGTGATGGTGTGCAAGTGCATGATGGTGATGTGCGAACAAAGAAATACGTGAGAACAAATATCTATAAAAAGTATGCACATGGTATGGGTTCGTTAGGATCAACGATTCGTATTAATTTGGTTGATGAATATATCACAATGAATTCTCTTTTTGAGAGCAATTCACCGGGAAAAATATCCAATATAACTCAATGAATTCTCCTTTTGGGAGCAATTCATCGGAAGATGCCCTTTTGGGGGTTCAAACAAAATATTCAAAAAGATCGTCGCTAAAGCTATAATACGATATGAAACTCTCTTTTGGAGAGATCAAAACTACGGTATGAAACTCCCTTTTGGGGAGATCAAATCTCACCCTTTTGGGGCGATCATCAACTAAATTAATTCTTTTGGAATCTAAAAAAGTCGATTTACGAACAACGATTACAATTTTAGCGACGTTTAACGATTAGGCACAAGGAATTTCAACCAAATAAACACGAATAATATCCCCTAACTACTCCACACCATGCACAAATAAGTTCTAGCTACTCATAATTTCAGAATAAACAAGATCCATAGCCAAATACATTGAATTCATATCAAAATACAATAGAAAACACCAAAATACGGGATAGAAGTTGAAGAAAGTATCACCAATTCTCCTTGAAAAGACTCCAAACTCTCTGGAAATAATAAAACAAGCCTCTGGAATTTTACAGAATTTTTCAGAGGGGAAATACGGCTCCTAGAGCCTCCAATACGCCCAAAATACGCCCCCAAACTGCTTGAATACGCTCAAAAAACCCTAAATACGCTTATATAATAGGTATTGCGGGTTTGGGTTGTGTTATCGGGTCCAAACCCGCACCAAAACTTACCCGAATTGATCTGAGTCGTTCATCTAAAGCGGATCAAACCTGGACCGCACGATCAAGCGGGATCGCACAGAGGCACGCCGCGTGGCCTTTGAAAGTCGTGCAATGCCCGATGCCCGCTTCGAAATTGGATTCAGCTCGGAGCCGTCTTCGACCGTTGGATTAGGCGGGAGTATCGCCGATGGCTGCTGTAACGACCCGCTTTCGGGGGCCCGTTACTTATTCGGTTTATTTGCAGGTTCCGCAGTTTACCAGTGAAATCAGCATAGTCACAACGCAGAGATGTACCAACAACACTCAAACCAGCTTACAGACATTATTACAGTCCAAATTAAAGTACAACAACCAGCACTCTCTCACACCAATACATGAAAGGAAAAGTACGGAAAGGAAATACAGAATGGAAATACATAGTACAATACACACTCCTGACAGAAAAGTAACTAAAACTCCGCGGCTTCTGGATCGTACACAGGCTCCTCGTACTCTGGGGCAACCTCCTCGATCAGGTCATCGTCTGCCGGTGCCATAAGTGGAACCGAAGGTAAGTCACAAAGATTCTAAACAAAGAAAAGGAGTACTGTACAAGTATGACAAGCAGAAGTAAAGTACGGTGTAGTGTCTGTACAAGTGCAGAAAGTAAAGTGCTACAAGTGCAGAAAGTAAAGTGCATGACTGTAAAGAAGTAACTGTGCAAACTCCACTAGAACTACGTGACTCAAGTCGGAGAGTACAATATGTGACCGTTCAGTTCGTCTCTTGCCTGGGTGCTACCCAGACGATTGCCGGAACCCAGGCAGCAGAATGGTTTGCCGAAACGCAGGCAGCTAGACAGGAGGCCGAAACACAGGCAGCTTGACATGTAGATCGAACTCTAGTCACTCCCGTACTCTCGCAAACTATGAGTTACCCCAAAACCCGGTGTTGTGTCAAGTACAAGTTCTTTACATGAACGTTCCACGAGATGTTCCAAGTCAAGTCCAACACAAGAAGGTGGCGTATGTTTCCGTGCTTCGAGCACGCAGTAGTGCGGTGCTACAAGTTCGTACGGGCACAGTGGCTAGATTTCTAAGATTAGAACCTATCGTGACTTACCAAAATTAATACCGTTGTAGTAAGCCGGAAGAGGATCTAGGGCTTCCTCAGAAGTTGGTACACCCGAGTCTGTACCTGCAACACAAAATACTTATTTTAGAAAAACACGACTTTTTCCTATTTAATAATTAGGTTAGTTTGATTTTTAAACTCGTTAAAACGGTGTCGAAAAATATTTAAAATTTTTATATAAACCTAAAATAATTATTTAGATTTTACTGTAAGATGGGAGAATTTTCAGAAGCTTCAGTAATTTTTTATAATTTTTAGAAACTTAGAAATAGCTCAAAAATCCTAAAAACTTAAGGAACGTGTATCTTCCGTAATTTCTTACGGGAGCAATACAAATCGGAATTACATGAATGTGTAGTCAAAATGATCGTCTCGAAGTCTATTGTCACATATAATTTTATCAAATATTAGTGTAGGTAAAACTAGCGAGTTACGATTTTTAGAATGAATTAAACATATTTAATTTTTAGGTTCGAAAAATCATTTTGGAAAAAGTAAACGTCTGGTCGAGGTAAGACCAGCGCCATTGGATCCGAAATGTCGTTTCTAATTTTCTGGGACTATCCACTCATTTTTCTGGCCCCTGTATAATTAGATATATATTTAAAACCATTAAACTCTATTTTTAATTAATTAAAAATACGAAATACGAAATATTTTTCGTATTTACGGTTATGCCATCGTGTACACTTACGCACCCACCGTTCCCTTTCACGTCGACAGCGGCATTGGTGGGGGTTGCTCGGTGCTCGAAGCGGCGGCGGAGGGGCAGTCGTCGGCGGTGGAGGGATCGGTGTCGGCGGCAGGAGGCGGAGGCGAAGGCGGAGGCTACGGCGGCGGGTCAGTCGGGGCCGGATGCGAGGCGGGGTGCACGGGGAGAGGGGCGGCGACTCGATCGTCGCGGCGGCGTTGTCGGGCTGTGTGGGCGGAGCACGGGTGTGGGGCGGCGACTCCACGGCGGCGTGAGGCAGGGGCAGGGGTCGGAGGCGCCGTGTAACGGCGGGCAGCGGCGGGAGCTCCGCGGCGGAGCTATGCTGGCTGCGGGCTCGGAGGGGTGCAGACGGCCGTGATCGGAGCGCGCAGCGGCGGCGCTGTGCTTGCGGGACGATGGCAGCGAGAGGGGAGGTGATGGGGGGAAGAAGATGGAGAGAGCGAGAGAGAAGAGAAATAGAGAGGGGGGCTTCTGCTAGGTGGGTTTCAAATAAAAATACGAAGAAGAGAGGGATAGAGAGAAATAACGTGGGTTGGGGTTTTGGGGTTAGCCTGAGGAAGAGAGGGTTTAGGGGTGGGTTTTATAGGTTTAATTAGGGATTAAAGGATCCCTTAGTCAAAGAAATAAATGATGTTAGGTGAAGCTTTTAGACTAAGTTTAGAAAAAGTTTGTCAGATGTCTAAACGTGTTAAGCATGGGAGTTAACAGTAATCAGGGTTAAAGTTAATAAGTAAAACTCTATTAGTGGAAGTAATTAGTAAAATACAAAAAATGAAATTACGATTTTGTCCCTGGGGTTAAACGATTCCGAAAAATTACGAAAACATACCCACGGTTTCGTATCGTCGCGAGGATGGCGAATACGAAGTCCGTTTCAGGGTTTGGACTACGGAGATACTAGTTTTTGGCCAAAACGTTTAGAAAGTGGGTTTGCGGGTTCTCTATTGAAATGATATCAGAAAATTACGAAATTAATGTGAGAAGCCCTAAATGGTCATATGAGGTTACTGCAGAAGTTTGAAAACGTTTTGAAGACGTTTGTATAGAAAATAATTTCATTAAGTCAAAACGGTAAAAACTGAAAATGAATTTTATCAGAAATGTTTTGAGTATTTGATGAAATCCGATCTTACTAAAATACTCCATACCTAGTCTGGTACTTCAAAATATTTTTATAAGAAATTTTTGAAATCAGTAAAACTCCTAACAAACCATTATAAAATAGTTTAAGAATTGAAAAATTGGTCAAATATGTAAATAGTTTGTCTTGATGAAAACAGGCCGTTACATCTGCCGCGTGTCCCGCTTCGTTCACCGCTTCGCGCCGATCGCGGCCGTCTGATCGGAGCGGGCGTCGTTACGATCGTGCCGCGTGTCCATTTTAATCGCGGAATTAAAGTTCGAGCGGGTGAGTTTCCGGCCGTTGGATAGAGCGGGGCTTCATTTGATGGTCGACACGTGGGGTGCAAGATTGCCTCCGCTGCTTCGTTCGAACGCTGCAACGCGCCGTTCGATCGGAGATCAACGCTTAACAAAGCGCCACGTCGCCTCTTCTGCGTTCAGCGTTGCGAGCCGTTGGATCTAAGGACGAATGGTCGGGATTTCGCCACGTGGCCGCCAATAACTGTGCGCCGACCGTATTTCATATTTAAATGCGTATTTCTTCTGTATTTCTTCATTTTATTGATATTCTGCATTCAAAAATACACAGTAATTAGCACAGATCTCAGAAAAATACAAATAAATATTCGTTGGAATCGTGAGATCGAGGCGGTGCTAGGAAAAATATAAAATGTGCAGAAATACTTCATTATTTGCTGTTTTGTGCTCAAATAGTGTGTTTTCTCTAATAAATAAATGTGTAGAAAATACGTATGAATTAGAGAACAATGTAGCATCACATGAGCACAAAATAGGGTTAAATGGGGGGTTAAATATGTAATATTGAACCCGAATCAGCAGCCGCAGCAACAAACATATCAGCCGGCTAGGCCACAGCAGAGTTAGGCTCAGCAGCAACAATTTCAGCAGCAACCATTTCAGCAGCAACCTCAGCAACAATTTTATGCCCCCAGGAATCAGCAGCCAATCTAGCAGCAGCAGCAGTATGGCCAACAGAGGGCCGTCTCTCCGGTTGAGTCTCTCTTGACTCAATATATAACCAACCAGGAGAAGATCAACCAAAAGCTGGAAATGGGTCAGCGGACCCTCACGGACCAAGTAACCCAGCTGGGGTTACAAGTGGCGAACCTTTCAAGGTCACAAAACCAATTACCGCCACAACCGGAGGTGAACCCGAGGGGAGCAACCCAAACATCGGCACTCGTGCACGAGCACGCAAATGTGTCCGCTATCGTTCTGAGAAGCGGGACACAAATTCCTACTAGAGTGCCCCCTAGCAAACCGGAAGCACCATTGGTCGTTGAGAGACCGATTGAAAAATCAAACGACGCCGGTGCTTCGTCATCAGATCATATGACTCCGGAGGGAGTCTCTGAAGAAGAGAAAAAGAAGAAGGAGGAAGGGAGCCCGAAAGTGTTCAAACCCGTTGTGCCATTTCCACAACGGTTAGCTCAGGCCAAAATTGATGAGAAATATGGTAAGTTCTTCGCCATGGTCAAGGACCTGAGCCTGCAAATCCCCTTCCTAGAAGCAATCGAAACAATCCCCTCCTATGCAAAATTCCTGAAAGATTTGGTGACGAGAGGGTCTAGAAAGGAGAAAGTAGTGTTGACGACGGAATGTAGCGCTCTTATCCAGAGGGCAAATCCGTCGAAACTCAAGGACCCGGGGAGCTTCTCAATTCCTTGCACGATCGGGGCAGTAAAGATTCATCGTGCACTCGTCGATCTAGGATCGAGTGTTAGTTTGATGCCCTTGTCGATGTATAAAAGGATAGGAATGGGTGATTTGGAGCCCACCGGTATGACCCTACAACTAGCTGACCGGTCGGTCAAATATCCGGTGGGAATTGTGGATGACCTCCCCGTTAATGTAAGAGGGGTGCATGTGCCAGTGGACTTCGTAGTCATGGACATACCTGAAGACGCACACACCCCGATCATCCTGGGACGGCCTTTCATGGCCACTGCTGGCATTTTGATAGATGTGAAGAACGAAAAACTCTCTTTAAACGTCAGCGGAGAAAAAGTTGAGTTTGATCTGGGGTTATCCATGAAGTACCCCGATCCCCCTGATGACCCTCGGTGCAATTTGCTTGAAGTAGAAGAAGAAAAAGCCACTGAAGAGAGCTCCTGGGAGATTCTCTTAAGAAACCCCCCTGATGACTTGGGGGATTCAGAGGATGGAGATGGCCCCAAGAACAAAGAAGCTGCTGGAAAAGCGAGTGCAGCAAGAACGACCCCTCCCGGGTTCCCCAAGGCTCCTCCTGCGAGGAGAACGGGGAAAGAGCCCATGGACCTCACTAAAGACGAGGTCCGGATCCTAAAGAAGATGGCGGGAAGCGCCAACACGAAAGAGAAGCCCCCGGATCCCAAGAACAAGGAGAGGGTAGTCGAGCAAGTATTCCTCCATCCGCTGACTACTCCAAAGGCCTTCAGCTCCAATGAAGAAGAGATGCCGAACTTCGAGCATCACCCGTATCAACCACCGTGAACATCTATTGCGGGCGTCGAGCCAACGACGTTAAACAAGTGCGCTTCATGGGAGGCAACCCATGTTCTAAACTTTTTCCCCATTTTTAGCGTTATTTTTGACTTTATTTTATCTACCTTTTTAAATAAAATCAGCCGCGAGAACATCCGTTCGGGGACTTAGACAAATCTGTTGGTTTTTGCAGGAAACGAAGCCCCAACTGATCGGTTGATAACTCACCCGATCGGTTGGGATGTATCAGATACATGCCAAGATCTGTCCCCAAATGACCCGATCGGTTGAGGAATGAAGAGACCGGGTGACAGACCGGGTGAGCTGGGGAGAACTCTCGGAAATTTTTGGGGAATATCAACCGATCGGTTGATTTCGAGCGCAATCGGTTGATGCGACCGGGTGAGCAGCCCTCAGTTCTCGGGAAAATGAGTAGAGCGGCCAACCGATCGGTTGACAAGTCAACCGACCGGTTCGCCTGTAGCAATTCTTCGGCAAGAAATTTCGACCTAATCGTCAACCGATCGGGTGACAAGTCACCCGATCGGTTCGACTTAAAACCCTATAAATATCCCCGACTGCCCATTCGATCCACACTTGGCATTTTTGAATCCGGAACCGCCGTTTCGACTCCTCTCGTGCCCCTGCCTTCTTTCTTCCCCAAAATCAACCTCGATCGTCTTTCCCCCGCCATCTCCCTACCCGTCCACCATCGATTTCCCTCCATTCTCCTCGATCCCTCACACACACAAAACCCTAACTTTCACCCATTCTCCCCAACATCGAAACTTGTTGAAGAAATCGCCGCGGATCCACAGCGTGCTCCTATCGCGTAGCATCGGGGCGTCTACGAGCAACGATCTTCATCTCATTTGGGTAAACTCGCTCCTTTGCTCAATTTTTATTTTTACCCCAGATATTCCATTTGCTCGTTGGCCGTATTTCGTGTTTGTGTTGATTCATTGTACTTTTACATACTCGCACACACACAAGACACCCGCACAATGCCTCCCCGTCGTGTTAAACCCACCGACGCCAGCTCTTCGAACCCTAGGCCCACCCGTCGCGCTCGTCGCGCACATCCCCCCGCTCAGCCCACCACCTCCAACCCATCTGCCCCCGATCAAGACCAAGCCGATCGATTCACGGCCATGATCCTCCTAGCTGGGCAGGGCGGTCGGATAACCGAGGAGTCCGTCGACCAAGACCTCCCCTTTCTTCAAAGCTTCATTCGCCACATCCGTGAAGACCCACCCGACGTCTCCGAGCTCCACATTCCACCCCCCACGACCCCTGGTCCACAGCGCAGGCCCCCGTCACCACCTCCGGAGGGTGGTGCCCCTGCTTGATCTTTCTTTCCACCTTTTGCCCCCCCCCCCATATTTGTGCCCATCTGTCTTTTGGGGGCCCTGCTTTGTCTCTGTTGAAGGGGGGACCATTCGCGTGTCGCTTTCTGATTTCTCCTTATTTGTTTTTGACTCCCCCTTGCACATCTCTGCATTTCATTGATCATATCATTTCGCTAGCATTGTCTGGTCTAGCTTGGGGGACGTCTATTTTGGTGTGCTGTCGTGTTTTGTTTGTTTTTCTCATTTTTGTGTGTGTGCTTGTTTTTCATTTTTTGAGTGTCGTGTCATGTGGTTTTATTTTTATTTTCGTGTTGTTTGATTTTGATTTTGATCTTTCTTTCTTTTTCAGTTTCATCTATGTGTTTTCCTCGTTTTCATTTCTTTTTGTGTCAGTGCGTATTCCACCCCATTTTCATTGCCCTCCTGTACTCACTCATATTGCATTGAGGGCAATGCAAACTTCAGCTTGGGGGAGTCGCACTGTGTGCGTCGTTTGAGTCCTTCTTTTTCGTTTTTTGTGTCGTTTTCATCGTGTTTTTATTTTTTCTTTTCTTCTTTTTTAGCTCTTTCTCCTAGAGATGAATCCTATGATGAATCGCCACAAAGTCACACACACCTAGCATTGCATCGATAATCACACTCACTAACCCTAGGATTTCGAGTCCTCTTGCATTTCACGCATTGTGGGTCCACTTAGCTTTCTTGTGAGTCGTGCGTCATGCCTATCTATTTGGTGTGCTTCGGCTTTGTGATTTTACTTTATATACCTGTCCAGGAATGACCCCTAGATTATCATGCTTCGATTTGAATATGCGGTATTTGTTTCTACTATATGCATGCTATATTTATATCGTATATTTCAATTCGCATGCGTCGGGATTCCACAACTAAGGACTAGGATAACCCATTTAGCCTGTGCTCTATTTAGCGAGAATAGTTTCCTTTGCCCGAGTGTTTAGATTTCGACTTCTTTTTTGTTTTACTTGGTGCAAATCCCCTCGTCGTGTACCGTTCTCCCACTTGGGAGAGTGCACATGTGTATAGCCAAAAACCCAAAAATCCAAAAGAAAAATAGAAAAAAGGAAAAGAAAAACCCAAAAAGAGAAGAAAAGAAAATTTTTGTATAGCCGAAAAGCCAAAAAAAATATACAAATGCACAAAACCCAAAAAAAAATTCCCGTGTGAATATTTTTTCCTACTTGCCAAGAATAAAGGGAAGGCGAGAATTAGCAAAAAGTGTTCTACTCCACATCATCTCAACCCCCATCGTTATCGAAAACACTTGGCTTAGGAACTTTTTAGCTAGTATCTAGGCTGTAGTGGCGTGATTTCCTTAACCCTAGTTGTGGAGTCCCCGACGCATGATACGTTTCGATTCTCTCTATTCTCATGCATGCTTGAACTATATATTCGCCGCTTAATTCAATTCGAATCGATATTTGGGTCGTATCTTGGATTTGTGTATATCGAGCCTCATAGCACATTGTAGAAAGCGACACCATTTGCTAGCACACGACCGCACTCACTCGCGCTTCACCGCGTGGGCCCACGACACTTATTTGGACTCGTTTTCCTAGGTTTAGTGGTGTGATTTGGCGTTTGCTTGCTTGGTGTGTCGTTTTTGATTTTGTTGGCTCTGACGGATGATCTAGGACATAGAGTTTTCTTTTTCTTTCTTCCTCTCTATTTTTTCCTTCCGAGCTCCTATTCTCACTCGTCTTCCTCGAGGACGAGGAAGAGTTCAGCTTGGGGGATTTTGACGTGCGTTTATATTTCATATATTCACGCACGTTTTCTTTTGTGTTTCCCCGTGTTTTCCGCCGTCTTTTATTCGTTTTCTTGTATTTTCTCGTTTTCTTTCACTTTTCTTTGTTTATCCATGTTTGCAGGAGGTTGACCACGTAGGGGACGTTTAACGATGATATCCCAAGTCCACGGAGCAACGGGAGGAGTCACGCGTGATCCAGGGGGTCATACGCCAAAGAATACATCTTTCAGCCCCTCACCCGGTCGGTTGGTCATCTCCAACCGATCGGGTGATGCACGCGTGCACCACCCGGTCTCAGCCGGAGCTCACATGGAAGTCACCCGACCGGTTCGCAGACCGGTTCAGCGGGGGCATGTTCTCTGTTTTCTCGAGCAAAATGCCAACCGATCGGGTGACTCTCACCTGATCGGTTCATCTGTAGCTGAAGATGAGGAGCTGAAGACACGGGCACCAAACCGATCGCTTCACCCGACGGCTCCAAGATCCAACCGGTCACTCAAGAACTCACCCGACCGGTTCATGTGATCGGGTGAAAGCTCGTCGTTTTCTGTTATTATTTTGTAACGGATCAACCGATCGGTTGACTTGTCAACCGATCGGTTGATGCGAGAGTCTATAAATAGAACCCCTAGGGTTCCAGAAACGGGAGCTGCGAGTTTTTTACTGTTTTCTCACTTTGTGACGGCTGTAATTTCTGTTCTTTTGTAAGTTTTCAGATCTTCCTCAAATTTTAGTATTGTCTTAATTACTCTATTACTTCCGCATTACAATCGTCCGATTATGATTCCAACAGTTAATTTTTATTTAGATCGCTTTTTCATGGATTTTTGTGAGTAGTTCCCAAATCTGGGATTTTGGTGGAAACCCCTTCGGGGGCTCTTCCCGATGCGTCCATATGGTTAGAAAATCGATAGGGTTTAGGAATCTAACGGTTACGCGGGGTGTTTCATTGTCATCGGCGGGAAAAAGACCGCCTTTGACCGTTGGGCCAAGGGGGAATAAACTTGGCGGTTGACTCCCTAGCCATAGCTCACACCCATAGCGTAGACGTCGAATCCTAGCACGCGGGAGCGGCAGGATGAGACGTTGGGAGTTATCGTTGCGGTCTTAGTGCTCCCGGGATCGATCAGTGTTAATGGACACAAGAGTGCCCACTGATCGAATCCGGGAAGTCCGGTGTATCATCCTGGGCACCGACCGGAATATCGGGCACATGGGATGCCGGTACCACTTTCAGAGGCAACGTCTCACCATTAGACCCTAATTCTGATCGCTATCCATACCCGTAGGCCGTATCGGCGAGAGTCTCTCGTCGGGTTGGAAACCAAAGTCCCGGGTTTTCTTTCTTGTTGTTCATACCATTTATTTCTTTCCGTGACAACCATTTACCGATTCGAGCTAGCTCGCCCCCCGGGGCGATTTAGGTCCTACCTGACCCAAGCACAACCTCGCCTCCCTGAGTTCGATATACCCGCACCCTACACTAACCGTGCACTTGCGGTAAAACGACACCGCGCCCATACCGTAAACCCGGGGGCGCCGGTCACGTGGCACCTTTGTTTTGTATGTTATATTTTGTAGGCCATGTTGGGCCTTAGACTCTTTTTTTTCCTTTAGCCTGGTGGCTTTTCTGTGATATTGTAATTTAATTAATGAATAATCTGAGATTGAACATTTTATCTGTCTCTCCTTCTTATTATTATTGTTGTTTTCGTATTGCATTGCAAGGACCTGCCATTTGTAGTTCTATTTGACGCTTATCGGACTTGCGGCTTTTCAGCTTCAAGTCTGAGCGGACCTTCTCACGTCTCGCCTCCACATTTTTGGGAAGCGGGGCGTGACAAGTTTTAGTGGTGGCACATGCAGGTCCATTTGCAAATGCGAGTTATCGGAACAACGATAATAATTATAGAATGCCCATTAAATAAATTAGAACATCTAAATTATAAGCCCGGAGTCTAGGGTTTTAGCGTTCATATGCCTTAGGTGGCTAGTAGACATGTTAGAGCACATGTCCCAGCTTGGTAAGAAATCCATTAGGTCAGGACTATAGTGAGACTTAGTTAGACGTACGTGCTTACTAGTTAGAGGCCCCTGATTGTTAGTTAGACTCCCTGCTAGGAGTTGATTTAATCGTCCTAAGAGTTACCTTAGTGGTTCCTGTCTAGCTCTGACCGTGTTAGACTTTTAAGACTTCTTTTGTCGTTCGCTTGGGTTCATCGACTTCGGACCAAGCTGAACTCATTTCATTGCCGTCTAGCCCTTAGAAAGTCTTAGCGCTTAGTTCCCTAATCTTTAGTTGGTTAACCGTATGAGTTTCCCGTAGATTTTCCTAAGTCATATCCTAGGCGTATTTATGCTTTGATCATCCGACCAAATCCCTTGCCCTGATTCCCATGACCCCCACGTTTCGATAATCGTTGATCCTTCGAATGTCCCCATTCGCGAAGCTTAATTTCTTTTAAATTTATTTTTCGATTTCCCCTATTGAAGTTTTCGCTAAGTTTAAATTTCGTTTTAAACCCGCTACGTATATACTTAAATTTCTCACTTTTCGATTGAGTCAAAATTCCTTGTAGATTTCGGAGCCTAATGGTTGTAATTATAATTGCTATCTCGTAACCATTTTCTAATCTATATTTTCGCATTTCGGTTTAAGGACTCTATTACTATTTTGAAAAATTCGACATACCATTTTTCTAACTATGAGATCCATTTTAATCGCATATCATACATACTTTAAAATCTCTTCCAAGATAAATAGAACTTCAATTGTTTTCATATATCAGTACTAGGTTCATTGTACTCGTACTTTAAGATCTTGTATAAATCAGTTGTTTGGCAAATCCGGGTCCCTCTAAAAAGTATTTTAAATGTTATTTAATTGGAATCTTCTCTTCAGTTTTAAAACTTGGAAGCATTTAGCATGGGCCTAAATTTTCACACTATGGTTGATCGGATTTCATTCTTTGAATTTCGAAATTTTGCCGGAATATTATATTAAGCTACTGCCGTATAATGTTTATGAACCTCTCCGTTGCAAATCTTGAATTTTCCGAAAGTATCTTTCCGACTTCCTTTTCCTAAGTTTAAATTTGTTCGGAACTTTAAAATGTGTATACTTATACCTCATGTTCTTTCGTTGACTTAAATTTATTTTAGAATTTCGAAGGTTTTGACGAGATTTGATTACTATTTTATGATGTTCTTCCAGCCTTTACTTTCATACCTATTTAAATATCTCGTCCCTTTCCATATGTAAATTTAATTCTGAGCGTGTTTCTAATTTTTCCCAAACTCGATTTATAAAGTTTTTCCTTTCTTATTTATGCCGTTCAAATGATTCGTCACGCTCCCTTAATATACCTTCCAAGTCACACATGATTTTAGCTTTCAACAAACCAAGGATATGTTCAACGTTTTCTCTATTACAATTTTTGGAAAATTACGTCTTCATAACTTTTCATGATCTAGACCCTCCGTAATCTGGTTTTAAGGCTTATTTACAAATTTTGATAATTTCATTACTAAAAGAATTATTATCTTTCCGTTCTCCAAACATACTTTAGAATAAATTCTAACTAAATAGAATTTCAAATATTTTCATATCCATGCTAGGCTCGTTAGCCCGTATGTTAAGAGCTTTGTGTAAAACGATTTCTTTTGGCAAATCCTGGTTACACTAAAGGGTAGTTTCAATATTGATTATTTAAGCTTTTCCTGGTTTAAAGACTTTGAAGGTATTTAGCACGAGTTTAAAATTCTTCAGTTAATTTAATTTCATTTCCAACTTTGCAAACGTTATTAAATTATTACCGTGTAATATTTTCCTAAACTACGACCTTAATATTCGTGTAAATGATTTACTTCCTTTTATAATGATTTTATATAAACCAATAAACAGTTTACTCCTATCATGTATATTCGACTCAAGCTTATTTCGAACAATTTGTTTTATCGACCTCTAAATATTTTTATACGAAAAGGGACATCAACTTTTGAAGTACAACAGTTTTCAAACTTTTCGTATTTTAACTTAAAACTTTTACATACTATTTTTCTCTATTCCATAAGGGTATCCTTACCTCTTACTCTTCCCACCTAAGCAATCACAGTTTTACCCTAGTTCATCTAACCAATCTGGCTCCTTACCTTCGTCCTAGATGAACTCATGCTTTTCGATCTTTCCATTCGTCACGCTTTTGATTTCGGTTTCTTTCCTTTTGTCTAGCCAATAGAGCTTGTCGTCGCCGTGTCAACCTTAATATAGTTTGGTGGGCCCCATTAGTGTAATTTGATATGTCGTCATAGTGTATTTAATTTCATGGTTCTTATGAAGTTGTATGTGTGTTGGTATTGATATATGTATGGATGTTGTGTTATGTATATAGAATACTCTGCTATGATTTGAGTCTCACTCAAGCTTGAGTGGGTATCCTCTATGTACATTGGTGTATTGTATGTGGTTGGTGTATAGTGATGGATGATGTATGTATAATGTTTGGATTGTTTGTGCCTGGTTGTGTTACGCACACGATTGTGGGTGGCTATACCAATATATAGTTATATGAGTTGGTCTTGTGGTATAGTTATTCACTAAGGACTTGGTTGCGTGAATATATGTGTGCTAGCTAAAGCTAAGTGTGTATATGTGCTGAGTATATAGTGGTATATATGAATGTTACATTAGCGTGCGTGGATGTGCACCATACACGGGTAAGTATGTGATAGTTATAGGAATTGGTGACTATGGTATGTGTGGTGTGTCGTGATTATAGCTATAGGACTATATATGAAGTGATAATATGGTGAAATGTGTGCATGCATTTGAATGACTATAAATTGTGAAATTATAATGATGGTGAATGTATATTAGATATAGTGAACTTGTTTTAATAATGGTATGGTGTGATTACACATATTGATTGTTTGGTATTGGATGTGCACTAGGAGATATAGGGAGTAGTGTATCCTTATTATTTGGTTCATAGGTAGTTATCTAAATGTGGCGTGAACTATTTGGTTGTTTGTGAGTATGTGCACCATGGTATGTGATAAGTATTTAATAGTCCTATAAGGATGTTGTGACTATATGAATGATTGAAATACGTGTATGAAATTATCTGGCTATGATAGGTATATGAGTATAATGTGCGTGAATAAATACATGATTCTAGAATAAATGATTGACTACCTAGTGCATATGTATAAGCATTTGAAATGACTATACGTGGTTGAATGATAATGTGATATTGATTGAGGGTAGTTACTAGAGCGACTAGATATGTTAGAAAGTCCGAGGACGGACTTTATTTTAAGTTGGGGAGGATGTAACGACTGGTTTTTCATGTGTTTGGGTTTTCGATGTTATATATGAGTATTATATGAGTCTTGGTGGATTTTCTCTTTACGTGTGATTTTCCATCTCCGTAGCTTTCGATTTCGTTCGTATCGTCGTGACTTTCTAGCCTCCTTCCTTAGATCGTCGAGCTTGAGGTGAGTCACTCATGACGAGCTTCTTATCGCTCATATCTTAGAGTATAAATCGATCCTAGAAGCCATAGAAATCTTCCCGAAGCCTCGCGCTTCGAATCGACACTTTTCGTGCACGTTAGTTGGTTCAAGAAGGAGAACCAACCGACTAGATCTCAATCTAGTCGGTCGGCAATCCTTAATGGACCGACTAGTGGGCTTTGATTATAGTTCAGGAGTTACTGTTTATCTTTAGTCGGTCTAAGAACATCTTTCGACCGACTAGATTACAAACTAGTCGGTCAGCCATTGTTCTTCAACCGACTAGTTCATTGATCATTTTCCCAGCCGAGTTACTGTTTACTCTTAGTCGGTCTATGAACACTCACCGACCGACTAGTTCTCAAACTAGTCGGTTGACAAGCATTCACAGACCGACTAATTCAAAGTTCATTTTTCCTTCAGGAGTTAATGTTTTCTCTTAGTCGGTTACAGTTGAACGACCGACCGACTAGTTCCCAAACTAGTCGGTCAGCCACCCTTCTTTGACCGACTAATTCACCCAGAAACCCTAGGTTTGCCCTAGCCACCACACAATTTTCTATATAAACCCCCAATCGTTTTCTTCTCTTCCCTCTCTTCTCCTGAACCTCCTCCTTCCCCAAATCATCCCCTTCATCCCCAAACCCTTCCTCCTTCATCCCAAGCCATTCCTTCCTCCCTTGGAGCTTCCCTCTCGCCATTTAGGCCGGCCACCTCCTCTAGGTCGCCGGAAAATCCCCAAACCCTCCTTTCTCCAGATTTTCTCCCCATTCCAGATCTGAACCCTAGGTTCCCCGGATCGTTTCTTCCGTTGCCGTGCTTGCTCGGCGTCGTTCTTCCACTACACTATCGGGTAGTATTCTTCCTATAATATTCTCATAACCCCCCATTATGATTTGTGAAACCCTAATAATAATGGATGTTGTTTGATGATTGTTTCTCCATGACATCGATTCCCTTCCCCGTAGATTAGCGTTCGTGAGACGAACCTTCGTGATCGTCTTCCTCGGTGCTAGGCAAGTGAAACTTGCCACTTAGGGTTTTAGGCCATGCCTTAGGCCAATTGCTTGTAGTAGCGTAAAAGAGACCAGACAGTGAAATGATATCTACCTAGACGCCTATTTGATCTAGTTTGACAACGAAACTAGATCCGTCACCTCAAATGATCTAGCTTGACAACGAAGCGAGATCCAACCCTGTTAACTTGTTGTTCATGCAAATTAAACTGCCGTGTGTGATTCTTTAACTGTACGCCTTACTACATGCCATGTCATCCATGCAACCTTAACTGTCACGTTTAATTCAATTAACGGTACGCGAATATCTGTTCATGTCATTGCATTTTGCCTGTCACGTTTAATTCAATTAACGGTACGCGAATATCTGTTCATGTCATTGCATTTTGCCTGTCATGTTTAATTTCTATTAACGGTACGCGAATATCTGCTCATGTCATTGCATACTTGAATACTCATCGTGATTGCGTAGCATCGCTACATACTAGTGCTACTTGTTCCGGCTAGGTGCACCCCTACGCCATACCTGTTAAATACACTTCCTGGCTCGTGACCAGAAGCGAGCATAGTAAGTTGCTAACCCCAACGCTCGATACGCGATCCGGCTAGGCACCCACCTTGCGTGGGCACAATCCTATGCCAAATACACTTTCTGGCTCGTGTTCCAGAAGACGAGCTCAACACAGCCTGCGGGCAATAGGGCACTCGTTGAGTGATCCCTTGTACTTGATGCGTGAACACAGCCTGCGGGCAATAGGGCACTCGTTGAGTGATCCCTTGTACTTGTTACTTGACATTACATGTCACAACTACCACTTGTTACCTGCTACTTGTACTTCACTTGTTACTTCCATACGATACTTACCATGCTATGCATCATACTATAACTGTTAGGATGTTAGTTACCTTTCTTTCAGTTTCCTTGCACAAGTCTTTTTAGACTTGCTGACATGTGCCCCTCTCTCTTTTGGGTGTCACATGTTAGAATCAGAGCCAGAGCTTGTTGCAGAGGACGTTGTGTTTGCTGTGAAGGAGTCTTGTGGACACCGGTGACTTTGTTGAGTTTCCTTTATGTTTTAGGATTCCTGTTAGTTGTCGGTGCGTGGCACCTTTGTTTTATATGTTATATTTTGTAGGCCATGTTGGGCCTTAGACTCTTTTTTTTTCCTTTAGCCTGGTGGCTTTTCTGTGATATTGTAATTTAATTAATGGATAATCTGAGATTGAACATTTTATCTGTCTCTCCTTCTTATTATTATTGTTGTTTTCGTATTGCATTGCAAGGACCTGCCATTTGTAGTTCTATTTGACGCTAATCGGACTTGCGGCTTTTCAGCTTCAAGTCTGAGCGGACCTTCTCACGTCTCGCCTCCACATTTTTGGGAAGCGGGGCGTGACACAAGCCATCCACCAACCGCTGATGGTTACTTAAGGAAGATGAAGATGAAGATTGAACATATCGAACACCAAAAGTCGAGGAAAGATCGAAACTTGAACTCAAGATTTTTTCAGAAAACTTTGTGTGCGCATGAAAGATTCAACGAAGAAGAAGAAGGAGAACACATAGAGAAAAGAGAGTGCCAATAGAGAGGATCGTGGGCGATCAATGCAGTCGATCATGGTGGAAACTCCACATAACTGACGGGGGTTGCGGCTCAAATCAAAAGCTAGGGTTAGGGCTCTGCTCGGGTGAGATAAGAGGGAAGCCGGCCGATCTGTTTGAACAGCAGTCGGGTCGGGTCGAGTCAAGCAGGTCGGTGAAATAGTGGGCCAAGCTATCAAACTTAAAGAAGTATCGGCCACACTGGCTTGGGCCGGTAGTGTTGGGCCAACGAGATAGTAAAAGAAAGAGAATTCGGAAAGAAAAGAAAATAAATAAATTACTGAAAAATTTCCAATAATTATATATGAAAAGATGCAGGCAGAGATAGCGGCAAATAGCTGGGTTTTTTCAGAGAAAAACTTAAAAGAAAAGATGTATAATTTAATAGTTAAGATGACCGTGCAAAGTAAAAAACTGAAAAGTATTGGATGAGTAAGGTGATGTGTGTGTAAATCAATTATGTATGAATTAGAAATTCTCCTAACAAATCCATAACATCTATTATACAAATGACGTCAATTGCTCACGGGTTTGTCCTACGTGGCAGTTGTTGGAGGAATATGTAGATATCAAGCAAACACTGGAGGATGATGAATAGTGTTATCTGAAAATAAGCACAATTTAAAACTAATCCCTCTATATAAGCCTAAGATTCCAACTAGAGTTACCTAACTTGGATCTTAATTAACAAATCATTACACTTGCAAGAAAGAGTAAGTGCATAACAGAATTAAAACGACACAATGCAATAGTAGAGAAGTAAAGATAGAGACAATGGATCAATTACAAATACAACATATATCCTGGTTCACCCACTAGTGGGCTAGTCCAGTCACAAGCAACCACTTGGATTTCCATTAAGTACCTCTCTCAATTGATGAGTTCCCTTGCCTTAACAACTTGAGGGCTTTTACAACTTTGTCTCTTCTCCACTAAGAGGACTTCCCAATTACAACACTGTTGGTTCTTGAGTTCAAGATCAATGTTGTTTTGATGATGATCAACATTATGTTATATGCTAATCATCATATATGTTTTAGTCTCAGATTTACTAATGATTATGTTGATGGAGACAAAGCATATTGGTGATGGGATGATAGTTTCACGGCTTGGTGAGAAGATTGCTTGAAGAAATATTGGACTTAAATATAATTATTTTATATTTCTTCATTTCTTCTTTTAGAATTGATGTAGCATTAAATAGATGCACACACTCTCTCATATGCATATTTTCCATCTTAGAATATCCATAGGAATATCTTAGAACCAATCCCAATAGGTTCATTGGACAAGCACTCTTGATTGTGTTTTTATGCCAGGACAATACGTCTAGAACCACTTCACCAGACGTCTGGCGTATCAGTTTTTGCTTGGCCATAACTTAGGGTTGTCCCATCCGTTTAAATCTATATGACCAGGCATCTAAATAGCGCATCATGAACTCCAGACGACTGATTGAGTCTGTTGGATTTTCTGCAATCTGTTTCTGCCTTCAAACCGCTGCTAGTTTTTTGTGATTGGATTTCCTTATCCATTCCTAGCACATTAGATTTCATTCTTTACTAGCTTTCCAACACATCTTGAATCACCTAAATCAGAGTTCATCTGTGTCTGTTATGACCGATTTGGTGATCTAGTGTTTTATATGTAGAGTCTGTTGGATTTTCTTCAATCTGTTTCTGCCTTCAAACATCTGTCAGTTTTTCTATGATTGAAATTTCTCATCCATTCATGACTCAATAAATTGCATTCTTCACTAGCTTTCCAACACATATTAAATCACCTTAATCAGAGTTCATTTGTATCTATTATGATCGATTTGGTGATTAAGTATTTTTTGGTAGATTCTGTCAGACCAGACGTTTGACAGAATCTTTCCACGTTGCTTAACGTCGGACCAGACGTCTGACAGAATCTTTCCATGTTGCATAACATCGGACCAGACGTCTGACAGAATCTTTCCACGTTGCATAACGTTGGACCAAATGTCTGACCCTATACAATCAGATGCCTGATATGTCTTCATCAGATGTCTGGTCATCTCCCAAATCTAGCCGTTGAGATTTTTAGCTAGCCGTTTCTAACCTTTTTTGTCTTTTAGTGGGATGTTTTGAGAGTGTATTTAACCCACTTTGAGAGACAGATTTGGGCACTCACTCCACATATATTGACATCATATAAGAGTGTGAGGGTTTGTGAGGGTGTTTTGTGAGGGTTTCACTTAAAGAGATTTTCTTTTCCCTCTTTCTTCTCCAACATTCATGTGTTGATCTAGTGGTGGTTAACCCTAGCTTAATGAGAAGTTTTCCAAGTGCATCAAGCACTTGGTTCCCACACTTTCATGACTTCATCTTCACAATAGTTAATATCTATTCAAGGCATAGATAAGGGTGTATTTCGTTTTCTTTTTGTTACGAAACCTAGTTCTCGGGTTGTGAGAATATTGTGGGGGGTTTACTCCACTTAGAGAGTTCTCTCCATATCCCGGTTTAGGGATTATCCCGGTTTATGGATTGTACTCGAGAAGAGTGATCTTGTGTGTCTCGGTTTAGAGAGCACTAGTGGAAAGCCACCGCTCGGGTTTACGATGGTGGGACTATAGTATGATCGTCGGTGTAGGGATCCAAACCAGGATACGTTTTTTGTTTCTGTTTGCATTGGCGTACTTTCCTTTGTGGTGGTGGTTGTTGTTAAGCGCACTATTTTTATTTCCGCTGCGTATTGTGTTTAATTTTAGTAACTTTTAATTACACATATTTGTTTGCCATTACACTATTTACCACTCGTTTAGTGTATGGTGTGTAGCTAAAGGCCCCAAAAAATACATCTCTTCAAGAGGACCTCACTCTACAGGCTTTTCACCAATGTAACGCCCATCTCCCCAGGATACCCTGAGCAGCGAGTGTTACTGAGGAAAATACCAACCAACACAACACAAGTAGGTCCACTGCGCGCTGCTGGGATAGTACCTGTAGCATTCCAACAACACAGAAGCACAAAGAGGACCAACAACACAAAAACAGATATAAGTAAACCACTTATACCTATATAAAAATACCAATATTCAAGTACAACATCACTTATACAAACCTCATATACAACATATAAGCCAAATCTCATATATAATAGAATACCCACAACTCGCCGAAGTACAATTACACCCACCCAAACTCTCATACACTCTTAAAACCATCAACTCTAACAACGCCAACCAAATGGACTAGTGGGCCTCCAACTCCACGAACCAGCACCTGAAAAATATCACGGGACACGTTACAGCGTGACCCAATAGGAATACCATACCCCAGCTAGCCCTTACATGAAGTGTGGAAAAGGGTGCACGTGAGCAGGCAGAGTGTATGACATGGCATAAACATCTACTGCAGTAAAGGAAGTAACAACTATAGTTATGAGCAGGAAAGAGCGTGCACGTGCAACAGGCAACGTGTACATACTAGCATAATGTACAAGAGACAACAAGTAACAAGTACACTATTTATAATGAGAAACTAAGTGATAATAGTAAACCAAGGAAACTGGTAACATGGAACCCGTCTCACTTCCACTTGCTTAAGCTTCACAAATGAAAGCAAACAACCTCATTTTACCAATATGCATCCATCTTAAGCAATTCACGCATTCATGGCAACAATCATACATGTAAGGCAATATTCACATCTATGACCACAAGTCACACATAATGCTCAATGATGCCATGATGCATATGAAACACAAAGCAATTGCCATGAGATGCAATGCAATGGAATGCAATGTGATCCCATGAATGAGCCGGCGTGCAAGTGCACGTGATTCTACTCCGTTATCAACGTGGAGCCACCTAATGGTATCAAGAGGTTGCCCACGGCGACTTCACCCGCCTCCTACCGTGGCAACTTTGTCCATGCCCGTGCACTCCACCCTCGTGTCCTAACAACTTCATATCCAACCTTGCTTTCTTTTCTCCACATCAACGCCTCTTGAAGGCCAACATTGTTACCAACAATTAAATCACCAAGATATTGGACATAAATGAAAATTAACAACTTTATGAACATGAGGTGGCAAAATAAACAACTGATGAATCATGTAACAATCATATAATGATGCCGCAAAACATGGACATCCATAATTGAACACAAACAACACATTCATGCCACCCAGTTCCTGGAAATAACAGGACTGCCCCAAATAGAGGCATAAGCTCCAAATATTTGTATCAAACATGCCCATACAATACAAATGAAAGTTGTAGATATATGTGTTGTGGAGTCACAGTTAAAATTTCAAGAGGAAATTCCCAATGTGTAATTTATGGTGAATTGTTTGGTGAGAACTGTCGAATCTGTTTTTCGGACAGATTCCAGGGTCTGTCTTGAATGCTGATTTTGGGCATATTACAGTCGGAATTACGAAAACACTATCTCGGGGAAAATTGTAGAGAAAGTTGTTATCTTTCCAACGAGACTAAGTTCCTCAATTTCTATGGAGTGTGCAAAGACTGATCTATGTTTTACCAAACTGTGTCCAGACTAGATGAAATTCCGATAAGTTGTAAAGATAGAATTTTTAACCCTATTTCCATTTTGAATTGGTAAAAGTTTACAACATAAAAGTTATAGATAACAGTCCAATCGCTAAGACATAAAAATTTCAGAGCAAACTCAATTCTAGATTGGAAGGAATAAGCAGAACAAACAGCATGTAAATCTGTCCAGATTTGCTCACCGCACAAAACCACCCAAAACTCAGGATTGCTCACCACGCACAACCATACAAATCTCAGGATTGCTCAACACGCACAACCATACAAACTCAGGATTGCTCACCGCGCACAACCATACAAACTCAGGATTGCTCACCGCGCACAACCATACAAACTCAGGATTGCTCACCGCGCACAACCATACAAACTCAGGATTGCTCACCGCGCACAACCATACAAACTCAGGATTGCTCACCACGCACAACCATACAAACTGAGGATTGCATAAGAAAAGGTACATCCACAACAACAACAACCATGAAACTAAGCATGCAACTCTAATACTAGTTGGAGATGGAATCCTACCTTAGGGGTGATGAGAGATAAGGGGGTAGCCCAAATCCCTTTGGCTCATCCTTCTTCAAATCCTTCTCTTTCTCATTCTCTTCTCCTCCACAAGCTCCCTGAATGAGCAACGACATCCAAACGACGACAGGGATGCTACGTGTGTGTGCAGAGTGAGGGTGGCGTAGCCCTATGGGTGTTCAGCCTCCCTAAAGTCTAAGAGAGAGCGATGGGAAGGGATGAATTTGGCCTGATCTTGGGGAGAGAGTGATATATTTTTAGAAGAGTTTAGAAACTTGGGAGAAAAGAGTAGAAGAGCCAAGAATCTATATTTGCAAGTTTGCCATCCTCCACAAATATCTCTTTCACTCTCAGAATTACTCAACGCACAAAACCATACAAAATCTAGAATTGCTCAATGCACAAAACCATACAAAATCCAGAAGTGCTCAATGCACAAAACCATACAAAATCTAGAATTGCTCAATGCACAAAACCATACAAAATCCAGAATTGCTCAATGCACAAAACCATACAAAATCCAGAATTGTCACCCAACCTTAATTACAAGTGTGTCATTACTTCTCACACTCTCATATTAATTACATGAATGCCACTAACCTTAACCCCTTTCACACTAGCCTCTCTACACCAATCCTACACACCCATTCACACACATACACATACCATCACATAACCTCCTTCATGCATCACATACCCATGCATGACCTCACTATTCCTGCATGTATACTACATGCACGATCAACCACATAAATCACACACAAATATGTACTAACTTGTATACAAGCATATACACGATACATAGTACACAGATATACACTCTATATTCACATAAAAGCATAGACCCTTCGAATATGGCACTTTGGGCCATTACAACCAAGTACGACAACCAATACAAATTACCCAGTAATTTACAATAATAAATTCACCACCTCTATCACAAGAGGATTTCACAATACATTTGCTTAGATGTAGTACAGCTTCCTATAGCCAATGAGTTGAAGCACTTTGTGTGAACTGTGGCTAAGGAAAATCGTATGATCTCAAAATCAATGAAGATTAAAACTTTGGAGATCAAAAGAAAAATTGATTTAATTTCAAGAAAAACATGGATGAAGCTCTATGAGATTCAAATCAATTTGGTCAGGGTAAACTTTGTTTAAAATCTTATGAAAGAGATTAAAACAACGACCAAAAGAAAATCTTTTTGAGGACTTTAGAGCTTTGAAAATCACTTTGAAAAGCTTAAAAATGGATCAATAATTTCATAATAACTTCAGCAAAAAACCTATGTATGATAGGAAAATATGCATAAAACAGACTTCCAATTTTGTCATCCAACGTCTCTCTAACGGCTAGTCGACGTCCAAGTCAAATTGAGCCATTGGGGACTGGTAGTCGACTCCAGTACACTCACTTGGCGACTCCTGGATCACAAGTAGACTTTCTGTAAGATTCAGAAACTTCCAAGAGCAACCAATTGCTCACTGATCGACTCCTGTGTTACCACAAGTCGACCATTTTTCTGATACGCAGAATGTATCAGAAAACTTAGGAATAAATTATTACAATCTTTTAAAAGTCTTTTAAAATCATTTCTACGACATTAAAAATATTTTCACATGCATAAATATATTTTTCTAAGTGTGTGCAAGATTCAACTTAATTGTTATAAACGGGCTTTGGAGGCCCAACCCGTTAGTGGGTATCCACCCATTATGTAACCATATTACTATAAATACAGGGCTACGGGGTTCCGTAGCCGCCATGGTTTACAACACGTTATCAGCACGCTCAAAGCTAAGCCGAACCCCTGCCCGACGGACGGACGTGACGGACGGACGCGACGGACGGACGCGACGCGAACGGGCTTCCTTCACCGAACGTCGCTAGATCCGGCGGGTAGGATCTAGAGGTAACCCTAAGACCCTATATCTAAAATTTCATATGCGCATATGTCTAGATCCAAAATTCTTGGATCGATTGTTTAATGAAAATCAAGGTTTTTATTGATGAAAAATCAAATTTTTACAATAAAAACGTTTTGTTGGTGATTAAAAATAGATTTTTTCCACTAAAAATTAGATTTTTATCCCCAAAAACCATGAAACCCTAGGGGATTTTCTCGCCGGAACGCGAATCCCCCCTAGATCTCGCGCCAAAACCCTCGCCCGCCGCCCGAAGCGGCGGAAAAAACCCTCGCCCGCCGCCCGAAGCGGCGGCAAAACCCCCCTCGCCGCTGCGACGGCAGGCGGCCCCGCCGCCAGGAGCGGCGGGCCAACCCGCCGCTGCCAGCGGCGGGCGGCCCCGCCGCCAGGAGCGGCTGGCCAACCCGCCGCTGCCAGCGGCGGGCGGCCCCGCCGCCAGGAGCGGCTGGCCAACCCACCGCTGCGCCGGCGGGTGGCCCTTCCGCCAGCAGCGGCGGGCCAACCCGCCGCCAGCGACGGCGGGCGGCCACGCCGCCGGCAGCGGCGGGCCCCCCCACGCCGCCCGCAGCGGCGGGCCTACCCACGCCGCCCGCAGCGGCGGGCCCCGCCGCCGGCCGCGGCGGGCCCCACCCCCCGGCAGCCGCTCGTATCGGGCCCCCCCCCGGTGCGCGCTCGTGCCCGGAAACCCTAGCCGCCTGAAGCGGCAATCCGCGCGACCAAAACCCCTAACTAGGGTTTGACCCCGAAATTTTTTCTTTTTTCGATTTTCAAATCTTTTTCAGATTTAATTACGATTTCGTTTTCGTCAAAATCTGTTAAATTACACAATTTTTATTCATCGCATTTTATCCGGATTATCTGATTATTTATGTTTAATAATTAGGAAGATCCTGCAACCGCTCTGCCGTTAGTTAACTAACCTAACGGTGTATGACGTTGCCTAGTGGTCCAATAATTATTAAACGAAAAATTTTCATTTCCATTATAAAATGCCTGTGATGATTAATTGTCTGTGTTGATCGTCTGCTATGATATTAAATGCCTGCCGCATTTTTCTACGATGTGATGTATATTTTTGTTGCCTCTAGCATGAATTTCCACTTAAACACTATAAATGCATGCGTAGAAAATTATATGCCCGTTCGCTTATTTAATGTTCTGTAATAAACATTTTATTTAGCATGCTAAAATCTTTTCGATGTATTTTTAATGCCTGTAGCATAAATATATGTCTGAGATAAAATTATTTATATACCTGCAGAATATAAATAGCATGTGTATACATCATAATTGTTTCCATTAAGGTTAATTAAGCACAACTTTTTAGTTTAATGGATTTATATTATATGTATGATGTGCTCATGATACGACAACTTTTTATGACAACAAACCAATAATGATTTCAATAAATTTTACCATCATATCCTAGTTGACAAAATGAACCTGGAGTTCAAAACCAAAATGAACCTGAAGTTCAAAATCAAATCAAAAGTCAACACCCTTTCACACTAATAAAAATTAACAAGTACGAGGGATTATACGAAAAACATTTATGCGTTCTCTTTTAGAAATACGCATTTCGCGGTAAATAGATCTCTCAGATCTATGGTTTGTATAAACCAATATGGACACCAGCAGTTGTCATAACACCACCGAACTCTTTTGAGTAATCTCACTTTACAAGGCATGATTCTTGAATCCAACCTTATGTTTTAAGCGTACGCCCGAAGTCGTGGCTTAATTGATAAGTGAGAAATTATAAAATTCGTACCCACGTAATTGTTTCCCCTAGAGTATGATTCTATATCTACACAATACTTGAATAACTCAATAAAAATGGCCCGTAGACCATACTTGAGTTTTCAAATAGACTTTTAAAAGTCTCTCATAAATTAGAAAGTGGAAATATAGAAACTAACTCATTTCCCTTGAATAAGTCTACTTTATAAGACCAATAATCATTCTTCCTTATAAACGACAATAAGGAAGACTGAAAACAGGGGAAGTCTTGAATAAAAATAAGAAAGGGAAGATATGATGTATCTCGATATGGAGTATGCAATGGCAACCCAATATCAGACCAGAAGTTCTGAAAAGACCCATAATGCTTTTTGCAAAATTAATGGGCATTAAAGTATGCCATATAAAAATATATACATATCTAGTCTAAACGACGAAAGTCAAATTGACTGTATGTATATTTCGCTACTCCCCGAGGACAAATAAATTTGATCTGTTGTCATAATATGAGTCTAAAATGAGCACAATTGTGGACGTATGTTTTATACAACCCACATCATACTATGAAACTTGTTGCTCTAACATAAATTATTAGTAGTATTCTCTTGCAGTATATATGTGCTTTTTACGCCTTTTATTTTACTGTAAATGACTTGTCATCCTGAATACTCCTAAATAGAGGATGCCATTGACTCCCTACACTCCATATATATGGCTGATGATGTACCTTAGAGTACTCATCTATATATCCTCTTAAAATGGTCATAATCAAAACCTTGTTATCCAACCGCAGTCTAGATTATTATTAATCACAACGGACATATTACATTACTAGGATATTGGTTGGGCTTTTACTTACCCTCATACCACCCTCAAAAATGCCGCAGTGGAACTTATTCATCGGGACTAACCCTCCTAGATGAATATGTTCCGAGATCCCCAAACGGGGGAGGCATTAGAGCACATCTTATAGATGGAGCCTTGACGGGTTCATATCCCTAGTCTTATGCTCAACTTCATTGAAGTCGAGCTATTTGCGGATTTTTGTGATAACACTGGGAAATCAATTTAACAACTGGAAGAAAATTGAACACCCTGAAGCTTTGTGTTCACACCCAGAAATGGGTTATATGTAAATCATTAAAATGATTTAAACGGATTACTTATCCACTAGAAATCCAGTTGTAAGGTGACCACGTGGGAGCATGCAAACCATCAGAACGCCTCCTTAGAAACTATTTATATGAGCCTGATCACCTCATATAAACAGTTTCCGAGAACCCCTAACGGGGGAAGCGTTTAGTACACATCTTATCGATGGAGTCATGATGAGTTTACATCCCCATATCACCACTATGGACCATTTAAAACATTAATACCTATGATCTGATTATCATGAATAGTGATGAGATCCGGAAGATCCACATTTATGAAACTGTTAAACAGTTATCAGACATAGCTACCGACAATATAAATATTGTCAAATTCACTCATCCCTGCTACTAAAAATCCAGCTAGGATTGACATACCAACTTTATGGATGCAATCTACCAGTAGCAGAAGTGGATATCCTCAATGGATGAGAGGACATACCACGAGACCCTAAAACAATACCACCACAGGAAAGTGAGCTCATCTCCATATCCTCTCCCTTTCCAGAACCTCCAGAAGAGATAAATCTGGAATAAATTGAATAATGTACGTACACGGAGAGGTATTTGGATAAAACACACTTGTCGACAATTACTCACATTTCATTTTGCCATTGATATCGTTCACAATCTCCGTTTCCTGAAGCAAACACAGAAATTTGGCCAAATTATGTGGAACGAGGCAATAATAAGTTGAGCTGGACTCATTTATGAAATGTGAAGTGTTTAGACCTGAAGTCCTGATATCAAAAGATATCAAACCTGTGGGCTACCGAGTATTGTATAAATAAATAAAATCGTATGCTATAAGCAAACGCTATAGCCTTAGAGGTTTATTTCGCAGAAACCAGGAAGTAACCATGTAAGATGAGTTTAACTCACTTACAAAAATAATCAAACTGATGCATCAGGCTCCCTGGTCATGATTGTGAAACCCATGCGATTGGCAAAGATAATTTTAGGCTATGTTGCTATGGATGATGTGACAACATACCTTGATGAATATTCATCCTGAAGATGAATTATCATCCCGAAGATGAAACCTTCATCCTGAAGATGAATTATCATCCTGAAGATGAAACCATCATCCCGAAGATGAATAATCATCCCGAAGATGAAACCATCATCCAGAAGATGAATAATCATCCAACAGATGAATTACCATCCAGAAGATGAAATTATCATCCAGTCGATGAAGAAACATGGAAAATTGCACTCCACCAATACACCCACTGGTTGTATGGATGCACATTAAGACCCCTTCCGTTCGCTGGAAGAGGGGAAGGATATCCTAGGTCCTGAAGTGCCTTACTCAAATGTCTTTTGTACACTCCTTTATCTGGCAGTAAACACTTTAACCAGATACAGTGCAGCGCCTGCAGCGCACCACTGGACCAGAGATATGTAGCTTCTGCGCTATCTCCAAGGGTCAAGGATCATACATGTTAAATGTATTTGCAGATACAGGTTACAGATCATCGCGATGACTACAACAAAGGTACGACCAACTCCTGGAGACCAGCAAAGCATGCTTCCAAGGCAACATCAATCCCACCATCCCGAGAGGCTCATCAATCCAAGAAGCAAATCATAAGTACGCACAGCCAGGTCCTGCAGTACCTCGCAGACAATGTGAAGACTGGGTCAGAGACGTGATGCAACCTACCGAGTCTGAAGACCACTCCTCCTCAGAAGAGATCCCTCAGATCCAGTAACTGCTATAGATGAGCGATACTTGTATAGATGAGCGATGTCTTGTATAGGTGAGCGATGCCTTGTACTTTGTATCGGAACACTGTAAGAGATTGATGTATAGATGCCTAGGAGATCTGCAAGCCTGCAGCTTGTACAGATCAGGGGGAGTCAAATGTAGTGTTGCACTCTTTTCCCTTGGCTATTGGTTTTTCCCACTGGGTTTTCCATAGCTAAAGGTTTTAACGAGGCAAACTCATTGACTCTGGATTCAGAAGTATCCACCCCCTAAATACTTCCACTAATCAGGGGAAGTTACGGAAACTGTACTCTTTTTCCTTGGCTATTGGTTTTTCCCACTGGGTTTTCCATAGCTAAAGGTTTTAACGAGGCAGTTATCCCTAACTTAGGATCCATAAGTATCCACCTCTAGTGATATCCATCGATCAGGGGAAGTTACAGAGACTTGTACTCTTTTCCCTTAGCCATTGGTTTTTTCTCACTGGGTTTTCCTTGGCAAAGGTTTTAACGAGGCAAGTACTCTTAAACTTGGGATCCAGAAGTATCCATAGACCCATGATCAGATAAGCTCTATGAACCCTGAAGCGTTCATCACGGCTTACAACAATGGATGGATAAGGGGAAGTGTTATAAACGGGCTTTGGAGGCCCAACCCGTTAGTGGGTATCCACCCATTATGTAACCCTATTACTATAAATACAGGGCTACGGGGTTCCGTAGCCGCCATGGTTTACAACATTAATGACTTTAACATTCTAAGACAAGTAAAAAAAGTACATTACTCGCACAACATTAGGAGTCTTGACGCATTGTTTGGCCCATCAACTTATTTTGAGAAGCTTTGCTCATCATGAGTCCTTGGATAAGCGTCTAATTCTTCACATTGAGCTCCAAATCCATTGACTCTCCAATATTCAGGCTTTGACTCAATGTCATAAATACTTGTGAGCTTGCGTGGATTATTGATCATGTTGATGTAATTACATCTATTATACATTTGACAACCTTTTTTGAATTTTAGGACTGAACAGGACAAGATAAAGAGTGGCTGAGATTTGAACTTGATAAATCAATGGTTGGGATTGGAATTTTTGAAAATTTTAGTGGGAAAAATAAATTTTGGGAGGAAAAGTGTCTTGGGAACCAAAATTTTGAATTTAAAAGTGTATTGGGAAAGATCGTGGAGATTAAATTTTGCGGGGAAAAAGTGTATTGTGAATCAAAACTTTGAATTTAAAAGTGTCTTGGGAAAGATTGTGGAGAAACATGATCCATTGAATTAAACAAAGTAAAAAAATTAGCGTAAAAAAATTTAGCGAAACAAAAAACAAGCGTAAAAAAAATTAAGTTAATACCGTCACCGAAAAAAACCTAAGATTTGTTGTTCCGAGCCGAAGGCGTCCGTGAAATTTTTTAAATTTTTTTACGCTAATTTGTTGTTTCGGGCCAAAGGCACCTGCGCCGAATTTGTTGTTCCACGCCGAATGCGCTCGCGCGTTGTTCCGCTAAATTTTTTACGCTAATTTGTTGTTCCACGTCGAAGGCCTGCGCTGAATTTGTTGTTCCGCACGGAAGGCGTCCGCGCCGAATTTGTTGTTCCGCATGGAAGGCGCCAACGCGTTGTTTTGCACCAAAGGCGTCTGCGCCGAATTTGTTGTTTCGCGTCGAATGTGCCCGCACCGAATTTGTTGTTCCACGTCGAAGGCGTCCGCGCCGTATTTGTTGTTTTGCGCCAAAGGCGCCCCGCCGAAGGTGCACGTGCCGCTAAATATTTTTACGCTAATTTGTTGTTCTTTTAAATTTTAGCTGTGGAAATAATTATTTGGGGAACAAAGATTTCGTGAGGGAATCTCAAAAGAACCGTGCCCGCAGGCACGTGTTTTAACTAGTATACTCACAAATCATCATTAGCAATACTTAATTGTTTGCATATCATCAAAACATATCCAGTGATGATGCAATAACCAACATTCGTATCACGTCACAACCCCAAAAATCCGAAAAAAAAACACTCGTAAAAAAACCCAAAACCCCATCCTGATTAAAAAAACTCCCAAGACAGTACTCACGGTCACACTCACTCTTCCCCTCTGGTTTTGCACCGAGCGAGGTGTCCGGGCTGTTTTGGGTGCGGTGAACTTTGATCAAGGATTGTTTCTAGTCTCTTTTACATTGAGCCATCACCTTTGGGCTATTTACTATCAAACCAGAACCTTTGGGCCCATCTACTGCACCGTAAAAATGAGCAATTATAAAGGGCATTCTCGAAACATCTTATCTCGCTAGAGTCATTCCCTTCCTCTCTCCCTGTCTCGCTCCCCTCTTCTTTCTGTTTTTTTCTTCCCCAAAAATGGGCGAAACTCAGTCACTCGTTCAATTAATTCTATGAATCCCTCGGAAGATTCCATCGATCAACCTGAAGTTGCCCTAAAATTCCTAGGGATTTGATCGTTCTCTCGCATCGTCCCAATTTCGATTCTCGCTGAGATCTCGAGTTTAATATCCAGTTAGGGTTTTCTTGGACTCAACCGGTGAGCCATTTACATTCCCTATTTCTCATTTTGAGTTTGCGTCTCTCGTGAAATTTGTAATCTTTCTGATTTTTCTGCCACTGGATTCGTGAACTGGTTTAGGGTTCTGAGCGAAATTATAGTTTTTAATGGTTGGTTTCAGAAATTCTCAGCTGTTTAGGGTTTTTCTTTCACTTCTATCTCCTACAATGTGTGAATTTGAACTAAAGCGGTGATTTTTGGTATTATTTACTTGTTTGCCACTTGGTACTAAGTTCCATGAAATGTGAACACTCTGCAGGTCGCTGTTGTTACGTGCTTGGAGATTTGTTGAGTTGTTATCTTACTGTTGACATTTTGATTTTTGAGGGATATTTAGTTTGAATGAAAGGGTAGGGGGCAAGTTTAGCTTTCTTATAGACATCTCATGGCTGACCATCAGTTTTCCATTGGACTGCAAGATAATAATGTACTTGTTGTCCACGATCATAATTTACTTGATGCTCAAGATCATAATTTACTTGTTGCTCAAGAGGCGGGTCAGGATCAAAGTCTCGTTACTACGGATTATACTTTAGTTATTGGCCAAGAATTCCCTGATGTCGAAACATGCCGGAGGACGCTGAAAGATATAGCGATTGCCCTCCATTTTGATCTCCGGATAGTGAAATCTGACAGAAGTCGGTTCATTGCTAAGTGCTCGAAAGAAGGGTGCCCTTGGCGGGTCCACGTGGCAAAGTGCCCTGGTGTCTCTACTTTCACGATAAGGACTTTGCACGGCGAGCACACTTGTGAGGGGGTACTGAACTCCCACCATCAACAAGCTACAGTTGGTTGGGTTGCGAGGTCTGTTGAGGCCCGGGTGAGAGATAATCCACAGTACAAGCCAAAGGAGATTCTGCAGGATATCAAAGAACAACATGGGGTTGCTGTGTCTTACATGCAAGCCTGGCGTGGAAAAGAGCGGAGCATGGCTGCAGTCCATGGTACTTTTGAGGAAGGATACCGCTCTCTTCCTGCATACTGTGAGCAGATCAAGAGAACTAACCCGGGAAGCATAGCGGTAGTTTACACCACTGGTCAAGAGAATTGCTTCCACCGGCTTTTCATATCATACCGGACTTCAATTTATGGATTCCTTAATGCTTGCAGGCCACTTTTAGAGATTGATAAGGCAGATCTTAAAGGGAAATATCTTGGAACTTTGCTCTGTGCTTCCGCTGTTGATGCTGATGATGCAATCTTTCCATTAGCTTTTGCTGTTGTGGATGCTGAGAGTGATGATAACTGGATGTGGTTTCTGTCGGAATTAAGGAAGCTTCTTGGAGTGAATACAGACAAGATGCCTGTATTGACGATATTGTCAGCGAGGCAGAAGGGGATTGCAGCAGCTGTTGAGACCCATTTCCCCAGTGCTTTTCATGGATTATGCCTTCGGTATGTCAGTGATAGCTTTCGTGATGAGTTCAAGAATACAAAACTGCTCAATCTTTTCTGGAATGCTGTATACGCGCTGACTCCAGCCGAGTTTGATGCAAAGGTAGCTGAAATGATGGAAGTCCAAGATGTCATGCATTGGCTTCATGTCTTCCCTCCTAGCCTTTGGGCTGTTTCTTACTTTGAGGGTATACGATATGGTCATTTTACTCTGAGCATTACAGAAGTACTGTACAATTGGGCCCTTGAAGGACATGAACTTCCAGTAGTGCAGATGATGGAACACATCAGGGAGCAATTAACAGTCTGGTTTCAGGACCGTCACAGCATAGGCATGTCGTTGGATTCTGTCCTTGTGCCCTCTGCTGAGAAGGTTGTGTCAGAAGCTATATCTGATTCTCGATGTTACCAGGTCCTCCGTGCAAATAAAGTTGAGTTTGAAATTGTTTCATCAGAGAGGACAAATATTGTAGATATACAAACTCGGTGCTGCTCATGTCGTCGATGGCAAATCTATGGTATACCATGTGCACATGCAGCGGCGGCTCTTCTCTCATGTGGCGAAGATGTTCGTCTCTATGCTCAAGAGTGTTTTAGCATCCGGAAGTACTGCGAGGCTTATTCACAGATAATACAGCCCATTCCAGATAGAAGCATGTGGAAGGAGCTTACTGAGGGAACAGAAGGGGGTGGGAAAACAGATATCATTATACGCCCACCTAAGACCCGGAGGCCACCTGGTCGACCCAAAAAGAAGGATCTGCGGTTAGAAAGTTTGAAGCGTCCAAAGAGGGTTGTCCAATGTGGTCGTTGTCACTTGTTAGGACATTCTCAAAAGAAATGCCCAGTGCCAATCTGAACATTCAGTGTTCCTTTTGATCTTGTTGCTGTTCTTATAATTTGCAATTGCAGTAGAAGTAGCAGAGTGTTTCATCGTGGAAGCCTTTTTACACCCTTCCGATCATCATACATCTTCTTTTAATTGCATATAGCAAAACTGTGTTTTCACTGAAGCAAAGCCATGGGTGTTCGTGCTCCTGTGCACTGCCCAAGGGTTTGCTTCCTTGTTTTTTATGCTGTTCCTTGCAGTGCGGGCGAGCCAAGAACAATGATGGAGATGCAAGTGCGATTGGTGATCAGAAATACCTTTTTGTTCTGCGGCTTCAGCCCACGAACCGGTAAGTTGAAAGTGCCCGTTACGTTCCAATCTGGTTGGACTTAAATCTTATCTATTCTTATGCCTATTGCTGTGTAGTGTCGAAGCATATCATTCTCATTAAAAGCTGAATTTATTAACTTTCCTTCTTTCCGGATCAAGAATTTCTGTGCGTAAGAAGAGCCATTTAGACAAACCTGGGCCAAAATATACTTACTATCCTGTATTCTTATGCTCCTACTGTATCAGTCTGCCCTTTATTCATCAGTCCTTTTCGTTGATTAAAGACACAATATAGAGGAGTCGCCTTTCTGAAGTACTTTCTTCTCATTTTCTGAATTAAATTTGGATGATTAATGCTCTCTCTCTTTACTCCATAGATTAAAATCTGAGATACTAGGTAGCATGAACACTTCGAACATGAAGGAATGCCCTGTTAGTGATGCAACCTAGGGCTTATTTGTGGGAAAATAGGGATGACCGTATGTGATGACCGTATCAGTTAGACACACACACACACTGGAAATGGTACTTATATTTAGTGTACTTTTAAATTTGATGTTTGTTTGTATGTCCTGCAATGTCCAAGTGTCCATGTAGCAAACTAAGCTTTAAATGATTGTGTGTTGTTACTTGTCGGTTGATGTATTTTAAAGATCATACAATTTTGAAGTTATTTTTCCCTGAACTTTTATTTATGGAATATTGCCCAACTTTTAAATTGGGGTGGCAGCACCTTGTTCGATAAGCTCTGCGCCCTATTCTATCCACATGAGATGGAGTGCAAAATTTTACTCTTGCTACCCAACCATATGTGTTGCATGGACATGTAATGTCATGCCAAAATCATTTGAACTTTATGATACGTTAAGAACCCAACTTGCTGTGCGGAATAAATAGTGTGATGATTCCCTATGATTCCCCCACCTCCACAGCTAATCAAAAAAACCCCACTCCGACGTCTTCCAACAAAAAAACGAAATGGTTAAAAGTGTCCATCCCTACTTTTTATTTGAATGTAGATTCTTTTCAAGATTCCAAAGCCGCCCGCTCCCCTATATTTTTTAGTGTTTAGAATACAAAGTATTTTCATATCCTCAAATTTCCTCCCATGTTCTGTTCACTTTTGGATAAGAACTGTTCACTTTTACACCTTTTCGTCTCACAATTCTAGGATGAATATGAAGAAGAATTCTATCTGTTTTTATAGTAAATGTCTACCCTATAATAAAGAGTGATTTTTTGCCGGTAATCCTGGGAAACTTTTATCCAGTTTTGGAAAGAAACTGTTCACTTTTGTGATAAATTTCTAGGCTGAATTTGAAGAGAATTCTATCTACTGTTTCATATTACCTTTTAATTGAGAGCAGCTTTTCAGTGCAATTCTTGAAAAATTCTGTCCACTTTTGCAAGTAAACTATCCATCTTTCTGCCTGGCATTTTCAGGCTTAATTTAAGATAATAATGTCCCCCTTTTCATGGTAAATGCCCATATTTGGTAAATGTTCATATTTTTCATCGAGGGTGTTTTGGGCAATTCTTCAAAATGTCTGTCCATTTTGGAAAGAAACTGTTGTCCTTTTTGTCCACTCTTGATAAATTCTTGAATGGTAGATAGTTTCATATATAAAAAATAGATAATTTCATATGAAAGGTGGGTAGTTTTATATAAAAGGTGGACAGTCTCATGCAAAATCAGACAATTTCGTAATGAAAGTCAGACAGTTTCAAATATGAAATTTAGATTATTTTGTATGTGGTTGGACAGTTTCATATGAAAATTGGACAAATACATATCAATTGTAGATAGTTTTGTATTTATATAAAATGTTCAAAATTCAAACACTAAAATCCTAAAAAAGGTTCATACGTTTAAAATCCTTAATGAAAGGTTCAAACCTACATCCTCTTTTCCCCCTGAATTAGATTATTATACACAGTATCATTTCTACTAATAGCACGATGTATTTAACAAAAAAATGATTAAAATGTTGAGTATTTCTCAATAAAAAACAATGGATCTGAGAATTAAACAGAAGATTATCAATAGATCTTTAAACTTTGAAATGGTAATTAAGCCAACAAAAAAGATGCGCCAAAAAATTGTCGTGGCTGAAAAAAGTAGACAATTTCAAATTTTATGGATTTTTTTTGGAGTAAATCAAACTAGGGCATACGAAGGACGAGGACAGAAAATAAGTAACTGGGCACTGAAAATGTGGGATTTTTAAAATATTAAGGACATCAACTAGCTCAAGTTCTAATGACCCAAGTTTTTTTTTTTTGGGGGGGGGGGGATCTGAAGATGATTTTTTTTGGGTTAGCCTTTTCATTTGATGACAGGATGGAGAGATCTGAAGATGGAGGGGGGAGGCCAAGAGGGTTATTTTTTGGGTTTGTTTTTTATTTGAGGATGGTGGAGAAATAGATTTGAAATGGAGAAAGATGATGGAGGAGAAAGAGATCCGATGAGAAGAAAAGGAGGGCAGGGAGAGAGAAATTCTGTAAGTGTGATCTGCTCGGTTGGGGCGTGGGGCATGGCCTTATAGCTGAAACCTGATCCATGGGGTTTTACACCCTTTGAAAAAAGTCCAGTGGTTTTGTCATTGAAATAGAAATTTATGGGGTGGACGCTCTCCACACACACACACACCCACACCCACACCCACACCCCCCCCCAAACTAAAAAAAAAACATGTCACCTCAACCATCGACAGAGAGGATTCCAGAACCCCGAAAAACAGTAACGCCGTTGAATTATCTTTTCCACTAATAACAGAAGCACATTGTCTATTATGTGAAACTAAACTGATTATCTGGACGATGTGCTAGAACGATTTGGTCTAGATGGGTATTAGGGCTTAAAGTTCCTGGGGCGTGACATGACAGAATCCTTTGGAATGCATATGATTTCCCATGGATCGAACTCCATGCGATTTATCCAAAGTATTAATTTGTTTGCGCTGTCAATAGGAAGATTGACATCCTTTTTAACATATGAACATACGGTAAATTTAGATATATATCCTATGTTATTCGATGAGAAGATAACCAAGCACAACACAAAGAAGGCTTTCATTTGTTAATTGGTGGAATCTGAAGACTTATGTATTAAAATATTGAACATATGATAGCACAAGGACGACATCGGTATATCCTATGAGGATGCAATGGGATGACTATAGATCGTGTGTAGGCCAAAAGCCCACCAAAAGCCCCGAACATATGAGCATTATTTATTAAATTTTAAACGAAACAAGCTAACAATTGAATCATTAACTTATAAGATTCTAATTTGAGTGATTAACCCCAAGAAGGAACTCTGAAAGTCCAAATAAATACCGTAACTGAAACAATCTTTAATACCCTACACATGGTTGAGAGGTCTTCACACCATGTTAAAAAAGGCAATGATATTTCCTTATGTTTCTTGTCGCCAAGGTTCTCTCTCTCTCTCTCTCTCTCTCTCTCTCTCTCTCTCTCTCTCTCTCTGTGTGTGTGTGTGTGTGTGTGTGTGTGTGTGTGTGTGTAAAATAGAGAATTCTGCCACTGTGTGTGTGTGTGTGTGTAAAATAGAGTATTCTGCCAATACACCATCTAACTTTCACACACTTGAACAAATAAAAACTCTAAAAACCAAAACTGGTTCCTAAATATTTCATATATAAAATTTTTGTCATCAAATTAGCTTAAGTAATGTGATTGCACTCTCCACGTTAGGTGCTTCCCATTTTTTTCCCGCATCTCAACTCCCTAATCTCTATGTAATCTCTCTTTTCCCTTTCCTCTTGAAAAACCTAGCCCTTAATCTTGTCGGGTATTCTTGTTTGGGAGGAGGGGAAGGGGATGAGAATAAGAAGAGGAGAAGAGAAATTGAGTTAGTTGATTTTTGGATTCTTTCCCCTTAAGGTTTTTGGTTTTCTTGTTAAGAGATCTTAATTTGAGAGAGAGGTAGAAGATGCGAGGCATTTCAGTCATTTAAAAAATATGGTTCTATTTACCAGAAAATCTGGGAATATCTCTTTTTAATTAATGAAGAAGGGTATTTTAAAATGATGTAACCTAATTTGAGGGGTAAATTTCTAATTATGAAGCTGTGTGCTATAAATTTAAACATGAGAGATTTGGAGAGAGAGAGAGAGTATATATATATATATATATATATATATATAGGTTGACTAGGATCCATTCGGATGGATCAAACATGCGGATCCATCCAAGTGGAATTTAAAGCTAGACAATGTAAATAGAAAATCCGACCGTTGGATGTCTTCTAACATGTCTAAACTAGCTCCAAACAAAATTTCAACTAATTTGGACATCTTTTGCCCATGCATCAAGTGGTTGGAAAATTAGCCGATTTTATAACTATTCAAAAACATCGATTTTGCAACCACTTGATGCATGGGCAAAACATGTCCAAATTAGTTGAAATTTTGTTTGGAGCTAGTTTAGACATGTTAGAAGACATCCAACGGTCGGATTTTCTATTTACATTGTCTAGCTTTAAGTTCCACTTGGATGTATCCGCATGTTTGATCCATCCGAATGGATCCTAGTCAACCTATATATATATATATATATATATATATATATATATATATATATATATATATATATATATATATATATATATATATATTGTAAGGGACCCTGCGGGGCTACACACACACTAGAGAGGGGTGAATAGTGTATATATATATATATATATATATATATATTGTAAGGGACCCTGCGGGGCTACACACACACTAGAGAGGGGTGAATAGTGTAATGGAGGGGTGAATAGTGTAATGGCAAGTAAAATGCTTAATTAAAAGTTACTAAAATTAAAGCATAATAAGCAACGGAAATTAAAGAGTATGCTCTACAACAACAATCGCAAACACAAGGATTTTACCATGGTTTCCCAGAATTTGGGTACGTCCAGCCACACCAATATTCACTATATTTTCCCCACAGAGAAATGAATACAATCTCACACAGAGGATTTTGTCCTACACAAAAACCAAACCAACCCTACACAAGGGTCTAACTCTCACACAGAGAATTCTAACTCCCGCACAGAGAATAACTCCCACACAGAGAATTAGGGTTAGTCCTACACTAGGACACCAGACTCCCATATTGAGAGTGACCAACTCCCACAAAGAGAGTATCTAATTTCCACAAAGAGAATTAGAGTTTCAAAGAAACAAAACGAAACATCACTTACCTATGCCTTGATGTGATCTTACCAATGTGATGAAGAAGGCATGCAAGTAAAACTCAAGTGAGGCTTTGATTGCACTTGATGATCTTTCTCTCTTATAGGAATGAATCCCAACACTTCTCACTTGAGTGTATGAAATGAAGAGAAGAAAGATGATCTCCAAGAAAGGAATGAGAATTAGATCCCTTAGAGAATCTCCCTGTAAGCTAGCTTCAATGCATGAAGAGGAATGTGCTTATGAGAGGGAAATGGGAGAGATTAGGAGTGGCTATTGATTCTCAAAGATATTCAATATTAACCAAAGGTTCTAAATGAACTAAGCCATCTCCTATATATAGGAAGCCAAAAGAGCCCATAAAACCAGCCAAAAACCAAAGGGAAGAAATATGCAACGACTAGATTTTGGCAGTTTTGGACACATACAGTTGACTGATGAACAAGTGATAGTCGACTGTTCAACGACTATCACTACAAGTTGCGCACAGACGACTGTTGAGCAATTCACAGGCGACTGTAGAAACACAGGCGATTGTAGAAACACAGACGACTGTAAATTGAACATCAGTCGACTGAGGCGAAAAGCTCAAGTAGAGTCTATAAAAAATGTTGATTTGAGCAGTGTACTACAGTCGACTGTAGAAGGCTTGACAGTCGACTGGAATCACTCAGTCGACTGCAAAATCTTCATCAGGCGACTGTTGGAGAGCCAGAGACTCCAATTGAGTCTTTGTGCAAGATGAACCTATTGGGTTGGATTATATGATAATCCTGAGGCTCACTAAGATGGTTAAATGCATATGCATGAATGAGTAGACTATCTATCAAGGCATTACAATAATCCTAGACTCAAAAAACAGAAATGCAAGTAATAGAAATTACATGGATTACATATTGCATCTGCTAGAGTTTAAGTATTCAAGCTCATGATATCTTGATGCTTCCAATCATCTCCAAGCTTTGGCACCCCTTGATGGGCTTCCTTTCATCAAGCTCCAAGCTTTGGCTTCATTAGATGATCTTCATGACTTCATCCAAGCTTGAGCACTCCATCACTCTTGGAGGTTTTTAAGATAGCCCTTGTAATATCCTCCAAGCATTATGCTTTGTCTCATCAACATATAATCATTAAGATAAACTAAGACTAAAACATAAGATTGATTAGCATACTAACATAATGTATTGATCATCATCAAAACAATGTTAGTCTTGAACCCAAGAACTAACATATATATCTAAAATGCCCTATTAAAAAATATGCACAACCCGTACTCCTGGTCCGCCCCTAAGAAACATCGACATTTCAAAACACGCACACACAGTCTTGTATTCATGTATGACAAGTGGCGAATACTAAAACTTGCACCACATGTCAGAGGTTCGATGGCCATATTGGCTTAAAAAATTAACAGAAAGTTTCTAGTATCACACGCACCATGGACACAATCAGTCTTGACCATGTCAGGTTTTGCCTAGGAAATCAGTTTCAAGCATTTGGAACATCATGTTAGGTGATGGTCTTCTCCTTAACGTTAAGTACTAAGTGATTCACTTATTGATATGTGTTTGGGCCCTTAAACATTGTTCCCTCTTCACATGTTCCATGCTATATTCAAATCATTCTTTCATTTATTTGTCAATCTATTATACATGTTATATTAACCTGGTATGATGGAATCATAATTCATTTTAGTCTCTATCCATGGTATTTTGAATCTTTATGGTCCTGGAGGCAGTCACAAGCTTTTTTCATAAACTTATATATACTCTGAACTGTGAATTTTCATAAACTTCAAATAAAAGGGGTTTTATGGTGGCCAAATGGTGATTTGTGATTGGTGTTAGTGACAGGAGAAGGTGGCACATGTCACTTCACCCCCAAGCGACGCCCCTGGTGCTGCTGTATTAGTGTGTGGCTGTCTTAGCCCTGGTCCCAGCTTCTCTCTTGCTTTTGATGCAGAGCATGACCCAAAATTCAACCTGGGAGGTTGGAGAAGGTTTATTGGTTCAGTTTTATCCATGTTAAACCTTGAAACCTTATTCATTTAGGATGTATTTGTCTTGTATATACGTAGACCAATAAAAAGGTAGCATTGTTCAGATGAACCTAGCCAACTTGTCTCGCTAGCCGTATCTTTGTGAATACAATTGTTAGAGGCTCCGAAAATTTCTTGCCCTTTCGGTATGATCTCCTAGACATTAGTTTGGACTAGAAAGGAGCCTATCTATGAATGTGTTGAGGTTGTCCTATGAGCTCTGTGATTGGCTTTATAGCAACATCTGTTTGTTGCTGAGATCCTAGCATATCACATGTGGTGGCACAAAGCAAATCCTAGAGAGGCTACCTAGCCGGTGGCATTTTTGTGAATGTTGGGGGTTTTTAGGGGTTATTTGTAATTGTGGACAGATGCCCTATATAGGTAGTTGGGGGTGGAGTTATTGTCTCCATGTTAAAAGTCAAGAGAGTACACATTAGATCTATACTAGAACCCTAGATACGTTAGAGTTAAGCTTTGTCTCTTAGATCTAAAGCTTGGTGAGTTGGTTTTTTCTCGAAAGAAACACATATATTGTATTTCTCATTTTCATATATAAATATCGGGTTTTTCTTTTTCTCAAATCCTAGAATTCCTAACAAATTGGTATCAGAGCAAGATCTGCATGCCCACCACAAGAAAGATTGATGCTTTGGAGAAGTTCACTCTCGAGATCGAACGGCTCAAGAGATCTAGCTATGAAGGAGAGGATCTCAAATTATGCAAAGATGTATATGGAAATCATGATTTAAAAAATGGTGGAGATGAATGGAAGACCTAGATCTAAGAAGAAATGCTCATCAAACTCAGATCTAAGGGAAGAGAAGACGAAGACCACAACAAAGATCGGAGGAGAAAGGATCAAGCTTTGGACAAAGGCAAGGGAAATGTGATGATTTTTGAAGGAGATCCACTGCAAGGAGGCAACATCGACTTTCATGCGGAGGAGTGCATCGCGAGCCCCAAGCGAATTCCTGGGTGCATCGCGAGCCCGCAGAGCCCTTGCAGGGGAGTCGCAGATTTCCTACGCAGTCACGTGGGCCTCGCGAGCCCCTGACGCAGCTGCTGGGGTCCTTGGGCCCCCGATCTGGCATTCCAATGGGCTGATGGTCTCTGGTGACCTTCACATGGATGACAACCCTTCTTCGGTGCCCAACAACCCCACGACACGTACGTGGAAGTTTTTGGAGTTTGACGCCAAGAACGGTGAGCCAACGACCAATTTTGGGGTTATGGAGGGCGTGATGGTGACCCTTAGGGCTTGTTAAGGGAAGGCAGATGTCTAGATTTAAGGGATGGAAGCTGGGAGTACAACGGTGAACTAGGAGGCCTATGGAAAGATGGAGGAATTTCGAAGTATGCTGATCAACAATTCCACTTTGGGCAGCTAAGGGGAATAGCGGGACAAATGTGTTTTGGACTTAAGAGCAGGTTTTGAAAGCTGAAGATACCGGTCTTCTAGGGGGAGGACCCATATGGGTGGATCTACTGCGCTGAGAGATTTTGAGGTGAACCATATGACGAAGTGGGATAAGCTGCATGCGGGTGTTTACGTAGAAGGGAAGACGACGTACTGGTTTCAATAGAGCCAACATTGGCTGCCTGTGAAATTGTGGGAGGAGTTTAAGGACTGCCTACTGGATCGATATAGAGACACATATGGAGGGGATTTGCACGAGCAGCGTCTTGGTCTTCGACAGGATGACATAGTTAGGGATTTCATGGAGAGGTTCGAGGCACTCTCTGGTCGCGTGAGGATGATACCATAGGCAACATTGATGGGGAGCTTCAGGAAGAGGTTCAAGCCCGACATCCGAGCTGAGCTGCACCTACAGAGATCGAGGAGGTTGTTGGAGATGATGGAGCTTGCTCAAATGGTGGAGGATAGACTCGCGGCGGAGCGATGGGACAATGGAGCTTGGGACAGATCCACCTTCCGTAGCCAAGCATCTTCAAGAGGGCAGAAGGCCCCTGAAGGGGGAGTCCAGACGTTATGGATGGTAATGGGCATTCCCCAAGCCCGATTGGTCTTCCAATTGGGCATGCCATATTGACATCTCTATCATAGAACTAATAAAGGATTAGCAGGGATATCACTGTGGCATGCCCAATTGGAAGCCCAATCGGGCTTTGGGCATGCCTATTACCATCCCTACCAGACGTGGGGATCCCAGTTGGGTAAGGAGAGGAGCGACGGTGCACAGCCCAGTGGGTAGTTTAGACGTATGATGGAGATAGAGATCCAGAACAAGAAGACATCGGCTGTGTTTCTGGTGCGACGAGAAATCTACCCCAGGATATCGATGTCGAGACCGTACCCTCCAAATACTACTAGTGGAAGATGAGGAGGATGAAGTTATGTAGGTGAAAGAAGAGAGGGAAGGTGAGCCAGAGCACTCACACTTAGACGTCGCAGAGGTATCACTCAACTTAGTGGTGGCGTTCACGCCGAACCACACCATGAAGTTGACAGTAAGGATTTCTGAGCAGGTCACTGTGTTGATTGATAGTGTGGCTACTCAACTTCATATCCAACTAGGTGGTGAAGCGGCAAGAGTTGCAGTTGGTGGATAACTGGGGCTTCGGAGTGATGATAGGGACATGGCAGGTGGAGCGGAGTAGAGGGGTATGTCATGGCTTGATTTTGACTCTCCCGTGGATACAAATCGTGGATGATTCTGTTACTTGACATGGGTAATACAGATGTCTTTTTAGCAAGGTTGTAAAAAACGCTAGGCGCTAGGCGTTCGGATTGCTAGCGCCTAGCGCCCAGAGCATTAATCGGGGATTTATTTATTTTTATATAATATATTTATGTTTATATAAATATATAAATATATATATATATTATTTAAAATACATCAAATATTTAATACATATAAATCAAATCCAGTTTACCTACTTTAGAGTATTTGTGTGCAACAAAATAAAATTTAAAAGATACTCTTGTGCAATTAAGCCATTTACCAAAAACGCAGACACCACCCAAGAACCGCCTAGAGCGCCTAGACACCGTCCAGAACGCTTAGGCGGCCGATTAATCCCAAAAACGCCCAGATTGACCGCCCAGGCCATACTCAGGGCGTTTACGAGAATCAACTGGAAGTTACTGAGGATGGAGTTCCAAGAGGAAGGGTGTGATGACACTTCAGGGAGATCTCAGCTTGTGCTGAATCAGTGTTTCCTTGAAGATCATGGCTAGGGCAATCCAGATTGAAGGTAGATGATTCTTGGTGGAGCTACATGGGTTGACAGACGAATGCCGACCTAGGATATGACATCCCTCTGAGGTGCAGTGGATCTTGGTTCAGTTTGAGTGGCTGTTTCAGACACCTCGTGGGGTCCCTTCTCCACTGGATCACGAGCACGTAAAGTACTACGTGAGTGCGTCTCGCCAATCAGTGTGAGACCATACCACTATCCCATGTACAGAAATGGAGATCGAGAAGATGTTGGCGGAGATGATCCAGGTGGGAATGATACAACCTAGCGTGAACACCTCGAGCACGGTCCTACTGGTAAATAAGAATGATAGGAGTTGGAGTTTTTGTGTCGATTACCGGACCTTGAACAAGGAGACAGTGTCGGACTAGTTTCCCATTTACGTGATCGACAAGCTCCTGGATGAACTACATGGAGCAACTATCTTCTCGAAGATTGACTTGAAATCCGGGTATTACCAGATCCGGATGAGAGATTAGAATATGGCAAGGACTGCCTTCAGGATGCACGAAGGTCACTACGAGTTCCTAATCATGCCTTTTGGCTTGACCAATGACCTGTCACTTTTCAAGCCTGATGAATAAGGTGTTCCATCCATATTTGATGAGGTTTGTGTTAGATTTCTTTCATGATATTTTGGTGTACAGCCGGTCCATGAAGGCGCATGGGGAGCATTTGGCGACCGTGCTACAAGAGCTGTAGGATCATCAGCTTTATGCCAACAAGAAGAAGAGCATGTTCGGCCATCAGAGAGTGGAGTATCTAGGTCACGTGGTGTTTGCGGAGGGAATATCGGCGGATAGATCGAAGATAGTCGCTATGATTGATTGGTCACTTCCTACCACCCTGCAGGAGTTGCGAGGTTTTTTGGGATTGACGTGCTACTACTTGAAGTTCGTCAATGTGTATAGCATTGTCGCCTGGACACTAATGGAACAACTGAAGGAAAACTTCCTGTGGGACGAGGAAGCTACTCGAGCCTTTGAGGCCCTGAAAAGGGTCATGACGAGTGTACCAGTGTTAGCCCTTCTAGATTTTAGTCGGCCTTTTGTGGTGGAGACATACACGCCGGATTATGGGCTGGGTGCAGTTTTGATGCAGGACTGGAGGCTGGTAGCTTACTTTAGTCAGGTGCTGACAGCGAGAGCTCGGCTCAAGTCTTTTTATTAGCGCGAATTGATGGCCATAGTCATGGCATTACAGAAGTGGAGGCCCTACTTGGCCGTCGCTTCATAGTCGGCACAAATCAAAGAAGCCTTAAATATTTCTTGGAGCAGCTGATGGTGATTGAGGAGCATCAACGTTGATTGACCGAGCTGTTGGGGTATAGTTTTGAAGACCGGTGCTGGAGAACAAGGCGACGGATGCACTATCACGACGAGAGGTAGATTCATAGTTGGCTGTCCTGTCGGTACAGGTGGTTCTTGATTGGGAACCCTTGATGTGGGAGACTGTGAAGAATGAAGGCTTGGCAAAGGTTCGGTCGGTGCTGCTACATGGTTTGACAGAATATCTAGGGTACTCGTTGGAGTAACGTCTTCTGTACTAAGGTTGATTTGTCTTGCCTAGGACCTCGACACACATCCCGAGTATAATGCAGGAGTTCCATGGGAGTGCCATTGGAGGCCACTCGGGGGTCCTCAAGTAATCAACGTTTGTCCAGAGAGCTATTTTGGGAGGGGATGATGAAGGATGTCGCAGAGATGGTGGCAAAGTGTCGCATTCGCCAATGTCACAAGTACATGACGATGGCCCTTGGTGGATTGTTACAGCCCATATCCTTTCCAGATCGGGTCTGGGAGGTGGTGACGCTGGATTTTCTTGATGGTTTGTTGAGATCCGATGGATTTTCAGTCATCTTGGTGGTGGTGGATCAACTAAGCAAGTACGCCAACTTTGTGGCACTCCGTCATCTTTACACTGCAGTGACAATAGCAACAACATTTATACGAGAGGTGGTGAGATTGCACGGGTCCCGGAGTCCATTATATCCGAATGAGATCGAGTTTTCCTTAGCCATTGTTGGAGAAAGCTGTTCAAGATGCATGGAACAGTTTTGAAGAGTAGCATCGCCTATCATCCCCAGACTAACGGTCAGACTAAGGTCGTCAACAGGAGCATTGAGACTTATTTGCGCTTTGTTTTGTGTCTGATGCTCCGATGCAGTGGGTGAAGTGGCTAATCTATGCGGAGTATTGGTACAATGCCTCTTTCCACACGGCCGCTAAAACCACACCTTTTCGAGTCATATATGAGCGTGACCCTCTGCATCTACTTCATTACGGCCATAGTTCTATACCAGTTTCACAAGTGGACCAATATTTATAAGAGAGTGACAGAGTGCTGGAGGAGTTGAAGTGTCACCTGACGAGAGCCCATCAGATTATGAAGACTCAGGTCAATGGACACATGCGCGAGAGGTGCATTTCGCAGTAGGGGACATGGTATATTTGAAGCTGCGACCCTACCGACAGCACTCTTTAGTGCACCGGAGGAACGAGAAGCTGTCATCTCAGTACGGGCCGTATGAGGTATATGCTAAGATCGGCCAGGTTGTCTGCAAGTTGAAGTTGCCACTGGAGTCAGCTATACACCCTGTTTTCCATGTATCGCAGCTTCGCCAAGCCATAGGTGATGACACCACTTCCTCTTCGCTTTAACTGATGTTGACCGAAGACATGGAAGTGATTTTGTGAGCCATTCAGAATTATTGCGCAGCGGTTTCCTGATTTTCACCTTTAGGACAATGTGGTTTTTTTTTTTTTTTTTTGGGGGGGGGGGGGTGAGCAATGATGAAATCCTAACATATCAGATGAGGCGGCGCAAAGCAATTCCTAGAGAGGCTTACTAGCCGGGTGAATTTTTGTGAATGTCGAGTTCTAGGATAGATAATGGGCGAGATGGAAATACAAGCTTTAAATCTAAGAGACAGCTTAACTCTCACTTATCTAGGGCTCTAGGATAGATATAGTGTTTACTCTCTTGATTTTCAACATGGATACAGTAACTCCATCCCCAATTACATATTTAAGAAGATCTGTCCACAATTACAAATAACCCCCTAGAAAGCGGGGGGATGTCGAGTTTTATGAAGAACTGAGTAAGAACATGGAAAGATCCCTTAAATCTAGTGGGAGAGTTTGGCTTCCTCTCGAATTGAAGGTTGGAAGAGCGGTCCTCTCGAAAGATATCAACTATCCTTGTATTTTCTTTATTTCATAAATAAAATTATCATTTTTTACCCAAATCCATATTCTAGCCCTAAAAATCCCACCTTTCGTCCAAAATCCACTAAAAACAAGATTTTTACCATCAAAACCCCAAGAGATTCCTATCAAATTGGTATCAGAGCGTAGATCCTAATGACAATGATGAAAAGGATGAATGCTTGTGAGGAACGCCGGCTCACGAAATTGGATGGGCTGAAATTCAAAATGGAGTAAATATTGGAGTGAAGGCGTTCGTCGCCAAGAAGGAGACTACCAAGTTAGATATGAAGAAAGACGAACTTAACGACGCAAATATGTGGCGATGCCTTTGGACAACGACATGTGAAAAATCATCCCGTTTGAGGAGGAGATCCATCAACAGGGCGATTCGACTGCAGAGCTGGTCACCAATGACGACACTTATACAGATTTGGGGGAAAAGACGCCTCCTCTGAACCAAAAAGTGGGAAAAGTCATCGATATTGAGGAGGATCTGCATCCGAATGGTGAAGATCTGCACATGGAAGGTGGAACTCTCATCAAGGTCCAAGGATGTGAATGGTTCCAGATGAGAGAAGCTCAGGACGACCACGGACGGGACGCCCAGGCGGCCACCAGCCCTGGACGGGCCGCTCAACTTCTGTAGACCAGCCCTGGACGGGCCGCCCACCCTCTCTCGAGCTTTGGGTAGGCTGCCCAGGGCTAGTCAGGTCTTTGGCGGGCCGCCCAAGCCCGGCTGATCCATGGGCGGGCCGCAAAGGCTTGATGGATCCCTTAGATCTAGTTGGAGAGTTCTGTTTCCTTTCGAATTGAAGCTTGGGAGAGCCGTCCTCCTCTGGAAGAGACCAATTTTCCTTTTATTTCCTTTATTTCATCAATACAATTATTACTTTCCCTCCCGGATCCATTTTCTAGCCCTAAAAATCCAACTTTTTCCTCCAAAATCCACTAAAACAGAAACACCTTTCCTTCTTCCTTGAATGTAAATGTAATGTAGTGATTTAGTGATTTAGTGGCGATGTAAACAGTTGGCAAGAATTCTCCATACAATACTAGAGCATGCTGTAGGAAGTATGCATACATGACCTTCTAGCAAAAGGTAACAAGCAGCTTAACAGAAATGCGAAGATCATCGACTTGTGAGAAGAAGCATCTACCTCGTTTTTTTCTACTGTTGCTGGTTGAAGAGAGAACCCTAGGTGATCGACGTGAACAGTGATGGCAATATGGAAGCTTCCCTCTTGCTGAATAGGTGTTGCTGAATATGGAGGCTTCGGTAGATCGAGAAATCTTGATGCCACAGCTATAAAAAAAGCTACCAGTTGTGAAAAAACATGAGCAACAATTACACATTCAGCAACAATATGGATCAAAAAGCTCTCTTTCACATAGAGGACAGAATTTCAATACAATGGAAATAGCTGAAACGATCAGCGCGAGGATAAATCTTATTTTTCCCCCACCCTGGTAGCAAAGGCAAAATCTGCTCAAGTTTATAGTTGACAACCGCTTTCATCAGTAGGAAGTGGTTGAAGATATCGAACCGGCAATTTTTTGCATCCTCGGTTCAATCTTTTGCCTCTTCCGCTTTCATTTTCTTCTCCCACCTGCGTTTCTGATGAGAAGGGGGAAGATGGTTATGCTCAGCACATAGGATGGAGAAAAGAAGCAATCAAAGTCCATTGCAGTAACAGAAAAATAAGATGAACAGTTTCCTTTATTTTGAACTTCGTAGTTAGAGAATAAAACAGAACTGTATGTAGGTTTTGGCACTAATATTCACTAATTCACATTTCAACCGGTTGTGGTAATTAAATATATAGATGGGCGGAGATCACCATCACCTATGGAGCATGGGCACGGACACATGACACATATATGACAGACATAACATGGATGCGACAATACTACAAACTCTAAAAAATGATTACAACCACGTGTATGCATATCTATATTACAAATGGGGCGTTTGTCCTAGTCACAAGTTGACCGGGGCAAACGATTAGCCGTGGGTGCGCCACTTCATCTCGGTGGGGGCCCCGCGGGAGGGGTGGGGGGGGTAGTGTTTTGGGTTTGGGCTTGGGGTTTTGGGGTGTGTTTTGCGTTTTAGTCCATGCTTTTCCTCCTTTTCGCCCCCTCTTTTTATTTCTTTATCCTCTTTCCGATTCCTTTCTCCTCCGCCTCTCTTTCTTTCATCCCTTCCCCTCCTCCCTTTCCTTCATCCTCTTCACCCTCTCCACTCCTTGTCCATCTCCCTCCCTAATTCATCTGTTCACTTCACCAGGGCCCAACCATGCTGCTCTATCTCCTCTCCTCTTCTATTTCCTCCTCAAATCATTCAACGACAGCTTCTTTGCCCCTATTTTCACCGAAGTTGCGTGTCGACAAGTGAATCGGAGTCAAGTGCAGTGAGAGAGATACAACGACAGAGACGATAATAGGCATCAGTGATGGCAAGATGCAAGAAAAAATAGAGGGTTTGAAAGGGATTGAGGTTGATGAGCTTCGTTAGGAGGAGTTGATAGATGTGAATAGGATGAGGAAGCAAAGAGAGCAAGCTACGACAGTGCAATGGATGATGTCGGAGACCGAAATGAGGATTGACTCTTGGATGTAAAGGGGAAATTGCTGCCATTGGAACGAGAATGAACAGATCTCCATGGCCACAGACAATTGGGAATGCTTATGGTTAGAAAAAGTCTAGTTAACAAATAAATATTAATCATCTAAAGGATTCAATTTTAGCAGAATGATTTATAAAATAACAATTTGTCAAACAAGGAAATAGCATGTCTCATATAGCGCACACATTTGTAAGCTAAACCACAATGCACATAGTATCCATGTGTGTCGCATCTGGGCTGTCAGATACAATGATTTTAACTTGGAAGAAGCATCCTACATATCTTAGATTTAAGTATTGACATTTAACTACATTAAAATAGATATTTAATTTAGATAATAACAATTAATATTTTAAATAAATATATAAAATAATTTGCATAGCTAATTTTTTTTTTTAAAACTTGGAATAGAAGGGGAATAGTCATTGTCTAGAAAGAAATATTTTTTTGTGTTTTACAGGCGAGTGGCCTAGTAATTAAAGAAGGGGCATTTTCATCTTTTGTATATTCATCGTTAACTTCGTGTGGTAGTTATTTGAAATCAGTAAATGTAATGGCAGTTTACTCTTTTTGTAAGTATGTGGTAGTTTTTTCAATCTGATGAAAGCATACAGGAATATTCTGAAATTCATGTTTAAGCTTGTTGACAATTTAGGGATGAGAATGGGCATGCCCAAAGCCCAATTGGGCTTCCAATTTTGCATGCCACATTCTCATCTCTACAAATCCTTCATTAAGGAGTATGAAAGGAAGATGGTTCCTTAATGAAGGATTTGTAAAGATGGGAATGCACCCAATTGGACTTTGGGCATGCTCATTCTCGTCCCTAGTTGACATAGTACCCGCTTAATTAAATCTTTTTTTCCTTAAGATACATATGGTTCTGAAGTGTCCAACACACAACCTTTGGATCTTTATATAAAGGTGACCCAGCTTAGATACACACGTTTTTTTTGTTTTTAAAATTAGACCCAGCTTCGGAGTTCCGGTACACCAGGCAAGGGTCCGTCAATAGTCTGTGTTTGAAACGTGTCCGACTCAGACATTGCACCCATTTTGAACTCTTGTGCTTCATAGACCACCACAAGTGAAATGTCAGAAGTCTAGCCTGTAGTTTTACCGTTCTTGCATTCTTGTGTAGTATGCTGGAAGATCACAATCTAAAGTTTTAAAACAGAATCCTCTTTGTTGCAAAGGTTCAACCAGTCTATAGCTCAAGTTTTGATGCTGAGTTACTTTGAAAACATTGAACCAAACCCCTATAACCCATTTAAAACTTAAACATGATTGAAATACATTTACATCACATTGAAATCAAGTTTCGTATGGCAAATCATCAATCATTTAAAGCAGATAGTGACCATCATGGTAGTCTGGTAAAGTAACTGCTCTGATGGTTAATCGATGATATGGACAATCAAGGTTCTAATCAGGCCTCTATATCCTACATATTTCTAGCTAATAATAAATCCTCTGGAATTCCTAGGTTATAAAGAACACAAATAAGAAACTTCCCTGGTCTGGAAATCCCTCGTTGTAAAGAACACACAAGCTTTTTCCCATATTTAATTAGGTAACAGCATGAGGAGAAAAGTAACTAAGCCATTAATGATGGGTGGACGGGGATAAAATCGGTAAGTTACAAGAACTAAAAGGTATATATGATAATAATCACCTGAAAAGTATATACTGATAACTGAGAACTAAAGGATGTGACAGAAAAACCAAAATAAGTGTAATCAACATGCTGGATCAATGGCTTAGAAAGAAAGTGCTGGGCAGCGACATTGTCAAAAGCTTAAAGAATGCATCAATTTGGAATGTTAAGCAACTTTTGTACAACAAGAAGATGCCACGGTTTAGGGGGGAAAGCAATATAATCATAATATTTTTAAGTTAGTTCGCTAGAAGAGACAACCCCCTTGATTGAAAGGTGATATCATGTTCATACCTAGAAAAATAATACAAATAAAACAGAAAATATAAATGATGCAAAATGCATGTTTTAAGTGTAGTATGAAGAAAAAGAAAGAAGAAATTAACAAAAGACAAAGAAAGTGTAAATGAACATACAGAAAGTACCACTATAGGATTTTTGAATTGGTTGCGGGTGGCCAAGGGTTTTGAATGATGCTGGCAGACTCAAGATGGTGAAAGAAAGAGGTGCAATTCAGAAGAAAAAATGGGGGGAAATAGAGATGGGATATATAAATCAGTTTGAACTGTCATACCAAAACATGGTTTAGTACACGAAACCAGATAGCACAAGGCGATGTATATGCGGACATGCAGCTGCTTATGCAGTTAAATTGGTCTATGCATAAGCCACCCATTTATAACCTAATGCCATTGACAACACACCAGGCCACCATCCACAAATTATTTTTTAAAAAAAGAAAAAACTTTTTCTCATTGCTTCTTCAAATTTGACCCTCTTGTCCTCTAATGTTTCTAACATTCCTCTTTACGATCACACGTCTCTTGCCCAATGTTAATAGATTTGGATTACTCTTATTAACATGTTATTTATGTTGCCCAATTTGCTTTATATTACTTTATCATTGCTAGAAGATAATGGCTATTTATTAAATTCTTGTTTTGCTCTTAAGATCTTACTTAGTGATTAATTTAATTGTATGTATGCCCTTTATTTGTTATTTACTTAATCATTAACATAGTTTTTCATCTCTTATCAGTCACAGTGGTTTATCAGATGGTGTGAGGTATAGCTTATGTGGACAGCTTAGATTTGTCTATAACTTGTCTCACATTTTTATCACATTTTTTAATTTTGGCTTAGTTATGTATTTTATTGAAATCCATTCAACAGCGCCAGTACTCAATAAATTAAATCCCCAAATTGAGAAACATGTTCACTTGTGAATACTGCTGGTTCCAATTTGTGCTTTGCACGGTAATATGATTCAATTGATTATCGTATATTGTGCTAGGTCTATTTATTTAATTGATAAAGATGGTATTTTTTTAAAAATAGAGGAATATGGCGTTCAGCTATTTCCTCCTTGGCTAGCTCACGCCCCCCCCCCCCCCCCCCCCCCCCCCCCAAAAATAAAAATAAAAATAAAAATAAAAATAAAAAAAAATTCCCTCGTTTTTTGAAATTTTTTTCTAAGTTGTTATATACATTCTAAAACCTCGAAACTTCAAATATGGGTGAACCCTAAGAGTATTTGACCATTGATCCACTAGTTACAAAAAGTTCGATTGTTCTGAAACTGTTAAACTTGTAAATGGATGGATGAACGAGCAAAACTCCTTATATTCACTTGAAAATTGATGGTTTGAGGCTTTTTAGAACATGAATATCAAAATGAACAGTCGTGATCGAAAGGAAAAATAAGAGGCGTGTGTTTCACGCTACTATCTCACTTAGGTAACCGATACCCATTTTCCACTTTATACTAATATCACAGCTGGCATTTGAATTCGCGGATCTAACATGAATGAGTTATTTAGTATATTTCATCATCACTACGTCTTCACTGAGAAACAGCTGCACAATATCATTAGGCATTTGTTACAAATACTATATTGCCTGATTTTCTTTTCTAGCTCCACTTTGTTACATTTACTACATTCACACTCCGGTCCATGTTAACATTGTTAAAGAATATAACGATACTTGGGAGTTCCTATCATTTAGAAGTCTGCATAGTATTGGACTAGGACTTTCAATTGTTAAAGTTTATATGCTCAGATTTCTTATATTGTTTAGGATTAAAAGTTTCCATATTATCTCAATCATGAAACTATATATTCTCGCATGGCCCTCATTGATATATCATAGTATCTTATTCCTGAATCAAGATAACAAATAAAAACTGTCTATATTTTCTAGGAACGAAAACGTGTTTACAATCTTAATTTGCACAAAACCTTTCCCAGAATTCAACTATGTTAAAAAGGGAAAGGGGAAAAATTGAAATTGAAACATAAAAGTCAATAGTGAGCTAAAATGTCAAACCTTGTAATCCAGAAGCATTTCCGGCATCTTCTTCATTAACTCAACGGTATTCGCCCGCCTATTGAATAAACAAAAACCCAATAACACATCAAAATCCAACTTCTAAAACCCCTAGAAGGTCAGAACAAATACCACGGGATAGAAAATCGATCTCACTTCTCAGCAGCGATGCGGTCGACCTTGTGCCCTTTCCTCTTCGTCCTCATCTCCCCCTTGGCCGGATCGTACGGCCAGTCCCTAAACCCTAACCCCAAATCAATCACCCCACACAAACATAAAATCGAAAAAGATCAGGTTTTTACGAAACCATACTCACTCTCCAGCGAGGAGGACTTCTTTGCGGAGCCGGGCGCGCTTTCGGGCGCTAATCCCGAGAGGCTTCCAAGCTCCCAGATGCCAGTACCCCCCAAACCCCCTTCGACAGCTCGCCCTTGAACTTCTGGAGCTTCTCCCGCCACGGATACTCGTAGGCCTCCGCCGCCCCTTTCCCCACCGCTTTCGCCGCCGCCGCGGCCTTGCTCGCCGCCATTTCTCGTAGTCTCGTATCGAAAGAAAACCACAAGACATCTAGCCAGTTACTGTAGAGTTTGTTAACGGGGTTTAATCGGGTCGGGTCTACCGAATATTTTATTAAACCCGATATCCTAATATGGGGCAAAATAGCCAGTTACTGTAGAGTTTGTTAACGGGGTTTAATCGGGTCGGGTCTACCGAATATTTTATTAAACCCGATATCCTAATATGGGGCAAAAAAGTAATATTTCAAACAAAAAATATTGGGGTGAGAGAGGCTCGAACTCTCGACCTCAGGATCACTCAAAGCAGCTATGAGACCTACGCGCTAGCCAACTGCGCCACCACCCCATTTGAGAAATTAGCGCTAAATTTCTTTGAAATCACTAACTTCACATAAACTCCCTCAATTACAGATCGTACCAAAAAATAAAGAAAAAGATTACACACAGCACAAATCTTGCAAAGCTTGGCAGCTGATGAATGATGTGCAACAATAGCTCAAGAAAATGATTGGCAATATAAAGGAAAATGCCTTAGACTAACTCAAATTTAGGGCGACAGAATTCACATCTTGGATCCTAATATAGAAGCCTAGTCTAACTGTAATGTTATATCTTGAACTCGAATCTTGGATCTCTTGAATAATAACACTTTGTTGATGTACATCGCATGCGCTATGACAGAGTGGCCGAATGCTAGTTTGTACGACGAATGGATCAAATGAAATCTTGAAGCCGGCAGTCAGTGGTACAAGGCTACACCTTTGCTTGTGCATGTTTTGTTGGTGAAGCTCATGCCCATGGCATGGAGACCATTCAAGACGATGATGTGTTCGCTTCTTTCTCTGCCCAATACTGCTTTGAGCTTTCAAGCTCCACCGGTTACTGAAGCCTGTTTCGCTTCTTTCCCTGCGTCAATGCATTTGTGGGCGGTTGTAGGCGGCTCTTTCAATTGCTTTGATCTCTCAAACTCAAGCTTCCTTAGAGCAGATGGGCTTAGCTTCTCCTCGCCTATTTCTTCAGCCAAAAGATCGACAACTTCCACCTAACACAAACAGCAGCACAAGGAAATTAAGGTTAAGCAAAACTTGGAAATACAATTAAGAGAAGAGAGAGAGAAAAAGTAATTAAGCAACAGCATCCACTGCTCCTTTTGATTGTGAAGAACTCCGCAAGTGTTCCGTTGACAAAAGAATCAGGATCAGTGGTCTTTTTTATTTTATCCCCACCCCCACCACAGAGGGAGAGGGAGAGGGAGAGAGAGAGAGTGTGTGATTGATCCTATCCACCATATTCGGCTATCATTAACAAGAGCATTAGGTTAATCTCCTTGACTACAACCGAGTTTGCTCAAATGAAGGACACCCAATGTATTACCCTCTGCCCAATACTGATCGGCTCTGGGCTCCAACATTGCACACAGCCCAATACATTTCAGGTCTTGATTGTCTCCAACGTTAGAACTCCAGCAACAGTACACTTCTGACAATAAATAGCGTACCAGCTAAACTCTCGCATGAAAGCCAGCTACTTCCATCCATGTTCATGCAAGTGCTCCCTCGAAATTAACTTTCAATCATCCCAATCTGAATCGGGAAGAGACATAAAGATTAAGTTGGAATAGTTTATGACTTGGTGTTGACCACTCCAAGCATCTCCAGTGCAAGGATGGCTGACTGCTCCAAAATATTGCATTGATATTCTCAAGTATAGGAAGTCGGTCAAATCGTAATCCTGGTGAGTCCATGGTCGTATTCCTTAGGGACAAATCTAATCAACAAATTTTGCGATCTGAAATTACGCGTGAAAAATATTTGGTGAAATATGAGCTACCCGTTGAAGGTGGATTTTTGTTCGGTTTTAACTTGAGGTAAAAATTGTACTAAAATTTAACGTGAAAATTCGATGCGATAAAAGTGTGTGTTGTGTTTTCGTTAGGGTTGTAGGATATCATGCTAATCATTCACCATGGATAACTTAATCCCTCATCTATGACAAGGTATAAGGATCGGAAGATTTTACTTTAAAGAGCGGTAATTTTGTAGCAAATTAGATAACAGTTGCAACGATCGTTTTCCTAAACAACAAAGAATAAATAGATGAACCTTGCGGTTCATAGGTTTATCACCCTCCTTGGGCCCCTCTACGGGTTTGTACACGTAGACGATGCATCGCGGCATGTCATCCTAAGCGGATTCCTCTCAGATTGCGCATAATTAATTTATAGAGCGAAAAACAACATATACAACGATTTCGATTAATTCAAGAGTTATGAAGGCATGATATATGAAACTCATCAACACTAACTACTACACAACACACCCACAAGAAATTTAGCCAGCCATGATACTAAAAACTGCAAGTATTATTGATAAGAACAAAGTTTCATTACAATACATAATTAAAACTAATTAAAACAATAAAAGATAGGAGATTTTTCACCTAAAACGATGACAAAACGTCTCCAAATCTCTCACACGGCTGGAGTTTGGGGGAGAAGATTTGGAGACGTTTTGGCATCATTTTGGATGAAAAATCGCATATCTTTTATTGTTTTAATTAGTTTTAATTTTGTATTGTAATGAAACTTTGTTCTTATCAATAATACTTGCTAGTTTTAGTACCATGGCTGGCTGAATTTCTTGTGGGTGTGTTCTGTAGTAATTAGTGTTGATGGGTTTCATGTATCATGCTCCATAACACTTGAATTAATCGAAATCATTGTATATGTCGTTTTTCGCTATTTATATTAATTATGCACTATCCAAGAGGAATTCGCTTAGGATGACATGCCGCGAGACAACGTCTACATGCAAAACCTGTAGAGTGGCCCAAGGAGGGTGATGAACCGCGAGATTCATTTATTTACTCTTTATTGTTTAGGAAAACGATCGTTGCAACGGTATGTATTTTGCTACAAAATTACTGCACTTTAAAGTAAAATCTTCCGATCCACATACCTTGGCATGCATGAGGGATTGAGTTATCCATGAAGAATGATTATCATGATATCCTACTGTCCTAACGAAAACACAACACACACTTTTACCGTATCGAATTTTCGTGTTAAATTTTAGTACAATTTTTACCTCAAGTCAAAACCAAACAAAAATTCACCTTTGAAGGGTAGCTCATATTTCACCAAATATTTTTTCATGCTTAATTTCAGATCGTAAAATTTGTAGATTAGATTTGTCCCTGTGGAATACGACCCTGGACTCACCAGGATTACTACTTGACCGACTTCCTATACTTGGGAATTTCAATGCAATATTTTGGAGCAGTCAAGCTTTTGGCGCCGTTGGATTCAGAAAATTGCACTCTTCAGCTGAAAAATAAAATGAGACAAGAATTAGGCCTTAAATGGTATTTTGCGCATAAAGAAACGATAAGCTTTAATATTAAATATTATTACAAAAGCAAACATATTAAAGACCAATTAGACATTATATATGCGCAAAATACCATCGAATGAGGGGTAATAAACGTAATATTCTCCTAGAATCACACCTCCAACTAGCTTTTTGCTAGTCTCTTAGCAAAATAAGTGAATATTCCAAAAATGTGTTATACACCCCATATTCACTTCAATAAACATAAAATGAATTAAGAATAACATTACCCAACAAAGTTCGACAAATATCGTGGGTTTTCATGGACTAAAGCAAAAATTCTCAATTTTATCCCAATCCACACATATTCAGTATCGTACAAATTTATGCCATGCAATTGTTTAATTAATTAGGTAATCAAGTGTCCTAAGTTGTAAATCTTCTAGGATTAAGCTATCACAACACACAACTCATCGTAAGATCATGATCTCGAATCTACTCAACATATCTCATTTCTTTTTTCCCCTTTTTTTCTTTTCTCTTCTCTCATTTTTCATAACACTTTAGAGCGATCCATGTAACGAGTGTTAGGTCAATGACTCCCAAACCAAACGTGTTTAGGGCATTAGGTTTTGAAACCCCCCCTCAGACTTAATAACTCGGAATGTCTAAAGATTATTATGCACCATCCCATACTTCATTTTTCGACGTGAATCCTTAATGAGGGGTAGGCATCTATGTCATTTCTTAGAGCTCCATGGCTTTACAACATGGTAGATCAAGTAAAACAAACAAAGCAATACAAGAGTCCCCTACTTCACCTCTGATTCTATGAACAAGTATTGCTGCGAACTTTACATAGTTCCCAAGTAAATAAGAGTGGACTGATAGAACCGGTGCCTCGTGCAATTAATTCTTCTTCTCCGAAATTCAGAATATCGTCATAATATCTACCGCCTTGCATTAGGTTTGCTAAATCCTTCGGCACCTGACATGAGAAAGGAACAATAGAGAGGACATGCTTAAGTCCCCCCACCATCTCACACTTGCTAGACAAAAAAAGCAAGAACAAAAAAAACAAAAAAAAAACCAAAAACCAAAAAAAAAACCTAACCTTAAGACTTGAACTACACCAAGCATATCTACATTCTTCAATAGAAAACTGTCAAACTTGCTGATACATAAAAATGTCATGCCCATGTAAAAATGAGCAATTACTGTGTAAATTCTTACCCTCCAGGTTCATCCACCAAGCCTATCATCATTCTCCAAGAAAAACTCACACATGATGATACATAAAAATGTCATGACCATGCAAAAATGAGCAACTACCGTGTAAATTCTTGCCCACCAGGTTCAACCACCAAGCTAAAACAGCAACATTCTCAGCTATCCATTCCCCCAAACCCCTCAGGCAATCTTGTCCTCTGACCTGAACAAAGTAAGATGACTATGAAGTATCTGCTTTCCTAAGTCCCATTAAACATTTTTTTCTTTTTGGGTGTTCAGATGTATTTCAAACAATGTCAATCAAAGATATGCAATAGTCAAGGGAAAAGGATTATAGGTTTGATGAGCACCATTCCATTGATAAAGGGTTTTGGTATAGATTTCAAGTTCTGGAGAGACAAATGCATGCTGCCAGAAGCTAGGTGAGTATTCACCCATGTAACGCGGGTGCTTCTATCATGAAGCCGTACCCGTATCAAACATGCCGATGCACGAACCAAACACCGACACTTCTTGAACACTCATCAGATATGTGTCGAACGCTTTTTCAGACGTACCCTTAATTATATATTATATTTTATAGTTTCGAACACTTCACTAAAACATCGTAGATGTTTATTTAATTGCACACATGCATGCATGCATGCATGTATCAATGACTACACCTTAGTCAAAAGATCATGATAGTGTTTAAGAACCATGATGAGTCTGGATATATTTCAAAATAAAAATGAAGATACATTAAGCTACTCTACAGGAACTGCCAAAGACTCTTCCTTTTTAGAAATCATGAAAAATGTGTGATGAGTTGTAACCTTGCATGTATAATGACTCACCTCCAGCTGTGACAGACCTTTCTCCACTCTCTTCTTGTTCACCAAGTGGCCACCTGCCAATGTTTCCTTGCTACCAATACCAAAACCACAGCTATGGTCATAATATCAATGGAATGTAATTTCTGTCATATTTAGATAGTTGGCAAGGGATTCATGACATCATTGTCACTTGTCAAGACATACCTGACAATAATGGCATCCAGTTTGTCATCAATAATAGACAGAACGTAAGGATCCAGAATGCGCTCCACTAGTACAACCAACCCTGGGTTAATGGACTGCAATGTATTCCAGATTCCAGGTAATGTTAGCAGCAAGCAAATGTGAATACAGAAATAACACAGGTTATTCTTAGTTGAAAATAACACTACTAAACTTAATTTGATATATTAAAATGGTAAAATGTTTGTCTGATTGTATGTTCCTTAGCAAACAACATCAAGCAAACATCAGAAGAAGAAGAAAGCGTTTTAAAATACTGTCAAGAGGAAGAGAAGAAGGGGCAAAAGCATTGCCATTTATTTGATGACATAAATCAGAGTTGCGCAAGTATAGAAAGTTTCAGGTAAAGAGCAACAAACGGTTATGGGTTAAGCCTACTTCAAGCAATAGCTGCAATACATCTTCCAACAAAAAGTTTTTTGTTTCTCAGAATTCTTTCTCAAGTCAATACGCATATGCCACGATTTTCGTGTAACTAAATTTATTAAAATTTTAAAGCAAATTTTGCATCCATGAATCATGTGGCAGTTTATAGGCATGGGATGACAAAACCATTGGAAATATCAAATTCCCAAACCTAAGTCGAGACTAATGTGCTTAAGAAACTACATGAAAGCTATGTGCTTTGGGAAGAAAAGAAATAAGAAACAGAATTAGTATATTGAGCAAGTATTTGTACCAACGATACTAACAACGTGATGCAGGACGGTATAGAATTTAGGGATTTGGTGGGGGAATTGGGAAAGAAATTGATAGATTATGATTTCTTGGCTTCTCACAAGAATTTCTTAGACTTCTCACCAAGGAGGGTGACCTTTCACATGTTTTGAGAAAATTTTTAGTTGATTTCTTCATTGATTGATTCAAAAATAAAACAAGTCTAGGGCCTTTATATATGCTTACAAACCAAAATCCCAACTAAAGTGGGACTAGAACTCCTAAATAATAAAAACTTTCAAAATTAAATAAAAACTCCTAATTTCTAAAAGATCCAAACTCTATAAAATAACAATAAAATAAAATAAAATAAAATGAATTTGACTCTAATTGGTCCCACATCATTATCCTCTGTTTGAGAATTTCACCACATGATGAATAACAATTAATAACAATTAAGGTAGCACAGCTAGGTAGCAACCAATAGTCCATTGCAGATTGAAAAGACGCATCCGCAAACTTTAAAGTATAATATGATGTAGATTAGTAGAAGCACGTTCCGAAAATTTCTACCACTCACAAAAGATAGAAAAGCATATAAGGTCTATTGTTATTAATGATACATGATCTAGAGTGTTGTGAGTGTTATTCTATCAAGTCTATTCAAGGCTTAACATGCTCAACTAAGAAGTAAAGAAAGAAAGATATACATGTTTTATCATCACTTCCTATTGAATTACTTGAAGACTTCCATTTAAGTTTGTTGAGTGCATCGCTTTGATTTCCTTGCGTTCACTCCTTGATTTCCATGCTTCATTGATTGATGTCCTTGCATCAATGATCCGAGTCATCATCTTCATTTGATATGACGTTGTCTATATTAACAAATGCTTTCATTAACTATAAAACATGGGGATTGGTCACAATTGATTATGTTTGTTTATCATCAAAACCACATTGGGGAAACCAATATTCAACAGTACTTGCTACAACATAACTCGACCGAGGTTTTTCACCAAGAACCGTACTGAGCCTGTGAGACTAACTTCCAATGGACGGAAGAGACGAATCCATTCTTGATCACTACTCACCTCGTACGCTTCAAGTGTCACCCAAACTAAGACCTCTCAGCATACATTGCCTCGAAACTAGATCAAAGTGTAAGGTCCCTGACTATGAGGAAAACACTAGAAGGGGGTTGAATAGTGTTTATGTAATTTAAAAAGATAATTACACCAAATTAAATTCCTAACCAACAAATAATGCGGAATAAGTGTAAACCTAAAATGAAACAAATGCAAACGCAAGGATGTTTCAAGGGTTTGAATTACCCAAATCACTTTCCGACTTGTTCCCGGTAATCTTACGTCCCTTCCACCCAGTAAACAACCTGATACTCAAGCTAGAACCATAACTTGAGGTTTCCTTAAAAACCCACTTGTAGAAACCCTACAAGTGAAATCGAAATACACTCGATAGACCTTGACTCCCACAATTTGGGAGCAAGCAAACCACTCTCACAACCCGAGAGTAAATCAAATAACGAAAGTTATGAAATATGAAATAAGCAACACTTACAATCACATATGCCTTGAAGTAGAACTTGAAGGAGAAGTGTGTTGTGTGTTGACTCTCTTGGAAGAGAGAAAAGCCCTTTCTCTTGATTGCACCAAATGCCTAGAAGATTTCTCTTTGGTTCTAGGTTGGAGAGTAAGAGATGAAAGATAGGAATTCTAGGGCTTTTGGATTTTGAGAGCTTTGATCTTTACCAAAATGAAAGCTTGAATGTTTGAGCAAGAGATGATCAAAGAGTCTAGCCTCTCAATGGAACAGTAGAGGCTTTTTTATAGGTTTCTCAAACCCTTCAAACTGAATCACCAAAAACCCCTTTGAAATCCGTGAGGAAAAACTCAACGGATAGAATATGCGCCCGCGACAGTCGACTGTTGAAAAACTCACAATCGACCGCTGCATAGTGACAGAGGGTATGTGAGAATTCATAATGGTAACTTACCACGTGGACAGTCGACTGAAGAGGCGTAGAAAGTCGACTGTTAAACCAACAGGCGACTGTAAATCCTACTACAGGCGACTGGCCATAAGCTGGGTAAGTTGAGGAAATCTGAGAAAGGTCTGGAAATACAGGACAGGCGACTAATGAAGAGAAGACAGTCGACTGTAAAACCAAACAGGCGACTGTAATTCCTTCTACAGACGACTGTCAAAACCCTGACATTATCCAGAGAGTTGAGTCATCAAAGAGGCTCAAAGACAGACGACTGTTGAAGCATTGACAGTCGACTGTGCCATTGGACAGTCGACTGTAAATCCAACAATAGTCGACTGGCCAGATCAAACAGAGAAATAGAATTGGTCTGAGGATAAACAGGCGACCGATTAACAAAACACAGTCTTCTGTCACTTGGACAGGCACCTGTGTAATGTACAGCAGTCACCTGAAAGAGTTAAAGCTAAGAAGCCCAAAACTAGACTGAAAAATTTTGTGCATAACATGCGACTGTAGAACAAAACATAGTCGACTGTTTTGAGACAGGCGACTGTAAATCGTTCAGCAGTCAACTGTTGAAATCATGACATGCACAATCTAGATAGAAATGAATCGGAGTCTAAGGAAAGTTGATCTAATGATATCCTAAGACTGAAATGAAGATGTGTGTGTGCTCCAACAAAGTTCTACTTCTAAGCTACATACTAGAAGAGAAACAAGAAAATTACATTAGAAGAACTCTATCTTCTATCCAACGTATGAGCTTGAAGTCTTCTAAAAGCTTCAATCACCATCTATGATCATCCAATCCACTTCCTTTGCTTTCAATGATCTTTGAGTGTCATCCATTGCAAATTGATCTTCATGATATGCTTAGGCAATGGATTAACTGCAAATAGGGGGATTAGTCACAAGTATTTATGTTTGCTCATCATTAACACCAAGTAGGGAGAAGCCCAATACTCAACACAAAGATCTAAGTGACACCGTTCACACACAGGTTTGTACAGTGACCTCAAGTCTTAAGGACCAACTTGCATATCATCACTAGAGAGTTATCAATGACAGTTTAGTTAATGTTAATCATTTGATAACTCTTTATTGGGTCGTTCAGTGGACTCATTCTCTAATGAGCACATGTGTATCGTCTTCAACTTCGCCAGGTCGAATGATTATGAGATCGTCATCACCCTTTTGGTTAAGACAAAGACACAATGGTCTGTCTGATGTGCCGATATCTTTTTCTCGACACATATATAACCATGAACGCTTTAAGACTCAAGTTCTTATTGGTCAGACACTTCACATAATCAAGATCTCTATCTAGATACGTGTATGACCTTCCTTTAAATCTAAGAAAATTATCTAAATATTTAAACCATTTTATTCATACTAGGATAATTAGTACCATTTAAATTCGAACAAGATGTTCTACAGATAAATTGTCTCGAGAGCATATATCTTCCAACAGCAGGAGTCATCGAGGTCGTGGCCATTTCGTGGAAGGGTCGGTTTCTACGACTGTCACCGGCGGTGACTCCGGCGATCTCCAAAGATGTTGATGGTGGTGGATTCACGTGTTTTGAACATCAGCGACGACGGAGTGAGATACATATGGGGTCGGCGACATTGCTAAGGCCTTGTAGAGACGTGGATTGCTGTCGTGGGGTTGTAAGCGGCAGCGGCGTGACACTGGTGAGGGCTAAGGTTAGGGTTTGTGTTTTGATTTGATTCTTTTTTGTTGGACCTGGAAACGTCAAGAGCGAAGATGGGATCTTTGGCTCTGATACCAAATTGATGCATGAAATGATAGAATTTAGGCATATGGTGGAGGATTTGGAAAAAAATTGATAGATTAAAGTTTCTTGGCTTCTCACTAAGAATCATAAGGCTTCTCACTAAGGAGGAGGAACCTTTCACATGCTTTAAGAAAATTTTTTTTAATTTCTTCATTGATTGATTCAAAATAAAATAAGTCTAAGGCCTTTATATAGGCTTACAAACATAAATCCCAACAGACGTACGACTAGAACCCCTAAATAATAAAACTCTAAAAATTAAGAAAAACTAAGACTCAAACTCCATAAAAATAACAATAAAATTAAATTAAAATTAAAGAAATTTGATTCTAGTCTGTCCCCCCATCACAAGACCTTTTGTTAGTGAACACAACTCTAAAGGATAGAAAAGGGTAGAGAGAAGATTTGGAGCCTGCAGGCGGAAAACTGGAAACTGAAATAGTAGTAGTGACTATAAAATAGGTGTCTGCAACTGAAGAAACTAGAGTTGGTTGACGATTATAATAAACAGCATACATGGATAATCGGGTGACCATGACAGCCAAATCGCAATTTACATGATATAAATGCACTGATTTTACGCTTCAGGACAAGAAATGCATGCTCTTGATTGTTGAGAAGGAAAGATTGAACCCAAGGTGGAATTATTTATGCTGTCAGGCCTTAAACATAACGATAGGGCCCCCGAAAGATTTCAATTAGAACAGAATCCTTAAGCAACAAAACTGATTTGGTGGTTTATCATAGAGCACATTCCTCGCAGATTGTAAGGATCCAATATAATTATAGTCGCAATTTGTAGCTTGATCATAGTAAATAGTAACAATCAAATATATGGGAGGTCCATGGAGTGAAACTCCTATTGGTTAATTGATTATAATGGCTAACATAGTTGATGACAGACTTCATAGAATTTCCGATTAAGTTAATGAGAATATAGATTTCATCCTGACAATAACATGGAGAAACTAAAAAAGGACTAGGTAGCTCTCCCATGCATTTAATCCTTCTTTTCCAATAAAAAGGTATTTTCTTTTAACATCTATACAAATTCTAGAATTATCTATTTGCTGATGTGTTTGATGTATCCATTTCTTTGGCTTTTCTTTTTTTCATCCGTATAGCCTTATAAAGTGACAGATGCTTGAGTGGGTAGCCAGCTACACAAATAGCTATTTTCTTAGATTGTGGAGACAAAGATACAATAAGATCAATAAAATCACAAGCGGATATGTAAATGAATATATAGATTTGACATGATATGATTCAAACATGACGACGCTTCTACTTGTAAAATCTACGGTAGGCACCTACATGTATCTGCACATCTTCTCATCTATCTAAAACATTAATAAGAAACAACACATATTATACATTGCAATGTGCCAACGTTTACAAGGCTGCATGAAGAATCATAATTTAGTTATTTGTAAAGATGCGAAAACACAGTTAGAAATTGATGCAAGTTGTAATGAATCAGAAGCCCTGCAATTCAAGTATCTTATAGTATTTTTACGAGAGTAAAAGTTGGAAGCAGTTGCTTATTAGTCTTTAAAATAGAACCAACAACAGAACTATAAGACAATGAATTCTAGAACACGTACATAGGCATGTTACATCATATATTATACATAAAGTACTTTATTCCCTTGCACACAATCTTGAAGAACACTCGAATCAGTCTCCTCTTTTTCCACAGTTGCTTATCATTGCACTCGATCATTGTACCATGTTCTTTATAAATTCGTAAAAAAAGTACTTCGGATCGATTTCAAGTGAATACCAATTTTATGTCAATGTTTACAACAACAATTGCAAGCCAAAGAGAACGGTAATATTGATTTGATAGTAGGAGCTCACCTTGATGTTATCCTCGACGGCCTTCACCATCACTTCAATTGACTCAATGAGCTCAGGAAGCTGCATTTCAAACCCAAAATAAGATCCAACAATAATAAATAAATAAATCAGAAAGCATACCTCTTTCTTTTCTAGCATCGGACCATTACAGACCCCAACCACGACGCGATCTCTCGCCAGCTCCGCCGATGCCTGATACAACAACATCAAGAAGACATCAAGAAAAAAAAATCGATTTTAAAAAGAAATCTCTTAATATTGAAATTGACCTTGAGGAGGCAGCGGTGGCCGTCGTGGAGGCGGTCGAAGGTGCCGCCAAGGACGACGGCGCCGTCCGAGCCCGGGTCCGATTCGGGCTCATCGCCGGGCATCGTAAACGTAACAATTTGATGAGAAAAATTGGGGAATTTTGGGCGAAACGCCTGGGGCAAACGGCCGAACACCTGAGGGGCGATCTAACAACTCGCGATTGTGTTGTTACTAGATTTGGTGAGAATAATCGACGGACTTGTTGTTAGAACGAACAAAGTCAACATTAATCTACGGTGGAAAACAATAACTTTTTCGGAGTTGCCGCCGCCGCCAAAACCATCGACTAACGAAGCCGTTTTTCGGTAGTTGCTATACCCACATTCCAAATTGCTTTTTCCACGTCTCATTTAGTTACAATCTTGCCATTTAAAACTATCGTATTTTTAACCTCACCTATCGTCGTCTCTGGTATCTCTTTATTCTCATCATCCTTATGTCAACTCTGAAAACTACGGAAGAAATAATCTATTATACAAACGAGAGAGTTTGATGCGAGTTTGTCCTATGTAGCAATATCACATCAAACTTTATCCTTTATGCCCCCTTTATTTACAAGGTTGTTATTGACATTTTCCCCCCGTTGATCCTACCTTATTTACATGCTTGTCGTTGAGATTTCCCCCCGTTTATCCCATGACGATACCGAGACACACTCACACACTTCTCACTCCTTTTCGATTGTGCATGTGCATCACATCATGTTCACGTATGTGTTTTATTGTGCAGTGCACTGTGTATACGGGTTATTTCTTACTCCTTTAAATAAAATATAGACATTGTGTAGAAACTAAAGATCTAGATGTGTACAAACCGAATAACACAGATCTAGATATATAACATGCGGAATCTTAAATCATTGAATACTCTAATTTAGCGGAAGCGTACCTGAGTCCATCGCTAATAATCTGAAAGATCCTGACGATAGCACAACGGACGATCTTCCAGAATAGCACGAATCAACCGTTGGAGAACCCCTTTAGCTTTCTCCTGGTTTCTCTCCTAGCGACGGGACGTAGAAAAGACGGCTCAACTTTGTTCGTGTATTCCGGGGATCATGACCGCTAATATTTATAGGCTAGCCTCCATAGCCCTAGGGTTTCCAACTCGGCCCATCAACGAGTTGAAGCCCAATAGTCTCTACACATAAAGGCCCCACAACCTGTTTAACTCATTTAGCCCATTTAATTAATTAAAACCAGATCACTAATATATTGGGCTTAATACGACAGCGTAGCACTTATATAATTATTCACCGCATATTAGCCCAACGTTGGATTAAGATCCAACTTGTTGGATAAGTTCCAACACATTGCACATGGGTTTGTCCCATGTAGCAATGTCCCCTTACATAAAAGCCAAAAAAATTCAAAGATTTTTTCCTCCCCAAAACTCACTTATTTACATGTTTGCACGAGGAGATTTTATCCTTATAACCCCCAAGATTTTTGCATTTATCCTTTTACCCCGACGATACCGACACAAACACTACCCACACTTCTCACTCCTTTTCGTTTGCACGCATGCACCGTATCATGTTCGTGTGGGATTTTTTTTGTCTGTGCACTGCGTGCACAGGTTATTTCTAGTATAAATATAAATTACGGAAGCTAAGATGTTTGAAATTATAACAATATAATACTTAATTACCAGTATAATATAAATATTGTTAATTATCAATATAATACGTGCAAAAGATAATATAAATATAAATATAAATTACGGAAGCTGAGATGTTTGCAAGTGTAACAATCAAGCACATATAGAAACAAATAAGCACATAGAGAAAACAAATGCAAACACAATAGAATTTACCCTTGTACAAGCACACTTGACCTACATCCAGCCACGCGTCCAAACTTCGACATATCTGCTAACAAGTTCCAAACAGAACCAAGTTACAACACCTCCTTAACACCACATCATGGTTAAGGAGAAATCACATCGAATAAGCTCGAGTACAACACATCTCCTAAAGAAATAAAACACCTCACACAAGTGAGCGATACTTACAATACAATTTTACATATAACGTTTGAATTGAAGCTCTTATGTTGATAAAGCGTGGCTATAGTGTTGATCTCTAAAAGATGAGAGAATCTAAAGCTCTTTCAGATTAAAATTTATCCAAGAAAGATTCAGAATACTTTTCAAAGTAATGGCAGAGAGTGTGTTTTCTTTTGAAAGAATTTAAGCTTAAAACAATTTTTCTCTTGAAAATTATCTTCTTCAATGATCATAAATTCATATAAATAAATGTTGAGCAGCCCTCTATATATAGTGTTCAAATCAGGTTAAAACAAATTACTAAAAAGCCAGTCCAATGGTCAGAAACGGCTAGTAAAAATCTTGCGGTAGCCCAACGGTCGGTACCAGTCAACTAGAATTCATGTTCTAGTCGACTAGACAAGAGCAAGTCGACTAGACCAAACAGTCGAGTCGACTAGGCCAGTCAGGATTAGAAGCAGTTTACGCTCTGTCATTTCTAGTCAACCAGCGTTACTAGATTGATCGACTAGAGTTCATGTTCTAGTCGACTACGTCTGACATCCTAACACTCCTAAATTCCCAGATTTGCCAGTCGACTAGGCATTGTTCTAGTTGCCTGGTTATCCAATAAAACATGGAATTTGGGCTCAAAAATTTAGGAAATAATTTTCAAATTTTTTTTTAAAATATTTATTATGTGTTCCTAAGTGTGTGTGAGCAACAAAGATCATAATATTCTATCAAGACAAAAATTATAAATTACATCAAAATTCATATACTCTTGAAGCTCATTTGATATTTACTCTTGAAGCTCATTTGAGATTTAGTCATGAAGTTCATCCTCTTGTCTCCTCTTGTCTTGATTTCTTTGGACTTCATAGCCTTTACTGAATCCGCTTATCTTTGAAAATGAAATCATTATTACCAATATGTTTACTCATCATCAAAACATACATACATGGAATGACACCATATTCAAAGTGGTTTCTAAAAGAGGATTACGCATGATGCACGGCTGAACTGTTCATAGCAATAGGATTACAAATGAAAAATTTTGGTTTCGAATAAAGATTAGAATCACATGTACATGAAATAAATAGGAGGGCATGGATGCAGACACTCTCATTATAATCCATAAAACATACAGAATGCAGTGAAATAAGCAAACATTGATGGCGAAGGGAAAGGAGTTCTCGCAATTTTCTCTCATATTCACATGAATGACGCATCAAAGTCTCTCATGGAAGTCCTTGTTCCTCTCAAGATTCCCCTTTTCCCTGAAATCAACGTGATAGCATTGAGTCTTCGTTGAATTGAAAGTCGATGAGACATGGGGCTTCGCTTGGAGGAGGAGCTCAAGCATCTTGAAGACGGTAGACTGTGATTTCTTGCTGCTTGAAATAGCGTCTGTCTTCTTCGTCTACCAGAACAAGATTCAGGTAGTATTTTACGCTGAATTTGTTGTTGATGTTGCGGTAAGTTGGTGTCAGTTCATATGGGCTAAGGAATAGTCTAATGGGTATCGACTCTCCTGGAAAAAAAAAAAGATGGAACTGTATATAAGAAACAATAAAAACATATTGAATGCTGATCTTATTAAAGGAAAAAAGGACAATTAGTGAATCGTTATTAGAACCTTAAAAGTTTTCTATTCTGACAACTGTCTGTTTGAAAAACATGTTAGATTTTATTGATCAATTAGCTAATTTGTTTGCGCAAACATAGAACATGTCTCCTGAGATATTACTGATAATAAACAGCTAAACAATTTTCACACACATTATTGCTTCCAAATGGCTAAATAGGTCTAGTAAAAAGTTCAGTGAAAATCACATCTACAAATTTAATAAATATATTAAAAAGACAATGATATTGATAATTAAGGAAACATGATATGCCGTTTTTTTGAAATGCATGTAATAAAAGTATTAAAAGGATCATGTCAAAATTACAAATTCTCATCTTATGAGATGGATGGTCGATGAAACGTAAGAATAAAAAATGAAACAAACATGTCTTAACTACAGTATTCATCATTAACAAAACGGAAACCCCCAGCTTCCTTGAAGATTTAAGTGGCTCTGATAGTTTCAATATGGAGTAAACATCCTATTTTATTTCTCAGTTCTCAATTCTTAATTCTAATACATAGCAATCACATCATCATCAAACTCTTGTAATGGATTCTTCAAGGATATGTAGCTACTAAGGTGAACCAACCAACCTCATGCTAAGAAGTTGCCAAAGTGCAATTTTTCGCATCAAACAATTACCCAATTATACAAAGACTTGCGACATTATGCTAAGAAGTAGCTGAAGTGTAACTTTTCATGACCTCTTAAGGATAGATTTTGGATAATCACATCCATTACCTGAAGATTGAAATAAAAAACAATAATTTACATGGAATTGCATGGTCTTTTCACATATTGCAAATTATTAATTCCTAGAATTGTATATGAAGCAAGATCTTGCATATAAAGCAAGAAATAAAAATAAATATGTGAATTTATCGACAATGTTATATGGTGTTGAAGATACCAATAGTTTAAGTTGTGTTGATTACTCTTGTTAAATGATAGGAATTAAATCATGAAAAGTATCCACGTAAAAAGTGTAAGATGACAAGACTAGTACTGGTTATACCTCTAACAGGAGCGCCATCCATCAACTCAAATTTAGCGAGGGTCTCAGTCTCGACGTATGTGTTGGGCCCTGATCCCGTAGATTCTCGACGTCTAATCTCAAGCTCCATATTTTTTATTTTGATTCTTACTAAAAGGAAATATATTTTACCAATAATCACATCCTTCAAGTGGTATCTGGATGAGATGAGCTCAGATTAGGAAACGGTAAAATGAAGGGGGAAAAGTCAACTTTAGCAAGTAGTCTCTAACAAAACAACAAAGTTGATAGTAATTAGAACTTAGAAGAACTTGCTTGCTTTTGTTGTACTCAAACTCAATGTGCAAGCAATCTTCAATTCCAACTTCCATCTGCAAAATAAGTCATAAAGTATGTCACGACTGGATCTCCCACAAACTTAAGCACAACGAAGGCGCTAAAAGTAAAGTGCATCAACATAATATATTTTTGGCTAAATTATTCAAAACTATCATTACCTTTCACTCATTTTGTAAAATTTACCCTTGTGTTTGTAAATTATTTAAAAAATACCTTAAACTTTGGGGGAAACTGCCGTCTGTCACTCAGACGTTAGATTTCTTGTCACGTGACCATTTATAGGCCATTAATACCCAAACTTCCCACACATATTCCCATCATCAGTAACAAATCTTCAATGAACCCACAATCCTTGTGCTAGCTTCCGCTCGACTAAGAATATCTTCCACTTGGCCACCGCCATTGATTTGATTCGAAGACCATGGCTGAGGTGCGGGCAGAGCTAGACGAAAGACTTGGAAACCATAGATGTGGTGCCAGCACCTCCCATCTCCTCTTCCATTGAAAGGGTGGGGAGGTGAGCAATTTCTTCCCTTTCGGTTCTTTTTTCAGGACTTTAGGAGAAGGTTTGAAAGATGAAATAAGAGGATTGGGGGATATCAGTGGGAGCGAAGATGGAGAGAGAAAGGAAGGAATGATTGATTGAATGAAGACTGGGTATGTTGGTATTTGCTTATCATGTAAAAGATAAATGTAGGTTTTAATGAATTAGCCTATATTTTTCATAAATAAAAGACAAAATTATATACAACAATGGGTTCAATTTTATGCAAGTTTTCATCCATGTCCAGACTCGAAACCACCCAATATATAGACATGTTTTCAAAAGCCGATCAATTGTGTCTTCGGCATGTTTTGAAGGCTTCCAAAACATGGCTTTTCTGGGATGAGATGTGATAAAACCATACCTCCTTAACACTCTAAAGCCTCCTTTGGCAACACAATTTAGTTCGTGAAACTGTGACTTGGTGGAGTTTGGTGCCCAAACCCTAGTTTCTGTGAAAATGAGCCACGTTCGGATGCCCAAATTCAGCTTCATAAACTAATGTTTGTATGCCCCAAACCTTGTGAGATGAGGTTTGGATATTCTAGTTTTGATTGGATTCTAACAAACCGGGAGCGACATAAAAAAGAGACTATTGCCAAACATTCACTTAAATAAAATCAAGATTTCACAAACTACCGTTTGTATTATTACAGCCCATGGTTTCATTTTAACTTAAATGAAACCCTATTATCACAAATTATGCATCCGTACAAGGCCTTGTATGTGCGGTTGATGATTTTGGAGTAATCTTTTTAATAAAGAGAAACTTTAACCCAGTTCTTCCGGGTAATCAATGGTAAACATCAAATTGATGCATGCAAGTTATGTTAGGTGTATCTTGTTGACTATCCACACTTTCAAGCAAGGGCGGAGGCATGTATGGTTGAGGTAGGGCATGTGCCATTCCTCGAATTTGAAGAAAAATCATTTGGTATGTGCCTAATGTTCACTTGACAGAGTAACAACTATACAATTGTGCCCAGATTGAAAATGTTTTGTGCTACATAAACTGTCCTCTTCTTTTGTAACTTGTAAGACCATATGAAACTAGATGGTCCCACAACAACTGCATAATAATTGAATGACATGGTTGACTATGCCAAAACACGAGCTCTTGAGACTAAAAATGTCCTTAATTATTGCACATCAAAAACTCTAATAATAAAATTCTTATTTCATTTATTCTCTACTAAATCAAATGATCAATACACGTCATGTTCAATTACAACCAACACATATATATATAATGTTAAAACTTGTCAGGAATTAAATTCTTCTCGAATGAGACCTTATATCATAGATTTGATTCAGTTAAAGAGTTGAGAATTAGTGCAAGAGTAATGATAGCTAGACCTCAGGTCTCTCGAACCAGGGTTACATGACACGATAGAATGAAGTGATAAAAGGCTGGGATTTAATATGAATTTTTTATTTTTTAATCTGTCTACCAATCAGATCTCAGATCAAAAAGTGAGGTCATCATGGATCTAAAAATCACCAAATAGCAAATTGTTAATGCCCACTGCTATTCAAATGATTACACTCAATAAATGATTTTTTTTTCTAAAAACAAATGCTATATCCCGGCTTGGACCCAATACTTCATAATCCAACCATACAGATCCCGCCAAATAAGCGCATAACCAAAAAGTGAATTATTTTTATCCATCATTTATAGTTTGTCCTTAAAAATAAGGTACATATTTTTTAGTTTTTATATTTATATATTTATTGATTATGAAATTATTGCTTAAGAATTTTGTGGCCACATTGTTTGTAATATCATAAGGAATAAAATATAGCAAATTGTCAATAACTGACACTGTTCAAATGATTGATGAGGGGTAGTTTAAACAAAGTTTAGGGCCGTTATGAATAATATATAAATGTAAAGGTAGTTTTTGCAAATATCATGAAAGATAAAGGTAGTTTTAAATAAATTAAACTGTATTTTTTATAAATAAAAGACAAGATTATATACAACAATGGGTTCAATTTTATGCAAGATTTCATCCATGTCCAAACTCAATACCACACAATCTACAGGCATGGTTTTCAAAAGCTGATCAATTGCGTTTTCGGCAGGTTTTGAAGGCTTCCAAAACATGGCTTTTCTGGGTTGGGTTGTGATAAAACCATACACCCTTAACACTCTTAAGCCTCATTCGGCAACAAAAATTTAGTTTGTGAAACTGTGACTTGGTGGAGTTTGGTGCCCAAACCCTAGTTTCTGTGAAAATGAGCCTTGTTCAGATGCCCAAATTCAGCCTCATAAACCAACGTTTGGAGGCCCCAAACCTTGTGAGATGAGGTTTGGAAAATCTTGTTTTGATTGGATTCTCATAAACCGCGAGCGACATAGAAAAAGAGACTACTGCCAAACACTTACTTGAATAAAATCAAGATTTCAAAAACTATGGTTTGTATTAATACAACCCTTGGTTTCATTTTAACTTAAATGAAACCCAAATATCACAAATTATGCATCCATACAACGCTTTGTACGTGTGGTTGATGATTTTGGAGTTAACCTTTTTAACAAATAGAACCTTTAACCCTGTTTTACTGGGTAATCAATGGTAAACATCAAAGTGATGCATGCAAGTTATGTTAGGTGTATCTTGTTGAATATCCACACTTTCAAGAAGGGCGGTGGCATGTATGATTGAGGTACAGCACGTGCCCTTCCTCAAATTTGAAAAAAAATCTTTGGTATGTGCCTAATGTTCACTTGACAATGTACGATTGTGCCCTGGTTGAAAATGTTTTGTGCTACATAAACTGTCCTCTTCTTTTGTAACTTGTAAGAGCATAGAAAACCTGATAGTCCCACAACAACTGCATGATAATTGAATGACATGTTTGACTATGCCAAAACACATGCTCTTGACACTAAAACTGTCCTTAATTATTGCTTAACAAAACTCTAATAATAAAATTTTCATTTCATTTATTCTCTACTAAAGCATATGATCAATACACTTTATATTCAATTATAACATATAAATATAATGTTAAATCTTGTCAGGAATTAATTTCTTCTCGAATGAGACCATTATCATAGATTTAATTCTTCTAAAGAGTTGAGAATTAGTGCAAAAGTAATGATAGCATCAGCTCCCCGTACTTGGCCCACGTGGGGCCCGAAACAGTCGACGGGGGTTGTCGGGCCCCCAAGTGGCTCGCCCCCCTCCCCCCCCTCCCCCCACCTGGACCTCAGGGGGGGCTCGGGTTCCTCCCCGGAGCAAGGGAGTGGCCCCCAAGGGGCGGCGGGGCCTGCCGGCCCCAATTTTGGGCCGGCGGACCCCCACCGCTGCCCCAGGAGGCCGCCACCAGCCCTGGAGGGACGGGCGGCACAGGCCGCCCCTCCTGAGGGTTCGACGGCCCTCCTAGGGCATGCTGGAGGGGTGGTCGTCCCCCTCCGGTGGCCGGTGCGCCTCCTCGTGGTGGGGAGGTGGCCGGGAAGGCCTTACAGTCGTCTGGATCTGCTGCGCTTCGATGTTCGTGGTATTGGCCTTCGTCTTCTATGTCTTCGAGAACCCCTTCGTTAAAAATCACATTTTTACCTTTCCTTGTCGACAAAGATGGCTCCTTTTTGCTTGGATCTAGCTTTGTATTGAGATTTGCTATCATCGTCGCTAATTCCTGCAACTGAGATCTACTTGCCGACATAGCCTCCGTCAACCGCGCGATACATTAAGTCGCTTCCTTTTTCTCTTCGTTAATTTCCTCGTTAATTTTACTTTCAAACTTCTCCTCTTTTCTAATAAGTCAATCCGCTTCTTGGATCTTGTGTTTGCCATGGATCGTAGATGCTCTGATACCAATTGATGCATTTCTGGATCTAGATCAGGAAATTCAGATCTGCACTTATATAATAAAGTCTACAAAATAGGCCACTCGCTAAATAACGACTACAAATTGACGAAACAATTAACTAGAGATCAATCTCAGAGAACTAGGGAAATTCCTAATATAATTAATCTAGGAAATAAAGAAATAAACTAGAAGAAATCACTCATCAATTTTCACATGCTCTCCTAGGGCCGGCTATAGGCTTTAAATAGAAAACAATACATAATAAGTCCATTTACGAAAATACCCCCCGGCCTCCAAAATATAGCCACATCATTGCACTCAATAAATGATTTTTTTTCTAAAAATAAAGGTTATGTCATGGCTTGAACCCCGATACTTCATAATCCAATCTCACACAGATCCCGCAAAATAAGCGCATAATAAAAAGGGAATTATTTTTATCCATCATTTATACGTTGTCTATAAAAAGTAAGGTACCAACTCTTTTAATTGTTATTTTTATATATTTATTGATTATGAAATTATTGCTTAAAAATGTTTTGGCCACATTGTTTGTAAAATCATAAGGAATAAAATATGTAATATAGTAATGCTTTGTCTAGATGTAAACCTATTCAAGATCGCACAGGTTTGGATATGGATGTAAACCTGCCCAAATGTGAACCAACCAGAAAATATATTATTACATATCATATTATATAGGTATACTAGAAATAACCCGTGCACACGGTGCACGGAGCAAAAAACCCACAAATGGAATGCGATACACGCGTGCAATCGAAAAGGAGCGAGAACTGTGGATTTGTGTGCCGGTATCGTCGGGAGGTAAAAGGTGCAAACATGTAAATAAGTGGGTGTTTTGTGAAAATGTCAAACATGTAAATAAGCGAGTTTGGGGGGTGTGTTTTTGGGTTTTGGGGGAGGGAATGGCAACCGTGTAAATAAGTGGCTTGGGGAGGTCATTCTTTTGGGTAGTGGGTGATGGACATTGCCACATGGGACAAACCCGTGGGCAATGTCCCTATTTTGTAAGATAGATGAAAATATTTTGTTTGTCACTTGATTTAAAGTGTGCCTTGAGTCAAGTGTTATTCCCTACAACAGAATTATCATTGTTTCCCTTTGTTAGAATAGGACAAGATTGAAAGGGAACCCACAACAAATGATATTGATTGGTGTGAAGTCATAAATCGATAGTTGAAACCATATCTAACCAAAAAAACTTATAAGCCAATAGATAATGGCCTAATTACTACTATAAGAACATCACATTCTTTCAATTTTTTCAATTTGTGATTATTATTCTTAATACCTTCCTTGGACATTTTTTTCATTACATTAGGGGATTACATAAAAAGGCCATTAGGTCCTTACGAGACATAAAGAAACCTGTGATACAAAATTACATGATAGGATGTAACCTATGAAGGGATGGCATGAAACACATTGATTTGGATTCAGAGTAGGCTACATGAGAAATTCGAAAGAGGTCATTATTGGATAATTGCTCAAAAATCAAATGTCTCGGGTACCATATTAGAAATGTTAGAACATGATAAGATTGAAAGAGTCCAACAACTAATGATATTAATGAAGTAAAAAAATTTGTGGTTGAAACTTGAAACCATGTCTAACCAAAAAGCTTGAGCCAATAGGTAGTGACTCAATTACTAAAATATGGATATCACATTATTTTAAGTTTGACTATTATTCTTAACAACCTCCTTCTAGACTAGGATAACGTGGAGGATGCCAACTTGGCTGTTAGGTTTATAAGGTTTATAGAGTCTCCTCTTGTTCGTGCTTCCCTTTGCCAAGAATTTAGCACTAGTTATTTAGGTGACAGACGATCATAAAAACTTGATCAAATATTTCCAAGAGCCTTGCTTCATTGCTGACCCCATTTTGATGGGAAGAGATTTGGCTGACAACGATGATGATATAAGAGCTTCCTTCTGATACTTGTTTATACAAAGTTAGGTTTCGAGTTGCATATGCTGCATATACCAGTAAATATTTGATTCTCCAAAAGTTATGCATAAATAATAAGCATGCTTTGTATATGAATGGTAGTGATGAACAACTTAATTTCATAGCTCATAGCTCATTGTATCCTTGCATCAATTTGCCATAATCATTTGCATAAAAAGCGAGGCAGCATGCAAAGCAGCACAACTGCCAATTCTCCGAACCCACTACACTCAGGAAATATTCTGTTACTGTCATCTAGAGTTTTTCATTCATTAATTTAATAAATTCCTTGATATAATAGAAAGCTTTAACCTGACACTTCCAAACACACCTCAATTTTTCTTTCAGATAGTGGTAGCAATGGTTCATTAGGCATTTTATTGCAAACATTTAATGGTGTTTTTGCAATTCAGACATACAACTCAAAGCAAGTCAATAAACTTCACTGACCTTAATGCTGTTGTTAATCGTAGGAACTGGAGTATAGTTACAAACCTGTAGAAAATAAGAACAAATT